>OY728131.1:1697935217-1699237717 GCA_963277665.1 Viscum album
CAATAAAACCCCTTATCATGATATTTATGTCCAGAAAGGCCCATAATTCCTCCCAACGGTCATAAGTTCTGCTCCAGGTGTCTGTTTTCCCATAACTTCTACTCTGGGTGTCCGTTTTTCCTCTACCACATATCAAATCGAAGATTGAAAATAAAAATACAATCTTGTGACCACTATAACACCTTATAATATTCTTCAAGGCCCTAAAATATCTTTAATCCCACCAAACGACCATAACTTCTGCTCCGGGTGTCCGTTTTGCATCTACCACATATCAAATCGATCTAAAAAATATTTAAAAATATATATTATATTTATATAAATATAAATATACTTATATATCATTATGTTATTTTTTATGAAATACAATTTTTTATGAAATATAAATTTTATCAGTGCTAGAAAAAATCACTGATAAAGCCCCCCTTTATCAGCGCTACTAAAAAACACTGATAAAGGGGTCCCCTTTAATAGTACTAGAAAAAGCACTAATAAAGGGTAAATTTTAACTATGATATTTTTATCACTATTAAAAGTATCATTTATCAGAACTTTTTTAGTGTTGATAAAGGCACCCCCATTATCAGTGTGTTTTTCGCGCTGTTAAAGGGTGGCACTGCGGAAACCCGGTTTTTTAGTGTTTCATGATGTACATTGGGTTGTTTATACCTGTTTTAATTATAGTGAAGTTGTCCCTATAGAGGTTTAATTTTAGAATAATTAATTTTTATTGTTTTTTCAACTGTTTATGTGTAAAACCTTTTATAAACATTATCTTGTATGATGTCAGGTTCTAGTCTCCATACCTTGGGGATTGGGAATGCCCTTAAGGCTGTGTTAGGATCAGCCGGGTATTAGGGTACCAGGGTATTTGTGATGGTTTGTGGCATAGATGATATGTGTGTTTGTGTTTAATATTTAATATATGATATTATTTTCATTATTTAATGATTGTATAATATTTACCTTCTTTCCATAATGATCATTGGAAAATAGAAATGTTACTCATGCATATGTACAGCCTACCATCTCCATGGTCGTAACATTCTTCATTTTTCATAACTATAATGCATGATTGGTTTTAAAAGTATAATTTATTTTCAAATATGAATATTATTCCTTGAATATTACTCTAAATATGATATAACTATATAATATGTGTAAGATCTAGATCTTTAATGATGAAACATGCATGATAAAACAAGGAAATTATCACCTGAAACATTGAGAATAATGAAATATGATTAATTAACAGTTGATAAGATATTATAAAAGAATAATATATGTTATAATTAATATTAATATGGTTTTGGAATAAGTTAATAACTATTTAAATAGCTATATATAGTAGGTTAATTCACGTTCAACCAAATTAAACTGTGTGGTAATGGATTTCTTATCAATTTCATTTTATTGAGTCATATTATAATTTTATGAACATAATTTTTTTATATGATGTATATACTACCCCTTTAACATTTAATATCATGATTAATTAATTATTCAGGATATTTTAAGTTCCAATATGAATTATTTCATCAAAGGTAATTTGAATTATGAGTTACCAAGTGGTAAGGTATTTCTACATCAATTTCCACTCATTGGGTAACAATTTTACTTCATTGATTATGACATGCTAAGATTATGTATATAATGAATATTTATTTTCCAATGTTTTATTTCCATACGATTTATGTGCATTTAATTTTGATACACATAATATATTCATTAGTTTATTCTTAGTTAAATGTTATGATATTTGTAATGGTTTACTTCACAATATCATTTTAATTGACATTGTTTACTCTAGAATTTAAATTGAATAGAATTATTCAATAATTGTTTAAAAAACCCTTTAATTTTATAATACAATAGTTATTCATGATATTTTCAATTAATATACTATTTTCCGCTTTTTGGTATGTAAATTAGTTAAGAAGTTTTTTTAATAAAATCATACTTCATTTCTCTCTTCGGTTGAAAAGTTTTTTCCCTCCAAAACCATGTTTTATAAAAAAAATCAATTTTTTTAACCATCTTATAATGATTTATCAAAGGATATTTAACTATTTTCACTCCTTGCACAATTTTTTCGAAGTAATCTTCTGTCATTTTCAAAAAAAAATCTTGTTTGGATTTTACCAAAAATATGAAAGGAATCTTCTTGTCATATTCTATACAAGGTAGTTAACTCAACATTTTTACTTTAAAAAGAGAATTTTATTTTTAAATTTTATTGAATTTAAAAAAAAAATTACACCATTATAACCATCATTTCTTTGAAGATTAATTTTCAATATTATGAGGATATATTTAAATAAAATGTTTTTAAAAGTTATTTTCAAAGAAAATGATTTTCAATATGTTTTCAAAATGAAACGGATGTTTTCCTCAAGAATTTTTTTAAATATTTTTTTTGTTATTTCTATTAATCAATGATGAAAGTTATTTATTTTCAATCCAATGGTTTTATATTGTATTGATACCTTCCTTAATCTTCCTTTAGATTTTTTATTGTCATTTTGACTAAGGATGTTATTGGTATTTTCTTCCTTGATTCTTTTTTTTTGTATTCATTATCATTCCCTAGAATTCATTAATTTCCAATAAATATTAAATTCCCCCTATATCTCAATATTATTTATCATGGATATATTTATTTACTAAACCATATACACTTTTTACATATGGTGTTTACTTTGATAGTTATTTGTAATATAGGTAAATATTGATAAATCCATATCCTTTACTCAACACTGATACTTTTTAATAAGAAATTTTTTTATTAATTAAATCAATCATTCAATATATTTTAAATTATTTGGAATGGTGTGAAATAGGTGGGACTAGTTATAGATATCCCCTTGATGCATTGGTAGTCTCATTAGATGAATCAGTTTGATATCTATAGTTAAATGGGTTTTCACCCAGTATGTTTTAAATTATCTTGTGAATGGTGTTGATGGTAAAGGTATCATGTTTCTGGGAAACATAGAGTCCACCAATTAAACATTTCCTTCTTTTAGTATTAAATTTTTATTGTAAAGGATATTTCTAGTATGATATTATCATTAGATGAATTTCAATAACATTTTATTAATTAAATGGGTTTTTAGTCAATCACCTTTAAATATTGATTATTATCTATGAGATTTTTACAAAGATATTATCTATGGATGCACTTCCTTATCAGTTTATTGAATACATAGAATTTTTTTAGTAATTTAACATTCCATATTTATTATTAATTATCTATTTATGATAGTCATTTTATTGATTAAATGGGATGTGTTTCCAGTTATTTACCATTCATTGATTATTCTAGTCAATTATTTAAACATTATCAATGTTCAAATATTTACCTTGCACTATTGTTCAGTCCTTATTGATAACGATTCAGTTATTCATGATGCATTTATCTATACATAACCATTATTGAAAATTTGATCTCTCCATTATTTTTTTCCTTTCTTAGAAATCCATGAATTATACTATGAAATATATACAAGGATATGCTAGAGGGAATAATGATATAATAAAAAAATTGTTATAATTTTTGTTTTAAAATGTAATGAAAGACTCAAGTATGTGTCTAGATTACCAATACTACTAAACTATTTGTTCATTCTGGATTTGATTCCTTGTATATTGTACCAATTTAATAAATCATGCACTGGATCCAGGTTACTAGGGTTAGAATCACTACATCTGAAGGATTAATTTATTGAATATGTGGATGAATTTTTATAAGTTTTACTATAGAGTAAAAATAATTCATTTTTTAAATGGTTTTATAATTTATTGTGTTATAGATGATGAATTCCGGATGTTTATTCTTCAGAATTCATAATTTTGATCTTGTGGTGTTGAAAGGTCAAGAGTTATCTTGATATATTACAAGTGTTGAGAATTTTGGAGTTTCAGAAGTGGGTTTTGAAAATTTTCTTTAATTAGTAATTAATTTTTTAATAAAATGTTGAATTATATGTCTATGAGTTGAATGGAAATTTCTCTTAATTTGGTATCCTTGTGATATATAATAATACTTTTTAGGGTTTTTGTATTTTCAAAGATGATCTAGAAAAATGTTAAAGTATCAAAGGTCCACATGGATTCCAAATATATTTGAATCAATACATATTTTTTTTGAGGAAGTATATGAATGAGGATAAGGCATGAATATTCCCTATATACATAATATATTTTCATAATATGTGTAAGTTTTTCGAAATTGTGTCATATTTTTTGAATTTTAATATTCTTCTAGAGCCTAAAAACTGGAAACCACTCCATGGATTTATGTCCACTATGTTCTAGATGGAATTTATCATAGGTGTTGAAATATTTAATATCATGGAGAACCTAGTTATGTTAAAATGGTATGAAATCTCTTTTATAATTAATTTTGAAGACCGTAGAGGATGAAGATTAAATTGAAACATAATGGTGATGAATTTCGAACTAAATCATTGATCATTTTGGGATTATAAAGTACCTAATGAAAAGTGGGATTCCTAAAATGGTAATTTTGGAATATATAATGGTATTATGTAATACCTATGTAAAAAAGATTTCTAGAAAGGTCTGTTTCATGGAGGAAGGCATGTTTAGCATCATATTTCTGAATCTAAAGAAGAAACACTCAAGTGATCATGGTGTAATATGTTTTGATGATATTTTTCACCTATAGAATATCTATGATGAGTTTTTTTGAAAAACTAACATATATGTCTAGTTTTTTTAATTTGTTTTCTCATAAATGGTTAGATGGTTGTGGAATGGATTCCATTGGTTATAATGGAATTCAGAAGTGGTTATTTTCTTAGAGGGAATATAATGGATGGATTTCAGGAAAAATTAGTTTGGTAGTTGAAGGCAGTTTTTTTTTAATTTTAATTTCAAATTCCTGAGATATATTAGTTTTGGATTATCCAGAATTAAAATCAAGAGGAGAGTACAAAAAAATAGAGAATAGAACTATGTGTTATGAGAGTTAGAAAACGAAATATAGAAATATAAACATTATTAATGATCAGAATTAAATATTTATTTTTTATTTATTATTTATTTTCAATGAAGATCATATTTTTGGTTTATCAAAGAGTCAACTTCTTTATTTAAGTAAGGTGTATAAAACATATTTAAGAATTATTATAATATAGTAATTATTATATCTAGAGGATTTTATTCTATATGAAGGTTGGTTTAATATAAAAGGATCAAATATTGATAAAATATTATTATTGTGAAGTGTATTTGATGTTTAACATAGCTGAAATTAATCATATAATCAACATCTAGAAGCATTACCTCAGCTGGGTTTTTAGTTTTCACTTCGTTCTAGTTCGTGTTCATTTCCTCAAGAACCGGGTGTGACAAGTTTGAAATTTTGGGGCATCTTTTTTTCATTTAATTGTCCTATATTTCCCTCCCTAGGTTCCCCTTTAACCCCCATGATTTACCCGTGAATTCCCAACATGGTTCCCCTTGAATTTTTATAAAACAGGCATGTTTTATGGTGGACAGAATAGGTCACACGGTTTACTAAACCATGCAGCCAAACCCTGCACAGTGTCCATCACATTAAAAAAATTTACATTATTCCAATTTTTCCCTTCCGATTATAAACCAAATGCACACCTTTATTCAAAACTTATACCCTAGAATCTATGGGAGGTATCCAAGCTTTCTCAATCTCCCATGGAACTCATTTTTGAATGTGGATTTGGTGGGGAAACTTCAAAATCATACAAGCAAGTGAGTTTATCCCTAGTTTCTTCCTTCCCCTTAGGATTTATCTCAATGTTTCATGAATTTATAAGTTTCCATCACCTAGGGTTACATCCTTAGGGTTTATCCATGGGTTTTGGAGAGCAATATTCTTATCTTAGGATCGTTTTTATTCCCTTGTGGTGCAGCAGTGGTACAGTTGAAGTTCCGCACAACGATTTGGGGATTTTAATATCTCAGGTTAGTGATTCCATGTGTAAGAATTTTTTTATGAGTTATATTTATTGATTTACTTTATTAACATGTTCCTCATATTTTTTATGTGGTATAAAACCCATTTTTTGTTGAATTGGTTAAGCATTAAATTTTAAAGTTTTATGTTTTCTTGAAATTTTGTGTTTTTCATGTGTAACTCTTGTGGTATCATTTTTGGTAAATTTATAACATGTGAAATTGGTTTATTAAATGTTTCTAGGGATTCCAATTTTATATTGGTAGGGTCTTGATGTTATTTTGTCCTCAAAAGAGGTTTTTTAATGGGTTTAATATGAAAAAGATGTTGTACTTATTAAAACTGTTTTATGAAAAGTTTAAATGATTTATTGAGTTATACAAAGGGTGAAAAACATTTTTGTGTACTATTTTGGTTGGTATATGTTCATAAAACAGGGTTTTTAGAGAGTAAGTGATGATTTGTGGTGTAAAACGTTTTGATAACGTTTTATAAATTTTTGAAATGATTTATTAAATTTTGAGAAAGGTACGAGATATATTTGTGGGTTGTTTTGGTGTGACCATGATGTTAAAAAGAATTTGAATGTGAAAAAGGGTATTATGTGACATGTGTGTCGTCTATTTGGTGTGTTTAACATTTGGAAATTAAATTTTCATGTGAAAAGTGTATTTAATAACATGTGGAACAAGATTTATAACAAAGAGGGAAACCCAGGTATCTAGGTGGGCAGACTAGGACTAATATGCTAGTGATCCAGTAGTGGTTTCATCCCTCTTTCACTTATCATGATTGACAATGAAAACCCTAACTAAACTATAATTATGTTTGGGTACCACTATTTCATTGGGGTTTCCCCTCCAAGTGGAATGTTCATGAGATGGATATGTGTTATGGTTAATTTTACATCAAGATACGATATACCTAGGGCCCCACAACAAGCTAGTTCCTAGGGGTGTTCCCATGACTAGTGTTCATTAGATTTATTGAAACTATCCCCGATATACAGTTTATTTTTCTAGAAAATTAATTAGCATGTGGTTTTTATTTAAAAGTGTACATTCTTGAATGTATCCCTCTTGAAAACTGTTTTCATTTTAATGTTTCATCTCTTTGAAATTGTTACTAACTTCTTATTTATAAAACTTGAAAAAAAAATTGTCTTAAAATGTTTATAACATGGAACATTTTTGGGTGGAATCCTATTGGTATTAGGCTCACACTCTACATACACCTTTGGGTGTAATTATACTTGGTAATGTTTGTCGTAGGTTTGGGTAAAGATTTTAAAACTGGTGGTTTGGGTTATTGGAGGCCCTTCTTGATGTGGTGTCACAGAGATGGATTGAGGGTGTTTCCCCCTTACTATGAGGTGGTTATTGGGATGTTATTTTTGTATTTATTCCCTTTTGGTATTATTTGGGATTTTTTATAAACCTTGTAATCCAATTTTGAATTTTTATTTAAATTTTGTTTGGTTGTAATTTTTCATATTCAGTTTATATGTTATTGTTGGTTTTTTGTGATTTTAAAATCAGGTAAATCATTCCAAAACATTTATTTATCATACTCGGGAAATTTTTCCTTCTTGTGGGAATAAGGAACTCCCTTCAGGCCTTTCCATGGACCAGTTTAGGTTCTGGTTCTGATGGCAACCAGATCTGATTCATGATAAAATGGTATCAGAGCAGGTTCGCTCTTTTTGGATCATGTTATTTCGGGAAAGAGCCTATGTAGACCAGAGCTAGGAGTTTCAGGACTTGATATTTTTATTGTGAGTAGTGTAACTAGATATCACACCCTTTACGAGATTCAATTTTCTAGAAGAATTTGGGTTTTATTTGAGTTATTTTATTCTCTTGGTTCGTCAATGATTGAGGGAATGAAAAGGAGTTTCTTCAATGGTCTCAGTGAACTCACAGGGCTTGGAAAGACATGTGGATCTAGGGATATTGTCCAAGAACACTATCTATGATAGTTAAGTGATTCTTTTATATATACCAACCATATTTTCATGTTACCCACTGACACTAATTTCCTCCCACATTGTCGTATGTCTCTTTGTTTTGGAATCTTGGAAACTTTGTTTTAAAGTAAAAATTATTTGGTTTTAAGAAATTCGAATTTTGTAAAATAATTTTATAGTAAATCAGACATGTTTAAATTCTCAAAGGGTCAAAATGAATTTTTAGGATTTTTTAAATGGTAAATTTTGTGTTTATACCTCTTTGAAAATATGATTTATGTTAAAGTGGGTTTCGAAAATCTATTTCAAATACAATTTTCTAAACTGTTGAAAATTGTTTAAACTGGAAGGAAGTGTTTTGGAATTTATGTGTGGGGTTGGAAGAAAGATTTTTATTTGGTAACTAGTGAGAATCTTAAAAGTTTTATGAATTATCTTAACCTTATTTTAAATAAGAATAGATTAGCCTTAATTAAATGGGTGTTTATCAAATAGAGTTTGTCATAAAATTGGAAGTGTTTTTAAATGGGACATGATGTTTTGAAATTAATGTGTATGACTTGAAATTTAGTTTTTATTTCAATGGATGGTGCTTTCTAAAATGTTTTCTATGATTTGAGATATATGGCTAGCGGTTTTGAGAAAAAAAATGGGGAAGTTTCGGTTGAATGTCTTGGTTTTGAAAAGGGGAAAGAATTTTTGTTTTAACCTTTGGTATTTCTATGAGTGACCACTTGCATAAGTTTACATGGGATGATGGATGGTTAATGTCATGAATGGTTGAGTACCAGTATGAATATGAGGAGGGCTCCATGTGTGGCCTGGAAACATGCATGTTTGGGGCCCATGGGGTACCAATGGTAAATGCTCTAACTGAAGACCTCATTTACTTTCCAAGAAATTATTTTTATGGAAAATTTTGTGTTTTGAAAAATGGTGTTTGGTTGGTCTATTTTATTTTCTTTTAGGATAGTTGTTTTTTGATTTTTTGAGTTAGATAACCCCTATTTTTTGAATGATGTTTCTAGTTTGTGTTTCTTCGGTAAGTTGGGTTGAATTGTTGGTCAGTGGCTTCTTTTGAGGAGTCTTTTGTTAAGCCTTTGTGGTGGTTCCCCTCATGTGTTCAGATCTAGTTTGTGGTATGTTTTGACTGAAGGAATATATTAGTTATTTCCTTGGGTTTTCTTGTTGGCTAAGGCACACCCACATAAAGAGCTAATGCATGATTTAAGTGTGTCCACGGGTGGTTCGTAGTTAGCGGGTCCTCCAGTTGATCAAAATCTAGACTCCCTTCCTGGGTTTTAGGGTTGAGCTTATCTCTATTATTTTTTGTATTACATAGATAATTTCATAACAGAAGAGTGGATTCAGAAGGATTTTAAAGGAATCATGGTTTCTTGACTTTCGTAAGTCATCAAAGTTGAAGTTTAACACTGTTGGTTCTAGAGGTTTTCTTTCTAAGTGGTGAAGGGGAATCCTAGTGAGGAAGGTGAAAGAGTTCTGGGGTTGTCAGTGTAGGATGACATACTAAAGATACTTTGGGTATTTCATTAGTCTTGTTGAAGTAAGGGTTCATGTTAGCCACCAGTGTGGAAAATATGGTCATTTGAGGCTATTATGGTTGCTTACAGTAATATTATGCTACTTGGAACTCTGTTCAATGTTCTGGTCCAGTTAATGTCTATGTCACTTTTAAGGTTCATGTTCAATGGTTTCTTATTGTGTTGTGATTGATTTTAAGGTAAAAGTTGGATATTTCAGAACCTTTTGAGGGATTATTCTTAAATAAAAGTGTGTCTCTCTTTTGATAATTTTGAATTCATTATTCTAAGTGAAGGTGTATTTTGTGTATTGTTAATTCTACTATTTATTATTCATGGTGAAAGAGGTGATGGATGTGAATATTCTAATTCCTTGTCTTGGTTAAGGTTCCATGAAAAGTTAAGCGGTTTCTGAGATATGTTTTGTTCTATTTATGTTGTTGGATCATGGTGTAGTCACTTGTGGCACCAGAGGAAGAAGTTTTGTTCATGGGTTTTAATGCCTGACTGCGAGGCAGGAGATACTTCAATCATCTAAGCTCCAGTCATAGGTCCCAGAGTGAAGATGGCATGTAGTCAGGAAAATAGGGGGTGTAAGGGATCTTGGTTTAACTTCTGTATTCGGTGTAGGATGTAGAGATAGTTTGAATTTTCTATGTGGTTATTTCATTTCGAGTGGTCTAGTGTGGTTGAAAGGGAAATTCAGAACCTATAATTTAGGTTTGTAATCTGTTTTAGAGGAAAATTGCATCCTTTTTTATAAGGTGGTGGGGTGTTTTTGTTTTCTCAACCCCTAGTGCTTGAACCCTTGTGGGTGAAACTCTTCGTATGGTTATTCATGTATGAATAAACTTTTAGGCCCTTTTTGATCTCATTTTTGGTCGAACTCATCTGAGGATGGTAATGTTTGTTTGAGTGGTGAGCCGAATAATGTCACTATTGGTTTGGGACTCATTGATTGGCCCCCAATTGTAGTGGGGAATGGGTCTTATGGGGTCTTTTTTGTGTCAACATGTACTATTTGGTTAAGACGGTTTGTTCTTATAGTGGGGAGACCCAACATGGGTCTTATGTATGTTCTTTTATAATTAGTATAACGTTATCCTATCACTTATGGAGAGGAATCCATTCAGGCCACCCCTATTGGTGTCCCAGTTCTATCTCAGGAAATTAAGTTGTCTCATATTGTGGGGAGTCTGTTTAGGTCTCCCCATATCAATAACTCAGTTTTTTCTTTGGTGTTGTCTTGGCACTAGGTAGTCTTTTTTGGAGCTATATAACCACGAAATTCATACTTGGGTAATCTTTGGGATTTTATCATGGCTAATAGCTTCATTGAAGTAAGGTTATGGTAACCTCATTCGAATTCGTTGTTTATTTCAAGTAAATTAATTGATCTTTATCGAGTAGTGGTTAAGGTGTTTTGTCTTGGGATGTGGTTGATTATGTTTACCTGTCTCAAAAAAGTGTTGTATGTTTTGGTTAGTGAGAGTGTTCTCTCCTTTTTTTGATCAACTAGAGGTGTTTCGGATTTTGGGGGTGGGTGACCATTATCAGGGGAGTTTGTCTTGGCCTCTCAAGTTAGCTCATATCCCTCTATTCTTGTCGGTAGTCTTCTTGTTTCCTTTTCATTGGGAACCCCCCTTTGAACTTGGAAATAATATTTGATTTTGTTTTCTCTTCTTACAATATTGTGGATTTCCAATGGTGGAAAGATTTATGGTGGGGAGAATTATTACACCTAGGTTTTTAGTTTTCACTTCATTTCGGTTCTTGTTCCTTCATCAAGATCCGAGTGTGACCATTTTTAAAATTTTAGGGCGTATTTTACTCCTTTAATTAGCCTATATTCCCCTCCCTAGGTTCTCCTTGAATTACCCCTACGTTCCCCTTGAATTTGGATAAAAATGGAAAGTTTTTGGGTGGACAGAATAGGTCACACAGCTTGGCCGCACGATTTACTAAACCATGCAGCCAAACTATGCACAATGTCCATCACATTTAAAAAATTGTGTTATTCCAATTTTTCCCTTCCGGTCTTAAACCAAATTTTCCCCTTTCTTCCCCTATTCTACCCTAGCATAAATGGGAGGTCTCCATGCTTCCCCAATGTAATGCCCCAACCCCAGTTACCCAGAGTCGGTGAATTATTACATAATATTGGCATGATAACAAAAGTTCATGTCTCAAAAGACTGATTAGATTAGTAGCCTTGGAATCACTAGATACATTCACAAAGTTTACATTACATCATAAAATGAAAACAACAACAACAAAGTCCTCATAATCCATACTCATATCCCCTCATACTATCCCTACAGGTCATTCATAAAATACTTCTTCACATCCTGGGAAAAATAAAACATTGAAAGGGGTGAGCTCAGATGATTAGCAAGGATAACAATATAATGAAAACGTTCATAAACAATCATAAACATTAAAGGCAGTGTATAACTAAAACAAATGCCTTTTAAACTTGAACTTCAGCATAATATGGAAAAGATAAAATTAAATAATTCCATTTACTTATTCATGTGGATATTCTACTAGTCAAATAATCACATTCAATATCAATAACCACTTTCATAATGAAGGAATTCATAATTCTAGAATACCATAACCACATAGTCAATGCCTTGTGCCAAGACTACAAATAAGATTTTGTCAAGGCCTTGTACCAAGACACTAGTTTGTCTTATGAGACCTACTGATGCATCAATGAGCTATTGTGGGCTCCACCTGTCACTTATTAAGTCTAATTCATTCCTCATATGAACAGGTTTAAACATAACATAAACATTCGTATTAAAACTAGCATACGAGATGTCAATACTTTCTCTATAAACCATGAATGGCATAGAAATAACACATCCACAATCGAACATATCACAAAAACTTAAATATAATATAGAAGTTTTGTATCATAATAAATCAACTTCAAATAAGCTTAAAATCAATCAAAGGATATTGACATAGATGAAATCAAAACAATTTGAGAGGAATATCTCTTTTTTTTTAAATAATTTAAAAGCCACATAATGATAAAAGAAAACATTTAATTTGAAAATATTCTTATAAGCTCATAAGGTAAGCTTTGGCAATTTTATAATGGCATAAAATAGCCGCACCCATCGTATAAGTTAAAAAAAAGACATTCTTACCTTAATTCTGTCGAAAAGGTTAAAAAAGACCTTATTAGGAAAACGACAGAAATATTCCTTTAAAACTTATTATAAAAAGTAAAAAAGGTTATAAATGACTTTAACCCATAGTCTATAAAATAGTAATAATGATTTGAAATACATTTTTAAGAAACATGGATGTGGATGATAAAGAAGTCCCAGTAGATAATTACGTATAAACAACCTCGAATAATAAAGAGATTGTGAAATAAACCCTTACCTTGTACTTTTCCTTAATTGATGGTATGTTAAACTCCTGTATAATAGTTAAAACATTGTTATTAAATTAAACAAGAACCATATACATAATTATGATATCATATATGATCTTCTAATAATGCTTTATTAATAATATTTTAGTATTATCGTCGTTTCAGGTGTTAACTTACTCGTTTTCTTTTATATGTTTTGTTACATAAGTCATGTTTTTTATGGATAGGTTGTATCTTATTCATATCCAGAATTATATAAAGTCCTTAAATATTACTTTTAATCATCAAATGAGAATTATACTTGAATGGATACGATGGGGAATGAATCTCATCGCGTTCGTGGAGACGGTAGTCTGTACGTACGCACGAGCGACATTATCATTCTATTAATATTAAAATAATATATAATTGGATAGTATATCATATATAAAGAATCATTATAATGTTATATTTGTTATTTAAATGAATTACACATCATTATTACACCCATCTAAATAATAATGTTTTGAATAACAATTACACCATGACGTGGAGACAGTAATTCGTACGTACGCACATATGGTGACATGTCATTCAAAGGATGGATAGAATACTGAATATGGTTGTACAATATTTATAATAAAATCATATTATATAGAAGATACTGGAGTATTTATTTTATAAAGGAAATAACAAATAAAGAAGAAGTTGAAGAAGAAAGGAACTTGAAAGAGGGTGGTGAAAACATTACCACTTCTTCGGGTTCTTTCTTTTGATTTGATCAAAACGGCTCCTTAGGTTGGCTTTATGATCAAACTAAGGCCTCTAGATTGAATTGAGGGAAGTTTAGAGGATATTTTGGCAGGGTCTGGTCGAGCCAAAAGTCTTTGAATGTATAAATTTGAGAGAAGGGGGAGTTCCCTTTTCTAAGAGGGGTGAGGGGCACCTTTAGAAAAACTAGAAATATTATTTTATAATAAATTCATATTCAATTTATAATGGCTCAAAAGTGGATTTTTCAAAGTATAAGGTGGGTATAGGTCGAAAAAAACTCAACCAATAGGTTTTATACAGGTTTGGGTCACATTATTAACCTTATCCTTTATTTTTAACTCTTAGTTAATTAGTTTGACACTTACCATGTCACTTTGTATTTTTATATTATATAGTTAATAAACTTACTATATACATACAAGAGTCCCCCAAGTGGTCCATTAATGATAAATATATCATGATATATGTCCTTTTTCCTAACCGTAGATTTTTAGTAATTTAATATTAATTAATAATATAATATTTTTTTCAAACTCTTTTCTGTCAATTTTGACACTATTTGGTATTTTATTTTTTTGAAAATCATAACAGCATTATTACTTAGAAAAAACATAATTAAATAAATACTAACATGTCATATTAAGCTATAAAATTCTTGGAATTCATTAAAAGTCTCAAATTATATTTATTTGGGTATTTATAATATCAATTATTTTAATATTTCACCAATTAGGTAATTATTACATCACCATTTTGTCATAAATAAATTAATTTATTTAATATCTAAAAATTATAAATAAAATAGCATTACGTATGAAATATTTTCAGCTTTCTAATTAATTTTTATAATCGAATTTATCTTATTTATAACCCTATATTAAAAATGTTTTAGTTATTAAACTTTGATTTTATCTCTTTTAACTCTTCTTTGAATTAAATAATAATAAATGTCCTAATCTAATCCAAGTGGACCTAAATGATAATATTTTATTCCTAAGGTTGTTTTGGGTCGATATAAACTTGTCCAATAGAATTAGGACATGTGTTAGGGTAATATTAATATTGTTTTTACCCTTAATTACCCTATTTACTTTTAACTGTGGTAAATAAAAGTAAAAAGTTACTATTCAAAAAAAATTATTTTCATCTCATTGAACCACATTTTACTCCTTGATATTAACCATGTCTCTCAAATTTTGAAATTCCACTCATAGAAGCGATAAAGTTATGTTTTATGTGAATTTATAAATTCTCCTAGGAGGTGGGTAAAAGACGGTGAAAAGTTCAATAAAATTTTTATATATCTAAAATTATTCTAAACTAACTCTGATGAATTAAAATGAACTTATATAGGTATTATGTATCTATTTTTAAATTAATTAAATTTAAAAAAAATAAATAATTATTTAAATAAATATTCGGTTTTAAACTATAACTCAGTGTTTTTTCACTATTCATAAAAAATTGAATGTTTTCAGAAAAATACCAAAAATTCACCTTAAGATAATTTTGATATTCCGAATCCAAAAATGAAGTCCATTTTGAAAGATACAATTTATAAAATTTCAAAAAGTGGGTATTACTATTTATAACGGCTAGTTTGATTGGTTGTGGTGTGTGTTAGAACTCAAAGTTGCGTACAACACACGCTACTGTATTATTCAAAGAGAAGCGTACAGTTGAAGCTTGGGGTGTTACATTATCCCCTACTTCAAATAATTTTGTCCTAAAAATTTATAGAATACTACTGTATGAAAATACTAGGGTGGTTCTTCATCATAAGTTCCTCGGGTTCCCATGTTTCCTCTTCCATCTTATGGTTTCTCCATAGAACATTTACCAGATGAGTCGTCTAGTTTCTCAGCACTTGTTATCTTGTATCAAGAATCATGACGAGATCTTCGCAATAAGATAGATCGGGTTCCAGTTCTAATTCCTCATAGGTGATTACATGTGTTGGGTCAGACATGTATTTCCCCAACAGTGATATGTGGAACACATCGTGAACTTTGGAGAGACTTAGCGGAATTTCCAAACGGTAAGCTACAACCCCAAATCGTTCTATAATTTCGAAAGGTCTGATGTACCTGGGACTCAGTTTACCCTTCTTACCGAAATGTATAACTCCCTTCCATGGAGATACCTTCAAGAAAACATGATCTCCTACCTAAAATTCCAAATCCTTCCTTCAGTTATCGACATATCTCTTCTACCTACTTTGAGATGCTTTGATGTGGTTTTGGATTACCTTTACCTTTTACATTGTTTCCTCCACCAGTTAAGGGACTACAAGTTTTCATTCACCAACGTCATCCCAACAGGTTGGTGTGCAACATCTCTTTATGTACAATACTTTATATGGTGTCATCCAAATACTTGAATGGAAGCTATTGTTATAGGAAAATTCCACCAGAGATAAATATTGATCCCACATACCCTGAAAGTCAAGTGAGAATGATCTCAACATTTCTTCTAAGGTTTGAATAGTCTATTCTGATTGTCCATCTATTTGAGGGTGGTAGGCAGTGCTCAAATGAAGTTCAGTATCCAAGGCCTTCTGAATACTTTTCCAGAATCTTGAAGTAAAATTTAGATCATGATTAGAAACAATCAATATGGGTACTCTATTAAGTCTCAAAACTTCATTAATATATATTCTTGCTATATGTTCAAGTGGTAGATCTTCTCTTATAGAATGAAAATGTGCTGACTTCGTAAGATGATCAAAAATGACCCATATTGCATCGTTCCTTATAGGAGTCTTTGGTAGCCCCGTGAAAAAGTACATCGTGATATTATCCTAATTCCACTTAGGTATGGGAACAGGTTGCATGACTCCTCCAGGTTGTTGCCTTCCAGCTTTCACTTATTGACAAACCATACATCATGACACAAAATCAGAAATCTCCCTCTTTATGTTATCCCACCAAAAATGTTCCTTCAAATCTATATAGATTTTGGTTCTCCCAGGGTGTATAGAGAAATTGGAACTATGAGCGTCGTCCAACAATTCCCTTTTTAGATCAGGTATATCGGGAACACAAAGTCTCTTCCTGAATTTCAAAATTCCATCTTCATACACAAAGTCACTCAATCTCCCATCATTCACAGCTTTAATATTCTTTTGAAATTATTCATCATTGGTCTGAGAACTCTTAATCCTTTCTAGTAAAGATGGTTTTGAAACCATTTGAAAAAGCATTGATGTTTCACCTTCCATGGTTATTCCCATGTCCATCTTCACTAGATCCATGAAAATTGGATCCCTTTAAATTCTAATATTGTTCAAAACTCCATGATATTTTCTTCTCAAAGCATCTTCCACCTTATTTTACTTCCTTGGGTGGTAGTTTATTGTGCAATCATAATCCTTGAGTAATTCAAGACATCTCCTTTGCCTCATGTTGAGTTTTTTTGAGAAAATATACTTCAAACTCTTGTGATCAGTATAAATCTCACATTTTTCACCATAGAGGTTGTGTATCCATATCTTCAAAGAAAAGATCACAACTTCTAACTCGAGATCATGAGTAGGACAGTTTTGCTCATGAATTTTCTACTGTCGTGATGCATAGGAAATAACCCTATCATTCTGCATAAGGACACAACCAAGTCCTTTCTTCGATTCATCACTATTAATAACAAACCCATCATTCCCCGATGGTAGAATCAATATAAGAGCATTGAATAATATTCTCTTCAGTTATTTGAAACTTTCTTTACCCTCTTTTGTCCAAATAAATTTAACCCCTTTATGTGTAAGATTTGTTAATGGGTTAGCCAACAGGGAAAAATTCTGGGCGAAACGTTGATAATAACCTGCTAAGCCAATAAAACTACATACCTAAGTTATACTCGTCAGGGATGGCCATTCGTAGATTGCCTTGGTCTTATAAATATCAATAGAGATTCCATATTTGGAGACAATATGGCCAAGAAAAGAAATATCCTAAAGCCAGAATTCACACTTGCTAAACTTCCCATATAATTCATGTCTTCCAAGAGTCTTCAGAATAATGCGCAAGTGATTTTCATGATTTTCATAGTTTTTAGAATATACCAAGATATCATTAATAAATACCACCACAAAATCATCGAGATATTCCTTGAAAACTCTATTCATTAGATCCATGAATACAGAGGGTGAATTAGTCAGCCCAAAAGTCATTACTGTAAACTCGTAATGCCCGTACCTGGTTCAAAATGCTGTCTTCGGAATGTCTTCCTTCTTCACACACAACTGATGGTATCTAGATCTAAGGTCAATCTGTGAAAAGTATTGAGCTCCATGCAGTTGGTCAAATAAATAATCAATGCGAGGTAGGGGATACTTTTTCTTTATTATTATAGCATTAATCTCCATGTAGTCAATACATAACTTCATAGATCCATATTTCTTCTTAAAAAAGGAAAGGGGATCCTCATGGAGAAACACTAGGGAGAATAAATCCATTATTACTCAATTACTCTAGTTGTTTCTTTTGTTCAACTAATTCCACAGTGGCTATTCTATAAGGGGTCTTCGATATAGGCCTTGAACTAGGAATTAAATCAATGGAAAACTCAATTTATCATTCTAGAGGATGTCCAGGTAAATCTTCTGGAAACACATCAACATATTCTCTCACAATTGGTACATCCTCTATTTGAACATTCCTTTCCTCACCCATAGTCATTTCATTCTCTTCCTCCCCAATAATTTAATTTAGTTGAGCTACTAGGGGTGGATCTAGGTGATAATTAGGTGGTGATGATTCCACTCTAAAGATAAGGTGTTCCTTGTCATCATCATCAAAAATAGTAACCTAATTATTCTTACAATAAATTTTTGTATCATGGTCTGAAAGCCAATCCATACTGAGGATTATATAAAATTCAATCATAGGTATGACAATGAGATCTGTAGATAAAGAACATTTATGTGCTTTAATGGGGACAGATTCACAAAACTTTGTTGCAATGATACTTCCCTTAGGAGTTTTAAATGACAAATCCCTTGTTAAATAAAATTGGAAATATCTAATTTTATTAGAAAACTGGGAAGATATGAAACAATGCGATGATCCAGAATCAAATAATGCATTTGATAAACTTGAGGAAACCATTAAATTACCTTCCACGACGTCTTTCATAGCTTCTACCTCAGCAGTAGTGATAGCATAAGTTTAGCCTTTATCCCTTGGCCTTTTCTAAGGTAAGTTCCCCTGACTCTTAGGAAATTAGTTTGAATAATTTCCCATATCCATGCAATTTTAGCATTGGACATCAGTAGATTCATTCTTCCCCTTGCAATCACGAGCTTGGTGTCCTTTTTCACCACACTTGTAACAGACTCCCATTCCTTTTAAGCAAGTACCAGGGTGTTTCTTACCACATTTACTGTAGGAGGGATATTCAACATTTCCCTTTTCCCCTTATTTTTATTCCCATAGTGATCAGTAGATCTCTTCTTCTCCTTCTTTTCTTTAAAGTCACAAGACTTAGAGAATTCCTTTTCTGTATTGATTGCACATGAGACAATATCTTTGTACAACGAGAAGGTTTTTGATAGTAATGCCTTATGGAGAAACGGTTTTAACCCATCAAAGAAATGATAAATATTACTTCTTGGGTTACATATATAATCTACAGCATACCTCTCTAACCTTGTAATGTTAGCCTCATAATTTGCGACATTCTCATCCTCCTTTTTCCTTAGACTCAGAAATTGCCTTTCCAGATATGCTCGATGGTCACGAGGAAAGTATTTTTCTAATAAAAGCTCTTTGAACTCCCTCCATTCCATATTTGATACTTTATCTTCTTCCTTTTTGTTTTGTAACAATGACCACCATTGATCAGCATCTCCAATGAGGTGATAAACTGCCATGATAACTTTTTCCCTTTCACTACTCCCCAAAGCCTGAAATATTTTCTCTAAGGAATTTATCCATTGCTCACCTACTTTTGGATTTGTACTCCCATTGAAAATTTTTGGTTGTTGCCTCATGAAGCGATCTAACATTGATCCTCCACATTGCGGATCAGTGTGCTCCATATAGGTAAGTTTATTATTCATAACCTTAGTGAGTTGTCCCAGGAAGGTGATTAGCTGATCAGCACTAGTTGCATCACCAGCTCTTCTATAATTATCTTGAGCAGGAGGGAAATACCAACATGGAGTGCGTTCATTGATACAGTTTCCATTCCTTCTGCTAGGTTCCATTTCTAAACAATGGCGTAAACTAGATCAGTTTATGATTCAAAACACATAATTCCATACTTGTAAAACACTTAACATAAACTGAACAGTTTATGGATATAATCCATAATCATAAAACTGTTTTCTTTGAGAAATTATATACTCATAAACCCTTCATAATGGTTTGTAAATAAAATGATAATTATCCTAAGCATATCCCCCAGGAGTGTCGTAACCAAGAGTGCAGCAAGGCCCATTTTCGTGCACCAGTTCCCGTTCGAGTCTAGATCAAAGTGGTGTTTTCGGGTTTTACCCCTAGGTACATCTGTTCCAGAGCCGCCTATACCTGCTCGTATCCAGACAGGGATGTATTTTTCAGAAAACACACAAAATCTCTACAATACCAAAATTCTAGGAAGTTCTTCTATACTAATCCTCAATGTCCATATTAGGTCTATGTTCTCTAATCAGAGTTTATCTAAATCTAGCTTCCAAGGTTTGTACTAAACTTCCTGTGATACCAACTGTAAAGTCCCAACCCCAGTTACCCAGAGTCGGTGAATTATTACATAACATTGGCATGATCACAAAAGATCAAGTCTCTAAATACCGATTAGTTTAGTAGCCTTGGAATCACTAGATACATTCATAAAGTTTACATTACATCAAAAAATGAAAACTACAACAACATAGTCTCTATAGTCCACACTCATATCCCCCATACTATCCCTGCAGGTCATTCATAAAATTCTTCTTCACATCTTGGTAAAAATAAAACATTGAAAGGGGTGAGCTCAGATGCTCAGTAAGGATAACAATATGGCAGAAACTTTCATAAATAAGCATAAACATTTAAGGCAATGTATAACTAAAACAAAAGACTTTTAAACTTGAACATCAGAATAATATGGAAAAGATAAAATGAAATAATGTCATTTAATTATTCACATGTATGTTTTACTAGTTTAATAATCACATGCAATATCAATAACCACTTTCATATTGAAGGAATGGATAATGACAGACTATCATAACCACAAATTCAAGGCCTTGTGAAAAGACTACAAATAATATTTTGTCAAGGCCTTGTTCCAAGACACTAGTTTGTCTCATGAGACCTACCGATGCATTGAGGAGATATAGCAGGCACCACCCATCACTTATTAAGTCCAATACATTCCTCATATGAATAGGTTTAAACATAACATAAACAATCGTATTAAAAATAGAATACGAGATGTCAATACTTTCTCCATAAACCATGAATGGTATAAAAATAACACATCCACAGTCAAACATATCACAAAACCTTCAATAAAATATGGAATTTTTTTATCATAATAAATCAACTTCAAATAATCTTAAAATCCATCAAAGGATTTTGACATAGATGAAATCAAAACTATTTGAGAGAAATATCTTTTTTCTAATCATTTAAAATCCACATAATTATAAAAGAAAACATTTACTTTGAAAATATTCTTATAAGCTTGTAAGGGAAGCTTAGGTGATTTTATAATAGTGGAAAATAGCTGCACCTACCGTATATGTAACGCCCCAAGATTTTATGAAAAATATTCTTTTTAATTTCATTAATGTCTTGTGTTGTACGCTACAACAAAAGAAGCTTTCACAATACGCATCCTTGACTTTCCTTCCGTTACACGCAATCGCGATCTTCCTCGATAGCGTGTGTAGTACGCAATACTGAGTTTCACGAAACAACGATATGCTATTAAATTTTTATTAAAACTAGCCGTTATGAATAGTAATAACCACTTTTTGGAAATTTTGTAAATTTTATTTTTCAAAATGGAATTCATTTTTGGATTCGGAGTATCGAATTTAGCCTAAGGTGAAATTTTGGTACTTTTCGGATAACTTTCATATTCTAATGAATAGTGAAAATTACTAAATTATAATTAAAAACAACTTTTTTAATCGAAATAATTAATAGTGATAAATTATTAATTTGAGTGGTTTTAAAGTATATTTAGAATATATTTTTACAATTTAATACAATGTTGGTCATTGTTTGTAATTTCACATTTAAACCAGACATAATCAAGTGTCAATCTTTTGATAGATTTTGTTTCTTAAAAAAACACGCTATTTGTTTTAACAGCGGGATTTAATTATAAAATTAATTAATGCAACTTCTATGTTATGAATTTGGTAAAATAGACTTCATTTTGGAATTCGGAATATGAAATATAGCTTAGGATGAAATTTTGGCATTTTTCTGAAAACTTTCAATTTTTGATGAATAGTGAAACCACTAAGTGGTAGGTTAAAAACGGAATTTTGCATAAAACTTAATTTTACCGCTTCTGTGAATGGAATTTCGAAAATCCGAGAGACACGGTTAATATCAAGGACTAAAATGTGGTTCAATGAGATGAAAATAATTTTTTGGTGAATAGTAACTTTTTACTTTTTTACCACGGTTAATAGTAAATAGGGTAACTAAGGGTAAATATGATATTAATATTACCCTAACACATGTCCTAATTCTATTGGACAAGTGTAATTCGACCAAAAACAAACTTAGGAATAAAATATGACCATTTAGGCCCACTTGGATTAGATTAGGACATTTATTATTAATTTATTTAAAGAAGGGTTAAAATAGTTAAAATCAAAGTTTAATAAGTAAATCATTTTTAATATGGGGTTATACATAAGCTAAATTCGACTATAAATATTCATTAGAAAGCTAAAAAGATTTCCTACATGATGGTATTTTATTTGTAATTTTTAGACAGCATATAATATAATTTATTTATGACACAAAGATGATGCAGTAATTATCTTATTAATGAAATATTGACATAATTGATAATATAAATACCAAAATAAATGTAATTTAAGACTTTTTATGAATTCCACTAATTTTCTAGGTTACTCGGATATATTAGTGTTGATTTAATCAACTTGGTTCGAATATATAATTCTTTTATGACTTTCAAAAAAATCATATATCAAATAGTGTCAAAATTGACACAAAATGGTTTTTAAATCAAATATTATATTATTAATTGTTATTTTATTCCTAAAAATCTAAGGTTCGGCCAAATGACTTAGATAAGGATATATTTATTAATAATATACAATTTGGGGTTCGTTTGGCATGTTATAGTAAGTGTATTAACCATATAGTGAAAGAAAACAAAAAGACACGGTAAAAGTTAAATTATTTAACTTAGAGTTAAATCTAATTGATAAGGTTTAAAATAAGATCCAAACATGTATAAATTTGATTGGTTGATGAGATTACAACCCTATCTCATCTAATCTTCGAATATGAGTCATTTTTGGAGGTTTTTAAGTGGGGTTATATTTATTATAAATTAATATTTTTAAGAATTCCTAAGGTGCCCCTCTCCTCCCTTATAAAAGGACACCTCCTCCCCCTCCTCCTCACACCAATTTGAGCACTCAAGCTCGGCCAACCCCTGCCAAAATCCCTTCTCCACTTCCCTAGCAACATCCTAGAGGTTCTGGTCTTCCTCAAAGACCAATTCTAGTGCCCTAAGAGGAGGTCTCAAAGAGGCACTTCAAAGAAGAGGTAATTACCGTTACCAATTCTTTCATCTTTATTTCTTCTTCCACTTCTTCGTCTTAGGTTGTTTCATTATGAAGTAATAACATCAGTATCACTCATATACTGATATGTTATTATAAGTACGAAACAACCCTATTTCACCATCTATCCATCCTACGGAAAAAGAAATCACCGCGCGTGCGTACGTACGGAATACCGTCTCCACGCCGTGGTGTATTCTATTTTCCACCACCACCTTACATGGATGGGTATAATGGTGTAAAGAATAACTATACATAGTTATTACAACATCATAATGATTCTGATATATTTTATAATCCACTCCAATTCAATTCAATATTTATAGAAATGATATCATCGCTCGTGCGTACGTACGGAATACCGTCTCCACGACGCGATGAGATTCATTCTCCATGTTAACCATTTAAGAATGATTATAATGTATATATAAGAAATAATAATGAAATACATGAAATTATAAAGCTACTGGATTTATGTATATATATATACATATGTATGTCATCTACTTACTTCCATTTCAAGACAATAAGGAAAGAAAAACAGCGTTCATGCGTACGTACGGACTACCGTCTCCATGAACGGTGTTTTTCATTTTATTTATCTATCTATTATATATATATATATACTGAATATATATGATATATAAATCATATTTTATATTCTGGAAGTAAGTAAATCATGATATAAGTAATAATGATGTCAAGAACAACAAGTCAAAACACCTACGATAAATGAAACGATTTTACCCAAAACGCTTCTTTAACATGGAATTTACAAAAGAACGGGTAATATAATGTCATAAGTGAACCATATATGATATCATAACAATGAATATGATTCTGTAATAAGTCAATGACATTATTTAAATCATTATACAGGAGGTTCGGACACATACGAAGCAAATTGGACCTAAGGTAAGGGAAATATCACTATCTCATTTTTATCCGAGATTGTTTATTCGTAAGTATTTACTGGGGTGTATTTTATCATCCACATCCATGTTTCATCAAAATGTAATATTATTTCCATCCACCTAAAATTGTTTAAATCCATTTTTACCCTTCGGTGAGTTTTTAGTAATATGTATGAAAGGAATCTTTTGTCGTACGAGGTACTTTTTGACTTTTCCGACAAAAGTACGAAGAATGTTTTTTTTAACTTATACGGCACGAACGGATTTCTACTGTTTTATAAAGCCTTATTTTCATGAAGCTTCCTCTAAAAGATTTCATGACTATTTTCAATAAAATCTCTTTCTTTTAAAGTTGCATGATGTTTTGTGAAAAGAAATTGATTTTGAAGAAGAAAGGATATTTTCCTCAAGAATTCAATTCAAGTGTTTTATCAAAATTATTTTCCATCTAAGATAATAAAGAGTTCTGTTTCTATCCATATTTTTACATTGATTTGACTATGTTGTGATGGAATTATGTTTATGAATTCCTTTATCTTATATGAATGGTTTTATGATGTCATGTTGTTTAAGAATCCCATTTTTATTACATGGGTTATGAAATGATGTATGATTTATGATTTTGTGGCACACATAAGAAAGGATTCATTAAGAGATGGGTGGGACCTATATCTCCCTCCAATGCATTGGGTAAAGATTTTATATCTCATGAGATAGACATGGCTGGAATGGTAGGTTATACCGGTTCAGTGAAACAGGACTGAAACGAGGATTACTCGATTCAGAAAGGGACTTTGTCCACTAAGATAGTCTTGGCAATGAGTCTTGACTAACAAGAAATGATTCTCTATGATTATGTGTGTATGCCACAATGAGTAATGTTTTAAGTTATGATTTCATTTCACTACTATGATTTATCCCATGTTATGAAATTATGCTCTCTTTTGCAGGTTAAGATTTCCAAAAATGTTATGTTCTTATGAAAATTATGTGATTGATATTTCCTTTGTTTACCCTTACTGAGCATTTGAGCTCACCCTTTTATGTTTTCTTTTCCCCAGGATATAAAGAAAGGTTTTAGGTAGAAAAAAGGGATGACCTTTATGGGAGATATTGAAGAACTTTCACCACGATTAGAAGATTACGTTCCGAGTTTCCAAAGACACTAAACTATTACGATCCTTTAGTGTGTGTTTTTGTTATGTACTAAGTATTCCGCAAATGTAATGTAATGTCCATGTACGTCAAGATACGGGTCTCTACAGTTGGTATCAGAGGAAAGGTTTAGTCAACCTTTGGAAACTAGGATGCGAGAACTTTAGTGAGATCCCTAGAGATATTTCTAAGGTATGTCTAGGGATGTCTCTAAGGTTAAGTATACGTATAGGTTATAGTCCTAGAATTACGCTAACGATCTTCGAATTTAACCTAAGATGTTAGATATTGAGGGTACTAACCTTTTATTATGTTGTTTTCCCTAGCATGATTTTTGCCTCTCACACAATTCTTTTGGGGTTTTAGACGATGGCTGGAACCCGAAGGAACCGTGTTAATGCGGAATGTGATGGGCAATGCAATGATTGTACCCCTGAGCAACCAAACGATATAGGAGCTGGAATGCAAAATCTTGTAGCCATGCTCACACAACTTTCTCAAGCTATGAATCATGCAGGACTTCCAAACGAGCAAAGGAAGGAGCAACATTCTGTTGAATCCTTCATGAGGCAGCGTCCACCTTCTTTCAGTGGGTCTACTGATCCATTAGTTGCTGAACAATGGATTAGTACTACTGAAAAGATATTTTCAGTTCTTCAATGTTCTGAACATGATAAAGTCATCCTAGCAGTGTATCGTTTGGAAGGAGATGCTGATCAATGGTGGAATCTTATTAAGAATACAAGGCAAAGGGATGAAATTGAGTCTATGGAATGGGACGAGTTCAAGAACTTATTTTTCAATAAGTACTTCCCTCGTATTCTTCGAACAAAGATGGAGAAAGAGTTTCTTGAACTGAAGCAAAGGGACGATGAATCTGTTGGTACCTATGAAGCAAATTTTACAAGACTTGCAAGGTATGCTTCTGGAATTATCATCCAACCTGAAAGTAAAGTTGATCGATTTTTCAGTGGCTTAAAACCAAGTCTTCGAAGGGCATTAGCTATAAGAGACTTCAGTAGCTATGAAGAAATTGTGCGTTGTGCTATCAAGGTAGAAATGGAAGTTGGTGTTACATATCCATCTCATGGTTTTGACAAGAAACGAAAGATGGAGTTCAAGGAGAAATCTCAGAATAATGGTGAAAAGAAGATGAATGTTTCCTTATGCACAAAGTGTGGAAAGAAGCATGGTGGAGATTGTCTAAAAGGGACTAGAAAATGTTTTAAGTGTGGAAAAGAAGGTCATCGAGCAGCTGAGTGTCGAAGTAATGGAAAAAGGGTTTCTAATGATAAAGCAAACACTACAGAGAACGCACCGCCAACACTTCAATGCTTCAAGTGCAAGGAAATGGGGCATTATGCTAATAATTGCCCTAATCCAAGGGTTAGTGATGATCAACATGAGCAACCACTGAAGGCAAAGGACAAAGGGAAATCACATGCGATCACTATTGGCAATGTTGAATATGACAACGATGTGGTGGAATGATTAAGTGTTTATGTAATGGGATTCCAAAATAATGTTGTATCATTGAGTATTGCAATATTTATTGATGTGGTATTCAAAGTGATTGAGATATTTTTTTTGGAAATAAGATGATATGCGCATAATGAAGACGAGAAAATGAAATGTTTAATAGTATTCATGAGCTCATGATTGATATAAGGACTAAGTTATATCATGGTTTGAGTATAAATAATTTTGAGGATTTTGGTATGTGTAAAGTGTTAACTTTTAACTGCATTCAAGTTTTCACTAAGGTTCAATGGGTATTCAAGAGTATACATGATTAAGGACTTTGAATGTTTGGAATGTGACCAAAAAAACATATCTTATGATATATGGGGATCAACGATGATATTAAATCTCTGGTAATTGTTTTCACTATGTTATGAGAGTGGACTGCAGTATTATGGATAAGCCTAAAGATTGGAATGGATTGTGTTGGACGATATTATTGATGGGATGTTATAGTAGTTTTGGAAAAAGGACAACCTGCAGGACGGGCGACAGCCCATCGCTTCGGACAAGGCTGTGGGAATCGAACCCACAACCGAAGTGCGACTGGCCTTTATCGCCTACCACTGACCTACAGGAAGTCCCTGTTTAGTAGAAACTAGTTTTATTATATTAAGCAGTATGATATATGAAGTATAAGTCCATTTTAGGAACCATATATGATTAATCTCACTATAGATCGACTTATGTATATAAGTTTTGCTAACCTTTTGTTTGAGACAGATGGAATGACCTGTCATTCTATCACATGATCTGCTAACACATCACGAATAACAAATTCAACTTCATTTATTTAAGAGATGAAGTAGAAATTGTTCAAGGCACGAACAAAAGTGATATTTTACCAAAATAAAGTAAGTATTTATTCTAAGCAAATTTTCAACTTTAGGGAAATGATCTTGAAAACCAAAAATGTTGTCCTAGTGATCTTATACCTGATGAATCAGATGGTACCTTATATCATCACAAATCTATGGATTTGTGATTACTGGCTTTTCCATAGCCATGTTCTCTACCACTCTCCATCAGAACATGATGGTTAGATTTTTCTTCCATATCCATATTTTCACCTATGTGGAAACCCAGTGATTAGTATATTTGGGTAATCGTTACATTTCATACTTTAGTTTTTAAAGCCATGTTTTGGTGTTCCTTTTTACGATGTGGGTTTCTATCAAAGAAAATTTTGAATAGTAAACCATTTATAACCCCGACGAATTTCGAGGGCGAAATTCATTTTAAGGGGGGTAGAATGTAACGCCCCAAGATTTTATGAAAAATATTCTTTTTAATTTCATTAATGTCTTGTGTTGTACGCTACAACAAAAGAAGCTTTCACAATACGCATCCTTGACTTTCCTTCCGTTACACGCAATCGCGATCTTCCTCGATAGCGTGTGTAGTACGCAATACTGAGTTTCACGAAACAACGATATGCTATTAAATTTTTATTAAAACTAGCCGTTATGAATAGTAATAACCACTTTTTGGAAATTTTGTAAATTTTATTTTTCAAAATGGAATTCATTTTTGGATTCGGAGTATCGAATTTAGCCTAAGGTGAAATTTTGGTACTTTTCGGATAACTTTCATATTCTAATGAATAGTGAAAATTACTAAATTATAATTAAAAACAACTTTTTTAATCGAAATAATTAATAGTGATAAATTATTAATTTGAGTGGTTTTAAAGTATATTTAGAATATATTTTTACAATTTAATACAATGTTGGTCATTGTTTGTAATTTCACATTTAAACCAGACATAATCAAGTGTCAATCTTTTGATAGATTTTGTTTCTTAAAAAAACACGCTATTTGTTTTAACAGCGGGATTTAATTATAAAATTAATTAATGCAACTTCTATGTTATGAATTTGGTAAAATAGACTTCATTTTTGAATTCGGAATATGAAATATAGCTTAGGATGAAATTTTGGCATTTTTCTGAAAACTTTCAATTTTTGATGAATAGTGAAACCACTAAGTGGTAGGTTAAAAACGGAATTTTGCATAAAACTTAATTTTACCGCTTCTGTGAATGGAATTTCGAAAATCCGAGAGACACGGTTAATATCAAGGACTAAAATGTGGTTCAATGAGATGAAAATAATTTTTTGGTGAATAGTAACTTTTTACTTTTTTACCACGGTTAATAGTAAATAGGGTAACTAAGGGTAAATATGATATTAATATTACCCTAACACATGTCCTAATTCTATTGGACAAGTGTAATTCGACCAAAAACAAACTTAGGAATAAAATATGACCATTTAGGCCCACTTGGATTAGATTAGGACATTTATTATTAATTTATTTAAAGAAGGGTTAAAATAGTTAAAATCAAAGTTTAATAAGTAAATCATTTTTAATATGGGGTTATACATAAGCTAAATTCGACTATAAATATTCATTAGAAAGCTAAAAAGATTTCCTACATGATGGTATTTTATTTGTAATTTTTAGACAGCATATAATATAATTTATTTATGACACAAAGATGATGCAGTAATTATCTTATTAATGAAATATTGACATAATTGATAATATAAATACCAAAATAAATGTAATTTAAGACTTTTTATGAATTCCACTAATTTTCTAGGTTACTCTGATATATTAGTGTTGATTTAATCAACTTGGTTCGAATATATAATTCTTTTATGACTTTCAAAAAAATCATATATCAAATAGTGTCAAAATTGACACAAAATGGTTTTTAAATCAAATATTATATTATTAATTGTTATTTTATTCCTAAAAATCTAAGGTTCGGCCAAATGACTTAGATAAGGATATATTTATTAATAATATACAATTTGGGGTTCGTTTGGCATGTTATAGTAAGTGTATTAACCATATAGTGAAAGAAAACAAAAAGACACGGTAAAAGTTAAATTATTTAACTTAGAGTTAAATCTAATTGATAAGGTTTAAAATAAGATCCAAACATGTATAAATTTGATTGGTTGATGAGATTACAACCCTATCTCATCTAATCTTCGAATATGAGTCATTTTTGGAGGTTTTTAAGTGGGGTTATATTTATTATAAATTAATATTTTTAAGAATTCCTAAGGTGCCCCTCTCCTCCCTTATAAAAGGACACCTCCTCCCCCTCCTCCTCACACCAATTTGAGCACTCAAGCTCGGCCAACCCCTGCCAAAATCCCTTCTCCACTTCCCTAGAAACATCCTAGAGGTTCTGGTCTTCCTCAAAGACCAATTCTAGTGCCCTAAGAGGAGGTCTCAAAGAGGCACTTCAAAGAAGAGGTAATTACCGTTACCAATTCTTTCATCTTTATTTCTTCTTCCACTTCTTCTTCTTAGGTTGTTTCATTATGAAGTAATAACATCAGTATCACTCATATACTGATATGTTATTATAAGTACGAAACAACCCTATTTCACCATCTATCCATCCTACGGAAAAATAAATCACCGCGCGTGCGTACGTACGGAATACCGTCTCCACGCCGTGGTGTATTCTATTTTCCACCACCACCTTACATGGATGGGTATAATGGTGTAAAGAATAACTATACATAGTTATTACAACATCATAATGATTCTGATATATTTTATAATCCACTCCACTCCAATTCAATATTTATAGAAATGATATCATCGCTCGTGCGTACGTACGGAATACCGTCTCCACGACGCGATGAGATTCATTCTCCATGTTAACCATTTAAGAATGATTATAATGTATATATAAGAAATAATAATGAAATACATGAAATTATAAAGCTACTGGATTTATGTATATATATATACATATGTATGTCATCTACTTACTTCCATTTCAAGACAATAAGGAAAGAAAAACAGCGTTCATGCGTACGTACGGACTACCGTCTCCATGAACGGTGTTTTTCATTTTATTTATCTATCTATTATATATATATATATACTGAATATATATGATATATAAATCATATTTTATATTCTGGAAGTAAGTAAATCATGATATAAGTAATAATGATGTCAAGAACAACAAGTCAAAACACCTACGATAAATGAAACGATTTTACCCAAAACGCTTCTTTAACATGGAATTTACAAAAGAACGGGTAATATAATGTCATAAGTGAACCATATATGATATCATAACAATGAATATGATTCTGTAATAAGTCAATGACATTATTTAAATCATTATACAGGAGGTTCGGACACATACGAAGCAAATTGGACCTAAGGTAAGGGAAATATCACTATCTCATTTTTATCCGAGATTGTTTATTCGTAAGTATTTACTGGGGTGTATTTTATCATCCACATCCATGTTTCATCAAAATGTAATATTATTTCCATCCACCTAAAATTGTTTAAATCCATTTTTACCCTTCGGTGAGTTTTTAGTAATATGTATGAAAGGAATCTTTTGTCGTACGAGGTACTTTTTGACTTTTCCGACAAAAGTACGAAGAATGTTTTTTTTAACTTATACGGCACGAACGGATTTCTACTGTTTTATAAAGCCTTATTTTCATGAAGCTTCCTCTAAAAGATTTCATGACTATTTTCAATAAAATCTCTTTCTTTTAAAGTTGCATGATGTTTTGTGAAAAGAAATTGATTTTGAAGAAGAAAGGATATTTTCCTCAAGAATTCAATTCAAGTGTTTTATCAAAATTATTTTCCATCTAAGATAATAAAGAGTTCTGTTTCTATCCATATTTTTACATTGATTTGACTATGTTGTGATGGAATTATGTTTATGAATTCCTTTATCTTATATGAATGGTTTTATGATGTCATGTTGTTTAAGAATCCCATTTTTATTACATGGGTTATGAAATGATGTATGATTTATGATTTTGTGGCACACATAAGAAAGGATTCATTAAGAGATGGGTGGGACCTATATCTCCCTCCAATGCATTGGGTAAAGATTTTATATCTCATGAGATAGACATGGCTGGAATGGTAGGTTATACCGGTTCAGTGAAACAGGACTGAAACGAGGATTACTCGATTCAGAAAGGGACTTTGTCCACTAAGATAGTCTTGGCAATGAGTCTTGACTAACAAGAAATGATTCTCTATGATTATGTGTGTATGCCACAATGAGTAATGTTTTAAGTTATGATTTCATTTCACTACTATGATTTATCCCATGTTATGAAATTATGCTCTCTTTTGCAGGTTAAGATTTCCAAAAATGTTATGTTCTTATGAAAATTATGTGATTGATATTTCCTTTGTTTACCCTTACTGAGCATTTGAGCTCACCCTTTTATGTTTTCTTTTCCCCAGGATATAAAGAAAGGTTTTAGGTAGAAAAAAGGGATGACCTTTATGGGAGATATTGAAGAACTTTCACCACGATTAGAAGATTACGTTCCGAGTTTCCAAAGACACTAAACTATTACGATCCTTTAGTGTGTGTTTTTGTTATTTACTAAGTATTCCGCAAATGTAATGTAATGTCCATGTACGTCAAGATACGGGTCACTACAGTATAAGTTAAAAAAAGACATTCTTACCTTAATTTTGTCGAAAAGGTTTAAAATGACCTTGTTTGGAAAACGACATAAAGATTCCTTTATAAAATTCTTATAAAAATTCAAAATGGTTATAAATGAATTTAACCCATAGTCTTTAAAATAGTAATAATTATTTTAAATACATTTTTAAGAAACATGGATGTGGATGATTAAGAAGTCCCAGTAGATAATTACGAATAAACAACCTTAGATAATAAAGTGATTGTGAAATAAACCCTTACCTTGTACTTTTCCTTAGTCGATGGTATATTAACCTTTATATAATAGTTAAATCGCTGTTATTAAATTATACAAGAACTGTATACATAATTATGATATCATATACGATCTTCTAATAATGCTTTGTTGATAATATATTAGTATTATTGTAATTTCGGGTGTTAACTTACTCGTTTTCTTTTATATGTTTTGTTACATAAGTCGTGTTTGTTATAGACAGGTTGCATATTATTTATATACAGAATGATATCAAGTACTTAAAAATTATTTTTAATCATCAAATGAGAATTATATTTTTAATGGATACGATGGGTAATGAATCTCATCGCGTTTGTGGAGACGGTAGTCCGTACGTATGCACGAGCAAAAATATCATTCTATTGATATTAAAATAATATATAATGGATATTATATCATATATAAAGAATAATTATCATTTTATATTTATTATTTACATGAATTACACATCATTATTATACTCATCCAAATAATAATTTTTTGAATAACAATTACACCATGATGTGGAGACGGTAAGTTGTACGTACGCACGTATTGTGACATGTCATTCAAAGGATGGATATAATACTGAATATGGTTGTACCATATTTATAATAACATCACAGTATATATAAGATACTGGAGTTATTATTTTAGAAAGGAAATAACAAATAAAGAATAAGTTGAAGAAGAAAGGAACTTGAAAGAGGGTGGTGAAAACATTACCTCTTCTTCAAGTTTTTCCTTTTGATTTGATCAAAAGGGATCATTAGGGTGGCTTTCTGGTCAAAATAAGGCCTCTCTGTTTAATTGATGGAAGTTGACAGGATATTTGGGCAGGGTTTGGTCGAGACAAAAGGCTTTGAAGGTATGAATTTGAGAGAAGGGGGAGTTCCCTTTTATAAGAGGGGTGAGGGGCACCTTTGGAAAAGCTAGAAATATTATTTTATAATAAATTAAAATTCGGTTTATAATGGCTCAAAAGTGTATTATTCAACGTCTAAGGTGGGGATAGGTCGAAAAAAACTCAACAAATAAGTTTTAGACAGTTTTGGGTCACATTATTAACTTTATCTTTTAGTTTTAACTCTTAGTTAATTAGTTTGACACTTACCATGTCACTTTGTATTTTTATATTATATAGTTAATAAACTTACTATATACATCCAAGAGACCCCCAAGTGGTCTATTAATGATACAACTATCATAATATAAGTCTTTTGGCCAAACCTTTGATTCTTATAAATTTAATATCAATTAATAATATAATATTTGTTTTAAAAACTCTTTTAGGTCAATTTTGACACTATTTGGTATATAACTTTTGTGAAAATACTAATAGTAGGATTACTTCAAAAAAACATAATTAAATCAATAATAACATTTCATATTAATCTATAAAATTCTTTTTATTAATGAAAAGTCTCAAATTATATTTATTTGGGTATTTATAATATCAATTATTTTAATATTTCACTAATTTGGTAATCACTTCATCCCCATTGTGTCATAAATAAATTAAATTATTTAATGTCTAAAAATTATAAACAAAATACCATTATGTAGTAAATTTTTTTATCTTTCTAATGAATATTTATAATCGAATTTATATTATTTATAACCCTATATTAAAAATGTTTTAGTTATTAAACTTTGATTTTATCTCTTTTAACTCTTCTTTGAATTAAATAATAATAAATGTCCTAATCTAATACAAGTGGACCTAAATGATAATATTTTGTTCCTAAGGTTGTTTTTGGTCGAGATACACTTGTCCAATAGAATTTTTACATGTTTTAGGATAATATTAATATCATTTTTACCCTTAATTACCCTATTTACTTTTAACCGTGGTAAATAAAAGTAAAAAGTTACTATTCACCAAAAATTATTTTCATCTCATTGAACCACATTTTACTCCTTGATATTAATCATGTCTATCGGATTTTTGAAATTCCACTCACAGAAGCGTTAAAATTATGTTTTATTTGAATTTCTAAATTCTCCTAGGAGGTGGGTAAAAGACCGTGAAAAGTTCAATAAAATTTTTATATATCTAAAATTATTCTAAACTAACTCCAATGAATTAAATCGAACTTATATAGGTATTATGTATCTATTTTTACCTTAATTAAATTTAAATAAAATAAATAATTATTTAAATAAAAATTCGGTTTTAAACTATAACTCAGTGTTTTTTAACTATTCATCAAAAATTGAATGTTTTCAGAAAAATACAAAAAATTCACCCTAACCTAATTTCTATATTCCGAATCCAAAAATGAAGTCCATTTTGAAAGATAAAATTTATAAAATTTCAAAAAGTGGGTATTACTATTCATAACGGTTAGTCTTATTGGTTGTGGTGTGTGTTAGAACTCGAAGTTACGTAAAACACACATTACTATATTATTCAAAGATAAGTGTACCGTGGAAGATTGGGGTGTTACACCCAAGCTCCCATGGGACTCATTTTTTAAGGGGGATTTTCTGGGGAAACTTCAAAATCATTCAAGTAAATAAATTTATCCCTAGTTTATTTCTTCACCTTACGGTTTCTCCCAATCTTTATTTAATTTATAAGTTTTTGTCACCTAAGGTTTCGTCCTTTGGGTTTAACCTTGGGTTTTTTGGTGCAATATTCTTGTATTAGGTTTGTTTTTATTCCCTTTTGTTACGGCGGTGGTGTGGTTGAAGTTTCGCACAACAATTTGTGGTTTTTAACATCTAAGTTAGGTGATTGCATGTGTAAGCATTATTTTATGAGTTATATTCCTTGATTTACTTATTTATCATGTTCATCATATGTTTTTTGTGGTGAAAACCCATTTTTGGTGGAATTGGTTAAGCGTTGAATTTTAAAGTCTCATTTTTGTTTAAAATTGTTTGTTTTTCATGTTTAACTCTTGTAGTATCATTTGAGATCATTTTATAACATTTAAAAGTAGTTTATTAAATATTTATAGGGCTTATAATTTTGGTTCGGTAGGGTCTTGATGTGATTTTGGCCTTGAAATAGGATTTTTAAATGGGGTTTTTGTGAAAAACCAAGTTATACTTCTTGAAAGTGTTTTATGGAAATTTTAAATGATTTATTGAGTTACAAAAATGATGAAAAAAAGTTTGTGTACTATTTTGGTGGGTATATGTTCTTAAAATGGGGTTTTTATGGAGTAAGTGATGATTTTTGGTTCTAAAAATTTTGAGAACGTTTATAAATTATTGAGACAATTTATTAAATTGTGAGAAAGGTGCGAGGTATGTTTATGGGTTGTTTTCGTGTGATCATGATGTTAAAATGAATTTTAAAGTGAAAAATTGTATTATGTGAAATGTGTGTGAAATTTTTGGTGTGTGTATGATTTTGAAATGAATTTTTTATGTTAGAAGTGTATTTGATAACCTATGAACATAATTGAGAACAAAGATGGAAACTCGGGTTTCTAGGTGGGTAGACTAGGACTAGTGTCCAAGTGATACTGTAGTTTTTTAATAACTGTTTCACTTATAAATATTGATTATGAAAACACTAACTTAACTATGATGATGTTTGGGGACCACTATTCTTTTGGTGTTTCCCCTCTTAGTGGCTCGCGCATGAGATGGATATGTGTTATGGTTACTTTTACACCGGGATACGTTGTACCTAGGGCCCAACAACTAGCTAGATCATAGCGGTGTTCCTGTGACTAGTGATCATTAGATTTGTTGTAATTATTGTCCCCATACAGTGTGTTTTTCTGGAAAATTCAGTAGTATGTTTGTTTTATTTAAAATTTTACATTCTTTAAAGTAAGCCTCTTGAAAACTGTTTTCATTTTAAGGTTGCATCTCTTTGAAATTTTTACTAGTATTCTTATTTATAAAACTTGCAAGATTTTTGTCTTAAAATATTTATCACATATAAAATTTTTGGGTGGAATACTATTGGGATTAGGATCACACCCTTCTTACACCTTTTTGTTTAAGTATACTTGGAAATGTTTGTTGCAGGTTTGGGTAAAGCTTTTAGAACCAGTGGTTCGTGTTACTAGCAGTCCTTCTTGATGCAGTGTCACAAGGATTTCTTAAGGGTGTTTCCCCTTACCATGAGGTGGTAATTGGGATGTTCTTTTTGGATTTCTTCCCTTTTGGTAGTATTTGGGCTCTTTTATAATCCTTTTAATCCAATTCTGAATTTTTATATAAATGTTTGTTTGGTTGGAAATTTTTAGATTCAATTTATCTGTTATTGTTGGTTGTTTTGTGATTCTAAAATTAGTTAAATAATTCCCTAACCTTTATTTATCATAACTAGAATCTTTTTCCATCCCATAGGGATAGGTAATTCTATTTATAACATTCCATGGACTAGGTCAGGTGCTGGTTTTGATGGTGACCATATCTGGTTTGTGACAAGCATGATTCAATATACATCTATGATGTTCAAGGAGTGAACTTCATTTAAAAAAATAAGTAGATACCTACAATTATATATATTGATATAATTTGTAATAGTTAACAAAGTAGTAAAAAGGGGTGACCATTAGGACGTTGTGAGTTATTCCATAAACCATTCAAAAGGAATTGAGACTTACTGATGAGCGAACCTACCTAAACATGTATAGGAAGCGACCCTTGTTGAGGAGTGACTTATCCTAAATATTTTATCCATAAAAAAATTTAGTTATGGATGAATTGGTAAACTATATCAATTTTAAGTATATGTTTCTTATATATGTCCTAATGAGGGTGAACCAAGTAAAATATGTGTTTCACTACCTACTTTAAATTTTTTGCATATGCATGATATTTGATGTGGATGAGTTTGTTAAAAAAATTAATTAATGGTTTAATATTGTTCCTTATAACAAGGAAACAATATCTTAAGGGGAAAGTTAATAGGTGAAAAGGTTTTAAATATGTTTTTCCCCTAATTTATCCTCGTATAATGAAGTTTTGGGTTACTATAAGATAGTATTTGGAAACTAAACCAGGAATCACCATGAATGAAAATACCAAAAAAAATAAACTGTAAAAGAATAAAGAACTCATTATATGTGTACCTTTGACCATTGATCCCACTAATATAAATCTTCATCCATGACTGAGTAATATCATAGTAGAGGCATCCATATGACATCTCTCCTATGTACAATATTGTATTAACCCAAACTATTATAAATAAAATTCCCCTTATGATTTAATTAAATGTATTATTATATAATATGGTTATAGAAAACACATTCAATTATTTTTGTTTTATTATATACAATTGAATTTAAAATACCCTTAGGTATCATTAATATTGATTATATATCCATTTAACTTTGATTACATGATTAGTATAAATATAGGATTTTAAAAAAATCCAATTGACACAGGAAAAGGAAGTGATTGACTCAACCAGTTGAATCGTACCCTATAAATACCATTTATTGAATCATATGAGGGAGATAGAATCAATAGTATTTTTAATTTACCAATCCCAATTTTTGATCCAACAACTGAATCATGTGTGAAACCATTTATGGGATAAGTTTAAGCTCATTGAGATCATGTCCCAAACCATGTACACTGATCCACCCCATAAAAGTCTCATTGTCACGCACCTTACTCTTTGAGTGTTTTTCGGTGTATTAAAGGTATATGTATCAAGACCCTAAAATAATGAGTATGTATATAATATTTTTATAAAATAGTGAATATATTTTCATCCTACTATTATTACATTATAAATTATTTAAATTTTGATACAATAAAACAAAAATTATAATTCTCAGTAATATTCATATTAAATTAAGGAATTTATTTTGAATAATTAATGGATTTTTTAAATAAATAATATTTTAAAATTATTATTAAATAATTTATATTAAATATAATTGATCATATAATTTTATGAAGCCAAATATAATTTTTATAAGTGTTCAAAAACTGTTATTGTTAAAAAAATCATCATTTTTTAATAAATGTTTATTCTTATTTTAAAAGTGAAAATAAGTATATTTATAAAATTATATATATATTTAATATTATTTTTTGGAATCAGATCATCATAATTATCCAATGGTGAATTTCTAACAATTTTCTAAGACAGTTTAATATTTGTGTAAAAATAAATACCATATAAATACACTTTGTATATTATGACATCATAATGACCTAAAAGTTATGTAACAGATACTATAAAAGGTATGCATGACCAAATATATTTTTTCCCTTTTAAAATAATTTTTTTTTTAATTTTGTTTACTTAATTTTAAAAATCCATTATGAATCCTTCAAAACCACTAATATATTTAAAGGTTTTAAAATCATTTATTTAAGAGTATGGCTCACTTCCACATAAACAAGGGTATTATTTTATTAAGTCCAAACCTTGGCCTTATAAAATAAGTAAAATCAATCTAATTTTGTAGAATCCATGGGTAAAAACTATGGGATGATTTTTATTTTTGGTTATTTTGTTATATAGACTCCAAAACCTATGTTTGAGAAATATTAAACAAATCCCTAGTCATTTCCTATATAAACTCACCCAAGCTACCAATTATCTTTTTTCAAAATCCTTAGAAAAAAATACATTTTCCTCCCCTCTCTATAGACCTCCAAAGTCTCCAAAATCTCTCAAGAAGATCCTCCCAATCATTTGGAGTCACACACTCAAGTTTGAATTTCTCTCTTCTCATTTCCATTCAAGAACCTCTTTTATGTTATACTTCTTAGTTTGATTTTTTGGCTGTTTGGGTATGTTTTAGTACAACCCTATTAATTTAATTTTGGTGTCTATGTGGTTATATAGCCATTTCAATCTCATTAATCCCCCCATTAAACCTTATGTGCACCCATTACCATGCCCAAATTTAGAAAGGGAACATCTTATTCTCATCTTTATTGATGTTTATTTATTATATAATACCTTCTATTTTCCAATTACTAAGGTCAGGATATGTCATTCCATTTCCCTATTACTACCTATTTTATGAAAAAAAATTGATACCCCTTTCACACCCATTAACCTATTTTATGAATTTTTAATTGACACCATTATCAAGCTGAAATTTCAACACGATTTTCCATACCAAAAAAATTGTGTACTAAAAATAATACCCATTTCCTATCAAGGGTGTTCACCTTTATACACTTATACTTATTTTAAATGGGAATTAAATTTATTTATTCCACACTCCTTGATTATGGAATAAAATATGATTATGAATTAATCCATGTTGTATGATCTATGTATTATAGTTAAGAATGAGAATGAAATGAATGTGACAATTGCGCCTAAAATTATATAGCACTCCAGTGCATTAGGTAATGTTTAGTCTCATGAGAAATTATTTTGGGACAAGGGGTGAACTATATTCCTTTATGGTAATTTTTCCATCATAATTTCTAGGAATTTATCCTTGAACTATGTTTATTATTCATTGTTTTAAGTTGTTTCTGTATTTTCCATATTTCCATTATGATTATCATTCTAAATCAGGCCTTGTTGTTCATGATTATGATTCTCACTCATTTTATTACCCATTTATTTTCCAATTTTATAACATATATTGTCTTCTCCATGATATTCCATGATTTTTCTCTTACTAGTTTTTATAGTTCACCCCATTCTTATGTATGTCCCCAGGTTATCCCATACAGTTTTAAGTTCGATGGAATATTATGATCATGTTAATGAAGTTTTCAATAAAGATAATGTATTTTCTATTTTAAGCTGTTATTTAATGTACCTAATTACCAAATACACTAGACTTATTGATATCTCGTGTTTTATTATGTGTAAACATATGTAATAGACCATGAATTAATCTGTAATAAAGATCATGGTTGTCATAGTTGGTATCAAAGTAAATGTTTAGTTATTTTTAGGTTTAGGATTAGAAAACTATAAATTAATACTTAAGGATAAGACAAATTATAAGAAAAAACCCTGAATTTTAGTAATTATAGAGTAAGTGGTTTATTAAGAAAATAAATCCATGCCTAGATACTACAAGTGGATGTTCCATAGAACAGATGTACATATGGGTAAAACTCAAAAACACTGGGTTGATATAGACACAATTGGGAATTGGTGCATGGAAATGGGCCTTTCTTCACATCTGGTTTGACTCTCTTGAGGTATATGCTTTAGTAAATTCAAAATCTCATTATGAACCATTATTAATGGTACAAAAAATCTCATAAGAATATATGTTAGGAAATAGATCATGGATAACCTGGATTTAATCCAAGCAATTCATATTTAAGAAAATTTGTGTAATTTAAATGTTATCCATTTACTTCCATTTTATTTCCCAATTATGTGTTTAATAGTTTATAAATACTCATCCCTATTTTTTTATTCTATTAAATGGATTGAAATAGAATGAATCAGGTAAAAAACCAATATGAAGGGAAATGTTATGTATTCCCCAATGATATTCCCAAGACAATGGGAGTGGGAATATTGAACTTTATGATGATACTCTCTCAGATGATTCCGGTTTTGAATAGAAACCTTGATTAGGAGGAGCAACCAAATCCCCCTAAGAGTGAACAAGGTGTGATTGATAGATTTATGTGACAAAGGAATATGACATTCAATAGATCATCTGATCACATAATCACGAAACAATGGTTCAACTCCATTGAGAATATCTTCTCCATCATTCAATGCTTTGAGCAAGAGAAGGTTCTGTTGAATATTCTTTGTATAGAGGGTGAATCTTATCAGTGGTTTAAATTGATAAAAAATATTAATCTTAAGGAAGAGATCAAAGTGATGGGTTGGAATAAATTTTGGAAAATGTTTCTTGATAAATATTTTTTGACACTCTTCATTTTATTATTGAATGGGATTTATATTCCCTTAAGAAAAATAATAACGAATATATCAGGGAATATGAGGAAAAATTCACAAGACTTTCATGATACACCTCCATATTTCTCATTACCCCTGAATTCACGGTTGAGCACTCCTTTTGTGGGATAAAACATAGCCTATGAAAATCCCAGATATATAATAGATTGATAGCTATGAAAAATTTTTTTGATGTTCCCTCAAAGTCGTGATGGAGGTCGGTGAATTTCAAGGGTATCATGGTGATAATAAGAGGAAAGTGGAGTTTAATTTAGGTTTTTTGTTAGAGAAATCTAATGGTTCCAAAAAAATTCAGTGTCCCATTTTTTAAAGTTGCGAAAAGAAACACCCTAGAAATTGACTAGGGGTAATGAATAAACTCTTTACGTATGGGAAGTAAGGACACCTAGCTAGAAATTTCCTAAAGGAAAAACCCAATAATGCATTAGAATATAAGAATTATATTATCAAACCTTAGGGAAATGTTCATTGCTTAAACTTAAATGAACCATGGGACTTTGAAATATAATTCACTAAGACAAAGGTTTTCGGAGACAACTAAAAGCCTCTAAGGAAGAATGGGTGAGATTTTTACATCACAACCACTGAGGTGGATCCCAGAAATGATGTGGTGATAGGTACACTGGTTATTAATTCAATAACAGAGAATATACTTTTTTATTTTTGTTTTATTCATTCCATGATATCACGAAAGTTTAGTAAAAATATTCCAACACCTCTATAAAGCAGAGATGTAGAGCTATTAGTGAAAGAATAAAATGGGGAAATTATTGTATCCAAAGTATATAACTCCTACCATATCAAAATGTTTAGGATGAAATTCCTAGATAAACTTTTGATACTCCCTTTACGGTAATTTTATGCAATTATAGGCATGGATTGTATTTCCCTATATATCCCCAACATAAATTATTGGTAGAAGTAAATCACTCTCTATACTGTGAATTGACCTCAGGTTTTTTATAAGTGAAAGGAGGAGGATGAAGCTTCTTTAGAACAAACATCTCAATAATGGATATTATTTCCCTATGAGAAAGCTTATCTAAATTAAATAATTGAGTTTATGGAATGCTTAGTCATTGAATACATGCACATTGAGAGGTAATGTGTTGATGTGTATCTCAGAAAATTCATTGGTATTACTCCTAGTTGAGAGGTTGAATTTTTAATCAATATTATACCATAGGCATTTTTATTATCCAAGACTTCATATAGAATGGATGTTTTGGATCTTGAGGAGATTAAGAAGAAACTATTGGGTAATATAGATAAAGGATTCATATTTTCAAGTGTTTCACCATGGGGTGTACCAATCCTCTTCGTCAAGAATTAGGATGGTTTAATAAACCATTATATTGATTATTTTAAGCTAAAAAATATCATAATAAGAAACAAGTATCCTATTCCATGGATTTATGTTTTGTTTGATCAGCTATGTGGAGAATAATACTTCTCCAAGGTGGATCTATGATTATGGAATTACCATGTTAGGGTGAATAACGACTACATCCCCAATAATTCACATTCATATAAGGTATGATAAGTATCAGTTCATAGTAATTACTTTCAAACTAAATAATTATCCTGAAATCCTCATGGACTTGATGAATAGATTCTTTAGGGATTCCCTTGAAAAATTTGTGGTAGTATTTAGAGATGATATTCTCATATAATCTAAACTAATGGAGGAGTATGGAGATAATCTGGGAATTGTTCTAAAGGCCTTATGAAAGGAGAAGAATTATTCCAAGTACAAAAAATTAGAGTTTTATTGGAAGGATGTATCATTCTTGGGGAATATCATCAAAAGAAATGGAATATCTATGGACCCCTTAAAGACAGAAGCAATTGAATGATGGTTGATTCTGACATTTGTGAAAAATATCTATTGTTTCCTTGGATTAGTTTGGTATTATCGTCAATTTTTGAGAAACATCTCATGATTTTCAACCCCTATATCCAAGATAACATGAAAGGAAGTAAATATTTCTTGGAATGATGAATGTGAAGAGAGATTAAAAATATGAAAATGAGACTAATCATTGAACTCTTTCTTACACAACCTATAAGTTGAGAAATTTTTATTATATTCAGTGATGCTTTGAAGAATAGATTGGGTTATGTGTTAATGAAAAATGAAAATGTGATATCCTATGCTTTATGTTAGGTGAAACTTCACAAATAGTACTACCCAAGACATCCAACCAATATTGATAATTTTTTAATAAAATATAAAAGTTGATTGAGGCCTTAAATAAGTTAAGGTGGCCTAAAGTAGTGTAAACTAAGGCATCATCATAAACCAGGATAACACACTTGGGGGGGAAGGAATCCAATACTACTAAAAAAATAAAAGGGTTGGAAGTTGAATCCTAAGATTCCAGGAAGTCCATAACTATTTTTCCTTCTATCCATGTGTATTTAATACTAATTCTATCTAAAAGAAACCTACTGTAGCTGAGAATTAAATAAGTGACATCTTGAGGAGTACTAGATAAACCTTAAATTGATCTTAAGAAAATCAGATAGTCAGATTCCAAATGGTGGAGAAAGAATCCATGAGAGTGACACAATTCTAGGACCTTGAGCATTGTAGTGATCGTTATGTTGGAAATATAGTGGCATTATATTTTTTGGGAGTATTGTGAAATATATAAATATCACAAAATACTTGAGTATAAATCCATACAAAAAGAACTAAATATACAGTAGAGAATATGGTTAGAGTAAATCAAGTACTATGACTACTCATTTCACTACTATACTAGGAAATCTAATAAAGTGAAATATGATATATGTAGAAAGGATCCATAAATTTTATCATTGTTATAATTGAGAAGGATACAAAATTCTTATATTTTAAAAGGATTGACATTGTGACCATAAAGGAAGGAATGTCATAAATACTTTCCCAAATGATTTCTCAACTATACTTTTTGGATAGAGTAAAATATGATCATAGAAATGATGTGGGAATTCAAAAGAATGTGGAACCATTAAGAAAAGTGAAATACTTGAGGTTCAATGTTAATGAAGAAGGAGTTTTAATATTTTGTTCATGGTTATGTGTACCATCAAATATTTAGCTAAATAAGGATCTATTGTTTAAGAACTTGGGTTTTTGCAATGAGTCAAAATCCAAACCCTGTTTGAATTTTTTGACTTGATTTTGAGAAAACTGGGAAAATCTGGGAAGTTATGAAAAATTTCAAATTACACGCCATGTACTCCAAAGTACACACCATGTATGGGTTATGCGTATACCATCTGCGTGCTCTCTAAGTTCATGCAGTGTGAGGACCATGTAAGAATTCCTTACTACACGTCATGTAGTGTTGCTTGACACACTGTGTATTTTTACTTCCATGTACTGGCTGACTCCTAGTCATGTGTCAACCCATGTGACGCATCCAAGCCATGTTTCTACCTCTTCTTAATTCAAATTAAGGAAAATGATACTACACAACATGTATTACTTTATACATTATATGTATTTTTATTTTTATTCTCTTAAATGAATGCGCATTGCATCTTATTTTAGAAAACACCTTCTTCTTCCCCAACTTCGGAACAGGTCTGTTCTGAAGTCCTGAAGAACATTTCCTACCCAAGAATCATCATCCGACATTCGTTCTTCAATCTGTTGGTGGCTGCAGGATTGCATTGGGAAGGATAAATCAGTGCACCCTTTTTTCCTTCTAGTTTCTTTGACTCACACACCGCAAATTCCATCCGATTAGAGTTTCCAGGATTTAACAGAAACATAGATCTATGAAGAACAATTTTGAATTGGAACTCAATATTGAATGTGCCTACATCTATGAGTCTTAGTTAGGGAGTTCATACCTTTTTTGTGTTTTCATTAAATTTTGGGTGACGTGGACTTTCGTGTGTATTTGGGTAATTTGAGTGAGACCCTATTTTATCTTTTATTGCATATTAAATTTCTTATTATACCTATAGGATGCCTTTGGGTATGCCCTTTTACTTGTTTTTCTTGAGCAGGGTCGGGCGAGGGGTCATTTCTCAATTGGGTCATTTTGATCAGGAATGCTAAAATGAGTTAAAATGAATTGTTTTGATTAAACTGATGAGATAAATTTGTTAAGTGATGATATAAATGGTTAGAGGCTTCCAAGACCTTGGTGCTGGTATGGGACAACAAATATCTAGTAAAATTCAACTATTTAGTTTTTTTCACTTTAAAGTATTTATTTTGATTACATATATGTGATGTGTGATATTTCATATGATGGAACCTTTAAGTTGTGATGGGCATGGCCTATGTAATGTTGAGTGATACTGATCCCAAGTTGGGCTTGGCTTAGGTATCATTGGGTGGTTCTGACTATGGGATTGGGCATTATGGATGTTGGCTTGAGGTAGTGTGACTGTCAGGCTAAGCATGGCCCGAGTTACTTGGATGGAGAGGCCATCAGAACTTGAGAAACATGGTCGTAGGGGCACGAGGTGTTAGAGATTATGTGGATTGGGAACTTATTTTGGTGATTACTAATCACCCAGAACTTTGATTAGTGTGCACAGAAAGAGACTCTGTGATGAGGTGGTTTTGACCACTCGAGTGGGTAGAGGTCCCCATTAGTTGAGATTTAGGTACTATTGGTTTGGGGGTGCTTTATATAGGATTCCATGTGGAAGGCGAGGATCATTTGGGAGATAGTGAAGAGGATATCAAGATGGAGGCTAAGGCTAATCATGATTGAGGTCATGGGTCAGGAAATGTTATTTTAGGGTAGACATCAATGTCCCTTCAGGTACTTTATTTGAGGGCTGACATCACTGTCCATCTGGGTACTTTATTTGAGGGCAAACATTGTTTTCCATCTGGTTACATATTTTATGACAGACATCATTGTTCCTCTAAGTTAATTCTTCTTGGGTGTGCCTTTGGGACTTTGGTAATTGAGACATGCGGTGTCAGGGGGAACATTGTGTCAGGTTACCTGATAGAGATTTTGGTGTTGGCCGAAGCAGGTGACACTCCATGGTGGCTACTGATCACAAATGGAGTTTGTGTTTATTTGTGCGTTGCACTGGTTACAATTTTCCTTATAAATGCATGTCTGCTCAAACACTGATATTAGGTACACACCATTGGGTGGTATCCTACTGAGATTTTTCTCACATCATGCACAGGCCCTTTGGGATGCTTGTAGACATTATGGATTTACGTGCAGGAAAGAGACCAACTTCAGGATTTGGACTATTTTAACTGTTTCATGGAGATGTTAAGGACCTTGAGGTCTTTCCTAGCTAGATTTTACTTTATTTTGCTTTATTTCCTGTATCATCTTGCTTACCTTATCTATTGTAGCTATTGTGGGTTATCCATTGGCACCCCTTTATATTTGGACTTTCAATGGATGCATGACTTATCTATTCTAGTTTTTGTTACAAGAGATTCATAATGCTATTATGTTTAATTTTTGCTGATGTTGTTTCTATTTTGCTTCCACTATTTATCTGCTGATGATTGTGCTTCTGCTCTGCGGGTCTAGTTCGAGTCTGCTGAGTCATTTCTTTTCCATAGTATGTTATATATTATTGCTTAAACCAGTACCATTAATATCCTCCAAGAGGGTATAGCCTCCCCACTATACCAATCATACCCTCTCTTCTAGTCATCGGTCTTTTTCGTTCGGGGAGGTGTGTCTAAGTTAGTAACACCTAACCCATTTAGCACTGTTCGGGTGGATGATCAGATCTGGGGCGTTACATATTGGATAATGAACATAGTTCAACTTTATTCATCCATCAATGAAGCACAAATATGTATCATGATCTTCGAGAATACTATTGGTGGGACAATATGAATAAGGGGATTGTGGAATATACATCAACATGTCCTCTATGTCAGTATTTAAATTTGGAAAGGAAAAAATACAATGGGATGATGTAACCATTACCCATACCTACATAGAAATTGGAAAACATCACCATAGACTTTGTCATTGGTCATATAAAGACATCAAGAAGGAATAATGTTATCTGAGCTGTGGTGGATCATATTATAAATACTTCACACTTCATTACAATTTGAGGGGGATTATCACCCGATCAAGTTGCAAGGATATACATTAGAGAATTGGAGATACTACATGGAACACCATTATCGATTATATATGATCAAGATCCAATATTTACCGTTATGTTCGGAAAAAGTATTCAACATGATCTAAGTAAGAAGTTGAAATTCATCATGGCTTATCACTCTCAAACCGGTGGCCAATCAGAGCATACTATCCATACACTCGAGGACATGTTGAATCCATGCTTGATGGACTTCAAAAGAGGATGGGACTAACATCTACATCTGGCCGAGTTCTCTTACAACAACAGTTTCCACTCAAGAATCCAAATGGTTCCATATGAATACCTTTATGGTAAGATGTGCAAAACACCTACATGCTAGAATGATGTTGGGGAATGAAAACTGATGGGTCCTGAAATAGTGAAGGAAATGGTGGAGAATATTAATATCATTTTGTAGCACATCAAGGATTCTTAGATTCAACATAAGAGTTATATTGATAGTCATCGAAGAGACCAGGAGTTTGATGTTGGAGATATGTTATTCCTTTGTATATCTCTATGAAATATGGTTATGAAATTTGGAAAGCTTATTTCAATATATATCATCCCCTTTTATATCCTTTATCACATCGGAGCGGTCACTTATCGACTAGAAATCACACATAACCTCTCTCAAGTACATGATATATTATATGTATCCCTATTGAGGAAGTGCATACCAAACCCCTCACATGTACACAATCCAGAGGTGGTACCATTATAGAATGATCTTTGTTTTGAAGATTAGTATTTGAAAATATTAGATCCTAGAGACAATATTCTACGAAATAAGAAAATGCACCCTGTCAAAGTGTTGTGCAGAAACCACATCGTTGAAGAGGTGACATGGGAGTTGTATTACGTGATTAAATAGAGTTATCCTCGTCTGTTTTAGTTTGGGGGAAAATTTTTCAAGCATGAAATTTTAGAAGCTGGGAATACTTTAATGAATCGAACTGTTATAAATAAAATTCCACTTATGATTTAATTAAATGTATTATTATATAATATTTTTATAGAAAATACATGAAATTAATTTGTTTCGATTATATCCAATTGGATTTAAAATAACATTAAGTATCATTATCATTGATAATATAGATATTTAACAACGATAACTTGATTAGTATAAGTATATGATTTTAACAAGTCCAATTGACACAAACAAAGGAAGCGGTGGTATCAACCAATATGATCCTAGCCTATGGAGCCCATTTATTAGAGATTATGAGGTAGATAGAATAAATGGGATTTCCCCTTGACCAATCCCAAGATGAGATCCAATAACATAATCATGATGAAAAATGTTCATGGGAGAAGTTCAAGCTCATCGAGATCATGACCCAAACCATGTATGCTGAACTACCCTATGAAAGTCTTGTTGTTGTACATTGTACTATTAGGGTGTTTACTGGTAAATTAAATGTATATATATCAAGACCCTTGAGAAAATTAGTATGTATATTATTTTTATAGATTAATGAATATATTTTCATTATATTATTATAACATTATAAATGAATTTTATTTTGGTATAACAAAAAATGATTAATTATGGGTCATATTCAAATTCAATTAAAGAATTTATTTTTATGAATTATTGGATTTTTAAAATAAATAATTATTTTAAAAGTGAAAATAAACATATTTATAACATTATTTATATAAAATAAATATTATTTTTGGAATCATAGAGTCAAAATCATCCAATGGTGAATTTCCCATAATTTTCTAAGATAGTAGAATTTTCAGGTAAAAATTAAATACTGTAGAAATATAATTTGTGTATTATGACATCATAATGACATAAAAGTGATGTAATAAATACTATAAAAGGTATACAAGACCAAATATTTGGTTTCACTTTAATTTTATTTGAATTTAATTTGAATAATTTTATAATTCCATTATGAATCCTCCAAATCCATTAATATATTTTAATGTTTTAAAATCATTTCTTTAAGAGTGTGACTCATTTCCAAATAAGCAAGGCTATTATTTTATTAATTTATTCCCTTGTAATTATAAAATAAATAAAATCACTTCTATTTGTAATAAACCATTGGAAAAGATCATTGAACTGTTTCTGGTTTTAATTACTTTATTATAATGAGTCCAAAACCTACATTTGAAATATATTAATGAAATTCCCAATCATTCCCTATATAATCCCACCCAATATCAAATTTCTATTCACAAAAAATCCTTTGATAGCATCCTCACACTGACCTCCCCTATATAGAAACCTACCAGCCCCCCCCCCAAGCTCTCAAGAAACTTATACCAAGTATTTGGAGTCACACACTCAAGTAAGAGATTTCTCTGTTTTCATCTCCATTCAAACACCTCTTTTATGTTATACTTATTAGATTCAATTTTTGGTTGTTTGGGTTTGTTTTCCTAAAAAAATATTAATTTACTTTTTATTTTCATTTTTAAGATACTTATTTCACTCTCATTAATACCTCCCATGAACCCTTATGCATACTCATTACCATGTCGAAATTTCATTAGGTATCCTCTCATTCTCCTCTTTATTAAAGTTTATTTGTTATCTTATACATTCTATTTTACAATGCCTAATGTTTGGATATGAAATTTAATTTATCTATTAATAAAAATTTTGTTTCCAAATGATGAGAGACCACTATCACTCTCATCCACCCATTTTATGAATTTTTAAGTGATTCCATTATGCAGCTAAAATTCACCATGATTTTCCATACCAAAACAATTATGTACTGAATGACATACACAGTTCCTATCAAGGGTGTTCACATTTATACCCTATTACATCTTTGACATGGGACATACATTTATTTAATCCACACTCCTTGATTGTGTAATAATATATGATGATTAATGAATCCATGATGTATGATCTATATGGCATACTTAATCATTAGAATGAAATGAAATGGAAGGGTGTGCCCCAAATTATATAGTGATTCAATGCATTGGGTAATGATTAATCTCATGAGACATAATGTTGGGATAGTGAGTGACACTAATTACTTTATGGGACTTTTTCTATCATGATGTCATAGTAATTTGACTTGGCCTATGTTTATGATGAATTGTTTTAAGTTATTGACACATTTCCCTTATTGCATTTATGATTATCATGTTATGTCATGTATCATTATTCATGTTTAGGATTGTAAACCATTTTATTCCCCATTGATATTACTATTTTTTAACATTTATTATCTTATTCATGTTATTACATATTTAATCCCTTATAGTTCTTTATATCTCACCACTTTCTTATGCATGTCCCCAGGTTATCCCATACAGTTTTAAGTTTAATACAATATGATTATCATGTTAAGGAAGTTTTAAATAAATATGATGTATTTTATGTTTATGTTGTTATTTAATGTATCTTCTTTCTAATGAAACTATACTTATTTATCTTCTGAGTTGTATTATGTTTAAACTTATTTAATAAATCATGAATTAATATGTAATAATGAGATGGGTTTATATATATATATCCATGGGATGTACCAAATCATTAATAATATAGATAGAGTCCTTCTATATCACACTATATTTTGGTGTCTCAAGGTGTAAAGAGAGGATAAAAAGATATCACATTGGGAGAAGGAGTGTCAGCAAGATCTTGGGTAGTAACACACACTTCCCATCATATGGGTGTTACCTCTATATTAATCCCCTCAAGGAATCTCCTTTAGTGAACATGCATTAACTCATACATTATGAGTAAATTAATGTATTTAGAACATTTTTAATCATCGTCCAAGATAATCTATCATGTATTCAATCTTATTAATTGTATATCACTTGATGATATTTAGGATTGAGAGGTTATAACATCAATACCTTAATGTTGGGCTACCATTCAAGGCCTTCCATGTAAAGGTAGTGGATACAACATATTAGCCAATTATATACATAAATCATACCATATGATTGGATATAGGTAGTTCCATGTTATATTACAACATGCCTCATCATATACCCATGTAATTTCACATTCTAAAGCCTAGAAGCATCACATACATATAGAATTTAGGGACTAAATCCATTAATTGAAGCATTAATCCAAAATAAAATTATTATATAACTATTATCTCTTGAACATAAACCATTAGTTCATAAGGGTGTGTTTTAATATTGATATGATATATATAATAATATTAAAAAAATTATGTGTTTTTGGGTTACATTATTTGGTATTATAATATGTGTAGAATGTTTCTATTTTTTACACTAGATCCAGGAGTTTGGCTATGGGGTGATTCAGTTGGTATTAGAGTCGAGATTAGTATTTTCAGGGATTAGTTTAAGGGGACTAATATGATATAACCAAAAGTATGATAAGATTAAATAAAATATTATTATATTAAATAGAAGTTGTTATAAGTTGAAATAAGTGTTTCTAGAGTAAAAATAAAAGATTTATAATTTTATCTGAATGTTTCATAGGTAAAAATGATGATTATGGAATCATAGGTTATATTTTTTACATTATTATGACCGTTTACATTAATTTTAATATGAAATTATTGGTTATTTGTAAAATTAATCCCTTTTGTTTTATTAAATGGCGGGAAACAGGAGGAACTATGTAAATAAAAATTATAATAGGAAATGTGGTGATTTTCCTAATGAGCTACCAATTGGGATGGGAGATGGTATCCAAACCATCAAGGATATTCAATATTAGGTTATTATTAATAACTTAAACCATATAAAACAATAAAATTCACTGAATAACAAAATTCTCACTATTGATTCATTTATAAAATGATGAAACCAATATTTTAAGGGATCATTACACTACAACAGAATCGCCTTTTAGCAGCGGTTTTTTTGCGTTTAGCGGCGGTTTAAACCGCCACTATACTGTTTGGTAGTGGTTTACAAAAACCACCGCCTAATAGGGCATCAGCAATCTATTAGCGGTGGTTTTTAACGTTTAGTGGTGGTTTCAGAAAAGCGTCGTAGGTTCCTCATTTCGCGGCGGTTTTCCTGAATTTAGCAGCGTTTTTACGAGCCCTGGATATGACTTTATTTGCGGTGGTTATAACCATCGCGAATAAACTCAATTTCCAGTGGCAGTAAAACCGCTGCTAAATTCAGGTAAACCTCCACGGAATGAGGCATCCATGATGATCCTCTATATCGGCGGTTATAACCGCCGCTAGAAGTAAATTTTATTTTATGTTTAGTGGCGGTTTAAACCGTTTCTAGTATACATTTCACGGCAGTTAAAACCGCCACTAAAAGCTTCCCAGAATAAAAATAATAATTATTGGATTCTGCTGCACCACTTCCCTGAAAAACAAATAAAACTAGAAAAAACAATAAAAGGTTCCAACACATTCCTCATACTCATGTATACAATATCCTAAATAGTAAATACTAGGAAGATAAAACTCCATTGATACAACATTTTAACATCCCAAACTAGATTCCACTAAATCTTATAACTTCACTTTCTTAGGATAGATCATCCATAGAAATTCCACTCTACTTATAAAAATTGATAATTGATGAATTAGTAGTTATATTAGTACCAACCCATTTATATAATGATTTTATTGATTTTGTGGCCTAGAAACCATCCTTAATACTCATAATAAATTTTAACTGATGAAATAGCTTAAAAAACACATTAGAAATATATTGTTATAAAAATCATATTATGGGAATAGTTTTAGAGTTACATTGGGATATAGCTTTTATAGGAATGTGGATATTTCCAGTGAGTCTTAGTTGACATCTTTTTATGTTGGAATATAGATTAGGTATTAACTATGTTGTGGTGAGTGATGTAGACTAGAGTTTTTAGTAGAAAAGCTAAGTTATCCTAGTTCTATGGATGACTATATAAGAGGATCGAGTTTTATAACATCATCAATCTGGGTTAAAGTTCAAGATGTATTTATTGATGTTGATTTAATGTGTGTGTATGGAATGATGATTTCATAATACATGTGATTATGAATAGAGAATTTCTATTTATTATTAAGTGGATGATGTAAATCTATGTGGTAGGAAGTGAACCACAGGTTGTTCAAGGATGGAATATTAGTTCCATATGAGGCTTCAGTGTATGCCAAGGATGGATTGTCATGATGGAACATGGTATAATTATGTTGACTCACATCCAGAAACCATGTTTAGTGGTGGACAGAGTGTTTTTCATGGGAATTAGATTCCTATTTTTATTAAAATGATGAATATTAAAATCCTATGGTGGGGAGAATCACACAGGTCATGGAAAATGTAACCTTTGGGACAGTGGTTGTAGAAATAATAGTCATGAATGGTAAAGAAGAAGGTTCTGGAATTCTAGTAATTAAAGTTTCATGACCGAATAGCTTGTAATGAATCAAAAAATGGAATTAAGAATCATAATATAAATAATTCAGGGAAATAATGATAGGTAATAATTACTAGACAGACCATGATTAAGTGGAAATTATGTTGGGAATGCAGTTCATGTCATGCAATAATAGTTAAGTGATTAAAACTGTTATAATTGGAAATGGTCCATTGTAACCATCCTAATATTGAAGTATTTGGTAGAAGTTCTTTCTTAAAATTCATGTTTTTATAAGACATACCAATTGTGTGTCAAGTCGACATCCATCTTAGAGATTATATTTTAATTTATAAAGTATTCTTGCCTATATTCATGGACTTATGCTAATTTATCACCCCTCAGTCACACCTATATCTTAGTGAACCACCCTTGATTTAGAACATTCTCATGAAATTTTAGAAGAGCTAGAGCATGTTTAGATACTTTTGATGCTTAAATCATAAATTTTCCATAATGGGCCTCACCAAAGTGTCCACAACACTATCCCCTTGATCACTATGAAATGACCCAATTTGTTCAACACATCAACAATGGGTTTAACTCCTATTCATCCAAAATCTCGACTACCAATTCAAACACAGACCTAAATGGAATGATGTATACCACACTCGAGAAATGAAGACATAAAAACAAACATCAGAAATAAATAAAATGCATAAAAAGAAACGTGGGAAATCAAGGAAATTTTAGGACATGAAAATGTGTGGTGGAAACTATGTTCCACAAATGTTACATATACAAACCAATTGTTTTCATTTTTGTTCAACACATCAACAATACAACCACTCAGGGTCTGATGATGCATCGTCACCCTCTCCACCTTCATTTCCACTTTTTGCTATCACCTGTAAGAACATTATATTGAAAATTAAATACGGTTACATATTTATATTAAAAATTAAAACAAATGAAAGTTAGAAAACTAAATGATTCTGATTTTCTTGGATTTAACGGCATACCACCAATCGATGCACTCCCACCAGGGGCATATCTACTCATCTGCTGACGTAGTTCAATCAACTCTTTCTGCAATGCTGATATCTAATCCCCCTGCTGGTGAACTGTGTTTCGTAAAGAAACATACTCTTTCTTAGTATCTCTGGGCTGACTAAAGTCAGGAGTATATATAGCAGCTATCCCCGGTGGCCTGATAAAAACCTCAGATAGCACGGGTCCCAAACCCATCCCGCGCACTCTCCCAGGATGCTCCTTGCCAAGGACATTAGAAACTGGGTCATCCTGGGAGACAGAGTAGGAATGTGCAGGATTGGCATCCCATAGTTCTTTAATTTTGACCTATAAATCAAATATCAATATATATTAACACAGAAAAAATTGATAAGAAGTTATTATGATAAAAAATTTACTTCATAACCCAACTTCTTTAGTAGGCTCATTAACAAAACATCCATCTGATTTCGTGTGAACATCCAACCACAGTTCAGTTCTGGATGCTTCATGGCCTAAACTCTGTGACTGCATTTATCAAAGATAAATAAAAATTCAATATATTAGAAAGATAATATTGTCTTATAAATATTTAAACTAATTAAAAGATTACCAATGAACTTCGATTTCTAGAAAAACCTTTTGAGCCCGCAGTGTGAGGGATGACTTGATTCGCTCAGTTTGACGCATTCTGTCTTGATAGATCCTGAAATAAATAAAATGCAATTTAATACTGATGTATTTAATGTCATTTCCTTTTCATATACATGTATAAATGTAAAATGAGGATAATATAATAATATATATATTTCATTACCATCCGCTTCTGATCCCAATGCCTGTCAACAAACACTTTCCACTGCTCTTTTGGTACCCCACTGGGTAGCTTCTCATACATTTACAGTGTGGTCAACGAAGCATCATTGACATCACACCACAATCTCCATTTAAAATCTTTCCACTTCTTACCTAGATTTTTCAACGTCCACTTCCGTGCTATTACATCAGCAACGGTAAAGTGGAAGAACATATGTATACAGAAATTCATTTTGAACATATTAGTAACATGAAATTAAATTAAACCATAATGTAATAAATTTACCTTGATTTGAGAATCAAACACTTCAATTTTCCAGCTTGGTGGCATATGTCTCCAATCGTCATATGAAATGGGAGGGAAATGGGCTCTGCTGCTAGCTGGCCTAGAATCTAGCCAAGAAACCCCACGACATCATCCGTAGGGACCCCGTAAGAATCAAATGGCACAACAATCTTCTTTCCATTTAGATTCCAAACATATGAACTTTTTATTTTTTTCTCCATGGTTTCATTTTTGTCATCTTCAATGAGAAAACAATTAGTATAAAAATATGCAATAAATTTATTTAATTAAATTTTGTACCTATGATAGTGACACTCCAGTATGTCCGGTATGAACTGGAAGGGGCGCGTCGCTGCCCCACTGTTGAGGCTCCTGAAGGGGGAGTCGACGAATCAACCTCTACTGGGACATCCATAGATGGTGTGAGAGATGGTGCAGGGGGAGATGGTGTAGGGGTGTCGGCAACTGGTGCATCAGATGTCGTGGGGAGGGAGCCAGATGGATAGTCATCTGTCGCAGAACTGGATGAAATAATGTAACGCTTCTTCCTTGGAATTCCCGTCATTTAATCAAATAAAATTAAGTTCAGAATATATATTTCAAAAAAAAATATGCAGAAAAAAATTAAAAATGATAACATATGGAGTACTAACAGACAAAATATATATAACAATGATAATGAATGACTGCGGAAATGAAGCAAGTGGTTGTTGAATAAATAAATAATTGTACATACAATCATTTTACCCTTTAATCATGTCGGTTTCCTGCTCCATTGCTTCATCCACTTCATTCATCCTTGCTAGACTAATATTTTCAATATCATGATGGACAAATAATTCTGCTTCTTGTTGCTGATTAAATCCAATTTTAGAGGTCAAATTTTCCACTTCATCACCCATATCATACAAATCTCTTTGTATTACGTGAGCCACTACACTCCACCCTTCATCGGCAACATCATTCACATAATATGCCATTTTTTCTTGTGATGCTAAGATATATGGATCATGCAGTTCACGATCACCAACATCCATCAAGCGAGACAAGTTCACAGAAGTAAATTGCAAGGAATCTCTTTTAACTCCTCTGATAATATCGACCCATTTTCATTTGAATAAAACAACCGAGAAATTCCATGGTAGTTTAATTCAATAATATCATGTAGCTTTCCATAGTATTCCACTTCAGCAAATGTAAATATACCACTATTTTGTGTTCTCAAACCCACTTCTCGATCGACTTTACGAAATCTAAATCCATTCACATTATAAGCATCGAACTTTCTAACTTCTTTTAGAGGACCTGTAGCAAGAAACTTCAAATCTTCCGATACCTTTGCTTAAGTATCAGTATTCATGATCTGAAAAAAGAAATATACTTTATTAGATTTACAAAATGTATGTGTCAATCTAATATTCTTATTTATTGCAATATTTATGAACTTACATGTCGTGCAAACCATTCTACAAGATATTTATTAACATATTTCGTTATATCTTTCTCATTTCGTGTTCGGCCTCTCATTCGTCTCTTTGTTTGTATCCTTAACTCTTCAATAAATAGATCTACAATTTAACTATTCATCAGCACATATCTATGTGCCTGTAATAATTCCAATTCAGTCAGTGTCACATTTGAGGTCCTCCCAACTGATCGGCCAATAGTAGGAAATATTTTGGATTTCTGATGTATTTGAGATTGATTCGATGTGTCGTCAACACGTCCAACTCGATTAAATCTTGTCTCAATATCATCTAAGTATCAAGAACAAAAGGTAAGACACTCTTCAGCCACATAGCCTTCAGCAATTGAGCCTTCTGGTTTAGCTTTATTTCTCACGTATGATTTCAAATGCCCAAGAAATATGTGAAATAAAATAAACATAATTATGCATTTAATGAGGTACCAAAATTTTTTTACTTAACTGGAAAACATATAAATAAAGTATCTCTCAATTGGATACATCCATCGATAATGAACGGGGCCTTTTAATTTAGCTTCCTCAACCAAATGCATAGTTAAATACATCATTATAGTAAAAAAGGATGGAGTAAAGATCATCTCAATTGTGAAAAGTGTCAATACAAACCTCTCCTGGAGGTTGTTTAGCTAAAATGGATGTAGATATTTCTCATATAGTTTTCTGAAAAATGTGCAGAACTGGATTACAACAGCAGTAATTTTTTTAGGTAATAATGTACGCAATGCCAATGGTAGTAACTATTGTAACAAAATATGTGAATAATGGATTTTTAATCCATGTAACATACGATTCTTCAAGTCAACACACCTCAAGATGTTACTTGAATACCCATCAGATACCTTAACATTCTTTAACATTCGAAAGAATGTATCTTTATCCCTATTTTTCATTGCAAAAATTTCCGGAGGATACTTTCTATTCTCATCTAGCCAGAGATCGCGTTTTATGTTCATTGCTTATAAGTCTTTGCAAGCATTGAGATGATCCTTCGACTTTCTATGCTCGTTAAGAAATGTGAAAATCAAATTGTCACATACATTCTTCTCAATATGCATCACATCAAGATTATGCCGCAACAAATTAAATTTCCAAAACAGAAGTTTGAAGAATATGCTTTTTTTCTTCCATTGTTGTGTTCCGGTTTCACTTGATGATACACTTCGGACCCGTTTTCTGCTATCATTCAAATGATGAACCTTCCCAAATTCTGTTTCAACATTTTCAAGCTATGCCAATATTTCAAAACCATTTAACAACTTTGGAGGTGGTCTAAAATCAATGGAACCATTAAATTTTGATCTGTTCAGCCGAAATCTATAAGATGCATCGATAAATCTTTGATGACACAAGAAGAACCATTTTCTACTGTGAGGTATCCGTTTGGGCTCAAAATCAAAGTTACAAATAGGACAAGCCAAACCCATGTATGTATTCTAACCAGATAAATATCCAAGCCCAGGGAAGTTGCTAATGGTCCACATTAAAGCAGCATTCATTTTGAACATTGTTTTAGAAGAAGCATCAAATGTCTCAACACCGTTGCTCCATAACTCCTACAATTCTTCAATCAAAGGATGCAAGTATACATCAATATCATTTCCAGGCATTTGTTTTCTAGGAATAATCATCGAAAGGATAAAATATGTTTGTTGCATAAACATCCACGGAGGCAGATTATAAGGGATCAAAACAACTGGAAAAATGCTATAATTGGTACTCAAAGTCCCAAATGGGTTGAATCCATCAGCAGCCAATCCCTATCGAATATTCCTAGGACAAGCTGAGAAATCGAGATGTAATGAATCAAATGTCTTCCACGATTGGGAATCTCGTGGATGTCTCATTAACCCATCATTCTTATTATCTACAGAATGCCACATCATGTGTTCGGCAGTTTTCGATGACATGAATAATCTTTGCAATCGAGGCTTCAAAGGAAAGTAACGCAAAACCATTGCAGGTGTGATCATTTTCTTCTTCTCCATGAAATTATGTTCATTCAGACTTCCAACATCACCCTTTTTCTACCATCTAGAATGAGAACATTTCTTGAAATTCTGTCTACTTGAATCCTCTCCCCAATAAAGCATAAAATCATTGGGACATGCATGTATTTTTGTATAATTCAGACCAAACATGTTAACAAATTTTTTCATATCATAATAAAATTCTGATATTTTTGCTTTAAGAAATGAATCACGAATCAATTCCAATATCATGGACATTGCCTTATTTGTAATTCCACATAGACATTTTATATGTTACAACTTCAGCAAAAATAAAAGCTTTGAATATTTCAAACACCCACTATACAACTCTTGATTTCCATCATCAACTAAATCATGAAACACATTTTCCTCAGTGAAGTTTTCTCTTACATTTGGCTCCATAGAATCAAGAGGAGGATCCAATGATATGTGACAATCTTGATCTGCCTGTGTTAGAGTCTCAAAAACATCACTTGTCACATTGCAATTTTTAGCAGCCTCTTCTGGTTGTTCTGATATGTTTTGATGCTGATAGTGGTGTCTTGCAGTGCTGAATGCATCATTTATTAGGTTTTGCATTTCATTTTCCATTGTCGACGAACTTGGGACCTCATTATGCGGATTAACATCAGTGCTCAATCTTTCTGTAACGATCTATTCTCCATGCCAAATCCAACACAAATATTGAGCAGGCAATTGCTTCAGTATTAAATGTTCATAAACCTCATCTCTCTTCAACCATTTTCTAAATTTACATTTAGGACATGGACATTGTATTCTCCATTCAAAAAATCAATTAGAAATTTAAAAATCTAAAAACTCATTCAAACCCTTAACATACTGAGGTGTGTTCCTCGATAATGTGATCCAGCTTTTATCCATGTATATAACAATGTGCCTACACAAAAAACAAGGAATCAAACATGATACATCTTCTATAACCCCATCATCAAAAACAAATAATGATGAACAAAATTTCCATAATAGATAAAAATTCAATTATATATCAAGAAATGGGTCTCAAAATTCCTCAAACTCCCTAAACTGGAAGCACAAAATGGATGAACTATTTCTATAAGAATGGGCCTTTTCATCATGTTATGGTTCATCCTATCTCTACTCCTTGCACATTGGATTCTCTTCATTCCCACTATTAATTTTTTCCATACTTGATAAAACTAAGGAATGAACAACCATCGATTTCCAATAATATTTAGCTTCCATTCACATGTCCCTAGTGACAACCTCCAAAATGGATGTTATGCCCAAAGAAAGTAGAGATGTACCAAGGTCAGGGTGAAGACCATCACCAAAGAAATGATCTTTCTCATAATTGATGACCCCTATCTTTGGAGAATATATAACAAAACTTGAAAGGTTATTGACATACTCCCATACTGATCTCTCACTAATAAAAAGTCTCATGAGCTCAGTCTATTTCTCTACATTCATTCCCTTAGGAAATAACCATTAAAAAATCAATCTTGATGAGATTCTAATTCATACATTCATGAAGTTAAAGGACTGAATTTTAAATATAAGGACTGAATTTAAATATAAGTACATTTATGAATAAGCCTCTGGTGAAATATATCATGTAGAAATATATCCTATGTATGATAGGGGACATCATTAACATACCATGGATTCATGGGTAGGGGAACATGTTTATATTGAGATATTTTATTTATCTGACTCTCATGTACATATTTATAACTAATAAAGTTATTATACAATATCCATATTGAGGTCAGGTAGAATTTACTATATATCAAGCAATTTTTTCCCATGCAATGAGGAAACAGTACCCTTAGGTTTTTCATGAGTATAAAATTTGTGATCTAACACTATCCATGTTTTAATGGCCTAGTGACTATTCACACTATGTTTAATTTCATTGTTCATAGACCAATGATCATATAAACAATCTCATGGATATTCACACTATGTTTAATTTCATTGTTCAAAGACCAATCTATGTATAGAGTTTAAGGGAATGTATCCTTGAAAAAAATTATGTGATATATATAGCGATATAAGAGAGGAATAAAAAAATGATATAGATGTAGATCTTGACACACATATGAATATATCCTTAGGCTATGACTCAGATATTTTATGGTCATGGTTCTCAGACTTGTAGCTGCTAACATTTTTATATATAAAAACATGGAACCAATGATTGGTTAGTCTTCATAGATATTCCAAAACACAACCTGATGTGAATTAAGGATTATTAGTATCATATAATACCTTGGAGGGGGACATTAATTTTATGGTCATGTTGTTTAGACCATTGTGTCTCAAAGTTTAATATCATATGAAAAGGACCATGGTTTTGATAATACATTTCGAAAGGAGAATCTAATGTTATGTATTGGGGGTATCCAAAAGAGATTCATACCCAAATTGGAAGGTGATGAAGAATATAATTTCATAATTTATTTAACTATTAAAATGATTCTCAGATGTTTAAACTTCTGGGTACAATAATCACATTGAATATAATGATTTTGGAAGTTTTAAAACATACATTATGAATGCCTGAGTCAATAAGAAATAGAGACCAACTGGTGAAGAATGACCATTAAAAATAGTGGAATACTAATACCATTCTCATTTAATAGAATCTAATGGTATTAGGTTGGATATTTTCTCAATCAGTCCATTGATTGATTATGTGGTTTAGGTGGAACTATCTTCCATGACTGAAATATCCCATAGGGATAACTTTATATGCTTCGAGGAAAGGTGTGATATTCAGTATCAAATCCTAATAGGTTAGCTCAAAATAAATCAACATCCACAACCAATTATTAGAAGATCCATACAGACCCAATATATAGGGCTATCCCCCAAGGCCTCATTACACCTTTACATACCGCCCTATAATGAAAAAACCAGTAAAATAATCATTTAAGTGTAATTCAAAATAAAAGATGTGGAAAAGGAGAGTGAGAGGGGCTATAGGGTGTGAACAAAACTCAACACAAAGAAATGGTTCAAAATAGTGTATGGAGTATCCATTGGTTAATGAGAGACCATCCAAAAGGTGGAATGTGGTAGAGGATGGAACCATTCATTAAATTATAATTATGGAGGCTCTCATTAACCATCCCCACCGATCATAATGAAAACCTTATACTATAACTATCATGGTCTTAGAAACATAGGATCAGTTGAAATTATCTACCATAGTTTCACTTCAAGCCACCATGATATGGTTTTGTAGTCTGAATCAATATTCGAATTCAAGTACATGATTGGTATTGGGAACTTAGATAACATTCATGGGTTCTTCCATATCCATTTCAATGGCTACTCAAATGTCCCTTTACTTATTTTAAATGAATACATTAATGATAGAATCTAATCTTTCTTTTCAGACCATATTGTCACCTCTATTCACCATTAGAACACCCCTTCTTGGTACTTTCTTGGTCTTCATAGATGTCTTTTTGATAGTGACAAATAGAATTCATGGAATCTTCTTCAAGCCTATGGGACAATTTTCTTGGAACGGTTTGGTATGTAGGGGACATTACAAAATTATGTTCTATTCTAAAAAGAAACAGGGTGATAGTACATTCCATGCCTCCATGATGTAGTTCCATCATACAATAATGAGGGTAGGGATTACTGATATGGGACATGCAAATATTCCATAGACTTGGTTCTGAGGGAACATGATCAACACCTTTATTGCTGAACAACTAGACCATTTCTTGGGTTTGGGTGAATGGACTAATTTATTCCAACTTTCTATATCTCTCACTTGAGACATACTACCTTAGATATTACCCCATTATTTTTTAAACTACCTATGGTTTAAAGAGACCAAAACATGTTAAATACTCAACATTTGTGATATTTGTTGACAAATAAAATGAATGTGATGATGTGAATCGAGATATCCGGATGGTCGATGTCCCTGACAAAAACCATGAAATCTTCTCAAATACAATTTATCCTAAGTAGGGATTGAGTACAAATTAGGAGGACTCCACTAACATTTTTCTTACCCAAATCTTGAAAATAAAAGTTTATATAGACGTGACATTGATATAATAATAATATAACCTAAATAAAAAATACCCCTTATGTTATTGGGTTCCATCATGACTTCCAGGATCAACCATACATGCTTCGTCCAGTTTTACTTTTATTTCTAAACATGTTACAAATAAATACCTATGGTTATCATGAAATATTCCCAAAATGAATGGTAGTTGGAAGTATATCCAATTTAAGAACCAACTCATATAAAAAAATAACATATGTTGGAAGTGAACGCAACCCATAACTCAAATAGGTTTATTGTTGTAATTACATCAATTCCATTCCCTGTACGGCCTATGGTTTTCATTACAACAAACCCATATTTCATGAATATCCAGATTATAAATACACGCAACCCCTCACTAATAAACACACTTGAGATGTAATTACACCTAAATCCATGTAAATAATTCCATCAGGTTTTCATTATAGCCAACTGCACCCAAAATATATCTTCTATGTTGGCATTAAACCCAAACACAAAATAAAAATATCCCCATATATAATTATATTCAACCACATTTTAATAAAATTCTATTGTATTAATTACACACAAACCCTTCTTAGGGATTTGATTCTTATACCTACTGGAAAACCAAAAAAACCTAAAGTAGAAACAAAACCCTACCTAGAGGGGAAGACGGTGCAGCTTCTGGGGTCGCGGGGGGCCGGGGGTCGCGGGGTCGCGGGGTTTCCGGGGTCACCGAGGTCGTGCGGGGTCTCCGGGGTCGGGGTCACGGGGTCGCCAGGGGAAGCGGGGGCCGGGGGAAGCGGGGGAAGCGGGGGGCCGGGGTTGTGGGGGAAGGAGGGTCAGGTGTTAAAAAAAACAACATTTTGCGGCGGTTTATTATAAACTGCCGCTAAACAGCGGTTTTGTTGTAGTGTTAAATCCATAATTCATGAGAAATTAATCAACATGAAAGAAAAATATGTTTTTTATACTTCAAGAATGAAAAAGTAATCTTGGTCATTCATCATTTGGAATCTGAATATAATAAGTTATAGAAAATAATTAAAACAGAATACTAAAGGTCTATATGGAGATTTAATGTAAGGTGAAAAATATTCTCGAGTTAAATCTTAATAAAAATATAATTGATGTACCTGGTGATCTTCATATGAAAAGGATGAATAAAACATCTCTATCTTGTAAATTTAAGATACAATTATGAGGGTGAACATTATTTAAGGAGGTAGAATATAATATCCTAGATTATGTATGAATTTTATCTCTAGTTTACCTATCTTATTATTTTTAATGAATATAAACATTAGTGTAAATAAAATCATATAAGATATGAATCAATTTGATAGGATATTATTCACTTATAAAAGTACACTACAATAAAAGTATATAAAAATAAGTATAAAAAATTATGTATTACAACATTCCATGGATGATTACATCCCTTATATATTCAGGAAATAAAATGGTGTAACAAATAAACAAGAACAATACTTTTATTAATATGAAATCTCATAGACCATCATCACCCTTGATAATCACTATCAGTGTAATTAAACCTACAATAAAAATAATACTGAATGGAGAAATAATTTTATAAAATATTAAAATAATTAGAACTGTGATTTTAGGAGTTAAATGGAATGAATTTATATAATTTAATGGGGGTAAAATAGTCAGTCTTTGATCTTTATAAAAGGATATATAGTCATTGTGTATAATACTAGTAAATGTATTACCATATCAAAATTATAAATATGTATTTGATTTAAATAATGTTTATTTAGAAGTTATAAATATTTATATGTATTATAAATTATTTATTTGTGTTGGAACCAAAGAATATATGGTCATATTTTTTTCAATATACAGTGAAGATTGGGAGATAATGAATATCCCAATACAAAATTGGAAATATATTAATTAACATGCATAAGAAGTTATAGTTTTTTGGACAAACAACAAGGGAATTTTATATGTTAATGTTTTTTAAATTTTTAAAATGTTATAGTGAGTTAAAATATTATAATTTGGATGAGTAACTTAATTTATCATAAATGTTGAGTTGCATAACAGGTCATACTTTATCTCTTGAAGGAGTTTTATAATATGTAATAAACTTATGATAGAACATCATATGTTTTCATATGCATGAGAATTAATTATTTATCTCTTTAATAATATAATGTATTTCATGCCATGAATATATAGAAATATTGGTTGATGATATGTCTAATACATTATTTTTTTGGGATCTCATGTATGATATTTTTTTTAAAATAATTATCATGATATATAATAATAAATGGATACAAAATACATTTGGATGATATGTAAAAAGTTAGAGTGAATTATAATATGTTTACTAAGTAGAAAAGAACATAGTTTATATAAATTATGTTTTAAATTTCCTCTGGAATAATAGAAAATGTGTTTGGTCATGACTTGGATATTATCATGAGTAAATTACATTAAACCACCTGAATTAAAGTAAGTACATATTATTAACCATAAATTAATCATTGAAAAAACTATTAAATTTGAATAAATAATAAATGAATAGATGAGGGTATTCTATGATATTATTGAGGATATAAAATTAAAATATTATGAAGAATGGGAAAATGCATGGGAATATTACTTATCATATTATTAACAACTAAATAAATTTAGAATATGGGAAATCATAGTTTTTTAAGACAATAGTTTATGGGGAAAATTTTTAACATCATCGAATATTAAAAAAATTACCCGATAAAAAATTATAAGAATTTATATATTAAAAATATTAAAATTATTATATAATTAATAATAAATAAAGGGATAATATCCCCCTGAAATTTACTAAGATTCCATATCATAATAATAGGAAATATTCTAGAGTGATAACATATGGAATAAAAAAATAGTAAGAATAAGTTATAGGAAATCACTACTAATATTGTAAAAAATAACAATTCCAAAAATATGAATGAGATATTATGAATAAGGGAAATAGGGATCACTATTAATGATCTAGAGTATAATAATAAGAAATTAAGAGAATGATGACACCCAATTTGTATTAGTTTTTACATTATTAATTTCAAATTAATTGTATACTACCAACATGTTTCACATTTTTTTGTATACCTTAACTTGAAAAATACACAAGAGGTCAGGATGAGGAAGTGATACTAGTATTTAAAATTCATCTTTAAAAAACTATTTTGATACCTATATTGGAAATTATTACTTCCTGGTATATTGAATCACCATTGATATATAATCCTTGGATTATCCCTTAGTGGTCAACTAAGTAAAATGTTGTATCAATTTATTTACTTTTTTGAATTAAATAATTATGTGAATGTGTGATAACTAACATATTCATATTTTTCTTTCTAAATCAATAAAAATATCCTCTTTTGAATAATAAAAAAATAATTTTCTAATTCACACCCCACCCCCTTCTTAGGATTTATAAGGATTCTGATTTCAACTAGTGGTATTGAAGATACATGTTTTGAGTAATGAATCATTCTTATTTTTTTGTATCTATGGAGAATATAGTAAATGAGAAGGGAGTACCTTTTTTTGATAGATGAAATTATTAATTTTAAAATAATATAATGAGATATCACATATGGTCACTTAAACTAAAAGATTTCTATTTGTCTATCCATGGAATAATGGTTAGTGATTCTTTTGAATTATCCATTATCAAATGAGATCAAATTATCCTTGATGTTGATTTCATATCCTGAAATTCTTTTTATAGTTCTTTATCAGGCCAAATATACATGATATAAATTATTTCCACTATTTTAATGGTCATGTGGTAAAAGTTATCTAATATCTAAAAATGTGACAAAAAGGAAGAATATGTAAATCATAAATTTTTACATAAAAGGTTTGATGATATAAATATGTATCCAATAAAATTATTTATTATTTATTTAATCACAATATTGATATGAAAGGTGAAATTTGAGAACTTATTGAATAAATTTAGGATTTAAATATCATGAAAAAATACATTGAGGAAGTTGCAACCCCTTTAGAACCCAATGTTTTCAACTCTTGAAGAACAAATTTTGGTTGAGCTATCACTAGATCACTTGCACAATTGTTTAGTGTATTGTGAGATAAATATAAATAAAGGAAAAAAATAAATAATACTAATAAGTAAATTTCAATAAATACTATGGATAATCTTATAATCACTAAAAATTAAGTTTAGGAGGAAGATGTGGATAATTATTTTTATCTTTGGTAACAAGGAATTTTAAAAGAGGTAAGGGAGGATTTGAAATTAATATACCCTTAGATTGTTTCCAAAAAATAATTGTTGAACACACTTCAAAAATAAGTCAATGGAAGTTTTATGGTGATGAAAATAATATTGAAACTATAAAAATATTCATAGAAGAAGTTTCCACAAAAAATAGATTTTAAATAATGAATCTATTCAGTAAATAAGTATTAGGGAATGGTATTTGGGTGAATGGAAAAGGAAGTTGTTGAAGATGAAATAGAGGAATAAGAAACTGAATTTAAATCTGATATATAATATTCCATGATCTCTATTGTTGAAGAAGAAAATTTTAAGATAACAAATGATATTCATACTCAATGAGTTATAAATATCAAGTTAAAACATGAGGGATATCTTGAACAGAATGATATTAAAATAAAAAATCATAAAATTGGAATATTATTAAATAATCCTCCGAATATATGGATTAAAAAATATGTATAGATAAACTCACTAAAAATTATTTACAAGAACAAACAATTAGTCATAAAATATTCAAATTGGTTGTAGATTTTAAATTTAAAGTTAAATAAAAAGATAATATGATTACTGATATAAATAATTGAATGGGGGAATTATAAAATAAATTTAAACCTCCCAAATAAAAAGTAGTTACCTTTAGAGAAAAACATGAATCTGAAATAAAGGGAAGTGATCTAAAGATATTATTATAGTTTTTATAGTTATCACATGCGGAACTATTGTAAAGGGAGAAATATGTCACTAAAGGTTTTGAGAATATTTTAAGTAATAAAAGTCTTAGGAACATGAATAATAATATATATTTTGGTGATAATATGACATTAAAATTTGGATATTATTAGATCATTATAAAGGGAAGAAAATGATGAAATGTAGTTTTTAAAATCTAGGGAACAATCAACAACCAATAAGTTTCTCAATGAATTGAATAATATTAATAGGCAAAGATAAAAATATATGTCCCCTTATGAATTACACATTTTGTATATTTTATAATAATACCATGAACTACTAACCAAAGGCATAAAGATACTTTATTATAGAATCACTTAAGAGTTATAAATAATGGATAAGACCATAAACCCCATTTCATGAAAGAAACTATTTTATGGATGTTATATCATTATATTTATATTATTCATAATTCCATTGTCTATAGAAAAGAAGTTGTGGAAGTGGTTACCATGGGAGTCAAATGATAATAAATTCATGGTGGCCTAGTTTTATCCCCTTAAAAATATATTCTCTACCTTATAAAGAGAATACATATATGATAATGAAAATATCCCTGAACAATAAAAGGATATTTCATTTGAAACCTCACCTTGATTGGGACTTTATGGAAGAAAAATATAATGAGATAAAAGGATAACATGGATGATGTTACATTGAAATATTTGAAGAATAACAAAACATGATTATTTTATAGTTTTTATTCATCCTATTTGATTTTAAATTTGAACCTAATGAAATTTTTAAAGGAGAATGTTGATTGAACTTTCCATTTTGGAAATGAAGAGGCTCCAAAGATTTAAGTATGTGAAATTATTAGGCTAGTAATAAAATATTTAAAAAGAGTTTATGCACCCTATATGTATATCATACAATTTATTCACTTATGTTTGAGATAACATTATAACTCTGAGCATTGATTTTTTATTTAATTAGAAATATTTATTAATACAAATTAATATTGCGAACTCAATCATAATCGAATGGTGGAAAATTGGAAACATTTACCAAGTCGACAGTAATAAGAAAACCTAATTTATTTTAGCAGAAGAATAAAATAATTTATAACATTGAAATCTGGTACATATTCACTAGTAAATTATAAAGAATATATCCATGATGAATGTATCCAATGGCATCACTAACATGAAGCATGACCAAGAGTATACATGTGATTCAGGTTTGCAAGGAAGATGGTGTATTTCCCCTTTCAGAAAAATAAGTATGGATAATCTAATTTACATGATCTAGTTCATAATTATGTTTATGGTGTAGTGAATATATTTGTAACACATGGAGAAAAGAACATCATTTTCATTGTTATTAACTATATTATAATGTCTTATGTCATGTTTATGTAATAGTTTAGTGTCTTTGGAAACATGGAATATAAACTTCTAATCATGTTGAAAGATCTTTAACAACTCCCATAATGATCTTCCCCTTTTTGTTTCCTTACCTAAAACCTTTCTTTATTTCCTGGGGAAAATAAAACATAAAAAGGGTGAGCTCAAATGCTCAGTAAGGGCAAACATAGAGAACATAAAACGATCCATAAACATTTGAAAGCAAAAACTTGAACATGAAATTTAAACATCAAAATCTTGAGCAAAGACATAAATCGTGGAAGTACGTAAGGCATATATCATAATAGAACATCAACCATGACAAAATATAATGGGAATAAAACATGTAATTGTGGAAACCATTCATCACATGTTATGATTTCCATAGTATCCAAGGCATTGCTTCCAAGACCATCTTAGTGGACAAAGTCCCTTTCTGAATCGAGTTCACTCCTCATTTTAGTCTGGTAACATTGAACTGGATTAACTTACCGTTCCAGCCATGTCTATCTCATGAGATATAAATCTTTACCCAATTAATTGGAGGGAGATATAGGTCCCATTCATCTCATAATGAAATCATTATTACTTGTTCCACAACATAAACATAAATCATTCATCATAACCCGAAGAATAAAAATGGGTTTCATAAACTTCATCCCATCATAACATAATACATATAACATAAATGGATATCATTTCATTATAAGAGAATTGAAACCATTTAAATCATAGAGGCATTATACTTGAAACATACAAATATGAAATAATGTCATCTTAGATGGAAAATGGTTTTGATAAAACACTTGAAATGAATTCTTGAGAAAAATATCCTTTCGTCTTCAAAATCAATTTCTTTTCACAAAACGCCATGAAATTTTAAAAGAAAGAGATTTTGTGGAAAATATTCATGAAATATTTTGGAGGAATCTTCATGAAAATATGGCTTTATAAAACTGTAAAAATCCATTCACGCCGTATAAGTTAAAAATAACATTTTTCTCATACTTTTGTCGGAAAAGTCAAAAAGTACCTCGTATGGTAAACAAAAGAAATATTCCTTCCATACGATGTGGTAAAAGTAGAAAAGGGTAAAAATATCTTTAAACATACATGGATGTAAATTAAACATTTTATGAAAACATTTTGAGAACATATGGACATGGATAATAAACATAACCCCCAGTAAATACTTACGAATAAACAATCTCAGATAAGAATGAGATTGGAATAATTATCCCTTACCTTAGGTCCGATATGCTTCGTATGGATTCGAACCTCCTGTATAATGATTTAAATAATGTCATTGACTTATTACATAATCATATTCATTGTTATGATATCATATATGGTTCACTTATGACTTTATATTACCCATTCTTTTGTAAATTCCATGTTAAAGAGCATTTTAGGTAAAATCGTTTCATTTGTCGTCCGTGTTTTGACTTGCAATTATTCATATGATTACATAGATCATTATTAATTAATTCCAGAATATAAAACATGATTTATATAAAATATATACTCAGAATATATATATATATATCGATAAATGTAGAAATACACCGTTTATGGAGACGGTAGGCCGTAGGTACGCATGAACGCTGTTTTCGTTTCCTTATTGAATTGAATGGAATTAAGTATATGACATACATATATATATACATAAATATAGTAGAATTATTATTTCATATATTTAATTATAACTTATTATATATACTTTATAATCATTCTTGAATTGTTAACATGGAAAATGAATCTCATCGTGTCGTCGAGACGGTAATCAGTACGTACGCACGAGCGATGATATCGTTCCCATATTTATTGAATCGAATTGGAGTGAATGATATAATATCTTAGAATCAGTATGATGTTATAATAATCATATTTATTTAGTCTTTACACCATTATACCCATCCAAGTAAGGTGGTGGTGGAAAAACAGATTACACCACGGTGTGGAGATGGTATTCCGTACGTACACATGCACAGTGATTTCATTTTCCGTAGGATGGATAGATGATGAAATAGGGTTGTTTAATATTTATAATAACATATCAGTATATTATTGATACTTATTTAATTACAATATAATGAAACAACTAAATAATATGAGGTAGAAGAAGAAATAAATTTGAAAGAATCGGTAACGAATATTACCTCTTCTTCGATACGCCTCTTTGAAACCTCCTCTTAGGGCACTAAGATTGGTCTTTGAAGTAGACCAGAACCAGTAGGATGTTTCATGGGAAGTGTGGAAGTGAAATGGGCTGGGGATATCCGAGCTTAAAGGCTCCAAATTGTTTTATTAGAAGAGGGAGGAGGCGCCCTTTTATAAGGGAGGATAGGGGCACCTTTGGAAATATAAGAAATATTAGTTTATATTAAATCCCAAACCCACTTAAAAACTTCCAAAATGACTCATATACGAATATTATATGAGATAGGGTTGTAATACCATTAAACAATAAAATTTATACATGTTAGGAATTTATTTTAAACATTATCAACTTGATTTATCCTTATTTAATCAATTTTATTTTATTTGTGGTAATAATATTATAAATTTTAAATTATAACAAATAATTACTTATTTGTTGTGAATTTTAAATAATTGGATACTTTATAAAATTTTAGACCATATAAATTTAAATTTATAATTTTTAAATATTTTTGTGATTTTTAAACAATTTTATAATATGTTATTTTTATAAAATAACAATAGTGTCAATTTTGACACTATTCATATATTTGAATTTAAATAAAATATATACAGAAGATATGTTCGAACTAAAAGCTTTAATAGATTCATAAAAGGTCATATGTATCTATAAAATTAGTGTATCTCATTAAATAGTTCATATAATATTTATTTTATTATTTTTAAAACCATTTATTTGGTTTATCTCTTAATAAAATAATTACTACAACATTTTTGTATAATTATTTAATATACTTATTTTTTGCATAAAAATTAAAAATAAAATCCTATTATGAAGATAAATAAATTATAGTTCACAATAATACTTTTACTCGAATTTATAATCTTCAAATCGTAATATTTAAATTGTTATATTTATTAAATTATGAAGGTGACAACTTTGGCATCATTTAAAATAAAAAGATATAAGTGTCATAATTGCTTTTATAAGGCTCCAAATGGTAAAATATTAGACCACTGGATGATTATGGTTTAACTTTACATGACCAATAATTTTTTGTCAGGTTTTTGTGCCTTTTATGGTAACTATTAGTTTAATAAAAACTATATTCTTTATTTTTCACTTGATAAAAAAATTTTGTATCACTATTGTGTCACAATTAATGATAATTATTTAATCCCTAAAAATTCTAAATTAATTAAAATGATGTAGATAATTGTATTAGATTTCTGGATAATATTCATGTTTGATGTTTCATTGAGTATATCACTAAATTAAAATTATTATACTTATAAGATTTAAGAAAGTGACATGTTGTCACTTTCTTTGGTTTTAATAATAATTAAATTATTTTTATGGACAAAAGTCCATTAAATGAATCTAATCCGACCCTTAGGTGATATGTATCGACTTTTAGTCATCCAATAGGATTTTGGTAGGTGTTAGGGTAATTTTATAATCTTATATTTACCCTTAATTACCTGATTCACCTTTAACTATGGTAAATAAAATTTACAGTAGTTACTATTCATAATGCCCAAAAACAAAAAGTAGCTTATTAACATAATTTGGACCCACTGATTCCAAATATGGAATCCATTTTTCTAAATTCAATACACAAAAGTTGCAGAAATAAAATTAAAATTAATCCAGTTGTCGAAAGAAAATGGGTTTTTGTTTAAAACATTACTAAAGATTGAATTGATTTAACCTACGAATTCAAGGTAAAATCAATGATAATGACATAAATTATATTTAATGGTAAAAATATATTCTATTTATACTTTAAAACCATTCAATATTATAATTTAACCATATAAATTATTACGATGAAGAAAGTTGTTTTTAATTAAAATATAGCGTGTTTTTACTATTCATTAAAATATGAAAGTTATCAGCATAATATGAAAAATTTATCCAAAGTAAATTTTTTTATCCCGATTCCAAAGAAGAATTTTATTTTTTCAAATTTAACTTATAAAAATGTCAAAAACTAGATTTAAAGTGGGTGTGTCATCAAAAGGTGGGAAAACCGCATTTTTTTGAAAAATACTTATTTTACCCGAAAAATTTATTTTGTACTCATACCATGTTCTAGAAAATGTTTAAGATGATTAATAATGTTATAAAATTCAGAATGTACTTAATACTATTCATAACGGCTAGTCCATAATAATATTATAACCATATATCGTTGTTTAGTGAAACCTGGTACTGTGTACAACACACGCTATCGAGGAAGGTTGCGAATGCGTGTAATGAAAGCCAAGGCAGGGTTGCATGTAGTTAAAGACTCCTTTGTTGTTGCGTATAACAGAATCCAACCATTTTCCATTTATACATTGAATATATATATATATACACACTCAATGTTGCGTAGAATGACTATTATCAAATGAACTTGAAATTGCGTGTAACACAATCTAAGAATAGTGTTGCGTATACTGCAAGCTAATACGGTGTTGCGTATAGCACAAGATAATCTTGTTGTAGCATAAAACACATGACATCAAATAAATTAAAAATAATACTTATCATAAAATATCGGGTTGTTACATTCTACCCCCCTTAAAATGAATTTCTCCCTCGATATTCGTCAGGGTTATACGTGGTTTTCTACGTGAAAGTTTCTTTAATTGAAACCCACATTGTAAAATGAAATACCAAAACTTAAATTTAAAAACTAAAGTATGAAATTTAATGTTTACCCAAATTAACTAATCCCTGGGTTTCCACATAGGAGAACATAGGTGAAAATGTGGATATGGAAGAGAAATTTAACCATCATGTTCTGATGGATAGTGGTAGAGGACATGGCTATGAAAAATCCAACAATCACAAAGCCATAAATTTGTGATGATCTAAGGTATCATCTGATTCATCGGGTATAAGAGCACTAGGACAACATTTTTGGTATTCAATATCATTTCCCTAAAGTTGAAAATTTTGAATTAGAAGAAATACTTGCTTTATTTTGGTACAATCTCACTGTTGTTCGTGATTTGAACAATTTACACTTCATATCTTAAAGAAATGAAGTTGAATTTGTTATTCGTGAAGTGTTAACAGGTCATGTGATAGAATCATGGGTCATTCCATCTGTTTCGAACAAAAGGTTAGAAAAATTTATCAAATATACATAATTCCATTTATGGTGAGGTTAATCATATACGATTCCAAAAATGAACTTATACTTCATATATCTTACCGCTTAATAAAATAAAACTAGTTTCTACTAACTAGGGACATCCTATAGGCCAGTGGTAGGCGATAAAGGCCGGTCGCACTTCGGTTGTGGGTTCGATTCCCACATGCTTGTCCGACATAATCTATTTTAAATCTTTAGGCTTATCCAAAATACTTTTGTCCAAGCTTATAGTCTAAAGAAAATGATTACTAAAAATTTCATCTGTTGAGCATGTGAATACCATCATTTATCCTTGATATATCTTGTTGATCACATTCCAATCATGTGAATACCTTAATCATGTATTCTCTTGAAAAATGAATACCCATTGAACCTTAGTGAAAACATGAATGATGTCAAAAGTTAACTCTTTCCACATACCAAAATCCCAAAAATTCTTTATACTCAAACCATGATATCACTTTTTCCTTATAATTAATGTGCTCATTAATACTATCAAACATTTCATTATCTCTTTAGCACTTCTTTATGCGCATATTAGGTTCTTTCCAAAAATATCTGAAAAACCTTTTATGGTTACTGGTACCATTCATCATACACTTTCAAAACATAAGGAAAGACAATAGTGTAACAATTCTTAGATGTCTCTTTATTCCATAGTACCATGAGATTACTTATACAACATTACTCTTTATAACCATGTAATCATTCCACTACCTTCTTAAACCATTGACCAAACTTCAACAATTCTTTCATCTCACATATCATTTGCAGTCTCATCATCATCATCCACATAAATACTACGCATATGACCATGCTGATTCTCTTTATGAGATTTTCCCTTAGGGAATTGGTTTGTATAATGCCCGTACATTCCACATTTAAAACACTTAACTAGTGTTGATGTATTAGCAATACCATTATCCTTGTCCATGGTGTTAACTGAACCTTTTCTTTTACAATTACTAGCTTTGTGTCCTTCTTTACCACACCCAAAGCATATTCTAGTTCCTTTTAAACATTCTCCTTTATGCCTCTTTCCACATGATTTACTTGAGGGGAATTTAACTTTCTTTCCTCTATGATCATCATGAAACTCCATCTTTCTCTTATTATCTGAGTCGGGAAACTTACCAAATTTGAGATTGTTGATCATATTATGAGATTGCTGATTAGGCATAATAACGATGTTTGGACTTCCAAATACCTTTTCATTTGGTTTCCCATGAAGAATATCATTCCATTTTCTATCATATCCTCCATTATTGTGAATCTTCCTATTTCCAGCCATTTTCTAAAATCCAAAAAGAATATTGTGAGAGGCAAAAATTATACTAGGGAAAACAACATAACAAAGGGGGAGTACCGTCAATATCTAACATCTTAGGTTAAATTATAATATAGTTACCATAGTTATAGGACTATAACCTATACTTATACTTATCCTTAGGGACATCCCTAGACATACCATAGAAATATATCTAGAGATCTCACTAAAGTTTTCGCATCCTATTTTCCAAAGTTTAACTAAACCTTTCCTCTGATACCAACTGTAGAGACCCAAAGCTTGATGTACAAGGAAATTACATTACATTTGCGGAATACTTAATACATAACAAAAAAACAAAACTCAAGGATCTTAATAGTTTAGTGTCTTTTCAAACTTGGAATATAAACTTCTAATCATGTTGAAAGATCTTAAACAACTCCCATAACGATCTTCCCATTTTTGTTTCCTTACCTAAAACCTTTCTTTATTTCCTAGGGAAAATAAAACATAAAAAGGGTGAGCTCAAATTCTCAGTAAGGGAAAACATAGAGGACATAAAACAATCCATAAACATTTGAAAGCAAAAACTTGAACATGAAATTTAAACATCAAAATCTTGATCAAAGACATAAATCGTGGAAGTATGTATGGAATATATCATAATGGAACATCAACCATGATAAAATATAATGGGAATAAAACATGTAATTGTGGAAACCATTCAGAATATGTTATGATTTCCATATTAGCCAAGGAATTGCTGCCAAGACCATCTTAGTGGACAAAGTCCCTTTCTGAATCGAGTTCACTCCTCGTTTCAGTCCTGTAACACTGAACCAGATTAACTTACCGTTCCAGCTATGTCAATCTCATGAGATATAAATCTTCACCAAATGCATTGGATGGAGATATAGGTCCCACCCATCTCATAATGAAATCATTCTTACTTGTGCCACAACATAAACATAAATCATTCATCATAACCCAAAGAATAAAAATGGGTTTCATAAACTTCATCCCATCATAACATAATCCATATAAAATAAATAGATATCATTTCATCATAAGAGGAGTGAAACCATGTAAATAATAGAGACATTATACTTGAAACATACACATATGAAATAATGTCATCTTAGATGGAAAATGGTTTTGATAAAACACTTGAAATGAATTCTTGAGGAAAATATCCTTTCTTCTTCAAAATCAATTTCTTTTCGCAAAACGTCATGAAATTTTAAAAGAAATAGATTTTGTTGAAAATAGTCATGAAATATTTTGGAGGAAGCTTCATGAAAATAATGATTTATAAAACCGTAAAAATCCATTCATGCCGTATAAGTTAAAAATAACATTTTTCTCATACTTTTGTCAGAAAAGTCAACAAGTACCTCGTATGTTAAACAAAAGAAATATTCCTTCCATATGATGTGGTAAAAGTAGAAAAGGGTAAAAATGTCTTTAAACATACATAGAAGGAACGTAAAAATTTTATGAAAACATTTTGAGAACATATGGACATGGATAATAAACATAACCCCCAGTAAATACTTATGAATAAACAATCTCGGATAAGAATGAGATTGGAATAATTATCCCTTACCTTAGGTCTGATATGCTTCGTATGAATCTGAACCTCCAGTATAATGATTTAAATAAATTCATTGACTTATTAAAGAATCATATTCATTATTATTATATCATATATGGTACACTTATGACTTTATATTACCCGTTCTTTTGTAAATTCCATCTTAAAGAGCGTTTTGGGTAAAATCGTTTCATTTGTCGTCCGTGTTTTGACTTGTAATTATTCATATGGTTACTTAGATCATGATTAATTAATTCCAGAATATAAAACATGATTTATATATAATATATATTCAGAATATACATATATATAATATGTTGACAAATAGAAAGAAATACACCATTCATGGAGACGGTAGGTCGTACGTACGCATGGACGCTGTTTTCGTTTCCTTATTGAATTGAATGGAATTAAGTATATGAAATACATATATATATATAAATAAATCAAGTAGAATTATAATGTCTTATATTTCATGATTACTTATTATATATACTTTATAATCATTCTTGAATTGTTAACATGGAAAATGAATCTCATCGCGTCGTGGAGACGGTAATCCGTACGTACGCAAGAGCGATGATATCATTCCCATATTTATTGAATCAAATTGGAGTGAATGATCTAATATCTTAGAATCAGTATGATTTTATAATAATCATTTGTATTTATTCTTTACACCATTATACCCATCCATGTAAGGTGGTGGTGGAAAAATAGATTACACCACGGCGTGGAGAAGGTATTTCATACATACGCACGCGCGGTGATTTCTTTTTCCGTAGGATGGATAGATGGTGAAATAGGGTTGTTCCATATTTATAATAACATATTTGTATATTATTTATAATGATTTTATTACAATATAATGAAACAAATAAAGAAGAGGAGGTATAAGAAGAAAAAAAATTGAAAGAATCGGAAACAGATATTACCTCTTCTTCGATACGCCTCTTTGAAACCTCCTCTTAGGGCACTGAGATTGGTCTTTGAAGTAGACCAGGACCTATAGAATGTTTCTAGGGAAGTGGGGAAGTAAAATGGTCAGGGGTTGGCCGTGATTAAAGGCTCAAAAGTTTTTGAAGAGAAGAGGGAGGCGGTGCCCTTTTATAAGGGAGGAGAGGGGCACCTTTGGAAATATAAGAAATATTAGTTTATATTAAATCCCAACCCCACATAAAAGCTTCCAAAATGACTCATATCCGAAGATTAGATGAGATATGGTTGTAATACCATTAACCAATAAAATCTAGACATGTTAGGAATTTATTTTAAACATTATCAACTTGATTTATCCTTATTTAATCAATTTAATTTTATTTGTGGTAATAACATTCTAAATTTTAAATTATAACAAATAATTACTTATTTGTTGTGAATTGTCCATAATTGGATACTTTATAACATTTTAGACCACATATATTTAAATTTTTAATTTTTAAATATTTTTTTGATTTTTAAACAATTTTATAATATATTATTATTATAAAATAACAATTGTGTCAATTTTGACAAAATTCATTTATTTGAATTTAAATAAAATATATACAGAAGATATGTTCGAACTAAAATCTTTAATAGATTCATAAATGGTCATATGTATCAACAAAATTAGTGGATCATATTAAATTTTTCATATAATATTTAGTTTATTATTTTTGAAACCATTTATTTGGTTTATCTCTTAATAAAATAATTACTATAAAATTTTTGTATAATTATTTAATATACTTATTTATTGCATAAAAATTAAAAATAAAATACTATGATGAAGATAAATCAATGAACTTTCACAATAATACTTTTACTAGAATTTATCATCTTCAAATAATAATATTTAAATTGTTATATTTATTAAATTATGAAGGTGACAACTTTGGCATCATTTAAAATAAAAATATATATAACTGTCATAATCTTTTTTATAAGGCTCCAAATGGTCAAATATTCACCCATTGTATGATTATGGTTTAACGTTACATGACCAATAAGTTTTGGTCAGGTTTTTGTGCCTTTTATGGTCACTATTAGTTTAATTAAAACTATATTCTTGATTTTTCACTAGATAAAACATTTCTGCATCACTATTGTGTCACAATTAATGATAATTATTTAATCCCTAAAAATTATAAATAAATTCATATCATGTAGATAATTGTATTATCATTCGAGAGACTATTCATATTCTAAGATTCATTAAGTTTATTACTAAATTAAAATTATTATACTTATAAGATTTAAGAAAGTAACATGTTGTCACTATCTTTGGTTTTAATAATAATTAAATTATTTTCATAGAAAAAAGTCCATTAAATGAATATAATCCTACCCTTAGGTGATATGGGTCGACTTTTAGTCATCCAATAGGATTTTGGAAGGTGTTAGGGTAATTTTATAATCTTATATTTTCCCTTAATTATCCGATTTATCATTAACTATGGTAAATAAAATTTACCGTAGTTACTATTCATAATGCCCAAAAATAAAAAAGTAGCTTATTAACATAATTTGGACCCACTGATTCCAAATATGGAATCCATTTTTCTAAATTCAATACACAAAGGTTGCAGAAATTAAATTAAAATTAATCTCGTTGTCGAAAGAAAACGGGTTTTTGTTTAAAACATTATAAAAGATGGAATTGATTTAACCTACGAATTCAAGGTAAAATCAATGCTAATGACATAAATTATATTGAATGGTAAAAATATATTCCATTTATAATTTAAGACCATACAATATTATAATTTAACCATATAAATTATAACGATGAAAAAAGTTGTTTTTAATTAAAATATAGCGTGTTTTTACTATTCATTAAAATATGAAAGTTATTAGATTAATATCAAAACTTTATCTAATGTAAATTTTTATATACTAATTCAAAAGAAGAAGTTTATTTTTTAAAATTGTACTTATAAACATGTCAAAAACTAGATTTAATGTGGGTGCGCCATCAAAAGGCGGAAAAACAACATTTTTTGAAAAATACTTATTTCACCCAAAAAAATTATTTTGTTCACATAAAATGTTTTAGAAAATTTATAAGATGAATAATAATGTTATAAAATTCAAAATGTAGTTAATAATATTCGTGACGGCTAGTCCATAATTATATTATAACCATATATCATTGTTTAGTGAAACCCGGTATTGCGTACAACACACGCTATCAAGGAAGGTCGTGATTGCGTGTAATGAAAGTCAAGTCAGGGTTGCATGTAGTGCAAGACTACTTTGTTGTTGCATATAACAAAATCCAACCATTTTTCATTTATACATTAAATATATATATATATATATACACTCAATGTAGCGTAGAATGACTATTATCAAAGAACTTGAAATTGTGTGTAACACAATCTAAGAATAGTGTTGCATATACTGCAAGATAATACGGTGTTGCGTATAGCACAAGATAATCTTGTTGTAGCATAAAACACATGACATCAAATAAATTAAAATAATACTTATCATAAAATATCAGGTTGTTACAATATCCATCTTATTCCCCTAATAAGAAGCAAGAGTATTGATGTTGATCCATCCAATATAATCGGAGATAATGTTACTAAAAATCAAACATAAAGAATAAGGATAGTAGAACATTATACTCTATGATAAATTATAAAGCTAATATCTTTGAATAATCTATAAAGGATGAATCATAGGTAAGATCCATGAACAACGAGCTTAACAAAATTGATAAAAATATATATATGGGAATATATGAAAGACCAAAACATTATAACTTGATTAGAACAAAGTCTGTTTGCAAAAAGAATTTCTATTAACAAGGTAATGTGGTTTGAAATAAGGCCTGATTATTGTATAAAGGTTATGCACAAATTGAAGGAATATATTTTGATGAAACATTTTCATTGGATGATTTACTTTAATTATTCATGATCTTTATAGAAATGGTGAATTTGATAGAATTTAAAATCATTCAAGTTGATGTGAAAATAGTATTCTTGAATGAATTACTGAAGGATTATGTCTATATCGATTAGTTAATGGGTTTATTGTTTGGGAATGGTGAAAAAAAAATATCCAACTAAAGAATTAATTTTATGGTCTATATTAGGGACTGAATGCATGGTTTTCTCGACTTAACTCATGTTTGAAGAATGTGGAGTTTAAAATAAGTGGTGTCGATCACTAACTATATCTAAATAAATCCAGGGATGAGTGGTTTTTGGTACCTGGCTATGGGGATGATATAATATTCATGGAAAGAAAACAAAAACAAGTGGAAGGATTTATATTCTGATGATTTTATAATTTGAAATGTTAATGACTGGTGAGATCACTTATTTTATTATATTTCAAGTTATTCAGAAGAAGATATACACTTTAATAACACTATATAAATATGAAAATGGGATTATTAGGAAATTTAATATGAATTATTCATTACCGATTTCAACTCCAACTGAATCTAGAAACAAAGTGAAAAAATCATAAAATTAGAGAGTTTTTCATAAAACTCTATATAGTAGGATCAATCGAAGTTTTTTACCTAACACAACTCAGATAGAAATTTCTTATGTTACTAGATTAGTGGATCAATTTCAAAGCAGTCCTAAGGGGGAGTACCTCATAGAAGCATATAGAATTATGACGTACATATAAGGCTGTCTTACTCAAGTATTTCTATTTAATACAAATTAGGATCATGAATATTTAAACTTCATGGATTCTTTTGGGATGGTGATGTGATGGATAGAAAAGGTATTAGTGGAGGTTCATTTTATATTAGATGTAAGTGTATATTCTTGTTAAGTACAAAACAATAAAGAAAATCTCTATATTCAAATAAGGTGGAGTAAATTATAGTAACCATGTCTTGAACACCAAACCAATATATGAAACAATAATTTGAAGATCATGTTGAAATACTAAAATAACCAATGGTAATATTTTTAACAACAAAATTGATATCGAGCTTATAAATAAACTATTTTAGCACTCCAAATCCAAAAATATTTAAGTCATGTATCATTTTATTAAGGAATAATTAGATAAATCTACTATCAAGATGGAGTATTTTGGGAAATATCACTAATGCAAGATATCATGACTAACACCATAGAAACATCAGTATTTTAGATGCACAGGTTGAACCTTATTGTTCATAATCCCACTTACACTTGAGAAGGTTTTTATCTTTCCACTCTTCCTAATTACTTTAATAATTTATTTAGATATCTATTTTATGTGATGGTTCTTATAATATATGAATTTAAGATGAAATTGGGGGATATAATAAAAAGGGGGTGTTCAAAGAATAGTAAAGGCTGGATATGAGTTATAGGGATAAAATTATATGCATCTTCTACTATTTCATCTTTCCAAAAAAATATTATTGACTCACATTAGCTTATAAACTTGGTTGATGGATCAGTTTTCATTTTTTGGCTCTTATGATTTCCATATAAGTATTTATATGGTTGGATTTAATGGTATAAATCCCCATATTGGATTTTATAATAAAATGGGGGAGTGTTTGGATGGTGAGAGTACATATATACATGGAAATAAATTATAATAATTAACAACAAAATACAAAGGGTTTAATTTTGGAACTAAATAATACATGGTGGTATTTTTTTTATATATAGGGAATATTGAGTGATGTTAAAGAGCCTAGTAAAAAACGAAATATATTAATTTTATTTCATATGAAATTGAACTTTATGTAAATAAATAGAGGCAATACATTAATATATGATGTTTTTTATTCTGTAAGATTTCATCATGAGTTAAAATATGATAATTTGGAAAATTATGGGAATACATAGGATTTTTTCATGTGATAAATATGACATACAAGTATTGGTTCCCTCATAAGTAACCAAACCTAAGGACCATGTGGCCTCAAGTGTGCCTCCCTATAAACTAGTCGCTACCAACTAATAGTGTGGTTCTATGGTGTTAATGTGGGGAGACTATACCATTTTACCAGATTGCATGAAAGTGGTAAATAATAAATAATAATGTATTGGAAACCATATATTGAAATATAGAAATAAGACAGATCAACATAAATAATCATTTAGATAATAATAGATAGTCAAATTTGTAAGTAGTGTCATATAATGATGATTTCATGTCTATTAAAAAATGAAATATGTAACTAATAAGCAGGTTTAAATACAATATATATATATAACAGAAAGGAAAAAATGACCAAAAAATATCTTTATGAGCATCCTGAGGACCGGATCATTCATCTGCTACCATTCACAAATGCTAAAAGAAAATTAAGTATCCATGACTGGGATCTTTCCTTTATCTCTACCTTTATCTAGGAAATATGCTCGGGTTCTAATAGATCTGTCACATCCCGACCATGGATACTTATTTATTTTATTCATTTCTTGATCTTGGATACTTATGTTGAGTTTTGGGTTGAGTTTCCAAATTAATGTTTTGATTTTTTATGTTTTGGGTGAATTTTGTCCAGTGCAAAGCAAGCGTAAGGTTAATAGAAACCATGCATCCCAACCTAGGTAACTGTGGAATTAGACAGAAGCTACCACATGGTTTGATAATGGTAAGTCAAACCATGTGATTAGTTTGTGTGGTCATTCTTCTCCTGGATAGTATCTACCTTATGGTTGGCGCATGGTTTGGTAAACTATGTAGCCAAACTGTACGAGCTGCCCAGAAATTTTGAATATTAAAAACTATATTTTTCTCTCCCCACATTTTTACCCAAAATCGGGGCCCCTCCTCACAGTAGTTTTTGGTGCATGAAGGGATCCCCTTATACCCTTATCCTTATCTCCTCCTTCTCTATGGTTTTATCCTCAAAGTTATAAGGTATTTTTTAGATTTTTTTTCAATTTTTTCCTCTTCATCTCTATCTCTTCTCTCCCTCTTGAGATCATGACCCCACTTTGTGTCATTTTCTCTATTAGATGAAACTTATAAGATATTTTTGATGTTTTCTTGGTGTTTTTTTGGATCTACGGTGTGAATATCGTTCTTTGGGACCTATTATTTCTTCCCTTGAAGTTTAATCGCATTTTCACTCCTTTGAGGTAGGTGTTTTTATCTGTTTCCTTCTTGATTCATTCCATTTGATGCATGGTTATTTTTTAATTAATCTTAAATGTATTTAATATGTTGGTGGTGTGATTTATTAGTTTTTTATGATGTTTTGTGTTGGAAATAATTGGTGAAAGTGGGTTTAAAGGGTTTTCTTCAATTATGTTGTGTAGTTATGCACACAAGGTATTTTTGAAAATGTCAATTGTTCTTTTAAAGTGAAATTGTAAATTTTGAGTGGTGATACACCCTGATTATATTATAAAATTGTTTTTTGATTATGAATTTGACATTATGTGGGTGAATTGGTGATTTTCATGGAAATATTCAATTATGTGGTTTGTTGTGTTGGTTGAAAAATATGTGGCTTTTCTCAAAAAATGGTTTTGATTGATTCCATAGATGTTTAGGGTGTTCCATTGGATGTTGGAACATCCATGTGTGCACAAGTTCCACACATGTATGGGCATTCAAATGAAGATGGAACTTTAAAATAATGTTTTCTATGAACCTTGATTTCATAAATGGTCCCATGATTTCTAAATAATATGTCGGTACATTATTAGGATAGAAATTGGTTTTGAACGTGATATTTAAAACTATCTCATTCGGTATTTCAGAAAATAGTTGGTTTCAAAATGGAGTAAAATCTCATTTGGCATCTTTGGTTAATTTATGTGTGTTTTTATCTTGGATTTGAAATGGTTTGGAAAAAACATTGGTAAATGCATTTGGATGTGTATAGTCAAAGGCTAGTTTGGAAAATTAGTGTGTTTTTAAAGAAATATTGTAATATTTATATGATGTGATGGCACGGTTGGTACCTTTTTTAATGTGATGTGTAGTGGGAACCCCTATAGATTATCTCCCTATATGGGTTTTCATATAGGTGGTGTCATTGTTTAGGGTAGGTAAGTGTAGTGATAACAGGTAAGTTGAGTCACACATGCAAGGGCCTCCTACTTACACATTTTACTATTTCCATGAGTTTCCTGGGCATATTTTATTGGGTTCAGTGATGGTTTCTTATCAAACCCAATTAAGATGTTTGGTTCCCCTTGGATTTCTTAGAGTATATGTGGTTTGTGCCACTAATGAGGCTAGTTTAGAGCAAATAGTTTCTTATTGACTATGGAGTTTCACTATACGCCGACATGTGAGTCCAGACCGAGTACATCTAGGGATCGCTATAGGGATGTTTAAAAAATGCATGTGGTTATTATTTATAGTTTATTTTTTACTTTCTTTTTCACTTGGTTGTTTTTAATTTTTATCTATTTACTTTCAATTTTAATTGGTATCACCTTGTTGTATTTTAGTTTTCTGATTCGGTGTCTGAAATGGTGAACCTATTTTGAATATGGGAAAGTGGCATGTGTTGTTTGGAAAAGGGAAAGTTGTGGTTGTATTTTTATAATATCAAAATTATATTCTCAAATATGTATTTCAAACTAGTGTTGTGGAATATTTTAGGGAAATTAAATGTATGGATTTTGTGGTGTTTTCCCACTGAGATATTAATCTCACACCCTACTTATACCATTTGATGTTAGTAGACTTGAAATATTTTGTAGGTTCAGATTATCTGGTTCAAGTTATCTTCGTGGGAGTAGGTTGGAATTGTGGATGGTCTGTTTTTGGATGTTGGTGACCCTGAGGTCACATAGAGATCATGTTAGTGGAATTTTGGTTTTGTATTTAGTTCTTAGTTGTCTGGTTGTACATTATTCTAGGATCAGTTGTATATTTATTTATGATTAGTTATTGGTTTCACTATACTCTTAGTTTATTTATTTTATCCTTTTCTGCTAATAAAAAATAATTCCCATAGTGATTTTCTTGATGGTTGGCACTAGTTTCTAACACGTGGGGATCGGGAACACCCGTTGGTCAATGCCATGAACCGAGTCTGATGTCAGGTCGGATGGAACTATGGTCTGGTTCATTAAAAATGTTATCAAAGGAGTCCCTTTCTATTTTGGGTGTTTGGTAGTTGGATACTAGGATTGTTGGGGCTCAAGAGGTAGGTTATGGGTTGGTTCCTGATCACCACCACTCATTATAAGTCCTGAGTTCCCAGGGGTGGTTCGAGAATTGAGTCTTCATATTGTTTGGGTTTGTTTCAGACTGAGGAATGATAATAGAGGTGATCCTATGTCATGTTGTGACATCACATGGAGTAGTGACCAATGTGGATTCTAGGTTCACAATTCAAGTTCCTTTTAGTGTTGATGTAAACCTTGAGTTGGGACCACTACAATGTCTATGGGTTATACATGGACGTTAGTTCCTCATTCTGGTGGTTTGGTGTGAGTTGTTCATTGTGGTTGGTCTTTGTTGGTGAGAGTTATGTTTTTATTCATTTTTTGTTGTATTTATAATGTTTTGATTCATTTTTTGTTGTATTTATAATATTTTTAAATGGAATTTTTTTTTAAATGAAAATAAATTATTTCCAATGGTTTTGGATTGTCAAAATAGGTTTTTAAAAGAAGGTGTTTTGTATTGAAAATTTATAAAGTTCTTGTGTTTGGATAATTAAATGGTAAGCGTGAACCTTGTTAATCCTTATGAAAGATCACATATGTGTGGGTATGGGTGGAAAGTGTGTGTTGGCATGTGTGGATGGAAATGAACAAGCATATTTTTGATGATTCATAGGATTCCATTGGTGAGTATTTGAGAAAATGGGTATGGCTTGGATTTTGTTTTAGAATGTCGGTTCTTCTTTATAAAAATTGGATTTTTTGTTTGAATAGTGGCCTTGGAAGAAGGTATTTTTAAAATTGAAATGAAAATGGTGGTTTTTTAAAAGAATATTTTTGTTGTGTTTTTTTATGTTTGGATTGTGAGCCTGATGTTTTGGATTAGGATGTCCTTTCAATTGTGCTTTGGATTGATGTTGGTTTTGAATTTATGTTCCTTCTATTATTTAGAATATACCTCCCAGAAATGTCTTCAGAGTTTCTAGTGTTTCATTTATAGTTCCTAGTTATTCTTATTCATTTCCTTTCTTTTTTGGTGATCAAGGTCTATTGGAAGGATTGAATTTTCTAGGGGAAGTTGAATGTGTCTTTAAATCATTGGGAACTCTTGAAGATGTTAGAGTCTGTGTTTTCTTGGGTCTTCTTGAGGGTCTAGCACTGGACCAGTGGATGTTGGTTATTTCATAACTGTTGAAATTTTTAATGAAATTAGAAGTTTTTAAGACCACTTTCATCTAAAGGTTCATTCTTGAGAAGGTAAGGACAAGGAAGGAGGTAGAGATGTGGGATGTTCAGCAGGTTCATCAGTTAATGAAATCTTATGGTGAAAACTTTAAAGGGTTAGTTTTCTTCTCCCTAGAGGAAATTTAGAGGATCAGTTGAAATCCCCTCTTTTCATTTTGGGTCTTCTTCCGAAGATCATGGAAAAATTACTCTCATCCATTGAATCATTTTTTGAGAAGTTAGTGGATGAGATATTTTTAGTAGATTTTGTTCTTGGGGTGAAGTTAGTGATGGTTGGATCTCATGAAGTTTCCCCATTTGGAGAGACAGGTGTTCCAGAGGAACCAATTTTTTAGGAGTCTCCTTCATTGGTTCTAGATTCTAGTTCTTCAGGACATTTTCTTGTGTGCCACTAGTGTGTCTATTTCAGGATTTTAAAGCCATCATGTCAAAATATTCTAAATGCATTCCATCATTGTGGTTGTCTGGGTTATCTAGAGAAGTTTTTTATGAATAATTTCTTGAAGAGGAATAAGCTTTGATGGGAGTATTGCAGTGCCTAACTGCGAGGCTGGAGATACTTCATTCATTAGGGATCCAACCACAGGCTGTGGAGTGAAGCTAGAGCACAGTCAAAATATCACTGAGGGAGTGATAAATCTTAGCCCAATTTTTTTCTCTAGTGTTATAGTAGAGATATTTTAAGATCCTATTATAATTTTCCTCTTTTTTTGAGTTTCTCGTATCTATGTAAGAAACTTGATGATCCTATTTTATTGTAATTTGTTCCTTATGTTTGAAATGTGTCTCTTTAAATCATTTTTTATTCATTGAGTGTGATTATCCTTTATGTGGGATGGCCTTTGTAGAGACCAGAAGCTTGACATACATGTACATTACATTACATTTGCGGAATACTTAATACATAACAAAAACAGACACACACGGACCCTAATAGTTTAGTGTCTTTGGAAACTTGAAACGTAATCTTCTAATCGTGGTGAAAGATCTTCAACATCTCCCATAAAGATCTTACCCTTTTTTTTCTTAACTAAAACCTTTATTTATATCCTGGGGAAAAGACAACATAAAAAGGGTGAGCTCAAATGCTCAGTAAGGGTAATCATGGATAAAATAAAACATACCATATACATTTAAACTTAAAAACATGAACATAATGGTTAAACATAAAAAGCTTGAGCAATGACATAAAACATGTAAGTACGTAAGGCATAGATCATAAAGAAACATTAATAATGATAAAATAGCAAGGTAATAAAACATGTAATTGTGGCATCCATTAAGCACATGTAATGATTTCCATAGTAGCCAATGCATTGTTGCCAAGACCATCTTAGTGGACAAAGCCCCTTTCTGAATCCAGTTCACTCCTCATTCCAGTCCTGTAATACTGAACCGGATTAACTTACCGTTCCAGCCATGTCTATCTCATGAGATATAAATCTTTACCCAATGCATTGGAGGGAGATATAGGTCCCACCCATCTCATAATGAAATTATTCTTACTTGTTCCACAAAATAAACATACATCATTCATAATAACCCAATAAATAAAATGGGTTTCATAAACATCATCCCATAATCACATAATCCATATAAAAGAAATGGATATAATTTCATAATAATAAAAGTGAAACCATGTAAGTCATATAGACATTACAATTGAAACATACACATATGAAATAATGTCATCTTAGATGAAAGTGGTTTTGATAAAACACTTGAAATGAATTCTTGAAGAAAATATCCTTTTTTCGTCAAAATCAATTTCTTTTCACAAAACGTCATGAAATTTTAAAAGAAAAAGATTTTGTTTAAAATAGTCATGAAATCTATTTGAGGAAGATTCATGAAAATAAGGCTTTATAAAACCTTAAAAACCCGTTCGTTCCGTATAAGTTAAAAAAACATTATTCTCGTACTTTTGCCGGAAAAGTCAAAAAGTACCTCATAACGTAAACAAAAGAAAGATTCCTTACATACCATGTAGTAAAAGCCAAAAATGGGTAAAAATGACTTTAAACATACATGAAAACACTTTTATAAAACATGGACATGGATGATAGAAATAACCCCAGTAAATACGTAAGAATAAGCAATCTCGGATAAAAATGAGATTTGCAAAATTATCCCTTACCTTAGGTCCAATATGCTTCATACGTATTTGAAACCCCTATATAATGATTTAAATAATGTTATTGACTTATTACAGAATCATATTCATTGTTATTATATCATATATGGTTCACTTATGACTTTATATTACCCGTTCTTTTCTAAATTCATGTTAAAGTAGCGTTTTGGGTAAAATCGTCTCATTTGTCGTTCGTGTTTTAACTTGTAATTATTCATATGATTACTTGGATCATGATTACTTATACCCAAAATTTAAAATATGATTTATATATAATATATATTCATAATATACATATATATAATATATCGATAAATGGAAAGAAATACACCGTTCATGGAGACGGTAGGCCGTACGTACGCATGAACGTTGTTTTCGTTTCTTTATTGAATTGAATGGAATTAAGTAGATGACATAAATGTAAAAATACATAAATCCAGTATCAATATTATGTCATATATTTCATGATTAATTATTATATATACTTTATAATCATTCATGAATGGTTAATCATTGAGAATGAATCTCATCGCGTCGTGGAGATAGTAGTCCGTACGTACGCACGAGCGATGATATCATTCCCATGATCTTGGAATTGTATTCAAGTGTATGTATAATATTTCAGAATCAATATCACTTTACAATAATCATATATAGTCATTATTTACACCGTTATACCCATCCAAGTAAGGTGGTGGTGGAAAATAGATTACATCACGGCATGGAGACGGTATTCCGTACGTACGCACGCACGGTGATTTCATTTTCCGTAGGATGGATAAATGGTGAAATAGGGTTGTTTCATACTTATAATAACATATCAGTATATTATTGATACTTATGTTATTACTTCATAATGAAACAACTAAAGAAGACGAAGTGGAAGAAGAAATAAAGTTGAAAGAATCGGTAACGAACATTTCCTCTTATTTGAAGCGCCTCTTTGAGACCTCCTCTTAGGGTACTACAATTGGTCTTTGTAGAAGACCAGGACCTCTAGGATGTTTCTAGGGAAGTGTAGAAGATAATTCGTCAGGATTTGGCTGAGCTTCAAGGCTCAAAGTGGTGTGAGGAAGAGAGGGAGGAGGTTCCCTTTTATAAGGGAGGAGAGGGGCACCTTTGGAAATCTTAAAAATATTAATTTATAAAAACTCTAACCCCACTTAAAAACATCCAAAAATGACTCATATTATAATATTAGATGATATAGGGTTGTAATATCATAAACCAATAAAATTTAGACAATTTAGGAATTTATTTTCAACATTATCAACTTCATTTATCCTTATTTAATCAATTTAATTTTATTTGTGGTAATAACATTATAAATTTTAAATTAAAACAAATATTTACTTATTTGTTGTGAATTGTCCATAATTGGATATTTTATAACATTTTATACCATATAAATTTAAATTTATAATTTTTAAATATTTTTGTGATTGATAAACATTTTTATAATATGTTATTTTTATAAAATAACAATAGTGTCAAATTTGACACTATTCATTTATTTGAATTTAAATAAATTATATACAGAAGATATGTTCGAAATAAAAGATTTAATAGATTCATAAGAGGTCATATGTATCTATAAAATTAGTTTATAACATTAATTAGTTCATATAATATTTATTTTATTATTTTTAAAACCATTTATTTGGTTTATCTCTTAATAAAATAATTACTACAACATTTTTGTATAATTATTTAATTTACTTATATGTTGCATAAAAATTAAAAATAAAATCCTATGATGAATATAAATCTATTATATTTCACAATAATACTTTTACTCGAATTTATCATCTTAAAATCACAATAGTTAAATTGTTATATTTATTAAATTTTGAAGGTGACAACTTTGGCATCATTTAAAATAAAATAATATAAGTGTCATAATAACCTTAATAAGGATCCAAATGGTCAACAATTCGTCCAGTGGATGATTAGGGTTTATATATACACTAATAATATGTTTTGTGCAGATTTTTGGGGCTTTTGATATGTATTAATATTTCAATAAATACTATATTATTGATTTTTCACTAAATAAATAATTTCTGCATCATTAATGTATAAGATAATAAGGTAATTAAATAACTCTTAAAAATTACAAATAAATTACCATGACAAAGAAAAACATTTTATTTTTCAAATGAGTATTTATAACCGAATTTATATTCTGTATAAACTTATATTGAAAATACTTTAATTATTAAAGTTGAGTGAGACATATTTCACTTTCCTTTAAATAAAATAAACTAAAGGTCTTAATCACCTCAAAGTGGGTTCTAATGGATTCCATTTCGACCCAAATATGACTTAGGACAAATTATAATCATCAAATTGTATTAAGACAAGTATTAGGATAATTTTATAATATTATATTTACCCTTAATTACTCAATTTACCTTTTACTATGGTAAATAAAATTTACCGTTGTTACTATTCATAAAGACCAAAAATAAAAAGTAGTCTATTAATATAATTTGGACCCAATGATTCCAAATATGGAATCCATTTCCAAATTCAATACACAGAAGTCGCAGAAATTAAATTAAAATTAATCCCGTTGTCGAAAGAAAACGGGTTTTTGTTTAAAACATTACAAAAGATTGAATTTATTTAACCTACAAATTAAATGTAAAATCAAGTATAATGACATACATTATATTAAATGGTAAAAATATATTCTATTTATAGTTTAAAACCATTCAATATTATTATTTAACCACATAAGTTTTTACGATGAAAAAATTTGTTTTTAATTAAAATATAGCGTGTTTTTACTATTCATTAATATATGAAAGTTATCAGAATAATATGAAAAATTTATCCAAGGTAGAATTTTATATCCTGATTCCAAATAATAATTTTATTTTGTAAAATTGAGCTTATAAACATGTAAAAAACTAGATTTAAAGTGGGTGCGCCATCAAAAGGTGGGAAAACTGCATTTTTTTTAAAAATACTTATTTTACCAGAAAATTTTATTTTGTTCTTATACTATGTTCTAAAAAATGTGTAAGATAAATAATAATGTTATAAAATTTAAAATTTAGTTAATACTATTCATAACGCCTAGTTCATAATAATATTATAATAATATATCATTGTTTAGTAAAACCCAGTATTGCGTACAACACACGCTATCGAGGAAGGTCGCGATTGCGTGTAATGCAAGCCAAGTCAGGGTTGTGTGTTGTGAAAGAATCCTTCATTGTTTCGTATAACAGAATCCAACCATATTTCATTTATACATTGAATATATATATATACACACACACACACACTCATCGTTGCGTAGAATGACTATTATAAAACGAACATGAAATTGTGTGTAACATGATCCAAAAATAGCATTGCGTATACTACAAGATAATACGATGTTGTGTATAGTACAAGATAAAATTGGTGTGCTGTATAATAGAAGACATCAATGAAAGTAAAAGAATATTTTTCATAAAATCTCGGGGTGTTACATTCTACCCCCCTTAAAATGAATTTCGCCCTTGAAATTCATCGGGGTTATAAATTGTTTACTATTCATAGAAACCCACATCGTAAAAAGGAATACTAGTACTTAATTTTAAAAACTAAAGTATGAAATGAAATGATTACCCAAAGTAACTCATCATTGGGTTTCCATATAGGAGAACATAGGTGAAAATATGGATATGGAAGAAAAATCTAACCATCAAGTTCTGATGGAGAGTGGTAGAGGACATGGTTATGAAAAATCCAACAATCACAAAGCCATAAATTTGTGATGATCTAGTGTACCATTTGATTCATCCGATATAATGGCACTAGGACAACATTTTTGGTTTTCAAGATCATTTCCCTAAAGTTGAAGAATTTGAATTAGAATAGATACTTACTTTATTTTGGTACAATCTCATTGTTGGTCATGCCTTGAACAATTTCCACTTTATCTCTTAATGAAATGAAGTTGAATTTGTTATTCGTGAAGTGTTAGCAGATCATGTGATAGAATAACGGGTCATTCCATCTGTCTCAAACAAAAGGTTATCAAAAGTTATTAAATATACATAAGTCGATCTATAGTGAGATTAATCATATATGTTTCTTAAAATGGACTTATACTTCATAAATCATACTACCTAATATAATAAAACTAGTTTCTACTAACTAGGGACTTCCTGTAGGCCAGCGGTATGTGATAAAGGCCAATCACACTTCGGTTGTGGGTTTGATTCCCACATCCTTTTCTGATGTGATGGGTTGTCACCCGTCCTGCAGGTTGTCCTTTTTCTAAAACTACATTACTATAACATCCCATCAATAATATCGAAAAAAAGTTCTATCCTTGAACAATACTAACTTATGTCCAACATAATCCATTCTAATCTTTAGGGTTATCTAAAATACTTCGGTCTAAGCTCATAGTATAAAGAAAATGATTATTTTAAATGTCACATAACAATCACGTGAATACCATCATTTATCCCCCATATATCATAAGATATATCTTATTGGTCAAATTACAAACATGTGAATAACTTAATCATGTATTCTCTAGAAAAATGAATACCCATTTAACCTTAGTGAAAAAAATGAATGTTGTCAAAAGTTAATTCTTTCCACATACCAAAATCCCAAAATTTCTATATAATCAAACCATAATATCACTTCGTCCTTATATCAGTCATGAGCTCATGAATACAATATCATTATCTTCTTATCCCTTCATTATACGCATATCATCTACTTTCCAAAAATACTGATACCATTCATCACACACTTTCAAAACATAAGGAAAGACAACAGTATACCAATCCTTAGATGTCTCTTTATTCCATAGTACCATGAGATTACTTATACAACATTACACTTGATAAAAATGTAATCATTCCACTACCTTCTTAAACCATTGACCAAGCTTCAACAATTATTTCATCTCACATATCATTTGTAGTCTCTTCATCATCAATAACATAAATATTACCCATACGACCATACTGATTCTCTTCATGAGACTTTCCCTTAGGGAATTGGTTTGAATAAGGCTCGTACATTCCAAATTTAAAACATTTAACCATTGTTGATGTCGTAGCAATACCATTATCCTCATCCATGGTGTTAACTGAACCTTTTCAATTTCACTTACTGGCTTTATGTCCTTCTTTTCCACACCCAAAGAATCTTCCAGTTCCTTTGAAAAAATCTCCCCGATGCCTCTTCCCACATGATTTACATGAGGGGAATTGAACTTTCTTTCCACTATGATCATCATGAAACTCCATCTTTCTCTTATTATCTGAGTCGGGAAACTTACCAAAGTTGAGATTATTGATCACATTATGAGATTTCTGATTAGGCATAATGATGATGTTTGGACTTCCAAATACCATTTCATTTGGTTTCTCAGGAAGAATATCATTCCATTGTCTTTCATATCCTATATTATCATGAATCTTCCTGTTTCCAGCCATTTTCTAAAACCCAAAAAGAATAGTGTGAGAGGCAAAAATCATGCTAGGGAAAACAACATAGTAAAGGGGGAGTACCCTCAATATCTAACATCTTAGGTTAAATTTTATGATCGTTAGGGCAATTCTAGGACTATAACCTATATGTATACTTAACCTTAGAAACATCCCTAGACATACCTTAGAAATATCTCTAGAGATCTCACTAACGTTTTCGCATCCTAGTTTCCAAAGGTTGACTAAACCTTTCCTCTAATACCAACTATAGAGACCCGAAGCTTGACGTACATGGACATTACATTACATTTGCAGAATATTTAATACATACTAAAAACAGACACCCATGGACTGTAATAGTTTAGTGTCTTTGGAAACTTGGAACATAATCTTCTAATCGTGGTGAAAGATCTTCAACATCTCCCATAAAGATCTTACCTTTTTTTCTTACCTAAAACCTTTATTTATATCCTGGGGAAAAGAAAATATAAAAAGGGTGAGCTCAAATGCTCAGTAAGGGTAAGCATGGATAAAATAAAACATACCATATACATCTGAACTTAAAAACATGAACATAATGTTTAAACATCAAAAGCTTGAGCAATGACATAAAACATGGAAGTATATAAGGCATAGATCATAAAGAAACATTAAGAATGATAAAATAGTATGGGAATAAAACATGTAATTGTGGCATCCATTAAGCACATGTAATTATTTCCATAGTATCCAAGGCATTGTTGCTAATACCATCTTAGTGGACAAAGTCCCTTTCTAAATCGAGTTCACTCCTCGTTCCAGTCCTGTAATACTGAACCGGATTAACTTATCGTTCCAGCCATGTCTATCTCATGAGATATAAATCTTTACCCAATGCATTGGAGGGAGATATAGGTCCCACCCATCTCATAATGAAATCATTCTTACTTGTTCCACAAAATAAACATACATCATTCATAATAACCCAATAAATAAAATGGGTTTCATAAACATCATCCCATCATCACATAATCCATATAAAAGAAATGGATATCATTTCATAATAAGAAAAGTGAAACCATGTGAATCATAGAGACATTACCCTTGAAACATACACATATGAAATAATGTCATCTTAGATGAAAGTGGTTTTGATAAAACACTTGAAATGAATTCTTGAGGAAAATATCAATTTTTCTTCAAAATCAATTTCTTTTCACAAAACGTCATGAAATTTTAAAAGAAAGAGATTTTGTTTAAAATAGTCATAAAATCGTTTTGAGGAAGATTCATGAAAATAAGGCTTTATAAAACCGTAAAAACTCATTCATGCCGTATAAGTTAAAAAAAATTCTTCTCATACTTTTGCCGGAAAAGTCAAAAAGTACCTCGTAACGTAAACAAAAGAAAGATTCCTTCCATACCATGTAGTAAAATCCAAAAATGGGTAAAAATTACTTTAAACATACATGAAAACACTTTTATAAAACATGGACATGGACGATAGAAATAACCCCAGTAAATACGTACAAATAAGCAATCTCGGATAAAAATGAGATTTGCAAAATTATCCCTTACCTTAGGTCTGATATGCTTCGTACGTATCTGAACCCCATGTATAATGATTTAAATAATGTTATTGACTTATTATAGAATCATATTCATTGTTATTATATCATATATGGTTCACTTATGACTTTATATTACCCGTTCTTTTGTAAATTCATGTTAAAGTAGCGTTTTGGGTAAAATCGTCTCATTTGTCGTTCGTGTTTTAACTTGTAATTATTCATATGATTACTTGGATCATGATTACTTATATCCAGAATGTAAAACATGATTTATATATAATATATATTCAGAATATACATATATATAATATATCGATAAATGGAAAGAAATACACCGTTCATGGAGACGGTAGGCCGTACGTACGCATGAACGCTATTTTCGTTTCCTTATTAAATTGAATGGAATTAAGTAGATGACATATATATATATATATACATAAATCCAGTATCATTATTATGTCATATATTTCATTATTACTTATTATATATACTTTATAATCATTAATGAATGGTTAATCATTGAGAATGAATCTCACCGCGTCGTGGAGACGGTAGTCCGTACGTACGCACGTGCGATGATATCATTCCCATGATCCTGGAATTGTATTCAAGTGTATGTATAATATTTAAGAATCAATAAAACTTTAAAATAATCATATATAGTCATTATTTACAACATTATACCCATCCAAGTAAGGTGGTGGTGGAAAATAGATTACACCACGGCGTGGAGACGGTATTCTGTACGTATGCACGCGCGGTGATTTCATTTTCTGTAGGATGGATAAATGGTGAAATAGGGTTTTTTTAATACTTATAATAAAATATCAGTATATTAGTGATACTTATGTTATTACTTCATAATTAAACAACTAAAGAAGAAGAAGTGGAATAAGAAATAAAGTTGAAAGAATCGGTAACGAACATTTCCTCTTCTTTGAAGAGCCTCTTTGAGACCTCCTCTTAGGGTACTACAATTGGTCTTTGAAGAAGACCAGGACCTCTAGGATGTTTCTAGGGAAGTGGAGAAGAGAATTTGGCAGGGTTTGGACGAGCTTCAAGGCTCAATGTGGTGTGAGGAAGAGAGGGAGGAGGTGCCCTTTTATAAGGGAAGGGAGGGGCACCTTTGGATATCTTAAAAATATTAATTTATAAAAATCTACCCCACATAAAAACCTCCAAAAATGACTCATATTCGAATATTAGATGATATAGGGTTGTAATCTCATCAAACAATAAAATTTAGACAAGTTAGGAATTTATTTTCAACATTATCAACTTGATTTATCCATATTTAATCAATTTTATTTTATTTTTGGTAATAACATTCTAAATTTTAAATTAAAACAAATAATTACTTATTTTCTTGTAAATTGTCCATAATTGGATACTTTATGACATTTTATACCATATAAAGTTAAATTTATAATTTTTAAATATTTTTGTGATTGTTAAACAATTTTATAATATGTTATTTTTATAAAATAACAATAGTGTCAAATTTGACACTATTCATTTATTTGAATTTAAATAAATTATATACAGAAGATATGTTTGAACTAAAAGATTTAATAGATTTATAAGAGGTCATATGTATCTAGAAAATTAGTGGATCACATTAAATAGTTCATATAAAATTTATTTTATTATTTTTAAAACCATTTATTTGGTTTATCTCTTATTAAAATAATTACTACAACATTTTTGTATAATTATTTAATTTACTTATATGTTGCATAAAAATTAAAAATAAAATCCTATGATGAATATAAATCTATTAAAATTCAAAATAATACTTTTAATAGAATTTATCATCTTAAAATCACAATATTTAAATTGTTATATTTATTAAATTATGAAAGTGAAAACTTGGGCATCATTTAAAATAAAATAATATAAGTGTCATAATCACCTTAATAAGGATCCAAATTGTCAACAATTCGGCCAGTGGATGATTAGGGTTTATATATACACTAATAATAAGTTTTTTGCAGATTTTTGGGCCTTTTGATATGTATTAATATTTCAATAAAAACTATATTATTGATTTTACACTAAATAAATAATTTCTACATCATTAATGTATAAGATAATAAGGTAATTAAATAACTCTTAAAAATTACAAATAAATTACCATGACAAAGAAAAACATTTTATCTTTAAAATTAGTATTTATAACCGAATTTATATTCTGTATAAACTTATATTAAAAATACGTTAATTATTAAAGTTGAGTGAGACATATTTCACTTTCCTTTAAATAAAATAAACTAAAGGACTTAATCACCTCCAAGTGGGTTCTAATGGATTCCATTTCGACCCAAATATGACTTAGAACATATTATAATCATCCAATTGTATTAATACAAGTATTAGGATAATTTTATAATATTATATTTACCCTTAATTACCCAATTAACCTTTTACTATGGTAAATAAAATTTACCGTTGTTACTATTCATAAAGACCAAAAATAAAAAGTAGTATATTAATATAATTTGGACCCACTGATTCCAAATATGGAATCCATTTTTCCAAATTCAATACACAGAATTTGCAGAAATTAAATTAAAATTAATCCTGTTGTCGAAAGAAAATGGGTTTTTGTTTAAAACATTGCAAAAGATTTAATTTATTTAACCTACGAATTCAATGTAAAATCAAGGATAATGACATACATTATATTAAATCGTAAAAATATATTCTATTTATGCTTTAAAACCATTGAATATTATTATTTAACCATATAATTTATTACGATGAAAAAAGTTGTTTTTAATTAAAATATAGCTTGTTTTTACTATTCATTAAAATATGAAAGTTATCAGAATAATATGAAAAATTTATCCAAGGTAAAATTTTATATCCTGATTCCAAATAATTATTTTATTTTGTAAAATTGAACTTATAAACATGTCAAAAACTAGATTTAAAGTGGGTGCGCCATCAAAAGGCGGCAAAACTGCATTTTTTTGAAAAATACTTATTTTAAAAGAAAAATTTATTTTGTTCTTATACTATGTTCTAGAAAATGTGTAAGATGAATAATAATGTTATAAAATTCAAAATTTAGTTAATACTATTCATAATGGCTAGTTCATAATAATATTATAATAATATATCGTTGTTTAGTAAAACCCGGTGTTGCGTACAACACACGCTATCGAGGAAGGTCGCGATTGCGTGTAATGCAAGCCAAGTCAGGGTTGTGTGTTGTGCAAGAATCCTTCGTTGTTTCGTATAACATAATCCAACCATATTTCATTTATACATTGAATATATATAAATATACACACACCCACTCAATGTTGCGTAGAATGACTGTTATAAAATGAACATGAAATTGTGTGTAACACGATCCAAGAATAGCATTGTGTATACTGCAAGCTAATATGGTGTCGCGTATAGTACAAGATAAACTTGGTGTGTTGTATAATAGAAGACATAAATGAAAGTAAAAGAATATTTTGCATAAAATCTCGGGGTGTTACATTCTACCCCCCTCAAAATTAATTTCGCCCTCGAAATTCGTCGGGGTTATAAATCGTTTACTATTCATAGAAACTCACATCGTAAAAAGGAATACTAGAACTTAGTTTTAAAAACTAAAGTATGAAATGCAATGATTACCCAAAGTAACTCATCATTTGGTTTCCCTATAGGAGAACATAGGTGAAAATATAGATATGGAAGAAAAATCTAACCGTTAAGTTCTGATGGAGAGTGGTAGAGTACATAGCTATGAAAAAGCCAACAATCACAAAGCCATAAATTTGTGATGATCTAGGGTACCATCTGATTCATCGGATATAAGGGCACTAGGACAACATTTTTGGTTTTCAAGATCATTTCCCTAAATTTGAAGAATTTGAATTAGAATAAATACTTACTTTATTTTGGTACAATCTCACTGTTGTTCGTGCCTTGAACAATTTCCACTTCAACTCTTAATGAAATGAAGTTGAATTTGTTATTCATGAAGTGTTAGCAGATCATGTGATAGAATGACGGGTCATCCCATCTGTCTCAAACAAAAGGTTAGCAAAAGTTATTAAATATACATAAGTCGATCTATAGTGAGATTAATCATATATGTTACCTAAAATGGACTTATACTTCATATATCATACTGCTTAATATAATAAAACTAGTTTCTACTAACCAGGGACTTCCTGTAGGCCAGCGGTATGCGATAAAGGCCAGTCGCACTTCGGTTGTGGGTTCGATTCCCACAGCTTTTTCTGACGTGATGGGTTGTCACCCGTCCTACAGGTTGTCCTTTTTCTAAAACTACATTACTATAACATCCCATCAATAATATCGAAAAAAGTTCTATCCTTAATCAATACTAACTTATGTCCAGCATAATCCATTCTAATCATTAGGGTTATCTAAAATACTTCGGTCCAAGCTCATAGTATAAAGAAAATGATTACTTGAAATATCACATAACAATCACGTGAATGCCATCATTTATCCCCCATATATCATAAGATATATCTTGTTTGTCAAATTACAAACATGTGAATAACTTAATCATGTATTCTCTTAAAAAATGAATACCCATTTAACCTTAGTGAAAAAAATTAATGTTGTCAAAAGTTAATTCTTTCCACATACCAAAATCCCAAAATTTCTATATAATCAAACCATAATATCACTTAGTCCTTATATCAGTCATGAGCTCATGAATACAATCTCATTATCTTCGTATCCCTTCATTATGCGCTTATCATCTACTTTCCAAAAATTCTAATACCATTCATCACACACTTTCAAAACTTAAGGAAAGACAACAGTATACCAATCCTTAGATGTCTCTTTATTCCATAGTACCATGAGATTACTTATACAACATTACACTTGATAAACATGTAATCATTCCACTACCTTCTTAAACCATTGACCGAGCTTCAACAATTATTTCATCTCACATATCATTTGTAGTCTCTTCATCATCATCAACATAAATATTACCCATACGACCATACTGATTCTCTTCATGAGACTTTCCCTTATGGAATTGGTTTGCATAATGCCTGTACATTCCAAATTTAAAACATTTAATCATTGTTGATGTCATAGCAATACCATTATCCTCTTCCATGGTGTTAACTGAACCTTTTCCTTTGCACTTACTGGCTTTATGTCCTTCTTTTCCACACCCAAAGCATCTTCAAGTTCCTTTGAAACAATCTCCCCGATGCCTCTTCCCACATGATTTACATGAGGGAAATTGAACATTCTTTCCACTATGATCATCATGAAACTCCATCTTTCTCTTATTATCTGAGTCGGGAAATTTACCAAAGTTGAGATTATTGATCATATTATGAGATTGCTGATTAGGCATAATAATGGTGTTTGGACTTCCAAATCTCATTTCATTTGGTTTCTCATGAATAATATCATTCCATTGTCCGTCATATCCTCTATTATCATGAATCTTCCTGTTTCCAGCCATTTTCTAAAACCCAAAAAGAATAGTGTGAGAGGCAAAAATCATGCTAAGGAAAACAACATAGTAAAGGGGGAGTACCCTCAATATCTAACATCTTAGGTTAAATTCTATGATCATTAGCACAATTCTAGGACTATAACCTATACGTATACTTAACCTTAGATACATCCTTAGACATACCTTAGAAATATCTCTAGGGATCTCACTAACGTTTTCGCATCCTAGTTTCCAATGGTTGACTAAACCTTTCCTCTGATACCAACTGTAGAGACCCGAAGCTTGACGTACATGGACAATACATTACATTTGCATAATAATTAATACATAACAAAAACAGAAACATAAGGACCGTAATAGTTTAGTATCTCTGGAAACTTGGAACATAATCTTCTAATCGTGGTGAAAGATCTTCAACATCTCCCATAAAGATTGTACCTTTTTTTTCTTACCTAAAACCTTTCTTTATATCCTGGGGAAAAGAAAACATAAAAAGGGTTATCTCAAATGCTCAATAAGGGTAAGCATGGATAAAATAAAACATACCATATACATTTGAACTTAAAAACATGAACATAATGTTTAAACATCAAAAGCTTGAGCAATGACATAAAACATGGAAGTACGTAAGGAATAGATCATAAAGAATCTTTAAGAATGATAAAATAGCATGGGAATAAAACATGTAATTGTGTAATCCATTAAGAACATGTAATTATTTCCATAATAGCCAAGGCATTGTTGCCAATACCATCTTAGTGGACAAAGTCCCTTTCTGAATCAAGTTCACTCCCTGTTCTAGTCCTGTAATACTGAATCGGATTAACTTACCATTCCAGCCATGTCTATCTCATGATATATAAATCTTTAACCAATGCATTGGAGGGAGATATAGGTCCCACCCATCTCATAATGAAATCATTCTTACTTGTGCCACAAAATAAACATACATCATTCATAATAACCAAATAAATAAAATGGGTTTCATAAACATCATCCCATCATCACATAATCCATATAAAAGAAATGGATATCATTTCATAATAAGAAAAGTGAAACCATGTAAATCATAGAGACATTACACTTGAAACATACACATATGAAATAATGTCGTCTTATATGAAAGTGGTTTTGATAAGACACTTGAAATGAATTCTTGAGGAAAATATCCTTTTTTCTTCAAAATCAATTTCTTTTCACAAAAAGTCATGAAATTTTAAAAGAAAAAGATTTTGTTTAAAATAGTCATGAAATACTTTTTAGGAATATTCATGAAAATAAGGCTTTATAAAACCATAAAAACCCATTTGTTCCGTATAAGTTAAAAAAACATTCTTCTCGTACTTTTACAGGAAAAGTAAAAAAGTACCTCGTAACGTAAAAAAAAGAAAGATTACTTATATACCATGTAGTAAAATCCAAAAATGGGTAAAAATGAATTTAAACATACATGAAAACACTTTTATAAAACATCTACATGGACGATAGAAATAACCCCAGTAAATACGTACGAATAAGCAATCTCGGATAAAAATGAGATTTGAAAAATCATCTTTTACCTTAGGTCAGATATGCTTCGTACGTATCTGAAACCCCTGTATAATGATTTAAATAATGTTATTGACTTATTACAGAATCATAGTCATTTTTATTATATCATATATGGTCCACTTATGACTTTATATTACCCGTTCTTTTATAAATTCATGTTAAAGTAGCATTTTGGGTATAATCGTCTCATTTGTCGCTCATGTTTTAACTTGTAATTATTCACATGATTACTTTGATCATGATTACTTATATCCAGAATTTAAAACATGATTTATATATAATATATATTCATAATATACATATATATAATATATCAATAAATGGAAAGAAATACAGCGTTCATGGAGACGGTAGGTCGTACGTACGCATGAACGTTGTTTTCATTTCCTTATTGAATTGAATGGAATTAAGTAGATGACATACATATATATATATACATAAATACAGTATAATTATTATGTCATATATTTATTGATTACTTATTATATATAATTTATAATCTTTCATGAATGGTTAATCATTGAGAATGAATCTCATCGCGTCGTGGAGACGGTAGTCCGTACGTACACACAAGCGATGATATCATTCCCATGATCGTGGAATTGTATTCAAGTGTATGTATAATATTTATGAATCAATATCACTTTACAATAATCATATATAGTCATTATTTACACCATTATACCCATCCAAGTAAGGTGGTGGTGGAAAATAGATTACACCACGGCATGGAGACGGTATTTCGTATGTACGCACGCGCGGTGATTTCGTTTTCCGTAGGATGGATAAATGGTGAAATATGGTTGTTTAATACTTATAATAAAATATAAGTATGTTATTGATACTGATTTTATTACTTCATAATGAAACAACTAATGAAGAAGAAGTGGAAGAAGAAATAAAGTTGAAAGAATCGGTAACGAACATTTCCTCTTCTTTGAAGCACCTCTTTGAGACCTCCTCTTAGGGTACTAAAATTGGTCTTTGAAGAAGACCAGGACATCAAGGATGTTTCTAGGGAAGTTTATAAGAGAATTTTTCATTGTTTGGCCGAGCTTCAAGGCTCAAAATGGTGTGAGGAAGAGAGGGAGGAGGTGCCCTTTTATAAGGGAGGGGAGGGGCACCTTTGGAAATCTTAAAAATATTAATTTATAAAAAATCTAACCCCACTTAAAAACCTCAAAAAATGACTCATATTCGAATATTAGATGATAAAGGGTTGTAATCTCATCATCCAATAAAATTTAGACAAGTTAGGAATTTATTTGCAACATTATCAACATGATTTATCCTTATTTAATCAATTTAATTTTATTTGTGGTAATAACATTCTAAATTTTAAATTAAAACAAATAATTACTTATTTGTTGTGAATTGTCCATAATTGGATACTTTATAAAATTTTATACCATATAAATTTAAATTTGTAATTTTTAAATATTTTTGTGATTGTTAAACAATTTTATAATATGTTATTTTTATAAAATAACAATAGTGTCAAATTTGACAGTATTCATTTATTTGAATTTAAATAAATTATATACAGAATATATGTTCGAAATAAAAGATTTAATAGATTAATAAGAGTTCATATGTATCCATAAAATTGGTGGATCACATTAAATAGTACATATATTATTTATTTTATTATTTTTAAAACCATTTATTTGGTTTATCTCTTAATAAAATAATTACTACATCATTTTTTTATAATTATTTAATTTACTTATATTTTGCATAAAAATTAAAAATAAAATCCTATGATAAAGATAAATCTATTAACTTTCAAAATAAGTCTTTTACTAGAATTTATCATCTTAAAATCACAGTAGTTAAATTGTTATATTTATTAAAATATGAAGGTGACAACTTTGGCATCATTTAAAATAAAATAATATAAGTGTCATAATCACCTTAATAAGGATCCAAATGGTCAACAATTAGTCCCGTGTATTATTAGGGTTTATATATACACTAATAATAAGTTTTTTGAAGATTTTTGGGCCTTTTGATATGTATTAATATTTCAATAAAAACTATATTATTGATTTTTCACTAAATAAATAATTTCTGCATCATTAATGTATAATATAATAAGGTAATTAAATAACTCTTAAAAATTACAAATAAATTACCATGAAAAGGAAAAACATTTTATCTTTCAAATTATTATTTATAACCGAATTTATATTCTGTATAAACTTATATTAAAAATACTTTAATTATTAAAGTTGAGTAAGATATATTTCACTTTCCTTTAAATAAAATAAAATAAAGGTCTTAATCACCTCCAAGTGGGTTCTAATGGATTCCATTTCAACCCAAATATGACTTAGGACAAATTATAATCATCCAATTGTATTAATACAAGTATTAGGATAATTTTATAATATTATATTTACCCTTAATTACCCAATTTACCTTTTACTATGGTAAATAAAATTTACCGTTGTTACAATTCATAAAGACCAAAAATAAAAAAGTAGTCTATTAATATAATTTGTACCCACTGATTCCAAATATGAAATCCATTTTTCCAAATTCAATACACATAAGTTGAAAAAATTAAATTAAAATTAATCCCGTTATCGAAAGAAAACGAGTTCTTGTTTAAAATATTGCAAAAGATTGAATTTATTTAACCTACGAATTCAATGTAAAATCAAGGCTAATGACATACATTATATTAAATGGTAAAAATATATTCTATTTATACTTTAAAACCATTCAATATTATTATTTAACCACATAAGTTATTACGATGAAAAAAAGTTGTTTTTAATTAAAATATAGCGTGTTTTTACTATTCATTAAAATATGAAAGTTATCAGAATAATATGAAAAATTTATCCAAGGTAAAATTTTATATTCTGATTCAAAATAATAATTTTATTTTGTAAAATTTAACTAATAAACATGTCAAAAACTATATTTAAAGTGGGTGCGCCATCAAAAGGCGGCAAAACTGCATTTTTTTGGAAAATACTTATTTTACCTGAAAAATTTATTTTGTTCTTATACTATGTTCTAGAAAATGTGTAAGATGAATAATAATGTTATAAAATTAAAAATTTAGTTAATACTGTTCATAACGGCTAGTTCATAATAATATTATAATAATATATCGTTGTTTAGTAAAACCTGGTATTGCGCACAACACACGCTATCGAGGAAGGTCGCAATTATGTGTAATGCAAGCCAAGTCAGGGTTGTGTGTTGTGCAAGAATCCTTAATTGTTTTGTATAATAGAATCCAGCAATATTTCATTTATACATTGAACATATATATATATATATATACACACACACTCAACGTTGCGTAGAATGACTATTATAAAACGAACATGAAATTGTGTGTAACACAATCCAAGAATAGTGTTGCGTATATTGCAAGCTAATACGGTGTTGCATATAGTACAAGATAAACTTGGTGTGTTGTATAATAGAATAAATCAATGAAAGTAAAAGAATATTTTTCATAAACTCTCGGGGTGTTACAGCCTTGGTTTTAGTTGGGATTGTTTATAAGTGCTTGAGTTTTTCAGAATTGATGGTTTGTGGTTTCAATTCATTATTTGGCTTGATTTCCTATTATGGGTTTTCCCTAGTGTTGGGGGTTCAGTGTATGTAGGGAACTTTCAGTTCCCATGGAGGTGTTGTTTTCTCATGTGAAGAAGTTTGGATTATTTGTGTGGGGAGTTCCCAGTCATAGTGTGGGTGTGGCTCGGTTGATGTGGACAAGTTTGTGTTAGGTCACGTTGTGAGTTCCCAGTTATCTTGGATATGTTAGTTGAGCTCTTGTGGTGGGGATAACCCTCTCGTGTTCTCCATTAATTCTTATGTAGGTGTTTTATTCTTGATTGGTCAAGAGTTACTTGTGGAGTGAATGGTTACCCTAGAGTCTAAGATTTCTTTTAGACATGATCGGGCATGGATTTGAGTTTCAATTATCTTTCAGTTGGGTGACTTTTCATGGGTAGAAAGTTTCTATGGTGGGGAGATTTTTTATACCCTGAACATGGATACTTCTTTAATTTATTCTTTTCTTGATCTTGGATCCATGGGATGAGGTTTGGGTTGAGTTCCCAGCTTAAAATTTTGAGTTTTTGTGTTTTTGGTGAATTTTTGGTTGTGCATGGTTAGTAGAAACCATACAGCCTAGCTCAGGTAACTGTGTGGTAGTTACTAGAATTGGAAAAAAGCTACTCCATGGTTTAAACATGGTAAGTCAAACTATGTGGTTTAGTCATGTGTTCATTCTCTTCTTGGACAGTAGTGCTACTGTATGGTTGGTGCACATTTTGGTAAACTATGTGGCCAAACAGTACGAGCTACCCATAAATTTTATATATTAAAAACCATATTTCTCTCCCCCCTCCTTTTTTCCCAAAATCAGGTCCCCTCCTCTTGGGTCATTTTTGGTGCACGAATAGATCCCCTTATCCCCCTCTCCTTGGATCCTCCTCATCTATAGTTACATTCCCAAAGTTATAATGTAATATTTTAGGAGTTTTTTTCCAATTTCATCATCTTCTTCTCATTTTCTTCTCTCCGTCTTAAAATATTGGCCTCTCTAGGTGTGATTTTCTCTCTTGGATGAACCTTATAAGCTTGGTTTGATGGTTTTTGGTGTTTATTTGGATATAGGGTGTGCAGATCGTTCTTTGGGACGCATTCTTCCTTCCCATGAAGTTTCTTGGCATCCTCACTCCTTTGATATAGGTGTTTTCATCTGTTTTATTTGTAATTCATTCCATTTGATGCTTGAGTATTTTAAAGTAATCATATATGTGTTTTTCATGTGGGTGATATGATTTTTTGGTTTGGTATGATGTTTTTGTTTGGAAAAAAATGGTTAAAGTGTTTTTAAATGGGTTTCTTCAATTATTTTCTATAGTTATGCACACAAGGTATTTGTGAAGATATAAATTCTTCTTTTAAATTGAATTTTTCCATTGTTACTGGTTCTAAAAATTGATTATATTATAATAACATTTCTCAATTATGAATTTTATATCATGTGGGTGAGTTGGTGATTTTCATCACATGAATTATATACCTGATTTTTGTGTTGGTTGAAAAATATGCAGTGTTTCTTTAAATATGGTTTTGGGTGCTTCTATGGATATTTAGGGTGTTCCATTGGATGTTGAAAAATCCATTTGTTCACAAGGTGCACAAATGGATGCACATTCAAATGTAGATGACACTTTAAAATAATGTTTTCTATGAACCTTGGTTTCTTAAAGGGTCCCTTGATTTTCAAATAATATGTTGCTACGTTATGAAGATTAAATTGGTTTTAATGTGTTCTTTAAACTTAGATCATTTGGTATTTTAGAACATGGTTGATTTCAAAATGGAGGGAAAGCCTGTTTGGAATATTTGGTTAATTTGTGTGTGTTTTCATCTTGGATATGAAATGATGTTGGAAGGGAAATTGTATTTGGAAATTAAGGGCTCATTTGGAATTGTGAATATAAATTTGGTGTTAAATTTCATTTTTTAAATGGTTCGGAAATGTTTTTGGTAAATTTATTTGAATATGTAATGTTAAAGTCTTGTTTGGAAAATTTGTATGTTTTTAAAAGAAATATTGTAATATTTATATGATGGGAGAGCCCTATTGGAACCTTTTATAATGTGATTTTTAGTGGGAAACCCCTATAAAGTATCACCCTTTATGGGTTATCATATAGGTGGTGTTAGTTTATGGGGTAGGCAAGTGTGGTTGTGGAAGGTAATGTGAGTCACACATGCGAGGGATTCCTACTTACACAGTCTACTATTACCAAGGGTTTCCTGGGCATATTTTAGAGGGTTCAGTGATGGGTTCTTATCAACCTTTATTAGATTGGTTGGTACCCCATTTATGAATTAGAGGCCCAGTGGGTTTTTCCACTGGTTAGTCTAGTTTAGAGCATCCAGTTGGTTATTGACTATGGAGTTGCACCATATACCAACAGGTGAGTCCAGACCGAGTACCTCCAAGAATTATTGTAGGGATGTTTAATAAATACCTATGGTTACTATATTTAGTTTCTTGTTTACTTTTTTTTTAACTTGTTTTCTTGTACTATTTATCTATTTACTTTATACTTTTCTTGGTACCAACTTTATAGATTTTAGTTTTGGGATTTGGTTTCAAAAATTGTGAACCTATTTTAAAAATGGGAATGTGGCATTATTGTTTGGTAAAGGGAAAGTTGTGGTTTTATTTTTAAAGTGTCTAAAATCTATCTTCATATTTTTATTTAAAACTGATTTTTATTAATTGTTTTAGTTAAATTATATGTACAGATTCTATGGTGGCTTCCTGCTGATTTGTTAATCTCGCACCCTACTTGTACTACTCAGTGTCGATAGACCGAAGCTATTTTGCAGGTTTAGGTTTTATGGTTTGAGTGTTAATCATGGGAGAAGGTTGGCCTTGTGGATGGTCTTTTTTATGGTGGTTACCATGAGGTCACATGGATATCGTGTTAGTGGTGGTTTTGTTTTTTTATTTAGTTCCCAGTTGTTCAGTTGTACATTGTTCCTGGATCAGTTTTATCTTTATGTATGATTAGTTATTGGTTTAGATGCTTTCTTAGTTTGTTTATTTTATTTATTTTATCCTCATCAATTGGTAAAAATAGTTCCCATAGTGAATACCTTGATGTCAGGCACTATTTTCCAGCCTGTGGGGATTGAGAATACACTTTAGGCCATGCCAGAGACCGGGCCGGATGTCGAGTCAGATGGCACTCTGGTCTGGTCTGTGCTATAGTCACCCAAATAGGGTGTGACTAAAACTCAGCAAGACACCACAAATGGTGTATAATAAAAATCTATCTACTGAATATAAAATGTAAAAATATGGATGTAAAACACAAAAGAAATTAATAATAGTAAATATGTCAGCTTGGATTCTTCATTGTATACCTAGTTGACTCTACTTATTTCATCCTATCCAGATGTATATTGGAATAATTCATTTAAATTTTACATGGGACCTAAGAAACATAGCTAGGGTGAAATACCAAGAGTATTTCTGAATTAACTTTTTTGAATAAATTAAATTTCTTTGATGGCTTTCATTGCTTGCTACACCAAGTTATGCTTCATTTACATGAAACACTATGTTATTATTTCACTACACATAACACATATATTAGCTTTCAGTACATGAAACACCATGTTTGCCTTTTGTTACCCATAATGATGAGTTTATTTGATGTCTTGTGATTCATGAAATATCTAGTTTTACCAAATTACAATATACTATTATTATTAGTATTAAAATATTTTAATATTTATCACTAGCCATTGGAATGTAAGATATGAATAATATTAACTAAATTATGAAACTATGGTTTACACATGTTTATAAAATGACTTCTTTTGTTACCAATTAATTATAAATGAAAATAAAATCCAATTGAATACAAAAAGAAGTTATTTTATAAAAAAAACTATTTTTATATTCACAAAGGCATTATATCTTAAAAAATTAAATTAATCATTTTTAGTTAGAGATATTATTGAAACTTATATATTATAAATTCAACAAAAAAATTACATTCATCCAATAATTTTTATGTGTATAAAATAAGAACAAATCCAATTTTAGGCCTAAAAATATATGTTTTTTCAAAAGGCGGTTTGGCCACCATTTAATGGAATACTATTTTAAAAACTAATTTTTCACACCTTTATAAAAAATTAAAAAATAAAATTCATTTTTGAAATAAGAATATCAAAATTTACTTTGGTTAAATATTTGGCATATTTTTAAGAAGTTTCATTTTTTTGATGAATAGTGAAAATAATGAATTATAATTGGAAGGGAAAAAATGTCACTGCACTACCCCGAAGATCATTGATTCTAGGGTTCCACATTTCTGCATCCCCATCATCCAAGCACCAGATCTCACTCTGGCCTCAGCATCTTCTATCAGTGTTCATTTGTGCATTATATCCTCTCTTGTTTTTCGTTCCTACTCACTCCTCTTCCAATCAGGACTGATCTTGTGATGTCACCTGGTTTCATCTCCCTCATTCCTGGATATACTTTGGTTTTTTACTCCCATAATCTTTCTCCTCTTATCCCTCATCCGATGGCCTTGACATCTCTGAAGACCCTCTTTCTCGGCTGGGTGACCCCCCTCTACCAGACCTTCTCAGATCTATCCCTCCCTGCATGGTTTCTACTTTTTCGTGTGGTGAAAGGTGAGGATGGCATCAGCGGCGTTCCCAACTTCTTTGAAGGAGATTTTTATCAAACTTTTATGGAGGTAAACTCAGATGGGGATGCTTTGTTGATGCTTTCTAGGATTTTTCGGTTGAGTTCAGTGGGTCGACGGTTCCTGTGGTTCTTCGTTAGGTGGAAGATGATCTGCTTTGACTTGCGATTTCAACTTGCTCTAGTGAGAATATCATTTGGGTTATGTTTAGGACTCTTCTTTTTTTTGTGGAGAATTATCTATGGAGTAGAAAATTTATCCAATCTAGTTGAGGACATGAGGGACTCGGGGTTTTGGGTCACCTCGGATCTGCATGTTGAGGGGATGTCTAGTGTGGTAACGTTGGATTTCTTGGGATGTTTGATGTGGAGGTGTTAATGTTTATGCATTTTGTGAACATTCTTCTATTGCTTTGATTTTGGTGTTCTGTTATTTCATTTATCAGATCTGATTTTCTGGAATCCATCTAGTTCTGTTTTGATCTCAATGATTCTACATGTTCTCTTGAAGCGGATATCCTTGCAGATACTTGATTCTCTCGTTACATTTGGATGGTGTTATGTTGGTACCATTGGGTGGGAGGCCTCATTTTAGGTATGGGTGTGTTGACACCCATCATCAGCCATGCGTCATCTTATGATGTATGGATGGGTACTTTTCATAGACATTTTCTCAGTGGGTTTTAGTCATTTCTTGTGTTGCATCAAGTTGACACTGCGGAGATTCTTCTCATGCTTTGTTAGGTGGGCATATTAAAAGACAGAAATGTGTGTTGGCACCTTTCATCTAGATATCCTCAAAATTTTCTTGTTTGTTGTAGAGGTTCTCTACCTTGATGTATCACCAGTAAGGTGTAACTTCTTGACAGAGGGGGTGACACACATTTTCGACTGATTCATTGGTGCATTATCTCATGAAGGGGGTGAGGATATTTTCTTATACCTACATGGATGTTTCCTTTTTGGGATTGTAGTATCATTTTGAATTTTGCATTTTGGATTTTTCTATTCTTGCAATGGGTTCCTCTTTCCCATTTTTAAGAGGTCTTTTTCTCAATTCAAGGGGTTTGACCCCAATTTTTACATAAAAAAAATAATTATGGTTGGAAACTGAATTTTTCATTTTAAACTATATATAGATAAATTATAAATTTATTAATACAATTTAGTTCATTTTAATCAATTTCACATTGAAATTTTATATAAAAACAATTAAAACTTTTTTAAATTTTCACTTAAAAAATTTTGTCTTGTCACATCTATGGGATTAATTTTAAATTAATTTCTTCTGCTTCTATGTTTAGAATTTAAAAATTGGAATCCATATTTGGAATAATAATAATTTATAATTTCAAGTAATTTAAACATATTTTTTTACCAAAAATATTAGACAATATAAATAAAATTAATAAAAGTGATTAATGTAAAAACAACTTTAATTAGTGGTTAAACTTTAAGTTAATAGGCCAAATAACCTATACATATTTCCAAAATCCATTAGATGGACATATTTATACCATATCCTAACTTTTATCTAAAATAGACCATTATTTAACTCACATGATGTAATTTATACCTCTCAATAGTGTTTAATGTTTTTTATTTACAATAATTCCACTCCTCCTCCACTATAGAAGGGCACTCTACCCCCCCTCCCCCCCTCAATTCTTCATACCTCTCAAGCCCCTTGTCTCATTAAAACCCTACCCAAATAAGCTCTAAATTTTCCGAAATTCATACTATAATCCTACCTTATGGAATAAATCCAAACAACAAATACTCTTGGTAAAAACCAAAAGTATTTTCCCAAAGAAGAGGAGTTTTGAACATGTACGATGAATGTTAAGACTTAAGATAAGGAAATTTCATCCCACTTTTCATATTAGTGAGATAAATTCCATATTCACCAATAACTTATTGTGGTGTGTTTACTAACCTATGACATGTTAAATCATCAATTTCATTTATTTCATTATATTCAATATTTCATTTGAAGTTATTCATTCATGGATTTCACAACTAAAAAGGTTTTCAAGTTGTAAGGGGATTTCTAGCCTCCCATTTATTTTTGTGAGACTTATGTCATATTCACCATTAATTTATTTTGTGTGGTGTATATAATACCCATGAATTTAATATATTATTATTATCCTTATATTTATGGGTATTTACATAACCATTTTTTGATCTCTCTTTTATGGTGTTTCTAGTTTAAAAGTTACCAAATTGGTAAGGTATTTTTGTCTGAATTTTCCTTCTTTGAGATATGTGTTATGTTATGCACCTGTATTTTTTTAGAAGGTGTATATAGTTCCATTTGAAATGTTGTATCATTAATCTCCTAATTTTCATGATATTTTAAGCTTCATGTAATGTTATCCTTTCTTGGGAATTATGATTAAAAGTTACAAAAGTGGTAATAGTGTATTGCTACAATCTCATCATATATAGAGATTGTTTATGATTATGCTTCTATTTAAGAAATCCTACGATCCATCCCTCATTTACTCTCATGAATTTTATTCCCCATTTTTTATTCATGTTATATTCATGAAATGATACTATTTTCACACTATTTGGTACATAAGATAATTAAGAAATCACTTTAATAAAAATATGACCTTATTTCTCTCTTTAGTAGAAATTATATTTTATTCAAAAACCATGTTTTCTAAAAATGTTTTAAAAATTAATTTTAAATTAACTTTTATGTTTATTTTCAAGGGAAAATAATTTTCACTTTTTATGTTTTAAAAAGTGTTAGAAATGGTTTCCAAAGCTTACCCTATTTTTTTTCAAGGACATTTTAATGGAAATTTTTTTTATAAATGTAATAATTAAAAAATAATTTTTCAAAGAATAAAGTGTATTTTCCTAAATAAATGATTTAAATGTGTTTTAATTATTACTTCATATATTTTAGAAATTGTTTTCATTGAAAAAAAAATTGAAAAATATTTATGCCTTAAAAATTTATTTTCAAAGAATGATTATTTTACTTATTGAATTATCCAAGTGATCTTTCAAAATCCTTATTCATATAAGATGAAATTCATCAATATAGTTTATTATTTTCTGGGGATATTATATAAGGAGACAATTCTTATTATTTCTTTTAAGGTTTCTTGTTTAATATGAAATGTTGTTTATTAAAACCATTTATCTACCATGAGTTTTACCATGATAAAACACTTATGAAACTTGTTTCCTTTCACAATTTATTATACGATGAAATTAATATGAAAAATATATCTTTTCTTTAGGTAATGATATGATGAAATGTTTATGATACCCATTTTATTTCATGGGTTATGATATAATTTTTATGAAACCCATATCTTTTTATCAGTCATGTTATGATGATGATTTTGTTATCTTATGGCACACTGATGTATGATTTTATTATGTGAACAATGGGACCAATATCTCCCTCCAATGATTTGGGTAATGATTGTTAACTCATGAGTATATATGTTTTTAATGAACTTGATTACATGTTCAAAAATTTATGAATGGGCTAGGTTTTATGTCCATAAGTTTATTATTGAACCTGATTACATGTTCATAATGTTATTTGTGAACTCAATTACATGTCCACCATGTTAGTCATAGACCTATTTATGTGTCTATAAGTTTATTTGTGAACCTGATTACATGTTCACAGTGTTATGTGTAAACCTGATTACATGTTCAAAATGTTATGAATGGAACTTTTTTCATGTTGATAATTTTATGTGTGAACTTGATTACATGTTCATAATGTTATGAATGAACCTTATTACTTGTTAAAAATTTTATTAATGGACTATGTTTCATGTTGCTAAGTTTATGTGTGAACCTGATTACATGTTCATAGTCTTATGAAGGAACCTAATTACATGTTCAAAATTTTAAGCATAGACCTAGTTGTATGTCCATAAGTTTATGTGCGAACAAGATTAAATGGTGAAAATGTTATGTGTGAACCTTATTAAATGTTCAAAATGTTTTTCATGGACCTGGTCGTATGTCCATGAGTTTACTCATGAACCTGATTACATGTTCTAAATTTTATGTGTGGGTCGGATTTCATGTCCATAAGTTTATGTGAGCATGACAAAAAAATACCCCTACTAAAAGGGGTTATTTTTTAAATTAGAGGGGCTTATAACCCCCTTTAAACACATTAGTGGTGGTTACCTGTAATTTCTGCTAAAGTGCCCACAACATGGTGTTAACAACTATTTTGTTAAACCACTTTTAAGTTAACTTGAATTTATCTATGGTTAAATTAGAGGGCTTAAAACCCTCTCCAATTTTACCACAAAATTTTAGTTGAGATGAAGTTTTAACCACCCCTAATTTATATACCAAACTAGGGGTGGTTGTAAATCATCTCTAATTCAGTGATAAGGTCAATATTAGAATAGTTTTTGTGAATGAACACTAAATGAGTGAAATTTATATGCAGTTTTAACCCCTATAATTAAGCCAGATATTAGTGGCGGTTAGGAAAACAACCTCTAATAATAAATTTTTTTAATCAGCCTCCCTTCTAGTCATAACCACCCACATGCCCCTTGTTGTCCAGGAGGACCTAGTCCTCTCCCATTCCACCGACCCCATTTAGGGTCCCTCTCTTGTTCCCCCCATGTGTAGCGGCCCCTGGTCCTTCCCATTTCACCAACTCTACCAATTCTGCACTCCCCTAGTAGTTCACCAAGTCCCTAGCCCCTCTTATCCAATAGCACCTGGGCAGTGTCCTCTACCCACATTAAAAATCACCACTAGTGTATCGAACAATGGATTTGGTGTATCACTCGCATATCACTCTACCATAATGCCAACATAATTTGAAAATAATAGTTACACCTTATTATATTTTAATATATTATGATTATTATTCAAATAAATATTATTTGAATAAATATTTTAATACATATAAATATATAACCTATATATATTTATATAAATTAATTGATACATGTTTATATTATGTATTATGCATGTTTATTATAATACATTTATATTGTATTAAGTTTATATATTTATATAAACTATATGTTTTATATGTGTATTTACACACATTTTAGTAAATATATTTTATAATTATATTTATGTTATGTATATACAAATATATTTTTATATTATATATATTTAAGAACATTATTTATATACATAAATACATATTTATATATTACATACCTATTTATTTAAATAATATATTTAATTATTTATTTAATATATGTAAATAATGTATTTAAAAAATTATATAATGTATTTCAAAACATATATTTATTATTATGAACATTAATATATATTTATTTGTATAAAGTGTATACTATTATATATAATTAATATATAATTAAGATTATATGAAATAAATGTTATAAAAATATTTATATTATATATAATTAATATTATATGAAATATAATTTATACAAATATTTTTATAATGTTATATGAAATATATTTTTATATTATATTTAATTAATATGTATATTATATATAATTAATATTATATGAAATAAAATTTATAATAATATTTAATAATAGATTTTGATTCATATATTTATTATTATATACATTAATATATATGTATTCCAATAAATATAATTGTATAATATTGGGTACATTAATATATATTTACATATATAAATTGTATTTCATATAATAGTTGTAACATATAATATAAAATCATTAACATATTATTTAAAATATATTTAAAATTATTTTATAAATTATAAAACCTACAATCTTAGTTTTTTATATGATATATTTTTTAAAGAAATTATATTTACTTTTATATTTATGTAATATGTTTATGATTTTATATTTTAAATATATAATATTATGTGATATTCAATTTATAAGAAATAAATATATACTAATATACATAATATTATACAACTATATTTACGTATTCATATAAAATCAATTAAATACAATAATATAAATATTTTATATAATATTTTCATAAAATGAATTTAAATACATTTATATATAATGTTTTGATTATATATATAATGGGATTTTTCTTTGAAAAAAAGTGGGGGTTCTGAACCCCCTCCTTTTTAAGACATTAGTGGGGTTTTTTAATACCCTGTAATTTTATCAACTAGATGGGGTTTTCAAACTCCGCTAATTTAAGATCTTAGATGGGGTTGTGAACCATTTTTAATCTCATTGATTACTGGTGATTATGAAACCCCTCTATTTTCTTAAACTGAGGTCAAATCCCTATCTAAAATCCAACCAAATATTAAAAATAATTAAAAAATTATAGCTGGTTCATAACACCCTCAAGATTCAATTATTATAATTGGTTACACATAAGCCTCTCTAATTTATAAAGAAAATGAACTTAGAGGGGGTTTATAACCACCTCTAACCAAAAAAAAATTTATAGTGGATGACTTGATTTCATGTTCTTAACATAATGCGTGGACCTATTTTTATTTATACATGTTCACAATTTTATATGCATATGTGTACGCCATAAGTCTATGATGCCTATGTTATGCTCTCATGGATTATTCTCTTGGATTTATTTGTGATTCATTCTTTATGAACTTCCAATCTATATGCCATGGCATATGATTATGATCTTTGATATGATGGGTATGATCTTGAAATGTTATGCTCTTGTTCTTATACACTTATACTCATGTTATACTTGTATCTCATTTATTTACCCTTAATGAGAATATGAGCTCACCCATTCATATGTTTCCTTTCCCCAGGCTATGAATAAAAGTTTTATGTAGGAGTACTAAATGGGAAGATCATTGTGGTAATAATTGAAGATCATTCACAAGGTTAGAAAAGTTTGTTCCATGTTTCCAAATACACTAAACTATTATGTTCCATGAGCATATACATTTTTATTATGGTGAATATTCATCTAAAATGATGTAATATCAATATATGTTAATCCCAGGTTGCTATAGTTGGTATCAAATGGAAGTTTTATGCAACCTTTGGAAACTGGGATGGGAAAAAATTAGTGATATTGCTAGGGATATTTATAAGGATATGTATAGTAATTTCTCCAAGGTTAATCCTATGGTGTCATAGATTTCAAAAAAAAAAGATGTCCTGATTTAGAAATACTATAACTAATATTTCAAGATTATGTCGTTTTAAGCTATGATAATTATTCCTTACACTATGATTTCTAGTCTTAGTCAATAGAGGTAACTATAAGGAACTTGGTTAACATTGAATGTTTCAGATGTGGAAAGTATGGGAATTATGAAAACCAATGTCCTAAGTGGAAATCTCATGAAGGGAATCAGTTAGGTGGAATGAGTATTGGTTATAATGCTGAAGATAAGGAGACCTTGAATGAAATGTGAATGGTTTGGGATGTTATAACTATTGTATACATAAAACTAAAGATGAATGATTATATTTTGGTTGAGTAACCTTAATACACGATTCATATTTCATATTCTTAGAAATGGGTATTAAGGAATATAACCATGATTCCTATGTAACAGTTTAAGAATAAAGTCTGATGATTGATGTGTATATGTACTGGAATTCAAGAATTATGTTATATGAATCATGAAGTATATGTTTTCCATTAAGTATTTTTAAAAATATATTGAATGGTTTTTATGACCTAATAAAGTTATTTAATGGAAATGTGATATTTTGATTAAGGGAAGGTAACCCTTATTGTATTTCTAATGTTTAGAAAATTGTTTTTAGCTTGGATAAAGATATGGTTATGCATAAATTAAATTGGATAGTAATTATTACCATGGAACTGGTTATTGATTTATTGACAATGTTTTCTATGTTATAATGTATAAAGATTACAATTTTTTGGATATAATTAATATATCCAATAATATTTTCTTTAATAAAGAATTCATGTTTTCAATATGGTTTTATTGTAATTCTGGTTATTATCATGTTTTAATAGAAAACATGATGAAGGTATTCACATGTTTGTTATGTGATAACCAAGAGATACTTTATGATATACAGGGGATCAATCCTAAGCTATTTTTGAGAAATTTGGTGATCTTATTTCTAATGTTTTGAACATTCATCTTTCATAAGGGTTATAATATTAAACATTTCTAGAGTGGTTTATGTTAAAAATTATATGAGATTTTAGAGATTAATGTATTATCTCCCAATATAAGGATTTATTCATATTAGATAACATGTGATAACCATTTCTTTGTGACAAGGATAGATGGAATGAACTATCATTATATTTATTGATCTCATGGTTTGCTTATGCTTTAACAAAGAAAAATTCACCTTCATTTATTAGAATAATAAATGAAGTGTAAATTGATGATGGAACTTAAATGGGTGATATTGAGGTGAATCAAGTAAGAATATCTTATCATAAAAAATCATTGACTTTAGGAAAAGTATTTTGAAATGAAATGGTGTCTTATTATCATCAATTTTGAAGATATCAATGACATTTTTCAAGACTCTTTGGTTTATGGATTTTTTATCCTTAACTTTCTCCTTAAAATGTTCTATATCACTCTTTATCAGAACATGATAGTCAGATTTCTCTTCCATGTCCATGTTTTCACTTTCTTCATATGTTCTTCTATGTGGAAACCTAGTTATAAATTACATTGGGTAACTGTTATGTTTCCAACTTTACCTTTTTAAAGAAGTTTTAGTACAAATTTTTATGACGTGGGTTTCTATAAAAGAAACATTTAAGTATTAAACCTTTGAAAAGCCATACAAATTTCAATGGAAAAAATCTTTTCATGAGGGGTAGAATGTAACACCATGAGTTTTTATTAATTAATTTTTTTTTGAATAAATTAAATATATTTGATGGATTGCATTGCATTATAAACCAATCTATGATTGCTTCATATGAAACACCAAGTTATTCTTGCATTAAATAAAATACATAGATTAGCTTTTAGTACACACAAAACTATTTTTGTCTTATATTAAACAAACAGCTGAGTTCATTCGATAACTCTAGTTACATGCAAGACTGAGTTTTACCAAACTACAGCATACAATTAATATTACCATAAAAATATTGTAATAGTTATCACATAGCCATTAGAATGGCTTATATGAATAATATTAACTAATTTATAAAACTATGGTTTATATATTTTTATAAAATAAATTATTTGGTTACCAATTAATTATAAATTAAAATGAAGACCAGTTGAATAAGAAGGAAGTGATTTTATAAAAAAACTATTTTTATACGAATAAAGATATTTGATTTTAATAAATTTTATTAATCACTATTATTTAGAGATATTAATAAAAACTAAATATTATAAATTCAATAAAATGGTGTTAAATTCATCCAATAAATTTTACATTCATAAATTAAGAACAAATCTAATTTTAGGCAAAAAACTATATTTTTCAAAAAGGTGGTTTTTCCAACTTTTAGTGGAAGACTTTTTTTAAAACTAATTTTTGAAAATTTTATAATTTTTTTTACAATATGAAATTAATTTTTGAAATAATTTTATAAAAAAATTACTTTGGGGAAAATTTTGGCATTTTTCTAAGAAGTTTCATTTTTTATGAATAGTGAAAAATACTGAATTCTAATAGAAAAATGAATTTTATTCTAGTTTATTTATATAATTAAATTATATTATTATTTAATTTTAACATATTTTATATCAATTATATATATATTTATCCAATTTATTTTATTGTAATAAATTTCACATTGAAATTTGATATAAAAACGTATGTGAGATTAGTTTTAAATTAATTTTTTCCACTTATGTGTTTAGAAATTGGAAAAAATATATTAAATATTTTGAATCAATGTAATTTATAATGTTTGTTAAGGTAAACTTATGTTTTTATAGAAAAAATAGTGAAAGTAATTTTAATTAATTGCAATGGTTAAGGTAAAGATGAGTTTAATTAGTGGTTATGTGTTATTTAATGTGGAAAAATAACCTGGAAACATGTTTTAAAGACATTAGATTATATATTTAGACCATATCCAACCTTGGATATAAAAGAACCATTATTGTAGGAATATTATATAAGAGATAAATCCCAATAGTATTTACCTTTTTTTATTTACAAGAATTTCACTCCTCTACTATAAAATGACACTCCCCCCCCCCAACATCTATACACCACTCATGTCCTTTTTTCACATCAAAAACCTTCCAAAATATGATTCCATATTCCCTCCCTTTATACAATAACACTCCCTTTGGGAAGAAATCCAACCAAGGAAGCCCCTTGGTATGAACCAAAAGGAGTTACCCAAAGAAGCAGAGGTTTGAATGTGTACGAAGAAAGTCAAGACTTAAGGTCTGGGAATTTCATATCTCTTTTTATATCCATGAGATAAACAGCATATTCACCACTCTATTCTTTTGGTTGGTGCATATATTACCCTAGGAAATTTTATATCAATAATTTTCTTTATTTAATGATATTCAAAGTTTCAATAGAGTTTTTCTATTCTTGGAGACTATTATTAGAAAGTTACTCAAGTTACAAGGGGATTCTAGTCTCAAATTTATTTCTACAAGACTTATGTCATATTCACCATTAGTTTCTTTTATTTGGTTTATATAAATCCCATGAGTGTATTATATTATTTTTATACTTATATTTATGGGTATTTATATATCCATTTTATGGGCTCTCTTTCATGGGTTTTACAGTTTATATGTTACCAAATTGGTAAGGTAATTTTGTCTAAATTTACCTTCTTTGAGAAACATGTCATGTTAGGAACCTATATTCTTTTACAAGGGTTATATATGGAACATTGATATTTTTTATCATGAATATACTTCTTTTAATGATGTTTTATTTTTCTTGTAATGTTATCCAATCATAGGGATTATGATTCATGGTTACCAAAGTGGTAATAGTTTATCGCTACAATCTCATCAATTATTGGAATTGTTTATGATTATGCATCCAATGATAAAATATAATGATCAATATATCACTATAAATCATTTAATATATTCTTAAATGGTTATTCATGATATAATCATTAAATGGTACCATTTTCCACTCATTGGTATTATAAAAGTTAAGACATGATTTTAATGAAAGTTTGACCTTATTTCTCTATTCAGTTGGAAATTTTTTTTATTCAAAAACCATGTTTTCTAAAAATGTTTTCAATTTTTTTAAATTATATATTAAGATTATTTTTAAGGAAAAGTATTATTAACATTTTATATGATTTAAAAAGTGTTTAAAATGGATTTTAGAGAATTATCTATAAGTTTTCATTGTTATTTCAGGGGAAAAGGTTTTGAAAATTTATTATGATTTAAAAAAGATTATTTGAAATAAAAAAGAATATTTTAATAAATAAATGTTTTAAATTATTTTTAAATCATACTTTATGTGTTTTGAAAATTTTTTTCAATATAAAATATTTGATAATATTTTATGGCTTAAATAGTGATTTTAAAAGAAAGGTTATTTTCCTTACAAAATTATCCAAGTTATCTTTCAAAATATTTCTCCATATAAGATGAAAACCATTGATATAGTTTATGATTTAATAGGGATATAATATAAGGAGAACATTCTTATTATTTATTTGAATGATTTATGTTTAAGATGACATATTGTTTGTGAACCTCATTTATCCTCCATGGGTTATACCATGATAAAATTCTTATGAAACCCACATCCTTTCTTAGGTTATTATATGATGAAAAGATTATGAAACCTATATATTTTCCAAAGGTTATAATATGATGAAGTGTTTATGATACCCATTTCATTTCATGGGTTATGATATGATGTTAATGAAACCCATCTATTTTTATGGGTAATGTTATGATGAATATTTTATTATCTTTCAGCCCACCAATATATTATTTTATTCTGTGATGGGTGGGACCTATACCCCCCTCTAATTCATTAGGTAACGATGTATAACTCTTGATTATATCTATTATGTGTGAACCTAATTACATGTTCACAATGTTATGCATGGACCTACTTTTATGTCCATAAGTTTATGTGTGGAATTTATACATGTTAAAAATATTATCCATGAACCTAATTACATGTTCACAATGTTATTCATGGACTTAGTTTCATGCCCATAAGTGTATTTATGAACATGATTGCATGTTTAAAATGTTATTCATGATCCTAATTACATGTCTATAATTTTATGCATGGACCTGGTTTCATGTCCTTAAGTTTATGTGTGAACCTGATTACATGTTTAAAATGTTATGCATGAACCTGATTACATGTTCATAGTGTTAGGAATGGACCTAGTTGTATGTCCATATGTTTATTCCTGAACCTGATTAAGTGTTCAAAATGTTATGTATGAACATGGTGACATGTTAACATTGTTATTCATGGACCTGGTAGTATGTCCATAAGTTTAGGCATGAACCTGATTACATGTTCAAAATGTTATGTGTGAACCTGATTACATATTCACAATGTTATTTTTGGTACTTGTTACATGTATATAAGTTTATACGAGGGATGAATTTCATGTTTTTGACTTAATAATTAAACCTGTTTTTATTTATATATGTTCACAATTTTATAATATAATGTGTGTGCCACTTGTCTATGTCATATACCTTTGTTATGATCCAATGGATTATGCTCTTTGATTTTCTCATGATTCATGTCTTATGAACTTCCAATATTTATTCCATGAATTAATATTATGATCTTTGATATAAATGGTATGATCTTCAAATGTTATTATCATGTTCTCATACCCTTATACTCATGTTATATTTATATATCTCCTTTAATTACCCTTACTAATCATCTGGGATCACCCTTTCTTATGTTTACTTTACCATAGTTTATGAAGAAATATTATAAGTGGGATTACTAAATGGGAATATCTTTGTAAGAAACATTTAATATTTTTCACAATGTTAGAAGATTGTGTTCAATGTTCCCAAATACACTAAACTATTATGTTTCTCTGGAATATCATTTGTAATGTCTATATTATTCATAAAAAATGATGTAATATCCATGCATGTTATGCATGGGTTTCTATATAGGGTGTCCATGTATAATAATAATGTAGGATTCAAGGTGAAACCAAGTCATCCTTGACCTTGGGAGGTCAAACCAACTCATAGTAACAAACCATGTAACATGGATAATGGGGTCTAAGTGTAATCCATGGGACGATATATCTAGTTATTATTCATCCTTTAAGAATACTAGGGATTCTAGTGATTTCCTTCTTCTAAGATCCCCTAGATTTGACTCCTTCTCTCCTTTCCATAGTGTGTAGTATCACATTTCAATGTATTTTCTTTCACAATACATGAGATTTATTTTAATATTATTCATATCCTTTCTTCTTCAATACGTACTCAATTTATACTCATAAAATTTCATTTGAAGATTTAGTTTCCATTAGAACTTGGATACTTCTTAGATCTTCATAAGGTGAAGTCTTCTCATTTGAAATAGTCATAAATATTCCAAATTCATTTTTACAATTGAAAATAATTTCTATTTTATCCAATATCTACCTATTAAATAATATGAAGACTCGATATTATTTCCTTACTTTATTCTCAATGAAATATGAATCTTTTAAATCATTCAAAATATCCATGTGCATGAAAACTTGCTCAATTAACACATAGAATTCCTACTTATAGAACTGTTCTCATATCAGTAACACCATATTTATCTTCAACTAGTTTTTCCTTCATCTATGATTAAATCATGATCCATATATGATCATGATGTTTTATCCATGAAGAGTAGATTAAAATATTCATCCAAATTATAATTATGCAGGGTGAGTTTTATATTTACATATTTCTTTGTTTTTAAAGTTATATTTTCATTGGTACTTGGTACCATTAAGTAGGTAATATAATTCTCAGATTTCCAACACATGGTATGGATCTACCTTTATTCATTTAATGGTTTTTCAGTGTCTCCTTTATTAATCATCCATGTTTGTCAGAGTGAAAAACTCAAGTGGTGGTCAATTGAGCTTCTAATTAAAATTTCTATTTAAAAACAATTTAAAATAAAATCCTCTAGATTTAAATGCATTATAGTTAATTAATACAGTATGTGTCTCAATTTAAATTATTTTAACTAATCTATCTATAGTATAAGAAAAACATATCTAGTATTATCATAGGATTATCCTAATATTTTGTGATTAATCAACTCCTAATAAATTTTAGAAATATCACTTGAAAAAACTGACTATGAAAGTCTAATTTTATAAAATAGATTTTAATAATAGTTTCAAAACAAATGAAGAAAATAATTAAAACATAAAACATAAATAATAAAAGAGTTTCAGTATCAAACTGAGACATAATCCTATTCACATATTTTTCACCTATTGTTATGAACATTTATTAATAAATAGAAAAATATATAACCTAGATTGGGCTTTACAAAAAAAAGAACACATGAGTGTCCATGAAATACACAACCTATTCTATATTTTCTATGGGATTGAATATAATAATAATGAAATAAGTGATATTATATTTTACTCTATAATATAGTATAGGATAAACTGGTAGTAAATAAACTGTTTTAAACATGCACAACAAACAATTTTTTAAAAATATAGAATGAGAAGAACAAAGAAGTTGATGTAGAATATGATTGAAGTTATCATTATCTAAAGGTGTTTCTTTTATTCTTGATTTTCTTATTTATGTTATACATTAATATTCAAAGACATCATTATGTTATTTAATCATGTAATAAAGTTTAGTTCAAAAAAGAGTATCATGTAGCTCTTATTTTTTATATTTGTAAAAGGAATCTTTGTCACAAGTATGTATCTCTCATTATTTCCCTATCTTCAATATTCTATAAATGGAAAACTTCCACCAAAAAATATTCATTGGAATTTAATCCTTACAAATCCTCATTCATGGAATGAAACAGAGAATTATTAAATTATTTTGACATTAAATTCAATTCTAGGCATAAATTGGTTGGAAAAATATTATATTCAAATATAATAGCACTTTTAAAAATTGTCCCTTTAAGTGTTCCACATCATATTGTCCATGTTTAGTCCAATACATAGTAAGAATCATGATCATATTCCTTAATAAGGTTATAATATCAATTTAATGAAATCATAGTTTATCTGGTACCTAGAAAAAAATATTAAAATTAAATATATTCTAAAATTCCAACATAATAGATTTTACTACATGATTTAAATTGACTATATTTTCCAATAATCTTACTTATATAATGGCTACATGATAAATAAACTTCTTATGAAAATTCATAGTCAGATTAATTTGATTTATAAAATCTCCAATAGTTTTCCAAAAAAACTAAAACTTCTACAAGGTCAGTTGACTTCATCATACAGCATTTTTAAGATGTGGAGAGATTTTTTATACAAAAAACATGTGGTCGCATTAATATGGTCTTGTGATTTATTAGTTTTTCTCATGTTCAATCTATGATTGGGAATACAATACCATATGGTCGATCACATAGGCATGAGGTCAATTCATTTTTCTTGTGATCAATCTGATCCTTTGAGAAAATTCTAAAAGTTATGGTCATAATATAATATTACATGTGGTCTCTTGAGTTCATTGTGATATTTCTGTCTTGGTTGATCTGATATACATGGTCGATAAATTAGTCTTGTGGTTTCTCTGTTAATTTTTTGATCTAGCTTGTCATTACCATATTTATTCATACACTCAATTCATGTCTTAGGAAAATATGTCTTTCTTAACCCATGGTCAATATTCTAGATTCATTGGATTTATAGTCAATTCAATATGTTGTGAAATTTTCCAAATTTCCAAGAAGAATATATAAAAACACAAAAAACACAAAAAAAATATTATAAGCTTATAAACATGATAAGTGATTATTATAATATTTAATTTCAATATTGTCACAAAAATATCCCCCATTTTATGATAAAAAACATGAAACTAATAATAAACACATTATACTAATAATTGAACTATGATATTAATAAAATAAAATCAGTTTTATAATTTTACACCCCCATTTGAGATTATAAAAAAGAATATAGAAAATGTGAGAAAGTAAAAAATAATAATTGATATGAAAAGAAATGGTATATAATGAAAATAAATCAAGATGAATAAAAAATATTTCAATGAGATTTCAATATATTTTAGTATAAATACCTATATAAAACCCTAATTATAATCCAAATCAATGACTAGAAGTGTTGAAAAATCATTCAGAACTTTTACTTTTCCAATAAAAGGAGTACAAGGAGGTGTAGGGTGAGGTGTAGTAGGTTATCCTAGAATCATAATGGATTTGGAAAGAAATCCTAATATTACTAATGGCTTGAGGAAGGTTGGGACCAAAGGTTCATGTTGGAGGTACAGTAATTGGAGTAGTAAAAACTAAGAAAGAGATAGATTTAGTCACTTAAACACATAAAATAGCTAATATAGTTGTAGGAACAAAATTAGACACTGTTGGTAAATATTGGGTAGGAGAATGAGAGATAATAGGTATAGGTAGAGCCGAATGTTCCAGAACTGGTGCTTTTGAAACATATATGTAAGGCTCAAGAATTCTGGAAATATTTGTTACATCTCTGGACCCATGCTTAATATTATATAGTAATTCATTCTTCACTGACATGCAATGATTCAAAAGGGGTGCCACTATTTGAAACTTCTACACAATCCATTTGAAATCAGTTATTATAGGTGGTGTCTTAATATGTATTTCTGAATATTTAAAATTTATTTTCAAATTATCCTTAGTTTATATTCAGTTAAGATAATAATTTATTGCTCCTTTGATCATAGATAGTTTCCTTGGAAGACATAACATCATCAACTTTAACCATATTATATAGATCCTCTCCATGTGTATCCACTTCTATTTGAACTTTATTTATATTTTCCTTCTTAATATCTTCTATACTCTAAAATTTCTCGTGGAAAAGACATTAGATAATGTCATTATCCATAAAAACATATGGATGATCATATGATGATGTTCTAGAAATAATTTTAATCAATGAAGGGTATCTTCTATCCATAGTGGAACATATATCGAATATATTATCTTGAAAGAAACATATATATCCTATAAAATCATCCATTTGATTGTTAAAACACCCAATATCATGAGCCATATGATCCAACTTTATAAACAGATTTAGTTGAATGTGATATATAATAAATTTATATTATATGAAACATCCTCTTGTATTTTATACTCATCAGCATTGTTAATACTCAAAAACACTTCTTAGGATATTTTTTTTAAACTAAATAAATTCAGCAGTATAGATTACAGAAGATTAAATTGATGCATGAGTACCATTTTTTGGTGGAACTCACTAAGGTGGAGTAGGAGTGGCCTTATGAGAGGAGTTATGAATGGATTCACTAAACTCATACTCTAAGGGTACCGTTAGAGATTCTACCTTATCTAAAAAGATACAATGAGGTCTCTCATATTTTTAAATAAAAACAATCATATTCTTCTATAACCACAAAATTGATTTAGGGAGAAGAATCATTAACTAATTTAACCTGAAATAGATTATATTGTCCATTTATAGGAAAGTAAGGTGTATAAAATACTTTTAGGTGATTCTCATAGGGATTAGGTATAACTTATTCCTCCAGAACTAGTGAATAGGGTCTTTTCAAAACAGGATCCTAAACTTTAGAAACAATAGGAAATTTATGATTATATATCATAGTATTATTATTATCAGGATCATCATCATCACATTTCTTATCATTTCCACCAGTATTATAAGGTAAATCCAAATCAATTAAGCTATTATCTAGTGAAGAAATATCCCTATGAGGTGTGGAATCAAAAATAGGGGATCCTCCTTTCTCAAACATTAGAGTACTATAGCCTTCTAGATTATCTTTCTTTTCACTCTCAAAATCTATGACAACTAGTCCAAAAATAAAATATTTAGGATTTATCTCCCCTTCAAGTGTTACTCCTTTTATTATAAGTTCAACATCCAGTTGAACTTATATAACATTTGAAATATCTAGGGAATGATATCCCATTTTGTATTCATATTCTTTTCTAACCTCTTCAACTATATTTACCATAGCTTGATTACCATCATCATCAAAGGTATAGTCATCCTTGACTATCTTTTTTGGATCCAAACATGCATCAATAGTATATCTTGGTCTAGTTGGGTTTCTTATAGGTCTGAACTACTCATATAGATTATCTTTATCAACTAATGAAATTTCTTTCCATGGATTACAATTAATTTTCATCTATTTTAATGTGGTTTAGTTCATTCGAAAACCACCAGAGAAAACCTACCATTTTACTCTTTCTGGAATCAATATTTTTTTTAATAAATTATGAAATAAACATAGGGTAAGGTAGAGTATTCAAAATTGAATTTTCCATAATAATATTATCTATATTCCTCATAAAAATCTTTGTAAAATGATAATAATTCCTTGAAAATTCATGTATATTAGGAAGAGATATTGATGCATAATAATGCTAAAATTTATCATTATAGGGTAGATAGTGTGTTGTCTGAACATCAATAATATCCTACAATCATAAAATATCTCCATAGAACTAGGTATTTGAGGAGTTCTATCCCTAGTTATCTCTTCCAAATTATTTACCAGCATGAAATACAGATGGTCTAAAGGATATGATCTTTGGAATTCCTTATATTCTCCTATATTATTTACTTTCAAACATTTATCCCAAAAAGTAGAAGAAAACTCACATTCTTGACCATCCACAACATTTCTTATAATATATATTATTATCCCACTTTGAAAAACATATTCATTTATAAATATTTCACTATGATAGGTTAAAATGGATGATTTTCATCTAAAAACTAATCAGTCTATCCTTGAAAAAGAAATTCTCACCAAACCAAATAATTTCTCATTTTAAACAATTCAACATTGAATTATTTCTCAGGATTTCTTATCAACAACAAAGGCGGTCTTCAAATATTTTTGGTTCCATTAGTGTTCACCGTTAATCTATTGGAAATAATGTAAGATTTAGAAATATCTTCTATAGAAGATATCTTCATCTTTAGTTTTCATAACATAGATACAATGGTTAAAGGTATAGGGATTAAGAAAGAAAGGGTTGAGAAAATGGTTTTGTTCATGTTTTAAAACAAAAAAAATGATTCAGACTCTAATTTAGAATATTAAAATCATTCGGGGATATATTGTATAGTAACACATGGGAATATAAATAAAAAATATATATAAATAAATATAGTATCCCCCTTTTGAAAATATTCCCTAAAAAATTAAATTGAAATTATACACTTGTGAAAATATATATATTAAATAATTTAAACATAAAACAATTTAGTGATAATAAATCATTCCTAGCTAAGGTATGATATAATTTAATCTATCAAAATTCATAGGCTTTGAGAAGATGTTAGCAATATAATGTTTACTGCCAATAAATTCTAGACTGATATATCATTATTGAAAACTATCTCTCAAAAATTGATGTCTTATATAAATTTTTTAGTCTTGTTGTTAGAAAAAGAATTATTTAAAATATAAATAGTAATTGTATTATCACAATTTATAATATCATGTCTGAATAGATATCCATAGTATATTAAACTGAGTTTCATCAAAAAATTACACATTAGTTTCCTCTAGCAATGTATTTAGTTTTAGCAGAGGATAATGCAACAAAGTTTTATTTCTTATTGCACCGTCATAATAGATAATTTCACACCAGATGACACGTTCTAGATGTTATATTTTTATATAACATGTATCCACAAAAATCATCATTAAATTAACTAATTAAATCAAAATCATATCCTCTAGAATAGAGAAGTCCTAAATTGGTTTTACTTTTTAGGTATTTGAAAATTCTTTTGACAATAATTAAATGTAATTCTATTAAGTTTGATTAAATACTAGAACACATACACGCACTAAAAATAATATTAGTATAGATAAAAATAAATTAAAGTAATCCCCATTTCATTCCTCTATAAGTGGTTTGATCAACAGAATGTCTAGTTTCATAACGATCTAGTTTATAGGTGGTACTCATTGGGGTGTCACTTCTATTTGAGTTATCAAGGAAAAAATATTTTAAATAAACTTTTTTATACATTGTTTTAAAATAATTCCTTTTTTATTTTGAAATATTTAAAACCAAGAAATTATTTTCGTGTAACTATCAAATTCATTACAAATTATTTTTCATATGTTTTTAAAATTCAATACATATCAAACTTTTTGAAGACCCAAAAATAATATTTTCATATTATATTTTAACTACTAAAATATCTTTTAAAATTCCTTTGGAAAATAAGGTAGGATCAACAAAAAAGTTTTTAAAACCATTTGAAATATAGAAAGTGTTGATCATATCATACCAACCTCAAGGGGCATGTTTTAAACAACACAAATAATTAATTAATATAAAAATGTGATTTGGAAAACAAGGATTTCAAAAGATAGGGGAGTACATAAAATATCATAAATAATATAACCATTTTGAAATGAAATTTAAACTTCTATTTTATATAATTTAAAATTTATAAGGGCTTCATAAGCAAACAATATTCTTATGGAATCAAATCAAGATACTAGAGAAATTTTTTCTTCATAAAAAATCCATTCTTCATTACTATAACCATGTTCAAAAAATCTATATTTGATTCTAATTATAGTAATAAAATAATCAACCTTATTTATATATACCCACTTTGTTCTAATAGTTAGGTTGTCTTGTATTTTTTCTATTAATTCTTAGGAATAAATTATTTTAAAACCATTTAATTATTCTTGTATATTCCAACCCAATGTTCATTATTAATTTCTTCATTGATGTTATTGTGTTTAAGCTATGATAAGTAGCCTTGATAGTCAACCTAGTTTCTTAGTTAGGATCTGTCTAAGTACCATTATCTAGGTTACCTACAACAGCATCCAAGGGATTTTTTTCGAGGGTTATAATGGTTCTATGAACTGAAGAACCATGTTCTTTAGAGTCTACTTCTAGATCAGGAAGAATTTTATGGTTTATACCAATAGATTTATCTATTATATCAATATATCTATCAAAATAATTAGAGGTATTATTGATATTCATATTTGAAAAATCATCCTAAAGATTTTCTAAGGAATTTTTATATTCATGTGGATCCATCTCATAGAAAGTCACATGAACACATTTTTACACAAATTTATATTTCTTGAAAAGACTATAAAATAATTAACAATGGTTGAATGACCAATAAAAATTCCATCATATAATTTTAGTGTAAAATTTTCCAGATTCCCCTTTGTATTTAGAATATAGAATTTACATCCAAAAATTATAAAGTAATTTACTTTGGGTTTTATAATATTCCATAATTAATATATTTTCATTTTCAAGATATTTCTAATAAGAACTCTATTAATTATATAACATGATGTGTTAAATTATTCATCCTAAAAAAATAAAAAGAGTGTCATATTTATTTAGAATAGTCTGAGAAATTTCATGAAGGGTCTTATTTCACCTTTCAATAACCCCATTTTTTTAGGCCTTTAAGGTGAAAATAAATTTTGAGTATAAACATGTTGTGGGTAGAGAAATTCAAATTCATCATTTTCAAACTCTTTTACAAGATCACTTCTCAAGTTTTTTTTGGTGATTCTATTTTGGTTTTCTAATAACATTTCATACTTTATAAAACATGGAAGAGTTGTGTATTTATGATCAAGGAAAAAACCCTTGTATATCTTAAATAATCATCAACCATGACATAAGCCTAGCAGTTTCCATCTACACTTGAAAATATAAATGGTCAAAATAAATCCATATGAACTAATTATAGTGGTTTATAGGTAGAAATATATTTATTTTGTTTGAAAATTGTATTGTGTTGATTCCATTTTGATGAGGGTTCCACACATTTTCTGTAGATAATTATAGATTGTGGATATCCTTGAATAAATATTTATTATTTACCTTCCTAAGTTATTATATATTGTAGTGCACTAGTCTCTTTTTTCACAACCAAGATTCTCTATGAAAATCACTTAAATAAGAAACATTTTGAGAAAAGAATGAATTTATATTGATGGTATAAACATTATGATCTCTTAAAGAAGTAAATATAAGACTATTATTGTAATCATAAATCATACAATAATTGTTTTAAAATTTAACATTAATATAATTATCACAAAAATGAGGAAGACTAAGAATGACATATTTTAAACCATTAATAAATAAAACATTAGACATAAGAACATATTCAAAGTTACCAAATTTTCCAATATTTATATTATTTCCTTCTGCATTGTCAATGAATGTGACATGCCCACCATCTAATTTTTCAAGATTTTGGAATCTCGAATAGTCTCTAGTCTTATGTATAGATCACCCACTATCTAGATACCATATATTTTTTCGAAATCGCATCAAGATTTTTTTCTAAAATTAAAAAATTTATGTTTATTTTGGTACTTAGATTTATTTGGGTCATGATAGGTTAGTAACAAAATCTTTTGGAATTGCTAATTTCTTCAAATTATTTCTTACAATAGAATTAATATATTTTGGAAAAAATCCTATTTAGGTCCAAAATTTTTAGATTTTTTTTTCAAAAACAATATTTTCCTAGAAACTGAGGTCTTATTTTTTAAAATAGGAATGAAATAATTAGTATATATATTTTCATTATCAACATATATATAACTAATTCCATATTTAAATATTTTATTTTTTTCACCCAAAATGACATTTAAGGTTTTTCTACTATTAATAAAATTTTACACATAATTTTTAATTTGTTAATTTACCAATTTTATATTAGTATTTAACTTTGGAATATTGGAGTTCTTTACATTTTCTATAATAAGATTCGATATATCTATATCACATAAAACATGAAATTTTTCATTTTTTTTGTATTCTAAGTCATTCATGGTATCTTCTAGCATAGCATAGTACTCTACAAGTTCTTTATTAAAAGTTTTAAAATCATCAGAAATATGGGAATCATATTTATAGGGCACCTCGAAAGCAGTAGACATAAAGAATAAATTTTATTTTTCATTTTTACCTTCTCTTCTTGAATTTAAGTCACTAGAGCTACCTTTAGATACAATCCAAGAGGCCTTTATTTCCATATTTAGCCTTTTCTATTTATAATCAAATATTTTATTATATTTGAGTATAGTACAATTAGATTTTATATTTCTTTTTCATTTGTATTAATAGAAAATGATCTCATTTTAGGAATCATCCATTTTCCAGTATTCCCCAAATTTCCTCATCTTTCATATTTTCTTTTAAAATTAGACTTATGAAATAATTTCTACTTATTATAAAACTTCTTAAAATTTCTAGATAATTAAGTCACTTAATCATCACTGTTAGCATCATATTCACTTCCTCACAAACTATTTGGTATGACAACTTCCTTAGATTTCATCAGTGATGCTTTAAAAGCAATATATTTTATTTTTGGTGCATTAAATTCATTATTAACTTTAAAATATTATTCACATATAATAATATATCCAATTAATTACTTGAATGATAGTTTATTGATGTCACATGATTCTCAAATAGTTATTTTAGTACTTCTCAATCAATCTGGAAGACAACATAAATACTCAGCACCTGATATTTTTTAATCAATGTAATGAACCAAAAAATTTATCAATGGAAACTCCCTTATTATAATTATTTCATAGAGAATAAATCACATTAAATAACATAAAGAATATGATATAAAATTTATAAATAAAGAATGAGTGAAATAGGAAGTATTTCTAGAAGTTAAGGAACTTATATCGATGAAATAGTAACTTGACTTTTAGAAAAGTAATGTGACCCTTATGAATAGTAAACTAGAAAATGGAATAGAAACCTCACCTATGAAAGTATAAATAAAATTTAAGAATCTTATAAATGGTAATATGATATAATTATATCCTAGTATACATAAATAATTTTTTTAGAAATTATTAAATAATGTTGACATTTTTGAAAAACAAAGTATTTATTTTCAATTTTATAAATTATGTAATGTTTTAAAATAAAATTTATATCCAAAAAAATGTACTCATAAATTAATATTTTTTATCTTATGATTACAAGATAATTTTTTTTGACCTCAGTTAATTTTTCAACATGTTCTAAAATCAGTTATAATTTAAAAATCTATATTTTTTGAGTAAATGATGATTTTAATTAAAAATTAAATTTCTCATATTTATAAAATTATTTTAATTAAATTAAGTTAATTTTCAAATTATAAAATTTGAAAAAAAAAATTAGGTGAATTTTTTGGATTTTTCTAAAATACATGAATTTTTGTGAATAGTAAAATTGGGTATTTTATAGTATTTATATATTATAAGTTAAATAAATTATTCCTTGAGTAATTAATGATGTAAGAACCATAATCTCAAACTTAACTTAATTATTTTAATATATTTTTTGATAATTATAAAATTATTCATAGTCTTGAGGAAAAATAATAAACTAATGAATAAAATAATGAGACAACACCTCTCTCCTCTAATATAAATACCAACCCTCGCGGCATCTTCTCCTCAGACCTATAAAGATTTAATCCTTGTATGGATTCTTCTAAATAATATTCCCAATCCCCTCCCCCATTTCCAAGAGCTCTTGGTCTCATCAAAAGACAAAAAACGCTTCCCTAAGGAGGTTCTCAAGGAGGATAAATTCAATAGATAAATTCCTCTTTCATTTTTATTAAATTTATCTTCAATTTAATTTCTTTTCTTATTCTATCCTCAAATAACCTTATTCAAGTTACATGATCACTAAAATATATTAAATATAATATGATTTTATTATGTTAATAGAATAATTTATTATCAATACCCCTTCTCTTCTCCTTTTGTTCTAAAAATGGAATCATCGCCCGTGATGTGTCAATTTACTGACATCATGGACGATGCATTTTAGTTTTCAATTAACTCCTACCAGGCTAGTCATAAATCCATTTTTAATGAATGAAAAATATTGAAAAATGTATTTTATAAAAAAAATTATGTTCTGGAACTAATATTTATACATAATACTAAGTGATAAAAAAATGAGTTTGTTGTGATAGAAAACCGCCAAAATTAACCTAAACAATTATCATTAACTATTTATCTAATGATTCATCATCACCCAAAATAACTAAATGAAATATATAACCAATTAATATTATATATGTTCATTAATTACATATAACTTAAATTATAGAAAACAAATATCTTTTTATATGATTTTCCATACATGTATACAAGTAATTGATCATGAAAACCAAGGAAACGAACGCTATCGAACGATAAAATTGTATCTTATTTCTCATAAAAATTCAATGAATGAACTTAATAAAATTATAATAAACCAAATAAATTTAAAAAAATTATTAATTAATTAATTAATGTATTTAATTTTATTGTTCAGGACATTAAGATCAAGTGCATAATTGTTTCAGACATAAGATAAGGGATTCTACCTGAACCCCCATTTTTCCTTTAAGTTGCTATTTGTATCTCTTTAAACCAATTTAATTATTATTTATTTTTATGTAATTCTTCTACATTCTGTTTATATGTTCCAAACCTAACTACCTATATAAAGTCATCCCCCTTTTACAGTAAAATTCATGTTTTAAAAAGGTTCCCTTCCAAAATCTTCACAATAAGAAAGCCCAGTCAAAGGGAATTTCTGGATTTCTTACATGTTCTCAAGTTCACTCTGTAATCTATTTTAATCCACCATTTTTTTTCTAAAATCACTCATTTTATAATGAAAATATATCTTGGTTCAGTTTTGGTTTTATGAAAAAAAAATATTCTTTTTTTCTTTAAATTCTCTTTAATATTTTCCTTAAAACACAATAAAATGTTTCATTTATAGAGTTTCCTAAACACTAATTTTACATAATTCCACTTCAAATGGTCATAACATATCCTTTTCCATGAACATTTTTCATAATTAATGTCCACTTATGTTTTAAATCCATTATTTCATGGATATGTTTATGATATTCTCATTTTTTATGCCCTGTGACATGATTATGATGCCTATTTCCTTCCATGGGTAACCCTTATATTTATTCCTCATGTGGAAAACATATTCATGAACATGGTATGATGGGTGAACCCGGATAGCTCTCCAATGAATTGGGTAATTTTTATTCTCATGAGACATCATGTTAGGATAGTAAGAGAACCTAATTCCTTTATGGGACTTTGTCCACCATGTTATATAATCTTGCTTGTTAGCCTTGACTTATATTTATGCCATGTTATATGTTGTTTCCACATTCCTATGATGCCATAATTATAAGTTCCCATGTTATACATGTTATTATTCCTTATTTTTATTCATGTTCCATGAATTTATCTCATCATGTTATGCTTTCTAACCCATGTGCTATGTTTTATTCACATTTTATTCCCTTATTAGGATTTATAGATCATCCCTTTTGTTCATGTATTCCCCTAGTCTATGAAATTATAAATTCTCAAATGTAGTTGGATCTCATTATGAATATTAAATAAAATATTTTTTTATTTAGTTTTCATGATGATTAATTATGTAGCTAATCATTTAAATAAACTAGACATTACAATACTTGGCTTCTAATTTGATGTTTATTTATGCTTAAAATCATGTTATAATATGTGTAAATGGATAGGGTCACTATAGTTTGTATCTGATCAAGAATTCAGTTATTTTTGGATTAGTAATAGAAACCTAAAGAGAATTACTTAGGGATAAGAGTGCATATGATAAAAAATCCCTAAATTTTGGTTACTATAGAGTAAGTCGTTCATCAATAAAATAAAACCCTGTATAGATACTACAAGTTGATGTGGTTCTAGAACAGTTGTACTCGGGAGTAATAACTCCAAAAATGTGTTCTGATCCTAACTTGTGGTAACTGACACACGCTTCTCGTGAGGTGTGGAAAAAATAATTAAATTCCCTTAAGGGTGTAGTATGAATGGTAACCAGAATTTAGTTCTCCAAAGAGCAGTGTTTTAATCTTGGTGTCACTTAAAAAATAACAAATTTTAATGATTTAAGAAAGCGAGAGTTTTTCTTAAAAAAGGTTTATGAAATTGATATTTGAGATAAGTGATTGGATTTAGGATGGGTTTTCCCATTTCTTATGTCATCATAGTTTTTAAGAAAATATTAATCCTTCGGTTATAGAAAAAAAATAACTAAGTGAATTGAATAAAAATTGTTTCTTCTTTTCACCTTTGATTTAATTATTTATCAAATTGTAGAAATATTAATGGACTAATATTAATTACATAGGCAATACCAAATCTGGTATTTATTTCCCTAAATAATTAAATTAATCTATCTTAATTTCTCCACATGATTTAGCAATCACAAAATCACTCCCTTAGTTGATTTTCTTCATAGATTAACCAATCGATGTAAAAATGAATAGATCAAGCAAGGGTAGAATAATATTTAAATCACATAAATTTAATATTTAATAATAAATAAAAATAAAATCATATTTAATTTAAATTAAAAAATAAATTAAATTAATAATCATTCATTTAAAAGAAAATAATTCCTTTGAATTAAACTTCAGAAACTCAAACATCACAAAATGGGGCCCCCCTTCCCTTAACCCAATCACAAAATATTCTACCCCTCCATGCAAGGTGGGGTCATCAAATTCAAATAAAAAATAAACATAGAGGAAAGAATTATGAATGAATAACAAGTAGGAGGACTCTCTCCTCCTCTTGGATGCTTGTCGCTGGCTGGAATGGGATGTAAAGGAATGAGTTGAGAGGTAGGAGCTCCTCTCCTTTTATTGGAAGAATTATTTCTTCCGAATGTGACACGTTTTATCCCTCATAAATGACTTTTTTCTTATTTCCTCATTCATAAAAGATGTTAATAAATTTATTGTCTCTCTCCCCTAAAAATATCAGTGAATTTAGCCACTGTATGTAGTAGTTATGGAATTTTCATTGAATAGAACTTTTTTTGGAAGAAATTTCTAGGAATATTCCTTTAAATGTATAATGATCAATATCCACATTAATGGATGCAAAACTCCTTGGAATTTAATGGGTAAGCAATTCTATGAGTCCTATTCCATATCCAGGTGGAATCACTGAAATTTTTTCTGTGGAGACCGAATTGTGCATTCGTTATGGGGGTGGGGTTCATGCAATCCACCCGAATAAATTTCCAACTTCAATGAATTTTTAGGCCCTTTAGATGGCCGAATCAGATCCTGGTTCAGAATAAAAAATTTTAGTAAATAAAATTAAGAGTCTAAAAAAAATTATCACAAAGTTTGGACATATATTTTATGATAAATGACAAAAATACCCTTGTGGTCAAAATCTGTCTAAAAACCCAGAATTATGCACTTTTCACAATTTTTCTCATTTTCATTCTAAAATTAAAATTACCCATTATTTTAATAAAACACATAAATAAATGTGGTTTATCATTTAAAAATAGTAAAAAATACTCATTATTTGATCTAAAATATGCATGTAAATTTTCTTTGTCAAATACTCCGACACTTAAACCATGCTTGTCCTAAAATAAAAAATCTCAACATGGAAATTAGAGGACACCAATGTTACCAATATTCAAATTCCAATGAAATAAAATCAAACAATTTTCAATGTAAAATCAAAATTTCAAGAATTTGCAAAAAATGTCAATTTAATTTCCTACTATTGGTCGGACTAGACACTCAAGAGGGGGGAGTGAATTGAGTTCCAATTAAAATTCCTATTAAAAAAATATTTGTATTAAAATACCCAATTTATAAAACAAGTTAAACTATAGTGAATTTGTATTACAGTAAAGGGTCAGTTAGGTTCTCAAGAGATTGATTAGTTCTCAGTTAATTTAATCTGAAGATCAAGTAACTTTTGAAGCTAACCTAATGCTTTACAGTACATAAAAACACTTGCTAGTCTAACTATCAAAGTAACTTTAAAATATATTTGTATTTCAAATTTATTAGCAGCGGAATATAAAATGTATAGTATATTTTTAACTTAATCTAATAATTCATAGCAGATGTAAAATAAGTGGTTCAGTCTCAAGCCGAGACCTAATCCACTTCACTTGGTGATCACCTCCCACCAAGAAGTTTATAAAAATAATCTCTGATACACACCCTGGATTGGGGTTAACAACAGTTCATAGACTATCTAGGCCACGCAGAGACCTCTACCACAGTTGTTGTGGGAAAAATAATAATGATCAGGCCATGCAGAAACCTCTTCCATAGTTTCCATGGGTAAACAAGAGTAAAAGATTTGGTGTGAGGACATTGAAATCCTCCAGTTCAGCACAAGAGTCAGTGTGTGTGTGTGTGTGTGTAAAATATAAAGAGTACACACACTACTCGAAAGTAAACAAAAGAATCACTTAGAGTAAGTAGAAAAGAGTTTAGAATGATCTAGTTATTAGCAGTGCAGCTCTATACTCCTTTGATTCAGTAGAAATGCTTCTGAGTCCTTCTATGATTCTTCTATTGAAAAACAGAGTGTTGTGGGTCAGCTTGTGTTCTTCCCGAGTGAAGATATTCTCTTGATTCCAATGTAATTCATGTGTTCTTCAGTAGTGTTGGATTTCATGCATGAGAGTTATTTTTAAGATCGTACAATGTGTTCTTCACAGTTTTGCTCTGGATTGTCTTTTTGTTCAGTACAGATCACTCGCATTTCTTGCTTTGCTGTATTATCTCTCATCTGTCTTTCTCTTGAGCACACTTCTCTTTATCTTCAAATGCATGTGGTTGAACTGACAGGTTCCCTGTATTTTGGGCCTCGTACCTCGTATTATGTCTACAAATAAACATTACTTATGTCAATGCATTAAAGTCGTCAAATATGACTGTTAAAAAGTTAAATAATAAAAAAAAGAGTTTATGAAATGGTGTCACATTAGTTATGAAAACTGTCTCTCCTTCTCGGTGTCTTCTTCACGGTATGTCCTTCACGGTGTGTCCTTTATGGTGTCTTCTTCAGGGTATGTCCTTCATGGTGTGTCCTTCATGGTATCTCTTTGTCCCGGTGTCTCGCTCATGGTTTATAGATTACGGTTTCTGACTTCTGGTGCCTTGATGACTGTGCCTGGCTAACTATGTCTGGCACTCAGACAAACAGAATTTTTGGCTAACTGTGTCTGTTCTTAGTGTCTTACATCACGGTGTCAGGCTTACTATGTCATGGTGACTCATTGGTCACGGTTTCTGAGACTTAGGATTCACGGTGTCTATGTCTTGCTCATAGTGTTTGTCTTACTGTGTCAAGATTCACAGTGTCTTGTACTTAGACAAACAATTGTATTCAAACTTAAACAGTAATATGCATAAAATTAATTGAACTTAACCATTATAAAGTATGAGATAACTTGAAACATAAATACACATGATTAATAAGATTTTTAATCATTAATAATATTGGTGATTATTAATAATATTGGTGATTATTATTGATATTTGTAAATAGTAATGAGATTTGTGATCATTAAAACATGATTAATACATGAGGAGTCCAACAATCTCCCCCTTTTTGATGATCACAAATCAAGTATAGGTAAAATATAAATTCAATGCAACTAATGAGAAAATAATATTTAGAATAACATATAAATATAAATTTTTCTCCCCCTTTTGGGATTATCAAAAAGTAGAAAGAATAGGGGGAAAATAGTTCATTTGTCATTAAAAATGGTCAGAATACAACATACAGTAAAAATATAAAAATCAAAGACATCCCCATCAAAAAGAGTAGGCACTGGTCAGCTTTATGTATTGGACTTATCTTTGCCTTTATCAGCATTAGAGGAGGAATCCATAGGGGCAGTTGCTGATGTGGAAGAAGGCATAGAGGTGGTAAACAAAGAAGGTAAAGGTAGACCTTCAAAGATTGAGGGAGCCAAGGTGGGAGCTGTAGAATATCGAGGCTGGGGCTGATCAAGAATCATTGGCCTGATCTGAGCAAGTGCTTCACTAACTGACATGGTAGTTGAGGCTAAAGCAGGCAGTCCAGGTCTGAGAGGGGCAGTAGCTGGAGCAACTATTGATATACTTTGGACATGAAGGTAAGGCTTCAGAAGACTAATGAAGTTTGTAATAATTTCTCCACCATACTGCATTGCCTTTTCAAAATCATCTTTATTTTCCATGAACTTGTCCAACAATATGGTAAACTTAGCAAGCTTATGAACTTGTTCTTTTAAGTCCTGAGTCACAGGAGGTATTTTCATATTCTCTAGAAAATATTTAAATTGATTTTTCATATCAATCTTAAAGAAAATATGGTTGAAATAGAAGTCCACTTTCTTAGAGATTTCCTGTTGAGCATCATTGGAAATCTTTAAGTGAATTTTCACTAGGTCTAGCACTCTATCACTATTCTTAACCACTTCAGATAAATAATATATATTAAAACCACTGAGCGTATTCTAAATCTCTTCCTTGATTATGGATCTGAGCAGAGAACTGTCCAAAAAAGGAATATAGGTTTGACCAGAGGAAGGAGAAGCCTTGATAGCTATGGTCAGAGCTTTGAGCTATTTCAATACCTTTTGAAGACAGCCAGTGTATTCATCTATAAGTTTTTTCAGTTTTTCCATAAGCTCTCTCATGTTTTGAAACATATTTTTGTGCCTTTATCCAATCTTTTCATCAAAAGATAACAGTTAGGGATGAATTTGGGACACAATATCTCGAGAAATGTTGGAAACAGTTGATTCAGGAGAAGCAACAACAGGTGAAGGCTCTAATCTGGAATGTAGTTCTTTCTGGAGGTTTAAAACCATACCTTTTAGGGATGTAACATCCGCACTAATAAACTTGTTTTCAAATATCACTTCTTTAATTTCATGGATCATCCTAGGTTGAATGTGCAGAATAATGTTTTCCAAAAGCAGTTATGCATCTTCCTGACTTAGTTGTGTCACAAGATGAGGTTGAGAAGACATAATTTTCTCAACTCCAGCTAAGATATAATCTCCAAACACTTTCAAATCATCCTTGCTGATAGAAGTTTTCTGATCGGGTAAAGGTGCAGGAGTAAAAAGTGGAACAAGGGAAGGTTCAGGGTCTGGTTGAGGTTCAGGTTCAGATTCAGATTCAGATTCAGTCTGAGGTTTAGGTTCAGGGTGAGTGACTGACTTCAATTGAAACAAATAAGAGTGATCAATTCCAGTTGTAGTCACATGTTGAGATTCACACACATCATAGAATCTAGGGAATTCATACCGAGTGTATACAGAGTATGACTCATTTGTTTGAGATGCTTCAACAGACCCAGCTTCACCAGTCTCAGCTTCATTAGAGTCAAAATTTTGAGGTTCCTTCCCCTCAAAATGTGCTTCCATTTCAGGAACTTGAGGCTCAGGTACTTGGTCTAGATCCATAGGATCATATCTAATTTCCTTATCCATTTCTTTCCTATCCAATTGAAATTCCATTTCCATCCTCTCTTCAGTAGAGGGTATTATTTCAGGAGCATATTATTCCTCTGGATAATCTTCCAAAAAAGATTCTTGGATAACAGGAAGTTCTGTTTGAGTTTATTCTTTCATAGTAGGAAGTTCTCTTAGATTTCCTTCTTCCATTGCATGGATTTTTTCTACTACAGGCTCTATCATGGATTTCTGCTCAGATTCAGGGATAATCAAATCTCTTGGAGTAGGAGGTTCTTTCTCAAGAACAGGATTAACAGTTCTTTATTTTTCAACAAGAGTTGTTTCCTTATGAGGTACTCCAGCTACCTCTTCCTCTTCTTCTTCATCTTCTGAATATTTAACAACTTAATCTGGTTCCAAACTAGGATTAGTAATATTCTTTGGCCTTGTTGGATAATCAATAGGATTGAACTTCTCATAAATCCTTTCATTATCTTCAACCCATTCTTTCTTCCAAGGGTTCCAGTTGATCTTCATCCTTTTGATGGTAGGTTTAGATAGGCAGAATTCAAAAATCCATAAGAACTTCTTCATTTGGTCCAACTACTCCTCTAGAAACTATCATGGTTGAGATCATCCTTGAGTAAAACATAGAAGTATACTTGGAAGTGACCTTAATGAATTCGCACATATGGTGAATGATATATTTGCATAGATTGATTTTATGTCCATTCTTCATCAGATGAATCATAAAAATATCCTGATACTTCAAGACAGAAAATTCACCCTTCCTCAGGATAATCATATTTTGAACAAATTTAAACAACAGTCTTGTCTCCCCATCCATTTCAGCAGCTATGGCCCTTCTGTTGGTTCCATTTCTAGTTAGAGTTTCCAATTCATTTTCCAGGTAAAAGGTATCGGTTGTAGGTGGGGGTTCTCTTTGATAATCATTACAAATCCCTTCATGAGGAATCCTAAGGCAAGTAGCCCATAACCTCGAAGAGAAAGATCATTTTTGTCCATTGACCTAACTTATCACAACATTGCTTTCACCAACATCAAAATAAAATTTTACATACTGATAAAACTGAGATACCAACATCGGGTAAATAGGTCTATCCTTCTTAGAGAACCATTAGAGCCATCCCTGTTCTCTTAACACTTTTAAACAAAATATTTTCTAGAAAATAGCCACTCTAGGTAGATTTCTTTCTCAGGAATTACAGTACAGTTTACTAGGTTTGGATTTAGGGGTCCTTTGGGTGCAAGCTTCGGTGCTATTTTCTTCTTCTTCGAGCTACGCTTCTCAGGAGTAGATGAAGACAGATGCGTCATCCTTGGCATCCACTGAAGGTTCGGGCAAGAGAGAAGGAGAGAAGTATTGTAAAGTTGAGAGGGTTCGGAAAGAGTAAGTAGAGACAGTACGAGTGAAGAATCGAGTGAAACCCTTATGTTTTATCATTTGGGAATGTCAAACGTCATAAAAACAAAAATTTGGGAAAGGAAATAGCGGTGAAATAAAAATTATCGCGATACAGGTTAAAATAAAATCATAAATAAGGTTCATGGTGAGACTATGAATATTCGTTATGGTGCGATGATGGATGGTCATCACGGTGAGATAGTCAGTCGTCATCATGGTGAGACAGTGAGTAAATTGTTCAGTCATGGTGAGACAGTGAGTGGTCATCACGGTGAGACATTGAGTAACAGACCGTGAACACTAAGTGTTAACTGTGAGACCGTAAGCATGAGACAGTAAATGAGAAACCGTGAACATGAAATAGTAAAGTAAAATATAGTAAAATATTAAATAGTAAGACCAGTAAAATATCTATTTGTGATTGATCATGCCAAGATCATGTATGATGTAATCTAATCTCTCAGATTTTAATGGTTTAGTGAATATATCAGCAAGTTGATATTCAGTACCAATGAATTCCAAAGTGATATCGCCTTTTTGATAATAATCCCTCAAAAAGTGATGTCTTACATCAATATGTTTTGTCCTAGAATGTGAAATATGATTTTTTGAAATGTTGAAAGCACTTGTGTTGTCACAATTTATTGGTACATGTCTGGATTGATATCCATAGTCTAGTAATGTGCGTTTCATCCACAAGATTTGTGCACAACAACTTCCAGTAGCTATGTATTCAACTTCTACAGTAGATAATGCAACAGAATTTCGTTTCTTACTACACCATGATACTAGTGACTTTCCTAAAAGGTGACATGTTCTAGAGGTGCTCTTTCTATCTAAATTACAGCCAGAAAATTCAACATCAGAATAACTAGCTATTTCAAATGATTTTCCTTTTGGATAGAACAATCCTAGATTGGGTGTATGCTTGAGGTATTTGAAAATTATCTTTATAACATGTAAATGTGATTCTTAAGGGTTTTCTTGAAAACAAGCACACATACACACACTAAACATAATATCAGGACAGCTATAAGTTAATTAGAGTATACTTCCAATCATTACTCTATAAGTGGTTTGATCAACAGATTTTCCATCTTCATCAAGATCCAACTTATAAGTGGTACTCATGGAAGTGTCACTACTTTTAGTGCTATCCAATCCAAAACTTTTTAAAATATCTCTAGTATATTTAATTTGAGTCAAAATAATTCCATCATTATTTGGAAAGATTTGAAATCCAAGAAATAATTTCAGTTCACCCATTAAAATCATTTCAAATTCGTTTTTCATAATTTTAGAAAAATCAGTACATAATGAAGTTTTTGAAGATCCAAAAATAATATCATCTACATAGATTTGAACAACTAAAACATCATTATAAATTCGTTTTATAAAGAGGGTAGTATCAGCTATTCCTTTTGTAAAACCTTTGGAAATAAGAAGAGTACTTAATCTATCATACCAAGCTCTTGGAGCTTACTTTAGACCATATAAAGTTTTGAAAGTTTAAAAATATGATTTGGAAAATGAGGGTTTGTAAGTCCAGGGGGTTGTTCAAAAAAACATCTTTAGCTATATACCCATTTAAGAATGCACTCTTTACATCCATTTGATATAGTTTGAAATTAAGATGTGCAGCATAAGCATGTAGAATTCTAATGGCTTCAAGTCTTTCTACTGGAGAAAAAGTCTCCTCATAGTCAATTCCTTCTTCTTGACTATAGCCTTGTGCAACTATTCTAGCCTTGTTTCTAACTATATTTCCATATTTATCTACTTTATTTATAAACACCCATTTAGTGCCTATGGTGAATCTGTCCTTAGGTCTTTCAACAAGTTTCCAAACTTTTTTTCTTTCAAATTGATTAAGTTCTTCTTGCATAGCCTTTACCCAAAATTCATCATTGATTTCATCATCAATGTTTTTAGGTTTAAGCTGTGACAAAAAGGCTTGATGTTCAACCTGATTTCTAAGAGAAGCACTAGTATATGTCCCTCTATCAAGATTACCAACAACAGCATCTAAAGGATGATTCTTTAGGATCCTAGTTGATCTAGTAAAGGTAGGACTAGAAATTTCAGGTTCTTCTCTAGGTTTAGGTTCAACAGCATCAGATTCTGGTAAATTTCCAAAACTGGTTGTCTTCACAACAGGTTCATTGACTTTATCATTAAGGTTCAGAATAGATAAATATTCTTCAATATTTTCAAGAGAAGTTTTAGGCAGGTCATAGCTTCAGCCCTAAAGTAAATAGGCAGGTCATACTCATTAAACATTGTTCTTGCAATTTCTTGAAGGGTTCTATTTCTTCTTTCTACTACACCATTCTGTTGAGGTGTTCTAGGGGCAGAAAATTTGTGACTATAGGCATTGTGTGAGCAATAAGACTCAAACTCATGATTTTCAAACTCATGGCCATGATCACTTCTCAAGGTCTTAATCTTAAGTCCACTAAGGTTCTCTACAGACTTGGATTATTTAATAAAGTAAGAACAAGATTCACTTTTGTGAGCTAAGAAATATACCCAATTATATCTAGAAAAGTTATCTACTAAGACATATACATAGTTCTTCACATTTAAATTAGAAACTCTAGAGGGTCTAAAAAAGTCTATGTGAACCAACTCGAGAGGTTAAGAAGTTGAAATTTCTTTCTTTTATTTAAAAGAAACTTTATGTTTCTTTCTCTTTTAACAGGGATTAAAAACTTTTTCATTTGGAAACTCAAGTTTGGTTAGGTCTCTAACTAAGTTTTTCCTAGTTAGTTTTCTAAGTGAATATATATTTTAGTTTCCTAACCTTCTGTGCCAAATCCAACACTCTTTATGAAAATCATTTAAACAAGTAATGTTTTACTTAGCTAAAGAATTTAAATCAACAGCATAAACATATTCATTTCTCAATGCAGAAAATACTAAAATATTTTTGTAATTGAAAACATTACAAGAATCATTTTCAAACTTAATGTTAAAGACATCATCACATAACTGAGAAATACTTAACAATTTTTATTTCAATCCATCAACAAATAAAACATTAGAAATTAAAACTGAGTTAGTGTTACCAATTTGGACTAGGACAATGGTCTTTCTTTTAAAATTATCACCAAAGGTTACATACCCTCCATCAACCTTTATTAAGATTTTAAAGCATAAGTAATTTCCCGACGTGTTCCTTGAACATCCACTGTCCAAGTACCATGTTTTTCTACAAGAACTCTTTAAGCAGGTTTCCTACAAAACAGATTTAGATGGAAAATGATTTTGGTACCTAAATCTTCTTGGGTCCAGACAGGTTAGCAAGTAAAGCTTTAGGTACCCAAATTTGTCTTATGGGTCTCATATAATTTACAGAATCAATTTTTTTTGAAATATAAACTTTGTTTGATATATAACAACGTGAATAACTAGTTGATGCATATGAATTTCCAGAACTGGAACTAGCAGAATTTTGTCCAAATTTAGGAATAAATCTATTTTTGGTAAACTGTCTATGTCCATGTTGGTATCCCAAACCAGTAGTATACTTTGGTGCAACTTTTTTACCTAGAATTTGAGTTAGATTGTTCTTTCCATTTGTAAACTTTTCTAAGTCCTTTCTAAGTTGCTCATTAGACATTTTCAGTTCAGTATTTTCTATTAATAGTTGAGCATTCTTTTCCTTTTCAATCTCAAGGGCAGATTTAATAGTGATAGATAAAGCATGTCATTTCCTTAAGGATTTTTACTTGTCCTTAAGTTCATTATAGGTCTCTTCTAGCATATTACAATGTTCAAATAATTCTTCACTAGACATGTTTTCAGATTCATAATCAGAATTAGAATCAACTCCTGAATAGTATGAATTTAAATTAGGAGGGTCAAGTGTTACCTCAGATGTGTTTGTCATAAAACACATGTTATATTTATGAGAATCTTCATCCTTAGCAGAATTAGAATCACTTTAAGTGTCTTCTAAGGCAGTCCAAGTTGGTTCCATAGCTTTCTTATACTTGGTGTCCTTATAGTCATGTTTCTTCTTGAACTTCAATTTTGGACAGTCAGCTTTAATATAACCTTTTGTCTTGCATTCAAAGCAGATAACTTCATAACTCTTATCATCTTTCTTCCAATCCTTTTTTCAATGACCTTTGTTTTCATATTTACCTTTGTAGTTTGATTTTCTGAAGAATTTCTTCTTCCTATATAATTTCTTAAATCTTATAGCTATTTGAGCCATCTCAGCATCACTATCAGAATCTGAACTTTCACTTGTTGAACTTTCAGTAGGTTTGTGAACTTTCTCCTTGTAATTGATCCTTGAGGCAGTAGACTTAAATGCCACCGACTTCCTTTTTGGTCCATCATCTTATTCCTTATTCACCTTGAGTTCTTCCTCATACATCATAAGCTTACCAATTAGCTCTTTAACAGGAAGAGCACAAATGTCACATGACTCTCTTATTGAAACAGATGTGCCTCTCCATCGGTCTGGCAAACATCTCAATATTCTCATAATTTGTTCCTTTACTAGAACAGCCTTTCCAAGGGAGCTCATAGTGTTGAAAATATCATTGAACCTGAGATACATATCATAAATAGGTTCATCAGTCTTCATTTTAAAATTATCATATTTAATAGTATAAGTGTTCAATCTCATTTCTTTAACATTGGTTGTTCCTTCATGAGAAACACCCAAAGTATCCCATATTTCATAAGCAGTTTTGCAAGCAGATATTCTATTAAACTCTTCATCTCCTAGAGCACAATACATGTCATTTATAGCTTTACAATTATTATTGTAAGCTGTTTTAGTAGGTTCATCCCAAGTTGTTCTTTCAGTTTCTGGAATCTTATATTGAGTCTCTATAGAAGTCCAAATATAAAATACCACACTCTCTAAGTGAATTTTCATCTTAATTTTCCACTGGACATAGTTTGTACCATTGAAGAAAGGTGGCTTGTTGGTAGCAGCACCTTGTAGTCTATTATCCATAGTTAGATTTTAGAAAATATATTTAAAGAGATAAAATTTAGAACTAACATAAATTTAAGATCTTTAAGATACAACTAAAATCATAGTTGAAAAACAGAATGTTTTGAAATTATTTAATAAAAACTGATCCTTTGATACCAAATGTTGGTCGGAGTGGATACTCAAGAGGGGGGTGAATTGAGTTCCAATTAAAATTTCTGTTAAAAAAATATTTGTATTAAAATCCCCAATTTATAAAACAAGTTAAACTATAGTGAATTTTTATTATAGTAAAGGGCCAGTTAGGTTCTCAAGAGATTGATTAGTTCTCAGTTAATTTAATATGAAGATCAAGTAACTTTTGAAGCTAACCTAATGCTTTAAAGTACATACAAACACTTCCTAGTCTAACTATCAAAGTAACTTTAAAATATATTTGTATTTCAAAGTAATTAGCAGTGGAATATAAAATGTATAGTATATTTTAAACTTAATCTAATAATGCACAGAAGATGTAAAACAAGTGGTTCAGTCTCAAGACGAGACCTAATCCACTCCACTTGGTGATCACCTACCACCAAGTAGTTTATATAAATAAACTCTGATCCACACCCTGGATCGGGGTTAACAACAGTTCATAGACTATCCAGGCCATGCAGGGACCTCTACCATTGTTGTCGTGGGAAAACAATAATGATCAGGCCACGCAGGGACCTCTTCCACAGTTTCTGTGGGTAAACAGGAGTAAAAGGTTTGGCATGAGGACTTTGAAATCCTCCAGTTTAGTACAGGAGTCAGTGTGTGTGTAAAATATACAGAGTACACACACTGCTCGAAAGTAAACAAAAGAATAAATTAGAGTAATTAGAAAAGATTTTATAATGCTCTAGTGATTAGCAGTGTAGCTCTGGACTCCTTTGATTCATCAGAAGTACTTCTAAGTCCTTCTCTGGTTTTTCTGTTGAAAAACAGAGTGTTGTGGGTCAGCTTGTGTTCTTCCTGAGTGAAGATATTATCTTTATTCCAATGTACTTCGCGTTTTCTTCAGTAGTGTTGGATCGTATTCATGAGAGTTATTTCTAAGATCATGCAATGTGTTATTCACAGTTGTGATCAGCATTGTCTTTTTGTTCAGTACAGAGCACTCTCATTTCTTGCTTTGTTGTATTGTCTCTCATCTGTCTTTTTCTTGAGCACACTTCTCTTTATCTTTGAATGCATGAGGTTGAGCTGAAATGTTCCATGAATTTTGGGCCTCGTACCTCATACTATGTCTACAAATAAACATTACTTATGTCAGTGAATTAAAGTCATCAAATATGACCGTTAAAAAGAAAAATAGTAAAACGACAAAAGAGTTTAAGAAATGGTGTCACAGTAGTTATGAAAATGGTGTCTCCTTCATGGTGTGTTCTTCATAGTATGTCCTTCACGGTGTCTCCTTCATGGTGTCTTCTTCACAGTATGTCCTTCACGGTGTGTCCTTCACGGTATCTTCTTGTCATGGTGTCTCGCTCACGGTTTCTGGATTACAGTTTCTGGCTTCTGGTGCCTTGATGATTGTGTGTGGATAACTGTGTCTGGTACTTAGACAAACAGAATGTCTGGATAACTGTGTCTGTTCTTAGTGTCTTGCTTCATGTTTTTAGGCTTACTGTGTCATGTTGTCTCATTGGTCATAGTGTCTGAGACTTAGGCTTCACGGTGTATGTGTCTTTCTCATAGTGTCTTTCTTAATGTGTGAAGCTTCACAGTGTCTTGTACTTAGTCAAACAACTATATTCAGACTTAAACAGTAATATGCATAAAATGAATTGAACTTAACCATTATAAAGTATGAGATAACTTGAAACATAAATACACATGATTAATAATATTTTTGATCCTTAATAAGATTGGTGATTATTAATAAGATTTGTGATTATTATTGAGATTTGAAAATAGTAATGATATTTTTGATCATTAAAACGTGATTAATACATGAGGAGTCCAACACCCACTTTTCAAAGAAACAAATAATTCACATATTTTACTTTTCCCCTTTGATAATAAATGGAACTTATCCTTTCATTCATTCAAGCTCCTTGATTCATCATTATTAAACTTTCCATGTCATGATTTACCTCACTTTTGATTTTTTTTCTCTCATCACTCATGATACAATTCAAGTAGAGTTATGCTTCTATCATGAGAACATGCTTCTTATCCATAGGCTTGTAAATGAACTACTTTCTCCACTTTGTAAATACAAGACACATAAAATCATGAGGACTTTCAGTAAAGGTTCAAATGACTCTAAGGCTTAAGGTTGGTAGAATTTGATGCTCTAAAAATTAAGGCTCAAGGAGGAGGTTAATCTCTTAAGTACAATGCATGATATAAAAAGTAAAAGTGAAATGAAATTATCCCCTTCAAAGTAGCAACACCCACTTCCAAAAACTCAAAGTAATTTCATGATCAAATTATGCATAATGAATGATTTGTGCACCCTCTTGAATATTTTTTTATTTTGTAATTTTGTTTTTTTTTCGAAAGTTCTGATCAGAGCAAACCTCACATCCATCACCTGACCACATACGATCATAAGATTGTCAGTCTAGAAAATGGTTATTTTTGGTTCTCCAAAATCAAATCCCATTTTTATATTTTTTTTTTGGATATTTTTTTCATTTTTTTTCATTTTTTTAATTCAAGATGGGAAAACAATAGAGTATAATGAATGATTCCACAAACTTTTACAATTCCCACAATAAAACCCCCTTACTTCTTCCTTACAATGTGTATCATCCCATCCACCATGATTACCTTTACCCCCACACTTCAACTTTAAAATATCATGAAAATACCATGAGTAGGGTAGGAATGGATAAAAATGTCTTGAAACTTGGATCATCCCTATAAAGGTCATTCATGGTTTCTATGGGATAAAATAAGGATTGATGTAAAGGTGGTATTTTAAGGATAAGTGGATTTTCAAAGGATGCCTCAATCATTTTAAATGTGTTTTTTTACAGTCATATCTTTGACAAGTTTTAATGCAAGTTCTGGTCTGTTACATGTCCCAAGATCACTCAAGAAATATGCTCAAGAATAAATAGTAAGTACTTAGTCTAGAAATCCTCTCAGGAATGAGAAATATAACATTGGAAAATAACTCATGTCATGACTAATAATAACAAATCAATTCACATAAATTTAATAAATTCAAAGCATGAAAGAGGGTAGGGAAATTTCATTTACATGAATCAATTAATTCCTTCAAATCATGAGTCATTATTTCAATATCCATGCTTCATTTTAAAAATTCAATTATTCATTTCAATCATTTAATCATATCAACATTGAAATCTAAAACATGACATCACATGATTCCTAAGAAACTCATGTCTCCTAAATAAGTCGAGTAAAACATTAATTCAAGTGTGGGCATGCAATTTCATCTTTAAAGCTCAAAAAATGATTTTGATGAAAAAATGAAGGGATTTTAAATGATAATCATGAAAAAGTGAACTCCCTTTTGACATAAATCTTTTGTTCCTCTTCCTCTTCTTCTTGGGTCTTCCTTGTGGTTTCCTTCCATGATAGTTCTTGAAAAATTAAAACCACTCATACCATTGTAAGAACCATTCCATTATATCTCAATTGGATGATGTAAGAGGTAACTGACTTCTAAATCCTATGAAAATAGTGAAACTCAGGTTGCCTCCCAGAAGCTTATTTGTTTAATGTTGTTGGTTTGACCTTACCTTATGAGAAGAAATCAGTAGATGGGTTGGAGAAGATTGAACTCCTCCACTGGTTCTTGAGGTAAACTTCCATAGAACTTCTTTAGCCTTTGACCATTGATAGTGAATGGGTTTCTTTTATTCTTCTCAACCTGAATGGTACCAAAAGGATATACATTAGTTACAAGAAATGGACCATCCCACCTAGAACAAAGCTTACCTAGAATTTTCTTCAATCTGGAATTGTATAGTAGAATTTTTTCTCCTGGTTGAAATGTATTTGGTTGGATCATTTTATCTTGTTCCAACCTAGTTCTTCTTTTGTAAATCCTCGAATTCCCAAAAAAAAATATTCTAATTTCTTCTAGCTCCTGTAAGGAAAGTTTTCTCTCTGAATCATTGGTGGGATCACCAGCTTCTCCGTGGGAAATTTCAAAGAGGGAATGGTCGCTTGAAGGGATTATTTTTTAGTCAAGGACATTGAAGTTGACCTTTCTATCTTATAGCTTCAGTGTCATAGTTCCTTCATGTACATTTATGACTATGTTTTCCATTTTCAGGAATGGTCTTCCCAAAATTATGGGTGAATGTCTTGGTACATTTTTCTCCTCTATGGTGAGTACATAAAATTCTCCTAGAAAAATGAGTTCTCTAACTCTTACTAGCATGTCTTCCACAACTCTAGCTAGATAAATAGTGGATCCATTTGTGAGTTGGATAACCTCTCTTTTGGGATTCATCTCACCTATTTTAAAAGATGAGAAGACAGAATTTGTCATTACAATTATGGATGCACCAAGGTCACCCAAAGCATCAGAAATATCTAAGGAAACTATTGTATAAGGAATAGAGAATGTCCCTAGATCTTGACATTTTTTAGGTAAAGGTGGGGTGGAAACGGCTGAGACGCTCTTTTCGAAACTAATTTTTTCATCCTCATCGCGCTTCATTTTCTTGGTGCATATTTCCTTTAGAAACTTTTCATATTTGGGTATTTGGCGGATTGGATCCAGTAAGGGAATGTTGATTTCCACTTTTTGAAAGGTGTCATGGATCTCTTTTTTAAGTTGTTCTTCTTTAGCCTTTGATGATCGAGTTAGTGCAGAAGGGAATGGTACCTTGTTTCCTCCTTTCTCTATTTGTTTCCTTTGAATTTTTTTTATACCTTCTTCTTGGTGTGTATGAATTTCTCTTCAGATTTTTGTTTGGAATAATCCAACTTACTTGGCTTAGGTGGTGGAATCTCCTTACCAATTCGTGTCTTGATTGCACTAAAATTCTCCTTTGAATTTAGGATAGTTTGAGCTGAGAGTTTACCTTGATTCCTGGTTAAAATATCCATAAGGTTATCAAACTTGTTGTCCAAATTTTTCATAGTCTTCTTAAACTCTTAAAAATTTGTTTCTTGGTGTAACTTCTTATAACTTGTTGGAGGTTGTTCAAAATTTCTTCGTTGGAATGGTGGTGGTTGAAATAATTTTTGTGGTCGGAAGGGCTGCTTGTACAATGTCTGGTTCTGAAATTGATGTTGAAATGGTGGCCTAGCCTGGTTTTATTGTCCTCCGTATCCTTGTTGGGTTTGAACTTCTCTCCATTGTTGATTTTGTGGGAATTTCCTTTGCTGGAATGCAACTGCGCAACATTTTGTATCATGTATCTCATCACATTGATCAGTGTAATGATTTGGTGATGAACATAACCCACATATCTGAGGTGGAGATGGATTCTCATTCTCCTTCTTGATTGACATTTTCCTCCCCAGGATTGTTAGTTATTGAATTTGTGTTGTAAGAAGAGGAGATGAGTTATAATTCCTTACCTCATGCATCCCTCTTGTACCAATTCTTCTTATCCTGGATTGTTGGGAATTCCAGGTGATCTTCTCAATCAGGCTTTGGGCTTCTTTGGGTAATTTTTGAATCAATGATCCTCCATAGGATGCATCCAAAAGGTTCATATCGTTGTCCAGAAGTCCTTGGTAGAAAAATACAAGGAAGTGGTGCTCCTATATTTCTTGGTGTGGGCAACTCACACTAAAATTCTTGAATCATTCCCAATACTCGTAAAGAGTCTCACTGGTATCTTGTCAAATGGTGTATATCACCTTCCTAATTTCTGTACTCTAGGAGGCTAGGAAGAACCTTTGCATGAAATTTTGTTGGAGATCATCCCAGTCTTGGATTTCTCTAGGTTGTAAGGTATACAACCACTCCTTCACTACTCCCTCAATTGAAAAAGAGAATGCTTTCCACTTCACTTAATCCTCTGCTACTCCTCTTGGTTTGAATCTTGAACACACATGGATGAATTCTTGAATGTGCCAATTGGAATCCTCACCTGAAAGGCCATGAAATTTAGGTAGCATGAGAATCATGTTTACTCGTAACTCAAAATCATTTGGTTGTTCAAGCATGTCTAACTGATTCAGCTATTTATAAAATTGTAGGGTACAGTGGTCCCTTAAGGTTTGTCATGGGTTTTGTGCCATTATTGGTGGTTATGATTAGAAACTTGAGTCTTCTAAACTTATTTCTTCAAAATTGATTTCAAAATTGAGATTCTAAATCCTAGTAAATAATATTCTTTCTATATCAAGTCGAAATCAAGTAGTTCCTCGTTAGAGGTCCTGGTCATGCAGATTTACACTTGCTCCCCGGAAATGGTGTCAGTTTTGACACACACTTGTCATGAGGTGTGGAAAAAACAATTAAATCCTCGTAAGGGTGTAGTATGAATGGTAACAAGAATATCATTCTACAAATAGTAGTGTTTAAATCTTGGTGTCACTTAAAAATAACAAGTTTGAATGATTTAAGAAAGTAAGTGGTTTTCTTAAAAAAGGTTTATGAAATTAATATGTGAGAGAAGTGGTTGGATTTAGGTTGGGTTTTCCCATTTTTTATTTCATCATAGTTTTTAATAAAATATTAATCCTTTGGTTTTAGAAAAAAAATAAGTGAATTTAATAACAATTGTTTATTATTTTCACCTTTGATTTAATTATTTATCAAAGTGTAGAAATATTAATGGACTAATATTAATTACTTAGGCAATAAAAAATATGGTATTGATTTTCCTAAATAATTAAATTAATCTATCTTAATTTCTCCACGTGATTTAGCAGTCAAAAAATCACTCTTGTAGTTGATTTTCTTCATATATTAACCAATTGGTGTAAAAATGAATAGATCAAGAAATGGTAGAATAATATTTAAATCAAAGCAATTTAATATTTAAGAATAAATCAAAATACAATCGTATTTAATTTAAATTCAAAAATAAATTAAATTGATAATCATTCATTTAAAAAAAGAATTCCTTTGAATTAAACATCAGAAAATCAAACATCACAAAATGGGGTCCCCCTTACCTTCACCCAATCACAAAATATTCTACCCCTACATGAAAGGTGGGGTCAACAAATTCAAATAAAAAATAAACATGGAGGAAGGAATTATTAATGAATAACAAGTAGTAGGACGCTATCCTCCTCTTGGATTCTTGTCGCTAGCTGGAATGGGATGTGAAGAAATGAATTGAGAGGTAGGAGCTCCTCTCCTTTTATAAGAATAATTATTCCTTCTGAATGTGACACGTTTTATACCTCATAAATGACTTTTTTCGGGTTTCTTACTTCATAAAATATGTTCATAAATGTCTTTTCTGTCTCCCCTCAAAATATCAGTGATTTTAGCAACCAGATGTAGTAGTTATGGAATTTTCATTGAATAGAACTATTTATGGCCAAAATTTCCAGGAATCTTCCTTTAAATGTATAACGATCAATATCCACCTTAATGGTTACAAAACTCCATGTAATTAAATGGGTGACAACCAAAATTATCCATCGAATGTATTAGCTATGTAATTTTTATTGAATAGAACTTTTTCTGGCTGAGATTTCTATGAAGCTTCCTTTTAAATTTATAATGATCAATATCCACCTTAATGGATGAAAAACTCCATGGAATTAAATTGGTGAGCACGCTTATGAGTCCTCTTCCATATCCATTTATAATCACTGAAATTGTAGCTATGGAGACCGAATTGTGCATCTGTTAAGGTGGTGGGGTCCAGGCTGTCCTCCTGAACAAATTTCCAACTTCAATGAATTTTTAGTCCCTTTAGATGGATGAATCAGCTCCTGGTCCAGTAGAAAAAATTGGAGGAAATAAAATCAGGATTCTAAAAAAATTATCTCAAATTTTGGACATATATTTTATGAGAAATGACAAAAATACCCTTGTGGTAAAAATCTGTCCAAAAATACAAAATTATGCAATGTTCACAATTTTACTCATTTTCATTCTAAAATTCAAATTACCCATTATTTTAATAAAACATGTAAATACATGGGGTTTATCATTAAAAACAATAAAAAATACTCATTATTTGATCCAAAATATGCATGTAAATTTGCTCTGTTAGTAACCTGGTATGCAGTAGAGGGCCTTACTGCGCACCTATTTTTACAATCCCAGGGGATACTCTTTAGTAAATTCATAAGCTCATTATAAACCATTATTATAGGAGAAAAGTATATAATAATATAAGTTAGGAAATATATAATGGATAACCTAGATAGAAACATAGTGAATCATAGTTTAGGATATATTTTTTATTTAAAATTTTATCCTTCTATGTTCAAATTTTTCTTTTTACATGTTTATTAGCTAAGTATTCAATCCACCTAATTTTACTTTCTTTTTCAAAGTAAATGGATAGAAATAGATGAACATGTGCTGATAATAAATATGAGAGGAAATTTAAAGATTGTAATAATGATATAAAAAATATTATGGGAATGGGTTCTCAAAACACTATGATAGTACTTACTTAGATGGATCATGTTATGAATAATAACATGAATCATGTGAAACACCCTCATTATCATAAAAAAGAGAAAGCTTTCATCGAATCCTTTATATGTAAAATGACTCCCTAGTTTAGTATATATTTCAATCCCCTCCTCTCAGAAGAATGGATTAAATCCATTAATAATATATTATTTTTCCTCCAATTCTTAGAAGAAGATAAAGTTGTACTAGGGTTCTATCATTTTGATGGGGAAGCCAACTAATGTTGGACACTGATCAAGAACATGAAGTCCAAAATTAAAATTTATTCCATTTATTGTGAGGAATTCAAGAAAATATTTTTCAATAAATATTTTCCCCAAACCCTCCATCTCAATATGGAAAGTGAAATCCTTGGACTGAAGCATAAGAAAGACGAGTCTCTCAGGGTGTATGATGAATACTTCACAAGCCTTGCAAGATATTCCTTTGGAGTTGTCTTGAACACCAAAAGAAAGGTGTGTTACTTATTTAGTATACTAAAGCTGAGTCTATGAAAATCATTGGAGATTGGATACTTTGATAGTTATGAGGAGATTTTATGTTGTGCCATCAAGGTTGAAATAGATTTTAGAGACTTTTAGTGATCTCATGGTCTCAGTGAAATTATAGGAATATAGAGTTTCATATGGGTGATAAATCCCATGATATAAGAAAGACCCTACATCCTACATGTCAAAAATTTGGGAATAATCATCTTAGAAACTATTTAAAGGGAACCATGAGATACTTTAAATGTGGAAGAGAAGGAATATGACTAATAACTGCCGAAGGGATATGAAGAATCCCACTAATGTGGAAGAATAAAGGAAGTCTTAGATCACCACTCAGCATATAGTGTAGTGTTTCATCTACAAGGAATATGGTCAATATGAAAACTATTTCCCCGATCTAAGAGTTTTTGGAGGTAATCAACAATAACCACCTCTAAGGTAGCAAGGAAGGGAATATACTATCACTATTGCTAAGGTGGAGCCTGACAATGATGTGGTGACAGGTACGTTGTTTATTCATTCAAGAATAGTGAATGTACTATTTGATTATGGTTCTATGAATTATTTCATATTTTTCAAGTTTATTAAAACTATTCAATCACCTCCTAAAATTTTGGAGGTTTATTTATTTCTGAGTACAACAAATGGGGAAATTATTGCGTCCAAAGTACATAAATCCACCTTAGTTAATGTTTTTGGACTGAACCTCCCAAAAAATCTCATCAAACTCTCTTTGGTGGATTTTGATGCTATATTAGTAATTTATTGGATATATTTATATAAATCCAATATCAACTTTCTAGAAATGGAAGTCACTCATCATATTTTGAATAATCCTCCAATTCTATACAAGTGTAAGGAGGAAGATGAATCTCCTTTAGAATTATCGTCTCAATCATCGATACTATTACCTTATGATCAAGCATATTTAACTCAAATGATTGATAAAAATGAGAGGATCATGCCCAAAGACATTACCATTTTAAGAATATGCTAATGTATTACCTAAATAATTTCATGGTCTTCCTTTTGATCGAGAGGTTGAGTTATTAATTGAACTTATTCATGGATCTTTACATATATCAATTAAACCTTATATAATGGCCCCTATTGAGCTAGAAGAACAAATGAAGTAGTTAGAGGAGAATATGGAAAAGGGTTTTATATGCCTGAGTACTTCATCATGGGGTGTGCTAGTCTTCTTAGTCAAGAAGAAGGAAGGTTCAGTCCACCTTTTCATTAACTATTATGAGCTCAAAAAATCACAATAAAGAAAAATTATCCCTTTCTACAAATAGATGGATTTTTTGATCAGCTACATGGGTCCATTTATTTCCCAAAGTTGGAACTTTGGTTGAGATATTAACAATTAAATTTGAGGAAGGAATATATTCCCAATAATACCTTTCATATAAGGTATGAAAACTATGATTTCATAGGGTTTCCCTTCAGACTCACCAATGCTCCTATAATTTTTATGGACATAATGAATATAGTCTTTAGAGATTACCTATAAAAATTTTTGTTAGTATTTATTGATGATATTCTGATATACTCAAAGAGCAAGGATGAATATGAGGGGAATTTGAATACTATGACGAAAAGTTTTCAAAGGGAGAAACTATAATAAAAGTACATTAAATGTGAGTTATGGATGGAGGAAGAATCATTCATGGGGCACATAATCACTAGAAAATGGATATATGTGGACCCTTCCTTGATAAATAAAATCAAAGATTATCCTAGGAAATCATATGTAACAGAGATCCATAGTTTCCTTGGTATAGTTAGGTATTACTAGTTATTTTTGAAAAACTTCTCCGGATTTTTTAACCCACTAAACTAGATAAATCAGATGGGAGAAAATTTTTCTTCAAAAGTGAATGTGAATACTTCTTTAAAGATTTGAAAAAGAGTCTTATCACTACACTGGTGATCACACTACCAACAAGTGGGGAACTATTTTGGTGTACAATGTTGGTTTAAAGAATGGATTTGGTTTTATACTGATGAAAAATGATAAATTGATATCATATGCTTCAAGGAAGTTAAAAATCCATGAGAAAAACTATCTTACACATGATCTCGAGTTGGCAGTTGTAATCTTTACATTGAAAACCTGGTGGCATTATCTCTATGAGGATAAGTGTGAGATATATACTAATCACAAGATTCTAAAATATATATTCACATAGAAGGAGAATAATATGTACCAGTGAAAATGTTTAAAGCTCATTACGAATTATGACTGCTTAATCCATTATCATCTTGGAAAAGTAAATAAGGTGGAAGATGCTCTAAGTATAAAGGATCTAGAAACATTATCAATGATTAGAATTGATAAGTATACAATACTCTTATATTTTCAAAGTATGGACATGGTTATAATTAAGTAATTAATATCATCAATCCTTTCTCAAATGATTTATCAATTTTCCCTTATAGAAAAAATAAAGGATTCTCCGAGAAATGATTTTAAAATTCAGAATAAGTTGAAATCCATTAGAGAAGAAAAATCCTCAAAGTTAGTAATGGATGAGGAAAGAGTCATGATATTTGGGTCATGAATATGTATACCATCCAATCTATAGATAAATAAGGAGATTATAAATGAAGCACATAGATAAACCTTCTCTTTTCACCCAGGTATAGCATAAAGATGTATTGAGATCTCTCGGATAAAAATTGGTGGGAGATTATATAAGGCCCCAGCCTTAAACCTTACTTAATCTTTAGTTATTACAAGATTACACATTGAGGATCTTTTCAGGTTTAGATTTTTAGAGAATTAGATCATGAAACTTGTATTACATTCCACATTTAAACAAAGTGGTTACATAAAAGATAGTATTCATTCTTCCCATCAATGGAAACATATTGAAAATAAAACATGGATTCTTTCTTGACACATCCTTGACACTATCATCACATCATCTACCTTTCCCTTGACCTGTGAAAAACATTTCAAAAACTTGGGATGAGCATAAAAAGCTCAGTAAGGGTTATAAAAATATGGAAAAGAAACATGAGTTCATATATAAATAAGAATGAAATCATACTTTACCCATAAAACATAGGCACTTTAACATACCTCATCAAATCATGAATAAATCATAGAAATCATAAGACATAAAGGTAACTTGAGGCATTCATAACATTCTTACGTAGGGAGTAACCCTCTTGGTTACGTTTGGAATACCCACCATAGTATATTCCCTAAATTTCTTCGGAGAAACCTTAACGTTTCACTCCTTCGCGTTACCCAATGCATTGGAGAGCTATATCGGGATCACCCGCCCTTATTTTATCATGGAACTACCCGTTTTAATAACAATTACCAAGAACCATAACATAAATGTATCACATAAAACATGCATAAAGGAAACATAACATTCCCACATTTCAATCACAATATAACATTTTAGTATATTGAAATAATGAATCCATTCAAAAAGAAACCATTTCCAAAACCATTTAAAACATTTAATAAAGAGATTTTTGAATCAAAGTGTCCCATACCACCTTGAAGCTTTTAAAATTTTAAACCATTAATATCCATATAAATAAATCCTTAAAACCATTTTGAAAACATGGATATTAATAAGAACAATAATTAAAACATTTAAAGCGATATTTTGGTTAAAGGGGTTTTACCAAAATTAGAGACACTTGAATACAATAATTGAGGAATAACATTTAGTCAGAACTTTATAATATCATGAGAATATATGGATTCATGATATAATATTCCAAAGGACAGAATATACACCATATAAGAGTGAATTGGTGCATAACAACAACGAAGTATCAATAGAAATGTCAAATGTGATGAAATCCATTATAAAGAAGGTATCCTTAAATTAAGGATAAAACAATCTCAGAATTATGTGTGAGAAATATAAATACACCCAATATAAGTGGATATTAAGTTTGAAACAATAAAAGGTCATTCACACATATTCAAAGGATGACATATTCAATAACTACATGTTGAACCCAAAGAAATCGAAATTGGGTTAAAAAGTTCCCTTGGTAAAATTCGACAGCCTAACGGCATCACTTCAAAATTCAGAAAATGAGTTGATGAGAGATAAAAAGGGAATATCATCACTTGGACATAAAATTTACATCAATAATTATATAAAATAACATATCCCAACATAATAGTATGTGAATTAAAAGACATAACAAAAGAAGTCTTTTAAAAAGAGGAGGGTGAAAGGTCCCCTTACCGAGTTGGGTAACTTTCGAAACGTGCACCCCATGGAAGAAGGGTCATACAATGCAGATGTGAATACACATAAATGAAATTATACTACACAAAGTGTATAATAATTTGCAGTACATACACCACTCAAAGGAAATTGTGGCAAATGTAGCATAAATCTCACGGGAATAAAAGTGAGATGATAAATCCCTTACGAAAACTCGGCAGCCTAGCGGCGCCACTTAAAACTTCTAAAATGGATTGATGAGAGGAAATAGGGTCTCTCATCATATCAACATAAATTTTACAGAAAGACTAATACAAAATAACATCCCCCAACATAACAAATAGGAGCTTAAAGGAAGTGACATAAAAGAGTGTACTTAAAAAGAAAGAGAGGGGTAGGATCCCTTACCTCGGGTCCGACTTGACTCGATCATTCTTTAATCTCCTGAATAATAAACTTGAGTTAATTTCTACTTCCGTAAGAACTTTTTTAAAGTTCATTATTCCTTTTATATCACTTATTACCATGTCATAAACATTATGTAATCATTTAAGTTAATAATGTTTGTTTTGTCGATACTTGGTTCTTAAGTCGAAAGTGGACTTCTTACAATTACATGTTGTTCGTGTGGTCAAAGGTTCATTATATCCAGAATTGTATTCATGATTTATATATCATATATATCATATATATCCATTATATTCATGAATTTATAATATTACATAACATTTAGAGTTTAAGAAATGAAATGCACCGTTCATGGAGACGGTAAGCCGTACGTACGCATGAACGCTACTTCCATTTCTATTTCATATTTAATGGAATTAAAACATAATGATACATAATATTATTTTAATTCCAGTATGGTATCATATATAATATCATTAGATATATCCTTTATACGTACCACATATGGTATTAACGAATCAAATCACTTTGAGGGGGCAGTAGTCCGCACTTCCTTAAATGAAGATATCGCATTTACCCATAATGGAAACCATAAAGGTATGCCATAAATGAAAAATACAGAAGCTTAAGTAAAACATAAACATATTAGATATCATATATAAATATAGTTTCATCTTAATGGCCACCTTTGAAGGTGTTAGAAGAATTTTTAACAATCATGGTTTCGGGAGGCAGAAATTCACCATCCACGGAAACAGTATGTTCTTTAACCATTAGATGTAGGTGTGTGTAATTGTAGCTCGAATCCTTCTTATAAAAACATCATAGTATATTGAAGATACTGTATTTTTTATAAAATAAATAAATAAAAAGATTTTAGGGGGTTGGAGAAGCAAAATAAAACAAAATGACTCAAGTGAAGACATTACCTTAAAATCGGGTAACTCCCTTTGGTTTGAGCTCAAAGGATTCCTTGGGAAGACTTCTGCCCAAATTGAGGCTTCAAGGAGTAAAAGAGGGAAGTGGAGAGACAAAATGGGCAGGGGTTGGCCGAGACAAAGGCTTTGGGAGTGTGGGTAAGGAGGTATAGGTGGGGACCTTTTATAAGAGGAGAGGAGGGGCACTCTTGGAAGGTAAACAAAGGTCACTTTATTTTAAAATGGTATTCGGATTTAAGAGGTCCCACATTGATTTATTTCAAGGATAAGGTTATAAGGGTTCGAAATACACTCATCCAATAGGTTTTTGACATGTGTAGGTCTTGGATATTACATTATATTTCCATTTTATTTAAATCGTTAAATACTGAGGTCATCGCAGCATCATCATGATGTCATAAATACTTTAATTTATTTAATGTCTAAAAATTATAAAAAAACACTATGATGTAGGAAATATTTTTATCTTTCCAATTAATATTTATTTTCAAAAATCTGATTTGTATAACCCCATGTAAAAATTGTTTTAGTAAAACATTTCATGTTTGTCTCATTTTTACTTTAACTTTAAATAAAAAAGATATTAATGTCATTTTCCAACCAAAGTGGCTTCATGGGGTCCCCAAGTTGACCCATGGGTTGTCTTTGTCGGCCATGACACATCCAATGAGGTTAGGACATGTGTCAAGTTCATTTCGTATTATTAAAATATTATTTTTACATTAAACTACACTAATTACATCTAATCGCGATTAAAAACTTAATAAGTTACTATTCACAAAAAAATTATTTTTATCCCATTGAACCACATTTTAATTCTTAATGACAACCATGTATGTTGGATTTTTGAAATTCAAAACACAAAGATGGAAAAACTTCATTTAAACGGAAAAATCAGTTTTTATAAGTACCACTTAGTAGTTTCACTATTCATCAAAAATTGAAGTTTTTCAGAAAAATCCCAAAAATTCACCCTAAGCTATATTTGATATTCCGAATTCAAAAATGAAGTCTATTTTACAAAATTCAAAACATATAAATCACATTAATTAATTTAATAATTAATTCCCGCTGTCAGAGCAAATAGCGTGTTTTTATGAAACAATAAGTATCAAAAGATTGACACTAGTTTAAGTCTGATTTCAAAGTGAAATTAATTCCAACGACCACTATTGGATTTAATGGTAAAAATATATTATAATTTCACTTTAAAACCAATTCAAAAGATAATCTAATCATATAAATAAATTAGATTAAAAAGAGGTTTTGAATTAAAATACAACATTTTACATTATTCATTAAAAAATGAACTTTATCAGAAAGATACAAAAAATTTACACAAAGTAAATTTTGATGTCCCGATTCTTAAGAAGAGTTTTATTTGGTCCAATAGAATGTTTAAGAGTGAACAAAACTATATTTAATGACGGTTCGCCATCAAAAGGTGATAAGTGAGCCTTTAGTGAAAACTAGGACATATATGCCTAAAATTGATTTCTTTCCGTATTCTAAGCCTTTATCTTTTATTGGATAAATGTAAAACCATTTAAAAAATATATAATCATATTTTAGTTATTTCTGTCCATTCCCACCAATACAACGACTACATGTTAACTACCATTTAAAATAATATTATTTTATTATTAGAGTGCAACGTAAGATTCCCAAGAAACTCGTTGTTGCGTGTTGGGTACGCCATCGAGCATAGCGTCCCATTTAAATTAATATTAATATTTTATTCACAAATATGGATAAATATGAAAATGTCATATTCTTTATTTACCTGGGGTGTTACAGATTATGTAAAAGGATATCACTAAGTATACATCAAAGTTCCTAGTATGTCAGTAAGTGAAGGATGAAAGGAAAAATTCTAAGGGGATGATGCAACCACTACCCATACCAACATGGATGTGGGAAAAACCCATGGAATTTTTCACTGGACATCTAAATACATCTAGAGGAAACAATGTTATTTGTGTTGTTGTGGATCATCTTACAAATATAGATCACTTTAATGCAATTCAAGATGAATTCACACTGGATAAACTTTCATAGATATAAATCAAGGAAGTGGTAAGGATATATGGATTACCCCTATTGATTGTATCTAATCAAGATCTGAGATTCACCTTGATGTTCTGGTAAAGTCACCAAAATTATTTAAGAACTGATCAGAGCTTCATAAGGTCTATCATCCTCAAACTGATGGCCAATCTGAGAAACCTATTCAGACACTAGAAGACATGTTGATAGCATGTTATATGGACTTCAAAGGTGGATGGTACCAACATCTACCTCTGGTAAAGTTATCTTACAATAATAGTTTCCACCCGAGCATCCAAATGGATTCATATGAATCCCTCTATATTAAATGATGAAAAACACTGGCATACTGGGATGAGGTTGGTGAATATAAGCTACTAAGACCTGAAATGGTTGAGGGAATGGTGGAAAGGTGAAAACCATTCAATAGAACATCAAGGCATCCCAAATTCAACAAAATAGTTATGGATACAATCATCAAAGAGACCTTGATTTTATGTATTGAGACATGGTATTCCTCTACATATCTCTGTGGAAGAGAATCATGGGATTTAGGAAGAAAGTAAAGCTAAATCCCAGGTACATTTTCCCCTTTTAGATTCTTGATCGTGTTAGAGTCGTGACATATCGACTATCACATCCACCTACCATGCCTAAATTACATGATGTATACCACATATCCCTCTTGAGGAATTACATCCCGATTCTTCACATGTACTAAATTCATAGGTGGTACAATTGGAAAATGACCTCCCATACAAGGAGTAACTAGTGAAGATCTTGGATTGTAGAGATGATGTTCTATGCAACCAGAAAAATGACCTGGTAAAAGTAATATGGTGGAACCATAAGTATGAAGAGACAACATGGGAACCTAAGGAATAGATGGAGGAGAAGTACCTGCACCAATTTTCAATAAATATTGTAAACTGAAATTTCTAGGGTGAAATTTCATAAGCAGGGAATAATATAACAACCCAAAACTTTTATCAATGGAAAATCACTTCTTATAATTATTTCATATAGTATAAATAACATAAAATCACATAAATAACACAATATAATCATTATAAATGAATAACTAATTAAATGAGACTTATTTCCAGAAGTTAAGGAACATATACTGATGAAATAATAACTTGACCTTATGGAATAGTAATGTGACCATTATGAATATTAAACCAGAAAATGGAATAGTAACCTTACCTATAAATGTATAAATAAAATTTAAGCATCATATAAATTATAATATGATATAATTACATCATAGTATAAGTAAATGAATGTTTTATAAATTATTAATTAAGTTTTGATATTTTTAAAGAACCTAAGTATTTATTTTTAATTTTATAATTAAAAAAATGTTTTAAAAGAAACTTTAATTTCATAAAATGTACTCATAAATTAATATTTTCATATATTATGATTATAGGATAATTTTTTGAGACCTTTGTTAATTTTTCAAAGTTTTATAAAATTGGTTATAATTTTAAAATCATTATTTTTCAAGTAAATGGTGATTTTAATTAATAATTAAATTTATAATATTTACAAAATTATTTTCATAAATGGAGTTATTTTTAAATTCTACACATTGAAAAATGTTTATGGTGTTTTTTTAGTATTTTTTCCAAAATACGTGAATTTTCTTGAATAGTAAAATATAATAATTTATGGTATTTATATATAATAAGTTCAATACACTATTTATTAAGTCATCTCTAATGTAAGCATAATAATCTCTAACTAACTTTAATTATTTTAATATAATTTTTGATAATTTTCAAACTATTCATATTCATGAGGATAAATAATAAACTAATGAATAAAATAATGAAAAACCACCCTTCCCCTCCCTTATAAATACCACCCCTCACCACATATTCTCCTCAAACCTCTCAAAATTTTAAACTTTACAAAATTATACCCAATACTATTCTCAATCCCGACACAAAATCCTAGATCTCTTGGAATCATAAAAATACCAAAACCTTTTCCTTGGGGAGGCTCTCAAGGACGATAAATTCAAGAGGTAAATTCCTTTTCATTTTCTATAAATTTCAATTCAATTTTTTCCTTTTATTATTCTCTCCAAACCTACCCTTACCCAAGTTAAATTATAACTCCATTATCTTAAATATAATTTAATTTTATTATGTTAATGTAATAATCCCTCATCAATACTCCTTCTCCTCTCCTTTTGTTCTAAAAATGAAATCATCACCTATGATGTGCCAATTTATTGACATTGTGGACAATGCATTTTCATTTTCCTTTAATGCCTTCAAAGTTAGTCATAAAACCATTTTTAATGGTTGAAAAGGATTTTAAAATTTTTGTTATAAATTTTTTTATGACTTTGAAATAATATGTATATATAATACTAAATGATAAAATGAAATGAGTTTGTTGTGATAAAAAACCACCAAAATTAACCTAAACAATTATCATTAGTTATTTATCTAATGATTCCTACCCACACCTAATAACAAAATGAATTATATAACCATTTAATATTATATATGTTTATTAAATACATATAAATTCTATTTTGTGAATCCATTCTCTTTTTACATAATTTTTCATTCATGTATACAAGTAACTAATCATGAAAACCAAGGAAATGAATGCTCCCGAATAATAAAACTATATCTTATAACTTATCAAAAGGCCATGAATGAACATAACAAAATTATAATGAACAAAATAAATTAAAAAAAAGTTCTAAATTAATTAATTTATTTATTTAATTTTATTATCTAGGACATTAAGATCATGTGTAGAACCATTTTAGATATAAGGTTAGGGATTCTACTTGAACCCCCATTTTTCCTTTGGGTTACTCTTTCACTCTCTTTAATACAATGTAACTCTTATTTATTTTTGTGTAATTATTCTAAAATTTTTTTATATGTTCCAAAACCATATATCCAAATCATATCATCATTATTTTATGGGTAAATTTGTGTTTTAAAAAGGTTCCCTCCTCAAATCTTTCTGATAAGAAAGACTGATTAAAGGAAATTTCACGATTTATTACCCATTTTCAAGTACACTGCATAATTTGTTTTAATCCACAATTATTTTTCTAAAATAAATAATTTTACCATGAAAAATATCTTCTTTGTTTTTTGGTTTTATGAAAAAAAAATCCTTCTTTTCTTTAAATTCTCATTAATATTTTCCTTAAATTACACTAAAATGATTCATTTATAAAGTTTCTTAAACACTCATTTTATATGTTTCCACTTAAAAATGACATCATGTATCATGTTCCATTCCTATTCTACCTTATGAAGGTCTAATTATGTTTTAAATCTATTATTTCATCGAAACATTTATGATAAGATCATTTTTTATACTCTGTGACATGATTATGATACCCATTTCATTCTAGGGGTAACGCTTATGCGTATTCCTCATGTAGAACACATATTCATGAACATGTTATGATGAGTGATCCTAGATATAACTCTAATGAATTGGGTAATGTTTATTATTATGATTCTTCATGTTCGGGTATAGATTGAACCTAGTTCCTTTATGGGACTTTGTCTCCCATGTTATATAGTATTAGCAGTTAGCCTTAAATCGTGTTTATGTCATGTTATAAGTTGTTTCCACATTCCTATGATACCATGATTATATGTTCCCATGTTAGTAATTTTATTCTTACTTATGTTTATTCATGTACCATGACTTTATGTCATCGTGTTATGCTTTATAACATAAGTGTTATGTTTTATTCCCATGATTATTCCCTTAGAGAGCTTTATAGCTCTTCCATTTTGTTCACGTATTCCCTAGGTTATCCTATGTATTTATAAGGGCTCAAATGGAGTTAGGATCTCATTATTAAGATTAAATAAAAGATATTTTTATTTTGGTTTCATGATGTTTAATTGTACACCTAATCTTCTAGAGATAGTAGACTTTATGATCCTTGGCTTGTAATTTGAGGTTTATGTATGCTTAAAATCATGTAATAATTTTTTTAAATGGTGAGGGATGCTATAATAAACATCAGTCAAAGTGTAATCATAGTATTTATGATCTCATGGAAACTAGGATACATGTAAATGATATATTAATCATGATTCATTTTTAATGTATCATACTTAATAGTAAAAGTATTTAAACTCATTTCCTTTACATTAATATATCTTTCATAAGATAAAGATTAGGTATCTAAGATTTCATAAGCATTTCCACATAAATATCTCACACTAAATTCAACATCAAAAAAATAAAAAAACAGTGTTCATAGATTTTTTGTTTGAATCATAAGTTTCTTTAATAGGAGTATTAGATTCTTTTATAGTAATTTAAGTTTTTTATATTGATCTTTGATAGATTTAAAAATATCAAATATCATACTCTCAAGATAAATTTTCATTTTTAATTTCCTCTAACCATTAAATTATGTAAAACTATTAGTAGCATAACATTCATAATTATCATCCATAATTATAAATTAAATACTAAATAGAAATTAAAAATATCTTCATATAAACATGATTAAAGTTTAATGTAATCAAATAGAAGTAGATAACCAAAACCTTTGATAATTGTTTTGAGTGGAAAAGAGGTTGGGGTGAATTAATTTTCCAATTATCATTTCTATTTGAAAAATATTTAATCTAAAATTTTGTACATTGAAATATAGTCCAGATAATTAATACAATAGGTTTTTATAATTTCATTATTTTAACTAATCTATAAAGAATCAAATAAATACTTTTCTAGGATAATATTATGACCATACTAATATTTGGATATTAATATACTCACAATAACGAATATAAATACAACCTCTAAAAAATAACTATCATAGTATAATTTTTTAAATTATATTTTAATAATACTCTTAAAATAGAGGAAGAACATAATTAAAATATATATCAGGACTAAAAAAAGGTTCAGTCTCAATCCAATAACAAATCCTACTAAATTTGAATTCACTTGCTACTAAAAACATTTAACAATAAATAAATATATCTGTAAACTAGATCAGGTTTAACAAATAGGATCACAAAGGGATGTCTAGGATATACACTACCTATTTTATAGTTTTTGTGGGAGTATATAGAGGAATAAATAAATTAGAGAGAGTATCCCAAACTTTCCAATACAATATGGTATAAAGTGATAATAAATAATTAGTGAGATAAAAGAAAACATGAAAGTAATAAAATATATAGGAAGATAATAAGAAGTAAGTTAATGTAGAATAAGATCATAGTTATGAAACTATACACATGACTCTTATATTCTCTATGTTCTTCTATAGGATAGACACTGACATGTGAAAACGCGATGATGTTCTCTAATATTTTAATATAGTTCTAATCAAAATAGTGTATTGTGTACTTTTCATTTTTTCTATTCATAAAAGGTATCTTTATTGAATTAATGTATCTCTCTTTATTTATATACTATCAGCCTTTAATAAAAGTAAAACTTAATTAAGGAATACATATTTTAAGCACATTATTACTAATCCTCATACTCGACATGAGATCTAGGAGCATTAAATCATTCTGACTTCACATTCAATTCTATGGAGAAAGTGGATAGAAAAATATAATATTTAAATATAATAACTAATTTTAGATAGGTTCTAACTAAGTGTTCCATGTGATCATATCCATTTTTTATCCAACACTTAGTAAAAAACATGATCAGATTCCTTGAGAAGGCCATACTGTTTAATTCTTGACCACATGTTCGATCTATTACTAATACAAAATTCTAGTTGTTCAATTTTCATTGAAACACCTATGCCATAGATTTGGATTTGTGACTGAAGTCATTTGTGTAATCCAATAGTCTATGTGGGAAATTTGATAGGTGATAAAATATGAGATTGATTTTCTTTAAATTATATTAGCTCTAATATTTTATCAAAAAACAAATTTTCATTATGTCAATTGACTTCATCAAACGGACACTTCAAGACTAGGTGTCATTTTTTATGGATAGAAAAACCATGTGGTCACTCAATTTTTTCTTTTTTTCTCTTGTTTTTCCAAGATGTTAATTGAAGTGTTGGAGATAAATCCCCAATGGTAGATCCCATAGGCATGAGGTTGATCCATTCATTATGTGTTCAATCCAATACTTTCCAAAAATATTAATATTTTTAGTGTTTCTGAAATATAACATGACGTCACTTGAGTTATTTTTTTATTTACATAATGGTAGATTTCATAGACATAGTCAATGAATAGGTCATTTGGTCACTCTAGTACTTAACAAATTTAAATTATTTTGTCAAAAAAACATACAGTTGATTTCTTCATGTTTTCAATTAATGACTTAGAGAAATTATTTTTTCTAAACTCATATTTTAGTGCTCTAGATTCTTTATATTTATGTTAAATTTATAACTTTTTTGGAATTTTTCAAATTTCCATTAGGAATATATAACTTCCATAAAATATAGAAAGTATTGGAAACACATAAACATGATTTGTTAGTATTAAAATAAGGATTCACTAGACTAAGAAAACAGTCCATATTAACTTGAAATTTCCTTTATCTATGTGATGCATCTAGATATTAACTTTAAACATCATGAACATATATTAAGTTACCATTACATAGGTAAAAAATTCATCTCAAAAATACGTAAGTAATTTCTTAAACAATTATGAGTCCTTACAACTTCTATAGAATATAATAGATATTACTCTTACTATTAGTACATTCCTTTAAATCGATGATTAGAACATCCATCATCATATTCTAAGGGGTACAATTACTCTTTCTAGACATTATCTCTAAGGCCACAGCACATCTCACCTTCTCTTTTACATGTAAAATTGTAGTACACCCATCTACATGTTACACTTTATCATTAGTTCTCAAGAACATTATTAATAATAAATACAATATCTTTATTTAGTTTCATCAACCTCTCCCTTTTAATTTATTTATCAATACCCTTTTTAACTTCTCCAACTATATGAATTTCAACTCTCTCTTGTTGAAACTAAATTAAAAGGGACTATGAGTGATATTCATCTAACTATATCCTTCTCATGCCATAAAGTTATCCTTTTATTCCCTTTAAAATTATATTAATCCACTTATGATGGAAGGGTGACTCCATATGATATTATTTAGAAAAGAAAATTTATTTATTCAACATTATGTCTACTTGGGATATCCTAGAGTAGGAAAACAAGAGGGATATAAAAAAGGTTGTCAATTATGTCCATAAATAACCATACATGTGATAACACACTCAAAAATAATTATAGAGGCTACTCATAATGATTCATTAAGAAATAAATTGTAGTATTCACACATATCTACAAATATATAAAAATTTTCAAGTGAAAATAATACAACTCCCCTTTGTCTCATAATTTCATCATCCGGTACTCCCTATTTAAAAACATGTTTGATATAAATAAAGTTAAGGGTTGAGTGTGTAATTAGAATACTATTTTATCTAGTATTGTATAGCTATCTATAATTTATAGATTCACACAACTCATGAATTCATGAAAACCCCACCTCATGTTTTCACCCACAAAAGGGATTCTCTAATTTCCTCCACCTTATGGAAATTGATATATACCACCAAGAACATATTTTTTCCAACAATGAAAAAATTATATCATATCCTTAAATTCAATGATTGTTATCATAAATAAATAAATGTTATAGGGAATAAGTAGGGACATATTAATTCCTCAGATGAAACACTATGGCTGATATAATTATCTTAACCTAGATTTTTTTTAAACATAACATGGGTAGATTTCTTTTCAATCTACTTTTGGTTTTTATTCTCAATAGTTTTCTTTTATTATTTCCCAATTTAACCTTCTTCTTTGTGTGAAATTTACTTCTAAAACACAATATTACTTTTCTATAAAACTCAATTTTCTAATTTAACCATTATATAAAAATAGAATTTATGTGCTCTCATTTTAGTTTTAAATATCCCCGACTATAAAGGATTAGATGTTAAGTGTCTTCTCATTTTATTTCATGAAATATTTCACCTTACACATAAAAACCTAGTAGCCTTAATGTTTCCATTGATTGAATTATTCTCTATTTTTTCTTATAGAATGATGATATTCTATTCCATAATCTTTTTTTACATATTGGGAGTAGTTTTCAGAATACTTATCTTCTATTTTATCCTTAATTAATACTCATGTTACTTTTCCTTTTCCTTTTTCTTATGTTTTTTACTCAACTGGTTTTTTTATCATCAGTGTTTTTTTCAATTTTTTGTGGCCATATATGATTTTCATGAATAACATGTTATTAAAACATTCCAATTATTTTTTCCAAAATATATTACAAAACCAATTATTCCATATAAATATCTGATATTTTTTATTAATTTTTATATTTCCTAGACTTAACAGTTTATTTTTTTGTACATTCTTATCATATTATTGGGCTTTGATTAGTAAAATATAACACTCTTCCATATAATATAGTCATAGTAGTATACTAATTATCAATATTAATCACCCATAATTTTATAATTTTTAAAATTATTATACTTTCTAGAAAAATTATATTTAACAAAATTAATACATTTCAATATAGATGGTAAATCATTTATTGGTTGATCAAGAATGAAATCAAGTACTTCCTGCCACTTATATGTGTCTTCTTTTGAAAATTACTCCAAATGGAAATTTATATAGCATCAAAGTTACTCTCAATATCCTAGGAAGGTCCATCTTGTGTGGATTTTAGATTCCCCATCCTTACTTCAAACTCAAATAACTTCATCAAGATGAGGTTTTTCTCATCCTCAACTGATCTAAGACTAATTTCTTGATCATCTTTAATCTTACTAAATTTTTTCACCAAGAACTTTTTTGAATTCCTATAAAGAAATTCCAAACTCTTTTATTGTTTTTTTCTTTATCCTATAATTTATCTTTTTTACCATCCATATAGCATTTTTTTTATTTTCTAGTGTATGTAAAGATTCAAAAAAATTTATTTTAGATAATATTTTCTCACTAGTATGACATTAAAATTACTCTTTAATAAGTATAAATCTTATATTAAAAAGTGATATAGATTTCTCTCTTTATTCCACTAGGTTTATAAGTGAAATGTACTTTTGAATCTCCTATTTAGTGAAATATCTATTTCATTAACTTATTATTCAATTGGTGGTTTTTATTTATGATTTCGCTTGAAAACATGAAATATACATGTTCCAACTTCTTGGGAACATCCTTTAGTTGGTATTTAATTTCCAAATGAAGATCATTAATCAATACATCATCATATTATATTGAACAAGATTAATTAAAAGAACCATAATTGAAAGAATTTTTAATAATTGATACACTTTTATTACCTTCAATTAGTGGTTCATCTCTAGTAGGCTTTTTAATTCTTAATTAGCTTATTTTACTTTATTTTTATTCTTTTTTGAGTCTTATTTGAAATCCCTAGATTTATACTATCAATAATATCATCTTGTTTCTTCATATAAGTAATCCTAGAGACTTCCTTAAATCCATAATTCATTAAAAATATAAAAATATATATGTAAATATTGGATATTTTTAGAGTAAACCAAGATTATCTTTGATACCACTTGAGATGTACGTGTTTAGTGGACCACTAATATTGAGGTGAAATAGGGGCCTTATTTTAAAAATTACCTTTTTTTTATTCAACCTCTTAAACTTGTAAAGGTTCATTTTCCACCTAGTAAAACTCATAGACTCATATAATGTGTAGAAATAAAAAAAGGCATATATAATTACATGCAATTTATAATGTTTGGAATAAAACCCTTCTCATTTCCATATTTGGTTAGACACCCCAACCTACACTTTCTATACTATGATCCCATTGTCAAATATAGCAGCTCATGCTTCCCATAATAATGCGACTATTTATTCACCCAATCACATATCATTGACAGAAACTACTCATGCACCATAATAGTTTGTTGTTTTTGGTTATACCCCCAAGCCACCATCTATTCTTCAACGATTAGTTATACACCCAAAAAAATAGCTCATCTATTTGATTAGTTATAAACCATAATCAATTATCTTAAATTTTGATCTAAATATAGAAAGATCTCCTTTGAACTTCATTTTTCTTCTATGACACTTTATCTAATCATACATCACAAGCATACAAAATCTGGGTTTCCCCAATACAAAATATTCAAGAACATTAGTAGGAAAAAATTATTATAAATAATACTAATCTTGAAAATCACTTTAGATCATGATAGATCTTAATTTTTATCATCCTTCATGAAAAATATGGTTATTGTGAGCTTGGTCTTCTATGATAACCCTGATTCAACTTCTCTCTCTTCAATATTGGGTGGTATCATATCTCTCAATATTTTCTTTCACAATTACTTTGATTTATATAAATATTATTCAAACACATTATTATTCTATACCAACACAATTTATACTCACATAATATTATGTAGACAGTTATTTTCCATTATCTTCTTCATCCTTTGGAAGGTCTGATCTTCTCATTTTAATGGGACTTAGATTTTACTAATTGTTTTTCAAAAATAACACATTTTAATTTCTTCCAACATCTTCCTCTTAAATATCCTAAAGATATGGAATTATTCCCTTATTTTTTTTATCTATGAAATTTTGTATCATTTAAATATTTTTAAATCACTAAGTGCATAGAAGGATGATTAGTTTCTATGTTTACCTCTTACTTATAGTGTGGTTATCATATTAGCAATTCCAACTTCTAATTTTTCTGGTTTTCCTTTCATATATTCTTGGGTTAAGATATATATTATCATGGTGTTTGGTCTATGAAGATTTTCTTAATGAATTATGTTTAAAAAGGGTGAGTTTTACCTTTATGTTGCTACCAGTTTTTAGTGTTACCTTTACATAAGTTCATGGTACCCTTACATAGGGAATAAAATTCTCAGATTACCTATACATTTAATGGATATAACTTTATATAGATCATGGGTTTTTAGATTTATCTTTATATAAAATCCATATTAACTTAAAATCACCTTTATGAATGTGCTAATTTTGGATGTTACTTTATGTTGTTTTCAAAAATATGAAGTTACCATTACATAGGATGAAAATATATCTCAAAAACACCTCATTCCTTTCTTAAACCATTTTTTAGGCCTCCAAAATTTCATCAAAATTTGTATAATTAGCTCTCATTATCTATACATTACATTGTCTTGAAGATTAACACATCAATCATCACATCTGGGAGATTCCTTGAATCTGTCTATCCATGATCTATAAGGATTCAATACTTATCACCTTTTATTTTCCATGTAGAATTGTATTATACTTATATAATTAGTACTCTTTTACATTACTTTCAAATCACCATATTTAAAATAAAAAATCATATTCATTTTATGAACATCAATATCAATATAGAATAGGAAAAATCATAAATTTTTTATTCTATGAATTGATCGATCACACAGAATAATTACAACACATGTAAACCATTATAATAGACAAGTACATCACATATCACATATCTAATAATGGTAATTCATTTAATCAATCAATCAATTGAATCAAAATATGTGATTTATTATTATACAGGTGTAAAAAACAAATCATAGCTGAAATCAACTAATGGAATGATCATAAACATAACCAAAAACTTATTACTAGCTTAAAATCAAAGTTGGAGTAAGAAAGGTATAAAAATTATGAAGGTTAACACTCTAATTATCTTTCCAATCTGATGTGATGAATATTTTAATAATAATAATACACCCCTAAGTATATTTATGATCATATGAAATTCCATGTGATATAATTTCCCTGGTTATTCAAAATTATAATCTTAATTATATTATCTCATAAGTCTACCTTGTATAATATAAAATCCATATAATAATTCTAACCTTAACATGTCAACTCAAATTCATACTTTGATGGATTTTTATCATTCCACTATTCATACCTAATAAGTGATGTATATATAACACCAAATCATCAATTATAGTAATTAAACATTATGTTTTCATGAAACTATATCACAATGCACATTTTATTAAATCATGGCACAAAAATTATAATTCCATAGGATGAATATGAATTTTAAACTTACTTTTTCAAAAAATCCTAGAATGATTTTTTGAAATTATTTCTTAGAAATAAGATTTCATGAATAATTGAAAATGTAGTATTAAAATATTCATAATATTATTTATAATAATGTGTTATAATATTTATAATTAATCTTGTATTTATAATTAATTTCATATAAATAAATAAAAGATCAATTTGAGGTAAAAACATATATTCTTCAGAAAACTTTCTTCAAGTACATAATGTTTTTCCATTTTAATTAGTTAAAATAATATCAAATAATAAATTACTTAAATAAAATGAATAGATTATATAACTAACTAAATGAATTTAAATATAGTTAATAATCATAACTAGTCATCGAGTTAATGTAATAACATCTTATTATTTAAAAATGCATTTTCTAAAAAACACCTTTTCATCACATTTTTTGGGTATATTTTTAAATTAAATTCCACCGCTTCTATGAATTGAATTTGATAAAATAGAGTACATATTTTTAATAATAATAATTAATATTAGGTAACATATTCAACTTAATCTTTTTATCATAATTAATATTATAAATAAAAAACATATGTCACAATGATTAAGGTTGGCATGGGTTTACCAGGGGTCAAACAATGATATAAGGGTAAGTTTCCCAATTAAACATGTATAAATCCTATATATGGCCATATTTTGACCTCAAATATTCCCTTAATAAAATATATGGTGATTTGGAATCATTTTTTTCATATGATATTATTATATTTTATTCTATTAAAAAAATTCAAGTGTGTCATTGTTGGCACCAAAATTCAGAACAGTGAAGGAGCCAAAAATGAAGGCACCACTGACTGACTCGTGAAGCCATTTCACAGAGTTCCCCCCAACACCGAGCCCGTCGTGAAGCGAGGAGGTGGTACGCTCCGCGACCCCATTTGACGTTTGTGATCTCACTGCGAAGTGAGGAGGCGGGATGATCCGCGACCCCATTTGACGTTTACGAGCCTGCCGCGAAGCCAGGAGGCGGGACACTCCGTGACCACATTTGACGTTCGTGAGCTCGCCACAAATCCAGGAGGCGGGATGCTCCACAACCACATTTGACGTCCGCAATCCCAACGTGAAGAAACCCAGTCCCCCTTTGAGCCACGTAATCTCCGCTTCATGGAACCTCTTTCCTATAAATAACAGGATCCCCCAGATCCCAGGGGATGGACAATCTGACCTTTTGACTTCCCAACACCCGAATTGTGAAGCATCCTTCTCCTCTTCAAACCATGAGCTATGCGAGGTAATTCTGCTCTGCGAAGTGCCTCCCCTTTGTCTCATTTCGATCTCCTCTTCTGAGAGGGATGCCTTTTACTAAGCCTAAGGGCCTTGGAGAAGGAGGGGGATCCCCAAGGGTACCCGGATCATCATGGAGTGTTTATGCTTCGCGAAACACCCTTCAGGTACACATGATCCACATGTTAAGGCAGGGTCACTGTACTTAGTGAAGCACATTGCTTCACGACACCTTGCTTCACGAGTCACCTTTGCTCTGTGAGGAAATGCTCCGTGAATGACTTTACACTTCTTGTAGCACCTTCCATATGCACCTTCGTCCTATGCTTAGGCTAAGGCACCCCACTTCGTGAAGCACCCCCCTTCGCAAGTTCCCTCCGCCATGTAGAACAACAGAACTTCACAAGGCCATGGCCTATGAACCCCTCTACTTTGCAATTCCTTTTCCCGTGTGACCCTCTAGGTTTTCACTATGTGACTTAAAAGTCCCTTGGATGATACTGCCCATTTCATTTCTTCACCTTATGCTTCTTCGCATAGGCACGCTAACGGCTATTGCTTCTTCGCATAGCCACACTAACGTGGACCCCTCGATGGTTCTCTCCATGATGCCCCCTTGCAACGGATTTGCCTGTCCCCTATCTACACCAAGGAATAGAGGGTACCTGTTATGTAAGTCTTAGGGGTGCAGAGTGAACCCACCTCGTCTGAGCCGCAGGATGTTAAATGTCCAAGCACCATCATCCTCATCACATGACGTTAAACTGTGACCTCACACCATGCCACGCACGCAGGGCCCTCCACCTTGGACATTTTTCACACCCACTCGTCTCCACGGGGATGGGATCACCCCTCATAGGGGATGATATCCTCTTTATCAGAGTGGTATTTGTCCACAGGGAAAGAGAAACCACCTTGGTGTAAGCCCCTAGCTTTCCTTGTAGGAGGTTGCATCTGTAACACCCTGAAATTTTATGAGATATATTCTTTTTAATTTCTTTGATGTATTCTATTGTACACAATACCAAGATTAGATTGCACTATATGCAACACCGTATTATATTACAATATATGCAAACACTATTCTAGGCTTATGTTGCACGCTAGATCAACCTTCCTCGATAGCGTGTGTTGTACGCAATACTGAGTTTCACTAAACGAGATATTATTATAATATTATTAGGAACTAGCCATTATGAATAGTAATACCAACTTTTTGAAATTTTATAAAATTTATCTTTCAAAATGGACTTCATTTTTGGATTCTTAATATCGAAATTAGCCTGGGGTGAATTTTTTCTATTTTTCTGAAAACATTAAACTTTTGATGAATAGTGAAAACACTGGGTTACTATTTAAAAACCAACTTTTTATTTAAATAATTTTTTATTTTATTTAAATTTATTTTAGGTCAAAATTGATACATAATACCTATATGAGTTCAATTTAATTCATTGGAGTCATTTTATAATAATTTTAGATATATAAAAATTTTATTAAACTTTTCACCGTTTTTTACCTACCTCCTAGGAGCATTTGCAATTGTACATAAAACTTAATTTTATCACTTTTGTGAGTTGAATTTTGAAAATCCGAGAGACATGGTTAATATAAAGGAGTAAAATGTAGTTCAATAAGATAAAAATAATTTTTGGTGGATAGTAACTTTTTACTTTTATTTACCACGGTTAAAAGTTAATAGGGTAATTAATGGTAAAAATTATATTATTTTTAACCTAACACATGTCCTAATTCTATTAGATAAGTATAATTCGACCAAAAACAACCTTAGGAATATAATATTATCATTTAGGTCCACTTGGATTAGATTAGGACATTTATTATTATTTAATTCAAAGAAGAGTTAAAAGAGTTAAAATCAAAGTTTAATAACTAAAATATTTTTAATATAGGGTTATAAATAAGATAAATTAGACTATAAATATTCATTATAAATATAAAAATATTTCTTACATGATGATTTTTTATTTATAATTTTTAGAAATTAAATGATTTAATTTATTTATGACACAATGATGATGCAGTAATTACCTTATTAATGAAATATTAACATAATTGATGTCATAAATACCCAAATAAATGAAATTTGAGACTTTTAATGAATTCCAATAAATATTTAGGCTAATATTACATGTTAGTATTTATTCAATTAACTTTTTTCGGACTAATCATGCTGTTATAATTTTCACAAAAATCAATTACCAAATAGTGTCAAAATTGACATAAAATAGTTTTTAAAACAAATATTATATTATTAAATGTTTTTCTATTACTAAAAATATAAGGTTATTACAAATGACTTAGATAAGGTTATATATATTAATAATGAACCACTTGGGGTTGGTTTGGCTTGTTATTTTATGTTTATTAAACATATAGTGTAAGAAAACAAGAAGACACGGTAAAAGTTAAATTATTTAACTTAGAGTTAAATCTAAATGATAAGGTTGAAATAGTAACCTAAACTTGTTTAAAACCTATTTGTTGATAATATTTCGACCCATACCCACTTTATATTCTAAATAAGTCACTTTTGAGCCATTATAAACCGAATATGACTTTATTATAAAATAATATTTTAAGTTTTTTCTAAAGTGCCCCTCTCCTCCCTTATAAAAGGGCACCTCCACCCTCTTCTATTTACACAATTTTGTGCCCTAAATCTCGGTAACACCCTGCCCATTTCCCTTATCAACTTCCCTATAAACATTATAGAGGTTTTTGTCTCCTCAAAAGACCCACTCTAGTGCCTTAAGAGGAAGCTTAGAAGAGGTGTGTCGAAGAAAAGGTAATCTCTTCTACCGATTCTTTCAAGTTTCTTTCTTCTTAAACTTCTTCTTATTTAGTTGTTTAATTATAAAGTAATAACATAAGTATCACCAATATACTGATATGTTATTATAAATATTAAACAACCTCATTTCACCTTCTATCCATCCTATAGAAAATGAAATCGCCACGCGTGTGTACGTACAGAATATCGTCTCCACACCGTGGTGTAATATGTTTTTCCACCACCACCTTACTTGGATGGGTATAATGGTGTAAATAATAAATATACATGGTTATTATAACATCATAATTATTCTGATTCAATAATTATGGGAACAATATCATCGCTCGTGCGTACATACGGATTACCATCTCCACGACGCGATGAGATTCATTCTCTATGTTAACCAATCAAGAATGATTATAAAGTATATATAATGAATAATAATTAAATATATGACATAGTGAAGCTAATGTATTTATTTATATATATAAATATATTACATCTACTTACTTCCATTCAAGTCAATAAGGAAAGTAAAACAGCATTCATGCGTACGTACGGCCTACCGTCTCCATGAACGGTGTATTTCATTCCATTCATCTATATATTATATATATATATATATATACTGAATATATATGATATATAAATCATGATTTAAATTATTTAAGTAATTAAATCATGATATAAGTAATAATAATATCAATAACAACAATTCTAAACACATACGATAAATAAAACGATTTTACCCAAAACGCTGCTTTAACATGGAATTTACAAAAGAACAGGTAATATAACGTCATAAGTGAACCATATATGATATCATAACAATGAATATTATTATGTAATAAGTAAATAAAATTATTTAAATCATTATATAGTATTTTTGGATACATACTAAGAATATCGGACCTAAAGCAAGGGATAATTTTTCAATCTCATTTTTATTCGAGATTTCTTATACGTAAGTATTTACTAGAGTTATATTTTTTATCCATGTCCATAAATTTTTGTTCATAAAGTGTTTAATATTCTTCCATGTATGTTTAAATTCATTTTTACTCCTCTTTAACTTTTACTTTGTGTTATGGAAGGAATCTTTCTTTTGTTTACCATACATGGTACTTTTTGACTTTTCCGAAAAAAGTACGAGAAGAATATTTTTTTAACTTATACGGCATGAATGGATTTTTATGGTTTCATAATGACTTATTTCAATGAAGATTAATCTACAAAATTTAATAATTATTTTCAACAAAATCATTTTCTTTTAAAATTTCTTATCATTTGGAGAAAATAAAATGATTTTGAAGAAGAAATGATATTTTCCTGAAAAATTCATTTCAAGTGTTTTATCAAAACTATTTTCCATATAAGATGACATTATTAAGTATGTTTATGTTTCAAGTATAATGTATATATTATTTACATGGTTTTTGTTTTCTTATGATGAAATTATATCCATTTGTTTTATATAGATTATGTTATGATGGGATGATGTTTATGAAACCCATTTTATTTGTTGAGTTATTGTGAATGATGTATGTTTATTTTGTGGCACACAAAAGAATGATTTCATTATGAGATGGGTGGGACCTATATATACCTCCAATGAATTGGGTAAAGATTTATATCTCATGAGATAGACATGGCTGAAATGGTAAGTTAATCTAGTTCAGTGATATAGGACTGGAACGAGGAGTGAACTCGATTCAGAAAGGGACTTTGTCAACTAAGATTGTCTTGGAAGCAATGCCTTGACTACTATAGAAATAATATCATGTGATTAATGGTATGACACAATTACATGTTTTATTCCCCTGATATTTTATCATGATTGATGTTCCTTTATGATATATGTCTTACGTACTTCCAATATTTATGTATTTGCTAAAGATTTTGATGTTTAGATTTTATGTTCAAGTTTTTTGCATTTAAATGTTTATGGATTGTTTTATGTTCTCTATTTTTACCCTTACTGAGCATTCAAGCTCATGCTTTTTATGTTTTCCTTTCCCCAGGATATAAAGAAAGGTTTTCAGTAAGAAAACAAAAGGGGAAGATCTTTATGGGAGATGTTGAAGATCTTTCACCATGATTAAAAGATTATGTTCCAAGTTTCCAAAGACACTAAACTCTTACGGTCCTTTGGTGTCTGTTTTTATTATGTATTAAGTATTATGAAAAAGTAATGTAATGTCTATCTACATCAATTATGGGTCTCTACAGTTGTTATTAGAGGAAAGGTTTAGTTAACCTTTGGAAACTAGGATGAGAAAAAATTAGTGAGATACCTAGAGATATTTCTGAGGTATGTATAGGGATGTCCCTAAGGTTAAGTATGAGTATAGGTTATAGTTCTAGAATTATGGTAACTATATTATAATTAAACCTAAGATGTTAGATATTGAAGGTACTCCCCCTTTATTATGTTGTTTTCCTATCATAATTTTGCCTCTCACACTGTTCTTTTTGGGTTTTAGATGATGTCTAGAACCCGAAGGAACCATGTTGATCAATGTAATGGACGATGCAATGATTGTCCTCCTGAACCAACCAACGTTATGGGAGATGGAGTGAAAAATATTATTTCTATAATTACACAAGCTATGAATCGTTCTGGATTTCAAAATGATCAGAGAAGGGAACAATATTCTATTGAGTCCTTCATGAGGCAACGTCCACCTTCTTTCAATGGGTCTTCTAATCCACTTGTTTCTGAACAATGGATCAGTACCATTGAAAAGATATTTTCCATCCTTCACTATTCAAAACATGAAAAATTTATTTTAGCTGTTTACCGTTTAGAAGGTGAAGCAGACCAGTGGTGGACTCTAATTAAGAATACAAGGCCCCAAGATGAAACTGAATCCATGGAATGGAACGAGTTCAATAACTTGTTTTTCAATAAGTAATTCCCTAGTATTCTTTGAACAAAGATGGAGAAGGAGTTCCTTGAGCTTAAGAAAAAGAATAATGAATCTATTGGTATATACGAAGCAAATTTTACAGGGCTTTCAAGGTATGCATCTGTATTTATCATCCAACCTGAAAGTAAAGTTGATAGATTATTTAGTGGCTTAAAACCAAGTCTTAGAAGGGAATTAGCGATAAGAGACTTCAGTATCTATGAAGAAATTTTGCGTTGTTCTATCAAGGTAGAACTGGACGTTGGTGTTACATATCCATCTCATGGTTTTGAAAAGAAATGAAAGATGGAGTTCAAGGAGAAATCTCAAAACAATGGTGAAAAGAAGATGAATGTTTCTTTTTGCTCAAAGTGTGGAAAGAATCATGGTGGAGATTGTCTAAAAGGTACTAGAAAATGTTTTAAGTGTGTAAAAGAAGTTAATCAAGTAGTTGAGTGTTGAATTCATGGGAAAAGGTAGCTAATGATTTGAATAGAGAAAATATTACAGATAACTCTCCACCAACACTTTAATGATAAAATTTCAAGGAAATGGGGCATTATTCTAACCAATGCCCTAATCCAAGGGTTAATGATGATCGACATCAACAACCTCTTAAGTCAAAGGACAAAGAGAATTCACATGCGATAACTATTAGAAATTTTGAGTATGATAACGATGTGGTGTAATGATTATGTTTTTATGTAAAGGTATTCCAAAATAATGTTGTGGAATCTCATTTATAGTATTGTGGAACATTGGAATGTCTATGTAATGGTTTATTGTGGTTTTTGATAATTATATGGTATAGGTAACCATGAAAAGTGATTGAAATATTTTTAGAAAGTAGATGATATGCACATAATGAATGGATAAGGAGAAAATAATATGTTTGATAGTATTCATGAGCTCATGATTGATATAAGGACTAAGTGATATCATGGTTTGAGTATATATAATTTTTTAGGATTTTGGTATGTGGAAAGAGTTAACTTTTAACAGCATTAATCTTTTCAATAAGGTTCAATGGGTATTCATTTTTCAAGAGGATACATGATTAAGGAATTCAAATGTTTAGAATGTGACCAACAAGACATATCTTATGATATATAGGAATAAATGACGGTATTTACATGCTTGGAAGATGACCTCTCTATCAATCTTTTTCCTTATACTGTGAGTTTGGGTAAGCCTAAATATTAGAATAGATTAAGTTAGACATCAGATAGTATTGTTTAAGGCTAGAACTTTTGATATTATTTTTGGAATGTTATAGTAGTATAGTTAAATAAAAGGGAAAACCTGTAGAATGGGTGACAACTCGTCACGTCGGACAAGGATGCGGGAATCAAACCCACAATCGAAGTGTGGCAGGTCTTTATCGCCTACCACTGGACTACAGGAAGTCCATGGTTAGTAGAAACTAGTTTTATTTTATTAAGCACTATGATAGATGAAGTGTAAGTCTATTTTTGGAACCATATATGATTAATCTAACCATAATATGGACTTATAACTTTTGATAACATTATGTTTGAGATAGATGGAATGACCTATCCTTCTATCGCATGATCTACTAATACTTCACGAAAGACAAATTCAACTTCATTTATTTAAGAGATGAAGTGGAAATTATTCAAGGCACAAACAATGGTAAGATTTTACCAAAATCAAGTAGGTACTTATTTTAATTCAAAAATTCTTCAACACTAGGTAAATGATCTTGAAAATAAAAAAATATTGTCCTAGTGCCCTCATATCTGATGAATCAGATGGTACCTTAGATCATCCCAAATTTATGGCTTTATGATTGTTGGCTTTTTCATATCCATGTTCTCTACCACTCTTCATCTAAACATGATGGTTAGATTTCTCTTCTATATCCATATTTTCACCTATATTCTCCTATGTGGAAACCCAGTAATAAGTTAGTTGGGTATCCATTATGTTTCTAACGCTCCTTTTTAAAATGATTATTTAGTATTCCTTTTTATGGTGTGGGTTTATATGAATGAAACTTTCAAGTAGTAAATGACTTATAAAACTGATGAATTTCGAGGGAGAAATTCATTTTAAGGGGGGTAGAATGTAACACCCTGAGATTTTAGGATATATATTCTTTTTAATTTATTTGATGTCTTCTATTGTACGCTACACCAAGATTATCTTGCACTATATGAAACATCGTATTAGATTACAGTATACGCAAACACTATTCTAGGCTTGTGTTGCACGCCAGAGAAACCTTCCTTGATAGCGTGTGTTGTACGCAATACTGAGTTTCACTAAACGAGATATTATTATAATATTATTATGAACTAGCCGTTATGAATAGTAATACCCACTTTTTGAAATTTTATAAATTTTATCTTTCAAAATGGACTTCATTTTTTTGATTCGGAATATCGAAATTAGCCTAGGGTGAATTTTTGGTATTTTTTTGAGAATATTCAATTTTTGATGAATACTGAAAACACTAGGATACTATTTAAAAACCAACCTTTTATTTAAATAATTATTTATTTTATTTAAATTTATTTTAGGTAAAAATTGATACATAATATCTATATAAGTTCAATGTAATTCATTGGAGTCATTTTATAATAATTTTAGATATATAAAATGTTTATTGAACATTTCACCGTCTTTTACCTACCTCCTATGAGCATTTGCAATTGTATATAAAACATAATTTTACCGCTTCTATGAGTTTAATTTTGAAAATCCAAGAGACACGGTTAATGTCAAGGAGTAAAATTTAGTTCAATAAGATAAAAATATTTTTTTGTGAATAGTAACTTTTTACTTTTATTTACCACAATTAAAAGTAAATAGGGTAATTAAAGGTAAAAATGATATTATTTTTACCCTAAAACATGTCCTAATTCTATTGGATATGTATAATTCGACCAAAAACAACCTTAGGAATATAATATTATCATTTAGGTCCACTTGGATTAGATTAGTACATTTATTATTATTTAATTCAAAGAAGAGTTAAAAGAGTTAAAATCAAAGTTTAATAACTAAAACATTTTAAATATAGGATTATACATAAGATAAATTCGACTATAAATATTCATTAGAAAGAAAACAATATTTCCTACATGATGTTTTTTTATTTATAATTTTTAGAAATTAAATAATTTAATTTATTTATGACACAATGATGATGCAGTAATTACCTTATTAATGAAATATTAACATAATTGATGTCATAAATACCCAAATAAATGTAATTTTACACTTTTTATGAATTGAACTAATATTTTAGGTTAATATGACATGTTATTATTGATTCAATTAATGTTTTTAGAACTAATCATGCTTTTATGATTTTCACAAAAATCAATTACCAAATAGTGTCAAAATTGACATAAAATAGTTTTTAAAACAAATATTATATTATTAATTTTTATTCTATTCCTAAAAATCTATGGTTCATCCAAATGACTTAGATAAGGTTATATATATTAATAATGGACCACTTGTGGTTTGTTTGGCTTGTTATAGTAAGTTTATTAACCATATAGTGTAAGAAAACAAGAAGACACGGTAAAAGTTAAATTATTAAACTTAGAGTTAAATATAAATGATAAGGTTAAAATAGTAACCTAAACTTTTCTAAAACCTATTTGTTTATAATATTTAGACCCATACCCACTTTATATTTTAAATAAGTCACTTTGGAGCCATTATAAACTGAATATGACTTTATTATAAAATAATATTTTAATTTTTTCCTAAAGTGCCCCTCTCCTCCCTTATAAAAGGCCACCTCATCTCTCTTATCTTTACACAATTTTGAGCCTTAAATCTCAGAAAAACCCTACCCATTTCCCTTATAAACTTCCCTAGAAACATTATAGAGGTTATGGTTTCCTCAAAATACCAACTCTAGTTCCTTAATAGGAAGCTTAAAAGAGGTGCGTCGAAGAAGAGGTAATCTCTTCTACCGATTCTTTCAAGTTTCTTTCTTCTTCAAATTATTCTTATTTAGTTATTTCATTATAAATTAATAACATCAGTATCACTAATATACTAATATGTTTTTATAAATATGAAACAACCCCATTTAACCTTCTATCCATCCTACAGAAATGAAATCACCACGCGTGTGTACGTACGGAATATCATCTCCACGCTGTGGTGTAATCTGTTTTTCCACCACCACCTTACTTGGATGGGTATAATGGTGTAAAGAATAACTATAAATGTTTATTATAACATCATACTGATTATGATTCAATAATTATGGGAATGATATCATCTCTTTTGCGTATGTACGGATTACTATCTCCACGATGTGATGAGATTCATTCTCCATGTTAACTAATCAAGAATGATTATAAAGTATATATAATGAATAATAATGTAATATATTAAATGATTAAACTACTAGATTTATTTGTGTGTGTGTGTGTATATATATATATATCATCTACTTACTTCCATTCAATTCAATAAGGAAAGGAAAACAGCGTTCATGCGTACATATGGTCTACCGTCTCCATGAACGGTGTATTTCATTTCATTCATATATCTATTATATATATATATACTGAATATATATGATATATAAATCATGATTTAAATTCTGGAATTAAGTAAATAATGATATAAGTAATAATAATATCACGAACAACAATTCCAAACAAGTACGATAAATAAAACGATTTTACCCAAAACACTGCTTTAAAATGGAATTTACAAAAGAACGGGTAATATAAAGTCATAAGTGAATGATATATGATATCATAACAATGAAAATTATTCTGTAATAAGTAAATGACATTATTTAAATAATTATACAGGAGGTTTGGATACGTATGAAGCATATCGTACCTAAGGTAAGGGATAATTTTTCAATCTCATTTTTATCCAAGATTGCTTATACGTAAGTATTTACTAGGGTTATATTTTTCATTCATGCCCATAATTTTTTTTTTCATAAAGTGATTAATATTCTTCCATGTATTTGTAAAGTCATGTTTACCCCTATTTGACTTTTACTTTGTGTTATGGAAGGAATATTTATTTTGTTTACCATGCGTGGTACTTTTTGACCTTTCTGACAAAAGTACAAGGAGAATGTTTTTTAACTTATATGGAATGAATAGATTTTTACGGTTTCATAATGACTTATTTAAATGAAGATTCCAATAAAAAATTTCATGATTATTTTCAACAAAATCATTTTCTTTTAAAATTTCATGGAATTTTCATAAAAGAAAATGATTTTGAAGAAGAAAGGATATTTTCTTGAAAAAATCATTTCAAGTGTTTTATCAAAACTATTTTTCATCTAAGATGACATTATTAAGTATTCTTATGTTTCAAGTATAATGTATCTATTGTTTACATGGTTGGAGTTTTCTTATGATGAAATGATATCCATTTATTTTATATGGATTATGTTATGATGGGATGATGTTTATGAAACCCATTTTATTCGTTGGGTTATTATGAATGACGTATGTTTATTTTGTGGAACATGAAAGAATGATTTCATTATGAGATTTGTGGGACCTATATCTCCCTTAAATGAATTGGGTAAAGATTTATATCTTATGATATATACATGGATATAATGGTAAGTTAATCTGGTTCAGGGTTACATGACTAGAATGAGGAGTGAACATGATTCAGAAAGGGACTTCGTCCACTAAGATGGTCTTGGAAGCAATGACTTGGCTACTATGGAAATCGTATCATGTGCTTAATGGTTTTCCACAATTACATGTTTTATTCCCATGCTATTTTATCATGATTGATTTTCCTTTATGATATATTCCTTACGTACTTCCAAGATTTATGTCTTTGCTCAAGATTTTGATGTTTAGATTTTATGTTCAAGTTTTTTGCATTCAAATGTTTATGGATTGTTTTATGTTCTGTATGTTTACCATTACTGAGCATTTTTGCTCACCGTTTTTATGTTTTCTTTTCCCCAGGATATAAAGAAAGGTTTTAGGTAATAAAACAAATGGGGAAGATCTTTATGGGAGATGTTGAAAATCTTTCACCATGATTAGAAGATTATGTTCCAAGTTTCCAAAGACACTAAACTATTACGGTCCTTTGGTGTCTGTTTTTGTTATGTATTAAGTATTCTGAAAAATTAATGTAATATATATGTACGTCAAGTACAGTTATCTACAGCATCCCTACTCCTCCTTTCATCTTCGGTCCCCAAAGCCAGCGAAGGGCATGGTAGGGAAAGGTGTTTCTCCTTTCTTCGGTTTCAAGTCCCTCTCCCGCTGCGCTTTGTCGCCTTGGGCCTCCATATTGGAGTAATTACCAACCACTTCCTGAGATTCAAACCATGCATAATCCCCTACTTCCTCTTTGGGCCGCTCCACGCATAATCCCCAATTCACTTCCAACGGATGCACCTTTCACGACGTAATCATTGGGTCTCTGCTACCTCTTGTTTCTCACACTGAGCATGACTCACGTGGGCTTAGAGTAAGCACCGACCCAGACATCAACATCTTGGGCAACCTAGAGTGTAAGGCCCAACCCATTCTCGAACTGTGAGGACTTTGATCCATGTCAAGGCATGTTATGTCGGAAGCCTCCATAAGGTTCAAGCCTAACACCCGGTCGTTCCAACCACCTTCACGCCGGTTTACCAACACCTTGGGCAGCCTAGAGTGTAATCCCCACACCCATATATGAACTATGTGTACTTTGATCCTTGCCAAGGTAGGGTACGTAGGAAGCCTCCCTGAGGTTCAATCCCAACACTTGGTCATTATAACCCCCTTCACGTCGGTTCACCAACATCTTGGTTAGCCTAGAGTGTAAGACCCACACCCATCCAGAACTACATGGACTTTGATCCCTGCCAATGTAGGGTACGTTGGAAGCCTCCCTAAAATTCAATCCCAACACCCAGTCATTCTAACCCACTTCACATCAATTCACCAATATTTTGGGCATCCTAGAGTGTAAGCCCCACACCCATCCGGAACTATTTGGACTTTGATCCCTTCCAAGGCATGGTGCATAGGAAGCCTCCATGAGGTTCAATCCCACCGACCATTGGCTCGACCATCTCCGTGTCGGTGTTCCAATCCACCCATCCTGAAATACGAGGACTTTGATCCATGTCAAGGCATGGTATGTAGGAATCCTCCATGAGGTTCAAGTCCCAAGCACCTTGGGCCGCCTCAAAGTGTAAGCCCCAACCCACTGAACTACGCGGACTTTGATTCCCTGCCACAGGGATACATAGGAAGTCTCTTCAAGGCTCAATACAAACAATACTATCACCTTCACGATGGTCCCATCTCATTCCCCCTCCACTCCATTAAGACTATCCATCATTAATCCTGATTATTACCTGGGCCACCACATCCCGGTGGGATCATGCCACCCCTACTCCCCATTCCATCAAACAGCATTTGGGAAGCCACCCACGTGTTAGCCCCAATATCGATGTTCCCTCCAGGGGGTTCCTTCATCTGATCCACTCTAATCAGTGTTTCGATCAGTCCTATCCATCTCTACTGGACGTTAAACTTGCAGCATACCTTGTATTAACATGGTAAGTTGAGGAAAACCTCAGATACATGCCAATGGCATATGATTCCCCATGTTTGATGTGGGATGCCACGGGATTTCGTGCCCCCAAGAAGCCCTATAATAAGGGACAGAAGACAGACATTTCAATCCCCCAGCATCCAAACACGCCAGTGATTCCCAATGTGACTACTCCCCTAACTGAAGGTTTCTACTCTGACCGGACCCCTTGGAATGTCCTCACAAAATCAGTGTAATTAACTGGTGTCCATGAAGATATGGCGTTGGGAAGAGTTTCACGAATAATGTCTTAAATTTATGAGGGAGACCCAGACTAGGTGACGAGCTCTGAGGAGGAATCCACGGAAGGAAGAACTGACATCCCATCATCTTGTTTCAATCAAGTAGCAGACGTCCCTGAATAAGGAGTGGATGCTACCCACCTTTGGAAAGTAGGAATGCGGGGCAACAGCTGTGGGTCCTCTACGTGATGAATGCACGCACCCCAGCGAAAGCATTAGAAACAGAAATGGTGAACCCGACGTGAATATATTCTCCTCAAATATGGATATTAGTAGCACTCGGTGCATCAATGGATTGATGTGTCACCGGATCCAGAAATCTGGCGTCGGGTCCCGCCAAGAAAATATTAGTCCTGGCATGAAACTCACTAGAAGTTGGAGCAGTAGAACGTTGGATGGCATGTTCTGTGATGTTGTCAGTATGGATCCCTCTTACCGATCATGGAATATGGGACAATGCTGGGGAATTGGTTTTCGATTCCCTTTCTCTCAGCACTAACGAGTTCATCTCCCTACATCTCAAGAATCAGTTTGCTACCTCAGGAACGTGGTCACCACCCGCCCATCTATGTAGGGGCCGGGAAAATTCCATCACAGCCTCTTCACCTAGCTTCACCGCTTCCGTGACGGCCTCTGCGTCTACGACCTTTGGGTGTCCACGCTTCATCTCCCCTTTGGAAGTTATCCAACGAAGGGTAATTAATGACCTTGTATAAAGTTACTAGGAGGAGGGAATCATCCCTATGTGGGTTATGGCCCGACTGGATCTGGAGGTGTCTGCGCCTCGCCATCAACGCCGCCCCTGAGGGCCATGTAGGGAGCCATTTCTCCCCACCCTGACATATAACCACTTCGGGAGCCTGTCCACAGAGAACTTTGACGACTCCCTGCCTTATGATAATGAGGTAGGCAATGTCCGGCCTAGCCCAGTCAGAGTCCTGATCCAGGGGATCTTAGCAAGGGCTCCCACCAGGCTACGTCAGAACCTCCGCCTAGCCTTTCTAGAGGAGCAGTTAAGTTATGCATCTGCACCACCAAGACTGGCTCGTCTGACCCGACGCCAGCATCGGGCATGAGATGAGGAGGAAGCCCGCCAAGGGAGTCAACGTCGACGACTACTATGGACCAAGCCACTGCTGACACATATCATTAATTCCCTGCATACACTGAGCAGGGGCGCTTATACGCCCGACTGGGATTGAGGCCCCAACTGCCCCATGGGCAGGCTGGGTTGACTCTCCTGGCTGTAGGCATGAGCAGTGGTCACCGCGGACCAACCCACAGTGATGCCACCCCGTAAGTAGGTCCTCCCCATACTGCTACAATAGAGAGTGTGGGTCTTCCCCACCTCGAGGCTCATCATGGAGGTCCACCCTGTGCCACCTCCAATACGAATGAGGGTCTACCCACCGGTAGTGATATTCGGTACGGAAGCCTATCTCGTGCCCATTACACTGGATATGGAGTCGCTCCTCCCATTCCTGATCGATGCTGCAAGGACACGGCACATCTGGTCCCTCTCCAATGTGGGGATCCTCCCTATATTCTCTCTGCGGCTGGTGAAGGTCCTCCTCACCCCGGAAACCAGAGGGGTGAAGGCCAGCCTCACTCCACCCACACCAAAAATGGAGGTCCTCCCCATGCTCATTTCGGTCCCAACAGAGGTTTTTCCTGATCTAGTTATATCCATGGAGTTCCTCCCCATGTACCCTTCGACATTTTTCCCGGTGCTCCTCGCACCCCAGCTTTCTCAGGTGGAAGCCCTCTCTGCCCTAGCATCAGTGCGGCCAAAGGATCTCATGTTAGGAATCAACCTCGTGCTGAGTAGCCACCCTAGGGTAGGAAGGCGGGTCATTTCCACCACAAGAAGAATCCTAGTAAGGCCTTGACGGAGATCAAACTGGTCCGCTTATCAGACTCTGAAGCGGAGTACAACTCAGCTCGGGAACCCTCCCCTCATTCATCCAAGTCAAGGGCTAGGGCAGGGATGAGGCACATCAGCCTGGTGCTCCCAGAATGTGAGGTCCATAGGATTCCCACCTCCCTATGAAATTATATCTAGGAGGATGAAAATCTGGCAACCCAGTAGGTTATGTTCGTGCAATCACCACCATCATCACCGGAAGTGCTCTCTACCTCCACAAAAGATCACAGAGAGCTATTTTGGGGACCAATGGCAGGTGAGCAGCATCGCGGCCTATCACCAGCAGCCCTGGACCTTGATCTCAGAACAGCAGTCTCTATCCCCTCTTATCGTGACATAGCGGCCAGGTCGCTACACTTTTCAGAGGACAGCCTGAGAATCGGTGGCCAGTCATCCTGCTCGCCGTACTCTCTATCGGCCAGTCTGTCGTCCCAACGGTCTGCCTTAGTACTGCTGCCAGTTCCTCAACCACCCCTAGTTGGTGAGTGGGGAAATAAAGGTTCAAACCCTAAATCATAGTCGAGGATCTTCTGGAGCATCCTTATTACATACTACTTCCCTGAGAGCTTTTGGCTCGTGACAGCATAGGATTTCTGCATACCGGAATCCCTCACCCCAGCGGAAGTTGAGTGTTTCTGCTACACCCTCTGGGTGACACATTTCAGTATTCACCATCAGCGCATGGTTTATCCAAGTATCCAAGCACATTTCGAAGATATCAGTGTGTGGTGTCTTCTAGTCGATCTGGCCGCACTCCCTGTGGCCCAACACCCCGAGTCACCAGGTCCATGTGAGGCTCTCCAGCAGCAATGCATTCTGAGTATCAAGGTACTCCGTAAAATTATTAGGGAGGATACCCCCCATGTGAAAATTCATGGCTGGGGGTAGTATGTTTCCCTCCTCTTCAGCCAAATCTAACAGTAGCCCGACTCCCTATGCGATATTGAGGACATGCCCCCAGGAAGGGTCGCGGTCAACATGGCCGACATAGCAGACAAGGAGGATGAGCTGGAGCTTCTCGATAGAGACTTACCCCCTGAGGGTGTTCCACCATTGTTATACCCATAGGGGAGGGTTACCCATCAACAAAGGAACCTCCTAGGTCTCCCTGCGCCCACTGAGGCATTGGTACTCGGTAGAAATGCCAGTTAGGGCAAAGAGCACGTTGGAGCTGTCAAGCACTCTGACCCATCTGCTTCAATGAAAAAGAGGGAGGATGACCCCGAGAAGGCCACGTTGCGTCAGTAACTTGCTGAGAAGAAGAGGTTGGTCTACGAAGTCTTGGCAGAACTCCCTATAGAGCGGCGACCTGACTACGGTAATCTGAGGTCGGGGCAGCAGGGGCAGGAACAACTACCCCTCAGCGAGCTGCCCCCAGGAAACCCTAATCACACCGCTCCTAAGGACAGGGTTGAATCTGGAAATCATGGAAAGAGGGTGTGGTATGTCTAACCAAACCCTCCCAAATGGCACAACGATCCCAATAATCAGCCCAGGTTCCCCCAGCTGCCCCGCAGGCCGCTCCACCAGCCGCTCCATGAGCCGCTGAGCCTATCTACCGTGTTGAAGAGCCCAGCAACGTGCTCGTGGTTAGGGATCCCCATTAAGACATGGACCCCCATCCATATGATCCTATGGTGGTTCTCATAGACCACCTATAGTCATTGGAATCATTAGAGGTGGAAATCCCACCAAATGTCAATCCATACCCAGCATGGGTGGATGATATGTCAGTACCTCTGGGTTTTGGAAATCCCACATTCTCCCCCTTTAATGGGATGGGGGACCTGCCGCAGCTCCTGGACCACATAAACCCATGGTTTGGTCCCATGCTAAGGACTCTTGCATAGTAAGAGGCCGCCAAGCTCCACTGTTTTGTTCAGACACTGGAGGGGTCAGCAATTGTTCGGTACAACCAGCTCCCCGTCGGATTCGTGACCAGTTGGGAGGACCTTTACAGGAAATTCCTCTACCAGTTCAGCTCTACCACCCAGAAGACAAGTATCAAAGACCTCTTTAAGTATAAACAAAGGCCTGATGAGTGATTCACAAACTTTATCACCCAGTGGAAGGGGATCACATACTCCCTTGACATGTCGCTGACTTAGGAACAATTACTAATGATGTGCATAGGGAATGTCCAGAAGGAACTGGTCCCCCCCCCTAATCACTCAGAACTATCCTAGAGGGTTTTGGGATTTCTCAGATAAGGCCTAGAGCCCAGAGGAAGTCCTACAACAGGCCATCCAGGCACGTCTGTATCCCCCTTTAATACCAACGGGGAGGGCTGCCAGATCCGAGCCTACCGCGGTGGCCCAAATAGAAGCCCCCAGGAAACTAGAATTGCTACCGGTAGCACCGACCCCACAACCTCACAGAGTCCCTCCTCCTTAGGTGTAGCCTCTAGCTCAGCAGTGTCCTCATAATTGGCAAGCACCCCCACGGAATGTTCCACCACCACCTAGGCAGTACAATCAGGGTCCACCTCCTCGACAGGCCCCTCCGGCTCCTCGTTAGGGCCAGGCTCCAAGGGCCCCCTTTCCAAAAATAAGAAATTGAACTTATTCATTCAATGAGAATCAATTCCTCGGTTACTTCCATAGTGCCCTAGATCAGGGGATTGTATGCTTTCCTAAGTGCAGAAGGCCAGAATAGGTGAATCTCACCGATCGCCCCAACTATTTCCCCTATCATTAGATTCTGGGGCACACCCTCAAGTAGTGTTATGTGTTCAAAGACTGGCTTCAAGACTAGGTCGATAACAACATAGTCAGGCTAGGTCTGGCCTTTCCATGAGTGGAAGGTGTCTTTGTAAGATCGGACAGTATTAGCGATAGCAAAGGCGAGTGGCAGCTGGTTTCTAACAGTGGGTCCCAGAAGTTTGATGACTGGATGGTTCGCAAGATGGTTTCTCACACCCATGGAATCATTCGGGCAAGCCTGAATCAGCCAGAGCCTTCAGAAGCTATGGACACCACTTCTACATCATCATCTTAGTCGGCCTCTTCCCAGAAGAGTAAGTATCGGCGACGCAAGAAAAAACAATGTGCCCCGCCAATTCCATCATCATCCCGAACTCTCAGTGAATTCATGCCCAGTGTTGTACAGGCTGGTACCAGCCTCTCGTTAGGTTCTTCTGACCCAGATTAAGCTTATCCCACTGGGAATCCCTCCTCTGTAAGTGAATAAGAGGATTTGGAGGATGCTCCTCCTGCCTTTGTAGAAGTCATCTCCGACACAGTCGATGAACTGGTACAGGTGAACCTTGGTAGTGAGGCAGATTCAAGACCCACATTGATCAGTGCTTCCATGTCCCTTGAGAAGAAGCAACGGTACATATATTTCCTGAAGCAGCATCATGATGTGTTCTACTAGAGTTACAAAGAGATTCCAGGACTAGATCCTCAGGTATCCATCCACCACCTCGGTCACCCGATAAACCATCATGGGTTCCAGAAGCCTCCCAGAAAGATGCACCGTTCTCACGATTCCATAGTCGAGACTGAAGTTGATAAGCTCATCAGAGTAAACTTCATCAAGGAGGTCTAGTACCCCAAGTGGCTAGCCAACATTGTGCCAGTCAAGAGAAAGAATGGACAGATCAGAGTCTGCATTGACTTCTGAGATCTCAACTGTCACTGTCTGAAGGATGATTCTCCCCTTCCAGCAACAGAATTATTTATTGACGCTACGGTTGGGTTCCAAGCCCTCTCTTTCATGGATGGTTACTCTGGATATAACCAGATCCATATGGACCCTAAGGATGAAGATTCCACTGCTTTCAGGGTGCCCCATGGTACTTTCTATTACCAAGTTATGCCCTTCAGCCTGAAGAATGTAGGTGGCACATATTAGCAGGCCATGCACTTCATATTCAATCTGATCCTTCGTACATTGGTGGAATGCTATATGGATGATCTGGTGGTCAAATCCCGCTAGTCCTAGGACCATCTCAAGGACCTTGAGAAAGTGTTCAGCTTCCTCCGTTCCTGCCACTTGAAGATGAACCCGTAAAAGTGTGCCTTCGGGGTCACCTCTGGAAAGTTTCTTGGATTTGTTTCCAGGCACCGGGGCATCGAGATCAACCCATAGAAGATCAAATAAATCATCCAGATGCCTCCCCTGAGTAATATTCGTGATCTTCGGGGTTTCCAAGGCCACTTAGCCTACATACGCTGATTCATTGTGAATCTAGCTGGTAAGTGTAAGCCCTTTTTCCCAGATCATGCTACCTAAAAGTGGGACGAAGGGTGCCAGAGCGCATTCAAGGAAATCGGGCAGTACTTTCTACAAACTCTAGTCTTGATGCCACCCATCTCTAGAAAATCACTGATCTTGTACGTGACTTCCCTGGAATGATCTCTCGGTGCCCTTATCGCCCAGAAGAACAATGAGGGGATGGAAAAGAGTCTCTAATACCTTAGCCTCATGCTCCTTAATATGGAGACTAGATACTCCCCCATCGAGAAGAGCTTCCTTGCGTTGGTATTTGAAGTACAAAAATTGCGACACTACTTGCAACACCACGAGGTACAACTAGTGTCTCGGGTAGACCCGCTGAAGTACATCCTGAACCGCCCCATGTTAACTGGTCATCTAGCATGGTGGGAGATAATGCTCCAGCAGTTTTGTATCAGGTTTTTGCCTCAGCAAGATATCAAGGGATAGGCATGGGTAGACTTTATTAATGCCCATACGACCTTTGAGGACCAGTTCCTGGACTTGGATTTTCCTGATGAGCCAATCCTCTCAGTAGATCATGACATCCCGTGTTGGCAGATGCACTTCGATGGTGCCTCCTGGAGCCCCATCGGTAGGATACTCAACGATTCTAGACTCAACAGAGTAGGTCTAAGCATCGTCTTTATTACCCTGGTGCAAGCCATTCTGCCATACTCATTCCTGTTTTCAGAAGGTTGCACCAACAACGAGGTAGAGTATCATGCTCTTATAACTGGCCTTGAGATGGCCCTCGAGATTGATTTACCCAACTTACATGTGAAAGGGGATTCTGAACTAGTCATCAAGCAAGTCAACAGTGGCTATGTTGTCAAAAATCAAGAGCTCGTACCACAGTTGGAGCATACCCTCCAGCTAATGGTCTGGTTTCCATCTTGGCTGGAAGTTACTCATGTCCCCCAATCTCAAAACGGTCGAGTCGATGCCCTGGCTGGCCTGGCTACATCACTTGTAGAACCTGACCATGATGATTTGATTATACACATAGCACACCAGAGAGTCATTACCCCCATCACCCTAGAAAATGACGACGTCTTGCGAGTAATCTATCTTACCACTAGAGCCTCCATATCGGGACCCCCAAGTTCCTCAGATGCAGTGGTTGAAACAACCCCCGATTGGAGATCCCCCTTTATCAAGTATCTTCAAAATGGTTGCCTCCTAGATGATCGGGCTAAGTGTGAGTGAATCTGATGCCTGGCACCACAGTTTACCCTTCAGAGTGGTCCCAGTCTTGACCAGATCCTCTACAGGAGCGGTTTTGATGGTTTTCTCCTCCGTTTCATCGAAGGAGTCGAGATTTTTTAGGTCATGTATGAGGTTCATGTTGATTCTTGCGGTACCCACCAATCTTGGCCGAAGTTGTCCCATCAGATCTGGAGACTGGGGTACTTCTGGCCCTCTATGATCCATGATTGTATCGAGTTCTCCAAGAGATGTCACACGTGCCAAATCCATGCTAAATTCATGCATCGGTCGCCAGAACCTCTCCAATCCACCAAGTACTCCTGGCCTTTTGCAGTGTGGGGACTCGATGTCATGGGACCATACCCACTGGTGAAAGCTTTCCAATGTAGGTTCATCCTAACAGCCACAGATTTCTTTTCCAAGTGGTCAGAATTAGTTCCACTCAAGGAGGTCAAGGCCCATTCTATCGTTGACTTCGTGAGTTCTAACATCATCTACCAATTTGAAGTCCCTCACATTGTCCTCACTGATAACGAAACCAACTTCTGAGTAGTCAAACTGAAGAAATTATAAGCTAAGTACAACATACCTCTCGCTATCACGCACAGAAAAATGGGCAGATCTAGGCGTTCAACAAAACCCTCTCTTATATTTTATAGAAAATGGTTGTCCAGAATAAAAAGAGTTTTCCAGACAAGCTCCCCAATGCCATCTGGCCTTATCAAGTGATGACTCATAATTCCACCGAGGTGACCCCATATTCCCTAGTGTATGGAGATGACGCCATCCTACCCATCGAGATCCATCTTCCCTCATTACGTACAGCGGTCTATGACCAGCAGGCTCCAGATAAGGTGGCTGAAATTTGTCTGGCTGAATTGGAATCCCTTAATGAGAATAGAATATGTACCCTTCACAATCTAGAAAGGAATCAGAATAAGATAGCTAGGGCCTTCAACAAAAAGGGTCCCCTTTTCTCTTTTCTACAAGGAGAATTAGTATTGGCCCTTAGGGTGCTAATGATCCCCAGCAGAAAACTACCCAAGTTGGATCCCAAATGGGAAAGACCTTTCATTGTTCATAAGGTTTACCCCAATAGAGAAAACTCCCTGGTGACCATGGATGGTGAGAATATAACTCCTCCCACCAATTCCAAGTTCCTCAATAAATACTTTGCTTGAGTCCTATGGTCTACCACAACCTTAAACTGGATGGTCCTGCATGACCTTAAACTGTCTGGTCCTGCATGACCTTAAACTGTCTGGTCCTGCATGACCTTAAACTCTATGGTCCTGCACGACCTTAAACTAGACAGTCCTATATGACCTTAAACTATCTGGTCCTGCACAACCTTAAACTGTACGGTCCTGCATGACCTTAAACTTTCTGGTCCTGCACAACCTTAAACTGCACATCGTCCCGCATGGCGTTAAACTGCATTTTGAGAACTACGTATCAATTGATTCCAATCCTTATTGGATAAATATGAATGCTCAGATGCCTCATATTGTGCCCAGATTTGAACTCTTCTCTTTGACTATTCCCCCTGGGTTTAGTTCTCTCATAGGATCTTTTCATGATATGGTGTAGGCTTCCTTGGCCCCTCTCATGCCAGGATTATAATGGTAACACCTTGTGTCAGCTTCTCATTCTTCTATTCTCCCATGTCCTCACCGCATGGTGTTAAACTGCATGGCCTTCAAGAACTATGTATGGATTGATTCCCATCTTTATGGTATATGTAGGAACGCCTGGATATTTCTTCTGTTGGCCCAACCCAAACACCAGAGTCTTCCCCTTTGGGTCAAGACATATGGTGGGGTGAAAACTTTTTCCCCAATTCACATCAAACTAATATCGATCCGGCCATACGTCCCACTCCCTGGAGACTCTCTCCTCTTTCACATATGGGAATAGCCATGCTCCACCCAATTATTTGATTGGGACTCCATCATCCCTCCCGTCTAGCAAGGGCACTCGAATGGTCACTATAGGGGCACTGTGTTTCGAATGTGGTCAAAAACTATCATGAAACATTGCGACCACCCCAATATGTCACATACATTGAGTGTAGCGGTTCATTTTGTCATGTTGTATCTCCAAGTGATGAACTCCCTTAAATAAATTCCTACTATTAGGCCCCATGTGATGGGGGGAATTGAGACCGGCTCCTAGTTTCCTTCATCGAGCACTGCTCGTGTGGGCTTAGGAGCCGTGACGAGGTGGAAACCATACAAGAGGATGTATGGCCTTCCCATATGAGGCCTAGCCTCAATCCCCTTGGCCTTTTTGGGCCCCTGGCCCAGGTTCTCTCTTATAGGATTGTATGGTGTGGTATGGGATTATGTCCTCATTCACGTCGGGTTACTCATCGTGCCATACATATCCCCAGATGAGATACCTTACCCCCTCTTTGTCCTCACTGCAAGATGTTAAACTACAAACCGGTCAGCCCTTCCTTACCGAGGACCACCCTCAGGCCCCTTTTCCTTTTTCGAGCCCCCAGCCCAAGTTCCTATTTAGGGTTGTATGGTGTGGTATGCGACTATGTCCACATTCACGTCAGGTTATTCGTCGTGTCGTACACCTCCCTTGTGTGGGAAATATTACTCCCCTCTTCATCCTCACTGTAAGACGTTAAACTGCAAATCAGTCAGGCCTTTCTGACTGAGGCCCAGCCTCAGGCCCCTTGGCCTTTTTCGAGCCCCCAGCCCAAGTTCCTATTCAGGGTTGTATAGTGTGGTAAGGGATTATGTCCTCATTCACGTCAGGTTTGTAAAAACCACACCATGTACCTCTTTCTCCTGAGGGTTCTCTATCCCCTCGTTCTATACTCGTCTTTTCAAATCGGCTTCTCTCAAGATGATCCCCTCGGTCCTCTTTGGTAATTCACCAATGTGCCTAAGGGTACTCTAGTTTAATGCTTGGAATGTCGGACTCTACTCGGACATGCTTCCAACCATTTTTTAGGATTTGTGTTCCCATTAATTATGGATCCCATCACCTTTCACACTTGAAGGGACCCCCAAGTGGAATGTATTCTAGGCCTAAGGTCTCTCATACCATTATCAGCCAACATCCTCGAGGGTCACAGACAACAATCTGATAAAAATCCTGCATTGCGAATATGGTTAATGGTCAATGCTCATTTTTTTCTCATTCTAGGATAACGCGATATGGATACTGTGTTTCGAACATGATCAACAGTTGTCATCCATCACCACACCAACCCCATTAAGCCCAAAATGTCAGTTACATGATTCACATCCTTCTCCACCTCATCATGTCCAAGTAGAACTTAGAAATTCTTGGTACTATTCCTCAGTGCACATCCACACGTTAGGAGAAAAAAAGCAGTGATAAGGGCATTATTCGGGGCTCTGCACCGATTCCCCTTTAACGTTCCTTCCAGGTAGTGCAACAAACCTCTTCCTCCCTTGTTTCCCACACCGAGTTTTACTCACGTGGGATAAGGGATCATGTTGATTTCTGCACTTACTTGGATGTTTTTCACTGATCCATGGTCCGAGTCCTAAGACCATAAACTAAGATATTGTTTAGAACTACGTACGGCTTGATTCCCATCCCCATGGGATACATAGGACTGCCAGAGCATCTCATCTTCGGGTCCAGCCCCAAGAATCTAAAATCATGCCCTCTATTTCAGCCCCTCAACCCGAACTCTCTAAGGAAGATATGGTGTAGCGAGAACCTCATGGGTCCTCACTCACGTTGGGTTTTGAAAGGACCGTACCATGTGACTTCTACATCTTCTCTCATCCATTGTCCGATCTATAAGACTATAAACTAAGATCTAGTTTAGAACTACGTATGGCTTGATTCCCATCCCCATGGGATACGTAGGACCACTCGGACATCTCATTTTTGGGTCAATCTCAATTGGGAGCTAGTATCTCCTCTCCTCATTCACATCGGGTATGTTTTGTTACACCATAAACATTCCTCAATTAGCATCGTCTCAATTATGCCTATGTCGTGTGATGTTAAAATGAACACCTGGTCCTATCACATTACCTTAAACCATGACATTATCGTCCAGGCCGCATGATGAAAAATGGAACTGCATCATGGTTTCCTCACTAAAGGGGACACCATGTTTGGTATTGGTCGCACGCCCTACCATTTGTCAATTCCTATTACAACTTGATTCTTGTGGTGATTCCAGGGATTGCTATCCTAGTATTGTCGCTTCACAAAAAAACCATTCACCTTAAAGGAAAAACAAGATTTATCAAATACTGTTTATTTTAGAGAGAAGGCCACACCCACACGCCCCTTTTATCCCTGGCATTGGTACCTTACCATGTCGTGTCCAGAACTACGTACAGCTTGATTCTCATCCTCATGGGATGCGTAGAGACACCCGGGCTTTTCACCTAGGGTCCAGCCCTGGGAATCACGAATCACATCCTTTCTCACTGTTGGCCCCTTGGACTGACCCCTAGTAGGGAACCATGTAACCGCAATTTTCCCTGAACAAGTTCGGGATGCCCCAAGATGACATTGGGAAGCAATGGCTCCCTCTCCAGAGAGATCATATCTAAAATAACTAATGATCCATGATCAGACCAATGCATCCATCTAATGTTCTTCCACCATGATGGTGTAATTTTGAGTGTTGGATTCTATTCGAACAAAACATCACTCCACCCCCACGCTTTTGTACCCCTTATTCAGACCCTCATCCTATTTCATGTCTAAGGGAACACCCTAAACAGTATGGATGCTCGGCCTATGGCCCGCCTATTATCCTGGGCCAATGTTTCGGAAGACTAACATATGACATTTTGAGTTAGGCCCCGTGTTTCGAACATGGTCAGTGGTCGGCCCTCATTTTTTATCCCCATTCCAGGCTAACATGATAAGGGTACTGTGGTTCGAATGTAGTCAGAAGTTATTCTTTATTGTCATGATACTCTCACAATGTTCCGAATCCAGGGTATCGCGATTCACACCTCCTATTCCCATATGTTCAGATTGATTTCATCACCCCTGGCGTTACTCCATTCGTACACAAGAGCACACTAGGAAAACAGTAATTTGGTTGTTCTAAGAACTTCATTCTCTAGTCAGGTTTCTCCCATTTCTTCCCAAAAATCCGGACCGATTATTCAAACCTCAAATTCCTGAAGCTTGGTCTGCACTCCTATGTTTGGAAAAGGTGATAAGGTGGTCATCCCTTGTTTCTCACATCGGGCCCAACCCATGTGAGCTTAGGGAATGATCATTGGATGCTCTACAAACATCACAAGGATTTAATAAACTAATGTAAACAATGGAACTCATGTATGCTACGACATCAAACAATTAAAGCATGAAAGTATGTTTGAGGGTTTTTAATCATTATAGTACCCGTGGGTCAATTACCCCCATGGATGGGTTGACCTCATCAAAAGAGTGTAGAAGCTCCGCCACCCTCTGGCTGGTGGCGTCTAGGAGTTTCAGCCACCTGTTCAGATCCCAGTCCTCCTCGATAGCAAGAGGGCGCAATTCTTTGGATGTAATCTGGGCCCACTCCACGTCATCCAGGATGGTGGTCATCTCCTCAGAGGCTCGCTTCAGGCTCTCTTTGTCTCCTACCAGTTGGGCCTTCAATCGCAATACTATCTCATATTGCACGTTGAGGGAGGCTGAGTGCCCGTCCGTCAGATTCTGCAGCCGTTGGACCTTGTCTTCAGCCTCCTAGAGCCTCTTGATGGTTACCACTTTCCTCCACTGCCAGCCTACATCGAGGCCACAGTCATACTCCTGAATCTTTTCTGCCATAAGATCTCAGACGAGCATGTGAGGACGTTGGGAATCCACTCCCCTAGCACACAGTTCATGTAGTTGCGAGCAAAGTCTGTCCATCTCATCCAACCATAGTGCTTGGGGGTGTCATTGATGAAGCACGTGATCAACTTCCACAATCGGTGGTGGACTATTTTTCTGTCCTCCTCATAAGAGGTCGTCTCATCCTAGTCGGCGCGGTTGGCAGACTCATATGCAGGGAATTCCCCCAGGAACTCCTCAGCCAGGTCCGCGCCTGGTGTTGGATCAGGCGTGTTGGGGCATGCACTGTCTAGTTGATCCTCATCATTAGATCCCACCTCAATAACCTCAGGCGCAGCCCCATTAGCGCCCCCACCAATGATCAGAAGCGCTACAGTTCGGTCAGGTTGGATTTCTGCCTCTATGACCATTGGCATGCCTCTAGGAGGGGTGCTACCAAAGGACCCTACCAACTTCGCCTTAGCAGCCCAGGCCAATTGAAGGACTATACACACCAAAAAAAGGGGGACGTGAAGGTCAGTTAACATGGTCATAGATAGAGGAGACTTAGAGAGATCAAATATTTGGTCTCGCTCTTGGGATGATGTCGTCGGGACCCTGATAAGTGGCCCCCTGTTTATGGTTGGAAGGTTTGGAGACTCTGGGGGATCCACCTAAAGTTTTCTAGCCCCGCTAGACACGAAAGTTGATGCATCCATAGCTGTGGATCCTGAAGGTCCCACGTCGGTACCCACTGAGGGGTGATAAAGAGGTCTATGCACAAGGTCCTCCTGCACAGTGCAAAAGCTGATTAGGAACCCAGAGTACCCTAATAGAAGACCCTAAGGAAGGAACTTGGGATTTTACCTAGAGGGCCTCCGCAAAATCTTCAAGATCTAAGGACCGATCGCCAATTTCACCCTCCTCCAACGGACTCCCTCTTCCCGCCTCGTCTCCCCAGGAGGACTCTTCCAATTCTTCCGGCAGAGTAAAGCGCTCCCTCAGGTCAAAAGATGACAGTTTTGGGGGGATCTTCCAATCCAACAGCACCCTAACCTGGTCTGTCATTGGGTGTGGGGCACCCCGAGAGTGGATAAAATCTTCCAGTTTGTCCATGTATTGCTCCGCCTCTGCCTAGGATACTACAAAACGGGCTTTGATTGGGCCATTCCCTGGCAATTCTATCCCGAGGTGGTTAAGGTGCTGCCATAACTTAGATGGGATGAGGAATTGTTGGTTGACTTTCCAGATGTCCCAGGCCTCTAAGAAGAAAATATTCTCTAGCATGTCAATATGGTATAGCTATTTCCATGGGGCCTGAGTAGAAATTCTGTGGAACCCCCTTGGTGGCCACCCCTCCAGATGACTATGTTCTCCTGGGACCACCAGGTCCGCTGCCACCACTGGATCCGCTACCACTGCTTCCCCCTCAACTGGTCCGGGCGTCACTGCTATAGTAGCCCCGCCACTACGAGATGCCCTTGCCTCCATCTGGCCTCGACGCTGAGATCAGGGTAGCCCTCCATCACCGACCAGGATGATTGGCCGCTTCAGCATCTCCCCTAGGTAGGCCACCTCCTAGATCTGGGCATATTCCTTCACCAGCCTGAGGATAGCAGTCGGTGGAGGTAGTACATTCCGCATCTTTCTATCTTTCCGTATGAACATGAGACACATCTTCCTCATCACATAATGATGCTCCTCGTGATGCACCTCCAGGTAGACCTACAGGGTCAGTCGCTGTAGGCACTAGAATTTCCTTGCAAACTGGTGTGGGGTGTATGGCTCACAGAGGTGCTCGTGGTCCACCCTACCCACCAAGACTCCACCCCGAAAGGCCAGTAGGTAGGACAGTGCTCTTATTCTCCTAAACCATCATTCATGAAGGCCCCCATAGGCAATGGGAACAGATGATAATTGAACTCTTCCACCTTCCACACCCGGTTCAAAACCGACAGTGCAGTCAGCTTGGCCGAAAAGCTCCCCAAGGCATTTAGGATCAATGGGCAGAAGTTCGACCCTTGAGGTGATATGGGATTCATATATTCATAGATCCCACTAATGTACGATGTTATCCACCCATACAGGAGTTGGAACAACCCGCATATCCTATATGTCCTCTTCCCTTTGCTGATGTGACACAACATCTTATACAACTTGGTGAGCATCAGGATCCCTATGTTGAACCGCCCTCCTATCACCAATGAAAATGCCATGATGAAAGTGCTTGGTCGCACTCCCATGTTGGTATCCCTCACAGGCAATATCCAACCACAGATTAGAGTTGCGATGAATTTTTCCAGCCTAACTATTGGTTATTTCTCAGTGTTGATATTGAACCCCCAAGTCTTCCATTGGCTATCCTCCAACATCCGCTAGTAAGAGTGTCCCTTACTCCGAGCCCCCTTTGGGAAAGTCTGAGGCCTCACCAAAAACTGTCTATTTTTTGGTATGTTTAGGAATCACTTGATCCCCTGCCTGAAGTGGACATCCCTTATAGCCTCCTTGTCCTCCCCGGGCACAAGCTCCATCAGTTCCAACACCAACCATGGCATCTGCTTTGAATCCTCCCACACACCCATAATAGGGAGGAATTCGTCATACATCTCCCCCAGTATTAGGACCCCTGAGATCTAATGCACATCCCATAAGCTGATGTTGACCTCCCCATGATGGAGGTGGAAAGTATTGGTCCCTGGTGACCATCGGCTCAATAGGTCCAACATTAGTTGCTTCGGATGGTAGATGTGAAACTGGGAAGCCCAAGCTACCTCGTACAGGCCCACTCTTCTTAGCTCTACTTCAAACTCCTTGCCTGAGGTTCCTACCCAGTAGGCCTAGTCCCAATCATCTGTGAAGTTTCCGCCCTGGTGCAGGTCCCATTCCTCAGACCACCCCTTCTTCAGGTTCCCCAGCTCCACCTTGAGGATAGTTTGGTATAGAGGAGGGGACGTCTCCGACTGCAATTCCTTCACATTGACATTGTTTAGATGGTTTTATAAGTAGTCAACAATGACAGACGTCGAGTCCTCCTGGGCATGACCATTATCCGCCCTGAACCAATGGTGCTGACACGGTGTGCTCTAGAACTAGTAAGTTGGCTCGTCCCTACTTGCTTCAGGGATTAAGACATCATCCCCCAACCCGAACCCATAAAAGGGAAACCTTCTACACAATGGGTAGTTCTTATGGATCTCCGATAGCAGCTCCACCAATGAACTGTGGTCCGAGTGGCTACGGACTAACTCTCCTAGCCCCAGACTATTCTCCATCTCATCCCTACAGGCAGAATCCACAAGGACCCCTTGGGAAGCTTCTTGGTGTTCCATTCAGTTCTGGAACTTGGATGTTTTTTGTATTGGTTCGTGAAGCTCGCTCGTAGAGGGCATTCGCAAAGCCTCTTCGCAAAGACTGTTCACAAAGTGCTCCCTAGGTGTTCAAGCACTGGATCGTGGAGTACAATCACAAAGTCAATGAATCACTGTGTGTTGCGAAGAATCGATTCGCAGAGAACACACGTGGAGTACATGGAGCTTCACGAATCGAGAGCACAAAAGGAAAAATTCATGGAGAAGGGAAAATATAAAAGAGAGCACAACTCCCCTATTTATAGGTGATAGATATCAGAGCTTCATGGTGCATCCAGTTCGCACTGAGCTTAACGGCATGCCTGACCCGCATAACCCTTATCCTACTCTCAAGCCCTCTTCATGAGCCAACATCACGAACGGCCTAGGATTTTGGCAATTACCATCATACTTCGACCCTTGATCTCTCCGCGGATCCAAGTTTGAGTAGGGGCATTTTTCGGTGCCAAAATTCACAACAGATAAGGATCCAAAAACGAAGGCAACACTAACTGACTCACGAAGCCATTTCGCAGAGTTCCCCCCAGTACTGAGCCCGTCGTGAAGTGAGGATACGGGATGCTCCGCGACCCTATTTGACGTTCGTGAGCCCGCCGCAAAGCAAGAAGGCAGGATGCTCCGCAACCCCATTTGATGTTTGCGAGCCCACCGTGAAGCCAGAGGGAGGGATGCTCCATGACCACATTTGACGTTCGCGAGCCCGCCGTGAAGCCAGGAGGTGGGAAGCTCTGTGACCACATTTGACGTCTGCGAGCCCTCCGCGAAGCAACCCAGTCCCCCTTCATGAAGTGTAAGCTCCGCTTTGAGGTGCCTCTTGCCTATAAATATTGGGCTCCCCCTGAGCCCAGGGTATAGACAATCCGACCTTTCAACTTCCCAGCTCCCAAATCGGGAAGCATCCTTCTGCTCTACGAACCATTAGTTGTGTGAGGTACTTCTGTTCTGTAAAGTGCCTCCCCTTAGTCTCATTTTGATCCCCTCTTCTGAGAGGGATGCCTTTCACGAAGCCTAAGGGCCTTCACGAAGGAGGGGGATCCCCAAGGGGACCCAGGTCATCATAGAGTGTTTATTCTTTGTGAAACACCCTTCAGGTACACATGATCCACATGCTAAGGTAGAGTCAATGTACTTCATGAAGCACATTTCTTCACAACACCTTAAATCGCGAGGCACCTTTTCTCCACAAGTTAGTGATCCACGAATGCCTTTCCACTTCAGAATCACCTTCCATATGTACCTCCACCCTACGCTGAGGCTAAGTCACCCCACTTCACGAAGCACCCCCCTTCGCAAGTGCCCTCTTCCACGCGGAACAATAGAACTTCACAAGGCCCCTTCCTATGAACCCCTCTGCTTGGAAATTCCTTTTCTTATGTGACCCTCTAGTTTTGAACGATGTGACTTCAAAATCCATTGGACGATATTTCCATTTGCATTTCTTGGTCTTATGCTTCCTTCCATAGGCACGCTAATGGCTATTTCTTCTTCGCATATCCATGCTAATGTGGACCCCTCGATGGTTCGCTCCATGACGCCCCCTTGTAACGGATTTACCTATCCCCTCATTACACCAAGGAGAAGAGGGTACTGGTTATGTAAGTCCTAGGGGTGCGGAGTGAACCCACCTCATCCGAGCTGCAGGATGTTAAACTACCAAGCACCATCGTCCTCAGCACATGACGTTAAACTGTGACCTCACCCTGTGCCATGCACGCAGGGCCCCCCACCTTGGACATTATCCATGCCCACTCATCTCCACGGGTATGGGATCACCCCTCACAGGGGATGATGTCCTCCTTATCGGAGTGGCATTTATCCACGGGGAAAGGGAAACCACCTTGGTGTAAGCCCCTAGCTTTCCTTGTAGGAGGTAGCATCCCTTCTCCTCCTTTCATCTTTGGTCCCCAAGGCCAGCGAAGGGTGTGGTAGGGAAAGGTGCTTCTCCATTCTTCGGTTCCAAGTCTCTCTCCTGTTGTACTTTGTCACCTCGGGCCTCCATCCTAGAGTAAGTCCCAACCACTTCCTAGGTCGCTAACCATGCATAAGCCCCTGCTTCCTCTTTGGTCCGCTCCACATGTAAGCCCCACTTCACTTCCCACAAATGCACCTTTCACGACGTGATTGTCAGGTCTCTACTACCTATTGTTTCTGACACCGAGGATGACTCACGTGGTCTTAGAGTAAGCATCGAACCTAAAATCAACATATTTGGAGGCCTATAGTGTAAGCCCTAATCCATTCCCGAACTACGAGGACTTTGATCCGTGTCAAGGCATGGTACGTTGGAATCCTCCATGAGGTTCAAGCCCAATACCTAGTCATTCCGACCACCATCACATTGGTTCACCCACACCTTGGGTAGCCTAGAGTGTAAGCCCCACACCCATCCAGAACTATGTGGACTTTAATCCCTACCAAGGTAGGGTATGTAGGAAGCCTCCCTGAGGTTCAATCACAACACCCGGTCATTCCAACCCCCTTCACGTCGGTTCACCAACATCTTGGGCAGCCTAGATTGTAAGCCCCACACCCATCTGGAACTACATGGACTTTGATCCCTACCATGGTAGGGTACGTAGGAAGTCTCCCTAAGGTTCAAGCCCAACATCCGGTCATTCTGACCCCCTTCACGTCGGTTCACCAACATCTTGGGAAGCCTAGAGTGTAAGCCTCAAACCCATCTGAAGCTACCTAGACTTTGATCCCTGCCAAGGTATGGTGCGTAGGAAGCCTCCTTGAGGTTCAAGACCACCAACCATTGGCCCCAACCATATCTATGTTGGTGTGACAAGACACCCATCCCAAACTACGAGGACTTTGATCCATGTCATGGCATGGTACGTACGAATCCTCCCTGAGGTTCAGGCCCTAAGCACCTTGGGCCGCCTCGGAGTGTAAGTCCCAACCCACCGAACTACGTGGACTTTGATTCCCTACCACGGGGATACATAGGAAGTCTCTTCGAATCTCAAGACCAATAATATTGTCACCTTCACGATGCTCCCATCTCATTCCCCCTTCACTCCATTCAAACTCTCCATCATTCATCCTTATTCTTATGTAGGTCTCCACATCCTGGTGGGATCATGCCACCCCTACTCTCCATTACATAAAATATCATTCGGGAAGCCACCCACGTTTTGGCCCCAATATCAGTGTTCCCTCAAAGGGGTTCCTCCATCTGATCCACTCTAATCAGTGTTATGATCAATATGATCCATCTCCGCTGGACGTTAAACTTGCGGTATACCCTGTGTTAAACATGGGAAGCTAAGGAAAACCTCATATAAATGCCAATGGAATATGATTCCCCATGCTCAATGTAGGATTCCTCAAGCTACTACACCCTCGAGAAGCCCTATAATAAGTGACAGAAGATAGACATGCCAATCCCCCAACATCCAGACATGCCAGTGATGCCCAATGTGACTACTCCCCTAACCAACGGTTTCTACCCTGACCGGACCCCTTGGAATGTATTGACAAAATCAGCGTAATTAACTAGTGTCTATGAATATATGGGTTTGGGAATAGTTTCAAGAACAACGTCTTAAATCTATAAGGGAGACCTAGACTAGGTGATGAGCTTTGAGGAGGAATCCACGAAAGGAAGAACCGAGATCCCATCATCATGTTTCGATCAAGGAGCAGACGTCCCTGAATAAGGAGAGGATACCACCTACCTTTGGAAATCGGGAATGCAGGGCAACAACTGCGCTTCCTCTATGTCACGGATGCACGCGCCCCTACGAAAGCGTCAGAAATAGTCATCTCTCCCACTTATAAAAATACACCCCACATTTCTCTATTTTAAAATTCATTGAGCCATATATATCAACAAAAACCTAACAAATTATCTTATAAACTTCCCTAAACATGATTTAAAGGTTTTGGTATTCTTAAAATATCATTCTAAATGTCAATAATTAATTATCTAGTAGAGGCCAATAAAAGGATGGGTAATTATCATACCCATCCTCTTTCAAATTATTTCTTCTTCAACCTCCTCTAAATATATGGTATTTATTATAAAATAATAAATTTATTTTCCTAAATATACATAAATTTTATTATGATTATGTAACCACCATAATTAACCCTCTTTTCCATCAAATGGGAAATGATAGTATCTCTCATATGTACATGTGGACTACCACCTCCACGTAATGATACAATTCATTTTTCATTACTGTTATTCAGGTATGGTTATTATTATGGTTTTAGAGATTATATATGAAATTAACAGAATAATTATGATTCTGGAAGTATAATTTCATATCTACATTTCCGATTTATAATCATTTGAAATATGATAACAACGCTCATGTGTACGTGTGGACTGCAACCTCAATGAAACGATGGGATTCATTTTTTCATTTCAACTTTACATGGATAGTAATAATGATAGATTTAATATATATATATATATGTAATTTATTATATAATTTTGGTTATGAAATTAGAAAAATATATTTATCATTTTTTAATTATTTTCATTAGAAAATGAAAAAAAACATTCATGTGTATGCACAGTCTATCGTCTCAATGAACGATTGAAAAAAAATTTCTATCTATACATATTAAAAATGATAATAAATATGTATATAATGAATACATATTATATTTATATCATAAATAACACTCTGCATATGATAGAACCAGGATCAATGTGTAAGTACTAGAACTGTCAAACTGAAACTTTCTTGAAAAACTAAACAGTTGATAGCCTAAAACAATGATTTTAATAAGGAATTATTAAAAAATGGATATTGATATGATTAAGAGAATAATATATGATACTAAATATATATATATATTATTTATGTAAATATAATAAATCTAAATTTATTATGCAATATATTAAAAAAATTTCAACTAAGTGGAAGCATGAGGTAGGAGATTTCTTATCAATTTTAGCTCCATTGATTCATATTTGATAATATCCACCTATTTTATTTTATGTGATGTATGTAATTCCCTTTTGATGTATTAATATGAATAAATATTTTATAATGGTTATTAAAGTTTCAATTCATGTTTATTATTTCATGGTATTACAATTTAAAAGTTACCAAATAGTTATGAATTTATTTTACAATCTCAATTTTTTTGGGATTGCTTAAATTTTTCATCAAATAAATATTATAATATATACTACATAAGCTAAAACCATTTCATTATCCTCTGAATATTTAATTATTTTCTATTTTCTTTAATATTTTACTCTATTTGGGACATGAATCATGAAATGAAATTTTTATAAGAAAATTCAATCTTATTTCACTTTTGATTGGGTATATTTTTATTCTATGTATATATTTTTTAAAAATATTTTAAAAAATACCATTTAATTTAATAAAATGATAAAATAATAAAATTTTATATCATTATTCAATTTTACTATTTTTTAAAATAATTTTTGTAATTTTTTTATAAAAAGGATGTTTCCAACAATCTTTAGAAAAATTACAAAGGAATGTTTCTTTTTAATTTATATATAATTAATGGATTTTCCTAACACCAAAACCTTTTTATTCTATTTATATTTTCCTAAAAGTTTTATATGATTTAAATAAAACTATTAAATGAAAACATATTTTAATTTATTTTCTTCCATTTTTTTATATTATTAAAAATACCTGATTTTATTACAAAATAAACGTTTTTGAAGAATTAGTGGTCATCTCTCATACCATGATTAATTTTTTGGTCATTAACTTTCTCTTTAAACATAAATTTTTAAAGATAAAATTTCAGAATAAATATCCATATTGTTTCAATATGGGATATTATTATATCCTAAACCATATACCATTTCTATATATGGTGCTTTACTATTTGATTGACTGGGTAAATCTTGATATTCCATATTCATTACTTAATATAGATTTTTTTTGATAAGTCATATTTTTTATAAATAAAATTGATCATTTTATATATAAGTAATATTTTTGACATAAAATGATGGTTAGGGATGATAATTACATAGCCACTCAATTCATTGACAGGACTAATGAGACAAACCAGTTGACCAAAATTATTAAATGGGTTTTTAGTGCAAACCTACACATTGATTAAACTAACATGGAACAAGTCCATGACAGTAAAGATATAATGATGTATTAGATCCTAATGTATAATTTTAGGAATTTACTTCATTGATAATTTAGTTATTATTGTCCATGATTATAATGAATTTTTAATATAAATTGATGCATTCCATGCTCATGTTATTTTTTAAATTACATGTTTTTTCAATTATCCACCTTTTCATATTGGTTATACCTTATTAACTCATGATAACATCCATTATACATAACCCTTATGGAGAATTTGATCTTACTGTTATATTTTTTTCTTTTCTTATGATAAAAAGAAAGAATCTTTTAATGATTTCAAGGATGAAAAATATTTACTTTCACTAGGTTATATATTTTTATTTCAATATAAAATGGGAAGAATGTTTGTACTAGGTTCATTGAGACAAATAAATTGACCGTTCCTTAGGGATGAGATAATTCATATTTTATAATAATTTAATAATGTATATATTGTCTCTAGGTTACTATAGTTGGATGTAACACCCTGAGATTTTAAAAAGAAAATTGTGTTTGATAGAATATACAACATGCAACACTAAGCCTAAACGAACCATAAAATATTAGTATTTAAATGTGACTATTATAAATTAGATATTAAATTAGAAGGTATGAATATAACTAAATTATTTTTTAAAAATATATAAATATCCTTATTAATATAAATTTAGTGGTATTTTTTTAAATAAGAACTTAATTTTTAATGATGACATTTTATTCACCAAAAAAAATATGTTTTCTTCAAAAATTGATTTTTATTTATTTTTTTAGAAAATATTATAATTATTTTCAATAAAATTTATAAAATTTATTATATAAATTTAAATTACATTTTAAAGTAACCATATTAAAATTAACCTAGGGTAATATTTTGTAATTTTTATGAAATAATTGATTTTTTTGGTGAATAATGAAAATTATATATTTTCCAAACACTTCTATTTGTTTTCATTAAATCAAGTAATTTAAAAGGAAAATTATATTTTATAATTTTACATAATGTTACATAATATCCATTTGATTTATAATAATATAATTAATTTAATTTCAATTAGAATTTTTTTATTACTTTTGTACAAGTTCATTTTTGTTCATAAAAATGTTATTTTCTGAAAACTTTTTTTAGTTTCATAAAGTTGATCAATTTTAATAAATTAAAACAAATACTAATAAATTATATTTTAAATTAATTTTATTTATTATATTTCTATTTATCTTCATTTAAATTCATATAATGATGATTTCAAGTCATGGAGTTGTATATGATCATTTTTTAGTTGAAAAATGCATTTTTCTTAAAAAAATGTTTCTTCATCACGCTTTGCTAGATTATTTTTAAAATAATTTTTAAAAATTAGAGAGATAGAATTTTTAAAAATGGATTCAATTTTTCTATAAATCATAATGAATATTATTTAATAAGGTAAAATTAATTTTTGGTCATAATGAATAGAAAAACTAGTAAACATTTATCATCGTAGTAAAAAGGTACATTAGGTTAGCCTAGGTTAAAACTTGTTGACAAGACAACCATTTTTTTTCTTAATTTTTGTTTACTTAATTTATTTCAACCATTATCAAATTATTCTTTATATTTAATTTTTTATGGGATACTTTTCCATGAAAGTGACCAGTACAATATTTTTAAGAAAAGAAAACGACAAAATGTCATTCTCTTGTTTTTAAATTTATCTTACATGTTCATATAGGGATAAAAATATGTTGAGAATTAATACTAAATTTTATTCTAGTCATAATAAAATTAGTTTTTTATTTTAATTTATTTATAATTTTTATGGATAATATAATTACCTTAAATGCTTACGCAACGCTGATATATTATTGATTCAACTCATAGAAAAATAAAATAAATAGAATTAAAATATTAAAATAATATAATTTGAAATAATTATTTCCTTACATGAATATTTTAGATAAATATAAAATATTATGTAGGTTTTAATAGAAAATAATATAATTCTTATGTATTCATATTGGTTTCAAAGTCAAATTAAATGAATAGTTCCAAAATTAACATTAATGATATTTTGTAATAAATAATAGTTAATTAAATGATTCAAGATTCCTAAAAAAATATATTTAGCAACATGATTGGGATTTAGTTTAAAATACCAAACATAGTCTATTTATGGGCCAATTTTCCTTTTTTAGTATCAATATTCACCACTAATGAGTAAAAACATTATTACCATTGTAATTTTAAAATGGTCAATGAGGGTTATAACAAAACATATAAGGGTAAAAAATATTATAAATGTGTCCAAATTTTTTGAAGTGTGTATTTATAACCATTATCATCCTATCCTAGAGATATATCATTTTTTAGAAATTTTTCCATGATAAATTATTTATATTAATTTAACACTTTATGAAATTCTAAAAGTGACCCTCCCCTCACTTATAAAAGGGCATTTAGTCTACTCTTTTCATAAAACCTCAAAATAATTTTGAATCATATAATATTTATAAAATTACATTCATGGAATACCCAACCTTCATATATAGTTCTTCTTTAGGAATAATACCAACCACTGAAGTATTAAGGTGTAAATCAAGGGAGATTTTCTATAGTAGAGGTATAGTTTTTAATAGAATGTTTTAGTTTTATTTCTACTTACCCATTATTCAAATCATATTGAAAAATGATGAAATAATAACACCAGTATATCCAATAAAATTATATTCCTTTATTTTAATATAATTACCTATATCCAACTCCTCTTTCTTCAATTGGGAAACAAAACCATCGTTCATTAGTATGGCGTACTACCATCTCGTGAACTGACGAAATTTGTTTTCCATAACCACCTCTAAAAAAAATTATGATGTATTTAATGTATATATATGACATTAAATACATATTATCATTATTAATGTTTAAAAATCATTTATTTTCTAACTTTTTCATCCATTGAAGAATGATAATTCCATTCATGCATACATGTGGATTACCACCTCCATGAAGAGATGTGATTCGTTTTTCATAACCACTTCATATTTATACTATATATGAGGCTATTTAAAGAATTTATATGATATTTATAATATAATTATAATTATATAATGTTAATTTAATACTTACCTTATTTCCATAATTATTTTAAAAAAATGGAAACGTTATGCATGCATCTGTACGACCTACTGTCTCCATGACTATAACATGGTTAATTTATCATAAACATCATTTATTGGTGATTTTAAAAGTAAAATATATGTATCCAAATGATAATTATATCATTATTATTATTATAGAGATGATTAAATACTAACCTCATTGACTATATTGAACCCTCCAAAGTCATTTTGGACTTATGAGCCGAATATCATCACAGCATCCAACATGAACTTAAATGATTATGCAATTGAATATATCATGATAATAAAAAAATAAATGGGATAATAAAATTTAAAAATTTTATTAAGAAATAAAATAATTATATAAGTTTATTATTAATGAATATAAATAATGTATTTGATGATTCGGTCTCAAGGTAAGAGATTTTCATTAAAAAATTTCAATTAAAGTTTCCCTACCAACCCTCATTATTCCTCATATATGGTCTACTACATGTATCAATAAAATTATTATATATGATAAAATAGATGATAAAGGTTACTTATGAACATATTTAACTTTATTTAGAATTTTATTAATAAATAATTGTTTTATTATTTTACATAAGGGACACTTTACTTTTAAAACATCATTTTAAATGATTTAATGATTTGTTTTCTAAATACTTATCTTCAATGACTATCTTATTAAATTATTTTATAGATGAATTTATATGGATATAAATGAATTAAAAATTTAATTTTATGTATCATTTTAATTTCTCTAAAAAAAGGAATTTTTTTATGAACTTTATACAGAACGTCTTGACTTTCTCTACACAATACAAAATGAATATTTTATTTTAATATATATAATGTTAATTGATTTTCCCTCGACCACATCCATAATTTTATATCTAGATATATTTATATTTTTCATTGTTTTATTAATTTATAAACCATAATTTACTTATTTCTATTTCTTTTTAAAAATATTTTTAAATGAAATGGATATTTTGATATCTGGAAATACTTTGCTTATGGATGTAAGGGATCTCTCTGAACAACCCTTTTCATTGGGTTATGACCATTCTCACTCAAAATCACATTCCCTCTCTCTTTAATGTTATTTAATGTATATAAATTTTTTTTATATGTCTCTCACATATATACCTAGCTTATTATCCCTTCCTTGGATGGGGTAATATATGCCTTATATTCATTTGTCAAATGCCTTCATTATAAAATTTCCTTTTAATATGATATTAAACAATATTATTCAACCAATTTAAGTTATATGTGTAATTATTATGTTTATGAATTTTTATATATTTCCTTTTTTGAAAAAAATAATAATGAACATGTTTTTATGGGTGTTCCCATTAATCACTCCAATGCATTGGGTAAATATTTTTCCTCATGAGACGTTATGTATAGGATTAGTAAGTAAAGCTAATCCATTCCGTGGATATGTCCTTCATGTAATGTTATCTTGGAATTTATCTTGACTTCTTTTTGTGTCATGTTTTATGTTTATTCCACATTTGAAATGTTTTAACAGTTTTATTATACCATATTCATTATATTATACTCCCATGTGATTACTCATGACCCTTGTATTTTATGATATCTTGTTAATAATATTTATCATTTGATGATACTAAATTCCTATGTATGTATTCATGAACTAAAAAATTTCTTTATTTCTTTTTATATGACCCTTACTGATATTTTGTTATCATCTCATATTTTTAAATTATTTTCATATGGTTTTAAGGATGATTAGGGATAAGGATGAGGTTAAGATGAAAATTTTGATGATATTACAAGAAAATAAAACTTGTTATATCATAATTATTTTTTTTTGGGAAAATGGATATTAAGTGTAAGTATCCACTTTGTGATGTAATATTTTTTTATTTAATGGTGAGGGAATAATTCTCAAAAACAATGAACTTGAATAACCATTGGGAATTCAAAAAAATGAATTCTTTTCTAAAGACACTAGATAATGTAATTTGTAAGTATGGATATTTATAGTTGGTATTAGAGAAAATATTTAGATAAAATTGGAGATTATGATGTTTTCATGAGTGGTTAGATCATGTATTCTAAATTCCATCAAGGTTTTATATATTTGAGGGTTATCATCGGATTAAATTATTACCCACCCCTTTTATGGTTTTTAGTTATGAGATTAAGGTGACTAATGATATTTTGGAAGAAGTTAACTATTTTTGGAACCTTATATGATTAAGGAAAATAGAATGGTATGAGATTTTATTTGAGGAATAAGGATTAAATTAAATTTTGGAGGAATTTTTTTTTTAATTTTATTTATTTTTATTTTGGTTATTTATAGAAATGATTATAATGTATTAGATATTATATGATTGGTTGTTTTTGTATGAGATATTAATAGTGATTGATTTTATTTAGAGATAAATGTTAAATTTATCATCAATTAGTATGTGATAAAATCATTCAAATATTTTTTATTCAACCATAGTGATAGTATTTTGAATAATTTAAATGTTAGTTATTTATCAAATGATCTATATTGGACATTGGGTATTATTTTTTAGGATTTATAGATTAATGTTTCATTTCATCATATAAAGGTTTATTCATTTTTTGAATTATCTTACCATGTGATAACTATATTAGTTTTTATAAATGTATAATGATAGGATAAATATATTTTTATCATTTTTGGAATAGGTGATCCATTAGAAGCTGATTTTAGTGCTTTTATAATAATAAAATTCAACTTGAATGCATATCATTTGAAGAAAAATGTGGGATAGTGGTGGAAATTGATTAAAAGATGAAATTATACTTATCAAGTAAGTAACTTTTCTGATACTATTAGTCTATAAGGTAAAATAATTCCTTATATCTTGGAAAATGATGTTGAAAAAAATATAAATTTATCATATTTCTTACATTTTTTATGATTTGATGGTCCTTTTCACAACTCTTTGGTTTACTGTTTTGTGGTCAATAACCTTCTCATGATCATTATTATTCTTATGATCAATTTTATTTTCCACTCTCCATTATTATTTAGACAATATTTTTTTACATGTAAATAATTTCACTTCCCACTAAAGTTATCCTATTTGGAATCTCAATTACATGATGACCTTCATATTTCTTTTTCCATCTTTTCAAAAGGAAGTTTTATTAATCCTTTTTACAATGTGGTATTTCAATAAAGGAATTTTCAAATGTCAACCCATTGATTGCATAGTTCAATTTCAAATTTGGAGGATGAAATTTATTAAATGGGTTAGGATTTAACACCTTGAGATTTAAAAAAAATGATGTTTGATAGTATATACGACACACAAAACCAAGCTTAAAGGAACCACAAAATATTATTATTTAAATATGACTATTATAACCAAGTCATTAAATTGGCAGGTATGAATAATATTAAATAAATTATGAAATATATATAAATATCACACTAAATAGAAATTTATTGAAAAATTATTTTTAAATAAATACTCAATTAATAATAAATTCATTTTATAATTCAGAAAAATATATTTTCTTTATAAATGTTTTTTTTTATTTTTAGGAAAAAATATTATAATTAATTTCTAGAAATTTTATAAAATTTATTTAATAAAATGAAATTAATTTTTTAAATTAGTATATCAAAATTATAATAGGGTGAAATTTTGGGATTTCCTTAAATTAATGATTTCTTAGTGAATAATGAAATTTACAAATTTTTCAAATACTATCATTTAATTTATATAAAATAATTAATATAAAAGTAAAATTTTATTTTATATTTGTTTTAAATTTATATATGAAGCATTTTATTTATAATAATCTAATTAATTTCATTTGAATTATAAATTTTGATGATTTGGTTATAATTTTATTTGTATGTTATAAAACGTTGTTTTCTGCGAACTATTTTCAAGTGCATAATATTTATCAATTTTAATTAATTAAAATAACCCCTAATAATGAAATATTTTAATTAAATAAATTTATTACACATCTATTTATGTTAATTTAAATTCATATAATGATGATTTCTTTCCATAATGAAAATATAAGATAATTTATTGCTTGGAAAAAATTCTAAAAAAACTATTTTTTTCATCACACATTGCGGTATTATTTTAAAATGAATTCAAGAAAATTATAGATATTGAATATAGTAAAATGGACTTAATAAATTTAATCATCATAATTTATATTATTTTTTAATCTTAACTTAATTTTTTTGTTATAATGAATAGTAAAAATAGTACAAATTAGTCACCCCGATAAAAATGTAAATCGAGATAACCTAGGATTTAAGTAAGTGATAAGGCCACCATTTTTCTTCTTAATTTTTATTGGATTAATGTATTTTTAACCTTATAAACTTATAATTTTATTTTATTTTTTATGGGATAATTTCCCATGAATGTGGTATATTTAATATTTTATTTAAAGAAAAAAAGACAAAATTCCACTTGGTTGCTTTCAAATTCCATTTATATATTCACATAAAGATAAAAATAAATTTTGAATGGATATTAAAGTTTATTTTTGAGAATAATTAAATTATTTTCTTGATTTTTATTTATTTATAATTTTCAGTGATTATATAATAACCTTAAATTCTTAAGTAACTCTGAAACATTATTTATTCAAGTAATTGAAAAATAAAATATATGACTTTAAAAATATTAAAAGTAAAATAATTTTAAAGAGTTATTTTTTCATGAATTTTATTATATAAATATAAAATTTTATAGCAGTGTTAATGGAATAAATTCAAATTTCATTACTATCATGTTATTTTCAAATTCAAATTAAATGAATAGTACCAAAATTGACATCAATGATATTTTATAATAAATAATATTTTATTAAATCATTTAAAATTCCAAAAAAATATCATATTCAGCCAAATTATAGGTATTTAGATTAAAATATAAAACATAATCCAATTATGATCAATTTTGTATTTTGTATTAAATATATTGACTCCTAAAGAGTAAAAACATTGTTACTATGGTAACTGCCAAAAAAGGAATAGGGGTAAAAACAATGATATATGGGTAAAAACAAATTATAAACAATATAAAATTTAATTTAATGATAAAATTTAAACCAATACTCATAATAACTTTTAAATATATCATTTTTTGAACTATTTTTCTATGAAAAATATTTTTTATTATTTTAATACTTAATGAAATTCAAAAAGTGCCCCACCCCCACCTATAAATTGGAATCTCCTCTCCTCTATTCTTCACACTCAAAAATAATTTTTACTCAGCTAATACCTATTAAAATACATTAAAATAATCTCCATCCTAATTATAGAGTTATTGTTTTAGGAATAAATACAATCATAATTGGATTAAGGTTTAAATCAAGGGAAATTTTCAGAAGATGCGGTATATATTTTAATAGAATGTTTTATTTTTATTTCTTATTCAACCTTATTAAAATCATATAAAATTTGATAAAATAATAAAATCAATATATTAAATATACTTGTATTTATTTATGTTAATGAAATTAACTATATCCATCACCTCTTCTATCAACTAGGAAACAAAATAGTTTATTGTGTGAAGGCAGACTATCTCCTCACGAACTGATGTAATTTTTTTTCCATCATGGCCTCTCATGGATAGTTTAAATGATAAATTTAATTTATATATTTGGAATTCATCAAATATTTATCATTATTAAATGTTAATGTATCATATTTTATCTTACATTTCCATCTATTTAAGAATAATAACCTCATTCTTCCATATATGTGGATTACCACCTCCACAAAACAATATGATTTGTTTTTCATAGCCACGTCACATGGATGTTTTATATGACTATATTTAAGAAAATTATATAATATTTATGATATAATTTTCATTATGTAAAAATAAAATAATACTTACCTTATTTCTGTAATGATCGTTGAAAAATAGAAACATTACTCAAGCATGCGAACAGCTTACCATCTTCATGATTACAACGTAGTTCATTTTTCATAACTACCATTCATGGGTTAATTTAAATGTATAATTCATGTAAAAAAATGAAAATTATTTTATATATAATTTCTTGACTTTCATTACCAAATACAGTGTAATTTTTTATTTTATCATATAAATTATCAACTACTTTTCCCTCCCCCACAACCATTATTTGATATTTAGTTTTATTTATAAGATTACTTAATATTTTAAATAAAAACCCCCATTACATTTTTTCTATGTATTTTATAAAATGGATTTAAATAGAATTTATATTATGATGTCTATAAATTTTTTTCTTATGGGTGTAATTGATCTCTCTAAAAAACCCTTTTCTCTAGGTTATGACTATTCTCACTCTAACTCACTTTCTCTATCTATTTACCATTATGGATTGCTTCTAAATTCTATATATATTTATGTAATATATATACCTATCTTATTATACCTTACTTTGATGGGGTAATACATGTCTTATGTTCATTTCTCAAATTCCATCATTATGAAATTTACTTTGACTATGATATAAGGAAATATTATGAAACCCCTTTTATTTTTATGGTTAATTATTATGTTTATGTATTATGGTTGATTTAATTTTTTTGGAACACATAATAATGAACTTTTTATGATGGGTATACCCATATAGAATTGAAATGCATTGGGTAAATATTTGTTCTCAAGATATGTTATGTATAGGATTAGGGAGTAAACATAATCCATTATGGGACTATGTCCACCATTTGATGTTTCCTTGGAAGTTATCATTGACTTATGTTTATGTAATGTTCTATATTGCTGCCACATTTCCTATATTTTCATGATATTATGATACCATATTCTTTAAGTTATTCTCCAATGTGATTAATTATGATACTTTTCTTTTATGATATCAAGTTATTTCTCATTATCATCTTATGATAACATATTTCAATGTAAGTATTCATGAACTGACAGGTTTCTTTATTTCTTTTAATATTTACCTAATTGAGATTTTGGGATCATCTTATGTTTTAAAATGTCTTTCATAGGTTTTTAAGGATGGGTTGGGACACTAATGAGATCATGATGAAAATTTTGAATATATATTTTGAAAATAAAGCATGTTATATCAAAAAAAATTATAGTAAAATGGATACTAAGTGGATATTTAAACTTTGTTATGTAATATATATTTATGTAAGGGTGATGTACTAATTCACCAAAACTCTAAACCTAAAATATCTTTGGGAATGCAAGAAAATGAATTCCTGTCTAAAGACACTAAATTATGTAATGTTTAATGTTAGTTCATTATATTGGGGTTGTTATAGTTAGTATCATAATAAGTTTAGTAAAAACCATGGTAACATGATTTAGGTAAATATAAATTAGGGAATATAACCATATGACTGACATTGAGGATATTCTCAAAGAAATTAGGTTTATAATTCTAAAATTATCTATACATAAGAGTTTAGTTTATGTTATTTTTTTCAATAATTAAATATTATAATTTAAAATTTAAAATGTTATGTTATAATTTATTATATTCCATTATTTAGAAATGGAACCTATTATAATGAATAAAATAAATATTTGTGACCAACACAGATATTTCCCTAATGATAGAGCTAATTCAACTGGTGTTGGTGTTGAGCATATCCTAAAAATATTAGGAAAGATGACATTAGTTATGATGAAAAAAATTGAACATGTGGTGAAAATGAAGTTCCATGACATGATATACCTATACCAGATCATTTCATGCAATAGAAGAATCCATATTTTAGTGTAACTACTCATTTAGTAGTATCTAAGAAGTGGATTAAGTCCCTTGAAAAGATATTTTTGGACTTGGGATGCGATGCATGGGAAAAGGTTATAAAGGAAGTATATTATATTAATATTGATGCAGATAAATGGTGTATAATGATACAAAATACTATAGAGGAATAAGAAATAAAATATATAGAATGGATAGAATTTAAAGTAATATTCTTCAATAAATATTTTCCTCACAAAAAATAAACTAAAATTAAGAGAATGTTCTTGGGCTCAAAGAAAAAGGAATAAGGGGGTGTTAGAGATTATTATGATCCTTTAAAAGATTGTTCATGTATTCTATGAAGTACATACATAATATAGAAAGAAATATTGACCATTTTTTGAAGGGTTTAATCCAATCCTCCGAAGGGAACTAGTTTATCAAAATATTTCATTATATGATGAAATAATATTATGTAACCTAAAAACATAGAATGAAATATATAAATACTAAATATTTAAGTTAAATGAAGAGGATCATAGTTTGATTGAAACAACTAAAAATGGAATTCATAAAATAATAAGAATAGAATAAATTAATTTCCATCATGTTAAAAATATGGAAAGAAATATCAAGGAAAATTATTGAAGGGGATGGGAGTTTGTTATAAGTGTAGAGATAAGGGTCATATGTATAATTAATTTAATTTAATGAAAGGTACTACTACTATCATGTGATTTAGCAATAAATTAATGGGTAATTATTCAAACCAATTCCCCAAGCATCAAGAGAACTTACCATAGATGAGAATATGGGGAGAAGGACACGATTTTTCAATCACTATAGGTGAGGATGAAGTTCTTAAAGTTATTGTGGTAGGTACATTAATCATAGACTCAAATATATTTAATTTTTTATTTTATTTTGGATCTTCTCACACTTTTATATCTTCCATGTTCTCTAGAAAAATTAGATATTTCCCTAACACCTTAAGAAGGGAGTTATTTTTCATAACTCATAGTGTAAATATTACCATAACTAGCATGTTTCCATCAGTTCCAATTATGAAACATAAAATTTTCTTATTTTAAAACTTCATTACTATACCTATGGTTGAATTTAATATAATCCTTGGTATATATTTTAATTAATAATATAATTTAAAAAATTATTCCCAAGATATGGAAATTTCAATTTCTAACGAAGATCTCAAATTCCTTATCTTTATAAGGAGGAATTTATCATCTGGGTCAAGTATAGATACACCCCCAGTATCTATTTTTAATAATATTCTTAGGGAAGAAGAGAATATGTACTATTCATGAGGGATAGTTACTATTCAAATTGAATATTTACTTATTATACATGGATAAATTGATGTATTTCTTGATCAATTGCCTAGACATCCACTGGAATGTGAAGATGATTTTTCTATTGATTTGATCCTAGATGTGATAATTATTCAAAACATATCTAAATAATGTCCACTATGTAATTAGTATAATTAAATAAAAAACTATAAGAGTTGTGTAATAATGGATTTATACACCCTAGTGTTTCACCATGGGGATCCACTATTCTTTTATGAAGAAATATGGACCTATGAGGATATGGATTGATTATAGGGAATTCAATGATATTAATATAAACAAAAAGCATCATCTACCTTGTATTGGTGATTCATTTGATCAACTTCATAGAGATCAATATTTTTCAAATATTTACCTTATTTATGTGTATAATAAACTATAAGTATTGAAGGAATATATTCTAATGTAATTATTTATAATGTGGTATAGACATTATGAGTTTACAATAATGTCATATGGATTGACTAATTCCCCCTCTATTTTTTGTAGACCTAATCAAAATGTTATTCAAATAATATATTGATATTTTTTTGGGTATTTATTAATGACATCATGGTGTATTTAAAATGTTATGAGGACCTTTAGAATCACTTTTGGATCATTTTTGAGACTTTTGTAGGAAAATAGTTATATGGTAAATTTGGAAAGTGTTAATTTCGGCTTCATAATGTTTCTTTAATATTATATATTTTCTAAAAAGATGGTATATTAGTTTATCCTTCAAAGAAAAAGGAAGTTAAATAGTGGTCTACACTAATGAACATAACCAAGTTATGTAGTTTACTATTATTGTTAAATTAATATATGAAATTTTGTCAAAAAATCTGAATTAGTTAACCCATTAAAAATTATTACATTTAAATGTTTTTTGATTTTATGGTAAAAATATGTGAATAATGTATTGTATAATTGATTAGGAGATTATTCAATGCTCTGATATTTAATACAACATCGAGAGGTGATTGATTTTTCATATATAGTGATACATTAAAGAAGATAATTTGTTGTGCCTGTATGCATAAAGATAAAGTTATTACACATGCATTAAGGAAGATAAAGATTCATGAATAGAGCTCTCTAACCTGTGATCTTGAGTTGGCAGTTGTAATTTTCACTTTGAAGATATGAAAACATTATATATATGGTAAAATATGTGAGATATACACATATCATAAGTGTCTTAAATACATCATTTCACATAAATAGCTCAACATGAAGAAAATGAGATATCTTGAGCTACTTAAGAATTATGATTGCTCAATACATAACTACCCAATAAAGGAAAATATGGAAGTGGATGTATTGAGTAGGAATAATCATAGATTTTTGACCAAAATGAGGATATGTAAATATCCTTTGTTCATGGATTTAGTGAAGAAAAATATGTTAATTATCATGGAAGAGAAATAATCACTCCTTAAAATGATTACCAAACCATATTTATTATAAATTATTTAAATTTATCATACTGATGATGAAAATTTTCAACATAAAAATTAAATCCATGAATGATGGTAAATAGGAATACTTCATCTATGAAGATGGTGTTTTTAAAGTTTAAAATAGGTTATATGTTCCATCTATACCTGAGTTGAAAATAGAATTATTAGATGGTGTTTAGGGAATAAATTTCTCTATAAACTCTAGTAGAACCAAGATGTATAGGGATCTAAAGGAACACTTTTGGTTGGATAATATGAAGTGATAAATTGATGATTATGTATCATGATGCTTAGTTTATGAAAAATTGAAAGTTGAGATACAGTAACCTATAAGATTCATGAATCTTATACCTAATCCTATGTGAAAATGGAATGAAATTACTATAAACTTTGTCCCTAGATTTTCAAATAATCCAAGAAATAATAAATTATATTTAAATTGAGAAAAAATTTAGCACTAATTATTATCCCCAAACTGGCAGACAATACAAAAGGACTATTCAAACATTAGAAGGCATATTAAGTTCATGATCACTTAACTTTCAAGGTATGTTGTATCATTATTTACCTTTATAATATATTACCTATTAAAATAACTTCCATTCAAGTATTCAAATGGTGCTGTATAAATCATTCTACGGAAATAGATATAGTACTCCAATATGTTGGAATGAATTTAGTGAGAGGAATATTATAGGGCAATAAATTATTGAGGAGACAATGATTAAGGTAAATATTATTCACTGTAATATTAAATAACTCATGTTAGGAAAAAAATATATTCCAATTACTAAAGGAATAAATTGAAATTTCAAATTGGAAATCATATGTTATAAAAAGTATCTCTATGGAAGGTTGTTATAAGGATTACTAAGAATAGACAATTGGTCCCCAAGTATATTGGACCATTTTAAATTACAGAAATAATTAAATCTATGTATTATTATTTTAAAATTAAACAAAACCTCTCTGAAGTACATGATGGTTTCTATATCTCATTAAGGAAGTATATGTTAGGCCTAAGGCAATTTCTCACCGCTGAAGGAATATAATTTGAACCTTACCAATCTTACTATGAAGTGCCTATCAAGATTCATTAAATTAAATAACAGGTGTAACAAAAATATAAAAATATACTTTTAAATTTAATTTTTAGAAATCATTAAATATTTTAAGAAATGTGGGAACATGAGGATTTTATAAATATGAACCACCCTCATTTTTTTAGAAAGTAATATCTATAAAAAATTTGAGAACATAATTTTTCAAGGGGGAGGAATATTACTCCTGAGATTAAATTAGTGTATTTAAAAATTTAATTTTCTTGAAACTATGTAACAATGTAAATATTATTAAATAATTTCAAAAAATATATAATTTGATCGGATGAATAACAATTTTGAACTTACTAGTTCAATAATCCTAGAAGGATTTTTTAGAATTTTTTCTTATAAATAAGATTTCATGAATAATGTAAAATTTATTTTTAAATATTTAGTCCTTTTATTTATAGTAATGTTTTATAATATTTATAATTAAATATTTAGTTATTATTAATTTTATAGAAATAAATCTAAGATCATTTGGAGGTAAAAAGGGATATTTTTTGGAAAATTATCTTTCAGAGCATAATGTTTTTCCATTTTAATTATTTAAAATAATCTCTGATAATGAATGATTTAAATAAAATTTATTTATTATATTTATAACTATATTAATTTAAATATATATAATGATTATTACTATTCATATATTTAATGTAAGACCATATTTTTCTAGAAAAATGAATTTCATGAAAAACAATTTTTCGTTAGATTTTGATGGCTTATTTTGAAATTAAATTTCACCACTTCAATGAACTAAAGTTTCTTAAATTGATTAAATATTTTAAATTTTCATAATAAATATTAGGTAATAAGGTGAAGTTAATTTTTTGTTATAATTAATAGTAAAACTAGTGAAAAAATTTCACCGCAATTAAGGTTAAAATTGGATTATCAGGGGTTAAACTAGGATATAAGGGCATGTTTAGGAATTAAAATTGTCTAAATCATATAGTATTTATATATTTATAACTCATCCTATGATTTTTATAATATATGGATATTTTGAATAATTTTTCTATAGTTTTACATTATTATATTTAAGTCTTATAAAAAATTACAATTATGTCTTATCCATAAATTTTAAAAGGACACTCCTCATTTCTCTTAATTACACCACATTGATCCATATATATTGAAAAAACCTTACCAAATTATATTATAATATTCCCTATAAAATAATTATATTTTATTTTATTATTAACATACCATACCAAGGGTCCTTAAGAATGGATAAAAAGGAGGACGACTAAAGGAGAGGTAATCATCCTACCTAATTTATTTTAAATTATTTCTTTTTCTACCTCATCCAACTATATGGTATTAATTATAAAATAAAAAATTAATTATACTAATAATAATAATAAATTATTATTATATAGATCCTCTATTATTCATCCACTTTTCTATTAAATGTTAACTAAAAGTATCACGCATGTGCCCATGTGGACTACCACCTCCATGTAGTGATGTACTTCATTTTCCATCACCATTTTTCATGGATGGTTGTTATAATGAGTTTAAAGTTCATATATTATATTTTTGAAATAATTATTCTTCTTTATTTATAATATCATATCTACCTTCTTATTTCACAACTGTTGAATTATGATAAAATCACTCGTGTGTATGTGTGGACCACCACCTCAACGAATCGATGTGATTTGTTTATTCATTTAGGATTAAAAGGATGATAATAAGGATATATTAAGTTTATATATATATATATATATTATTTATGATATAATTATTATTTTTAAATGATAAAATATTATTTACCATTCTTTCATTCTTTTTATTGGAAAATAAAAAAATGTTCATCTGTAGGTATAGTCTCCCATTTTCATGAACGTTGTAAATCATTTTTATATATCTACCTTTTATGGATGATTATAAATATGGATATAATTAATATATATTATACATATATCATAAAAAATATTTTGGATATTATGTAACCATAATCAAAATACAAGGACTGGAACTACTAAACTGAAACTTCCATGAAATATGAAATAATTAACACCATAAAATGGTGATTTTAATATGGAATTATTAATAAATGGTTATTAAAATTTTATAATTGGAATATATATGATATTATAAATATTAATATGTTTTTTTATAATTATAATATATTTAGATTTATTATAAATGATATTAAATCTTGTTCAACTGAGTGGAAGCATGAGGTTAAAAATTTCATATCAATTTCAAATCCATTGAGACATATTTAGTAATATACACCTATTTTGTTTTATAGGGTGTATATAATACCCCTTTGATTTATTTAACATAAATTTTGATATATTTATGGTGATTAATGTTTCAATTACAATTTACTTTTTCAATGGGTGGTAATTTAAATATTACCAATGAGGTAAGAATTTATTTTACAATCCCATTTTTAGGATTGCTTAAATTTTTCATTAAAGGAATATAATAATACATAATTTATAAAATGCATAAATTATATTATAATATGTATATTTAATGATTTTCCATGTTCTATTATAACTTTTCCTCTCTTTTTAACTGGAATCATGTAATGAAAATTTTAAAATAAAAAATGATCTTATTTCTATTTCGATAGGGTATATTTTTCTTATATGTCCATATTTTTAAATTTTATTTAAAAATATCATTTATATTTATTAAAATTATTTATTAATTAAAATTTATATTATTATTTAATTTTAAAATTGTTTAAAATGAATTATTATAATGTTTTTCAAAAGGATCATTTATAACTTTCTTTAGAAAAATTAAAAAGGAATGTTTATTTTCAACATATATAGCATTAACAAATTATCCTACTGCCATAATAGTTTTATGATATTTAGATTCATATATAATTTTAATATGTTTTTAAAATGAAAAAACATAAATTAAACATTATTTTAAATTTTTTATTTACATTTTATTCTATTCCAAAAAAGAATTTATTTTACTACAAAATCTACTTTTCTGATAAATTAATTGTCATCTATAATCTCTTGGTTAATTTTATGGTCATTAACATTATCATGAAACAATAAATTTCTTATGATAATCCTTAATCATTCATATCCATATTATTTCTATCATGGATATGGTTTTTTCCTAAACCAAATAACATTTATAGATATATTGTTTTATTGTTTGATTGGATAAGGAAATATTGATATTTTATATTCTCTACTCAATGTGGTTATTTATTAATAAGACATATTATTTACAAATAAAATTGATCATTAAGTATTTGATGAAGAAATTTGACATGCAGTTATATATGGGGATTATAATTACATAGCCCCTCGATATATAGATATCACTCATGGGACAAGCCACTTTTCAAAACTTATTAAATGGGGTTCGGGGGTATACCTACCCATAGTTTAAATTATCATAGTGAAAGTAATCAAAAGTAAATATATCATGATTTATATTATCATGACATCCAATGTTATAAATTTACTTAATTTAGAATTAATTTTTTATTATCCATGATATAATTTCATTCATGCAATATTTTTTTATTAAATGGAATATGTTTTAAATTATCTACCTTTCCATATTTATTATGCCTTATTTAGTTATGATAGCTTCCACTATGCATAATCCTTATTGAGAGTTTTAGATTGCCTTTATTTTTTTTCTTTCCCCAAGATATAAGTAAGTAATATTTGAATGACTTTAAGGATGTAGAATATTTACTTTCACTATGTTTTATATTTTTTTTAAAATTTAAAATGGAAAGAATTTTTGTATCTAGTTCTTAAAGAATACTAAATTTTTCAGTCCTTTGAGATGAGATCCCTTGTATCTTGTGCCAATGTAATGAATTGGACATTAGATTTGGGTTATGTTAGTTAGGTTTGTTATATAATACATGAATAAGTGATAAATGGATATTTCCTTTTTTATAAAAACATGATGCACTTTATAACCATTATATATAATCTCTTGTGTTTTCAATACCTAGAGATTCCATATTACCCTAAGGTTTTTGTGATAATGTTTTCCATCAATGCATCCACTACATTATCCACTATAAGCACCTGATATATCTTTACATTTCCACTCTGAATGATCTATCAAATGTGATTATAATTATAAAGGATGACTTTGGTCCTTGGATGAGACCAAGGTTACTTGGTCAGAGAAATAACATAATTATTATTATAGTAAAGCTCAATTATTACATCTATGATAAAAACCACCCTATGCTTAGTAATGAAATTATTCATCCAAATAACTTCCTTTACAAAATTTTATGTAACAATATTCTCTTCCTCTATTGATGAGTTTTCCATGGTGTCTTATTTGGAACAATTAAAAATAATAACTCTATCACTATGGAAAAATATGAAACCATAATAAGATCTCATACAACATTTATTAACTTAGAAACTAAAATCAATTTAACCTCATACAATGAGATCATTATCATCTCCATAGACTAATAAAATATCCTTATTTATTCTTAATTACATAAGAATATTCTTTATATCAACTCAAAAAAATTCACTAGAATTATATTGGTAACAACTTGTTATGATTAGGTCATAAGTGACATCAGTTCATATACATAGTATGGCATATGTGATTGATCATATGATGAACACATAAGGAATCTAATATATCATTTATATCAATTTATATGTATTTTTAATCTTTTTATGATTCATGATATGAAACAATGGTAAAAAACCCTTCGTAAAGTTCTCTATACAAAAACTATTCAACACAATACCAATACATATATTTTGACATAATTGAATAAACCTATTAAATTTATCTCTATAGATATTTATTCCTAGTATATAGGATTATGTTCCCCTGTATTTCATTGAGAATAATTTTCCAAACCACAACTTTGTGATATTTAAAGTCAAGATATAATTTTTGATTAGTAGTTTTTCATCTACATACAATGCGTAATTTTCACAACACTCCCACTAAACCACTTGTATATAGAAGAATTAACCATATTTTTTTATAAAACTAAAATCATTGATTTCATAATAATATAGAATAATCCATTTTGATAAACTTACTTCAATTATTAAATATTATTTTCCAACTTTCAAACCTTAGTGGTTTCATTTGACACTTCAAGACATTTGGGTTCTATAATATACACATCCTGAAATAAATTCTCATTAAGGAAAGTGGTTTTTATATCTATTAGATATATCTCAAAATCATAATGAGAATCAATGGATAGTAATATCATAATGGAAATTAACATCAACATTTTAGAAAATTTTTCTTTATAATCAATACCATGAATTTAATTGTAACAATTTGTTACAAAATGAACTTTACCCGTAGAAAATCTATTATTCATGTCAGTTTTCTTATACAAACCCCACTTTATCCCAATTGGATTCACCCCTTTAGAAATATCCACTGCATTCTAGTATTATTTATTGTATATAGATTCTATCTTAGATTTTGTAGTCCTTATACATTTCTCAAAATATGAAATTTCAATAACTTCATGGTAATTAGTAGTTTGATCCTTCATAACCATAACTCAATCAAGATTTTACATAGGAAATATATATCTCTTATGATACTAAGGAATCATACTAATCCATTGATTTCATTGTATTACTTGAGTTAGTTCTTCTTCTATGTATCTTTTTGGATTAGTCACAACTTCTAAAATAGGAAAAATTCATGATTTTTTGTCAAGAACTTTTCTATGTTCAAATTTCCTCACAAAGAGTCATCAATTGATATATTACTTCCAAATTAGTGTATAAAATTTAGCAACAAATTCATTTTTCATAGTATAACTACAGAAATAATCTACTTTATTTTCTTTGGGATAACCTATAAAAACAATTTTTATGATTAAGGTTCATGTTTTTCATAATCCTAACATCATATGTAAGTTTCAAAACCCCAAAGAATCATTAAAGATTAATTAGAATACTTCCTATTTAATATCTTATATTGTGTATTTATTAGAGATTTATATGGAATGAAGTTAAAAAAATGTAGTTATGTCACCATAAAATATAAATTTATTATATTAACTTGTGGTATATAATTATTTATTGTGATTGGAGTGTCTTAGTGTGAAATTTTGCAATTTTTACAATATTTTCAGGGATCTACAATAAGGAACATGGTTTGAAAAACCATGTAGTAGAAACTATATGAACACTTCAATTTTTTATAGTGGTGATCACATAGTTATCACACAGATTGTTAAACCATGTGAGTTAACCATATGACCTACTCAAAATTGGGTATTTTTGTTTATTCAAATTATTTTTAATTGGTACTTCTCCCAATATCTTCCCCATTTTGAAGGACCTGACCAAAGAACCTCCCCATCCCTCCTCCTCTTCCTCCTCAAAGACCTTCCATGGTGTTTTTTTGATAATTTTTTTTTGTGTTTTCTCTACAAAATGTCAAGTTAATATCTTTTTCTTCCTCTTTCCATAGATTTTTTCTATGTTACTCTCTGTTTATTTAAGTTTTTCATCCATGGAGGTTGAATCACATGTCTACAGTTATTATAAATTGTATTTTTTTTTGTTTATTGGGGTTGTGAATATCCTCATTTGGAATATTTCTAGTGGATTTTTGTTAAAAGAGAGAAGCTTACACTAATTGAGGTAGGTGGTACCAATTCACTTCCTTTTATTTTAGATTTCCATGGATATATGATGTATCAAATATATATTTAATCTTAGTAAATATGTTATATTATCTCAATATGATGTTTTTAAAAGGTTTTATAAAAATTATTTAGGTTTTACATCTGAAAATGGGTGGATTTAATATGTTAATGGAATTTCCATTTTAAATAGTGTTTCACGCACTCGAAGTGTTTGATAAAAATACAATGGTGGATTGTTTCAAGAAAATTTATTTATTTATTATGTTTTAGTGAAAAAATTTACTTACTATGTGAATTAGTCATGTCTTAAAAGAATTCCATGTTTTTTTAAAGGGTTTTATATCCTTTGGTTATATTTTTCAATTTTGAATTTGATTATTTGGGTATGATGGTACCTTGATGTTGTTTATGTGATTTATAGTATTTAACTTGTTTTTGAAGGAGGTTCTAAAATTTAATTTTCAAAGGTGTGATTATTGTTTTTAATCTAATGTCTTATTTTATATACTGTGAGAAATTTTTTATTGATTTATTGTTAGACCCTGGTTAAGCCTTGTTGTAATACATGGTTGATTCTTGTATGCATGTGTTGATGGTTAAAAGACTTTTGATTCCTGGTTATGATTGTGATTATGGGGTGGGGTCTTTCTAAATGGGCCTTGAAGGTTGTATGGGTATTTTTGTTGAATTTTATCATCATTTGAATATGTAGTTGTCATGTAATTATATTTTTCATGATAGTATTCACCTCTTTTATCAATTTTATGATTAAACCAAGGCTATTATGTGGGAATTTGATACATATGTGCATCGCTAGTGGAGATTTATACACTAGCTCATAACCCTTAGTTTAATGTTGTCAATTTAAAGTGGGTGTCTCACTGATGAGGCTAGTTTAGAGTGATTTTAGTGACAATTTTTAGGACTATTAACCTTTTGGAAGTTGGTTCCACCTATACAAATTGAGTGTTTTCATATAAGTTTCTATGATTTTTCCTAATTATATGTATCATATATTAGGATTATTTGTTGTTTATTGAAATTTTATTTTCTTACTTCATATATTTATTTTACTTTTAATGTGTTAGTCTCGTTTTTTGTTTTGTATTGATGTTGATTATTTTTTCTCCATTATTTTTTTCATTCATTTAAAAGATTCCATGAATTTATAATTAATTTTTGTTTACCCTTCTTCCTTACTTATCTTCAAGGAGTGTGAGTAAAAACATTTAAAGGAAAAAAGGGTTGGTTATTTCAGTACCTAGACTCCATTGAAATTCCATTAAAGTTTTTTTATACTATGTGAATGGTTTATTTTTAGAGATAATATTTTGGATGAAAATAGAAGGTTTAAATCAGGTTTTTAGAGATAATCATTTTTAAAATGGTATGTTTTAGTGTTGTCTGATTTTAATCCATTGAAATGAAATGAGATGAAAAAATATTTTTTCCTATTTAATTTCAAGTTAGTAATCATTGTTACTTTTATAAAAGGACTAAAATGAACTTTTGGTGGTATCCTAATGTAAAATGTATAACACCCTACATACTCGCATTGGTGGGTATATAGTTTTCATGTATTTTGAATGTTATTTAGGACCTAGATATTACTACCACTCTCTATAGGGAATTAGATTATGTTGGTTCTTGGTGGTGACATGAGAGTCACATAATGATTGTGTGGTTTGTCTCCCATGTTCATTATACTGGTTGGGTCTTATTTTAGCATTGACCTTCTCAGCCTTATCAGTTTATTTTATTTTTAAATTTTTTATTTAAAATAATTTTATAAAATGGTTTTATGGACTAGGAAATTTTTTGAATAAATATTTTCATTATTACTTACTATTATTCCATGTTTATATATTATAGTTTTATTAATTGATTATTTTATTTACATAGAAATATTATTCATAGATACCTTATGTCATGTTCTCAAATTGAAACTATTGTTTATCCTTATTTTCTCAAGGTTGAAATCATTCACATGTTGTCACTTTTGATACACTATATCTAGTTTACATGTTGGGTCAACCCAGGTTTCTTCATTATAGTATCATTTTCTAAAATATATCCCAAGAATGATATAGTAAGGTAAAATTTACTCATAATTGATCAAACTATCTCCAAAAAGGTATGATTACCCTTCTTAGACACACCATTTTATTATGGAGTTCCAAGTGGAGTGATTTGTGAAACTATTTAAATCAATTAGTTGAATAGTTAATTTCAAACTAAAGTATTGACCACTATAATATGATTAAAAAATATTAATAATTTTTCATAGTTGATTATGTACGTAAATTTTTGACACCTTGAACATTTTATAGGTTTCCAAATTTTGTTTCATATGAAATTCATAACCATATTGACTGAAATCATCAGTAGTGTTTATAAATTACCTTTACCTACCACTTTATTGAGTATTAATTACCCAAAATATATCACTATGTATACGATCAATATTCATCTTAACCTTTCACCTTATTTTCTAAAATTTTATTGGTAATTTTTAAAAATAAACAAGATTTATCAAATTATTTGAAATAAAATAAGGAATGCAATCCATCTCTATAGAGTCTTTGGGTGTATTTCTCAATTATTTATCCAAGGTACCACTACTAAAGAAAATTTGTATTAGAATCAACCTTGAACTTTTTATCCTTAATGTTGTGGATTGGTTTATCCATATCTAGAATGTATAAATCATCAACTATTTTCCTAATTTCATGAAAAATTTCATTCTTATATATAGAAAAAATATTTTTCTTAACAATTAATACAAATTTGTTCTTGTACAAACAATATACAGTAATAAAAAAATTATTTATTGTAAGAACATAATTTTAATTTTCAAATTCTAAAACTAATACACTTAATAGATGTTGATAAAAAGTGTTAACCTCTAATGTAGTAAGTATTTTACAATTTTCATCACATAAATTTACATCACCTTTGATCAATTATCTACCATTTTGGAGTCTGTTTTTATCGGTTCAAATATATAATAAACGCTTAGTATCCAACACCTATGAGTTAGAATTATAGAAATTTTTTTCTATAATATTTGCATCTAAATCTATTATATATACTAATCTAGGTTGTATCCCTGCTTATGTGTCACCACCACATTAGACCATGTCACCAAAATCCCATATCCAATTACCATTAACCCCTCTATTATCTGCTCACACCCCCACATTACCCCTCGCTTTTCATCTCCGACAAATGCATTACAGCGAGCCAACTTCATGCTTAGGGTTACCTTCTTCCATCTTCTTCCTCCTACAACGAGCTCAATCTATATCCATTTCATCCCACATCATATGACCTCTTATATTTCCATCTACTACTGGATATTAGTGTTTCCTCACATCTTCTACATCCATTTCTTACCTATATCTTCCTCCTACCTCTTCGTTCTCTATCTGTTACCCGATTATAGGGTTTCGCCACATTTTCAACATCCAAATCTTACCTCAGTATGGATCATCCCTCTTCGAAATCTCCTTCCACTAGGGTATCAACATCATCCACAACACCTCTAAACCACAATCCCATTCTACCTCCATCTCAGCATCAGGTTAAATGGCTGCAAAGAATCTTTACCCCTCCTCAGACTCTACATCGCAACCCCTCTACCATTCTGCATATGCTTTATAGTTCAGGTATGTGATTATTTATTCTCATCTCGCCACCTCTAAATTTTCATCTCAACCCCTTTTCCACCCCGCTTCTTCTTTGAAACACTTCGAGTTAAAAAAAATTCCATGATTTTTCATGTTATGTTTTAGATTAATAAACTTCAACTATGGTAAGTGTAATATATTCCTTCTAATAAAAAAATATTCCACTAACATTCCTTTTGATTTAATTTACATTTCATTTCATATTTTTTGATCATTGACAACCATCTCATAAATTTTGTTAATGGAATTGTAAAAGCATGCAAATGTGAAGATCCTTTGATGATGTCTAAGATATTATGGACATACTTCAATCTTTAACATTCTCTCATAGCGATGAAATTAAATCCTAATGAATGTTCAAGGAATTATGTAATGAATTTCTTAGAGTTACATTCATGTAGGAGGAAAAATATAAGAGAGTCATATCATTTATGGCCAAGGAGGTTTGATCCTTTTGTTTTTTTAGAAACTAATTATTCATTTGGATATGATTTATAGTTAAGGACTCATCAATTTTCTATTGTGTATAACTCAAGGGGTTAATGATACATCGATAATCATGTGCTTCTTGAATTTGACATGACAACACCTAAATTTAACATCAATGTGTTCGAAATTGTGATTACTGAAAATGCATATTTTTACATTACTCATAATCCATTTTATCCCATTGTTTCATGTTTTTAAATCTTTATGTTTTCAATTTTTCATTAATTTTTCAGGAGATATTACTTTAATGTCACAAAGTCATGTAAATCATGAAGTTTTTTAAGGTAATATCACTAAATTTTTAATATTTTTTAGTCATGTTTTTTATTCATGCCATTATTTTACAATTTTTGTTTTATATCATATAGTTTACTATATTTTCAGGTATTTTTGGATCATTGGTGAACACCTCATAATCTATATGTTTGAGAATTTATTCTACCGTCATAATTATTTTAATTAATCTATTGTTTAGAGGGGATTCGAGTTTTTGTTGTAGGTTATTATGTTATATGAAAAAGTTGAACTGATTATTGGTTCCTATGTGTCTTATACATCTTTTAATCAATACTTCCTCAAAATGATTGTCTTGTAGGTTACATTTTTTATATGTATTTATATAGTCATATTTTATTATACTGTTTATATATTGATTTATTTTAGTAGACCTGATACCCATTTGTTCAAACATTCATTTCTGTTTTCATTTTTTCAAAACATAATCTATTATTTTACAATGGCTATTTCAACTTGCATGTTTCATTGATTTTATTGCTTTTTTATTATTTTAAATTTTTGTTACTTCATGTTTACTATTTCAATTTATTGAGATTAAATTTTAATTCCTATTTATATATAATTTATGTTTACAATTACATTGATGAATTCTGGGAATATTGGGAAGACTTTTTTCAGAGATCTTTAGAGGAGATGAGGTAGATTTTGAATATTGCTTCTATTTTGAGACTACAAGAGTAGGTAGTTAAGTATGTATTGTTTTTCAAATATTTTTGTGTTGGGATCAGATACACGTTGATGTAGATTCAAGTAGTGGTTACTTATGGGTTTAAGAAGTTGGGACCTCTTATATTATTCGAAAGTACAAATTTTTATTCCTTCGAAACTCACAAATACAGGTCAGGATTTCCCCATTTCATAGCTTCAAACCATTCCCAAAAGCATCACGTATACAATAATTTCATCTTCCTATCTACTCTGTAAAAAAATTATCCACTATTCATATTTTAATTTGAATCTATTCATACAAATTTCCCTTAATGTTTTACAATACATTTTCAATCCATTTTATTTCTTGATTTAGTAATTAGGGAACTACTAGATTTTGTTGTGCAATATTTATTTAAAACTTTATCTATTGAGAGAGAATAAACGGACACTGATCTGCAATAGTTCTGCTTAGCCACAAGTTCCTTTCAACACCCTATAAACCTTTTTTTATTATTCCTTATAATATTCTTCCCATATGTTCATAGGTTTTTTTTAAGAGTAGAATTTAAGGTGAACTGATTTACCATTTACTATTCTATAAACTTTACTTAAGTGCTACAAAAAATGATATTACTCTCAACCAACATCCAGTAGTTCTGGTCCTGTGTAAAAATGAATAAAACAACTATTGGGATGATATAAGTAATACAACATGACGCAAAAGGTCTGAATCTAAAGGGGACACCAGTGTTGTTAAAAACATTAGTTACTGTCTAGTTTTAAACACACTTTTCAAATGTAACCATATGTGCGAACATTCATTTCTATTTATATGTTTTCAAAACATAATGTACTATGTTACAATAACAATTTCAACATTAATGTTTCATTGATTTTATTGCCTTTTCTTATTTGAAATGTCTGTTACATTATTTTTACTATTTAAATCTATTGAAAATAATAATAATCCTTTTTCGTATACAATTTTTTCTTACTACTACATAAGTGAAGTTTGAGAACATAGGGAAGACATGTTTTATTATATTGAGCAGAACAACATTACATTTTTTTTAAATTATATAGAAACATGTTATTTGAAAGAATATTGAATAGTCCCATGCTTTTGGTAATAAATTATGTTCTATTTTGTTAATATTTTCATGTTGGTGTAGTGCATCTTGTCTTTAAGTGTTTCTGAGTTTCCATTATATTTAGAAATTGATTTTTCTTTTAGTAAGGGTGGATCTTAATGGCATTTTGGGGTTTCAAACTATAATGTACTGGAAAAAATGAATCTTCTCCAAGAAAAATCTTTTGTCGAGGAATGTCTTTCAGGGGAACCCACTCTATTGGATATGTCTCCATCCCTATTGACCTATCTATATCATTCTACAAATAATGTCAGTTAAGTTCTTGGATATATTTTTTTCTCTATACTTTTTTACTTTATCTCTTCTCAATACAGCTTCTCAATGTATACAGGGATGTTCTAAGCTTGAAATGATATCCTTAGAGAATAAGATCTATATGTAGCCCTTCCTTTATGTATATATATATTGTTTAATGTGTTAGAAAATATTGAATTTGAATATTTAGTAAAAAGGTACAATGTGATTATCCTTTCTATTTTCAACTATTTTAATTATCTTTATATTTAAGCTACTTTTATTGAAATATTTCATACCACTAATTTATGATTTCAATATGTTCAATATATTCAATTTTAATTCCAGGTTTCAATCTTGCATACAAGGGGACAAGGTGAATCAACACTATATTATGGAGGAATACATTGTTGTCGAAGGTACAATGTGATTATCATTTCAAAAACTAAAGAATTTGTTAACTCACACACCCTTCCTTTCAAAATTATATGCTTTTGTGAAAACTTTGTGTTATATTTATTTGGTTTCAAAAATATCTCCAATATGTTTAAATTTACATGTAAATTGTTCATATTTCAATGTTCGTTAATATTAATTCTTATTTGAATTATTTTTTACTTCATATATATTATTTCTCAATGATATAAATTAATTTTTATTCTGTTTCATATAAAATTTCTCTTCACTACTATTGTGATGATGTCTTAGAAACTTTTAAAACTATTTTTTATAATTTGAATAGTCAGTAACTTCATTTATAGGTTATTTTTTTTGACCCAAATATAAAATTTTAACATATGATATGATCATTAAAACTGTTGAAGAATGAGAATGGGTGATAAATCATTAGTAAAAATTACTAGTGTTGGGACGGTACTGGTCCTACATACTTGGTCACATGGTGTAGTTAGACTAAAATTTGGAGAAATACCCCATCATGGAAATGGGAGTACTGACGCATTTTGGAGTTGTGGATCTTTACAAATTAGTTGCAACATAGAAACTGGGTTAGTTTTTATTATTTGATCATGTTTCATGAATTGGATTTCAAATATAACTTGTATGTAAAAAATCTTACCAATGCACATATCTGGAATGACCAGTTTACCTATATGGGTGTGTTTGTTTTCATTTTACAGCATGTAGGCATATTTTCCAACACCATTTCACTTAATTATATTTTATTATATAGATGTACTTCTGTAAAAACATGGTAAATGAAACCAAATAGAACCTTATGTTAACAAACACACCCCAATGTTATCAAATCCAATGAATGATAAATATAGGTAAACTGGTTGTTAAAATATAGTGTTATATGTTGCAGATTACATGTATGGGTGTGTTTGTTATCAGTTTTCAGAATATAGGCATATTTTCCAACACCATTTCACATAATTTTTATTATTATTTATAGGTACTTTTGTGAAAACATATCACATGCAATGAAATAGAACCTTATGTTAACAAACTCACCCCAATGTTAAAAAATCCAATCAATGAAAAATATAGGAAAACTTGATGTTAAAATATAGTGTTTTTTATTGTATATTACATATATGGGTGTTTTTGTTATAATTTTCCATCACATGGGTAGATTTTCAAACACCATTTTACTTAATTTTTTTATTCTATATAGGTACTTCTGTGAAAACATGGTGCATGAAAACAAATAGAACCTTATGTTAACAGACACACCGCAATGTAATAAAATACAATAATTTCAAAATATAGGTAATATATCAGTTAAAATATAGAGTTTTTTTATAATAGAGTAGTTATATGGGTGTGTTTGTTATCATTTTCCAAAATATAGAAATATTATTCAACACCATTTCACATAATTTTTTTAATATATATAGGCACTTCTATGACAATTTGATTCATTCAACCAAATATAACCTTAAGTTAACTATAACTTCATCTTACCCAAACCCAAGGAGACATTGAGACTCCATCAATAGATCAACCGTCACTAAAATGGTGTGGAAATATCTTATTACAGATGGGATATGTCTCACCATGATGGGAAATTCAATGGTTGGCTTCTACAACCCCCACAATAATAGAATAAAATTCATAGAGGAGATTGAGGATGAAATCTATTCATGGTGTGTTCTGCATCCCATGAATAATTGGGTGGGGATATGATGATGGGAATTTCATACCCTCTAGTTGATCTTTCAGTTCATGTGACTTATGGTGTGTCTAAATTTAAAGATTCAGAATTCTCCTTGAGGTGTCATTCCTACGAGATCTTGGGAAGGGAATTTCATCCTCTCCAGTTGATCTTTCAGGCCATGTGACTTCTGGTGCAGCCAAAGTTGAAGATTCTGAATGCTCCTTGAGGTGTCATTCCTACAAGATCTTAGGAAGGGACATACGTTCTTACTTCCAGGTAGGTAAATATCTAAATAATGTGTACCTTAGATGCAACTATATCTTATTACTTTTGGTTGACTCCAATATTAATTCATATAGGAATCAACTACACATTTCTCATATTTATTTTTACAACCACTGTTTTTATTTAATTTGACTTCCACTTTTTATTTCATTCTGCGCAAAAAATGTTTTTTTTAAATGCAGTTGATATTGATTCGAAGTCTCCATCCTCAAAAATTAGATATTTATTTACATTAAATTTATCATATATTTTTTCAAATTTAATGGATTCTCTATTTTTTATTCACTTATATTCCAATATTATGAACCTCTACTTTGTGTTACATTAGCATCAATATTACTGTTTCTTTTCCAATTTTACAAAAAGTATATTGTTATTAAAAAATAACCATTAATTTACATCACCATGCGTACTCATGGGAGAGTACTAGTTATTATAAATATTCACTTTTAGAACACTTTTCAACATTCGATAAAAATTTATTAAAAATAGCAGATATCGGTGGGGGTTTTTTGGGTTTAGATGGCAGTTTTAACCAGTTCTAAAAGGTTTCATGGTGATTTTAAAAATATTCCTTTAAATGTTGTGACATTGAATATTTAATGAAATTATCCTATTTTTAGTGATTATTTTTTAGGTTTTAGAAAAAATTTATATTTATCAGTGGTTTTATTTTAATTAGTGATGATTTTCCATAGTGAAAAATATAGTAGAACTTTTTCTAACTAGGAATGGTTTTTTGGATAAAAATAATTAGTTGGGATTTAAGACACCACAAAATATGAAAATTTACCTTTTTTTTTGCAGTTTTAAATTCCATTATTTTAATTATAGTGGTTAGAAACACCTCTAATTTAATAGTGGTGGTTAAACCCACTATTAGTTATGTAGTTTCAAAAATATCAAAATTCATGGCCACCTGATCAACCAAAATCAAGTATATAAGAAATATATACAAAAAATAGGAAACCAATATAGTATAAAAAATGTTTCATACCTAAAAAACATTACATTTCATAAGATATAATAAAAAATTACATCATAGTGTATAAAATTTCATGTTTCACAAAATTTCATGTTTTACATATTCTTAGCAGACACATAAGTCTTGGATACTCTAATGGGATGCATGCCCCTTGACCTCAAAAACATAATAATTTTATTTCCCAACACCTCCTTCCCCACTTCCCGCCTATGGTGCCTACATTTTAAATAGTTAATTGCACATCAATTATAAGTATATTCAATGAATATTAAATGAAGTAAAATTCAAAATATATTTAATTTGATCTAAATTTAGTTTAAAAAATGGTATAATAATTAATAATTTCTAGCCATATGTGTGCCCATAAAATCAGATAACCCACAATATGATGAATTAGACTAACTATTCAATTTTACCCATTACAAGGATCTAATAATTGGATATTTAATTAGTTTATATAATTCCAAAGAATATTTTTCAATATTTAATAAACAAAAAATAACTACTAAAATGAATAATATTAGTGAAATTTTATGAAATTTACCACTCTGACACCCATGATGAGTTTTGTTATTTTTTCTGGAATACATCTGATCATATTCTAAAACTCAATAACCAACACACACTCTAATGTCGAGTCACATTAAATGTTTACATTAATAATTGATTCCTAATAATTAATATTATTCTTCATTGTTTCATTTTATAAACCAGGATCACCAAATCAAATAAGCCCCTCTCCTATTGACAACATTGATGAAGATATATGTACCCTAGAAAACCATCACCATGAAACAACCATAATGATCTTTTCCAAGTATTCAAGCCATGAAATCTTTTAAGGATACTAAAAATTACAATGTAGTGTTAGTGTGTTATGCTTCTTTAAGATTATACATTAAATTGAGTAAGATTATATTATAAAATAATTTATTAACATAAATACATAATTTAATAAAATTATCCCTATGTATTCTATAGGGTTTTTGACATAACTGCCATATTTTTGTGAACATAAAACCATAATTTTGTATATCCAATAGAATGACCTTCCTTTTCCTAGTTTAAATAATTAAATTATTAATTGATTGAAAAATCTAATTACATTAAGTATTACAGATATATATTTTAATAATTTGAATAGAACCATTACATGAATTGTTATATATGGATATTATAATAAATTTAATGTAAGGTTTACATATTTTTTCCTTATGAAAATCATCAAGCTAGAAGTGTGGGTAATCAATTTATGTTCTCGATTTATAAAATTTTTCATAAAAATCATTTGAATAAATTATATATCAATAAAAAATAAAGAGTTATCAAAAAATTATTATTACTCTACTAACATTTAATATAAGATCTTATGAGATTCGACATAATGATGGTCCATGAATATTTTCCATTAGTCCCTATGAAAAACTTTGGGGACCTTCTCATACATATGAGACAATAATTGATATGGTTCATTGAATTCATTCCATAATCACTACATGAAATATTTATATTTTTTTCCTAAATTTCATAAGTTTCATAGACAGAAAACGAAATCTGGAACATCAAAATGGAATATCATCAATAAAAAATGTATTAAATTATTAACACTTGAAGTAAAAAACAATTAATTTAATCATATGTGAATACATGATAATGTTTGTATCGTTATATGATAATTAGGAAAATCATTTTTTAGGGTAATTGAATGTGTCTACAATCTAAAAAATAAATAGTAGGGATGTCGCTTCACATGATAAAGGTCCTAGGAACTTCCTAGAAATGCATGATATATCTAGATTCGGTACCCCATATTCATCAATAAGAATAACTAACCAAATGTTAGTGAAATTACAAGAAACGTGACTATTTATGTTTTTCTTCCATTATATTATTATTTTTATCTATTTAAAATATAAATTAAACAATTAGAATTAATATTTAAAAAATTGATATTGTCACATTAAATTACGTACTGATGATTATGACCAGAAAATATCCTCTCAATGGAAACTAATTGTCAGTAAAATTTCAAGATAGATCCATTTTAGGTGTCCTATCTGATTTCTCAACATTATTAGTAAAAATAATACTTTTTGATGAGTGTGTGTTATAATAAGATGAAATGGTATCAAAAAACTATTCATTGTATGTGATGAATTGTACCTTGTGTCATAGATGGATAATTAGAATCCTATGAAGTAGAGTGGGTACTATCACTAAACCTCTTCCAGAACAACATACCTATAAAAATAATTCCTTAAATTTATTAATATCAAAAAAATATTCCTTCCTTTAATAATATCTAAAAAATATTCCTTTCATTTAGTAATACCAAAAAAACTTTCACATTATTTTTGTGGTTGGACATGTTTTTATTAGGTTCCATTTTTAACATTATTTCTTCTTGTTTTATCCATTCATCTTATTATTCATTATCCTTCTCATGAGTGAAATTTTCAATATCATCAGGTATAAAAAATTTAGTATATTGCTTCTTATGGGGTTCACTATTATAGATTACTTTACCTTCATCACCCAAATCATACATGTCTGTTGGTTTCATATCGAAAACAACACTCCACCTATCATATACTATATAATCAACATAATATACTATTTCTTATTGGGATTCCATAATATATGGATCATGTTCTTCCTACTCACCAGTATTAATCAACAAAGAGAAATTAAAATAATTAAATTATAATTAATATTTATTTATAAACATGTTAATATTGACCCGGTTACATTTATATAACACAACTAAAAATTATAATGATAATTTTACATGATAATGTCTACCAAATTTACATAGTAACCTTGATATGAAATTTTTAATATACCACAATTTTGGGTTTTCAAACCTTCCTCATGATCAATGGTATAAAACATGAATTCACCAATATTGTAGGCATTGAATCGCCTTGAATGAATCAAAGTTTCTCGTGATAAAAAAAATAAAATATCCAGATATATCATCTTGATTATCATCATTCATTATCTATACAAGTTGATATAAAAAATTGTAACCTAATTTAGATAATTTTAAACATATTCAAATTATTTATTAGATTATTAATGTACATGACGGGTAAACCATTCAACAATTTCTTTAGTAAAATATTTTGTTATCTCTATCACATTATGAGTTTTTTTTCTAAGGAGTATTTTTATTTTTTACCTTAAATATTTAATATATGGATAAAAATATCATTATTGAGTAGAAACTATCTATATTCTTGTCTTAACAAAATATTTTTCAATGAAAATAAATAGCCTTTTCCAACTTCTAGACCTAAAGTTTGAAAATTTGATGCCATGTTATTACCCTTAAATTGACTTGTATTATCATCAATATTTTTGACTTGATTTGATCTTGTCTCAATAAAATCTAAATAACATGAATAGAATGTTAGACACTATTTGATAAGGTAACCTTCCAAAATAAAACCTTCTGGGTGAGATTTATTTTTCACATAATAATTCAAATGAACAAGATATCTAATGATAAAAGGTATAAAATTAATAAATAATGTTTTTCAATATTGACTATGAAAAATAGTTTTTTTCAATAAAATTAAAATAGAATACCTCTCTGTGGGATACATCCATTGATAATGTATGATCCCTAAAAATTTAGCTTCTTTAGAAAAATTCACTATCAGATGAATCATCATAGTAGAAAATTATAGGGGGGAAATTATCTCTAAATTACATAGATTCCATAGAATTAAATATGGATGTTTATCCAATTAATTTTGTTTTAATGTCTTCTAACAAAAATTTCTAAAGGATGTGAAAATGTTTATTATAATGTTGGTTATTTTTTTAGGTAACCAATTATGCATTACCTAATGTAATAACTCCTCTATCAATACATGTGATTCATGAATTTTAAATGATCATTTTATTTTCCATCCACATTACACAATTTAAATATCACATTATCCCACACATTCTTCTCAATGTTCATAATGTCAAGATTATGATGTAAACAATTAAATTATTAATATGGATGTTCAAACAATATGCTCGATTTCTTACATTATTTTGATCTAATTGTAACTAACGATACTCTAACACTTAATCCACTTTTATTCATTTGAAAACATTTTCCAGACATTCTAAAAATATTTTATAATTGTTCTTAGATCTATGATCCTAATAATAATTTTGAGGGATTCCTTAAATCGGTATTTCATTTAAATGTCACATGTTAAACTGAAATCAATGATATTTACTAAGGAAGTGATAATAAAACATGAAACACCAATTTATGTAGTATGGTATTCATTCAGACTCAAAATAAAAGTTACAAACTACACAATCCAAACTAGTGTGGATTTTCCAACCAAAAAAATATTGTAGACTATGAAAGTCATTGATGGTTCACATAAGGGAAACATGAATTGTGAATATTTTCATAGAATATTAACTGAATTTTTCTACATCATTATTTTATAACTCCATTAATTATTAAATAAGAGGCCTAATGTAAAAAATCAATGTAATTTCCAAGAATTTAATTTCTAGGAATAATCATCAATATGATGAATGATGTATGTTTTGTGTACATACAAGGCGGTAGATTATAAGGGATCAAAATAATTGGCCAAAATTTTCAACTGCTACTTAAATTTATAAATGGATTGAATCCATTGGATTCCAACCCCAAGAATACATTTCTAGGATCCGAAGATAAATTTTTATGTAATTAATCGAAGGACTTCCATGCTTTTGAATATATTAGATGTCACATGAAATCATCATTATTATTATTCAAAGAATTAAACTTCATATATTCATTGGTTTTAGATGACATAAACTTTTTTACCAATGTGGTTTAAAATTAATGTAACATAAAACCTTCATGACAATTTTATTTTTATTTTTCATTATTGTAGTACATAGATTCAAACATGAATCGTTATTTTTTATTTCTATCTAGAAGTAAAAAATCTTTTTTTACTTTTCTATATTAAAATATTCTTCCTGATAAATCATACTATCATTGGGACATGTTTGCATCATTAGATTATTGAGTCCTTTATTGATAGTACTCTCCTTCATTTCATAATATGATACAGGGATATTTTCTTTTGCAAATGATTCATGAAATGATTCCTAAACCATTGAAATTTACTTATTTGTAATACCATATTAACAATGGATGTAGTTAAAAATTAGTATAAAAGACAATTTTGAATATTTGAAACAACCTCCATACAATTATAAATTTTAATCTATAGCTAATTTAGAAAAATTATTTTTTTTTCTAAGTGGATTTTTCCCTCATATTATTCTCTTTTTCATTATCCATTGATATTTTATCATCTTGATAAGGTTATCCTATATTTATGAATGAATAATTAATACCAAAAACAACAATAATTGAATCAATTGTTGTGTTATGTTGTTGGCGGTATTTCCCTACTATGCTGAAAGCATCATTTATCATGTTTTAAACTTTACTATGCACTATCAGGGCATTAACTTGTTCATTTTGTATATATACTTAAATGCCAAAATTTTCAATAATGTTTGTTTCACCATTCCTAATCCGATGCACATAATGTGGAAGAAATATTTTTAATATAAATTTATAAAATACTTCATCAATATTCAACCATCATCTCAATTTTCATTCAGGACATAGAAATTTTTCTTCTGTCCACAGATTAATTTTCAAATGAAAAATAAAAAAATAGGTTAAACCCACATCATACTGAGATGTGTTCCAAGTTAAGGTAATCTAACTTTTATCCATATTTACTTGACTTCCTACACTATCAAAAAAATCATAAGAATAATTGTGACCAATATTATATAAAAAATACATAACTGAAATTATGGCCAAAATAACCCAGTTTTATCCACCTCACTATGAACAATTTCACCACCCACTAGTCAACTCCTCTAATTAAAAAGAAAACCTATCATGTATTTTTTATTGAAATATAGTTCCTTACTCTTACATGCAATAATAAAACCATGTCTACATACATATATATTATGTATGAATAATGTAAGAGAAGATATGAAGTAATATTAAAATTCATTCCTTATTTATAAAATTATAAAATAGACCATGCTATAAAAATTAAAAATGAATGTAGAAACTTCCATTCCATATTTATTAAAATTTTGTAAAATTTAATATAAATTTTTTATCATTTATTTAATGGTCAACATGTTATCTATATTTTAACTGATATATACATCTATAAGTAAAAAAATATAAAAGGGTTATTTATAATTTAGTTCATTTTATGTAATCATGGGAGACTACCTAACATATGTTGGATTTCATATCAAGATTCCCAGTAGTAGATGCTTCAATATGTGGTATATAAGACACTATTAAAAGTATATTTCTAAAATACCCAACAATCACTAGTTATAGTAACATACTATATAGAATGAAATCCTAAAATGGAACTATCTAAAGTAGAATCATACTCTTAAACATCCTTAATTTTAAGAAATATCTACTAATTATAAAATAAGGAATTAAATTTTAGAATCCTAACCTAGTAGTGTTTTAATCACTTTATTACCCACACTAGGTACTCTAAGTATTCCAAGGAGTTATATTATCAATATAGTATAGTAATTGAAAACAATACGCATTAAATAATCACATATAGCACCTCCAAACACATAATAATAAAACAACCACACTATATGGATCCTTAAACTGCGCATTATATAATTTAACATATATGAATTTCATAATAAAATGGGGGAAACCCAGTATATTAGTGAGGGGAGAAGATATCAATGAGGGGGGGTTCAACATTATATTGTGTTGATAGTATCAGTGAGGGGGTAGGGTATTATTGAGGGGGTTCTAATTTCATATGGTGTTAATGGGTAGAGTGTGTTGGAATTTATGAGGGATGGTGATAGGTGAGGGGAGAGGGTGTTTGGTGATGGGGAGAGGGTATTGGTGAGGGGTTTCCAGCATCAGGTGGCATCATTGGGGAGAGGGTGTTAGTGTCAAGGGAGAGAGGGTGTTAGTGGTGTTGAGGGGGAGAGTACGTCGGTATAGAGAGAGAGAGGGTGTCATGATAAAGAGTTACTTTATGGTATGGTGTAGGTCGAGGGTGATTATAATTTTTTAATATAAATAGTTTTGGTTCCATAAAAACTACAACTAAATAAAATAGATAGTAGTGTTTTAATGAAAATTGTCACTAAATATCACTATTCCTGAAGATTTTCAAAAGTTTCATTGAAAAATGGATTAAAAATATTATTCAATGTTATAGTGTAAGTTTTATAGACCACCCTAAAAAACACTTTATTCCACTAATTTTCATGTAGTTGCAGTTGAATAGGAATTTGGTTGTGGAACCCCAACATCTAGCCTTCTTATATTAAATTATTGTATTGAATTATTTCATGGGTTTGGAGTGTCTCTGGATAAAATTTTGGTATTTTTAGAGTGTTTTAAATGATTCATAATAACATAAATGATTTGTAAAACTATGTAGTATAAAACATGTGAGTAAATTGTGTGACATAGTCTTGTTTGGGTATTTTTTCATTCAACTTTATTTTTTATTAGGTCTTACCTCAATATATTCCTCCATTTTAAGGGCTTGACAGAGTCACCTCCCCATCCCTCTCCCTCCTCCAAACCCTTCCATGGTTCTATTACAATTATTTATTAGTTTTTCTTCCAAAAAACTCAAGGTAAGAGATTATCCATCTACTTTCCATTTTTTCTCCATGTAACTATATTTTATTCTAATACTGGCATCTATATATGTTGAATCTCATGTATATAGTTGTTATAAATTAGAGGTTTTTGTTTCTTGGGGTTGTGATCATTCTCATGTAGCCTATTCTAGTGGAATTTATTGAAGGATACATGGTTACACTGATTAAGGTGGGTGGTTCCAATTGATTTCTGTTTATTTTAGAGTTCTTAGATGATTGAAATTTTAATCAAGTTTTTAATCTAGGTAAATATTTTATATTCTATCTAGATGATGTTTTTCAAAGTATTTATATAAATTATTTAGGTTTTCCATTAAAAAATTGGTGGATTTAATAGTTAAAAGAAATTTACATTTAAAATGGTGTGTTATGAACTCATAGTGTTTGATAAAATTCTAAAGATGTACTTTTTTAAGAAAAGTAATTTATTGATATTGTTTTTGTAAAAAAATCAATTTAATATGTAAATTTTTCATCTCATAAAGTCTTTACATTTTTTTTAAAATGGGTGTATCTCCTTTGATTGGATCGTTTGATGCTGAATTTTGTTATTTGGGCATGATGGTGCCTTTATATTGTAAATGTGATTTTTATAATTTACATTTTTTCAAAGTTTTTTTAAATGTATTTCCAAATTTTTTATTCTTAGTTTTAAAGTAATGGAATTTTTGTAATCTTATGAGAAATTTATTTTCTTGATTGATGATTACACCCTTGTTGAGCCTTGTTATTATAAATGGTTGATTATTATATACATGTTTTCATGGTGAAATTAATTTTGATTCATGTTTGTGAATTTTATATTTAGTTATAGATTTTTATAAATGGGTTTTGGAGGTGGGGTGGAGCTATTTGTTTTATTATGATTTCATTGGACTATGTATTTATCATGTGATTAATGTTGTCTTGATAGTGGCCACATAATTTATAAAATCCATGATGAAGCCTAGTCTATTTAGTGGGAATTTGATGGATGGATGCATCGGTAGTTGAGAGTTTCATACTATATTTTATCACATAGATTAATTTTATGAAGTGTAAAGGGGATATTTCATTGATGAGGCGAGTTGAGAGTGATTCAAGTGACAATTTGTAGGAAAATTAACCATATGGTAGTTAGTTCTACCTATGCACATCGAGTATTATCCTATTAGTCCTTATGGTGTTGTTGCATTATATGTATCATATATTAATATTCCTTAAAGTTAATTTAAATGTGAGTTCTATATTTATTGTATTTAGTTTACTTTTGATGTATTGATCTTTTTTGGGGTTTAGTATTCATGTTTATTAGTTTTTCTCCATTATATTATTGACATCATTTAATTACCTTCCTTGGATTTATAATCAATTATGGTTGACACTTGTTCCTTATATATCTTTGAGAATTTTATGTAAATGTTTGTAAAGTAAAAAATGTTTGGTTTTCTTCAAGCACTATGCTTAATTGAAGCAGCTTTGAATCTATTTAGAAACAACGTGAATGATTTGTTTTCAAAGGTGATGTTATAGATGAAAAGGGAAGGCTTAAATAAATTTTTTAGAGGTGAGCCTTGTATAATGGTTCTTCTTAAGTGTTGTATGATTTTAATCAATGGAAATTAAATGACATGAAAACCTATTTGTTAATAATTATTTTAAAACTATAATTCTTGGTTTCTTTTATAAAATGACGGAAATGAACTATTGGTGGTATCCTAATGGGAATTGGTTCATACCATATATACTCACATTTGTAGGTATAAAGTCTTAATGTATTTGACATGTTTTCTATATCATGGATTACATTTTGAAATACTACCACTCCCCCTTGGGAAGTACTTTATGTTTGTTCATCATGGTGACTTGAGAGGCACATAGTGATAGTGCGGTTTTTCTCTAGAGTTCATTGGACTAATTGGGTATTATTTAGAATTATCCTTCTCATTAGCCTATCTTTATTTTAGTTTTATCTAAGGATTTAAAATATTTATTTAAAATAGTTTTATGAATTTGAAAATGTTTTGGGAAAAGTTTTTTGTTATTATTTATTATTATTCCATGTTTTTATATTATTTTTTTAGTAATTTATTATTTTCTTTGTATGGTTATCTTATGCTCAGATACCTCATGTTATATTCCAAGTTAAAACATGTTGTTTATTATTATTTTCATAATGGTTAAATTATTAACATTTGGTAACTTGTGATACCCTATCACTAGTTCTCAGCCTGAGAAAATCAGGAACACACATCAAGGATTGTAGAAGGATGATTCGGGTGACACGTTGGGTCATCCTAGGTTACTTTTTATAGAATTAGTTTCCAATGAATGTACCTAGAATGATGAAATAAGGTTACATTAACTCATCATTGATACAAACATATTCAACAGGGTATGATTCCCACTCCAAAACACTCTATTCTACTATATAATTCCATCAAGAGTGAGTTTTGAAATAATTTCACAAACACATAGATGAATAGTAATTTCATAACATTAGAATTCACAAACCCAATATAATTATATAATCCTAATAATCATTTCCTATTGATTTTGTACATAAATTTTGAACAAATTTAACATTTCAAAGGTTTCAAACACATGTTTCATAAGAAATACATAATCATATCAATTGAAATCACTAGTAAAGGTTACAAAGTACCTATACCTGCCACTTTATTAACTACTCAATGGACCACATATATCACTATGTATAATATCAATAGTCTACTATCCCTTTCATCTTTTTCAATAAAAAATTATTTGATCATTTTTCTAAAAAAAATATAGATTTATTAAATGATTCATAATTAAATGAACTATAAAATCTATCTATATACAGTCTTTGGATGTGTTTCTCATTTATATATCCAAGGTAATAATGCTAATGATATTTGGTGTTATAATCATCCTTAACCTTCTTATATTAAATATAATTGATTGAATTATCTATGTCTATAATGTATAAAACATTTACTATTTTCTTAATGCTATAAAATATTTCATTTATATATAAAACAACTCTTTTTCTTAACAACAAATAAAAAACCACTCTTATATAAACAAGATATTAAAATAATTTTTGTATTTATGGTTGGAACATAATAATAATTTTCTAATTGAATAACTAATCAACTTGGTATACTTAGATCATATTTTTCAAACATTAATGCAGTAACTCTTTACCGATTTCATACACATAAATTTACATCACATTTCACCAATTCTCCACTCTTTTCGAGTTTATTTTTTTAAATTCATATGTGTGATACCCACTAAGTGTAACATCCCAACCCATATCACCACTAAGATAGTGGTCGAACCGGTCACCACATGACCTTAAGCACACCTCCTTGTATGCTAGAGGTTGCTAGCTAGCAGTGAGGGTGTAAGGATAGTTAGTGGGGAGACTATACCCTCTTATCAGAGTTTCACAGTGGTATAATAGATCAAATAATAATCATTAGTAGAAGCAACAATATGTAATTGACAATGCAGTGGAATACATATTTCATATAAATGAACAAAAGTGGCCAATTCCAGTTTATACAATGGATGAATGCATGACATGGTATTGATACATTACGGAAAGAATCAAACAGTAAAACATGCTTTTCAATACAATAAAATGTAGTACTCAAGTAAATAAAAGAATTAAAATCCCAAAGTCGATCTCCATGATCATCCTAAGCTCCATCTCATTCCTTTTCTCCTAACTTCTGGGTACAAGAAAACAACAACAAGCATGGTCCAAGTCTCTACGAAATAAAAATTCTACTCAGGTACCCCAGTGCAATGGCATCCCAAGTAGGGTGTGAGATATAAATCTCAATAGTTCAGCACCACTGGTGTCTATCCCAATCTAGACAGTGTAATATAAATTAAACAGTGTGCAGGCATGCATAAATAAACTAAGTAGTACAATGTAACTAAATACTCAAGTACCAACTTTAGCCCTCAACTGGTATCTGAACATGTAATTAAGTAATTACCATTTTATGTAATTAATAGGTCAGGTTAGGCATAGTCATCACTAACATCACCTCGTGATAGTATAAATAGTGAAGGTTCCAAGATGTAACAAGGAAACCTGAGAATGATATCTGGTGAGGGAGTTCTAGGGTAATAACCAAGGTAATGTAAACCTCACAATATGCTAACTCAGTAGTATCTAAGTCTAAATAAGGGGTAATAGTGTAATACAAGGAGCGTAATCCAAGGAATTCCATAATAAGCCACCTACTAAGTCTAATGTGATTGACTAAGGTAAAATGGGGCTAAGGATAGGTCCTGATTGGATGTAACCATGGAACTTACATGTCAATGCTGGAACCAATGAGTGTATCTAAGGCCTCATGTAATAATGTAAGAATATACAAGGACCAGAGTCTAGGTGGGTATCAACCAAAGAAAACCACATCCTTTAATTAGAATAGGGTTTTTAAGTTCCAAGTTATTCTCTTCTTAGAGTACAAGGTGAGCCCAAGTCAACCCATACCTTTTGATATGTAAATTATGTAGTAATTAATTTGGTCATAGCCTTTCCTTCCATTAGTGTGGATAGTTCAAGTAGACTTGCAACCATTTATTTATTGGTCCAAGCCTTTTCTTTTATTAGTGTGGATAGGACAAGTAGTATTGAAAACATTTAATAAAGTCTTAGTAAATCATTAAGTTCATTTGGTTCATGCCTAGACTTTCATTAGTGTGACAAGGTCAAGTAGCACACAACCATTTAATCAAGTCTTATTTAATAATTAATTTCATTTTTTCCAAGCCTATCCTTTCATTAGTGTGACAAGGCCAAAAAGTATGCAATGAATTTGTAAAATCCATTAGGGTATTTTCAAAATTCAATGTCCACACCGCTAACTTTCCTTAATATGGTAAGGGTTTCCATAAACATGGAACCAATTATTCTCTCATAAACCTAGGTCCTTCCATGGAATTCCTACATGTGAATCTATATATCTCCCAAGGTATGAGTATAAAACCCCTTTGAGTCTATCCATTGAATTCCTACTTGGGAACCCATGTGTCACCTAAGGTTTTATTTTCATTCAAAACATTTGAAAACAATTTGTTAGTTTGTTTTGAGGGTTAGTCATTAATAATTAATTGATCATTTAACACAACTTATTCTATTTACCAAAACATTTCAATTGCATTTATAAGGCTTCAAGTATCCATGAAAAAGTCAATTACCTACATGGTTAATTCCAATATAAAAATTGGACCAAACACTTAGACGGTTCCTTGGTCCCTTAATCATTTAAAAAGAAAAGTCAGTGTTTTTAATTCCATTAGGTCCATGTCCAAAACATGTCATATTTAAATATAACATTGATCGCACCACGATTCACTGTTTCATTTTCACCCTTACACCATTGTTTTAAACTGAATTTGTATTGAAAATTTAAAATATAATAACAAATTTCACTTCATTTTTTATTAATATATTTTGTTTTTATCACTGTTAAAAAGGGAAATGTTACTTGTTTTGAGGATTCCATTGTAGGAGGATGAGATTTAGAGGCCCCAGAGATGATCCAGAAGGAAAATGGGCCAAAACTGCATGGGTTCCATGAACATCTGTCCATTGTTTTGATCATTAAGATAATTTCGTGCATCCATATGGGCTAAAACTTTGTGGTACGCTCCAAAACATCCTGGGATACAACTCTTATCAAGCAAACAAATCCCAATTATTCCATCTGGTGTACCTTATAAACCATTCTATCCAGGGGAAAGAATATGTCTAAATTCAAAAGTTTGGTTCGGTCTTTTGACCATATCTCAAAATAAAGATTTATAATGGCCACAAAATTTGACAGGAAGATATTAGAGAGGATGATAAATAAATATTCTCTTTTGGTAAAGTCGTGATATGGATTTCTACTATTAAAAAATTGATACACAAGTGGTATCTCAAAAACAGGGTGCTCAAAACCATGTTCCATTTTGGCTATAAAAAGACAGCATGGGTTCCTCATTTGTAAGTTCATCCAAGGAGTGAATTGATTCCAATTTAGAGTTTCAGAGGAGTCATATCCTTATCCTAGAAGTTCAGGAAGCCCCTATCCGCATAGGGGGGTCAATAATTAAGAAGGAGTTCCACTCAAGCTTCCTCTTCCTCCTGATGTCGAGCTAAACAGTGGGTGTTCATTGTGAAAAAGCTACACACATGTCAAGAGAGTTATGATGCATTTATTAGCTACTGGTTTGGATTAATTTGGGTGTTTAAACATTTCATTCCATGTACCTTACATTATTTCACATTTGAATTCTTGTTTTAATACATGTGAATGTTATGCTCTTAATTTCTAACTGGTCGGTGTGAGGTTTTGAGTATGTGACTTGTGTTGTTCCTATTGAATAGCACAAGAATACTTTTCATACCCACCTTATTGAGATTTAAATTTGATTTGGAATCTATTATTCCATGCATAAGAACTGGACCTTGATGATACAATTGTTATGTCAAGATTTAGTTCTTTAAGAATTGAAATAAAAGTTTTTAAATTAATTAGGATTCCAATTAATTTCAACAAAAGAACTACTCCAAACATAAATTAATATCTATGCGAAATGAACTTGAAATGTGTGTAGTGAAATAAAAATGAACCCTTTGTCTAATATTTTTTTTAAATCCACTAGCTTTGTCAACTATTAAATTCTTTGAGTTAATTTATTTTCTTAAAAATATTTTTTTAAAATCACCCCATCTTTTAGTAATCTTTATTAAAAATACACACTATAAGCTACCAATGCTCCTTGAGAGATGACCTAGGGTCTTCCCTACACTATAAATAAACCTTAAAATAAAAATAAATTTGACATTTCATGAAAACACATTCAAACATCAAGGCATAATAATTATAGACACGACAAGTCAAGCAAGCAAGGTCTAACCACTAATTTTTAGCTTGAAGGCAGCGCACCTCCATTGGAGTGGTTTTATTATAAAATCATGATATTACTTATCACACAAATCATTTATCACCTTTATCATTTTAAATATGAAACATTCTAAATCACATTTAAGAGCATTCAATATAAATACTTCACTGCATGGATTTAATTTCTAATAAAAGTGTAGTAAGCAATTTATTAATGCATTTATAAAAATGAGGAATTGGAAAGAGACCCTACCTCAAGTGGAACTAAGCCATCCACTTCGACCCTTGGTGCTTTATAACTAAATTTTGATGCTCCCCCACTGATTATACACACTTTCACATACATGTGAGGACACCTAGCCCCTATGAACACACTCTCATGGCCATGGGCATGTTCAAGGGGATCCTCACATATGTGCTTATATGCATATTCCTATCTCCACTCACCTACTTATGAATTTATATATATATATATATATATATATATATATGGGAACACCTAGCCCCATACATGTTTAATCATTTCCATGGTTTATTTCACATGTAATGAGGGAACCCACATATATATATTTACATACCTATGCACCCACAGGTGAGTCACCCTTGACATAGTGACTCGAAACCAAAAGAAACAGCCCAACACACTACACGTTTAACACTACAAACCTTAAAATAATTAAATAACACAATTTAAATGGTGCAGGATCAAGAAGAAAATGAAAACCATCACCTTGGGTGTTGATGAAAAACCAAATTGAAGTGAAACCACCCAAAACATCCTAGCGCCCTATTGATTAATAAAAATGGAGTCAAAGGCACGTAAAGATATTAATTCAAGAGGTGTGAAACAAAAAAATATATAAACCTTAACCCGAAGAATTTTTAGTGGGCCAAAACACACTGAACTGCCTTGCCTTTGGCGGTGGTTGTCAGAACACACACTCACAGGTCCTAAAAGACCATTCTCACTAACCTAGAACAAGAGAGAACTGAAAAATCAGATTACCCTATAACCCTAGGGTTTAGCCAAGTCTTACTGGGAAACGAAGAGGCCGAAATCCGGACAAAAATTGGGAGGATAAGGGATAGAGAAGCTTACCATCAAGGACTGTGTGAAGAACGGAAGAAATCTATGGAGAAATGGAGGATAAAGAGGAGGTCATAGGGAGGCAGTCTATGTGTAAAATGGGGAAGCCCCTTTGGGGTGCTACAAACTACGGGTCGAGCTAAGGAGGGGTGAGAGAGTGATAGATTTAGGTTTTTGTTTTAATTAAATTTTAAATTAATTAAAATTCTAAAACATGGTGTAGTGCATGGTTAAGCCTGGACAATTTTCCAAACAGTGCACTGGTCGTGCGGTGCCTACTGCCTCCAAGACACACCCTACACAAGCTAGGTGCATAGTTTAGGAAATCGTGTGAAGACCGTGCGCAAATCCACTACCCCTTTTTAAATAGGGCATCACAATTACCTGCAGTGGGCCGCACAGTTTAGCAGACCGTGTGCAAACTGTGCTCCCTCTATTGTCTTTAAAAACTTGAAGTTTTTTGGGTCTGACACTTATGAAACTTCTCGAGCCACTCAGGTGACTTCTCAGGCCTTCACCTCCAAGTCAAAAAACAACACGTATAAGTGTTCCAACACTTAGAATTAAGTTCCAAAGTCTAGTTTTAAAAATGACCCGTCCAGTAAATGAAAAACTTCAAAAACCTTCGTACTTTTTTCCAGTTCAAAAACACAGGATTCTATAATCTACCCACCTTAAAAACTTCTCCTCCTTGATAAGAATTCGGGAACAAAGCAATCATCACCTAAAATACAAGAGTCATGAAGTTTCATTCAAATGGTTATATTTCATTACCAACATCTGATGCACCTTTAAGTAATACATATGCACTCTACACTTAAGATTTTAAAACCCAAGACAATGCTCACAGTTCAACTTAAAAACTTAATGAAGCTTACTTGATCCCATTCAGATAGAGACAATATCATGTCATAAAATCAATAAACACTCGATCAATGGTGCTTCCCACCATAGGTCTTAACTTAAGGAAGGGGAAATTCCAAGACACTACACCTCCACCATTGGAATTTTTGTACAAGGAACAACTTTGAGTGTCATTATGACACTCCTAGAATGATTTTGTTAAAGGAAAATAGTCAAATTCTGATCGAGCTAATAGAACTGGTCAAGAAAGATTTCTTAGAAGACACTACCGACCTTAAAACCACACTTTCCTTCACCTGGAAATGTTCTTTAAAATGGTTTCATCGCCAACTATAAACATTAAACTAAAGAGAGATAGAGAGAATGAGTCAATCCATTTAGATGACTTATCTCAAATAATTCAGACTTATGCAGACAACATAATTCAAAAGAAATGACTGGATTCCATGATTCTGAACAAGGCATTCCCACTTGGGAACCCAGGAATCACTCAAGACATACCAATCCCTGATAAGAACCATGCTTCAGTATGTAACATTGAAAAATATCATTCAAAAATATTAGCATATTTTAAATATTTTTCATAGAATAAGATTGATGCTCTCTTAGAGCATCAAGGATGGTGTCAAGATTGGGGACATGATTGTATCTTAAGAAGAGTACACTAAGAGGATTTAATATGGGGTTTCTAGTCAAACACACCCAAAAAATGAAAGGTAAATAGTCAAAACAGATCAATGTCGTGATGTCAAGAAAGCACTGACACTATTTAAGGCTTTCAAGACTCAAGGGTATTCAAGAAATAACCAACCATTTACCAATGGTCTCGTTAGGTCATGTTCCTTCTATGTGGAAGGGAACATTTACCAGGGTCAGCACAACACTACCCACCTTAGAAGTGTCCTAACTAAAAAGGAAGGAAGACTAACCGCTCATAAGCATGATAGATTATAACAATGAGACCGGCATGTCAAAACACTCAAGTCTTATGAAAACCATTCCGATTATTGGGATGAAACTGATTCTTTAACGCTCAAATCAATCTACTTGGAGATGACCTAATACCGCACTCAATAGTACTAGAAGATTTATTTCAGAGTTTTATTGACTCATACGACCATTTTCCTAGATGAAGCCATACCAATTCATTCATCACTAAGAAGAAAAGTGGGTCAAAAAACCTACAAAGTGGTTGACCATGCCTGAGGCACATCTAACCAGCTAAAAATCAGAATTACTCGATGCTCAAGCCCACATAAAGGTTAAGAAGGACATGACCAACCATCCGAACAAGTGTTTCATTGGAAACTTAAATCCCTACTTGGGACAATGGTACCCAAACAGCACCAAGAGTGAGAAAATTCTCTACCCCAGCAAGGCATCTAAGTTTTGAGGGTGCTACCTACCATGGGTTATCCCCTTATGAAGAACAAGTGTCAACCCTCAAAACAAAAGTCACAAGGCTCAAAAGTCAATCATAAATCCATTTCTATGTAAAATAACGCCTATGGAAAGTACTTATGCTTTCATTCCAAGGAAACTCAAAGAGAAGTCTGAACTACCCTTACGTGAAGGTTTGAAATAGTGGACACCACTATAGGTTCCATTTCCAAGTCTCTTATATTTAATCACATTAATATTTAAGCCTCAAATATTTAATTAAAACCTCAAGGTACCATTTTTTCAAAACAAATCACAAGGTAAATGATTTTAACCAATGGCCCAAAGGCGCAATAGGTAAGTTTTATAAAAATTCTTTTTAAAACAATTACATTTATTAACATTTCATCATAAATTGTAAATTTAGCATATAAATTTGTTTTAATAAATATGGAAACCAACAAGGGTCCTACTAAGCCAACTTGGGTTCATTATCATGCAACCCAATAGAAGTTTCCAAAAATCATTAAAATTAAAGCACCAAAACTGGTCATCTCATAAAATCATTCCCCAACTGACCTACTTGGGTCCAATTTCATTTTAAAAGCTAACGATTTTGACTTAAGATTAAAACTAAGCATCCTTCGCATTTATAATCATTTCATAGGGCCTCATTCCATCACGTTTATTATGGGTTGTCATTTCCCAATTCATGAAGCACCCATACACTCCATGGATTGAAAATTGGCTCCTAATAATCAATACCAATGTCAATTCAGAATTTAACATGGTCAAACATAACTTTCCAATTATATGGGTGTCCATCTACCAACCTGAAAAGTGCCCATACACTTTGTAGTTTGGAATCTAACTCCATTTATTCAAAACCAACTTACATTAGCAAATTAATTTAGCAGTATGTTTATAATGGTTTGATTACACAGGTTACCTTTTCCTAGCTATAAGGCACCCATACACCTTATAACTAAAACTGGATCCTTTCGTAATCACAACCTTTTAATTTAAAAAAATCAACCAACTATATACATATCAAGTAAGGTAGCATGCTACTACAAGAAACTAACACAGGGAAACAAGTTGAAGTCGCAGAACCATGGAAATTTAATCACAAGAGCATTCTATAACAAGTATTAAGCATAAAATGAATTCTAATGTATTACCTAAATAGGTATAAATCTAAGCATGGAATATCAATAAGGAACTGAATCATACTTATTAGGCAACCTACTAATGCAACTACATGGCATGGAATATATGTATGGTATGGGAATTTCTAAGTGCCTAATATGATGCATGTATGTTTCATCCTTTCCATAACAGTCCAAGGGTAATATTCAAAATTCTATAAATCATAAGTAGTAGAATTTACACCAATCACTCTAGGTGAAATCATATCAATTATAATAGAGAACATCATAAACAGTAATCCCATACCTGGACACTTGGTCATTCCCCATACGTGGGGTGATCGATCCCAAGCATGACTATTAACCAAGTGTCGTCACTTTCCTAGTCTTCTATATACCAACCCAAAATAGTAAGAAAAAAAAGAAAAAACCACCTCTAATATCACTTTGTAACATCCCAACCTAGCTCACCACTAAGATGGTGGCTAGAGAAATCACCACATAACCTAAAGTGCACCTCCCTGTACGCCAAAGGCTGCCAACTAGGAACAAGGGTGTAAGGATAGTCTGTGGGGTGACAATACCCTCTTATTAGAGTTGCGCAGTGGTATAATAGAGAAAGTAACAATCAACAGTAGAAGCAGCAATATGTAATTCAAAAATTCAGTGGAAGGTATATTTCATATAAATGAACAAAAGTGGTCAATTCCAGTTTATACAATGGATGAATTCCTGACATGGTATTGATACATTATGGAAAAAAGTAAAAAGTACAACATTATTTTCAATATATTACAGTGTAGGACTCAAGAAATTAAAATAAATAAAAGTCCAAATGCAGTCTCCATAAGCATCCTGTGCTCCATCTCAATCCTTTTCTCCTAACTCCCAGGTACAAGAAAACAACAACAAGTAAGGTCCAAGGACCTGCGAACAATAAATTCTACTTAGTTACCCCAATTAAATGGAAACCTGAGTAGGGTGTGAGATATAAATTTCAGTAGGCTGGCACCACCGGTGTCTAGCCCAATCTCGAAAGTTTAATAATAATTAAATAGTGTGTAGGCATGCATAAATAAAGTAAGCAATACAATGTAACTAAATACTCAAGTACCTGCTTCAGCCCCCAGCTGGTGTCTAAACATTTAACTAATTGATTAAATAAGTAATCACTATTTTATGTTAATAGGTCAAGTGATGCATATCCAACACTAACATCACCTTGTGATAGTATAAATAGTGAAGGTTCCAAGATGAAACAAGGAAACCTAAGAATGATATCTGGTGAGGGAGTTCCAGGGTAATAACCAAGGTAGCATAAATCTCACAGCATGCTAACTCGGTAGTATTTGAGTTTATCTAAGGGTTAAGAGTGTAATCAAAGGAGTGTAATCCAAGGAATTCCATAATAAGGAGCCTATTGAGTCCAAGGTGATCGACCAAGGTAAAATTTGGCTAAGAAATGATAAGGCTCGATGGGATGTAACCATGGCACCTACATATTAATGATGGAACTAAGGAGTTTATCCAAGGAATCCCATAATAATGTAATAATAGACACGGATTGGAGTCTAGGTATTTATCAGCCTAAAAAACCACATCCTTCAATTGGAATGGGGTTCTTGAGTCCCAAGGTATTATCCTCTCATAATCCAAGGTGAGCCTAGGTCAACCCATACCTTTTGATATGAAAATAATATAGTAATTAATTTGGTCCAAGCCTTGCCTTCCATTATTGTGGATAGGTAAATTAGAGTTTCAAACATTTATTTATTGGTCCAAGCCTTATCTTCCATTAGTGTGGATAGTTCAAGTAACATTGTAACCATTTAATCAAGTCTTAGTTAATCATTAAGTTTATTTGGTCAAAGCCTAGACTTCCATTAGTGTGATAAGGACAAGTAGCATGAACCCATTTAATCAAGTATTAGTAAATCATTAAGTTCATTTAGTCCAATCCTAGCCTTTCATTAGTGTAACAAGGCCTAGTAGCATGCAACCATTTAGTAAAATCCATTAAGGAATTTTCAAAAGTCAAGGTCCACACCACTACCTTCCCTTAACATGGTAAGGGTTTCCACAGATGTGAAACCAATTATTCTCCCATGAACCCAGGTCCGTCCATGGAATTACTACATGGGAATCCATATATCTCTCAAGGTATGAGTATGAAAACCCTTTGAGTCCATCCATGGCATTCCTACTTGGGAACCCACGTGTCACCCCAGGTGTTATTAGCATTCAAAACATTTGAAAACAATTTGGTAGTTTGTTTTGATGGTCAATCATTAAGAATTAATCATTCATTTAACTCAAATCAATCCATTTACCAAAACATGTCAATTGAATTTATAAGGATCCAAGTATCCATGAAAAATTCAATTACCTACATGGGTAATTCCAATCTAAAAACTATAGAAAACACTTAGATGGTGCCTTGGTCCTTTAAACATTTAAAAAGGGAAACTCAGTGTTTATAATTCCATTAGGTCCATGTCCTAAACATGCTATATTTCAACATAACATCAAGGAATAATAATTATAGACATGATAAGTCAATAAATAAAGGTCCAACAGCTACTTTTTAGCCTGAAGGAAGCACACCTCCATTGGAGGGGTTTTATTATAAAAACATGATATTACTTATCACACAAATCATTTATCACCTTTAGAATTTTAAATATGAAACATGATAAATTTAATTTAAGAAAATTAAATATAAATACTTCACTACATGGATTTAATTTCTAATAAAGGTGCATTAAGTAATTTATTAATGAATTTGTAAAATTGAGGACTTGGAAAGGGACCCTACCTCAAAGGGGACTAATATGTTCACTTCGACCCTTAGCGCTTTCTAACTAAAGTTTGTTTCTCCCCCACTGAGCATACACACTTTCACATACATGCGAGGAACCTAGCCCCTATGCATGCACCTACATGGTTGTAGGCATGTGCAAGGGGATCCTCACATATATACTTATATGCATATTCCCATCTCTACTCACCTATGAATTCATTTATATATATATATATATATACATGGGCATGCCTAGACCCATATGTGTTTAATCATTTCCATGGTCAATTGAACACATAACAGGGGAATCCACATATATATATTTAAATACATATACACTCGTAGGCAAGTCACCCTTGACTTGGTGAGTCAAAACCATAAGAAACAACCCAACGCACTACACATTTAACAATACGAACCTTGAAATAATTAATGATCTAAATTTAAATGGTGTGTTATGAAGCAAAAAAGGAAAACCCTCACCTTGGGTGTCGAAGATGAATCAAATGAAAGAAAAACCACCCATAATAGCTCAACATCCTACCGATTAATAAAAAGGGAGTCAAAGACACATAAAGATCTTAATTCAAGAGGTGAGAAACAAAAAAAAAAAAGAAGGTATAAACCTTACCCTGAAGCATTGTCGGTAGATTGAAACACACCAAACCACCTCTAATTTGTAAGTGGTTGCTAGATCACACACCCATGGGTCCTAAGAGACCATTCACACCAACCTAGAACAAGAGAGAACCGAAAAATAGGATTACCCTAGAAACCCTAGGGTTCAGACGATTCTCACCGAGTGACGAAGAGGCCAAAATCCAGGTTTAAATTGGCAGGAGAAGGGATAGAGGAGCTTACCATGGAGTATTTTGTGAAGAATGGAAGAAATACTTGGAGAAATGGGGGAGAAAGAGGAGGTCGTAGGGAGGTCTTCCATGCATCGAAGGGGGAATCCCCTTTTGGGTGCTGCGCATTCCGGGTTGAGACAAGGAGGGTGAGGGAGTGATAGATTTAGTTTTTTATTTTAATTCAATTTTAAAATAATTAAAATTCTAAAATAGGGTGTAGAGCATGGTTAAACTCGCACGGTTTTCCAAACCGTGTGCAGACCGTGCGGTGCCTACTACCTCCAAGACACACCCTGCATGGGCTAAGCACATGTTTTAGGAAACCGTGTGCAACCCATGTGAAAATACACTACACCTTTTTAAATAGGGATTCATGGTTACCTGTAGTGGGGCACACAGTTTAGTAGACCATGTGCAAACCGTACACCCTCTGATGTCTTTAAAAACTTGAAGTTTTTCAGGTCTAACACTCCCAAAACTTATCGAGCCACTTGGGAGACTTATCGAGCCTTTACCCAAGTCCAAAAACAACATGTATAAGTGTTCCAACACTTGGAATTAAGTTCCAAAGTACGGTTTTAAAAATAAAAAGTCTCGTAAACAAAAAAATTCAAAAGCCTTCGTACTTTTGTTTGGTTCAAAAAAACCTAATTATACACTAAGTATCCAAAAAATAATTTAGAATTAGAGAAATTTATTTCTATAATATTCAAATCCTAATGCTAAGAATACTTTAAAGTGAGAAAAATTCTCAATCTTAGATACTAATATATTATTATATTGTATTTCATACCCATAATAGATTTCAAAATGGTAATGATGATACATGTTATAATCTATAAAAAGTTATGTATATGCGTGAGTATCATGTTTTAACTTTGCATCAATGTTTTTAATGAAATTAATCCCACATAAATGGTGTTTCCATATATCATTAACTTTATCATGACAATGTCCATATTTTACTATGTAATGAGACCTCTTTGGCATTCCTATCAACTCTTATTTATTTAGGTAGTATATCATTTCAATCATATCACATATGATTATTGGGTAAAAGAGTGGAAAATCTTTTAACAAATCTATCGCATGGACAAAGACAACTTTATTCTTCTGGTATCCTATCTCATAGGATTTCCCAACCCAGATTTGATAGTTTTATTTTCTTAACTAACCAATAGGGTTAGTCATTTTAATCATGTCTTACACAAGGAAATCCATGGGAACCCTACTTTAGAAAAATCTAAGTGTTGCTAGCTCACTTTATTCTTGGGTGATAGACTCTGGAGCTTCATTTTACTCATAGTCTAATAGAGTAATATGGATAATTATATTTTTGAAAGGTTCATAAGGGTACATATTGTAGATAAGAAATATCTCAAGATATTTGATATGATATAAGAGTCCATTCAGACAAATAATGGGCGTATTCTAGAGTTTCATGGAGTGTGACGCTTAACAAAGTTAAGGAAAAATTTAATCTTAGTATTCCAGCTTGATAAAATAGGTTTCTATATGAAATTAATGGATGGAGTGCGGAATATTTCACACTACTCCTTAGTTATAGAAAAAGGAGTAAATAATGGTATATTGTACCTCACAAAATTAGAGAAAGGTGAAATTCATTCCAAAGAGTTAACTTATACTAAAATTTTGCATGATCTTCTAGGACATCTCATTAAGAAAAGGATGAAAATACTCACTAAAAAGTTATTTTGATGATTGGAATCATATAGTATATAACATGTTAAGATTTTATATTTTGGAATCAGTGGAAGGTGTATTTATGGATATAAGGAAAGGCACCAAACCCCTAGAAGTTGGAGTTGGTTTACAGGGATTTTTAGGGGGAAGCTTTGGTGGACTCTCATATAGGTTCAACATTCTACTTGAATTTCATCAATGATGATACAAGAAAAGTGTGGGTGTGATTTCTTAAGAAAAATACCTAGATGTATGTAATTTTCATCAGATAGAGATCCATGGTAGAGAAATAAGTGAGATGAAAAGTTAGATGATTATGTTAATACAATGGTGGAGAGTATGGAAACAGAGAGTTTGATAGGTTCTACTAGCAGAAGGGGACTTAGTTTTGAGAAAATAATGATAGGTACTCTGGTATAAAATGGAGTTACAAAAAGGATGAATCGAATGCTAGTGTGGAAGGATAATAGCATGAGGATTCACATAGGTTTCCCCATAGTGTTTTGGGAAAAAGTGGTGAAATATGAAGTTAACTTAATCTATTAGAGTCTATCGTATCCAATTATTTAGTAACTATTGGAGATATGCTAGCTCAGAAGGAATATTAACTTCAAAAACCTTAAATAATTAATTGCACTCATCTATTTCAATGTTGATTCCAAGGAACGAGACAAGATAGAGGATAATTCTTGAGTATCTTACTTTTTTTTCTATTGGGGTGAAGAATTTTAATTTCAACTCTGATACAATAAGACTCTCAGAAGTTTATCAAAGGTAAAAAATGTGATTTTAAATGAATAGATTCTATGTAAGGATCAAAAACAATAAAAAAAATATCAGTGATATCAAAGTATCATCTAAATATGAGGTTCAACTAGATAGGAATTCAAATTTTATGGATGTTATTAAAAAACTTGAGAATACATCAGTACTAGTAGCACCAGCCTATTTGGAAGATTTACCAGAAGGCAGTCAAATTTTTATGGTGATATCGAGGCATGAAGTAACAGAGTGAACAAGTATTTTGGAAACTTGAGTAAAAGTTTTTAAGGATACATCTTCATAAGTAGAATTATTGAGGTAATTGTGGAGGTATAGTAGAAAGATATTCCAAATGAAAATGTATGGAAGTGACTAACATTATTTTATTCTAATAAATGATAAAGATCTAGTGAAATACTCAAAATAGTGGATGTTTTCTATGAGGGGTAAAATAAATTCTCTATTTGTGTACAAAACATAGGATCTCATGAAGAGACCGACTAGGAACAAATTATTATTAAACAAATGGGTTTATCATATCAATAAAGAAAGAGATGGTATATAAAGGTACATGGTGTGGATAATCATGAAAGGTTTTCAATAGATATAAGTATTATATTTCTCAAAGATATTTTCTTTGGTCATTAAACATTTGACTATTTGGATGGTGTTAAGTGTGGTCGAATCGAAAGGAATTTATGTTGAGTAGTTGGATCATGGGGACTTTCATGAAGAAATTTACATGGATCATCCAATTGGTTTCAAAAATCAATAGAATCAGGATATTGTGGGAAAGAACAACCAAATCCTTTATATTTTGAATCAAGAGAGAAGATAGTGGAATCTAAAGTTCAATGATTTCAAGAAGTATTGGAAGTTCCTCCAAAGAAATGTTGACCATTGTCGTTATTGGAAGGTATTTTATGATTGGTGTTTCATTACACTTGTAATTTTCATTGATGAAATGTTTATTTTAGGTCTAGTAAAGTAAAATATTAGAAAGTTCAAGGTTGAACTGTCTAAAAGTTTTATAAAATACCTCAGTCTGGTGAATCATATTTTGGGGACGCAGATAGCAAGAGACTTAAGTTTCAATACTTTATACCTAAGCTAGTCATATTATGTCCATAAGGTGGTTGGGTGATTTATCATAAGTGAGGTGAAACTGATGACCATGCCCTTGGTCATACATTTCAATATGAGTAAAGAAAAGGTACCATGAATGGATTCTAAGGTTGAGTTCATGGAGAAGACTCCACAAGCATCATTGGTTGGAATTATGATTTACATCGTGGTTTATACTCATCCAAACATTGAAAAAGTAGTGGGATTTAGTAGTAGGATTGTTTCAAACCCTAAAAGAGAACATTGGGAGGGTGTGAAGCGGATTCTCTAGAACATGAAGGGTATCAGGAGCAAGGAACGTTGCTTCAAAATAGATGATCCACTATAAGGTACACTAATGGAATTTCAACTATTTGAAACGGGTTATTTGCGATGGGATCCTGTCGCAAAAAATCTTTTATGATAGGGTCCCATCGCAAATAGCCCATTGTAGAAAATGGGGTCGTAACTAGTATTTTTGCGATGGGCCCATCGTAAAAAAATACTATTTTCAATGAGAATCCATTCCATCTCAAATAGATCTCTGATAAAATACATTATATATCTAAGAACTTATTGCAATGGGCTCGTCGCAAAAAAGTATTCGCGACGGGCCCACCATCTCATCCCAAATAATTCTCTATTTATATATGTTATATATACCTAAACATTTTGCAGCGGGTTCATCGTAAAAACTTATTTGCGATGGTAAAAGAACTCGTCTCAAATAAGATTTAAAAAATATGTATATAACCTATTTGCGATGGGGTCCCATCGCAAATACTGAATAAAATAAAAAAAATATTTAATAAAATTATGATTAATGAAAAAATAATATTAATATTATTAAAATAATAAAAAAAATAAAAAATATTAAAATTCTAAATATTCTAAATATTCGCAAAAATAATATAAAAATCATAAATTATTATTAGTAGTAGTAGTAAAATAAACAAACATGAAAAAATATAATACTAATAATAAATAATAAAATTAAAAATTAAAAAAACTAAATTATGCAATATTCACACCAATATAAAAAAACTGTAAATAATTCATATTACAAAAAATGTTGAAATGAAATGTTTTTAACATAACAAAAAATCACTGGGGGTAGTCTTTTGGAGGAGCTGGAGGAGCTGGAGGAGACGGTAGAGAAAACTCCATCCCTAAACTACGAGTCAAGCGACACATGTACTCCATATGCTCGTGCTGCTTCTACTTCCATCGATGCATCTCCTCCTCATGTTGTTATTTCTACTTCCATTGATACATGTTCTCCTCATACTGCTGCTGCTACTGCAGACGCATCTCATCCTCCATCTGTTGTTGCTTCTGACGCATCTTTTCCTACGACTTCTAAAAACTCTCTATAAGCTCAGTCTGAGCTCACAACTGCTCCTGATACTGTGATCCAAAAGATGATTCCTCTCCACAAGATCCTATCTATCTGTATGTTGACATCGTAGAAGTACCATAATAAGTCTCATGAGTCAAATGAGATCTGATACCAACTACTCGTCCCTTCTTGAAGGCATACTGGGTCGCCTACATCCATGTTGCCCCATAGAAATGGTGGGCACTAGTTTGATCAGCAGTCTCGGCCTAACTCTCGGTCTGTGTCTAAGAGGTCGTAGCCTCATATTACTCCTTCAGTTCCAATTTTAAATTAAAATAGTGAAAATATTATATGCAGTTAATTTTCAAACTGAAAAAGAAATAATACTGACTACAATCTGACGTTGTTGATCACCTCTAATCTCTCCTGTGACCGGATCACTGTACATCCTCCGATAAACGTTGTACTCCATAATATTGGGATGTTAAAATACCTATATGAATATAAAATAAACTATTTATATTTAATTTTATATAAAATATTTAAAAAAGATACTTACCAGATGCTCTCTATGCGTACTGAATGTACGACTACCATCTCGATGTGTCATCTCCTGTCTCCCCCGGTTCTGTCAGCCCAATGAGGTTCTCCTCTGAAATCCACCACTCAACCAGTATGAACATAATCCATCCCAAACGTGAGATGAAATGTACTCTTATTTTTGTGCTCTACACAACTCATCAAATATTGTCACTCTTACTTTGGTAATGGATGTCCTTCTCAAATTATGCAAAAACTGATGGAAATGCTCACACATAGACACCTCCCATGCCTCGTGGATAGTTTCATGCATGATATCATCGATGGGATACCATAAACCCTACAAATAATTTAAAATATTAAGTTATTAATTAAATAAATTTCAAAATAAATATTATTTATTTACGTATCAACCAATGATTGAACATTTCAAGCTTTACATCAATGGGAATCTATTCCCAAGTGATCCATGGCTGAGAAAAATAATTGTGCAAGATAGTGCTCCCATGTCTAATAGCTACAAGTGCAAAATTATGAAAAAAGAATAAATAATCAAACAATTGGTATATAAATAAATTAATTAAAGCTTACTAAAATAAACAGGTTACCATACCTATACATGCGTAGATTTAAGCCAAGACGTGGACGTCGCTTGGGGATAGGGTCAGGAATAATCAGTCGTGTAAGACCATTCCCCCTCTGTGTACCCCCTGAACCGCCAGTAGGCTGAGGGTCCGATGATCTCAAATCCTTCTCAAACAAAGGTAGCTCAGCCTCCTGCAACTCGTGAAATAGATCAGGGTCCATCTAAAACACAAAATGATTGTGGTTAGCATATAGTTGAAAATAATTATTACATATAGATATATATTAGTTATGATTATAACCAGCATTTAACTGTGTCAATGTTCACCTTTATCATCATATTCATATATGACGATGTCGATGTCTTCATATTCATCACCAGTATCATCAATATCCATATAAGTTTTAGTTTCATCATCTCTTTCCATTTCAAATTCATATTCAGAGTACATTTTTTACAAGGACACTTAATTGTGCCTTCTGAAACAAATTCTGGTTTTGATGATGCAAATGATAAGAAATCTTTAACACCCTCAATATATAAAGGATTTAAACTAGAACTATTTGGATTTTTGTGCTGATTTATCCAAGCGCGATCATCTAATAATGATTGTTCTCGACTTCCTTATTCTATATTTTTCTACAAAATATAAAATCATTACAATTTTTGAATAATTTGAAATTATAAAAATGATATCCAAAAAAAGAAGATAAATAATTACAACTACTTACTAATAATTTCCATTAATTACAGGTGACACAATTTTCAGTAGATTGACGACTCCTCTTTTTTTCGACGGCTCATTTACTTGCAACTTTCTCACACTAAAATCACAATGAAGAATCTTCTCGGTGGTACTCATATCCATTCTCATGCATATGAGAATGTATAAGAGTACCTCCTAATAGATTCTTCATTGTGATTTTAATGTGAGAAAGATGCAATTAAATGATCATTCGGACAAAAGAGCCCCCTTTTCGTTGATGAGTCATCTTCTTACAACTTTCACCACCTGAAAAAATTATGAAAAATGTGGTCCTATGAATGCATATCCAAACTTGTGTATACAAGATTGGATATGCATACATAAGAGCATATTTTTCATAATGTTTTGAGTCGGTGAGAGTTGAAAGGAGAAGAGTCATCGAGCAAAAGGAGTGCCTCCAATCCACTGGAAACTGTGCCAAGTTATTACAATTTATTACAATTGGTTTTATTTCTAATTATTCCTAATTATTCTTAATTATTCCTAATTATTCCTAATTATTCCTAATTATTCCTAATTATTCTTAATTATTCCTAATTATTCCTAATTATTACTAATTGTTACGAATTATTACTAATTATTACTAATTATTACTAATTATTACTAATTATTACTAATTGTTACTAATTATTACTAATTATTCCTAATTATTCCTAATTATAACTATTTATTACTATTTATTACTAATTATTACTATTTATTACTATTTATTACTATTTATTACTATTTGTTACTATTTATTGCTATTTATTACTAATTTTTACTAATTTTTAATATTTTTTACTATTTTTTACTATTTTTTACTAATTATTACTAATTATTACTATTTATTACTATTTATTACTAATTATTACTATTTTTTACTATTTGTTACTATTTATTACTTATTATTACTAATTATTACTATTTATTACTATTTATTTATATTTATTACTATTTATAACTAATTATTACTAATTATTACTAATTATTACTAATTATTTCTGATTATTACTAATTATTACCATTAATTACTATTTCTTACTATTTATTACTAATTATTACTATTTATTACTATTTATTACTATTTATTACTATTTATTAGTATTTATTAGTATTTATTAGTATTTATTAGTATTTATTACTATTTATTAATATTTATTACTAATTATTACTATTTATTACTAATTATTACTAATTATTAGTATTTATTACTAATTATTAGTATTTATTACTAATTATTAATATTTATTAATAATTATTAGTATTTATTACTAATTATTAGTATTTATTACTAATTGTAAATATTTTTTACTATGTTTTCCTAATTATTACTATTTTTTCTAATTATTACTAATTACTACAAAGTACAGCTACTAATTATATATATACATTACTAATTATCGTTAATAATTATTTATTGTTACTAATTACTAATAATTAGTACTAATAATTTCATTTTATTATTACAAATAAATACTGATGACAAAACAATTTAAATCTAACTTAATTACATCTAATCAACAATAATTAAAATTAATATAAAGAAATTAAATAAATACAAAATTAAATAAATCATAGATACCTTTAAACTTGATCTCTTATAATTGCCGACGGCTTTACAATTTCTTCGTAAAAAAAACTAACATAGAAATTTTTTCACTCTAAAATTAGAGTTTAGAGAAGCAGAGAAAGTATGAATTGAGAAGGTGGGAGGAAACAACAGATGGGGGTATATATAGGTTAGATTAGTTGTAACGGGACTATTTGCGATGGGACCCATCGCAAATACCTTTGGTCACATTAATTACTATCGGCGGTTAAAAAGTTATTTGTGACGGGTCCCGTCCCAAAAGTAACCTGTCGACACGCTATTTGCGATGGGACAACATCACGTCATAAATATATTTTTACCGCCGTCGGGTATTTGTGGTGGGTAGGCACCTCCCATAAAAAATACCCTCCGGGGGATGAACTAGTTGTGACGGGGGATCCCCCATCACAAATAATTAGTTATTTGCGACTGGTTGATTTTCTTGTCGCAAATAACCTCTTAAACGGACTATTTGCGACGAGAATAAATCTCGTCGCAAATAACCCATCACAAAAACTAGGTTTTTCCGTATCGGTATTATAGATCAAGACTTTGGGGGAGACTCTGATACATGGAAGAGAATGTTTGGATATATTTTTATTTTTGAAAAATTATAGTGAGTTGGATATAAAAGATTCAACGGGTAGTTTCACTCTTAACAATAAAAGATGAGTATGTCACTTTGATAGAAGCAGGTAAGGAGTTAGTTTGGTTGAAAGGGTTATTGGAGGATCTTGGAAAGAAGAAATAAGTATGAGTGTTATTATGTGGTTTATAGAGTGTAATCCACTTAGCTAGAAACCTGATGTTTCATTCTCAGATAAAGCACATTCAGCTAAAGTACCACTTCATCTAGAAGTTGTTATAGGATGGACTATTGAATCTATGGAAGATTGAAGGAACCCAAAATCCCATGTAAATGTTGAAAAGGGTAGTTTTATGGGATCTACTAAGATGATGTTGTGCCTCAATCAAACTGGGATAACTAAAATCAGGTTAGGGAAACACGCTACCACAAATGGATGTTAGAATGAAGGGAGGTATACTGGAGATAACAGTGGAATTTTTTGTCAAACCCAGAAAATGATTCTCAAGTGGGAGATTATTGGTTTCTCAGTCGTGTGTGAAAACCATTTTCCTACTAAGACATTAGTGCCAAAATATGGAGAAACTCTAGTTGGACTAATGTCTGAGTGTTGGGTGGAAGTGGTTGAGCGTTAGTGATAAGTTTGGACAACCAAACACTATAAAAATGGAAATAGGTGGATGGGTGGTGTCAACCGAGAGTCATCTTGTCTATTCATTTTTGTTTTGGATGAAGTTAGTGTGTGAAAAATATATGGGGTTCATGCAAGTGATATCTTTACTGGAATTTTCAAAGGGCATGTAGTAAACTGGTTGGAGGGGTTGAGGTAGGGTAATTCCTTGACTAAATGAAATATTCTTCATAGAGATCAGAGTCAGTGGACTTAATCCCATAAATGTCAAAAGGTAGCTTCTACCAGACACTCCATCTAGGTTCTTCTATTTAATGGTGGGTGATCATTTGTTTATGCATTCTAAAGATGTTTGACACTCAATGCTTGTAATCACTCTTTGATTTCCCTAATATAATAGTAAAGCAGAGTTCTCTTATGGATTATGAAATAAGTCTAAAACATAAAAAAATTCTTATGCCTTATTATTTTCTTTCTACTTTTTCTTTTGATAGGTCTTGCATGAGTGTTTCCAAAGGTTGTGCATTGCGTTGAGGTGATATAGGTGCAACTTGTCTTCTAAGTTTTGTTCATTATAGTGTGTGATCATTCTATAATTTTATCTTTGCTTTCATAAGTTCTTGTGGATATCATCTAATGGTTTATTATTTGGTAATCATGATCCCAAAAAACACTTTTGAAAATATAGAAGAGGAATACTAATATTTCATTGAATAAACAGTCGAACCAACTAGCACTTACTAGGTCAACTAACACCCAACCTCATCAAGTCTCACTCGCCCAATGTTTTTTACAATTATAATAACATTATAATGTAAGAAAATAGAAATAAGGTACCTCTCAACCACTTCCCCACTAGTTTTCCACCCTCAATCCCCTACAAAAAACACCTTGGTTCTCCCAATCAATTCTACAGACATGCCGCAACACTCCATAGCCCAAATCACAACCATTCCACATATCTTAGACACATCTTCATCCTTATCACACATCCACTAACACATTCCATATCCCAACCTCACATCATAGTATCATCATATATATCCACCATAGTAGGGTATTTTGAACATAAATGACATCAACTTTGTGCCATCCCCCTACCATGTACACCCCCTGTCATGTATCATCATCTCATCCCCAAAACCAAGTCAGCCAATATATCACATACCATATCCTTAACCCATTACATATAGTATTATTATACCTTATATGATTTATCAAAGCTCATACCACACCAAAAAGGGATATTTAGAGAGAGAGAGTAGTAATCCGTTTATTCCCTTGCCAACCTGGATATTAGGGAAAACAACCAGAACCCAAAACATTTGGGTATCATTAACGTGATCTTACTCTATTGGGGTGCGTATGAAATCAAAATAAAATAAAAAATAATAATACAAACACACAAAAAATCCCAACCTAAATGGTTCACACAAAAGAAACATTGTTTCATCTATTAAAATAACCACACCATCATCATTGCACGCTACCATCATTACCAATTACTATACTATAAACTATCCCCACATCCCATGGAGAACATCCACAACAACCATTCATAGCTTCCCTTTTAATCACATAATTTAACCATTCTATAATTACCATTACCAAACATGTTACATTAATTTTGTCATTTAATTCCATATTTAATGACAAACCAATCTTTAACTATCACACTCATTTAGCCCGACCATTACCCATTCATTTACAACATTTCTAATTCTTTTACGGCCCATGGTTTATAAAATTTAATCCCTCACCCATTACTAATTTCATCATTACCAGTCATAAATGTTGCTACTAGGAACCTAAAATACCGTCCCCACAACACATCACTAACCACCACATAAGTCACCTCAAAAAACATGCTAATGACCACTAAAAAGGTCTCAAAACCATATCATATTACCACAAAATTAGGCATGCCACCACTTATATATCACATAATATCTCATAAACCATTTCTACCTCAACAACTGCATACTTCCATGCCCACCATGGAAACCTATTGTAGAATCACTTCCCAACACACACTAATTCCCAAAACTAGTCACACAATCCCCCAACTAAGTCTACCCTAATCATAGCAACACAATAAGCAACCCAAAAAAAATAACATCCAATTAAAGTAACAAAATAAATTCCATAATCTCCTTTTTCATATAAAATATTAGTTTCTATCACATATACATCATTACAGAATTCCCAGTTTTCTAAACAATTGTTTCATTTCCATATTTAAGTGATTAAATTTTTATAAAAGGTCCTTCCAACAATTTAACCATAGAAAAAACACAAGCATCATAATAGTAACAAAAATTCTTATTTGTAAAAAATAATAGTCATCAATTGCATAAGAAATATTATGGAAACATGAAAACATATGTGAATCACCCCATTACCTTCAATTACCTTTTAGTTTATTTCATTATCCACCTAGTTTATTCCTTATAATCCACCCAAAGTAAGTAAAAATATGTTACTTCCACATAATTCACAAAATAAAGATATTTCTTGAATCCCCCACCTCAACCAAAGATTCACTAACTGTTTTTTGACACAAAGGGAATAAAGAGTTGACCACAAGTCCCAAACCATGAAAATAAAACCTCAATAACTTATGACACACCAATACCCATAAAAACCATTACCCAAGTCCACCAAAACCAACACCAAACCGTTGTAAAAACCTTTTCTATAAGAATAACAAATATTAAACCAAGAAAACGGAAAGAGAAACTTGCCTTGGATCACAAAGTGTTGATCACTCGAAGCCGAGGGCTAAAGATAATCGATGGGGGTTAAAGGGCCTTTAGGGATAAACCTATAGTCTCTTAAGTTCTAAGAGAAAGTTAAGGAAAATAAAATAATTATGATGGGATTGTAAATTTATACTAATACTATAATTTAAGGCATTGAATCATGAAGAATCATGGTCACACTACAATGGGTCTAATTCAACTAAACCTCAAAAACTCACATTGTGAATCCCCTTATCTTACCCCTTTTAATCATGGTCAACCAAATTTAAATAGATAACACCAAGAGAGGTTATAATGTGAATATTATCCCCACTATTCAACTCATAACAAATAGAACCCTGGTAATTAGCTCTCTAGGGCTTCATGCTATGAAAACTATGGCCATGTCATAAATCCATTCATAAAAAGTTAAAACAATCTATTAAACCACCTTTATGCCATGAGTGAAGCCTCTGTGTTGTGATAAAAAAATTAGGAAAGGAAAAATTTTAATATTAATAAATCCTATATGTAAGATTCCCCCTATAAACATAATGTTTTACTTTACCAAAATCCTCCATAAAACCCTACATGTCATAACTAACAATGTTGTGCCATGATCGAACTTCATCCTATGAAATGGTTAAATACTTAACTCTCATAGCCTATACATCAAAGTTGTGATACCTCCCTCTGTCATGATACAACCACCCAAGTGACCCCCCATGGTGTGACATATAGAAAATTAGTCTTAAAATACACGGATATTACATCGTTTTAGATTAATATTCATCACATTAAAAAAGTACATGTTGGAGGACCATGATAGTTTAGTGTCTATGGAAACTTCAAAAACAATATTCAAATCATGTGAAATATATTTAATGCCTCCATTAAATATATTTCCCTTTGTTAATCCTTCTTAAAACCTTTATTTATTACCTGGGGAAATGAAACATAAGAAAGGGTGAGCTCAAATTCTTGGTAAGGGTAAATAAAGGATATATGTAAGCATAACATGAGAATAGGTGTATGAGAACATGAGAATAACATTTGAAGATCATACCCTGCATATCAAAGATCGTATACAAGAGTCATGGAATAAATATTGGTAGTTCATAAGACATAAATTATAATGGAATCAAGATAATAATCCATGAGATCATAACATGGGAGTAAGACATAGATTTGTGGCATACATAGTATCATATAACATTGTGACCATGTGTAAACAGAAACAGGTTCACTCATTAAGTTAAGGACATGGAATCAAGCCTTCATATAAAATAATGAACATAAAATCAAGTCCATTAATAATATTGTGAACATTTAATCTGGTTCACATATAAAAATCATTCCTTATAAGTCAAGTCTCATTTCCAAAACTTATTAGGGAAATTCATGGGGACTACACCTACTAATAGGGACACACCACCGTCTCTAGTCATAGTCCTTTACTTATAAGGGATCAATTTTCCCCTTATTTACATAGTATATCTTGTTTCACCATCTTCCCATTTTGGATTGGGTTTCCCATTTTCCCATAGTGGATCAGGACACATGTTTCCCATTTTAGATCAAGACACACTTGTTTCCCATTATGGATCAAGCCCATCGACTTGTTTACCATCATTATCTCATGATATATAAATCTTTACCCAATTTATTAAAGGTAGATATAGGTCCCACCCATCATATAATAAAATCATACATAAATGTGCCAAAAGATAATAAAACTTTCATCATAACATAGCCCATAAAAAGAGATGGGTTTCATAAACATCATATCATAACCCATGAAATGAAATGGGTATCATAATCATTTCAACATATCATTAACTATGGAAAATGGATAGGTCACATAATCATTTAATAAAAGCATAATCCATGAAAAAAATTGGTTTTCATAAGCATATAACCCCTAGAAGAGAACTCGATTTCATAAACATTATTCCATCAAAACATAAACCATTCAAGAAAGAATATGAATGGTATTCTTGGATCATATCCTCAATAAATCATAAAATATAAAACATTATTTCATATTAGATGGATAATGATTATTAAGGATCACATGGAACATTTCTTAACGAAAATAGTATTTCTTTGAAAATTCATTTCATAAAACTATTTCAAAAATCCTTTTCTTTTAAATAAATCTTTAAAATTTCATTTAAAACATTTCTTGAGGAAAATATTTTTCCTCTTTGAAAAATTCTATTTAAAACATAAAGAATTTTGAAAACATTTTTCTTTAAAAATAGATATAAAAAATTATAAAGGAATATTTCAAACATTTATAATACCTTTTACTTTCAAAATACTTTGAAAACCTATAAACAAAACTTAAAAACATTTTTAAAACCTTTTTCATTAAAAATAACTATGAAAACATGTAAATAAATATTTAAAAACCATTTTAAACACTTTAAGGAATAAAACCTTTATTTAAAATAATTTTCCTTGAAAATGAGCTTAATATATTATTTAAAAACATTTTTAGAAAACAAGTTTTGTTAATAAAACATATTTCCGAACGAAGAGAGAAATAAAGTCAGACTTTCCTAAAACAATTTTCCTAATCATCTTAAGTACCAAAGAGTGGAAAAAATGGTACCATTATATGAATATATAATTAATAACTATAGGAGAATAAATTTCATGATATTTATTGAGATATGGATCATAATATTTCATCAATGGAAGCATAATCATAAATAATCTTTATAAACGATGAGATTATAGTAATAAATTGTTGCCACTTTGGTAATTTTAAATCATGATACCCATAAGATAATAACATTACATGAAGCTTATAATATCATTAAAAGATTAAAATTCATGATATAACATTTCAAAGGGCAGTATATACACCTTGTAGAAGAATGTAGGTGTATGACATAACATGTGTCTCAAAGAAGACAAATTGAGACAAAATTACTTTACCAATTTGGTACCTTTTGAACTATAAACCACATGAAAGACAGATCATAAAATGGATTTTTAAATACACATAAATTTAAGTATAATAATCATATAATACATTCATGGGAATTATATATACACCACAAAAAAGAAACGAGTGGTGAATAAGGCATAAGTCTCACAGAAATAAAAGTGAGACGAGAAAACACTTACCTTAAATATTGACTTTATTCATACACATTCAAACCTCCTGTATAATAAATATAAGTTTATTATAAATCTAGCATATAAAAATATTATTATATATAATACAATATAAGATTTTATTATGACTTTATATTACCTGTTTATTGGCAATTCTATGTTAATGTTACGTTTAAAGTAATATTTGGTTTGTTTTTCGTATATGTTTTGAATTTTTATTCTTGATACTCTTACATAGATCATGATTTACTTATTTCCATAATGTAAAAAATGATATAAATATCATATATATTCATTATATAAATATTTATAATAATCTATAAAATATATAAATATGAAATGGAATACACTTTTCATGGAGACGGTAGGCCATACGTATGCGTGAACGTTGTTTATGTTTTCTTGTTGTATTGAAAGAATACATTAAATGAAATATATCTTTATATATATATATATATATATTATCATTAAAGTAACATTATTTGTAACATCCTAGGTAAATAAAGAATATGACATTTTCATATTTATTAATATTTGTGAATTAAATATTAATTTTACTTTAAAGGGTATTCTATGTTTGATGGCGTGCCCAATACGCAGCAACAAGTTTCTTTTAAATCTTACATAGCACACAATGTTGAGCTATACTGAAAAATAATAATATAATATTATTATTTTAAATGGCAATTAACGCCTAGCCATTGAATTGGTGAGAATGAAAATAACTAACTACAATATGATTAGAAATTTTTGTTAAATTTTTTTACTTTTATCCAATAAGTTTTAGAGGCTTAAAATAAAAATTAATCCGATTTTAGGCATGAAAAACTCGAATATTTTTAAAAAGTCGGTTTACTGCCTTTTAGCGAAGAACCTCTTTTAAATATAGTTTTTATCACTTTTAAATGTTTCCTTTGACAAAATAAAATTCTTATTTATAATCAGGATATCAAAATTTATTTTGGGTAAATTTTTGGTATTTTTCTAATAAAGTTCATTTTTAATGAATAGTGAAAAATACCGCATTTTAATTCCAAACTGCATTTTCATATAATTTATTTATAAAGTTAGATTGTTCTTTTAATTGGTTTTAAAGTGTAATTGGATTATATTTTTACCATTTAATACAATATTGGTCATTGGAAGTAATTTCACAATTAAATTGGACTTAAACAAAGGTCAATCTTTTGGTACTTTTTACTTCTTAAAAACACGCTTTCTGATTTTCACAACGGGAATTAATTTTAAATTAATTAAGGAAACTTCTATGTTTTTAATTGGGTAAAATAGACATCATTTTTGAATTTGAAATATAAAAAATATCTTTGGGTGAATTTTTTGTATTTTTCTGAAAATGTTCAATTTTTGATGAACAGTGAAAAAACCCTACATAGTATTTAAAAACCGACATTTTCATTTAAATGAAATTTTACAGCTTCTGTTAGTTGAATTTCAAAAATCTGACATACATGGTTTTTATAAGTAAGTAAAATGTGGTTCAATAAGATAAAAATAATTTTTGCTGAATAGTAACTTTTGACTTTTATTTACTGCGGTTAAAGGTAAATAGGGTAATTCAAGGTAAAAATAAAATTATAATAATATAAAATTATCTTTACACATGTACTAACCTTATTGGATGATTAATGGTCGAACAATAAAATCCTTGAGTTATACTTTTGGCCTTTGAAATCCATTTGGGTAAGATGATGACATTAATAACTTTTTATTTAAAGTTAAAATAAAAATATCATAAACATGTATTGTTTTGCTAAAATGATTTTAATGTGGAGTTATGTAATTAATATATTTTACTATAAATAGTCATTAGAAATATAAAAATATTTCCTAAATCATGGTAATTTATTTATAATTTTTGGACATCAAATAAATTTATGTATTTGTGACACAATGATGATGTAATGATTACCTCATTAATGATTGTTTTAAATAAATGAGATTATAAATATTAAAATAAATTTATTTTGAAACTTTTTCTTTCATCCACTAATTTTATAGATTACTATGACTTTTTATCATTTAATTAATGAAGATTTTTCAAAATAATAAAGTTGGTTTTGATTTTTCAAAAATTCATGATATGAATAGTATAAAAATTGACATAAATGAATTTTTAAATCAATTAATATTTTATTAAATGATAAAATAGTTCTAAAAATATAAGATTTGGTAAAATTACATATATAATGTTAAAAATATAATTAATGATCCATTTTGGGTCTCTCAGAATTTTATAGTAAATATATTAACCATATAGAGTGAATACACAAGAAGACATGGTAAAAGTCAAATTAATTAACTGTGGGTTAAAGCTAAATGATAAGGTTAAATTTGAAACCCCAACTTGTTTAAAAACTATTGGATTAGATTATTTCAAATAATAGTCATCTTATATTTGAATTTAATGAGTTATGGTCTTTTTGAAACTGAAAATCCTTTTATAATAAAATAATATTTTCAAACTTTTCTAAAGAGCTCATCCCCCCTCTTATAAAAGGACACCACCTCTAACCCATTACTCACACATCTCAAGACCCTTGGATCCTCAAATATATTTCTAAATAATATCCCAAGATCCATCTATTCCTCTTAGAAGCCTTACCATAGTCATAAGGCACTTCAAGGATGCATTTTGGTTCAAACCAAAGGGAGTTACCTGATTTAAAGGTAATGTCTTCCCTCATGTTCTCTTCTTTTAATTTACTTCTTCACACCCTGTGATCTTATTATTATTATTTTACCTAAAAACACCATTATAATCAACATACTATATTTTTTTCTTAGAAGTATTCTAACTACACTTACACACACCTCCGTCTAATGGGTAAAGAACATTCAGTTTCTGTGGACGATGAAATACTACCTCAGGAAACGATGATTGTTAGATTATCTCCTACCACCTATCATGGTGTCCATTATGATGGAAATGTATTTATATGTGATATATATTATATTTATATTATTTATATGCTTCTATATTTTTCATTTATAGCATACCTTTATGGTTTTCATAGTGGGTAAATACGATAATCTCATTTGAGGAAGTGGGGACTACCGCCCCCTCAAAGTGATATGACTCATTCATGCCATATGTGGAACATATAAAGGATGGAGTTAATGAAATTATATATGATATTATAATAGATTTATAATATAAATATTTATCTTTATGTTTCCATTCCACTAAATATGAAATAGAAATGAAAGTAGCGTTCATGCGTACGTACGGCTTACCGTCTCTATGAACGGTGCATTTCATTTCTTATCTCCAAATGTTATGTATTATTATAAATAGAAATATATAATATATATATATGATATCTAAATCATGAATATAATTCTGGAGATAAATAAATTTTGACCCCATGGACAATTTTTAATTATAAAAAGTTTATTTTTTACTAAATTACCAAATATCAACAAAATGAACGTTATTAACTTAAATGATTATATAATGTCTATAATGTTGTAATAAGTGATATAAAATGAATAATAAATTTTAAAAAGGTTCTAAAGCAAGTATAAATTAACTTTAGTTTATTATTCAGGAGATTAAAGAATGAACGAGTCAAGTCAAACACAAGGTAAGGGGCTTGCATCTCACTTCTTATTCCTGTGACATTCATGTTATATTTTCCACTATTTCCTTTTGTGTGGTGTATGTACTGACCATCATTGTATTATTTGTGTAATATAATTTAATTTATGGGTATTTACATCTTCATTTTATGATCCTTCTTTCATGGGGTGTATGTTTCATAAGTTACCAAATCGGTAATGGAATCTTTCACCCTCCTCTTTCAGTCAAAGACTTCTTTTATGTCATGTATTTTAATTTCAATTTTCTTATGTTGGGATATGTTCTTCTATATCCTTATTATTTTACATTTTATGTCCATGTGATAAGAGACCCTTTTCTCTCTCATCAACTCATTCTCTGAATTTTTAAGAGACGCTGTTAGGCTTCCGAATTTTTGTAAGGGAACTTCTTAACCCAATTTAAATTCTTTGGTTTAAACTTATACTTATTGATTATGTCATGATATGAATATGTGTTAATGACCTATGATTGTTTTACACTTAATATACACTTATATTGGGTGTATTATTATTTGTCACAAATAATCCTGTTATTGATTTATCCTTAATCTAAGGATATGATCTTTGTAAGGGACATTGTCTTAATTTACATTCCATTGAGACTTATTTGTTGTTATACACCAATTCGCTTTTATATGGTATATATACTTCCCTATGAAATATTATATCATTAATCTCCTTATTCATCCCGTTCTCGAACCCAGTGTTTCTTCCCCCATTCCCTCCAAGTTTCCTCATCCCTAAGGTTCCAGATCTGCACGATGGTCGCCCCAACCTTCCGATTTCGGTTGCAGAGTTTAATGAAGCTTTGTCCCTCTATAGTCTATCTTTAATCGCTTAATTTTTGAATAGAAGACCCTTAGTCGATCAATTTGATAGATTTGTGTTTAGATCCTGGGATTTGCAAGAAATGGAAACCGTAGGTTTTCTTGATAATAGCAATATTTTGATTTGATTTTCCTCAGAGGAAGACCTAATAAAGGCATGGTCGTGGGTTCCCCGAAACTGCAATGGCTCATGATTCTACCTACACCGATGGTCGTATGATTTTCACATGAAGCGTGATTTACTATAACACCCTAAGATTTTATGAAAAATATTCTTTTTAATTTCATTAATGTCTTGTGTTGTACGCTACACTAAAAGGAGCTTGCACAACACGCATCCTTGACTTGCCTTTCATTACACGCAATCACGACCTTCCTCGATAGCTTGTGTAGTACGCAATAACGAGTTTCACTAAACAACAATATGCTTTTAAAATATTATTAAAACTAGCCGTTATGAATATTAATAACCACTTTTTTAAATTTTGTAAATATTATTTTTCAAAATGGACTTCATTTTTTCATTCGGAATATCGAAATTAGCTTAGGGTGAAATTTTGGTACTTTTCGGATAACTTTCATATTTTGATGAATAGTGAAAATTACTAAATTTTAATTAAAAACAACTTTTTCAATGTAAATAATTAATAGTGATAAATTATTAATTTGAGTGGTTTTAAAGTATATTTAGAATATATTTTTACAATTTAATACAATTTTGGTCATTGGATGTAATTTCACATTTAAACCAGACATAAACAAGTGTCAATCTTTTGATGGTTATTATCTCTTAAGAACACGCTATTTGTTTTGACGACGGGAATTAATTTTTAAATTAATTAATGCAACTGATCTGTTTTGAATTTGGTAAAATAGACATCATTTTTTGAGTTTATAATATCAAATATATATTAGGCCTAATTTTTGGTATTTTTCTGGAAACTTTCATTTTTTGATGAATAGTGAAACCACTAAGTGGTAGTTAAAAAAATGAATTTTTCATAAAACTTAATTTTACCGCTTCTGTGAGTGGAATTTCAAAATTCCGAGAGACACGGTTGATGTCAGTAAGTAAATTATGGTTCAATGAGATGAAAATAATTTTTGGTGAATAGTAACTTTTTACTTTTTTTTACCACAGTTAAAAGTAAATAGGGTAATTAAGGGTAAAAATGTTATTATTATTACCCTAAAACATGTCCTAATTCTATTAGATAAGTATAATTAGACCAAAAACAACCTTAGGAATAAAATATGACCATTTATTCCCACTTGGATTAGATTAGGACATTTATTATTAATTTATTTAAAGAAGGGTTAAAATAGTTAAAATCAATGTTTAATAAGAAAATCAATTTTAATATAGGGTTATACATAAGATAAATTCGACTATAAATGTTAATTAGAAAGCTAAAACGATTTCCTACATAATGGTATTTTATTTGTAATTTTTAGACATTAAATAATTTAATTTATTTATGACACAAAGATGATGCAGTAATTATCTTATTAATGAAATATTGACATAATTGATGTTATAAAAACCAAAATAAATGTAATTTGAGACTTTTTATGAATTCCACTAATTTTATAGGTTAATATGACATGTTATTATTGATATAATTAACTTTTTTCTAACTAATCAGTCTGTTATGATTTTCACAAAAATCAATTACTAAATAGTGTCAAAATTGACATAAAATAGTTTTTAAAAACAATATTATATTATTAATTGTTATTTTATTCCTAAAAATATAAGGTTTGGCCAAATGACTTAGATAAGGTTATATATATTAATAATAAACAACTTTGGGTTCATTTGGCTTCTTATAGTAAGTTTATTAACCGTATAGTGTAAGAACAAAAAAAGACACGGTAAGAGTAAAATTATCTAACTTAATGTTAAATCTAAATGATAAGGTTAAAATAAGAACCTAAACTTGTATAAATTCTATTAGATGAGAGTATTTCGACCCACACCCACATTATATTCGAAATAAATCAATTTTGAGCTATTTAAAATAGAATTTGGCTTTATAATAAAATAATATTTTTAGTTATTCCAAAGGTGCCCCTCTCCTCCCTTATAAAAGGGCACCTCCTCCCTCTCTTCCTCACACCACTTTGAGCCTTCAATCTAGGAAAAACCCTGAAAAATTATCTTCTACACTTCCCTATAAACATCCTAGAGGTCCTGGTCTTCTTCAAAGACCAATTTTAGTGCCCTAAGAGGAGGACTCAAAGAGGCGCTTCAAAGAAGAGGTAATGCTCGTTACCGATTCTTTCAACTTTATTTCTTCTTCCACTTCTTCTTCTTAGGTTTTTTCATTATTAAGTAATAAAATCAGTATTACTCATATACTGATATGTTATTATAAGTATGAAACAACCCTATTTCACTATCTATCCATCCTACGTAAAACGAAATCACCGCGCGTGCGTACATACGGAATACCGTCTCCACGCCGTGGTGTAATCTATTTTTCACCACCACCTTAGTTGGATGGGTATAATGGTGTACATAATAACTATATATGATTATTTTAAAGTTATATTGATTCTGAAATAGTATAAATACACTCCAATACAATTCCACGATCATGAGAACGATATCATCCCTCGTGCGTACGTGCGGACTACCGTCTCCACAACGCGATGAGATTCATTCTCCACATTAACCATTCATGAATGATTATAAAGTATATATAATAAGTAATAATGAAATATATGACATAATAATGATACTGGATTTGTGTGTATATATATGTATGTCGTCTACTTAATTCCATTCAACTTAATAAGGAAACGAAAACAGTGTTCATGCGTACGTACGGCCTACCGTCTCCATGAACAGTGTATTTATTTCCATTTAATGATCTATTATATATATTTATATTATGAATATATATTATATATAAATCATTTTTTATATTCTGGAATTAATTAATCATGATCTAAGTAATCATATGAATAATTACAAGTCAAAACACGGACGACAAATGAAACGATTTTACCCAAAACGCTCTTTAACATGGAATTTACAAAAGAACAGGTAATATAAAGTCATAACTGAACCATATATGATATCATAACAATGATTATGATTCTGGAATAAGTCAATGACATTATATAAATCATTATACAGGAGGTTCGGACACTTACGAAGGAAATCGGACCTAAGGTAAGGGAAAATATCACAATCTCATTTTTATCCGAGATTGTTTATACTTTAGTATTTACTGGGGTGTATTTTATCATCCACATCCATGTTTCCTCGATATGTAATATTATTTCCATCCACCTAAAATTGTTTAAATCCAATTTTACCCTTCTATGAGTTTTTAGTAAAAGATATGAAAGGAATCTTTTGACGTTTTTCGTACGAGGTACTTTTTGACTTTTCTGACAAAAGTATGAGAAGAATGATTTTTTTAACTTATACAACATGAATGGATTTTTAAAAAATTATTTCCAAGAAGCTTCCTTTACAAGTTATCAAGTTTATTTTTAATCAACTTCATTTAGTTTATAATTGTATGACATGTTAAGAAAGGAAAAGTGTTTTTGAAGTAGAAATGATATTTTCCTCAAGAATGGAGTTCAAGTGTTTTATCAAAATTATTTTCCATATAAGATAATAAAGGGTTCTGTTTTCTTCCCTATTATTACATTTATTTGATTATGTTGTGATGGAATTATTTTTATGAATTCCTTTATCTTATATGAATTGTTTTATGATGTCATGATGTTTAAGATTCCCATTTTTATTTCATGGGTTTTTCTATGATGTATGGTTTATGATTTTGTGGCACACATAAGAATGGTATAATTATGAGATGGGTGGGACCTATATCTCCCTCCAATGCAGTGGGTAATGATTTTATATCTCATGAGATAGACATGGCTGGAACGGCAAGTTAAACCAGCTCAGTGAAATAGGGCTGAAACGAGGAGTGAACTCAGTTCATAAATGGACTTTGTCCACTAAGATAGTCTTGGCATTGAGTCTTGACTAACAAGAAATGATTCTCTATGATTATGTGTGTATGCCACAAAGTTTCATGTTTTAAGTTATGATTATTGGGATTACATTTCACTACTATGATTTATCCCATGTTATGAAATTATTATTTCTTTTGCAGGTTAAGATTTTCAAAAGCTATGTTCTTATATATATGATGTGATTGATATTTCTTTTTTTTACCCTTACTGAGCATTTGAGCTCACCCTTTTATGTTTTCTTTTCCCCAAGATATAAAGAATACACTACTGGAAAACTAACCTTTACCAACGGTTTGGAGAACCGTAGCCAAGTAAGCCATTGGGATTGGTCTATACCAACGGTTTTCCAAAAACCGTTGGTATAGGTAATATGAAATCTATACCAACGGTAATGGAACCGTTGGTATATAAATTCCAAAAATAAAACATTCGCCAGGATTTGATCCCAGGACCCCTCGTTTATCATTGAACGACTCAACCACTAACCTAACATGACTTTTGTGATCATAATTACATAAATATATATATGTATTCTCATAAATATTTTAAATTTTGATTTATATAATGTTCTCCGTACGAAGGTCTGATAAAAAATGGAAGTACCTATACCAATGGTTGTTAAAACCGTTGGTATAGACCTATACCAACAGTTTTAACAACCGTTGGTATAGGTATTGGTTGTGATTTTGATTCTGGAAATTATGTTGAATTTTTTCCCACTTTTCCCAATGGTTTGGCCAAACCATTGAGATAGGTCTACCTTTCCCAACGGTTTGGCCAAACCGTTGGGAAAAGTGGCATTTTTAGGGACATTTCCCAAAGGTTTGGCCAAACCGTTGGGATAGGTCTACCTTTCCCAACGGTTTGGCAAAACCGTTGGGAAAAGTGGCATTTTTAGGGACCTTTCCCAACGGTTTGGCCAAACTGTTGGGATAGGTCTACCTTTCCCAACGGTTTGGCCAAACTGTTGGAAAAAGGGGCCAATTTTGGGGGCCTATCCCAACGGTTTGGCCAAACCGTTGGGATAAGTGGCCAATTTGGGGGCCTTTCCCAACGGTTTGGCCAAACCGTTGGTAAAGGGGACCTATACCAACGGTTTTTTCAAACCATTGGTATAGAAGCGTTGGGAAAGATCGAATTTCCCGTAGTGATGGTTTTAGGTAAAAAAAGGAAGATCTTTTTGGGAGATGTTGAAGATCTTTCACCACAATTAGAAGATTATATTTCGAGTTTCCAAAGACATTAAACTATTAAGGTCCTTGTGTGTGTGTGTTTTTATGTACAAAGTATTCCGCAAAAGTAATATAATTTCCATGTACGTCAAGATTCGGGTCTCTACATTCACCATCAGTGGCGATCTGTGTAAGTTTTTCGAATCTTCCTCTTCTGTTTAAAAATCCATTGATTGTTAAAATTCTTGATAACCTACTAGGAAGATACTTGTGTTCTGATAGTCGGACCAATGTTGTCTGTCATCCAGTTTACCCTTGAGTGTGTGTGGAGGTGGACGCTTCAAGGGTTCCGTTGGACTTCATTTAGATCACTGTAGGCCAAGAGTTATGATGTAAACAGTCGGTTGTCTATGAGTCTTGGTTCCATTTTTTCCCTGTTTGCAAAGGGTTGGGTCATTCACTAGAGAACTGCAAGTAGAGGGGTATGAATACTAGATTCTAGAATGATGTGTGCAATGGTGCTCATGGAAATCCTGGAAATAGCGCGGTGGAGGGGGCACTGGTTGAAGGAATGACTGAAGAAACATGTAATAGAGCAGTTGAGGGTAGCGGTCCACTGGGTGATACTTTGGTTGGCTAGATTGAAGGTCCAATCTAGGAGGACAAGGGGGTGGCATAAATCCAGTTGGCACATGTACTTTGAATTCTTGTGTTGATATCCAGGTGAGTCAAGAGTATCTATTGGCTTTGCCTAACAATCCAAAAGTACAAGAAGTATTTAGTAGACTGATAGGTGATCTCAGTGGTGTGAGCAGGCCAATCACAGTGCCTAATGGTAATGTAGTGGTCAGGAATGGTCAGTCTAGGCTTGCCAGTGATTCTCAATCTGAAATCAATTAGGGGTGTCCTACGATGAAAAAAACGTGTGCTATACAGGGTGAGGTTTTAGCGGAATTTTGCAAAAAGACCCATTTCATGGGGCATGGATTCATACTGCCTAGAAAGGCCAAGATTATAGGCCAGATGTCATTGGATGGGGAGGATGTTTTGGGTATAGATAATACCCCATTAGGTGGAAGTGGTGATAGATCTGGAAGGGAATTTCAAATGGTGAATGAGGAAGGGGGTCTAGACCTGATTCAGACATCAGTTTACTTGTGCAACAGGTTTGAAGTCCTCCCAAAGGCTGATGTGAATTCTGATATTATTACCCCAGGTGAGGAAGATGGGGCCAGAGTGAATATTTCCAAAGGGAGTGAACATATCCAACCAATAGACGAGGATTCAACTCCAAGGAGTAATAGGGGTTTTGGGAATGGGAAGAGGAAGGGAAAGAAGGATTACTCCTCGTTACCCCCTCCTTTAGAGACCCACTCTGCTAAGAAGAAGAAGGACAAGAAGTTAGAAAAGGAGTCTTTGCACCTCCAGAGGCTAGGGGAACTAGGTGACCATGACCCGATTCTACTTTTAAGCTCTGAATAAGAAGTGATGGAGCGGGTCTTGATGCTCAATGCAACTGAGGAGGAGGTAGCTAGGATTATGGGGATATCACTAGAGGTGTCTCTTAATGAGGAACAATTCTCATGGATTGATAGACAAGACTAAATTTTGGTAAGGGTTTTAACATAGGGGAAATCAGCGTTGAGTAGTATATTCAGACATGGGACCAAATTACTTCTGAGTTAGAGAAGAGGATATTGGAGGTTGATGACTTAAAGGTTTCATATCTATCATGGAAAATTTTTAGGGAGAGGGATTCGGGTAATATTAAGTTTCTCCTTAATGATCCTGGTTAAGTTGGCAGCTGTTTTGAGAGGGTTGTTTAATGTGCTGCCCTCTGGTCCTTTTTCTTTTTGTATTTGTTTGGTTGTTTGGTGCTTTCTTCCAGCTCTCTTCTATGACCTGTACCGGAAGGGGACCAGAGCACGGAGTCTTCACTGATGTAGGCCTTTTGGATTGGGATGATTGAGAGGGGATGTCTATATCATCGGTACCAATCCCATGAAATTTTGCACAGGACTGCTTTCTGAAGGGTCCTATATTGGTGAAGCCTTGTTGACAGGACTTAATTGCTGGGGTGGGATAGGTCATATTGTTTTTTTAGTTATTCTTTTTCTTCTTGTGTTGTTATGATTTTGCTCAGACTATTTTTTGTGGTTTCTCACTTTCTTCCTCAAAAGTCTTTTTATTGATAAAAAGGTAATTTTCAGTCAGTATATGGACATTAATGTTTTAAAATGTTAATTCCTTTAAAAGCTTCAAAGTGGTATGGAACACTTTGATTCAAAAATCTCTTTATTAAATGTTTTAAATGGGTTTTAAGATGGTTTGATAAGGCATTGATTATATCAATATCTTGAAATGATATATTGTGATTGTAGTGTGGAAATGTTATATTTTCTTTATACTTGTTTTATGTGTTATTAATATGTTATGGTTATTGGGAATTGTTTATGTATATGGGTGGTTTTGTGATAAACCTAGGGTGGTTGAGCCCAAGATATCTCTCCAATGCATTAGGTAACATGATGGAGGTAAATGTTAATTTCTCTCCTAAGAGATTTTGGGAATATACTCTAATGGGTATTCCAAGTGTAACTCCCTACATAGCTGTGAAGGATACAACATAAGTATGTTATGGATTTAACAATTTACTGATATGATTTATGATTTCTATGTGTTATTCATAAATCTTATGATTTCATGAGGTATATTAAAGATCTTATGTTTTATGATTTGATCTCTTTTATTTTTATGCATTCATGGACTATTTTTTTCTTTTCTTCTTTATGTATCCCTTACTAAGAATTTTATTCTCATCCCAATTTTTTGAAATTTTTTCCACATTACTTAAAGATGAATAGGGTCAAGGATGGGATCAAGGAAAATTCATGTTGTCTAAAACATGGAACTAGACATGTTTATTTTTTTTAATAATTTTTATTTTATGAGAAAAATGGATATTGGGTAGAAGTGTTTACTTTGTAATATTTTAGATGTAATGTAATAGTTATGGCCTAATTCTCTAAAACCCTAAACCTAAAAATATCCTCAATGTGAATTATTAACTTAATTCAATATTAAGTAATGTTTAAGGCTGGGGCCTTATAGTTGGTACCAGATGTCATTTAAGATAACTTTAGAGGTTAGGGTGTTATTTAAGTATAATTGAAATAACCATAATGGTTAGAATATTAGAAAGAGACATAGTTATTTTAGAGGTGATAAATGGTTATTACATTTTGGGATGTAAAATGAAAGGTATTAGATAACCATTGAGGATAAAATATGTTATGGTTATTTTTTAGGAATTTATCTCATTTTTTGGAATGTTATAAAATTATATAGTTTTTTAAAAAAGGACAACACACAGACCATGTTACAACCAATCATGTCGGAAAAATCTGCAGGGAATTGAACCCACAACCAAATTGCGATTGGGATTTATCTCCTACCATTAGCTTACGTGATGTCCCAGGTAAGTATGAATTATTCTTTTAGTTAAAAGATGTTATGGATCAATAATGAGTTAATTTTCATAACTTTTGTTTTATCAAATGGATGTCCTTAGTATAGGAAAATGATTTGGTAATTAAATGATAAAGGTTATTTTGGAAGATGTTTTCTCTTTTGGGAACATAATATGCCTAAGGAAAATATAATACTTTGGGATTTCATTTGTTGAGTAATGGTGGAATTTTATTTTGGAAGAATATATGTTTTTATTGTGGAAATATGGTGATTTGTGTTATTTATGGAATTGATTAACCTATCATAGAAAATATGTGATTAGGTTAATTACACTTCAGTATGAGACTTTAAGAGTGGTCGATTTTATTTGGATATAAATGCTAAGATTTTTTTGGAAGACTATGTGATTAAATTCTTCTGAGTTTTGGGTTTCAATATTAGTCAGGATTATATTGAAGGATTAAGGACAATTGTGTATTTAATGGTCTTTGTTGAACTTTGGGTACACTTTGTTGAATTTTTGAGATTAATAGTAGTATTTCTTTTTATAAAGGATTGTTCTTTTTTGGGGATTATCTAATCTTGTACTAACCATTTTGGTTTTTGTTATTGTCAAAAGATAGTGGAAATATATAGTTCATTTTTTTGGATCATGTTATTCTCTATAATTTGATTCTAGCACTTTTGGTGTGACCAATTCATCTTTAATACTCATCATTTAGAGAAAAGATGAATTTTTTTGGGGAAACTTATTAAAGGATGAGACTCTACTTAAGAAGTAAGTATATTTACTTATGTCATTAGTCTATCTCATAAATAAATTCTCAAAATTTATAAAATAGAACTTAAAACAAAAATATTGTCCATTTACTTTTCCTACTGGGAAACCAATGACTGTTTAACTCATCACAAGTTTGTGGTTTTCTTATTGTAAACCATCTCCTGATCATGTTTTCTATCACACTCCATCAGAACTTGACACTTAGTTTCTCCTCTATATCCATGTTTTCATGGAATCCTAGTATGGGTTATCTCAGGTTACCTACTTACTTCTCTTTCTTTCATTTAAAGTTATAGTTTTATTGACTCTTTTTACGATTTGGGACTTTTAATGAAGTTTCCAAGCCCAATTTTAAAATTGTGAGGTCACAATTCCCAAAAGAGGGGAAGGATGTATCATCCGAGTCATATTTATTAATATTTGTGAATTAAATATTAATTTTAATTTAAATTAGATTCTATGTTCGATGGCATACCTGATATGCAATAACTAGTTTCATTGAAATCTTACGTACCACACAACGTTGAGTTATACTGAAAAATAATAATATAATTTTATTATTTTAAATGGTAGTTAACGCCTAGCCATTGTATTAGTGGGAATGAAAAGAACTAACTACAATATGTTTAGAATTTTTTTTAAATGTTTTAACTTTTATCCAATAAGTTTTAGAGGCTTAAAATAAGAATGAATTTGATTTTATGCATGAAAAACTCTAATATTTTTAAAAATTGATTTTACTGCCTTTTGATAGAGAACCACTTTTAAATATATTTTTTGTCTCATTTAAATGTTTCCTTTGAAAAAATAAACTTATTTTTAAGAATAGTGATATAAAATTTTACTTTGGGTAAATTTTTGATATTTTTTTGATAAAGTTCATTTTTTTAATGAATAGTGAAAAATGCCGCATTTTAATTCAAAACTGTCCTTTAATATAATTTATTTATATAGTTATATTTTTTTAATTTGTTTTAATGTGTAATTGGATTATATTTTTACTATTTAATCCAATTTTGTTCATTGGAAGTAATTTCACAATTAAATTGGACTTAAACAAAGGTCAATCTTTTGGTAGTTTTTACTTCTTAAAAACACGCTTTTTGGTTTTGAAAATAGGAATTAATTTTAAATAAATTAATGAAAATTATATGTTTTTAATTTGGTAAAATAGAAATCATTTTTGAATTCGTAATATCAAAAATATCTTTGGGTAAATTTTTGGTATTTTTTTGAAAACGTTCAATTTTTTATAAATAGTGAAAAAACACTACATATTAGTTAAAAACCGACTTTTTCATTTAAATGAAATTTTACCACTTCTCTAAATTAAATTTTAAAAATATGACATTTATAGTTTTCATCCTTAAGTAAAATTTGGTTCAATAAGATTAAAATAATTTTTGGTGAATAGTAACTTTTGGCTTTTATTTACTACAGTTAAAGGTAAATAGGGTAATTCAACATAAAAATAATATTATAATAATATAAAATTACCTTAAAACCTGTCCTAACCTTATTGGATGAGTCACGGATGACCAATAAAATCCTTTGGTGAGAATTTTGGCCTTTGAAATCCATTTGGGTAAGATAATGACATTAATAGCTTTTTATTTAAAGTAAAAAATAAAAATATCATAAACATGTATTGTTTTGCTAAAATGATTTTAATGTGGGGTTATAAAATTGATATATTTTACTATAAATATTAATTAGATATATAAAAATATTTCCTAAATCATGGTAATTTATTTATAATTTTTGGATATCAAATAAATTTATTTATTTATGACACAATGATGATGTAATGATTACCTCATTAATGAATGTTATAAATAAATGAGATTATAAATATTAAAATAAATTTATTTTGAAACTTTTTATGCTGTACAAGAATTTTATAGATTAATATGACTTATTATATTTGAATTAATTAAGGTTTTTCTAAATAATAAAGTTGGTTTGAATTTTTTAAAAAGTCATGATATGAATGGTATAAAAATTGACATAAATGAATTTTTAAATAAATTAATATTTTATTCAATGATAAAATAGTTTTAAAAATCTAATATTTATCCAAATGAAATATATGATGTTTAAAATTTCATTAATGAATCATTTTGGGTCTCTTGGTATTTAATAGTAAATATATTAACCATATAGAGTGAATACACCAGAAGACATGGTAAAAGTCAAATTAATTAACTAAGAGTTAAAGCTAAATGATAAGGTTAAATTTGAAAACCAAAATTGTCTAAAACATATTGGATGAAAATATTTTGAATAATAGTCATCTTACCTTTAAATTTAATGAGTTATGGTCCTTTTGAAACTAAAAATCCTTTTATAATAAAATAATATTTTCAAGATTTCCTAAAGAGATCCTCCTCCCTCTTATAACAGGACACCACTTCTAACCCATTACTCACACCTCTAAAGCCCCTTAAATATACCAAACTCTGCCCAAATAAGCTCTCAATATCCCTCTTTTCATCCTATAAGCCTTACCTTAGGCATAAGTCACTTCAAGGAAGCCTTTTGGTTCAAACCAAAGGGAGTTACCTGATTTAAAGGTAATGTCTTCCCTCAAGTTCTCTTCTTTTATTTTACTTCTTCACTCCATATGCTCTTATTATTATTTGTTTACATAACAACACCAGTGTCCTCAATATACTAGGTTTATTTATTAGAATTATTCAAACTACACTTACACACACCTCCATCTAATGGGTAAAGAACATACTGTTTCTGTGAACAACGAACTACTGCCTCACAAAACGATGATTGTTCAATTATCTCCTACCACCTATCATGGTGTCCATTATTATGGAACTTTATTTATATGTGTTATATATTATATTTATATTGTTTCTATGCTTTTGTATTTTTCATCTATAGCATACCTTTATGGTTTCCATCATGGGTAAATGTGATAATTTCATTTGAGGAAGTACGGACTACCGCCCCCTCAGAGTGATGTGACTCATTCATGCCATATGTGGAACGTATAAAGCATGGACTTCATAAAATTATATATGATATTATACTGGATTTATATTATAACTATTTTTCATTATATTTTCATTCCATTCAATATGAAATTTAAATGAAAGTAGCGTTCATGCGTACGTACGGCTTACCATCTCCATGAACGGTGCATTTCATTTCTTATCTCCAAATGTTATGTACTATTATAAATACATATATATACTGGATATATATTATATATATTATATCTAAATCATGAATTAAATTATAGAGATAATTTAATTTTGACCCTATGGACAATTTGTAATTATAAGAAGTTCATTTTTGACTCAAGTACCAAATATCGACAAAACAACCATTATTAACTTAAATGATTATATAATGTCTATAACGTGGTAATAAGTTATATAAAAGGAATAATAAAAATTAAAAAGTTTCTAAAGAAATTATGAATTAACATTAGTTTATTATTAAGGAGATTAAAGAATGAATGAGTCAAGTCAGACACGAGGTAAGGGGTTTTCATCTCACATTCTTATTCCTGTGAGATTCATGCTATATTTGCCACTATTTAATTTTTGTGGTGTATGTACTTCCCATGGTTGTATTATTTGTGTAATATAATTTAATTTATGGGTATTTAAATCTTCAATTTATGATTCTTCTTTCATGGTGTGTATGTTTCGTAAGTTACCAAATCGATAAGGGAATCTTTCACCCTCCTCTTTCAGTCAAAGAGTTATTTTATGTCATGTCTTTTAATTTCCATTTTATTATATTGGGATATGTTCTTCTATATTATTATTGATGTACATTTTATTTCCATGTGATGAGATACCCTTTCCTCTTTCATCAACTCATTTTTTTAATTTTTAAGTGACGTCGTTGGGCTTCCGAATTTCAGTAAGGGAACTTCCTAATCCAATTTTAATTATTTGGTTTAAAATTATACTTCTTGATTATGTCATGATATGAATATGTGTGAATGACCTCTGATTTTTTTACACATAATATCCACTTATATTGTGTGTATTCTTATTTTTCACGCATAATTATGTCATTGATTTATCCTTAATCTAAGGATACGATCTTTGTAAGGGACATTGTCTCAATTTTCATTCCATTGAGACTTATTTGTTGTTATAAACCAATTCAATTTTATATGGTGTGTATACTTCCCTTTGAAATATTATATCATTAATCTCCTTATTCTCATGATGTTATAATCTTTTTTAATGTTATTTTGTAATTATTTTTATTCAAGTATTTTATCAAGTGGTAAGGGACTCATTAACTAAATCATTGTTTTAAATGTTTTAAAGATTTATTATTCTAAATATTTCTCATTAATGACCATATTTTCAAAAATGGTTTTAAGGATTTATTTATATGGACATTAATGTTTTAAAATGTTAATTTCTTTAAAATCTTCAAAGTGGTAAAGAACACTTTGATTCAAAAATCTCTTTATTAAATATTTTAAATGGATTTGAAAATGGTTTGATAAATCATTGATTATGTTAATATCTTGAAATGATATATTGTGATTGAAATGTGGAAATTTTTTCTTTCCTTTTGGATTGTGTTATGTGTTATTAATATGTTATGGTTATTGGTCATTTTTTATGTATACAGGTGGTTCTGTGATAAACCTTGGGTGGGTGAGCCTGAGAAATCTCTCCAATACATTAGGTAATGTGATAGAGGTAAACGTTAATATTTATCCTAAGAGATTTAGGGAATATACTGTGATGGGTATTCCAAGTGTAACTCCTTATGTAGTTATGAAATATACATCTTACGTTTTTTATGGATGCCACAAGTTACCGTTATGATTTATGATTTCTATGTGTTATTCATAAATCTTATGATTTCATGAGGTATGTTAAAGATCTTATGTTTTATGATTGAAAAGTATGATCTCTTTGATTTGAATGTATTCATGGACTAATTTTTTCTTTATTTCATTATGTATCTCTTACTAAGATTTTTATGCTCATCCCAAGTTTTTCAAATGTTTTCCATAGGATTTAAAGATGAATAGGGTCAAGGATGGGATCAAGGAAAATTCATGTTGTCTAAAACATGGAACTAGACATATTTATTTTTTTAATAATATTTATTTTTTGAAAAAAATTAATACTCACTAGAAGTGTCTACTTTGTAATATTTGAGATTTAATGTAATAGTTATAGCCTAATTCTCTAAAACTCAAAACCTAAAAAGATCCTCAGTGTGAATTGTTAACTTAATTCAATATTGGGTAAAGTTTAATCTTGGGGCATTACAGTTGGTATCAGAGGTTAGTTCTGATAACTTTAGAGGTTAGGGTGTTATTTAAACATAATTCACCTAACCATAATGGTTAGAATATTAAAAATATTCATAGTTATTTTAGAGGTGATAAATGGTTATTATATTTTGGGATGCAAAATGAAAGGTGCTAGAGAACCTTTGAGGATAAAATATATTAAGGTTATTTTGAGGAATTAATCTCATTTTTTGGAATGTTATAAAATTATATAGTTTTTGAAAAAGTACAACATGCAAACCGTGTGACAACCCATCATGTCAGACAAAGCTATGGGGAATTGAACCCACAACCAAAGTGCGATTGGGATTTATCGCCTACCATTAGCCTACGTGAATTCCTTGGTAAGTATGACTTATACTTTTAGTTAAATGATTTTATTGATCAGTAATGCGATGATTTTTGGAACCTTTTTTTATCAAATGTATTTCCTTAGTATAGGAAAATTATTTGTTGATTAAATGATAAAGGTTATTTTGGAAGATGTTTTCTCTTTTGGGAACACTATATGTGTAACATCCAGGTAAATAAATAATATAACATTTTCATATCAATTAATATTTACGAATTAAATATTAATTTTACTTTAAAGGGGTTTCTATGTTCGATAGTGTACCCGATACGCAACAAAGATTTTCTTTGAAATCTTACATTGCACACTAGTAATAAAATAATATTATTTTAAATGGTAGTTAACACGTAGTCATTTTATTGGCAGGAATGAATAAAAATAACTAAAATATGATTATATATGTTTGTTAAATTTTTTTACATTTATCCAATAAAATATTAAGGCTTAAAATATGAAAAGAATTCAATTTTAGGCATAGATACTCTAATATCCACTAAAAGGTCGAACTATCGCCTTTTGATGGAGAACCCTCTTTAAATATAGTTTTGGTCACTATTATACATTCTATTGGACCAAATAAAATTCTTCTTTAGAATCGGGACATCAAAATTTACTTTGTGTAAATTTTTTGGTATTTTTCCGATAAAGTTCATTTTTTAATGAATAGTGAAAAATGTTGTATTTTAATTCAAAACCTCTTTTTAATCTAATTTATTAATATGATTAGATTATCTTTTTAATTTGTTGTAAAGTGAAATTAGAATATATTTTTACCATTCAATCCAATAGTGGTCATTGGAATTAATTTCACTTTGAAATTGGACTTAAACTAGTGTCAATCTTTTGATATATATTGTTTCATAAAAACACGTTATTTATCATGACAGCGGTAATTATTAATTTAATTCAATATTAAGTAATGTTTAAGGTCGGGTCCTTATATTTGGTATCAGAGGTCAGTTTAGACAACTTTAGGAGTTATAATTCTATTAAATTATTATCCAAAAATATTCTTTTTATGGTTAAATTGAAATGATATAGCATTTATAGATTACCATGTTGCTTCACCTAATATATTTCTGTGATAAGAATGGTTTTCCATAGAGGAAACAAAGCATCTTTTCTAGGAAGGCATATAGAGTTAATGACCTTTCGAATCAGCAACCATAGATGGTCGAAATCAGAATTGAGCAGTTTACTGCACTGATGGCTCAGTTGAATCAGGTGGTAAATGGTGGTTGTGTTTATTGATGATATTTTGGTGTTTTCTAAAAGTAAAGAGGAGAATGAAATTCATTTAAGGGTTATCTTGAAAACCTTAAAAGAAAAGAAACTGTATGGAAAATTCATCAAGTGTGAGTTTTGGTTACAACAAATTTATTTCCTTGGTCACATTGTTTCAAAAACTGGCATAACTATTGATCCTTCTAAAACAAAAGTCATTTAAGAATGGAAAAGACCCACAAATGTAACCGAGATACATAGTTTTCTTGGTTTGGAAGGTTACTACTGAAGTTTTGTTGAAAAAATTTTATGGTTATCTAGTCCAATGACTAAGCTAACTCGGAAGGGTGTTAAGTTTATCTGGACAAAAAAATGTGATGATTGTTTTCAGGAGTTGAAAAGAAGATTGGTGAATGCTCCAGTTTTGGAACTTCCTTCTAGTAATGGTGAGTTTGTTATATACAGTGATGCTTCATTGAAGGGACTTGGTTGTGTCCTTATACAGAATGATCAGTTAATTGCATATGCTTCACGTCAGTTAAAAACTAATGAGGTAAATTACCCTACACATGACTTGGAATTAGCTTCTGTTGTTTTTTATCTAAAAATTTGGAGGCATAATTCGTATGGAGTAAAGTGTGAAATATATACCGATCACAAAATTTTAAAGTATATATTCACTCAGAAATAATTGAACATGAGACAGAGGAGATGGCTAGAATTAATCAAGGATTATGATTATACAATTCATTACCATCTGGGAAAAGAAAATAAAGTGGCTGATGCTTTGAGTTGAAAAAGTAATTCTCCATTAACCATGCTACATTTGGAACGAGATCCTTTGGTTTTTGATTTGATGAACTTTGGCATAGAAGTTGTTGGTGCAGGAAGTTCTTCTGTTTTGTTTCAGGTATCAGTGAGATCATCCCTATCAGACAGAATTAAGCAAGTGCAGAAGAAAGACAGTGGGTTGCAGAAAAAGGTAGAGTTGGTTCAGAAGGGTAAGTTTCCTGAATTTAATATTTATAATGATTGTGTTTTGAGGTTTGGGAATAGATTATGTGTGCCTGGTGATTCACATTTGAAGAATGAGTTGTTATGTGAGGCTCATAGTTCCCCGTTTTCAGTTTATCCTCGTAGTACAAAGATGTATAGAGATCTGCAGGAGTATTACTAGTGGGATGGAATGAAAAGAGATATTGCTGATTTTACTGTGAAGTGTTTGACTTGTCAGTAGGTTAAAGCAGAGCAAAAGTTACCGAAAGGGATGCTTCAGCCTTTAACAGTGCCAGAGTGGAAATGGGAAAATATATCTATGGACTATGTTGTGGGATTACAAAAGACATCTCGAGGTAATAATGCAATCTGAGTTATTGTTGATCGCTTGACTAAATCTGCTCATTTCTTTCCTATTTGAGATACTTTCTCTCTAGATCAACTTTCTCGATTGTATCTTAAAGTGATAGTCAGGTTGCATGGAGTTCCCCTATCCATTGTATCTGATCGTGATCCCAGGTTTACTTCTAACTTTTGGAAAGGCCTTCAAAAGTTGTCGGATACTAAATTAAAATTTAGTACAGCTTTTCATCCTCAGTCAGATGGGCAGTCAGAATGAATAATTCAGACTTTGGAGGATATGCTACATGCTTGTTCGATGGATTATCAGGGAAGTTGGTACCAACATCTTTCTTTGGTTGAATTTTCATATAATAACAGTTTTCATTCCAGTATACAAATGGCACCGTTTGAGGCATTATATGGGAAGCGGTGTCGAACTCCAGCTTTTTGGGATGAAGTGGGTGAAAGAAAACTGAAGGGACCAGATTTGGTAGAAGATATGGTAGAAAAAGTTCAGTTGATTCAGAAACACATGAGAATAGCTCAGAGCAGACAGAAAAGTTATGTAGACAATAGGAGGAAGGATCTATCTTTTGAGGTAGGTGATCATGTTTTTCTCAAATTTTCACCATGGAAAAGTGTTATATGATTTGGTAAGAAAGGAAAGTTGAGTCTAAGGTTTATTGGACCATATGAAATTTTGGAGAGAGTTGGATCAGTTGCTTACCGAGTGGCTTTACCTCCGACTTTATCTCAGGTACACAATGCTTTTCATGTTTCGATGTTGAGAAAGTATATGCCAGATCCATCTCATGTTTTGAGACCAGAGGTAGTTCGGTTGGAAGAGAATCTCTCTTATGAAGAACAACCAGTCCAAATTCTTGACTGAAGAGAGAAAGTGTTGCAAAATAAGGTAATCCACCAGGTAAAGGTTTTTTGGAAAAAACATATGGTTGAAGAGGCAACATGGGAATCTGAAAATTCTATGAGGGATAAATACCCTCACTTATTTTGATAAGTGAATAAAATTGCGAGGACGCAATTCACAAAAGGGGGGAAGGATGTAACATCCCAGGTAAATAAAGAATAAAAAAAATTTATATCTATTAATATTTATGAATTAAATATTAATTTTACTTTAAAGGGGTTGCTATGTTCAATAGCGTACCCGATACACAACAAAGAGTTTCTTTGAAATCTTACATTGCACACTAGTAATAAAATAATATTATTTTAAATGGTAGTTAACACGTAGTCTTTGTATTGGCGGGAATGAATAATAATAACTAAAATATGATTATATATTTTTGTTAAATGTTTTCACATTTATCCAATAAAATATTAAGGCTTAAAATACGAAAAGAATTCAATTTTAGGCATAGATACTCTAATATCCACTAAAAGGTCGAACTATCGCCTTTTGATGACGAACCCACTTTAAATATAGTTTTGGTCACTCTTATACATTCTATTGGACCAAATAAAATTCTTCTTTAGAATCAGGACATCAAAATTTACTTTGTGTAAATTTTTGGTATTTTTCTGATAAAGTTCATTTTTTAATAAATAGTGAAAATGTTATATTTTAATTCAAAACCTCTTTTTAATCTAATTTATTAATATGATTAGATTATCTTTTGAATTGGTTTTAAAGTGAAATTAGAATATATTTTTACCATTCAATCCAATAGTGGTCATTGGAATTAATTTCACTTTGAAATTGGACATAAATTAGTGTCAATCTTTTGATATATATTGTTTCATAAAAACACGCTATTTGTCATGAAAGCAGGAATTATTCATTTAATTCAATATTAAGTAATTTTTAAGGCTAGGGCCTTATAATATGCCTAAGGAAAATAGAATACTTTGGGATTTAATCTGAGGAGTAATAGTGGAATTTTATTTTGGAAGAATCTATGTTTTTATTGTGTACATATGGTGATTTGGGTTATTTTTGGAAATAATTAAACTATCATAGAGAATATGTGATTAGGTTAATTACACTTTAGTATGATACTTTAAGAGTATCCGATGTTATTTAGAGATAAATGTTAAGATTTTTGTGGAAGACTATGGGATTAACTTCTTCTGAGTTTTGGGTTTCAATCTTAGTTGGGATTATATTGAAGGATTTTAAGGACAATTGTGTATTGAATGGTCTTTGTTGAACTTTGGGTACATTTTGTTGAATTTTGGAGATTAAGAGTTATATTTATTTTTATAAAGGATTGTTCTTTTTGGGAATTATCTAATCTTGTACTAACCATTTTGGTTTAGGTTAATGTCTAATGATAGGGGAAATATATAGTTCATCTTTTATGGATCATGTTATTCTCTAGAATTCAATTCCAACACTTTAGGTGTGACCAAGTCATCTTTAATACTCATCGTTTGGAGAAAAGATGAGTTTTTTTAGAAACTTATTAAAGTATGAAACTCTACTTGAGAAGTAAGTATATGTCCTTATGTCCTTACTCAATCTCATAAATAAATTATCCAACATTATGAAATGGAACTTAAAACAAAAATTTTGTTCGTTTAGTTTTTCTACTGGGAAACCAATGACTATTTAACCCATCACAAGTTTGTGGTTTTCATATTGTTAACTTTCTCCTGATCATGTTTTCTATCACACTCCATTAGAACTTGACACTTAGTTTCTCCTCCATATCCATGTTTTCATGGAATCCTAGTATGGTTTATCTCAGGTGACCTTTTTACTTATCTTTATTTTATTTAAAGTGATAGTTTTATTGACTCTTTTTCCAATGTGTGAATTTTAATGATGTTTCCAAGCCCAATTTTAAAATTGTGAGGACACAATTCTCAAAAGGGTGGAAGGATGTAACATCCTAAGTAAATAATGAATGTAACATTTTCATATTTATTATTATTTGTGAATTAAATATTAATTTTATTCTAAATGGGATTCTATGTTCTATGGCATACCCGATACACAACAATGGGTTTCTTTGAAATCTTACATAGCACGCAATGTTGAGTTATACTGAAAATTAATAATATAATATTATTATTTTAAATGGTTGTTAATGCCTAGCCATTGTATTGGTGGGAATTAAAAGAACTAACTAAAATATTATTATAAATTTTTGTTAATTTTTTTTACCTTTATCCAATAAGTTTTAGAGGCTTAAAATAAGAATGAATCTGATTTTATGCATGAAAAACTCTGATATTTTTAAAAAGAATTTTTACCGCCTTTTAATGGAGAACCCATTTTAAATATAGTTTTTGTCACTTTTAAATGTTTAATTTGACAAAATAAACTTCTTATTTAGAAAAGGGATATCAAAATTTTCTTTGGGTTAATTTTTGGTATTTTTCTGATAAAGTTCATTTTTTAGTTAATAGTGAAAAATACCGCATTTTAATTCAAAACTGCATTTTCATCTAATTTATTTATATAGTTAGATTTTTATTTTAATTGGTTTTAAAGTGTAATTGGATTATATTTTTACCATTTAATCCAATTTTGTTCATTGGAAGTAATTTCACAATTAAATTAGACTTAAACAAAAGTCAATCGTTTGGAAGTTTTTACTTCTTAAAAACATGCTTTTTGGTTTTGACAACGGGAATTAATTTTAAATTAATTAATGAAACTTATATGTTTTGAATTTGGTAAAATAGACATAATTTTTGAATTCAGAAAATCAAAATTATATTTGGGTGAATTTTTGGTATTTTTCTAAAAACGTTCAATTTTTTATTAATAGTGAAAAAACACTACATAGTAGTTAAAACTGACTTTTTCATTTAAATGAAATTTTACCACTTTTGTGAATTGAATTTAAAAAATCCAACATACACAGTTTTCATTAGTATGTAAAATGTGGTTGAATAAGATGAAAATAATTTTTGGTGAATAGTAACTTTTGACTTTTATTTATCGCGGTTAAAGGTAAATAGGGTAATTCTAGGTAAAAATAATATTATAATAGTATAAAATTACCTTAAAACTTGTCCTAACCTTTTTTTATGAGTCATGTCTGACCAATAAAACCCTTGGGTGAGACTTTTGTCATTTGAAATCCATTTGGGTAAGAAAATGGCATTAATAACTTTTTATTTAAAGTAAAAATAAAAATATCATAAACATGTATTATTTTACTAAAATGATTTTAATTTAGGGTTATATAACTAATCTACTTTACTATAAATAGTAATTAGAAATCTTAAAGGGTTTCTGAAATTATGGTAATTAATTTATAATTTTTAAAAATCAAATTTATTTATTTATTTATGACACAATGATGATGTAATGATTACCTCATTAATGAATGTTTTAAATAAATGAGATTATAAATATTGAAATAAATTTATTTTGAAACTTTTTGTGCCATACACTAATTCTATAGATTATTATGACTTATTATCTTTGAATTGATGAAGGTTTTTTGAAATAATCAAGTTGGTTTGGATTTTTTTAAAATTCATGTATGAATAGTATAAAAATTGACGTAAATCAATTTTCAAATCTATTAATATTTTATTAACTGATAGAATAGTCCTAAAAATATAAGATTCTTCCAAATGACATATATGATGTTTGAAATTTCATTAATGATCCATTTTTTGTCGCTTGGCATTTTATAGTAAATATATTAACCATATAGAGTAAATACACAAGAAGACATGGTAAGGGGTTTTCATCTCACTTATTATTCCTGTGACATTCATGCTATATTTACCACTATTTCCTTTTGTCTGGTGTATGTATTGCCCATTATTGTATTATTTTTGTAATATAATTTAATTTATGGGTATTTACATCTTCATTGTATGATCCTTCTTTCATGGGGTGTATGTCTCGTAAGTTACCGAATCGGTAAGAAAATCTTTAACCCTCCTCTTTTAGTTAAAGACTTATTTTATGTCATGTCTTTTAATTTCCATTTTCTTATGTTGGGATATGTTATTCTATATCCTTATTGTTGTAAATTTTATATTCATGTGATGAGAGACCCTTTTCTCTCTCATCAAATCATTTTCTGAATTTTAATGTGATGATGTTAGGCTTCTGAATTTTTGTAAGGGAACTTCTTAACCCAATTTCAGTTATTTGGTTTAAACTTATACATCTTGATTATGTTTTTATATGAATATTTGTGAATTAACTCTTATTTTTTTACACTTAATATCCACTTATATTGGGTGTGTTCTTATTTTTCACACAAAATTATGTCATTTATTTATCCTTAATCTAAGGATACAATCTTTGTAAGGGACATTGTCTCAATTTACATTCCATTGAGACTTATTTGTTGTTATACACCAATTAACTTTTATATGGTGTATATAATGCCCTTTTAAATATTATATCATGAATATCCTTATTCTCGTGATATTATAATCTTTGTTTAATGTTATTCTGTAATTATTTTTATTCAAGTATTTTCTCAAGTGGAAAGAGAATCTTTAACTAAAACATTGTTTTAAATATTTTAAACATTTATTCTTCTAAATATTTCTCATTAATGGCCATGTTTTCAAAATGGTTTTAAGGATTTATTTAAATGGACATTAATGTTTTAAAATTTTAATTCATTTAAAAGATTCAAAGTGATATGGGACACGTTGATTTAGAAATCTCTTTATTAAATGTTTTAAATGGTTTTGGAAAGGGTTTGATAAAGCATTGATTATGTCAATATCTTGAAATGATATATTGTAATTTCAATGTGTAAATGTTATCTTTCCTTTATACTTGTTTTATGTGTTATGAATATGTTATGGTTATTGGGAATTGTTTACATATAAGGGTGGTTCCGTGATAAACCTAGGGTAGTTGAACTCGAGATAGATCTCCAATGCATTGGGTAATGTGACAGAGGTAAATGTTAATGTTTCTCCAAAGAGATTTAGGGAATATACTCTGATGGGTATTACATGTGTAACTCCCTACATAGTTGTGAAAGCTAAAACATAAGTATGTTATAGATGCCATAAGTTACCATTATGATTTATGATTTCTATGTGTTATTCATAAATCTTATGATTTCATGAGGTATGTTAAAGAGCTTATGTTTTATGATTGAAAAGTATGATCTCTTTGATTTGTATATATTCAGGGACTAATTTTTTCTTTCCTTCTTTATGTATCCCTTACTGAGATTTTAATGCTCATCCCAAGTTTTGGAAATGTTTTCCATAAGACTTAAAGATGAATAGGGTCAAGAATGAGATCAAGGAAAATTCATGCTATTTAAAACATAGAACTCGACATGTTTCTTTTTTTTAATAATTTTTATTTTATGAGAAAAATGGATACTGGGTAGAAGTCTCTACTTTGTAATATTTGATATGTAATTTAATAGTTATGGCCTAATTCTCTAAAACTTTAAACTTGAAAAGATCCTCAATATAAATTATTAACTTAATTCAATATTAAGTAATGTTTAAGGCTGGGGCCTTATAGTTGGTATCAAAGGTCGGTTGAGATAAATTTAGAGGTTAGGGTGTTGTTTAAGCATAATTAACATAACCATAATGGTTAGAATATTATAAAGATTCATAGTTATTTTAGAAGTGATAAATGGTTATTACATATTGGGATGCAAAATGAAAGGTATTAGATAACCTTTGAGGATAAAATATGTTATGGTTATTTTTGAGGAATATATCTCATTTTTGGGAATGTTATAAAATTATATAGTTTTTGAAAAAGGACAACACGCAAACCTTGTGACAAACTATTGTTTCAGAAAAAGTTACGAGGAATCGAACCCACAACCAAAGTGCAATTGGGATTTATCGCCTACCATTAGCCTACGTGAAGTCCCTAGTAAGTATGACTTCTTCTTTTAGTTAAATGATTTTATGGATCAAGAATGAGTTGATTTTGGGAACTTTTGTTTTATAAAATGGATGTCCTTAGTATAGGAAAATGATTTGGTGATTAAATGATAAAGGTTATTTTGGAAGATGTTTTCTCTTTTAGGAACACTATATGCCTAAGGAAAATAGAATACTTTGAGATTTCATTTGAGGAGTAATGGTGGAATTTTATTTGGGAAGAATATATGTTTTTATTGTGTACATGTGGTGATTTGGGTTATTTATGGAATTTATTAACCTATCATAGAGAATATGTGATAAGGTTAATTACACTTTAGTATGAGACTTTAAGAGTAGTCGATGTTATTTGGAGATAAATGTTAAGATTTTTTTGGAAGACTATGTGATTAAATTCTTCTGAGTTTTGGGTTTCAATATTAGTTTGGATTATATTGAGGAATTAAGGAAAATTGTGTATTTAATGGTCTTTGTTTAACTTTAGGTGCAGTTTGTTGAATTTTTGAGATTAAGAGTAGTATTTATTTTTATAAAGAATTGTTCTTTTTGGGGATTATCTGATCTTCTACTAACCATTTTGATTTTTGTTAATGTAAAAATATATGGGAAATATATAGTTCATATCTTTTTTATCTTTTTATTATCTAGAAGTTTATTCTAGCACTTCAGGTGTGACCAAGTCATCTTTAATACTCATCGTTTAGAGAAAAGATGGGTTTTTTTGTAGAAACTTATTAAAGGATGAAACTCTACTTGAGAAGTAAGTATATTTACTTTTGACCTTACTCAATCTCATAAATAAATTATCCAACTTTATAAAATGGAACTTAAAACAAAAACTTTATTCATTTAATTTTCCTATTGGGAAACCAGTGATCGTTTAACCCATCACAGGTTTTTGGTTTTCTTATAGTTAACGTTCTTCTGATCATATTTTCTATCACACTCCATAAAAACTTGACACTTAGTTTCTCCTCTGTATCCATGTTTTCATGGAATCCTAGTATGGGTTATCTCAGGTGACCTTTTTACTTCTCTTTCTTTCATTAAAAGTGATATTTTTATTGGCTCTTTTTACGATGATGAACTTTTAATGAAGTTTCCAAGACCAATTTTAAAATTGTGAGGACACAATTCCCAAAAGGGGGGAAGGATGTAACATCTCAGGTAAATAAAGAATATGAAATTTTCATATTTATTAATATTTATCAATTAAATATTAATTTTACTTTAAAAGGGATTCTATGTTTGATGGTGTACCTGATATGCAATTATGAGTTTCTTTAATATCTTATGTAGCACACAACATTGAGTTACACTAAAAAATAATAATATAATATTATTATTTTAAATGGTATTTAACGCCTAACAATTGTATTGGCGGTAATGAAAATAACTAACTATAATATGATTAGAAATTTTTTTTAATTTTTTTTACTTTTATCCAATAAGTTTTAGAGGCTTAAAATAAGAATGAATCTAATTTTATGGATGAAAAACTCTAATATTTTTAAAAAGTTGTTTTACCGCCTTTTGATGGAGAGCCACTTTTAAATATAGTTTTGTCACTTTTAAATGTTGCATTTGAAAAAAAAAACTTTTTATTTAGAAGATGGATATAAAAATTTACTTTGGGTAAATTTTTCGTATTTTTTTGATAAAGTTCATTTTTTAATGAATAATGAAAAATACGGCATTTTAATTCAAAACTGCCTTTTCATCTAATTTATTTATATAGTTAATTTGTTCTTTTAATTAGTTTTAAAGTGTAATTGGATTATATTTTTACCATTATATCCAATGTTTGTCATTGGAAGTAATTTCACAATTAAAATGGACTTAAACAAAGGTCAATCTTTTGGTAGTTTTTAGTTGTTAAAAACACGCTTTTTGGTTTTTAAAATGGGAATTAATTTTAAATTAATTAATGAAACTTATATGTTTTGAATTTGGTAAAATATACATCAATTTTGAATTTGGAATATCAAAATTATTTTTGGGTGAATTTTTTGTATTTTTTTGAAAACGTTCAATTTTTTATGAATAGTGAAAAAACATTGCATAGTAGTAAAAAACCAACTTTTTCATTTAAATGAAATTTTAACGCTTCGCAGAATTGAATTTCAAAAATACGACATACATAGTTTTCATCAGTAAGTAAAATGTGGATTAAAAATATGAAAATAATTTTTGGTGAATAGTAACTTTTGACTTTTATTTACCACGGTTAAAGGTAAATAGGGTAATTCAAGGTAAAAATAATATTATAATAATATAAAATTACCTTAACACTTGTCCTAAACTTGTTGGATGATTCATGGATAACCAATACAATCCTTGGGTGAGACTTTTGGCCTTTTAAATCCATTTTGGAAAGATAATGACATTAATATTTTTTTATTTAAAGTAAAAATAAAAATATCATAAACATGTATTATTTTGATAAAATGATTTTAATGTGGGGTTATATAATTGATATATTTTACTATAAATAGTAATTAGAAATATAAAAATATTTCCAAAATAATTTTAATTTATTTATAATTTTTGGGCATCAAATAAATTTATTTATTTATGAAACAATGATGATGTAATGATTACCTCATTAATGAATGTTTTAAATAAATGAGATTATAAATATTAAAATAAATTTATTTTGAAACTTTTTATGCCATAGAAGAATTTTATAGATTAGGATGACTTGTTATATTTTAATTAATGGAGGAATTTTTAAATAATCAAGTTGGTTTGGATATTTTAAAAAGACATGATATGAATAGTATAAAAATTGACATAAGTGAATTTTTAAATCAATTAATATTTTATTAAATGATAAAATAGTCATAAAAATATAATATTTGTCCAAATTACATATATGATGTTAATAATGACATTAATGATTCATTTTTGGTCTCCTGGTATTTTATAGTAAATATATTAACCATATAAAGTGCATACACAAGAAGACATGGTAAAAGTCAAATTAATTAACTAAGGGTTAAAGCTAAATGATAAGGTTAAATTTGAAACCCAAACTTGTCAAAAACCAATTGTATGAGAGTATGTCGAATAATATTCATTTATCTTATAATTTAATGAGTTATGGTCCTTTTGAAACCGAAAATCCTTTTATAATAAAATAATATTTTCAAACTTTCCTAAAGAGCCCCTCCTCCATATTATTAAAGGACACCACTTATAACCCATTAATCACACCTCTAAAGACCCTTGGATTATCCAAACTCTACCCAAATAATCTCCCCAGATCCCTATCTTCATCCTATAATCCTTACCTTAGGCAGAAGACACTTCACAGAATCCTTTTGGTTCAAACCAAAGGGAGTTACCCGATTTAAAGGTAATGTCTTCCCTCAAGTTCTCTTCTTTGATTTTAATTATTCACTCAATATGCTCTTATTATTATTTTTTTAAATAACATAACCATTATTATTAATAAAATAGGTTGTTTTTATGAGATGTATTCAAACTACACTTACGCACACATCTGTCTAATAGGTAAAGAACATACTGTTTCTGTGGACAGCGAACTACTGCCTCACGAAACGATGATTGTTTGATTATCTCCTACCACCTCTCATGGTGGCCATTATGATGGAACTGTATTTATATGTGATATATATTATATTTATATTTTTTATATTCTTCTATATTTTTTATTTATATCATACCTTTATGGTTTCCATAATGGGTAAATGTGATAATTTCATTTGAGAAAGTGTGGACTACCGCCCCCTCAAAGTGATATGATTAGTTCATGACATACATGGAACATATAAAGGATGGACTTAATTAAATTATATATGATATTATACTGGAATTATAATATACCTATCTATCATTATTTTTTCATTACATTATGTATGAAATAGAAATGAAAGTAGCGTTCATGCGTACGTACGGCTTACCATCTCCATGGATAGTGCATTTCATTTCTTATCTCCAAATATTATGTACTATTATAAATAACTGGATATATATGATATATATGATATATAAATAATTAATATAATTCTTGAGATAATGTACTTTTGACCCCATAGACAATTTGTAATAATAAGAAGTTCGTTTTTCACTCATGTACCAAATATCGACAAAACGACCGTTATTAACTTAAATGATTATATAATGTCTATAACGTGGTGATAAGTGATATAAAAGGAATAATAAACTTAAAAAAGGTTATGAATCAATTATAAATTAACTTTAGTTTATTATTCAGAATATTAAATAACGAACGAGTCAAGTCGGACATGAGGTAAGGGGTTTTCATCTCACTTCTTATTCCCATGAGATTCATGCTATATTTGACATTATTTCCTTTTGTGTGGTGTATGTACGACCCATTATTGTATTATATGTGTAATATCATTTAATTCATTAGTATTTACATCTTCATTTTATGATCCTTCTTTCATGGGGTGTATGTTTAGTAAGTTACCAAATCGGTAAGGGAATCTTTCACCCTCCTCTTTCAATCAAAGACTTCTTTTATGTCATGTATTTTAATTTCCATTTTCTTATGTTGGGATATATTCTTATATATCCTTATTATTTTAAATTTTATGTACATATTATGATAGACCATTTTCTCTCTGATCAACTAATATTCTTAATTTTTAAGTGATGTTGTTAGGCTTCCGAATTTTTGTAAGGGAACTTATTAACCCAATTTCAATTCTTTGGTTTAAAATTCTACTTATTGATTATGTTGTGCTATGAATATATGTAAATGAAAAATGATTGTTTTACACTTGATATCCACTTATATTTGGTGTATTCTTATTTGTCACACATAATTACCTCATTGATTTATCATTAATCTAAGGATATGATCTTTTTAAGGGACATTGTCTCAATTTACATTCCATTGAGACTTATTTTTTGTTATACACCAATTAATTTTTATATGGTGTATATACTACGCTTTGAAATATTATATCATGAATCTCCTTATTCTCATGATATTATAATCTTTTTTTAATGTTATTTTGTAATTATTTTTATTCAAGTATTTTCTCAAGTGGTAAGGGACTCTTTAACTAAAATATTGTTTTAGTTATTTTAAAGTTTTATTCTTCTAAATATTTATCATTAATGACCATGTTTTCAAAATGGTTTTAAGGATTTATTTATATAGACATTAATGTTTTAAAATGTTAATTCCTTTAAAATATTCAAATTGGTATGTGAAGCTTTGATTCCAAAATATCTTTATTAAATGTTTTAAATGGTTTTGAAAATGGTTTGATAAAGCATTGATTTTTTCAATATATTAAAATGATATATTGTTATTGCAATATGGAAATGTTATCTTTTCTTTATACTTATTTTATGTGTTATGAATATGTTGTGGTTATTGGGAATTTTTTACATATACAGGTGGTTCTGTGATAAACCTTGGGTGGGTGATCCCGGGATATCTCTCCAATGCATTAGGTAACATGATAGAGGTAAACGTTAATGTTTCTCCTAAGAGATTTTGGGAATATACTGTGATGGGTATTCCAAGTGTAACTCCCTACGTAGCTGTGAAAGCTACAACATAAGTATGTTATGGATTCTACAAGTTACTATTATGATTTATGATTTCTATGAGTTATTCATAAATCTTCTTATTTCATGAGGTATGTTAAAGAGATTATGTTTTAGGATTGAAAAGTATGATCACTTTGATTTGTATGTGTTCATAGACTAATTTTTTGTTTCCTTCTTTATGGATCCCTTACTGATATTTTTATTCTCATCCCAAGTTTTTAAAATTTTTTCCACAAGACTTAATTATGAATAGGATCAAGGATGGGATCAATGAAAAGTCACGTTGTCTAAAACATGGAACTAGACACATTTCTTTTTTAAAAAAAAAATTATTTTATGAGAAAAATGGATACTAAGTAGAAGTGTTTACTTTGTAAAATTTGAGATGTAATGTAATAATTATGGACTAATTTTCTAAAACTCTAAACCTGAAAAGATCCTCAATTTGAATTATTAACTTAATTCAAGATTATGTAATGTTTAAGGCCAGGGCCTTACAGTTGGTATCAGAGGTCATTTCAAATAACTTTAGATGTTAGGGTGTTATTTAAGCATAATTGACATAACCATAATGGTTAGAATATTATAAAGGGTCATAGTTATTTTGGAGGTGATAAATGGTTATTAAATTTTGGGATGCAAAATGAAAGGTATTATATAACCTTTCAGGATAAAATATGTTATGGTTGTTTTTGAGGAATTTATCTCATTATTTGGAATATTATAAAATTATAAAGTTTTTCAAAAAGGAAAACACATATACCGTGTGAAAACCTGTCACATCGGACAAAGCTGCGAGTAATTGAAGCCACAACCAAAGTGAAATTGAGATTTATCGCCTACCATTAGCCTGTGTGAAGTCCCTGGTAAGTATGACTTATTCTTTTAGTTAAATGATTTTATAGATCAAGAATGAGTTGATTTTGGGAAATTTTTTTATCAAATTCATGTCCTTAGTATAGGAAAATTATTTGGTGATTAAATGACAAAGGTTATTTTGGAAGATGTTTTCTCTTTTTGGAACACTATATGCCTAAGGAAAATAGAATAATTTGAGATTTCATTTGAGGAGTAATGGTGGAATTTTAGTTTGGAAGAATCTATCTTTTTATTTTGGACATATGGTGATTTGGGTTATTTATGGAAATGATTAACCTATAATAGAGAATATGTTATTAGTTTAATTACACTTCAGTATGAGACTTTAAGAGTTTTCGATGTTATTTGGAGATAAATGTTAAGATTTTTGTGGAAGACTATGTGATTAAATTCTCTTGAGTTTTGGGTTTAAATATTAGTTTGGATTAAATAAAAGGATTTCAAGGACAATTTTTTTTTTGAATGGTCTTTGTTGAAATTTGGGTACAGTTTGTTGAATTTTTGAGATTAAGAGTAGTATTTCTTCTTTATAAAGGATTTTTCTTTTTGGGGATTATCTGATCTTATACTAACCATTTTCTTTTTGGTTAATATCTAAAGATAGGGGAAATATATAGATATTCTTTTGTGGATCATGTTATTCTCTAGAAGTTGATTCCAACACTTCAGGTGTGACCAAGTCATCTTTAATACTCATCGTTTGGAAAAAAAGATGAGTTTTTTGTAGAAACTTATTAAAGGATGAAACTCTACTTGATAAGTATATTTCCTTATGTCCTTACTCAATCTCATAAATAAATTCTCCAACTTTATAAAATGTAACTTAAAACAAAAATGTTGTCCATTTAATTTTCCTATTGGGAAACCAATGACCGTTTAACCCATCACAATTTTGTGGTTTTCTTTTTGCTAACTTTCTCTTGATCATGTTTTCTATCACACTCCATCAGAACTTGACACTTAGTTTCTCCTACATATCCATGTTTTCATGGAATCCTAGTATGGGTTATCTTAGGTGACTTCTGTACTTCTCTTTATCTCATTTAAAGTGATTGTTTTATTTACTCTTTTTCCAATGTTGGACTTTTAATGAAGTTTCCAATCCTAATTTTAAAATTGCGAGGAGGCAATTCTCAAAAGGGGGGAAGGATGTAACATCACAAGTAAATAAAGAATTTGAAATTTTCATATTTATTAATATTTGTGAATTAAATACTAATTTTACTTTAAAGTGGATTCTATGTTCGATGGTGTACGTGATATGCAACAATGGGTTTCTCTAAAATCTTACGTAGCACACAATGTTGAGTTATACTGAAATATAATAATATAATATTATTATTTTAAATGTCATTTAATACCTAGCCATTGTACTAGAGGGAATGAAAAGAACTAACTATAATATGAATAAAAAATTTTGTTAAATTTTTTTACTTTTATAAAATAAGTTTTAGAGGCTTAAAATAAGAATGAATTTTATTTTATGCATAAAATAATCTAATATTTATAAAAAGTTGTTCTACCACCTTCTAATGGAGAACCCATTTTAAATATATTCTTTGTCACTTTTAAATGTTTAATTTGACAAAATAAACTTCTTCTTTAAAAGTGGGATATCAAAATTACCTTTGGGTTAATTTTTGGCATTTTCCTCAAAATGTTCATTTTTTAATGAATAGTGAAAAATATCGCATTTTAATTCAAAATTGCATTTTTATATAATTTATTTATATTGTTATATTGTTTTTTTAATTGGTTTTAAAGTGTAATTGTATTATATTTTTACCATATAATCCAATGTTGGTCATTGGAAGTAATTTCACAGTTAAATTGGACTTAAACAAATGTCAATCTTTTGGTAGTTTTTACTTCTTAAAAACACGCTTTTTGGTTTTGACAATGGGAATTAATTTTAAATTAATTAATGAAACTTCTATGTTTTGAATTTGGTAAAATAGACATCATTTTTTAATTCTGAATATCAAAATTATATTTGAGTGAATTTTTGGTATTTTTCTGAAAATGTTCAATTTTTTATGAATAGTGAAAAAACACTACATAGTAGTTAAAAACGGACTTTTTCATTTAAATGAAATTTTACCACTTTTTTGAATTGAATTTCAAAAATTAAACATACACAATTTTCATGATTAAGTAAAATGTGGTTTAATAAGATGAAAATAATTTTTGGTGAATAATAACTTTTGACTTTTATTTACCCTAGTTAAAGGTAAATAGGGTAATTCTAGGTAAAAATAATATTATAATAATATAAAATTAGCTTAACACTTGTCCTAACCATATTGGATGATTCATTTTCGACCAATACAATCCTTGGGTCATACTTTTGGCCTTTGAAAGCCATTTGGATATGATAATGACATTAATAACTTTTTATTTAAAGTAAAAATAAAAATATCATAAACATGTATTTTTTTCTTAAATAATTTTAATGTGGGGTTATATAATTGATATATTTTACTATAAATAGTCATTATAAATCTAAAATTATTTCCTAAATCATGGTAATTTATTTATAATTTTTGGAAATCAAATAAATTTATTTATTTATGACACAATGATGATGTAATGATTACCTCATTAATGAATGTTTTAAATAAATGATATTATAAATATTAAAATAAATTTATTTTAAAACTTTTTATGACATCCAATAATTTTATAGATTATTATGACTTGTTATTTTTGAATTAATGAATCTTTTTTGAAATAATCATGTTGGTTTGGATTTTTTAAAAAGTCATTATATGAATAGTATAAAAATAGACATAAATGAATTTTTAAATCAATTAATATTTTATTAAATAATAGAATAGTCCTAAAAATATAAGATTCATATAAATGACATATATGATTTTAAAATTTTAATTAATGATTCATTTTGAGTCTATTGTAATTTTATAGTAAATATATTAACCATATAGAGTGAATACACAAGAAGACATGGTAAAAGTAAAATTAATTAACTAAGGGTTAAAGCTAAATGATAAGGTTAAATTTGAAACCCAAACTTCTATAAAACCTATTGTCTGAGATGATTTTTAATAATAGTCATCTTTTATTTTAATTTAATGTGGTATCATCCTTTTGAAACCGAAAATTCTTTTATAATAAAATAATATTTTCAAATTTTCCTAAAGAGCCCATCCTCCTTCTTATAAAAGGACACCACTTCTAACCCATTACTCACACATCTAAATTCCCTTGGATCATTCAAAATCTACCCAAATAATATCCCAAGATCCATCTCTTCCTCCTAGAATCCTTACCTTAGGCAGAAGGCACTTCAATTAAGCCTTTTGGTTCAAACCAAAGGGAGTTACCCGATTTAAAGGTAATGTCTTCCCTCAAGTTCTCTTCTTTTATTTTAGTTCTTCACCCCCTATGCTCTTATTATTATTTTTTTACAAAAAAAACAATATCCTCAATATAAAAGGTTTTTTTATGAGAATTATTCTAACTACACTTACACACACCTCTCGTCTAATGGGTAAAGAACATACTGTTTATGTGGACAACAAAATATTACCCCATAAAAGGATGATTATTCGATTATCTCCTACCGCCTCTCATGGTGGAAATTATGATGAAACTATATTTATATGTGATATATATTATATTTATATTATTTCTATGATTCTTTATTTTTCATTTATAGCATACCTTTATGGTTTTCATAATTGGTAAATGTGATAATTTCATTTGAGGAAATACGGACTACCGCCCCCTCAAAGTGATATGACTCATTCATTTCATACATGGAACGTATAAAGTATAGAGTTAATGAAATTATATATGATATTATACTGGATTTATAATATACCTATTTATCATTATGTTTTCATTCCATTAAATATGAAATATAAATGAAATTAGTGTTCATGTGTATGTGCGGATTACCGTCTCAATAAACGGTGCATTTCATTTCTTATCTTCAAATGTTATGTACTATTATAAATACATATATATACTGGATATATATGATATATATGATATCTAAATCATGAATATAATTTTCTAGATAATGGAATTTTTACCCCATTGACAATTTGTAATTATAAGAAGTTCGTTTTTGACTCAAGTACCAAATATCGACAAAACGATCATTATTAACTTAAATGATTATATAATGCCTATAACATGGTAATAAGTGATATAAAAGGAATAATAAACTTTAAAAATGTTCTTAATCAATTATAAATTAACTTTAGTTTATTATTCATAATATTAAAGAATGAATGAGTCAAGTCGTATACGAGGTAAGGGGTTTTCATCTCACTTTTTATTCCCATGAGATTCATGCTATATTTGCCACTATTTCCTTTTGTGTGGTTTATGTACTGACAATGATTGTATTATTTGTGTAATATACTTTAATTTATGGGTATTTACATCTTCATTGTATTATCCTTATTTCATGGTGTGTATGTTTTGTAAGTTACCAAATCAGTAAGGGAATCTTTCACCCTCCTCTTTCAGTCAAAGACTTATTTTATGTCATGTCTTTTAATTTCCATTTTCTTATGTTGGGATATGTTCTTATATATCCTTATTGTTTTACATTTTATGTCCATGTGATGATAGACCATTTTCTCTCTCATAAACTAATTTTATGAATTTTAATTGACGTTGTTAGGCTTGCAAATTTTTGTAAGGTAACTTCATAATCCAATTTCAATTCTTTGGTTTAAACTTCTACTTCTTGATTATGTCATGATATGAATATGTGTGAATGACCTATGATTGTTTTACACTTAATATCCACTTATATTGGGTTTATTATTATTTTTTACACATAATTATGTCATTGATTTATCCTTAATCTAAGGATATGATCTTTGTAAGGGACATTGTCTCAATTTACATTCCATTGAACTTATTTGTTGTTATACACCAATTCACTTTTATAAGGTGTATATAAAACCCTTTGAAATATTATATCACGAATCTCCTTATTCTAATTATATTATAAGCTTTGTTTAATGTTATTCTTTAATTATTTTTATTCAAGTATTTTATCAAGTGGTAAGGGACTCTTTAACTAAAACATTGTTTTAAATGTTTTAAAGATTTATTCTTATAAATATTTATCATTAATGACCATGTTTTAAAAATGGTTTTAAGGATTTATTTAAATTGAACTTAATGTTAAAATGTTAATTCCTTTAAAATCTTCAAAGTGTTATGGGATACTTTGATTCAAAAATCACTTTATTAAATGTTTTAAATGGTTTTGAAAATGGTTTGATAAAGCATTGATTATGTCAATATCTTAAAATGATATATTGTGATTGAAATGTAGAAATTTTATCTTTCCTTTATGATTATTTTATGTGTTATGAATTTGTTATGGTTATTGGGAATTGTTTATGTATACGGGTAGTTCCGTGATGAACCTAGGGAGGGTGATCCCGAGATAGCTCTCAAATGCATTGGGTAAAGTGATTGAGGTAAATGTTAATGTTTCTCCTAAGAGATTTATGGAATATACTATTATGGGTATTCCAAGTGTAACTCCCTACATATCTATGAAAGCTACAACATAAGTATGTTATAGATGCCACAAGTTACCGTTATGATTTATGATTTCTATGTGTTATTCAGAAATCTTATGATTTCATGAGGTATGTTAAAGAGATTATGTTTTATGATTGAAAAGTATGATCTCTTTGATTTTTATATATTCATGGACTAATTTTTTCTTTCCTTCTTTATGTATCCCGTACTGAGATTTTAATGCTCATCCCAAGTTTTTGAAATGTTTTCCACAGGACTTAAAGATGAATAGGGTCAAGGATGGGATCAAGGAAAAGTAATGCTATTTAAAACATAAAACTCGACATGTTTCTTTTTTTTAATAATTTTTATTTTATGAGAAAAATGGATACTGAGTAGAAGTGTCTACTTTGTAATATTTGAGATGTAATGTAATAGTTATGGCCTAATTCTCTAAAACTCTAAACCTGAAAATATCCTCAATGTGAATTATTAACTTAATTCAAGATTAAGTAATGTTTAAGGATAGGTCCTTACATTATTATTCCATAAATATAATATACATTTACTAAACCAGTCCTTAACACATTTCATACAATGTGTGAATGAACCACATCACTTTAAGGAGGAGGTAGTCCCCACATCCAAAAACAAAGTTATCATATTTACACAAAATGGAAAGCATGAGGGTATGTTTTATATAATAATTTCAGAAGCATAAATAAATCATAAATATCATATATATCATATAAAAATATTATGTCCTTCATATTTCCTAACCATGATATGTGGTAAAGGAAAAATGAATGACATCCTTTCACAAGGCGGTAGTTCATCGTACGAGAACGGTAATTTTGTTACCCATTTTATAGAAGTGTGTGTAGGTGTAAGTAAAACCCTTAAAATAAAAATATATTAGTATATTTATGATTCGGGTGTTACTTTATAAGCATTAAATAAGAATAATTAAATGGGTGTAGAAAGAAATAAAACCTAAATGGACATTGAAGAATGTTACCTCTTTTTCGGGTAACTCCTTTTGGTTTTCACCAAACGGATTCCTCAATTGGATTTATACACAAAGTGAGGAATCTAGGGTGATATTAGGTATTTTTGGAGATTATTTTGTTAGGGTTTTTATGATATTAATGGATTGTTAGGTGTGAATAAACGGTAAGGGTGAATGTCTCTTTATAGTAGAGGGGGAGTGGAATTCTTGTAAATATAAAAAGGGAAACACTGTTGGGAGATATCCATTACCTAATGTTATTTAAAATTGAAAAATAATTGATTAAAGGGGAATTATGTTCTATCTAAACTCACAAAACAAAAAAATAAAACCATTTTTATCATTTTTTCCTTAGTCTTTAAGTTTCCTTTTTTTCATTTAGGTAGTTAATTTTCTAACCTATGTAATTCATCCATTAAGACTAAATTAAAGTTATAATTATTATAAAATGTATAATCATTTATTATAAAATATTAAATATAAATTATAAAATAAAAATCCCATATATGTTGGAAATTAATTTTAACTGAAATGCATGTAACGTGCAAAAACACTACTTTAACCCTAATTGCACTAACAAAATTTTTACTATTTATGGGTCAATATGTTCATTATAATAGATAAATTGGAATATTAATAGAACATGTTTGATATTTATTAACACTTAAAAATCACTTCGAATAAGATAGGTCTTTTAGTAATTTTAAATCATTTAATAAAATATCATTTATTTTATTTTATTATTATCTAAATATTCCATGCATTGGTGTTTCTTAAGAATTTAAAGTAATTATATCATCTATAAAAATTAAATATAAATTATTATGATAAAAATAATTTTTTTATATTCCTAAATAATTTTTATATACAAACCTATGTAGCTTCTTCCATACTTCAAATCTTTATAAGTGTCAATGGAAAGGAAGGTTCCTTTTTTGTCCTTTTCCTTAGTTAACTTATTATATAGGTCACTTTCATGTAACAGTATCCCAATAATTCATAAAAATTTATTATAATGTGTTTAGGGTATAAATATATCCATACAATGTGTTTTTGAAATGTTTTTAGTTATTTATACACCTTATATTCTAAGTTTAATCATTAAGTAAGCTTGTTTTTACCTTAATCACACTATAACTAATTTTAATTACTTTCACTAGTGTTTTTGGTAAAAAAAATTAAGTTGATATTATTAGAAAAAAATTCATACTGATTCCAAATATTTATATAAATTTTTTCAAATTCAATTCACAGAAGTGGCTAAGATTAATTTAAAATTATTCCTGCAGACGTTGTGAGATAGCAGGTTTTTAAGGCGAAAATTTCATAAGTTTGAAATGTTTCTATATCCAATTTCAATGTGAAATAGAAAAAATTAACAAAAATTGTATTTATTTATGTATAATTGAACTAATGAAACTTTAAAACCAAATTAAAATATAGTTTAACTATATAAATAAATTATAAGAAAATGCAGTTTTTAATTAAAATTCAGTATTTTTTACTATTAATCCAAAATTGTATTTTTTTCATAAAAATGCCTAAAATTTACTATCATGAGCCCCCATACCCACAAGGTGTGACCCTCCTAGACTGGTAATGTGAGAGGGGAGATGATAACCCCCTAAGTCCCACCTTTAGTAGGACCTGGGTTAGCGACTAACACTGAGGGTATAGTAAACACACAAATGGGAAGAATCACCCTCTAAGAGAACACATATAGAAGAGAGAGATAAGAAAGACACCAAACAACTCCAAATAATACTAAAATATAAAATAAATCCCAATTACCCATATATAATATCATGAAAAACTACTACAACTAGAAGGGAAAACTACAAGTACCAAAAGAAAGTAAAAAATGGCAGCAACCACGAAGCCCAAACAGCTCCTACAACCCCAAGCTAGTAGTAACCATCCTGATCTCCAACCTGCTCCAAGTGAACTGAAAAATAGTTTATATATACATAGGGTGATTATAACATTATACTCAATATGATCCTCCCTAGAGCCTCTTGTGCAAAAGTAAATAAAGCATGCTAGAGCACAGTGAACGACAAGTGAAAATAAATTGTCACCTAAACAGTTATACTAAGTTCCCAGCCTCAACATGGATACTCTCACCAAGTATCTCATACAAGAGTATATAATATAATAAATAATATTAAGGGTACACCACTACTAATTCCCCATTGGTTTGTCGTCGTGCCCCAATGTCACATGTCTTAGGCATCTCTCTCTAAAAAGTCTTACTCGCAAACACCTGGGTGAAGCACCACAACATGAACCTCATGCAGTACAACCACCACGTCCACATAACTAAAGTAACTAGGTAGTTTCTAGGAGCCACCATATCTCATATAACGTGTATCATACTTCGGTCATTAAACCTCAATCCATTATAGCCTATACACCGAGCAAGGATCCTCAATCCATCATAGCCTATACACGTTACACCTATAGTAGTCCATAAGAAACTATATCCAGAATATAAGTGTATGAATAACCATAAGCCATTATATCCCTCTACACACATATATGGGTAAAAATAATCATTGTGCCTACAATAACTAGTAACTACCAAGATAAGAGAGCGGGGCCAAAGGGGGTAGTTATCCATCCATCCTCCCACCGAAATGTTGGGGAAAATACCCCCCCCCCAGGGATCAGAATCCATAGGGTGTCAGTTACCCTAAATGACGGGGTGGAGTAGCGTATAGAAACACAAAAATTACAGAATATACTATATCTCACAACCACACTATGGGCATAACCTAGTCTTAGACTCAACTGTAGCTAACATCTCTCGGACTCCAGGCTTCCACTACTAAGACTAGGTATCCTATAAGCACACAACCATTTAAAGTGATTTATTACATTACTTCATTACCTTTTTATCAGTTATACTTTATGTTAATTGATTATTTAAACATTAATTAACCTTTAATAATTACACATTATATCTCATTAGCATCACACCCATATTCCACTATTCCTTTAAATTTCAACCTCATCATTGCATCCCAGCAAGATCCAACCCCATGGGTTAATATCATTTATTCAATCATTTATTAACAGCATTATTACTTTCCCATATTATCAGGAATTCTATAAAAACATTATAAGATACCAAACACAAAGGGGCTCAACACGGTGAGTAAATGAACTACCCATCAATTATTTTCCACATATATCAGGAGCGTAGACCCATCCTCCCTTGAGAAGCTAAACATAAAAAGAACGTGGCATACCCCACATGTCTTTTCCCTTTTTGGAAGGAGGGTAAGCAATACCAACTACCTTGAGAAGTGGGTAAAGTAAAGAAGATAAACAACCAACAAGATTCATCAATCATACAACATTTATAGCCAACCCGTTTCATCACCTATGGTGTCCTCCCTGACACCCACATGAATAAACTGATGCATCTCACCACTCTAGGCATCAACTGATGCCACAACCAATGGGCCTCCCTACCCCCACATATCACAACAGTCATCCAGGATCACATCCCAACATGAGCAATAGGAAACAAACATCATATCAACTGGGTTCTTGGCCATTAAAAAAGTCATCCAACATCCAAACGTAATGAACACCTGTGACTCCAAATCACAAGGAACTTGGCCTTATAAGCAAGAGGGTAACTCAGAACCCTGCCAAGAATTATCTTTTTATCAACCAACCAGTTATTTAATCCATCTTGAATTAACTGATTCATTATTAATAGGTTCCAACTATGGGCAACCTAAACAGAAAGCTATCATAGCTACCACAAATTAATTAAACAATTAATTTGACATGCCTTTAAACAACAAGATCTAAGAAAGACCATTCAATCCCAATAGTGGTTGATCAACCTATTTCAATCTCTGGTTAAATTTAAGAATATGATTAAAGGACTACCTATCTAGTATATAGGGATGCCTACTCTAATGAGGAGGCAGTGGGAGATACAGCTGACGAATGGATGGATGAACAAGATGCAATCACATTCCAGAAATATCAATATGGTTTCATTACTATTGAGAAATACCTTGAAATCAGAAATTGCATGTTTATTAGGATGTTGGATGAGTATAAAAAAAATATTGATTTTGACTTCAAGGATATACCTTGGGAGTGACTTCCTCTCTTTAAATAATAAGTTCTGCTTTAAGCTGCTTTCTCTTTTGGGATAATGATATGTGGCTATTCTTGTCCTTTGAGGGGTGTTGTTCGCTGCTTTTCTTTTCTTTTGGGAGTACCATGTATCCTGGTAATGTTTGGTCTTGCTTGTTTTGAGGTTTGCACTTAAATTCTTTATGCATATTGAAATGAAGAGATTTTTTACTTGAAGTTGTCTTGTGGAACCTGTGTTGTCCATTCTTGATCGAGGCTGAGCCAATGGTCCCTTATTGATTTCTGTAGTTGAGGTGCACTGTAGTGTTTTCCTAGTTTCCTGCTGAATTTGGAATTCAACCACAATGCCTTACTTTCTGAAGACCTTGAGCTGGTTGTTCGTATTCTTGTTGTTCAAGTTTTTCTTTTTTCATCTTCACTCCATATTGGTGTAAGTTCTTTACACCTCATGGTTGCACTGATCTCTTTGATTTTAATAAATATTGGCATGAATTGGGTGACCAATTAATATTGGCGTTTTTAAAAAAACAAGCACCAACATGCCTGAGGTTTAACAACCAAATGAATTAAACATTCACATCGAAATCAATTTGATTAACATCAAATTACAGAAACAAAAACCGGATTCATTTACATGAATATTTATGTTTAGAAATTTAATTTTCAATTAATTTTGGATTTACGTTCTTTACCAATTTCATCAAGAACAACATGCTAATAAGCAAATCATAGATATCACACTATCTAGCAAATCAAGAGGCGAACTGTTATCACAGTTCTAAGTAACAACATGCGATCAAAACAATTATTTTAATTGAGTTTAGGTATTTAATTAGGTCAATTTTATTTTGATCCAAAGGTCTAAATCATGCTAACTCTATAATTTCACATAAATAATTAGAGAATCAATGAATCCCCTACCTCAAAAAGTTTTCCTATGTTCTTCACTTGATAACGGATCAAAGTAGTGGATCACGATTTCCTTCCCCACAACAAATGAATCCACTCAAGGATGTCATGGTATAACCACATCAACAACAACCAAAAGAAACTCCCTTAAAACCATGGAGATCAAATGCCATATCATGGAAATGAGAAAAGGGAGAATATGGATCGAATAAAACCAAATAACGAAGGTAGATCTTACCTCTGATTGAATATGGATCGAAGAAAGGAAGCGGGGAACCGATCCATGATGAAGGAATCCCCAAATGTTGAAGATGGAGGCATTTAGGTCAACTAGGGTTGAGAGAGGGTGTGCTCAAGCCATAGGGTTTGAAAACCCTGATTGTTTGGGTGTATTTAAAACACCTAGTGGCGGGGTAGTACATGACGTGTACCTCCTAGTCACGTTGTGTACTTCCTCGAGGTGACTTATGCTGAAAAACACATCACCTTGGTGCTTTTTTTTATTTTTCTGAAACTTAAATGGTATATTTCATGTCCCCCTTGGTCACATCATGTACCCCCCTATTTCGAGATTCTCACGACCAAACTCCACCAGACTTCCTTTAAGCCTTCTTCGAGCACCTCGGTCTTTGATAACGCGCAAAGGGTCGATCCATGTGGATATGAGCCCTTAAATTTAACCTAGTATAATTTTAAAATTATGAATTCAAAAATGAAGTTTATTTTATCAAATTAAATTTATAAAAGTGTCAAAGGTTTATTTTATTATTATTCATGGAAGGACATAAAAAGTAGTTCTTTTAAGAAAATAGTATTTTCAAACATATAAAGTCTTTACAAAAAAAAATAAGTTTTATTATGAATATGTTTTATTTATATAAAATCATTATAAATAATATTTAAAAATTATTTATTACTATTAATATTACTAGATTTAATGGATATGTTATAACTATATCATTTAAATAATTATAATAAAAAAAATTTGTAGAAACTCAGTATTATGTGTAACACAAGCCAAGTCAGTGTTGCGTATAGCGCAATATTAACAAGGTGTTGTGTATAAAGAAATAAAAACTTAGTGATTTTGTATAAAAAATCTATATTTAGTGTTGTGTGAAATGAAAAATATCAAAAAGAATAAATTAATTTGAAAAAAATACTTCACAAAATCTTGGGGTGTTACATTCTACCCCCCTTAAAATGAATTTCTCCCTCGAAATTCATCCAGGTTATCTAATGTTTAATACTTGAAATTTCCTTCCATAGAAACCTAAATTATATAAATAAATACTAAAACTTCATTTAAAAAGAAAATTTTGAATCATAATGATTACCCAAAGTAACACATAATTAGGTTTTTCCATAAGAGAACATAGGTGGGAAGTGAAAACATGAACATGGAAAAAAGTGTAAATAAACATAGATATTGATAAATATAATTAATCACAATAAAGTGGGTGATCTATATAAAGTTAACAATCATAAAACCATAATTTTAAGAATAGTGAAAGTGGTCATTGATATCATCAAAAATGTTGATATTAGGACAAGATTTTATTTCAAATTACTTTTCTTAAAGTTGAATAATTTTCACAAGAAGATATACTTACTTTATTTAATTACATTTAATATGAAAAAATCCTCATATGGGTAGATAATAATTTTCTTTCAAGAACATTATATGAAGTTTAACTTAACCCATTTAATAAATGGTTAACCTTGTAACCCTTATAAAAGATGAAAAAAATCATAAACATTAGGAATAAGGTCACTAAATTTATAAAAATAAACTTAGTATTGATCCCCCATATATCATAAAGTATATCTTGGTTGTCACATACCAAAAATGTTAATACCTTCATCATGTATTCTCTTGAAACATAGTAATAACCTGAATTATCATAAATCCTTATTGAAAACATGCATGTTTCCTTATTCCAAAAATTATAGGATATATTCATTAAATCCAAAAATGTTGTAAACTCTATCCATGGTAGTATAACCCACTTTTTCTTTATCAGTTCTAAGATCGTAAATATTATCCAATTTACTTTATCCATATCATCATCTCTTTATCCATATAAAATACCATTTTCTCATCCTCAGGAACATGTTAAGGGTTAGCTTCCCTTAATGTAACCTTTCAATTAAATCAATTTTACAGGTCATCAGTATAATTTAACAAATATTTAAAAATAATTAAATAAAAACATCTAAAAAATCCTTACATACTTCATTATTAATATAACATAATCTATTAATTACAAAACATATACACTTCAGTCATCCAACTGTATTCTTAAACCATTACTTAGGCTTCGTCATCTTATTTCTTCGAAACCATTTCCTAGAATATGAAATATGAATCATGTATTTAGGTTTCTCAACACTAATTATTATTATTAAATTTAATGTAAACAATACTATTTGAACATCTCATACCTTTCACATGCCATTCATGGTCTCTTTATCTTCATAATTATAACTAATACTCATACCACATTCTTGGTTTTCTTCATGAGATTTCAACTTGGGACATCGATTTTCATAATGCCCATAATTTACACATTAGAAACATTAAATTTTAACCGAGTGCCTTCTAGTTCCTTCTATTGACTAAAATCAGAAGTCATAGTGTGAATAACACTTATCATAGCAAAAAATCACATGATCATGAAAAATTACTTAGAGGATGTATAATTCATGACACCTTATTTAATATATGACACCTTAGGATCATCCTATTTCATTAATAATCATCTTCTATTAAAATCCTTCATGATTTTTTTTAAATAGTTTTTGAATTTCTTAAGCATATCCCCTAAGAGTGTCAAAACAGGTGTGAAGTAAGGCCCATTGTTGTGCACCAGCTCTCATTCGAGTCTCGATCAATATGGTGTTTTGGGGGTTTTTAACCCTATGTAAATCTATTCTAGAGACACATACACTTATACTATTTAGACATGGATGTATTTCTATGAAACCGCTCTCTTAATTCTTTACCAAAATTGCAGGACATTTTCCTTAACTTTGATTTATCCTTAGACTTATCCTTAGATACATACCAAGACATATCCTTAGAAATATCCCTAGGTATCTCACTAAAGTTTTTTCATCCTAATTTCCAAAGGTTTATTAAAACTTTCCTTTGATAAAAACTACAGCAACCCAAGCTTAACATATATGGATATTACATCCTTTTAGATAAAAATTCAGCACGTTAAAAAAGTACATTCCTGAGAACTATAATAGTTTAGTGACTTTAGAAACTTAGAAAAAAAATATTTTAATCAAGTGAAATATATTCAGTGCATATAGTAAATATCTCACCCTTTAGTAATCATACTTAAAACATTTCTTCTTGACTTGGGGAAAGGAAACATAAAAAAGGGTGAGATCAGATGCTCAGTAAGGGTAAATAAAGGAGATATGTAATCATAACATGATTATAAGGGTTTGAGAACATGATAATAGTATTTGAAGATCATACCATGAATATTAAATATCATATACATGAGTAATGGTATAAATATTGGAAATTCAGAATGCATGAATCATAAGTGAATAAATATCATAATCCATGAGAGCATAACATAGGAGTAAGACATATACTTTTGGGATAGAAATCAACTTATAACATTGTGACCATGTGTAAATAGAAATAGGTTCACTCATTAAGTTAAGGAAATGGAATCTGACCCTTGTATAAACTTATGTACATGAAACCAGGTCCACACATAATATTGTGAACATGTAATTAGGTTCACACATAAAAATAATTTTTTATAAGTCAAGGCTCATTTCCAAAAAACTTATTAGGGAACCTCATGGGTACTAAACCTATTAAGTGGGACACACCATCATCCCCATATATAATCCTTTACTTATAAGGGATTAGGTTTCCCTTTCTTCCTATAGTGGATCGGGTTTCCCCATCTTCCCATAGTGGATCAGGTTTCCCCATATTCCCATAGTGGATCAATACACACTCATTTCTCATTTTGGATCAGGACACACCTGTTTCCCATTGTAGATCAATCTCTTTGACTTGTTTCCCATAATTATATCATGAAATGTAGATATTTACCCAATAAATTGGAGGGATATATAGGTCTCACCCACCACATAATAAAATCATGCATACATGTGTCATAAGATAATAAAACTTTTATCATATCCTAACCCATAAAAAGATATGGGTTTCATAAACATCATATCATAACCCATGAAATGAAATTGGTTTCATAATTATTTCATGATATCATTACTTATGGAAAATAGATAGGTATCATAATCATATAATAAAATCATAAACCATGAAAATAAGTGGGTTTCATAAGCATATAACACGTGGAAGAGAAACTTATGTCATAAACATCATTCTATCAGAAAAACCATTTAAGAAAGAATGTGAATTGTGTTCTTGGATCTTATCCCCAGTAAAGAATAAACTATAATAAAGTATTTAATCTTATATGGATAAGTATTTTTAAGGATCGTATGGAAAATTTATTAATTAAAATAGCCTTTCTTTGAAAATACCTTTTATAAAACCATTTTAAAAATTATTTTCTTATAAATAAAGCTTTGAAATTTCATTTAAAACATTTCTTGAAGAAAATATATTTCCCATTTTGAAAAATGATCTTTAAAAAAATAAATCATTTTAAAAACATTTTTATTTGAAATTATATTGTAAAACTTATAAATTAATATTTAAAACATTTATAATACATTTTAATTTGAAAATACTTTGAAAACTTATAAAGAAATTTTGAAAAAAAATTGAAAAACATTTTTCATTGAAAATAGCTTGGAAAACATGTAAAGGAAGCTTTGAAAACCATTTTAAACAATTTAATACATAAAAAATTTATTTAAAATCATTTTCCTTGAAAATTAAATTAAGATTTAATTTAAAAACATTTTTGAAAACATTTTAAAAAAACATGGTTTTTGAATAAAATAGATTTTTGACTGAAGAGAGAAATAAAGTCAGAATTTCTTAAAAACATATTAATCATCTTCAGTACCAAAGAGTGGAAAAAATTGTACCATTATATGAATATATAATAAATAACTAGATTATAATAAAATTAATGATATTTCTTGATATATGGATAATAATATTTCATCAATGGAAGCATAATCATAAACAATCTTGAAAAACAATGAGATTGTAGCAATAAACCGTTACCACTTTGGTAACATTAAATCATTATCCCCATAAGATAATAACATTAAATTAAGCTTATAATATCATTAAAAGAATAAAATTAATTATATAACATTTCAAATGGCATTATATACACCTTGTAGAAGAATATAGGTGCATGACATAACATGTGTCTCAAAGAAGGAAAATTGAGACAAATTTACTTTACCGATTTGGTAACTTTTGAACTATAAACCTCATGAAAGAGATATCATAAAATTTATATGTAAATACCCATAAATTTAATTATAGTAATCATATAATACATTTATGGGTAGTATATATACATCGCACAAAATAAATGAGTGGTGAATAAGGCATAAGTCTCACAGAAATAAAAGTGAGTCGAGAAAACTCTTACCTTAAGTCTTGACTTTCTTCATAAATTTTCAAACCTCCTGTATAATAAATATGATTTTATTATAAATATACCACATAACCATATTCTTATATCTAATACCATATATGATTTTATTATGACTTTTTATTACCAGTTTATTAACAATTCCATGTTAATGTTACATTTCAAGTAATATTCGCTTTGTTTTTCATTTATGTTTTGACTTGTTATTCTTGATCCTATTAATTATATCATGATTTAATTATTTAAATAATTTAAAAAATTTATTAATATAATATATATTCATTATATAAATGTTTATACTAATCTATAAAAGATATAAATATGAAATGAAATACACCATTCATGAAGATGGTAAGTCGTACATACGCAAGAACATTGTTTTTGTTTTCTTATTGTATTGAAAGAAAAAATTAAATGGCATATATGTATATATATATATATTATCATTCCACTATAATTATTATTTCATATATATGATATACATTTACTAAACCATCCTTAACACATTCCATATAACATGTGGACGAATTACATCACATTGAGGAGATGGTAGTCCACACAACCACAAACAAAATTATCGTATTTACACAAAATGGAAAGCTTGAATTCATGTTTTATATAATAATTCCAGAAGTATAAATACATCATAAATATAATATAAAAATATTATGTCCATCATATTTCTCAACTATGAGAGGTGGTAAAAGAAAAAAAATGACATCATTTTGCGAGGTGGTATTTCGTCGTACACAAATGGTAATTTTATTACCCATTTTATGGAAGTGTGTGTGTGTGTAGGTCAAACCCTTAACATAAAAAAAATATAATTATATTTAATATTATTATTATATTATATAATCATTAAATAATAATAATTTAATTGGTGGATAAAGAAATAAAACATAAATAGATGTTCAAGAATGTTACCTCTTTTTCAGGTAACTCCTTTTGGTTTGCACCAAAAGGATTCCTTGGTTGGATTTATTAAAAAATTGAGGACTATAGGGTGAGAATATATATTTTGTTAGCTTATTTGGGTAGGTTTTGGACAAGACAAAGGGATTGAAATGTGTGAACAAATGGTAAGGGTGAATATCTTTTTATAGTGGAGGGGGAGTGACATTATTGTAAATATAAAAAGGTAAACACTATTGGGAGGTTTCCCTTACCTAATGTGCTTAAAAAATGAAAAATAATGGATTAAATGGGAATCATGGTCGATCCACACTCACACCACACAAAAATAAAATAATTTTTATCATTTGTTCCTTAGTCTTTAAGTTTCCTTATTTTTTTCATTTTAGCTTTTAATTTGGGTAGCTAGTTTTCTAACCTATTTATGTAAAGTCCCAGTTCCAGAAGCCACCCAGAGGTGCCCCATACCTGGTTAGTCATATGGCTTTAAGCGCATTTCCCCAAATTCTAGGGGTTGTCGACTAGCAGTGAGGGCCTTGGGTGTGATAGTGGGGAATCTATGCCCTCATTGGCAGAGTAACACAACGGAAACAAAATAGATATACAGTAGCGGAAGAGGTAATAACATCATATAGTAGTATACAACGGAATACTGAAAGTAAGAAACAACAAGCACACACATATAAATTATGCAAGATACATGTGTCTAGGAAAGCATCCAAACACGTCACAATTCTGAAATACAGTACTAAACAAAAGTACAAAAGAAAGAAGATAAAACTCCTCAGCATCACAAGCCTCATCTTGGTCACATTCTCTCCAGACCCACAGCAGTCAAGTACCTAAAGTAGAAGGGTTATTTCCCTTATCTATACCTACAACAATATAATCTGTTTGGGCCTAAAAGAATGACCCAAATAGGGTGTGAGACTAATCCCGATAGGAAACCACCAAAAAATCTGTTCCTAATAGTCAGTGAATATATATGGTAGTAAATAAGTAAAAATATGCAGTAAACAAGGAAGTAATCAGTAGTAAACATCCCTACAGTTCAAAGAATTCAATTCCAAATATCAAGTAAGTAGTTAATCAAAGAATTAAACCCTCTGGGAAGTAATCTTATCCTAACCCCTCTGGTTCAACCAAAACAACACAAGAAACCCTCTAGGAAGTTCACACAGTCTAACCCCTCTGGTTTATCTTATGTATAGACTCTATGAGGAAGCACTCGTCATCAATTACCCATATAGTCTCGTATCGGTAACTAAAAGGTGCTCTAGGGAAGAACTTATATCACATTCCCCTTGTGGCCCACGTCGAGGAACTATAGACACTCTGAGGAAGAACTTACGTCAATTCCACCTATGGTCTCACATCATAAAAGTAAAAACAGACACTCTGGAGAATCCCTTACGTCCATTCTCCCTATGGTCTACTACACCAGGTTCTCACAACCCTGTGTAAGTCAAATGAGAACAGAAATGCAATAAGGTCAAAGTAAACCTCAAGAACTACTTGGATAACAATCTAAAGCATAACATCATGTCTGATAAACAAACACTCCATCCTACAGTACTTGGCATCGTGAAAAACAAGGCAGCCTAACAGGCTAAGCAGGACCAAACGGTCATAAACAAACATGCATGGGCAAACACTTCCAAAGCATAGAAATTTACCCTATTCACATTCAATTAACCTCTATTCCATCATAAAATCATATTAGGCAATTAATAGGGCTAAAACAATAAACACACAATACCCCCATTCAAGGGTATTGGGAAATTTTGCACATATAACTCAGACTTTTTACAAAAAGGTACAAACCACCTACCTCGGTGTTGTAGGATTGTTATACATCAATCCCAAGCCTTGAATCTCCCAAGAACACCGTAGATCTATAAAAATGTCTAAAACATTAAACTAGGTATAACTCTTGAAAGAGGAGGAATCCAGAGAAGAAGCTCTAGAAGAAGGAAGAGCTTACTGAGGTGATCCCAATGTAATCGATGGTGGTCGATTCGGAGAACGGATGCTCGATCAAGGGCTCAGGGAAGAATCGCAGATGTACGGACACTCTCGGATGAACTAGGTTGAGAAGAAGGTTTTGTTGTCTATTATACATGACCCCGGTAATTTTAATGAAAAGAAATAAAGTACACGACATGTACTTTTGAGGTACACGGTGTGTACTTGCCCTTACTGAGCCTCGCTTTAGGTGGCCTCCGGGTCACCACACATGGCCGTGTGCACAGCCATTACATGTCTAGCACATGGCTACCTAAGGTAACTGAGTACACAGTGTGTACTCATAAATTACATGGCGTATACTTCAAAAATTTCCAGAAACTCCTCTTTTCCTCAAAAACACCAGAAAAATGAAAACATACCTGAAAAGAAGATTCAGGTTCTTACAATTTAATTCATCCATTAAGACTAAATTAAAGTGATAATTATTATAAAATTTTTACCCAGTGATTCTAAAATATTACATCTGATTTATAAAATATAAATATCATATGTGTTGGAAATTAATTTTAATAGAAAGGCGTGTAACGTACAAAAACGCTACTTTAACTCTAACTATGCTAATAAAGTTTTTACTATTTATGGGTCAATATGTTCATTATAAAAGATAAATTGGCCCCTAAATGGAACATATTTTATATTTATTAATACTTAAAAATAATTTTCATAAGATAAGTTTTTTTTCATAATTTTAAATCATTTAACAAAATAACTTTTTTTTATTTAATTATTATCTAAATATTTCATGTGTTAGTGTTTCTTAAGAATTTAATGTAATTATATCATATATAAAATTTAAATATAAATTATTATGATAATATTAACTCTTTTATCTTACAAAATAATATTTATAACCAAACTCGTGTATATTATTCCATACTCTAAATCTTTATAAGTGTTAAAGGCAACGGATGTTCCTTTTTTGTTATTTTCCTTACTTAACTTATTATATAGGTAAATTTCATGGATTAGTTTCCCAATAACTCATAAAAATATATCCTAATGTTTTTACGGTCTAAGTATTTATATAAAATTGGTTTTGGAATAATATTGGATCATTTATACACATTATATTCTAAGCTTAATCATTAATTATTTCTGTTTTTACCTTAACCATTATAATTTGTTTTAATTAATTTCACTAATATTTTTGGTAAAAAGATTAAGTTGATATTATTAAAACATAAATTCCATACTAATTTTAAATAGTTATATCCATTTTTCTAAATTTAATTCATATAAGTGGATAATATTAATTTAAAATTAATCTTACAGACGCTATGAGGCAACGGGTTTTTAAAGAGAAAATTTTAAACATTTGAAATGTTTATATATCCAATTCTAATGTAAAATTGAATACATTGATCTAAATTTTATTTATTGATGTATAGTTGAACTAATTTTACTTTAAAACCAAATTAAAATATAATTTAACTATATAAATAGATTATAAGAAAATGTATTTTTTAATTAAAATTCAGTATTTTTCACTATTCATCCAAAAATGAAGTTTTTCAGAAAAAAAAATACATAAAATTCACCCTAAGATAATTTTGTAATTATGAATTAAAAAATTAATTTTATTTTATCAAATTAAATTTCTAAAATTTTCAAAATTTAATTTTATTATTATTCACAGAAGGACATAAAAAGCAGTTCTTTTAAGAAAATAATATTTTCAAACATATAAAGACTTTAAAAAATTATATGTTTTATTATGAATATGTTTTATTTATATGAAAACATTATAAATAATATTTAAAAAATATTTATAATATTCATATTACTAAGTTTAATAGCTATTTTATAGTCTATCTAATTTAAATAATTATAATAATAAAATGTTGTTTTGTAGAAAATAAGTGTTGCATGTAATGCAAGGCATGTCAATATTGTTTATAGAATAACATTAACATGATGTCTCATATAATTCTAGATAAACTTAGTTATTTTATATAAAAATATATATATATATTCAGTTTTGTGTGAAATGAAAAATATCAAAAAGATTAAATTAATTCGGAATAAAATATTTCACAAAATCTTGGGGTGTTACAAAACACTTAATATCTTGTAACAACTCAACTTACTTACACAAAGTATCAACACAACCTCCACCTATATTAATCCAACCTTATACAGATGCCTATAACTCCCAAAACACACAAAGTAATGGGTTGGAAAAGTCTAGATCATTACACTAGATACCTCTCAAATGATTCTTATCCCCAAGAATCAAAATCAACCCACAAAATGGAAATGGTAACCAAAAAACCCAACACCCCTTAGGAGATGACCCTTAAATAGAATGATTATAGAACCAAGTAATAATGCAGTATATAAGATAACTATCCCAAATAAAACAACCATAAAAAAATAATCTCTATAAATTTAACATAGAATCAAACATATCAATCATTATAGAAAAAAAGTTCAAAATAGCTCTGGATGCTAATTGTGTATATGTAACTCATGTTCTTGCATTCATTCCTCCAAATCACCATGCCTAAATATAACATAAACCAAAGGAATGACTCACCCATGTTTTACCTTCTCCCAATGATATGAAATATTGATTGGGTGCTCCATGAACATTGCATTATCCCATACATGTAACTATCCTCAATCAACATCATGAGATTCATTGTGAAGATATCGATGAAGCTATGACGCATAGAAGACATCATGGATCTATTCCAATTGTGGGTCAAGCACTAATAGATAATTCACCTCACAAATGCACCCCAACACCTCAAATGTGATGATAAACTGAGGATAAAGATTACTCCCCTAGTCAAATATCTAATACACATGGTGAGGGGAACCCCTTAGGAACACATGATCTCTAACTTTAAACTCCATGGGTCTCTTCCTCCTATTAATACATGACTTATAATAGTTATTCACCACATTTATCCACTCTAAAATCATCTAAACCTTGTCATTCATGCTCTCACCACATCTGATTCAAGGAATATTGACTCCCCAACCTTGGTTCAGCAAAATTTAGATCTACAAGGTCACTCATACAATGCCTCAAAAAAATTAATTATAATGTAATAGTGATAACTCTTATTATAAGAACACTCAACCAAGTGTAGTTTTTTCACCCATGATCCACCAAAATCTAAAACATAAGCTCAAAATATATCCTCCAATGTATGAATGGTCCACTCTCTCTACCCATCCGTCTAAGTCTAGTAAATATTTTTAAGGAATAAATGATATCCAAAAGAACACTTAATTCCTCCCTAGACTCACAAGGTTAAACAAGGATCCCAATTAAAGATGATGATTCTCAATACCCTATTAAGCCACACTACCCCATCAACATACCTCCTCACTAGAGCATCCATGACACCCAACTACCTAAACTCTAATAAATTATATGACTTTATTAATAGATCCATGATCACCAAAATAGCATCATATACCCCTTTAGATCAAATAAAATTATTGATAAAGTCCATTTATATGTCCTCACTTCTATTGGGGAACATCTAGTAGCTGAAGCAGCCCACTAAGAACACGATGCTTAGCCTTCGGTTGTTGGAAGTGTAAACATCATGATAAAAAATCTACTAAAAACCACTCCATATATTCCCACCTAAACTAACTCATAAAGGCATATACATCTTGTATATACTAGGATGTGCTACTAAGGGTGAGATATGAAACTCATGAAGAGCATCCTCCTGCATCACTGATGAAACAAACAACATCCTTAGGAATAACATTAAATGTCGATCATCCTCTAACCACCCATTATGAGAAAAGCCATGAAAGGTGTGGTATAAATCACCTCTAACTTGGATTCTCCCCACTAATACTCCTCTAAATTATATAAAAATGATGATTTTATCTGTCATATGGTACGGGAAACCTCTTCCACCAGTCTCTTCCACGTCAAGATGCATTGTTGAAAGCCCCTCCATCACTTTCTAAGTATATACAGACTCCCAAATAATATCTCCTCATGAATTTCTACTCAACACATCAATAATTATATTCACTATACTTTAGTTTTAGGAGATATTTAAGTGATATAATTTCAAGAAATTAATCCACCTATACTGATATAGATTCAATGCCACTAAGATATAACTCAATCTCTTATGAATTGTGAATACCAAAAAGTGTTCACCAATGTGCTAATGTCACCACAAATTTAGAGAAAAAACTACTAGAACCAATTTTTGATCATGGGTGGAGCAATTATTCTCAATGAGAAATACCTTTCGAGGCCCATATGAGATCATTTCCCTCTGCTAAATCAAGATGATATGTGTCCCAAAAAACCTCAAACATAACTCCCTCATTTTAAAAATGAATAATGATAACATTGATAAAATTCTCATTTAGGTATTCAAATATTTCCTAAAACTGATCAATCTATATAAAAATCTAGTCCTTACTGATCAAGTATGTCAATGGGGTTATAATATAAGAGAAATCAGATGTGCACCTCTAATAATATCTTGTGATACCAAGGAAACTATAGACCTGCACAATATTCTTAGGTTATCCAAGAAACAAATATCTCAATCTTTGAAGGTTCGACTTATACTCCAAGTAGAGACACCACATGCATAATAAAACATACCTCACATATAAAAAACATACACTTGAAAAACTTCCCATAAATATGGTAGTACTAAAAGTCTTATAAAACATCCCTAAAATGCTTAGAATGATCCTCCTTTGACTTAGAGTACATGAGTATGCCATAAATAAACACTACCATGAACAGATGCAGTAAATTGTAAAATAAATAGTTCAATAGTCCCATGAAAATAGTTGTGGTATTCATGACACCAAATGACATGGAAATGAACTCTAAGTTCTCATAATGACACCTGAAGGTGGTTTTTGAGGTATCCTCTTTTTTCAACCTCATATGATGATACCTAGACCATAGATAAATCTTTGAAAACCATATGGATCCCTCCAACTGATCAAATAAATATTCTATCCTCAAAAGAGGATAATATTTCTTAAAAGTCACTTAATTCAGCCTACAGTAGCCTATATATAATCTCATACCACCATCCTCTTTATTAGAAAATAACACCAGATCACCTTATAGTGATACTCTAGTCCATATAAAACCTTTATGTGTCAAATAATTAATCTAAATACTAAACTCATATAGCTTATAAGGTTTCATCATATAATTTGCCATCAATATCAGAGAGGCATCGAGCTACAACTCTATCCCAAACTTGATATCATGTTGATGGGGTAGCATTGCAACCTCTTTGGGAAAAACCCCTAGAAACTCCTTGATGACTCTAGGAAACATAAACACTTATGCCTCTACTTAATTTAATGATATCCCTATTAGAAGAGACAATAGTGACTCTAGACACTTGAAACCCATATGATGATCTCTCTCGCCAATGGACACTTCACATTGGCCTTCCATGTTAAGGAACACAACCCTATTTTGAAATAAAAAGATGACCACACATATAGAGTAAAACCAATCCATGTAAAGGAAGACATTATATGGTCATACTTGAATAAAAAAAAACCCCCAATGACTGATGTTTACCCATCATAAGCTCATAACTCTAACATGTATCAAGAAGACTCGTCTGGCCTCTAATGGGAATAGTCAACACTAGGGGAACTAAAAGCCTCACTACCTTGAGTATAAAGGTGTGAACTAAGTTGGGTGTAATGGAGGAGTTTGATTCTAATAAATTAAATAAATCATAATCCAAGGTAGATGATAAATAGATGGTATCTTAGAAAATATTTGGCCTATTTAGTGTTTGAATCTCCATAGTGTGAAACTGAACATGCTCGGCTCCTCTGCCTCATTGTATTTATAGATGACCACATCCACGGTCATGAAAATACCTATTAACATGAGGATAGGGAAAACTATAGGTATTCCATCTAGCTAATTCATCTCCCCTCAGTGAAAAAAAAAGGCATGTTGAACCTTTTAGTGATATGAACTTTGAGCAAACTGCTACTAAGGCTGAAATAAAAACTACCTGCATATGCTAGGTTAGCCTCCAAGACTGATTAAGTTCTAAAATAACCAATGACCATGTAACCCATAAGCAAATAACATAGGAACAGATCTTCTAGTGTATGTGTGAGAACTGCTAACTCCAAAAAACTAGGAGAAATATTGAGGCTGACTCCTCACCCGTCAAAACCTAAACTACCCTGATATCTGAGATCCCCTAATAATAGATCTACTCCCTGGGGGCTTTGTTAACTCCTCTATCAAGATGAACCCAGTTGAATGTGCATTCTCTTAATCATCTCATCCTTCTTCTATGTCTCCATACATGTTGGAAACATAAATAGGGTAACTATATCCCAAATGATTGAGTGCAACACCTCCTCTAAACACTACGCTTTAAACTCATTATTAGGGAAAAGATCAAGGGAATAAAAATAATTACCTTGAAAAAAATCCTAATATCTTGTGTGTTCAGGTTCCTCTACTAGAGGAAAAGAATATCCCACCTATTAACTACCCTCATCATCAATGGAAAAAATTATGCATGAAACTATCTTTGAAAATCCACCTATGAAACCTTTGCCTCCTTCCTCTCCCAAAGATATAAAATCCACCACTAACATGCTAATTCTCACATCTAGTTATCCATAAATTAAACTTGATACTCTGACCTAAAATGAATTAAATTAATCCAATACCAAGATACTTTAATCAGTTCTCTATCTCCATATCAGAGACACCCTTGATGCTGGAACTCAAACAACGTCTTTCTCCAAGATCCATCCTCCTCATTCGGATCAATCCTCTGGAGATAGATCATCCTGCTACACCTCACTAACTTGAACTACACATGGATGAAAATAATCAATAATATCTATAAATAAGAAGTAAAATCCTAATTTTAGTAGCATGTAATTCATTTTAAGATCATTTAATTAGGTTCATTTTAAATTTTACCAATATCAACCCAATTTAAATACAAGCTCAAATGAGTATGACGCATGTAACTCTCCTAGGTATCAACCCTACAATCAATATTATATCCTCTAGGGTGTTTATTAATCTTAAGTTCCTTGCATCAGATCATAGATGGGCCCAATTTCCTGTGTCCAATATACTCTCTCTTGTTACATCACGCGCTAGGTTTGACTAACATTGTTGTATTACCAATCCCATGTAATTATCACCAATGCCTAACTCCAAATCTATTCATATATCTAATTCATGGACCTGATACCACTATGTCATAACCCCCCCACCCCCCTCCACTGGGAACCCATAATAGGCCTGGAGTAAAGACAATAGTGACCTCAAAGGCCTGCCTCCAATTGGAATCAGGTTGGCGACTAGTATCAAGGGTATAAAACATGAAAATGGGAGGAATTACAATCATAAATTCCAGGAACATACACACACACATATAAAGGAACCACCCATCAACTCCATAATAAAAAATGAAAAAAAATATCCCATAATACATGAATGTCATATGGAAAACATAGTATCTAAAATGTAATACCAACAGGGAAAGTCTTACAATAGTGACTCCTTGATAACTCCAAAAATAAAGCTAATAATGTCCATATCGATCACTAATTCCATCCTTGAAAACTAAAAATAGATTTATATATATAGGGGTAAGTATACACATATACTTAGTATGATCCTCCTCTAGAACACTCATGAAAATGTGGAAGAAGCCTACTAATGCTTCAGTGAATAAACATCAGAACCAACAAGCACCTATTGAGTCAACTAACACCCAACCTCACCAAGACTCCCTCACCTAATCTCTCATCCAAGTATAATAATATAATAATAGAAAAATATAGAAAGAAATTACCCTGAAACCACTTCCCCGCTAGTTTTTCTCTCTTACACCCCAAGGAAAAATGCCATGGTTCTAACACCCTGAGACTTCAATATGTAAATCTCCTTTAAATAATACTATTTTTGATAGCTTGTGTTACACACAACAACAAACTAAAATGAGTTGTCATGTATTACAATAAATATTTAGTAAATAGAAATATAGTAATCAATTATTATACTTCATGATAGGAAAAAATGAATTTTGTGGTGGTTTTGAAAACCACTACTAAAATTATTTTTTATTTTTTAAATTATTTTTAGTGGCAGTTTTTAAAAACTACTGCTAAATTAATGAAAAAAATATTTATTAACTAATTGTTAATTATTGTTAATTATCATTATTATTTATTATTTATTATTTATAAACATTTATTTTTGATTATTTACTATTTATTTAATTATTATTTTTTAGTTATTGATTATTTATAATTATTAGTTAGTAATTATTTGAAACATAAATTAATTCTAGGATGAGTTGAAAAATAGAATTCAGCATCAAATGGCCATAACTTTTGATTCAAGTGTCTGTTTTAGCTCCACATCTAGTAAAATAAAAGCATATGAAATGAACCACAATGATATTAGATAATAATTTGGTAATAATTAATAGAATAAATATTATTAATTTTTTAAGAGAAGTTGAAAATCAAACTTTAACTTTAAACGGCCATAAATTTTTATCTGGGTATTAGTTTGAGCTCTTCCACATATAAAATTGAAGTCTGTGATGAGATTTATACTATATTGCTTAGGGGGATCGTCATTGTTTTTTCTAGGTCGACATAGGCCCAAATGACCTCTAAAACTGGTTTTATTTTTGTTTGGATACCATGATTTTTGAACATTCGATGTGATTTCAACTTCATTTAAGTGTGTCTTCATATGTTTGTTGGGTCTTCTATGATAGTATTTCATGGGTTTACATTCCTATTTATTTTATGTTGTTGTAATTGTTGTGTTTTTCCTTTTTGATGATTTATTATCTATTATATGTATTTTTCGTATTTATTTATATATATTTATGTATATTTATTTATAATATATATATATATATCGATATTTATTTGAAATTATATATAATTGTATCTATGCATAAATATTTATATGTATTTATGCATATGTGTCTTTATTTATATACATTTATAAATATTTATATGTTTTTATGTTTATATTTTTTTATATTATGTGGGAATATATATATAGATATTTATATTTACTAGTGTCTACATATATATATGTATATATGTATATATAATTATATATATAAGTGTGCTTATATATATTTATGTAATATAAATGTGTGTTTTTATATATTTATGTAAATTTCATTATATGTATAGATATTTATATCCATTTATGTATATTAATATACATTAATGTGTATATATATATGATGTTCATATATATAAATATATATATATATATATATGTATTTTGTTGGTTGGTGTGTGTTTGTGTGTCTTTGGGTTTATATTTATATACATTTATGTTAATTTATTTATATTTATATTTATATATTTTTTATAAGATATATATAACTACATATAAAAAAATTTATATCTAATTATATATATTTATTATTTATTATTTATTATTTATTATTTATTATTTATTATTTATTATTTATTATTTATTATTTATTCATTTTTTTATTTTTAAATAATTAATTATTATTTATTTATTTATTTATTATTTATTTATTACTTATTTATTATATATTGATTTATTATTTAATATTTATTTATTATTAAATTACTATTAAATTATCATTTATTTATTTAATATTTAGTTAATGTTTGATTTATATTATTACATATTATTTATTATTTATTATTTATTATTTATTATTTATTTGTTATTAATGTATTATTTTTTATTTTTTATTTTTTATTTTTTATTTTTTATTTATTATTTATTATTTATTATTTATTATTTATTATTTATTATTTATTATTTATTATTTATTATTTATTATTTATTATTTATTATTTATTATTTATTATTTATTATTTATTATTTATTATTTATTATTTATTATTTATTATTTATTATTTATTATTTATTATTTATTATTTATTATTTATTATTTATTATTTATTATTTATTATTTATTATTTATTATTTATTATTTATTATTTATTATTTATTATTTATTATTTATTATTTATTATTTATTATTTATTATTTTTTTATGATTTATTTATTTTTTATTTATTTTTTATTTACTACTTATTTATTATATATTGATTTATTATTCATTTTTAATTTATTATTTTTTGTAATTAATTTATTATTTATATATTTATTTTTAATTTATTTTTAATTAATTATTAACTTATTATTAATTTATTATTATCATATTATTTATTATTTATTTATTACCTATTTATTATATATTCATTAATTGTTTATTATTTATTATTTATTATTTATTTATTATTTATTTATTGTTTATTTATCATATATTTATTTATGTATTATTAATTTATTATTAATTTATTATTTATTTATTATTTATTATTTATTATTTATTATTTATTATTATTTATTTATTTATTTATTTATTTATTTATTTATTTATTTATTTATTTATTATTTATTCTTTCTTTATATATTATTTATTCAATATTTTTTTATTATTTATTATTTATTTATTTCATATTTATTTGTTATGTTTTATTTTTTTATTTTTTTATTATTATTATTCTTTAATATTATTATTTATGTATACATCTTTATAAGTATTTATTTGTATATATATAATTATATTAAATTTTGTTTACTCGCCACATGAAAAGTTTGTATAATGGTAAAGTCTTTGCAGAATAACCAAGAGGTAAGGAGTTCCAATCTCACCCAACACATATATTTGCTAAATTTCTACATGACATGCATGGCATATGCATGTATGGTAGGATAAATAATAAATATGAAATAAATGAATAATTATTTACTTATAAATATATGTGTGTGAATAAGTCAATAGAAAATTGAAAAAATTAAAAAAAAAACCTCTCTTAAATGATGTCCAATGGTTCTAAAAAAACTTCAACGAAATGTTTCTTGAAACTACATTTAACGACGGTTTTGGAAAACCACCCCTAAACAGCAAAAACCCACTACTAAATTTAGTTTTTGGCATAGCACTTACATTATATTATTTTTCTTTAACTAATGAAATTTAATGATTAGAAAATGAATAATTAATGTGATGTGGTTAAAATCATTCAATGTTAAAAATGGTATTTTTCAAACAATTTTGTTCCAAGTGTTGTGTATTTTAATAAAGTAATCACTTTTAAAATACTTCAATGTATGAACTATTAAATTAACACTTAATTTAATTATAATTTGATATGAAATGAGATTAATAACACTTAAAGTTTAAAAAGGTCATTTTTTCTATAAAATATGTTTTTAATTATATTTATTATTTTCACTTAAAAGCTAAATTCTTAGATTTTATAATTTCAATATGATAAAATGAACTTTATTTTAAAATTTATCATGTCAAAATTTTCTTAAGGTGATTTTTTGGATTTTCCTTAAAAGGTTGATTTTTTTGTAAATAGTGAAAAATATAGATTTTACAAATACTGTCACTTTTATGAAGTTATCATAATAAAATAATGACTAGAAATTTTATAAAACCTTTTTACTAGACCAAATATATATTTAATAAGTAATATAATACATTTAAAAATATAATTTTGAACTTAGAAATTTATGTTTGGCATTTTGGAAATCTAAGTAATGTTTTATTCTAATAAAATAACTATTTTTTATCCTTTTCTTTAATTAAGTAATTACAAAGGCACATTAGGTTTTTAATTTATTTTAAATTCACATAACCCTACTTTTTTATTTATAAATCAATAAATGTCATGTGAATCAATTTTGTACATGATTTTGATATAAATTCATTTTTATACCCAAAAAAGCATTTTTCTAAAAACTATTTTCATTGTGTTTTGCGTACTTATATTAAAATTAATTTTTACCACCTCTGAGAATTTAATATTGTAAAATGGATTCTATATTTTTAATCAGTATCTTCAAATTATTTAATAAGTCTCACTTCATTTTTATTCATGATAAATAGTTACCATGGTGAAAAATTTGTCGTCACAGTAAAGATTGGAAAGGTCGAGGGGGGTTAAACTAAGATATAAGGTTTCAAGTATCACTAAAAATTGTCTAAATTATATTTTTGAGTATATTTTGACCTTAAATTATCCTATCTTTCAAACTTTGACCATTTGGTGCCACTTTCCTATGAAAATGACTTTATATTATTTTAAAGTAAAGGGTATTTACAAGGGTGTTACTCCCCTCACTAATAAAAGGGAACCTCATATCATCACTTATAAACACACACAAAACTCCCCTATATTGATAAATATATATATAAATGCCTTCCCAACACCCTTATTCATGATCTAGAGGTTCTGTTATTCTCAAAAGACCCATCCTAGAAACCTTAAGGTGTTTGTCAAAGGAGATTATCCAAGGAAGGTGTATATATTCTTATTGAGCTTTTTCAAAATTCTTTCTACTTCCACATCCTACAAATATATTATATCCACCCTAATATGTTTAAATTATTATTATAAATATACTAAAATGTTATTATATTGATTTATTATTCATTATCTACCTCTTTTCCATCTAATGGAAAATGAAAACGTTGGTCATGGGTATGCGTGGACTACCGTCTCCATAAAGCAATGTATTTCATTTTTGATCACCACATATCATGGAAGGTTATATAAATGGATTTAATGAATAAATATTATATTTATAAAATAATTATAATTTTTGAGATAAAAATTATTATTTATACTCTGTTCTTTTTATCCATTGAAAAATAAAAAAAATCACATGTGTGCACGTGCGGACTACCGCCTCCACGAAGTAATGTAATTCATTTTTTCATCACCAACTTACATGGATGATTCTAAATGTATATTTGATGAATATATATTATATTAAATATTAATATATTTCATGAATACAATTATTTAAGGATATCATAATAATTAATTATTATTATAAACTAACTCTCTGATATCAATAAATTACCCGAAAACAAGCTTGTCAGTGATTTCATCTTTAAGAATCAAAACTAAAACTTTCAAGGAATGAAATTAGAACATTATCAATCATCATGTAACATATATTATAGTAATTTAAATAATTTTGGAATGATAACTTCATATCAAATAATGGGGTCTGACATCACCATTACAAAACATGCACAAAACAATCGAAATTACCAACATCTAATAATGAAAATAAACATTAACTAATGAATACATGTGTATTAAATGATTATAATAGAATAATATAAAAGATAATAGATAGTAATAATTTTCTAAAATAATTCATTAAGATAATTATATTTATTATATAGGAGGTTAAATTGCTTTCATGGAATCCATGAGTCAAGGTAAGGGTTTCTCATCTTAAACTTTCTTCGTTGAGACATATTTTGAATTATGCACTTGTTTCCACTATATGATGTATATGATACCTATTTTAAATATTATATCATGATAAACTCTTTAATAATGGTAATTAAAGTTTTATTTCATGTTCTCTCTTTCAATAGTTTTTTATTCGAGTGTTATAAAATCAGTAAGGGTTCTATGAATCAATTTTGATTCCTTGATACATGTTTCATATTGTGCACCATATTTTATTTTATATGGTAAAATTACTATAAAATTAATATATTTTGATATAATATTTTATGTAATACATGGTATTTATATAACCATATCATTTTCAAACTTTTTATGTACCTTTATTCAAAAGTAACCATAACCATAAGGATTTATGTTTTAATCTCTCTTTTAATTAGAATTTTTTATTCTAAAATATCCTTTGTATGAATTATATATTCACTCTCTCTTAAAAGCCTTATATTTTCTTATACTATGGTTATTTATAAGTTTTACGAGTATTATTTCCATTTTTTCTCTCTTTGGAACTCAAAACCAATAATAGAATGTTTATAATAAAATCAAACCTTATTTATCATTTTTGTCCAAGAAATTTTCACTTACATATATATAAATGAGAAATGGATAGTTTGGGGTAGCGTGGTACAAGACCACATGGGTTTAAGATCATGCAGGATTGAACCTGAAAAAGCTTTCATGTTAAATGGGTGGATTTTCTAAGCCTATCCCACCCCATAGTGGATGTAGGCAAGCCTATGGGAAACCCATATTTCTTTTTTTACCCATGCAATGCTACATATTTTTTATTTTTTCAAGGAAAAAATAACATCATTCAAAGAAGAATCTGAAAGAAAAGGACCATCAAAAACACAAAATTAACATAATTTCCAACACATAGTTGGAAATATGAACATAAAACCAATAAACCCTCCATCCATAGGAATATCTATCACACCAAACTACAACCATCACAATTCCCAGGTCCTTCCATAAACTACTAAACCCACAGACGCAGGACCAAAGGCAACACCTACTGTTTAGGGACTACCAATAGACAGGATAAACACAACGATTCCCCAAACACTAGAAACAGATGATAAGATCTACAACCAGCACCCTTAAGTGTCATTAGAACATGTTATGGATCTAGAAATAAACTTGCAAGACACTGAAAATCAGTCAAATAGGGACCAAAACTTGAGCTCCCCATCAAACTGAATTAGGAACAAACAACCATAAGATGATGCAATAGATTCGGTACCTCATCACCCTGCAGCAACAAATCCAAAGAGATGACATGCGGTGTTGAACCATCCACCCACTATGAAGATTGCGTCAACATCAACTTGAAGGCACTATCAAATAAACAAATGTCTATTCAAACAAAACTCTCCCAATATAAGTGAATCAAAGACCCACTAGACTACATCGAGACTTGAAAGAGGGAGGGGTGTGTATGCAGGGTCTGGTCCTGAAACTTGGGGCTACATGTGCAATGCACTAAAGGGGATAAAGGAATATTTCAATAAAATATTAAATATAGGTAGGTTTAACAGGTACACCTTTCATTTGGACTCGAGGGAGAGGGGAGTGCACATACAGGATATAGTCTTGGAACTTGGGGTAGGATGTTCGGCTCACTAAAGGGGAGAAATATTTTTTAAAAATGTATAAATATAACTATGGAAATATATATATGTATTTGTGTGTCTCTATATGTGTGTGTGTGTAAGATCACAGGTAAAACATTATTCACATGATTTTACTTGTGTTTTATGACTTCCCGTGCAGGTTATTCGTATGATCCCATTTTATATAAATGTGTATTTTAAAAAATCCACCCTACCCCAAATATTCTAGCATGTGGGACTGTGACCCATTTTGAATTGATATCCATATCTATATTCTTTATTTTGTTTTAAGAAAAGATTTTTTTATACTTCAATGATTTCTTAAGGTAAATTTATGTTAACTTTTACTTTCTATTAATAATTTTAAAAGGAATATTCTTAATGTTTTCTGAACAAATCATTTTTAACTTTCTTTACAAAAGTGTGAAAATAACTTCTTTTAAAAAAAATTATATGAATGAATTTTCCCAAAATCATAACCATTCTTAATTATTTAGATTATTTTCTAAGTTTTTATGGTTTTCTATAGTATTATCTATTCCCATTATTCTTTGAATTTTTTAAAAGAGGTGGAAATTATTTTAATAAAAAATTTGAAAATTAATTTCATTACACTTATTTATATTTTATCGTTAACTCCACATTTACTTACTTAAGTTTAGTTTATTTTCAATATTCCATTATTTTAAATTGTTTTACAAATAATTTTTTAAAATTATTCTTTAAATGTCATGAAAATAGTTTTGGAAGTTACTTGTAACTCCATTTTTCAACTAAGTTACAATTTTTTTAAGAAAGTTTTTTTCAAAGTTTCACTTTCATCTTCCCCTTTATCTATCAAAAGACTTGAATTTATTTCAAAGACTTAATTTATGATGAATTTATGGTATCTTTCATGTCTATGTTATTTATTATCATGGATGTATTCTGCATCATTTATATTATTGACTTAGTTTTATACCCATTACTCTTTATAGTGTAAACACCCTATTTTATATAAATCATATTGGGGGTGTTTTCCAAGAAAGATAACTCATTTATTGACTTAGGAAACATTTAAAATCCATTTACTTATTAGTACTATACAAATGATTATTGATTGTTACGGCATGTTGACTATGTACTGAGGAATATTGGCATTCCTTATACATGATTCAATATGAATATTTAATGATTATCAAGGAAAGTTTATTTTTTATTGTGTTTTTATTCATTTATTTCATATCATAAATGAATTATACTTAGTATGTAATGGGTGGGTCCTGATATTAGATATCCCCTCGATTAATAGGTAGATCTCATGAGACAAACTAGCCTAAGTATTTATTGTATGCATGCCCAATTATTATGATGTCATGGAATGAGACCTTGATGGTATGTTTATGGTGTCTTGGCATGATCCCTTGATAGTATGTTCATGATATCCTACATTATGCATTTAATCACTATAAAATCAATCATTTATTTCCATATGATTATTTTATTATTATCCATGTATGTATTTTAAGATCTTTTGATTAGTTATATTACATTATTTGATCATCATTTATTCTTTAAATATCAGTTATGTCTTGTTTATTTTGTGATATATTTTATTGTACACTTTCCCTTACTGAGAATCTGAGATCACCCTTTATTATGTTTATATTCCCCAAGTTATAAATAATATTATTATATATGATATGTTTTATTGAGTTTCATGTTTGGATAATTTTGTGGGAGATGTTGAAGACTTATTATAGAATAAGAAAATTTGGGTATAATAGGAAAATTTATATTGGGTGAGAAAGATATGGTTTAAGTAAAGTAATGTTTTTTCTAATTATGTAAAGCCTAAACCTAAAAAGGTCTTGGTTATATAGATGAATCAATCATTTCTTTGATGTTGTAATTATGGATAGTTAAAATTGGGTCTCTTTATTTGGAATCAAAACCAGTATATAAAGATTATAATTTTATCACCAAATCCAGGAGTATGAGTCTCAGGTGCCACACTGGTGCACTTAATCGCTTCTGCAACTGCATCATAGCACGTCACATTACAAATCACAACCATTCCATATATCATAGAAGCATCATCATCCTTGTCATATATCCACCACCGCATTCGATATCCCAACTATACATCATAGCCTCATCACATGTATCCATCATAGTAGGGAATTATGAACATAAAGGATGTCAACCTCGTGACCTACTCCTATCATGAATGACCCCCATCATGTATCAGCATCACATCATTATAACCAAGTAAAAAATAGATCACGTTCGATGTCCTTAAGAAATTACAACCAGTATACTTATAACTATCGTGATCCATCACAACTTTCACCACACCTATAAGGGAGAGTAATAGAGAAGAAGTAGTCAATCATCTGTTCCCTCACCAACCTAGATATTGGGTGAAACACCTAGAACCCAAAACATTTGGGTGTCGGTAAGGTGATCTGACTAGGGTGGGGTGCATATAAAATCATAAGAAAATAAAAATATAATTAAACCACACATAAAATATTGACATAAAGGTTTCACACCAAAAAATCACTATCAAACCCATTACAACCACCACACACCACCATCACTACCAACCACTATACCATAAACCATCCCCACTTCTAACATACAACATCCAACACAATCATTCGAAACTTCCCATTTAATCACATTATTTAACTATTTATATATTTTTCATTACCAACTATGTTATATTCATTATGTAATCCAATTCCATATTTAATGAAAAATCATTACTTAACCACTACCCAAATTTAACCCAACTATTACCCATTAATTTCCAACATTTACAATTCATTTATAGCCCATGGTTTATATAATTCCATCCCTCACCCATTTAAAAGTTCAGTGTTACCAATCATATTCTATTACTACTAAGAAAAGACAATACCAGCCCCACAACACACCACCAACCATTATACAAGACACCTCAAAACACATTCTAAGAGACACTAAAATATCCAAAAAAACATCTCCTCTTGCAAAAAAATCAACCATTCCACTACTTCCATATCATGTACTAACCCATCTATTATTTCCACATCGAAAACCATATCATCCCATTCCCACCATGGTAACTAGTCGCACTGCCACTATCCAACAAATACCAACACCCAAAACCAACCACACAATCCCTTATCCAAGGTAACACCAATCACAATAATATAACAATCAACACAATAAAAAGTAACATCTGATTCAATTAAAAAAAGAAATTATCTAATCTCCTATATAAAAAATTAGTAGCCAACACACACACATCAATACTAAATTCCCAGTTTTCCAAAAAAATCATTTCATTATCATCTTTAAGTGATTATCCTTTTATGAAAGGTGATTCAAAAAACTTAACCACAACAACAACACAAGAAGTGAAACATAAAAAACTATCCTTAGTATCTGCAAATAATAGTCATCAATCATACAAGTAATATCATGGAAATGTATAAACACATGTTAATTTCCCCATTCCCTTCAATTATCTTTTAGTTTCTTTCATTATCTTTTTAGGTTAATCCTTATCATCCACCCAAAGCAATAAAAAACATTTTAGTTCTACATCATACATGAAATAAACATAGTTCTTGAATCCCCTACCTCAATCAAATCTTGACCAACCATCATGTGACATGAAGGGAAGAAAAAGTTGACCATAGGGCCCTAATCATAGAAAGAAAATGTCAAAAACCTAGAACACATTAATCCCAATAAAAATAGTGACCCAAGGTCACCAAAACCAACACCAATCTACTACCACAACCTTATATGAATGAAATACAAAGTGGAAAAGAATAAAAAGGGAAGAGAAACTCACATCGGATAACAATCGGTTGATCTCTATAATCCAAGGTCCAAAGATAACTAATGGGGGTTGAAGGGTGTTTGGGGATGTGCCTATGATCACCTAAGTTCTAAGAAAAAATGAAGAAAAATAAAAAACTAGGATGGGGTTTCAAATTTATACTCACATTGGAATTTAAGGCGTCATTTCATGAAAAATCATGGTAACACTGTGATGGGTCAAATTCCACAAAACCTATATAAATCACATCATGAATCCCCTTATACCCCCTTTAAATCATGGTTGACCACCTTTAAATAAATAGCATTAGGAGAGGTTGTGGATTCAATACTATCACCACACCATGACTCCCAACTAGGAGAACCCCGAGAATCATCTCTCTATGGATTCATGTTGTGGTATCTATGGCCACGTTGCAAAATCCAATTACGGAAAAATAAAAAAAAACTCTTAAATCACCTTCATGTCATGACTGAATCCTCCACACCATGGCCAAAAAATCAGAAAAGGAAAAACATAAAAGTAATAAAGCCCATATGTAAGATTACCCTTATGAATGTAAGGTTTTACTTTACCAAAATCATTTGTAAAACCCTACATGTTGTGACCAACAACATCACACCATGGCCTAAATCCCTCCCATAAAACAACAAAATCCATAACTCTCATGGCCTAAAAATTAGACTTTTAAAACCTCCTTGTGTCATTGCACAACCTCCTAAGTGACCTACCATGGTGTGACACTTACCGTCACAGCGCAACTTGACTCCCTCAAACAAAATCTCAACTAATCCTCCACCTATTTTCCTCAAATCATCTCCCAATTCCCCCAAATACTATAACATAAAAAGTAATGGGAAAAAATATTTTGTGGCTCAAATACCATCATCACTCCATGAATCCCAACTAGAAGAACCCTAAAAATTATCTCTATGGGGATTTACATTTTAGTAACCATGGCCATGTCACAAAATTCATTTGATGAAAAATAAAATAAACTCCAAAGAACCTTCACATCATGACCGAATCCTCCACATCATGACCATAAAATTAGCAAAGGAAAAAATTTAAGAGTAAAAAAGCCCATACATAAGAATATCCCTATGAATTTAAGGTTTTACTTTACCAAAATCCTCTATAAAACCCTAAATTTTATCACCAAAAATGTCGTGTTGTGACCTAACTTTCTCCCACAAAACAAAAAAATCCTTAACTCTCATGGCCTGCACATCAGAGTCATGACACCTCCCCATGTCATAATACAACCTCCCAATAGACCTCCCATGGTTTGACACCTATTTCCACACTGCAACTCAACTCCCTCAACCAAAATATCAAATCAACCTCCACCTATTTTCCTCCAAACATCTTCCAACACCTCCAAATCCTAGAACATGAAAAGTAACATATCAAAAAAGTTGTGCCGCATCATCACGGTCAACCCATGGGTTGACTGCAACATTGATCTGGACACACAGTCTGAGGACTGCGTGTGACAGAGGTAAGTGACCAACCTTATCCAACCACGTGCGGCACGAACTGGATGCCAACGGGCGTCCGGGATGGTGGAGTGAACCGTCCCACCATTGCAGGCTGGGCCGAATAGACAACCGGGCCGCTGGGCAGCCCGGTGGGGCAGTACCGGTCTAACCAAGTTAGACTGGGTTGGAGAATGCAGACCGAGTCACTAGGCGACCTGGCGGGCTAGACCCACAATTGAACCGGGTTGGGTCCAGCAGAGTCAAATGGTCTAGGCCAAATTGAGTCGGCCCAGACCCAACTAGGTCGGGTCGGGTTGTCCAAAACTAGGTTGAGTCATTTGGGACCCTCAATTCAAGTTGATCGGGTCGGTGTGACTAAGTCGGACCGGGACCGGACACAACCGGCCCCTATTTACTAAAACGCCAATATCTTTCAAACCAAGTATCCGATTGATGCGCCGTCTGTGGCGTTGGGACCTTTGTGATGAGATGGTCCTTTAGGTATACTCTATGTGAGAATTCATGGTAGTTGATATATGATTGATGTCTTGAGGACTAGATTCTTCTAGAATCAAGCGTGCTACGAGTTGGAATCCTAAAGTTGGTTGTGACATGAAGGATATGAAGAGAGGGACATTAGTGTTCCAGTATCCAAGTGGATCTCAGTGGTCCAGTAGATCAGTGGGCCTCAATGGTCCGGTAGAAGAGCAGACCTCAATGTTCCAGTAGACAAGCAGAACTCAGTGGTTCGATAGCCAAGTAGACCTCAGTGGTCCAGTAGCTCAGCGGACCTCAGTGGTCCAGGAGTAGAGCAGGCCTCATTGGTCTAGTAGTTAAGCGGACCTCAGTTGTCCAGCAGTCGAGCAGACCTCAACGGTCCAGTAGTGGAGCATACCTCGGTGGTCTAGTAAATGAACAAAACTTAGTGACTCATCAGGGATGAGTCCCTCAATAGTACAAGATGATTTAGCTTTACGACTAAGAATATTACTTTTTATACTTTGAGTTATACCTGGTGCGAGATATCTTTTCTTGTGGTCTTGCTTTGTGGTCTTACCTTTATTTTTTGGGGTCCCTGCTGAGTATTGTGTTACTCACCTATGCATGGGCTTCACCCACACGTGTCGTGTCTTGTGTAGGTGATCGATGCTTTGACAGAGACCTTGGTGGTCCAGGATCAGGTGCTGCTCAGTGAGATGGTACAAATGGGTGTAATTCTATGGATATAGGCAGATACCCTTCACCTACCCTTTAGGTAGGGTCTTGAGAAGACAACCCATGGAAGTTGTACTTTACATTATGCTTTTGGGCTTTTATTCTGGCCCCTTTGTACTTTTAGTTGTATTGTAATCTCAGTAGTTGTCTCAGTGACGATTTTGGTTTACTTTGTGTTTACTTTCCGCAGTTTGAGCTTTGTGTGTGTGTATAGGTTTAAAGGAAAATACCTTCTATTTTTGGGATATGCCTATTTCGTTCTAGTCACCATTGATTAGCCACTGAAAGTGGCTAATATTAATTGTAAATATCTTAATAATAATGTGTTCCAAAGTCTATAAACATCATTTTTATTACATCATATAAATTGAACTTCATTTCTCATCTCAAATGAAATTCATGTTTAAAATGAAAATTTGGGCCCAGTCATTCATCAGTTTGTGGAAAAAATTATATTCATTTTTTTGAATTTGATATTTTGGAATATGATTGATCACTTTATTTAGAACATTTTTTATTTTAGGATTTATGGATGAATACCAATGGAAGATGGCGATTTTTGGGGATGAATGCAGAACTTTTCTGGAGAAAGCATAATGGGCCTAAGGCCCATCAAACAAATGTGGGGCCCACAAACCAAGCCCAATGAAGCTAAAAATTTTACAGTAGAAAAATAAAAATATGGGTATCATTTTATTCAACTATATCCAGATCTAATTCCAAATTTTTCATGGAGATATATGGATCTGAAGTTAACATTTAAACGGCTGGCCCGACCTAAACGCCCATAATGTCTTCCCACCATTTCGATCATAAATTCCAAAAGGGTGTACCAAATTTCCTGAAATTTTTACAGATAATAGAGGAGAAATGTAAGAGAATATTTCACTTATACGACCCCTCTAGATTTGGTTTCCTTCAATTACAAATTCACATGTCAAAATAGTGTACGAATCTGGATGAATTTCAGGGTCAACTTCGAAACGTCAAATTTCCTTGATTTTCTCACCCTCCTTTTAACTCTCCCAATTAATGGAGATGTAATTTATTGTTGGGGGTGTATCTAAGGCTCTGAATATTCCTATATAAGGATCTGGTGGTGAATTAAATTAGCATCAAATTTTTTTTTGGAATGGAAGTTTTTATTTTCTTTCAATTGTATTGTCATGCTTTCATTTTGTAATCGCTTTGCCAATTTCTCCCATGTAAGTTTTTAGTTCACCTTCTTTTAATTAATAAAATATCATCATCATATTCTCCTTATTAATTTCTTATTTTTTTTTCATATCATGTTTATATCATTGCCTTATAGAGTGAAGTTATTCACATTATCTTTTGTGAAACTCTTCACACAACAGTGGAGTGATTGTTATTTATTTTTTTCTTCTCCAATTCTACCATCATAAGTATACTACCCACTTTCATTGATATAATAGCATCAATGGAAGGCTAATACTATAATGGGTTGATCCAAGGGAGTAGAAAGGGGTGAATTGGATGTTATTTTTTAATTTAATAATTTTTAATCAATTCTATTTTTGAGATTTTAATTCAATGATGTATGTTATCCTTTAAACTCACCAATTTTAAGCATACACATCCTGAGGGCTAAAAGGATCCTCTACCTTGGAGTTCTCATCAATATGATCCTCCAAGTGTATAAGTGATTAGCCTTAGGATAGTGAAAACTCAAAATTGGTGAGTGATTTGGGATGGTTGTATTTTTTTAAAGGAAACACTTGAATTTAAGACATTTAAATAATTTAAAAAGAAATTCATCCAATACACCCCATGCCTTAACCAAAGATCAACTCATGATTTTAAATTGAATTCACTTAAGTCTTTAAAATATCAAATAATCCAATCAATTCAAACTAAATTTAGCCACTTAATCACCAAATCAATACCATCAAATTACCTTCTTAGAATACGTGTTTCTTAGGTTTCTTATTAGGTCTCTGAGGATCGATAACCCAAGTCATACTACAATGACTGCTTACACCATACAAATTGGGTAAATTTGGGCACAACCAAATTTTGACGCAATTTTTGGGGACCAAGTAAGTTACCTTATGACATCTTTTTATTCTCCCCCATTTCTCTTTTCTCATCCCATTTCTCTTCTCTTTCCCCCTTTCTTTTTTTCTACTCTCAAAAATCAAAATTCAAAATTTTCAAATATATAAAATGAATTATAATCAACAATATCCCTTCACAAACTTAGGATGGAATCAATTAGTAAATCCACATTGGGAATCACTAATATTTTTTAATTACTTTGATCAACCTTTGAATGAATACCCCACACCCGATAACATGAATGATATTTGTAATGATGAATGTTTAAAAGATCAATTTACATACCTATCAATAATGATTAAAAAGATAAATAATTAAGAATTCCCTGATGTACAAACATCTATCAACCATAATCCTGAAAAAATTCATGAAAAATTGTGTGAAAAAATGGTTAAAATGAATTCAGAAGTTTCATCACTAGGATTAGAAATACAAAGCATTGAGACTTCTGAGGAATCCATTCCCACTTAGGATGTCTTTTCCTCATCACCAATAGAAGAATATTTTATCCCAAAAACCACTCATGAATTTAAAAAAGAACTAACCTTTGGATATGGGATAACTGAAGAAGATCAAGGTGATGTTGAAGGGTATTTAAATCAGGAGGAAATTAATTTTTTGGATTCACAAGGGAAAAATTTGTCTTCATGGATTGAGTGTCAGAAATATTGCTCTAATAATTATTTTTTTGAATCACCTTTCATTGAACCATTGAGAGAGATAACAAATATTGAGCCTATACCCACTCCCGACATTCAAATGGACAATTTTGGGGAAGAATCATATTTTCAAAAGGAACCAATTATTTCCAAAAAAATTGTAGAAGAATCAAATTTGGATTCAAATTTCTATTATTCTTTGAGAAAATTCAATCAAACTGAACTCAAAGTTGTGATCCTTCCTTCCCCAATAAAGAATACCTCCATTTATGATAACCTAGACCATTTAATTATTATCCATTTTCATCAATAATCCCACAAAGGATGAATGACCCTTGAAATCGTTGGAAAGACTCCAGATGAAACTCAATAAACCATTACCGAAATCCTTGGACTTTTATACTCATTGATAAACATGGGATTTAACATGACACAAATTTTAAACAAATAATCAATATAAATCTTGTTGAAGTGGAGAAATATGGGTTTATTAAAATGTTGAAAGTTGGAATTGGATAAGTTGGGGGGTACAAGTCGAGCTAACGACGTTAAACAAAAGTACTTCATGGGTTGCAACCCATGGTTTTCATGTTTCCAATCATTGTGAATAATCTTTATTTTTTTTATTTTTTATTTTTCATATAATAAATTACCATATACTGTTGACCTATTCTTATTTTATGAGTAAGGATGGGTATGAAAGGTGAGTGCCATATTCATCTGTGTCACATGGTGTGATCTCTGAGTAATACCTTACCCAGAAAATTAAAAAGAATACAATGTATCATCAATTTATTTTATTTTTTTATGTAAAAAATAATATATATATATATATATATAATAAAAAAATTAAAGGACACATCGTAGGTCATTGGGAAAATTCTATCACAACCATCCAAGATGCTGAGACTCGAACCCAGGATTAAAGGGAGACTGTGGCATGCGCTTTCATCATAAACCACCAAGTGACTTCATTACATGATTATCATTTTAAATTTTCTCTTTAAACACCTCTCCCATACCCCCTTCTAAGTTTTCATTAAACACTAGGGACATTGTTATTCTATGTTGGGGAGAGATAAAAAATGATTTTTTTGTGAATAAAAACATGCATGAAAAGAAAAATTCCATTACTCTTGAACATGATAACACACATTAAAAACTCTAAAAATTGGATATCAAATAATTTTTCATGCCTTGATTCTGATTTTAATGCAAGTTTATGTCCATGAGCTTAGTTTTTGGAAAGTGTGATTGTCTGATGTGATTTTTCAAAGTTTTCATTTTCATCCTCTTAATAAAAATTCCGCAATGCATTTCTACTGAATTTTGGGTGTAAATTTGAGTTCTTGGGTTCCTTTCATTATAGAATCGGGTTATGGGGTCACTTTTAGTTTAATTTGAGTATCCAAAAAAACAAAAAAAAAATAAAAAAAATAATGACCACATAGAGAAATGTTTTTTCCAACTTTGTGGTGTCTGACACTTGGGGATCGTGACTCTATAGTTTTCTTGCCCAGAGTTAAGCATTGTGTCTCTATTTTAGAGCATGTAATTGACAATATGAATGGTTTCCGGCACTTGGGGATCGTGACTCCATAGTTTTCTTTCCCAGATTTATTCTTTTCATATCTATTGTGGTTTAAAAAATCAACAAAAAAATCAAATAAAAGAATGGATACTCATCTTAAGATTTAATGTGATTCCCACCAAGTGCTTCCATTTTCCCCCTTAAACAAAAAATGGGCCTCGTGTCTTTTGTGATGCACAACACATCATCATGCTTAATTGAAATTAGATGAAATGTGACAATGAATTTTAACAAAGGAATGGGATTGGGCTTGGGATATGCTTATGGACCTAGATTTTTTTAAATAATTTGGATGTTTGTCATAAATTTTTTGGTATGAGGTCTTTGGGTGAGCACTGTGTTTTAAAATGTTTTTGGAAAAAGATAATTTGAATTTCATATTTGATATATATTTTTCTCGAGACTAGAAAAACTCAAGTTGGGAGGCATGATTAGCCATTGAAAGCGGCTAATATTATTTTTCAATATCTCCAAAGTCCAAAAACATCATTTTTATTGCATTATATAAATGGAACTTCATTTCTCATCTCAAATGCAATTCATGTTCAAAATGAAAATTTGGGCCCAATCATTCATCTGTTTGTGGACAACATTATATTCATTTTTTTGAATTTTATATTTTTGGAATATGATTGATAACTTTATTTGGAACATTTTTTCTTTTAGGATCAATGAATTAATATCAATGGAAGATATAGATTTTTGGCGATGAATGCAGAACTTTTTTGGAGAAAGCATAATGGACCTGACGCCCATCAAACAAATGTGGGGTCCACAAACCAAGCCCAATGAAGCTCAAATTTTTATAGTATAAAGATAAAAATATGGGTATAATTTTATTCAACTGTGGATAGATCTAATTTCAAAGTTTTCATGGATATATATGGATCTGAAGTTAACATTTAAATGGTGGGCCCGACCTGAACGCCTGTAATGTCTTCACATAATTTTGATCATAACTTCCAAACGGATGAACCAAATTGCCTGAAATTTTTACAGATAATAGAGGATATATGGAAGATAATATTTATCTTCTACAACCACTCCGGATTCTGCTTCCTTAAATTAAAAAATCACATGGAAAAACGGTGGACGAATCTGGATGAATTTCCTGGTCAACTTCGAAACGTCAAATTCCCTTAATTTTATCACCCTCCTTTTAACTCTCCCAATTAATGGATATGTAATTTATTATTGGGGGTGTATATAAGGCTCTGAATATTCTTATATAATGAGCTAGTGGTGAAGGTAATTAGCATCAAATATTTTTGTTTGGAATGGAGGTTTTTATTTTCTTTCAATTGTATTGTCATGCTTTCATTTTTGTAATCACTTTGTCAATTTCTACCATGTAAGTTTTTCATTCACCTTCATTTAATTAATAAAATATAATCATCATCATATTATTCTTAATTTCTTATTTCATTTTTTATATCATGTTGATATCGTTGCCTTAGGGAGTGAGGTTATTCACATTATCTTTTGTAAAACTCTTCACACAACGGTGGAGTGATTGTTATTTATTTTTATTCTTCTCCAATTCTACCATCATAAGTCTAATACCCTCTTTCATTGATAGAATAGAATCAATGGAGGGATAATAATATAATGGTTTGATCCAAGGGAGTATCAAGGGGTGAATTGGATGTTATTTTTTAATTTAATAATTTTTAATCAATTCTATTTTTGAGATTTTAATTCAATGATGTACATTATACTTTAAACTCACCAATTTTAAGGATACACATTCCGAGTGCTAAAAGAATACTCTAACTTGGAGTGCTCATAAATATGATCCTCCAATTTTATAGGTGATTAGCCTTAGGATAGTGAAAACTCAAAATTGGTGAGTGATTTGGGATGGTTGTATTTCGTTAAAGGAAACACTAGAATTTAAGACATTGAAATAATTTAAAAAGAAATTCATCCAATACACCCCATGCGATAACCAAGGAAAAACTCATGATTTTAAATTGAATTCACTTAGGTCTTTAAAATATAAAATAATCCAATAGATTTAAACTAAATTTGGCCACTTCATAGACAAATCAACACCCTCAAATCACCTTCTTAGAATGCATGTTTCTTAGATTTCTTCTTAGGTCTCTGAGGATCGATAACCCAAGTCGTACTACAATGACCGCTTACACCATACAACTTGGGTAAATTTGGGTGAAACCAACCATCCCCTGGCCTATGGAAGGCAGTCTTGGGGTAGTCACGGTATGAGCCCTGGGGGATGGTTCGTGATAGGAATTCTAATCAAAATCATAATCAGAAACATCCCTAGTGTCAGTAGGAATAATAAGATAGTTTCCATTTGTGGTAGAGGCTAACGTAGGTTGGGTAGGTTGTGGTATAGATTTAGATACAAGGTCTTGTATTACCACACACCTATTAACTATTCAAAGGTGTTGGAATTCTTGTCTATGATACAAGACAAATGGGTTAACAAAATAGGTTGTAAAAGTGGGAGGAGTTGAAGAAATGGGTAAGGTAGGAGGAGCCAAAACGGTAGTGTTGCCAATGTATAGGTAAAGTTCTATAAATCTAGTAAAATATTTTACTACTATTGATTCATGTTCTATTTCATAAAAATAAAATCTCTTTGTTTTCTGTAAAGGCTTCCAAAATAAGAGTAAGAACTTTCAACTTCTCAACTTAAGAATTGAATTCTTGAGTCAAGGGTGGAATCCTAATATCACTAGACAATGATCTAAACATAGTATTTAGGTATGAATTGGTGAATATACTGTTGATATAGAAGTAAATAGATCTTATAATAGTATCCCTATCTATACCTTCTTGTTTGACATATTTTCTGACCAATTACAAGGTATGAGCAGCATGGGTATGAAAACCTTCGAATTCCATTTCTCTTTTTCACTATAACTCATAAAAAATAACTCTAAAATCATATATTATGAGTTTTATGATTCATTATTAATTAAAAATAGATGTCACATGAGCAGGAGGAGGTACTGAGGAAGATGAAGAGAGATCAGCTGAAGTAGAATACTGAAACAGAGCATTTAGAAATATATGATCTAGCATCAACATCATATCTGAAAGATCTGCCTGTAGATCACTATCTTGATCTCTAAAATAATCAATATCATTTCCCATAAGTTATAATTTGATATGGAATATTTTTTGAATATGAGAAATCAGTAAAGTCACTATCATGTCTATACCTTCCTCTTTAACTGGCTCCATTGAGTTTCCAAAGCCAAGGAACAATTATTTTAGCATGCCCATAAAGACTAATTTGAATTCATTCAAATAATATTTTTTCGCATAGGATTTGGAAGGGGTGGAAATAGGTACAGAAGTAGATAGATAAAAATTCATCTTCCTACCATCTAAATCATCCTCAATATCCACTAAATTGGGTCCCAAATATTGAACTTCAGATTCATCATCAGCTTCATATTCAACTACAAGAATATCTGTATAGAGATATCCAATAAGTATTATATAATTTATTTTCACATGTTCCTCAATAGTCTTGGTTTGAGTAAGACCAAATATATCATGATCTACTAAAGTTATAATAGGGGATGCATAAACTCTTTCTTAAGAATCAATCTTAGCTATCAATGATCCTTCAAGATATATTTGAGAAAAACAGATGGAAGGTCCACCATGCTTAGCTAGTCCCCCCCCCTCCATATCCATAATTGTAAAATCTTGCACTAAATCATTGGCATGATAGGAGGAAGAAGTATTACTAACCTTAGGTGAAATTCCCTAAACACCAAAGGATGTCAATAAATTCTAAGGGTTTAAACCCCTGATATATGGGGGATTTACCCTTTAATAACACACACACACACATAACACCCACATATCATGAAAGAATAAATAAAACTAGAGAAATATATATAAATGATGCATAAACCAAAACCCATCCATAATAAATGTGACCAATCCATCAATAAATAATGAAATATGGATGAACATCAGAGTAACAGTGGGATAGTAAGATATAGAAACTAAAACTATAAAGTAAAAAAAGACTCGTCCATTGAGGTGGCACCACTCCTGACAAAGATATGAACCAAATCCAATATCCAACTCCACCAACTATGATAAAAACATCATAGAGTAACACCAAAAAAGTAAAAAACTAGTCCATTTCATGTGTCATGGAAAACAACGTCTGTATATGCACCAAAGTGTATATATAGGGGGTGAGTAATAATACCCAATAGGAAACACCTAGGAGATTTTTCCCACATTCCACTAAGACTAGATTTGGGTTAGCTCATTGGATATAAAATAGGTAGGAAGAATATCAAATTAGTAAACAATTTTCATAATATAAAATATATTAAATGAATGGGATTTCAAAAATCTATTTTACCACAATATTTTCACTTTAAAAAACAGAAGCAGTTCATAATTTAAAATTTTTCATAATCATACATGTTCTAACACACACACACCCATGGATGTTTAATGACACAACTATACTCATGAGCATTGATATTTCCTCCACCAATTCATCTCTTAGTAGAATGTTTCCCCTTGCGCCTTTCCATTCAGCATCAAGAACCAAGTCTATTTCAATAAGGCCCTGAAAAATGCTACCATGAACACACACCAACTCATGCCTTTCCATATGGTACTCACAACCCATTATAACAAGTACACATTTCAGAACCATATTTTATTTAAGAAAACACTTTTAATCAATTTAATAACCCATTATGAAATGAAAAAACAATAAAATTTCAAATCCAACCAGTAATAACATCATCAATAGAGTTTTACTAGGGAAAATCCATTGAAAAAGGCAAGATAAATCTTTTGGAAACCGAAAATCCTTTGATTTCTAATAAATCTGTAATGAAGGAAAAAACACCTACCTCAAATTAGTTTGGAATAAAGGATTTAAGATGATTCCAAAAACCTAAACTCTTCCTTCAACTTCAATATTAAATCTTAATTGGATCTCATAAAAACATATCCAAACACATATATCTAGGTATTACAATACCAACCTATGTTTTTTTTCAAGGAAAACCAAGTAGATCTAAGATGATAAGGGATAATGAGATCCAAATATTTGATTTCCATAATCAAACACTCAAAGGTTCATTTGAATCAGATTCTGGATATTGAAGATCACTAAAAATCGCCTAGGTTAGACCTAGAAGTTGAGAGGAAGAAGAAAAGGAATTGGGTGAGGATTTACAACCGCTTGAAGGGTTAAAACTGGTTGTTCCCAACCATATTCATGACTAGAATACCACATTCATGTTGTGAATAACCGATCAATCACTTATGATGAAATACCCATCGCCACAGTTTTATTTTCTGGAAAAACAGTTTCACATCATAAACATGTATCATGTCATGAACCACCTTAAGCATCCACTAGGTGAAATCCATTCATTCTATGAAACATTTAATGGAATATTCCCAAAAAAATCATTTCATGACTTTCCTATTCACAACATGAATTTTTCTTGTAGAAAAAATTATAGTCTAGTTTCTATTTACTCATCATGAACCTTCCATAAATGTATTCCAATGAATCCAAACCTATAAGAAAGGAATAAAATGACGGTGTACCTTAAACTGAGGGTGCTAAATTCTCCCCACCATTTGGATTTTTGTCCCTGAGAAGCTGTAGATCAACATTTACCTTGAATAAATCAGGTCATTGATCCCACATAAACTTCTCTTATCCCCATGTTTCCTCTTAAACCTAACCACGTTTCCATAAAACTCATACCAAATATATAGATATTCCTCACAAGTCCTTTTAATTTCTATCCAAAATTTGTATCAGTTCATAGATAAAATTTGCATCAGGATCAAGAGTAACATGGTCCCAACTGATTACATGACTGGGATCCTATTGATACTTGTTCAGTTGAGAGACATTAAACACATATGAACAATACTGAATCTCAGGAGTAAGGATAACTGATACATAATAGTTCCAGTTCATTCAAAAAACTCGAACATTTCTATATATCATGGAGTCAATTTCCCTTTCTTCCCCAAGCATAGTTGACCAAGTCTTGGTGAAACTTTCAAGAAGATGCAATCACTCACATTGAAATATAAGGTTCAATGATGATTATCTATGTACAATTTTGGATGGCTTTGATCTATATCCATTCACTTCTAAATCATCTAGATTTTCTCTATAATCTCATAAACAAGACTCATTCTAATCAATGATGTCTCTCCTGTTCCCACCCAATATAGTGGAGAACAATAATGGTAGCCATATAAATCCTAAAATAGGTCCATATATATCATCTCATGATAATTTTTATTATAAAATAACTCCAATGAAGTAATGTGGTCTTCCTAATAGCTATTAAAGTCCATGACATAAGCTCTGGGCATATATTCCAATATCTAAATTGTGTGTTCTCACTACCCATCAGTCTAAAGATGATATTTAATGATCATGGACAGTTGACTTCTGATATCCTATTGTAATGATCTCAAGAATAGAGAATTGAATTGATGATCTCTATCATATACAATCAAAATTGGAACTCCATGTAACTTAACCAATTCTTAAATATATAAATTCTCTAAGTCCTTAATTGTGTTGGATTATATAATGGATATAAATTTTACCGACTTGGTGAGTTAATCCACAATCACCCAAATAGAATCATACTTTTGTAACATTCTTGGTAGACCTGTGATAAATTTCATTGTAATTTGTTTTCACTTATATGAAGGTATGGGCATAGACTGCAACATATCAAATGTACATTGATGTTTAGGCTTTACCTATTGACTAGTTAGGAATTTTATAAAAAAATTAAAATTGTGCATCCCATACCTAACTGCCAAAAAAAAAATTAATCACCTTATACATCTTCTAAATGATCAAATTAATATCTCATTTTGAATGGTGATATACCAAAATAAGTTATTCCTAGAAAGAATGAGGGGATACAGATCAATTCTAAAAGTGTAACAATGAGTTTGAATCCTTTTTGCAGCTATTTGATGCCTCTCACACTATTTAGGTTTCACCTAATGGTGATGTAATAAAGATATAACAATTAATCCTCTTTGAAAAATTCTATCAAGTATAGAATAAATTTAACTGGAAAGAAAAATATAATCTCATTCTATTTAGAACAATCCATATGCATGTAAGTGATCAAGCACAACAGCTACCATTGGTTATGAGCTTCCCTAACCACTTAATTATATGATTTACAATTCCAAACATCTTCCATAGAATTCCCTTTATTGGTCATGTATAACAATTCAAAATCAAAAATCTAAAGTTAATCCATCCATATATGTTTCCTAAAGTTCAAGTATCACTAAGAAAATATATATTTAAAATTCCTATGGTTAGTGAAAACTACGAAATTTTCTCTAAAGAGATAATTTTGCAAAGTCTTTAAGTTATAGAAAACTATAGCTAATTCTAGGTTATGTATTGGATAGTTTTTCTCATGAATTCACAACTACCGTAAAACCATAGGCAACAATATGGTCTTCATGCATGAGAACACAACTAAGACTATATCCAGATGCATTTAAATATACAACATAGTCATTACATGGTTCTGGAAAAATTAGGATGGGTGTTGTAGTAACCCCACCCACCAAAGCCTACCTATCCAGTGATAAGCCAAGTGTGACACCACAAGCCATCCTTCTATAGGCTAGGGGATGGTGACAAGTGCTAAGTAATCATATGAAACACATGGTTGGCCTTAGCCTAAGTTACCTATACACGTGCACGCATCTATAAATACCCATAAAATATTGAAAGGAAAAAAATAAAATTTACACCAATACAAGTATACAACTATATCCCAAAATAAAAATATGAAAAAATTACTAGAAAGCATAAAGGTACAAATAAAAGCCCATAAAAACTATAAAATAAGTCAAACCATCTAGAAGGAGGGGATTTAAGTCTAATGTAACACTTGTAATAAGCTATGATTAATCTAACTCGATTATCATTTGTCTTATCCTGGTCCACAAATCATCTTTATAAGATATGAGGTGTGTGGGTAGAGCCTATGCAGGGGTGATTATAACAATACCTAGTAGGACACCCCAAAACCACTAAAGGTAAATCATCAAGATAGTTTTCAAATAAACATCATAATGGAATGTCAACCAGAATATGAGACATACAATAATAATCTAGATATACTTGAGATAGACACTAAGTTTAAGGATAAGGTCACAACCGTAAAGCTATCCTAGGATTCCTGCTCGAGGTTTTAAGGTAATTCTCACCTAGGAGAACTCACTCCACATGTCTAATAACATTAATAGTTATCCTTTAAGAGTTCATGATCATCAGGACTCACCATAAATAAGTATACACTAGAGTTCATAAGGGATCGATACATAGATAGGGGATCACACCCTAGTCTATAGGGGGAACCAAAAACCCTAACTCGATTAACCCACTAAGTAGGGGATCAATGCTTAAGTATGTTGGTCATGTTGATTCATAAACCCCACCTAGGGAATAAGATACAATAGAGGATCCCACCATGGGACTTAAAAGGTATTCCTAAAACTCTATTTGAGACTAATCTCATAGAGGGGATCACATCCTATGCTCCAGACATGATGCCACACTCTACCCTCATGGAGGATGGAATGAGGGAACACACCCTAAGTAAATTGGTCCATGTTGAAGAGAATAAGGGCCCCAAACAACCCTAGAGAAATACATGGAATATATTGGGATTAAAATACATGTATTTCCAATCTCGGGTCTTCCAGTGTGCTCTGACTCATGCTCGTGTACTTTGGATCATGCTTGTGTACTTTGGTCATGCCCATGTACTTTGGTTGTGCTCATGTACCTAGTTGTGCCTGAATTCCAAATTGTTCCCATGTACTATAGTCATGCCTATGTACTTGGTCATGTCTAATCTTGTGCACCCCTAGGGTATATGCTGAAATTCCATCTATAGGTTACATGATGTGTGACACTTGTCACACAACATGTAATATTTTATTTCATGTGTAAGCCCTAGCACCACAAGGGGGGCCACATAGTGTGTATTCTTCAGACTATATGTCATGTTATAAGGAATTTTTTAGAACCTATAGGTTCTTCACACATCCTCTCTCACCACTGATGCCTTGAATTATTCCACCAATCTTGCCCTAAAATCATGGATCTAGGTTGACCAAGCTCTACCATCATCAGTGGCTGGATTTTGGCCATCTAATCTATTCAAGAAAAGATTATAATCCCTCCATATAATCATTGCATGTTAAAACATGAAACAAGAAACACCGATATGATCCCAATCCACATCTAATCATCCCCCATCATCATCATACCTTGATCACTTTGTCGATCATGAACCCAAACCCATAATGTTGATCTATTGTACGAATGAATGATTTCACAATTATCATCCACCAGGTATTGGTCAAACCACTGACCAAATAAAATACTGGAAATGAATGTGAGAAGAATTGTGGGAGAAAAAAACAAAACAAAACAAGAAGAATGAAACTCAACCATTGTCCGGGATGTCCTAGATTCGTTGTCGTTAGAAAAATGAACAAAGAACCAAATATCAAGAGTAATATTAAATTCCTATTTCTAAGAAGATAAAGTAATACCCACAAACATGATCGACCTATGAATCAATATGTTAGTGGATTGGATTATATTTTATCATGAGATAATTAATCAAAGATTAAACTAATGAAACACAAACAACCTACCTTAGATTTGGATCAATCACTGATAAAGAACAATCGCACGTCACTGTCATTGGTGAGATCCACAAGCTCTATTGGCACACCAAGACAAAGCATGATCCATCGTTGATCATCCAAGAATCATCCTTTTATGTCCCTCTCTAAATCCATAGGGTTATACATCTAACCCTAGGGTTTTCCCATAACCATGCTTAAATAGATAAGTTTAGGTATGGTGAATTAAATAAACATTAAATTAATTGATTAATTTATCATTTTATAAATCCTACCATGATAGCTATTTTACGAAACACCTAACTCCAATGAAGGTTATGTTACACCTAGGGTAAAACCTAGGTATCAGATTTAATGACAGTCTTATATTTTTTATCTAATATCCTATTTGTGATTTATTCCATTATTTCTAAAAAACTGTACACACATGATATAATATATTTAATATTTTTATTATATTAATATTGATCCTCCCCAGGTCTCATAATTTCTCACTAACTCAAAGCATATCCTTAAAAATATTCCTTAAAATATTCCAAAGATTTATAAGGAAAAAATAGAGTCGTTTCATTCTCCCCACCTTAGGGGTTTTCTTCCTGAAAATCAAAAATATTACTCAAAAAGATGAGGGTATTGGGCTCGCATCTGGTTCCTCTCACTCAAAGGAGCTATCATGAAGGTTAATGTGCTACAATCGAACACACTCCAAGGGAATTTCTCACCCATGAAGGATCTTCTCCTACCAATCAATGATCTCTACTGGGTACTTTGTAAAGGTATCTCCATCCTTGATGTCTATCTCACACCAGTCGATGACATGAGATTGGTAATACACATAACTCCTTCGCTATGACACATGGAATATATCATGTACCCAATATAAATACATAAATAGGTCTAAGTGGTATACTACCTCTCCCACCCTATTAAGTATTTGGAAAGGGGAAATGAATCTTAGAGATAACTTGTCACCCTAAACAAATCTCCATAATCTACACTAAGATTAGATCTTCATAAACACATGGTCTCCCTCCTCGAAATCCAAGGGATTTTTTCGTTAATCTGTATAAGGATTGTGATGACTTTGGGTAGCCCCGATACTCTCTTGGATTATATGCACCTTTTCTTTCATTTCTCATACCAAATCTGGGCTCATGAGTGCCTACTCTCTAGGGTCATTCCAATATACTGGTGACTAGTAGTGTCTCCCATATAAGGCCTCAAATGGTGTGATATCAATGGTGGAATGGTAGTTTTTTTGTGAAAAAACTTCACTAAGGGTAGGCTATCCTTCCAACTATGGAAAAAAATAAAACATGCAATTGTGCATCATATTCTTTATAACCTAAATGGTCTACTCAATCTGGTTGTCAGTCTGGGGGTGAAATGTCATGCTCAAACACAACTGAGACCCTAAGGCCTATTGTAATGCTCTCTATAATTATGATATGAAGCAATAATAATGGTATGAAATGATAATAGTGGTAACTCCATGAATTTGGGATAAATCCTACATGTAAAGGCTTCTCAATCTCTCCACTAAAATATTCTCTCAAATAGATAGGAAGTGGGTTGACTTGGAGAGTCAATCTACAGTCACCTAGAATTTTTTGTGACCTCTATAAAATTATGGGATCTAAATCACTAATTCCATAGATATACCATCCCACTTTCACTCTGACACCTCAATGGTTTGGGCTAAACTAGTTAGAACCTGGTGCTCAACCTTCACCAACTGAAAAGTGGTACATCGAGAGATAAAATCCGCTACACACTTCTTCATTCCTAGCCATCAGAACTTATGTGGAAGGTCCTGGTAAATATCCACCACACTCGAATGTTCCACCAAGGTGAATATATTAAACTCCCTCAAAACCCCCTCTTGCAACATTACTGGTACCATATCCTATCCTTGGAAAAGGATGAAATAATCCCCACCTTCGGAAAATCCATCAGGAGAACATCTTGTAAATATATGAATATTAAATGTCTCATAGTCTAAATATTCATTATGATCCTACCTTACACATTGTAGAAGTGGAGGAGTAATAAACATAAACTGGTGGTAATTTTCACGATCCTCATTCACTAAGGACAACTGCAACAATGCCAATAACTTTGATGCCTAACTCAACAACTACGAACAAGATCACCTGTTGAGACCATCTTTCACCATGTTTCTCTTCCCAAGAGTATAAATATCTTAAATTCATAATATTTGAGGAAATATAATCATAGCCTATATCTCAAGTCGATTTCCTTCTGTATGAAGATATACTTGAGACTTTTGTGGTTAGAGTAGAAGATAAACTGCTCACCCATGAGATATGTCACCACATCTTTAGGGTAAAGACCACTTCTGCCAACTCCAAATCATAGTTCATGTATTTATGCTCATGGGTTCACAACTATCAATACCCATAGGAAATCATAATCTACTTATACAACATAACACAACTAAGACCAGTTTTGGAGGCATCATAGAACACTATGAACTCAACACCCCCTCTGGAAGTCTTAAGCTGGGGGTGCTCTTCAACATCCACCACAAATCCTAAAAAGACTATTGGAACCTATATGTATACATGAGAGGCTTCCCCTTTCTGGGCAAAGTATTAAAGGATGCCACAATCCTAAAGAAATAAATTACTAATCTTTGATAGCATTCTACCAACCCAAGGAAGCTTCAAACCTCAGTCATGCTCTTGGGTGGATCCCAAGATGAAACTACCTTAACCTTCACTAGATCCACTACTAATACTTCTTATGAGATTACATGTACTAGGAAGTGGAACTCTCAAATCCATAACTGACACTTTGAGATCATCCCTTAAACTATTGCACTCAAAGTATGTCTAGGACCATCCTTAAGTGTCTTGCATACTCCTCCTTAGATTCTGAGTACATCAGGATATCATTGGTGAAGACTACCACAAAGTGGTCTAATAAGGGATGAAATATCAGGTTTATGAGTCCCATGAAAACTATTAGGGAATTTATCATGCTTAATGGTAATAAAATTTACTTATAGTGACTGTAGAGACATCAGAATGTTGTTTTTGGTATGTCCTCATCCCAAACTTGGAGCTGGTGATAGCCTAATCTGAGTTCAATCTTAGAGAACCATCTCACCCCCTTCAGCTGGTAGAAGAATTCATTAATCCTCAATAGTGTATATTTATTCTTCACAGACACATGTTTTAGGTGATGATAATCCACACATAACCTCAAGATCCCATCTTCCTTCTCGGTGAACAAAACTAGGGCTGCTCAGGGTGACACATTAGGTATGACAAAGCCCTTCATTTGAAAATCTTCCAATTATACCTTCAGCTCATGATTTTCTATGAGATCAATTTGATATGCTGGAAAATATACCATAGCAGTTCTAGGTGCAGGCCTATATATAATTATATCTCTCTGTGGGGAGTTAAGACTGACATGTCCTTGGAAAAGATACCCTTGTACTCTGCTACTACTATAGGAAGATAAAAGATCATAGCATCTGCTGCTCCAATAGTAATGTTATTAAACCAGTGAGTAACTTTTTGTATCCTCCTATGTATAATCTCGTCCTTCTATGCTTGGGTTTCCTTATCATCAGTTAATGAAACCTTGTCCCATCCATGTGGACACACCACATCCTCTGCTTGTAATAGTAAATCTCTGCATGAGATGTGTATATCCAGTACATACCTAGTATAATTTCATAAGGCCTCATTACTACTAAAAATAGATCCTAAGGAAAGATATATCCTCTAAGATTCATGTCTCACTATTATCATAAGTGTGTGATCACTAAATCCCCTCCAGTGGGAGTCTCCAAATGCAAGGGTTGAGCCAAAGGTTCAACTAGAATCTCTAGGTCTCTAATTAGGGATAAATCAAGAAAAAAGTATCTCTAACTTATGTATACTAGTATTTTAGATAAGGTATAAAAGGCAAAGATCATACCTCTAATCGTACCTAGATCCTTCGGGTTATATGTCTTAACTTACTATAGTTTTCCTCATCCCTGACCATTGATTCCCTATTCCTGACACGGGCCACCTGAGGATGGTGTTGGAAAGAGATCAAAATGTCTACCACCTCCTACTATTCTCCCAGCTCATTTTCTAAATCCACCACCCTATGGACCTCCCTTCTTGAAAAACTACCTCTACTGAGGTAGTAAAACAACTGAATCTATATCAGTTGTATGGTGGGTTAGACAATCCTACGTGAGATGTCCCCAACCATCACAAGAGTAGCACCACCAATCTTTAGGCTAACTAGAACCATCCTGGGATCCCTAATCCATAGAACCTCTATCCCAAGATTTCCATCTAAAGTTTATCACATGACTGAATTCCTATGTCTATCTTAGGCTACTCATTTTTGAGGTATCAGATTCTATATACCCACTACCAATAATCACTATCAGCATATTCTTATCCAGAAATATCTGCACTACCAAAGAATGCTTGATAACTCCTGCATAAATAGGAATGTTAAGAGGTATCATACTAGCACAGATATATCTATAGATACTACAATATAATTTTTTTTCCTAGAAGAACACATATTGAACCATATATATGGAGTATCATGAGAGGTTAGTGAACCTTAACAAATACTTAAGCACAATCATAGTAATATATTGAAGCTGCAGAAGCTCTTGGATGCATGTTGCTCACAACGTAGCTAGGGAGAACTACTCTATGAAAATATTCTCAAACTTTTTCCATGATAGAGTCACCATGTCATACAAAAGAGTCATCAAACCCCACTTTTCACCTTAAAGATCCATGAATAAGGCTCCCCACTAGGACCACCATCTAATCTGGGGGTGTCCTATAAGGTGGAAAACTTACGTAGTTACCTCAAGCTAGTACTCAACTATCTAGGGGTATGTATTTCCACAAAACCAAATGGGTCACTATCTTTGAAACTCATTAAGTTCACTCAACCTATGATCCTCATCTGCTAATACTTTTGGTGCAATATGTTACTCAACAGGGGGTAGTAAGACTGGTAAATCCCCCAAAGGTACCACCTTATAAACATGTCACTATATCAAAGCCTTGTCACTAGGTGGATCATCTTTATAATTTGGTTATGGAATCCTAGCTAGAAATCATTGGGGAGACATATTAAAATTGATAATATTTACTGTGGTCAAGAGTATATCTAAGGATCTGACTCAATAAGGACAGGGAAACCACAACGCATTCCTATATGAGGCATGTGCCAATGTTTTCCCTACAACCAATTCCCATATGTATTGAGACAAAAAGTGGGTTATTATAATCATGGTTAATAGATACATTAATCTCCACACCAACACTAGATTCCATAGTCTGAGATCCAAAATCGAAACACTTTAATAATATTTTCCTAATACCAAAACCAAACTCATTGTTATACAATGTCCAAACTCTAATCATAGGATAAAACCTTCTTTGATACCACTCTGTCATGACCCAGACCACCAGGGGCCACCTCATTGGTGATAAGCTGAGTGAGACACCCCAAGCCTGCCTCCAATAGGCCAGGGGCTGGTGAAAAGTGTAAATTAGACATATCACACACATGATAGGCCTTATCCTATGGTTCATATACATACACACACATCTACAAATACACATAAAATTCTAAAAGTGAAAAATAAAACTGATACTAATTCATGTATACATTTATATCCCACAATCAGAGTATAAAAAAGTACTAAAAATAATAAAGGTCCAAATACATGCCCACCCAACCTATAAAAGAATTCCAACCTGCTATAATGAGAGGAATTTAGTTTAATGAAACACTTGGAATAAACCATGGTCATTCTATCTCAACTATGATCCATCTACTCATTCTCTATTAAGGACCTCGTCGAACAACCCGTCATCTGTATAAGACACTATGTGTGGGGGCATATCCCATGTAGGTGTGAGTATAACAATACCTAGTAGGACACCCCAAAATCACCAAATATAAAAGCATAAAGATAGTATCCAGATCTATATAATAAGGTCATATCAATAAAAATTAGATACATATAATAATTATCCAAATATGCTCATGATAGACACCAAGACTCAGGGTATGGTCACAACTGCAAAGCCATCCTAGGATTCCTTCTTGAGGATTCAAGATAATTATGACCTAGGATAAATCACTCCATGAGTATAATAACACTAATTTTACTACTCCGATAGGTTGTACTCAATAGGCCTCACCATGAAGTATATGTTGGAATGCATAAGAGATCGATACATAGATAGGGGATCACAACCAGGGCCATAGGGGACACTAAAAACCCTAACTCAATTAACCAATAAGTAATGGATTAATGCCTGAGTATATAGGTTGTGCTAATTCCTAAACCCTACTTAGGGAAGAAGATATAGTAGATTATCCCACCCTGGTACTCATGGGGGATTCCTAAAACTCTATCTAAGACTGATCCTATGGAGAGGATCATATTTTATTCTCAGGACATGATGCCACACTCTACCCTCATGGGGGATGGACTGAGGGAACGCACACTAAGGAAATATTCAATGATAAATAAAATAAGGGTCTCAAACTACCCTGGAGAAATTACATGACATTTACTAGGATTACACAGTTTTTTGTTCTTACCCTGGGTCTGCTCGTGTGCTTTGACCCATTCTCGTGTACTTCAGGTCGTGTTTGTGTACTTTGGTCATAACCATGTAGTTTGGTTGTTCCCATGTACCTAAACGTGCTTGATTATTGGGTTGTTCCCATGTACTATGGTTGTTCCCATGTACCCCTAGGGTACATAGTGAGAACCCATCTACAGGTTACATGGTGCGTGACACTTGTTACATGGTGTATAATATTTTATTTCTTGCGTAAACCCTAGCATTGTTGGGGGTACCACACTGCATGTGTTTTTTGGAATGCACACCATTTATTTTGGAATTTTTCATAACCTGTAGGCTCTTCATGAATCCACCACCACCTTTAATTTTTTCACCAATATTTCCTCGAAATCATAGATCTAGGTTGAATAATCCCCACCATCACTAGTGGTTGGATTATGTCCATCCAATTTGTTCAAGAAATGATTCCTATCACTCTGTTTCATCCCCACACACTAAACCATGAATCGGGAAACACTAATCTAATCCTTATCCACATATGATCATCCATCATCTTTATCGCACCTGAATCACTCAATAGATGATGAACACAAACTTGCGATGATGATTCATTACACCAACGAATTATTGGTCAATGATCATCCACTAGGTATTGGTCAAACTACCTACTAAAAAAATACTTCTGATAAACATGCAAATAGAAAGTGAAGAAAAACACAAAACCAAAACAAGATTAATGAACCTTATCTATTGTTTGGTTTGACCTCGATTCATTTTCGTTAGAATGATGAACAAATAACCAAATATCAAAAATAATATCAAATTCCTATTTATAGGAAGATAAATAAATACCTACAAACATAACCAACCCACGAATCAATTTTTTAGTGGAGTTGATTCAAGTTTGTCATGGGATAATCAATAGAAAATTAAACCAACAAAAAAATTCTCTACCTTAGTTTTGGATCAATCGCTAATGAATAATGGTCACACACCATTGTTGTTGTCTAGATCCATAGGCTATGTTAGTACATTGATCACCAAAGCACGATTCGTCATCAATCATCCAAGATTCCTCCTATGATGTCCCTCTCTCAATCCCTAGGGTTATATGTCTATCCCTAGGTATTTTACATAACCATGCTTAAATATAAGAGTTTATGTCTAGTGAATTAAATAAAATTAGATTAATTTATTTATTTATTATTTTATAAATCCATCAATGATGTATTTTTTATGAAATACCCAACGTTGATGAAGGTTGTATTGGGCCTATGGTAAAACTTATGTTCAAGATTTAATTGAGTTCTCATATTTCTAATATGAGAACCCTTTTTGAGTTATTCAATTATTTATGAAAAACTACACATGCATGTTATAATATATTTAATATTTTTATTATATTAATATCAAACCTCTGAATATCATGCTGACTCGACACCTAACCTAGAAAATAATTCTTAAAATATCCCAAAGATTTATAAGGTAAAAATAGATTCATTAAAAGTTACAAGGTGATATGAGCTTTAATCTCTAGAAAACATTAATGAAATTCATCTGTCCATGTGAATGGAACACTATTTCTTGTCAAATAATTCATAGGAGAATCAAGGCTTGAGAAATACTGAACAAAGTGATGATGATAGTCTGTTAATCCTAGAAAACTATATATCTAAAAAATTTGATTTATTCTAATATATGAATGCTTTTATCTTTTCAGGATCTAATGATATTCTTTATTTAGAAATGAAATACCTAAGGAAATTGACTTCTTGTATCCATAAGTCACACTTAGAAAACTTAACATATAAATGATGATCTCACAATATGATTAGTACAATTTTCAATGGCTCTTCTTGGTCATAATCCCTTCAATATTAAACCAAAATATTCAACAAATACAACAAAAAAGAATTGAGGTACCATTGGAATATATAATTAATTAATGTCATGAATACTGTAGAAGAATTTGTGAGACCCAAGAGCATGGTGACATATTCATAATGGTCATAGTGACTTCGAAATGTTGTCTTTGGAATATACTCTCTTTTGAATCTAAGTTAGTGATATCCTGAGCATATATAAATTTTATAGAACCACTTGGATCCCTTTAATTGATCCAAAATATCATTGATTCAAGGAAGATGATATTGGTTTTTAACCATAACATGATTTAGATTCCTATAATCAACACATAAGTGGAGATAGTAGTCTGATTTCTTTATAAATAAAACTATTGCATCCTAAGGGGATGTACTAGGTGAGATGAAGTCTTTAATTTCCAACTCTTCTAGCTGGACCTTAAACTCTCCCAACTCTATCAGAACCTTTCTATAATACAGTATAAAAACCAATTTTGTTCCATTTACTATGGATGTAAGTGTCCCATTCCCTTTTCTCTCAGTGGCGGTGAAGTTCATTGTTTCTAACTGGTTAGATGTGGTTCTATCCACTATCACTACTAGTCCTGTTATACCTATATTAATATCCCAATCCCCCCTTGAAAAGGTTAAGAGTTCCATCTAGGGATGTGAATGTCACTTTTTTGGAGTGTAGTATTTAATATGGTATTTAAACTCCATCATCCAGTTCATACCAAAGATTAGATCAAAAAAATACATCACCAGGACCGTAAAGTCTCAGAGAAATTATACTGCATCAATGATAATAGAACATGCTAGTAATTTTAATCTTCTACACTATCGATGTCCAAGAGGTGTCTTGAAACTCATGATATACGGTATTATTTCCACATGTAATCCCAATTTTTAACCATTGAATAATAAAGGAAAGAATGTGATACACCAATATCATACAAGAAATTCATAAGAGTTGAGTTCAAAAGTATGGTACCTCACACCATTAAGGTACCCAGTTGATCACTCATGATAACCTATTATGCTTCATAAATTGTTCAATTAGTTTCTATAATATATCTCTTTCTTCCATTCTAAGGTACTGCTTAAATATCTGAAGTATTCCTAGAGGTGTCCTAGTTCACCTGTGTAATTACCTAGACCCCAGTAGCTTGAAGTTGATGCCTTACTTTATTACATTGGAATAATTATAAGGAATTTTATCCTGAAGGACCGAATAGTTTAGTAGTCTAGTTAAACTAGATACATACATGGACCCATTTTTACATTATAAATAGGAAATAAAACATAGCACATAACAAAATTAAATGCTTATAATCCTTGAAAACTCATTCAAATATCTCTTCTTAATAACCTGAGAAAAGGAAATAAAATAATAGTGATCTCAAATACTTAGTAATGGGTTAATTACAATAGACCTATCATGAACACACATTCCATTTAATTAATAAAATGAGAATGAAATGAATCCATATATTTTTTCATAGTGAAAATATCTTGGATAATAATAACTGAATTTCGAATGAAGGTAATGATTAATTATTGGATGCCATGAATCTGGCGCATGAACCACTATACCATCAAGACCTATTCTCAAGACAGTTTAAGTTTGTAGTTAGAAACCAGTATGATTCTACTTGGAAACAAACATGGAGGGTTTATTGAAAAATGTTTTGTCTCATGATACATATCGATGCATAAAGGGGATTTCATTAACTGGTACCCAACCCATGTCTTTCATGTCCAAATCATTCCTTGTATATCGAATAATCAATTTAAAAAGATATTTTTAAATCAAAGTGTCTCATACCACTTTAAAATATTTGAATCATAAGCCCCATAAAATTAAAAAATATCAAATGAAACATTGAATATCATGAATATAAATAGATTCATGATATGATATATAAAAGGGGAATTACACCACACAAAATAAACAAGTGGTGAATAAGGTGAGATGAGAAAAAACCTTACCTTATTCTTTCCTTTAGTTGAACATGATTTAACCTTTGGTATAATGGTTTAAATAATGTTATTAATTTATAATAGAGACATATAAATATTTATTATATAATATATTATCCTCTTATATCATCTTATCACCCATTTGTTAATAATATTTCATTATTTCCCTTGTTTTGGGTGTTAATTGCTACTTTTTCCTATACATGTTTTTTCATGTAAGTCCTAGTTCTTGTGAATATGATATAGTTCCATCATCTAAACAATTATATTAATGTAATATATATCATATTTATTAATTATATAAATTATTATAATCATTCTTTAATGGTGAACACGGAAAATTAATTGCACCGCGTCGTGGAGATAGCAGCCTGTACGTATGCACGAGCGACGGTATCATTCCCTTAATGGTGAAAGGGTAAGGAAGTTGATGGTATATTAATTTTTAAATAATAATAATAATTTAGTAATTATAATATATATCCATTATTTCCATCATTATACTCATCCAAGTAAATTTGTGATGAAAAACCAATTACACCACAGTGTGGAGACGGTAAGTCGTGCGTATGCATGCGCAATGTTTTTGTTTTCCATAGGATGGATAAAAGGTAAAATATGATTGTGACATAATAATAATAACATATCAGAATATATATGATACTATAGTCATTACTTTATCATGGAAAAAAACATGTAGAGAAATTTTAATAAGAAACAAACTTGAAAGAGTCGATAAAGACGATTACCTCTTCTTCAGCAGACTTCCTTTAATTTCTTCTTATGTGATCTAGGGTAAGTATTTTGGAAGGAAAAAAGACTCTATAACTTAAATAAGGATATTTAGAATAGAAATGTTTAGGTTTTTTTCAAGATATATGACTCAAATTGGTATGAGAAAGTGATGGAGTAGTTTCTCTTTTATAATTGAGGTGAGGGGTACTTTCGGAAATCCCCAAAATATTAAAATATATTAAGGCTATTGTAGAGCCAAAGACTTCCAAATAGACTATAAATGAATATGGGAAGATATTTTAGACTATATATTATTACATTTTTTATTATTTAACTTTTTTTTAAATAATTTAATAATATATTAATTCATTAAAATATCATTATTGTCAAATCTGATACTATTCATTTAATTTGACTCTAAATACATCAAGACAAAGTGGGAATTAAAATATAATGATTTAAAACATATGTAATATATCATATAGATCTATAAAAAAATGATACATATTAAATCATCCCAAATATATCAAAATTAATACTTTTAAAATCAATTATTTTATTTTTCTATTAATTGAATAAATATTGTTTTACCATTACAGAATAATTTAAGGTAATTATATAATTTCTAAAAATTTTAAATAAATTTCTATAATTTAAAAAAAATCATTAATATCAAAATATATATTTATTTTTATTTTTATCTTGATTTTTTTCTATGTGGACACATAAACGATATTAAATACAAAGAGAGTGACATTTTGTAACAATTTATGATTTAAAAAATATATAAGTTGTTTTCATGGACAAGTATCCATTAAACAACTCCAATTATATCTTAAGGTGATAAGGTTAAAATAATGTTCATTAAATAATTTTTAGATAAGTTTAGGTCACATTCTTACTCCTATCTTTTGGTTCTAACCCTTATTTAATCCATTTAACTTTTACCGTGACAACATAGATTTTTACTCTTTGAGGGTTAATATTGTTACTATAAGATGAAAAAAGAACCATAAATGAATCATGGATGATATTTTAAACATTATCTAAATTATTTGTCCAAATTTTAGATTTTTAAAAAATTTATATAATTTAATAAAATATTATTTATTTTAATATAACATTAATGTCAATTTTGACACTATTCATTACTTTTATTTTAAAAAAAAATCAATAAAAACAAGATAAATTTTAAAAAATATTATAACACATCACTAAAATGTAAAATTAATCTATAAAATTCATGTATGACATCAATTATTTCAAATTATATTTATTTTAATATTTTTAATATCATTTATTTGATATTTCCATTAATTAAATAATTATTACATCATCATTGTGTCAGAATTTAAGGTAATTATTTTTCACAAAAAAATTAAAAATAAATTACCATGATGTATATAAATATTTTAAATTTAAAATTACTATTTATATTAGAATATATATTCTAAATATCCCTATATTAAAAATGGTATAGTTATTAAAACATAAGTATGACATCTTTGACTTTTCTTTAAAATAAAATATTATAAAAGGATTAAAGTCATCCAAGTGGATACAAGAGGTCATAAAATTGTCACAATGACGATTTTGGTCAATAATAACACACCCAATAAAATTAAGACAAGTGTTAGGGTAATTTTCAAAAAATTTGTAAAATTATTTTTACCCTTAATTATCTGATTTACCCTTAACTCTGGTAATAAAAATTACTAAAGTTACTAATAATATTTTACAAAAATAAAAGGGACAAATTTACTAAATTTAGACCTTATTATTCCAAATATGGAACCCTTTTTTCAAAATCCAAAACCCAAAAATGGTGAAAATTAATCCCATAGACGGAACGAGAAAGCATGTTTTTTAAGTAAAAACAATCAAATGTTTGAAATGTTTTTATATCCATATTAAATGTTAAATTGATTCAAATGACCTAAATTGGATTAAATTATATAAAATTTATCTAATTATACTTTAAAACCAAACAAAAATATAATTTAACACTAGATTATTTAGACAAAAAATTTGTTTTAAAAAATTCTATAGTTTTCACTATTCATCAAAACATGAAACTTATCAAAAAATACCAAAAATTTAACCAAAGTAAATTTTTATATTCCAATTTCAAAGAAGAATTTTATTTTTTAAAATATAATTTATAAAAATTTCAAAAATTATATTTAAAATAAGTGTTCCATCAAAATACGATAAAATGACTTTTTAGAAAAAAATATATCTTTTATAAGTAAAATTGGATTTTTTTTTTCTTATATAATGTCTAGAAAACACATATAATTAATGTTAAAAAGTATATTTAACATGTAATATATAAATTTAATAATTTTTTTAATACTATTTATTCTCTCTAATTTAACAGCTAGGTTATAATAATATTTCATTGTTCATTTAAGTTGGGTGCTGGTGCCACATAAGATTTTGAAAAGATTAAATTTAAAGAGAGACATACCATAAAATCTTGGGATGTTACATTATCCCCTCATTTAATAAATTTCATCCTCAAATTTTTAAATTTCACTTCAAAAATAAATGGTTGATACTTGAAAATTCCTTTATGGGAAACAAATATTGGAAATAGGGTTAATAAAACATTCTCTTAATAAGTGGGAAAGAAAAATGCAAAGGTCACCACAAAATTTGGCTTTTAAATAGGAAAAAATTAGCAAAAATTTAAAACATGGACATGAAAGATAAGTCTAAATATCACGTTCTGATGGAGTGTGATAGATAACATGGTCATTAGAATGTTAACCATAATAAAACCATAAATTTGTGATCGGTTAAATGACCATTGATTTCTTAGAAAGAAAAGTAAACGTATAACGTTTTTCTCCAAAATACTTTTCTTGGAGTTTAGGTATTCTTTTACTATCTAGATAATCACTTGAGAAAATAAACTTACTTGATTACTTTATATGTCATAATAATAATCTCACCCTTTGGTTGTTCTTTGATCTATTTTCACTTCATATTTTATGCCATGAAATGGATGTTCAAGATGAATTTTTTATGCCTGGATCACTTTAATGAATCATAATATCCACAATTAATTCCTTCATACTTTAACTGTTTAATAAAACCAAAAAAATAGCACATGATAACCAATATATTGGCCTATAGGATACTATTGTCCACCCTCTCTAGTATTAATGATTTTAATAATCACAAATCATGTAAAATCCCATTAATCATTTGGCCCATATGAGACTATTGCCCACCCTCTCTAGTATTAATGGTTTTAATAATCACAAATCATGTCAAATCCTATTAATCATGATTAATAATTTAAATCATGTTTATTTAACTTTCAATATGTATACTTATGTTTATCTATGATCACATATAAGTTTAACACATTCTGATAATATTTATGTTGTAAGACAGTCTAGGTAGAAATATTTTCTAAGTATGAAAGACTGACACCGACAGTGCAATTGACACACTGACAGTTCAACTGAGTCACTGATAGTTCAAAGGACCTACCGATGTAAGGACCTATTGAGTCAAGGACCTATCGACGCAAGGACCTACCGACGCAAGGACCTACCGATGCAAGGACCTATCGACGCAAGGACCTACCCACACAAGGACCTACCAACGCAAGGACCTACAGATGCAAGGACCTATTGACGCATGGTGCTGCCGACGCAAGGACTTACCAACGCATAGACAGATTGACAGAAGGATACATCGATATAATGAGTCACCAATATCGATAGAACGAGACACCGATAGAGTTAGTCACTGATACCGACAGAAGGAGATACCGAAAGAGGACTTGCCAATAGACTATTTAAATTTCCATTATTTTATATTACTTATAACAATCATATTTTGAGTGTTTTAGTGAGACTGATTAATTTAATTCCTTTTTGTAGACATCTTAAATGATGATGTCAGAAGTACGAGGTATGCCATCTACTTAAAAACATGCACATTGTTGGGATGAAAGAGTATAAAATAAAATGACTCAAGATAAAAGTGACATACAATAAGAATCGCATGAAAGAGATGCACAAGAAGATATGAGTATACACAGTAGTCAACCCACATGATCAACATACAGAAAGTAAGAACACATGAGGAATTCTCCATTCCTGCTTGTTGTGATCTAGAGAACTAATGTTCATCAAAGTTCCAACATCTCTCCAGCATTCAACTGAACTTAAGAAATAAGAACATATCATCTTTATAGAAGATAGAACACAGTGCTCCACAACAATCTATTTTAGTTTCTGCTTCTAGAAGAGGACTCCATCTTCAACTCTAATACATAAAAGAGTCCAGAGTTGAACTGTATAACACTCAGAGACTTATAAACCCTATCTAATCTTTATTTATCTATTTTGTACCTTGTAATTACATTTTTTAGTAGTGTGTGTATTTGTTTGTAAAAAACACATTATCTCCTGCACTAAACAGGAGGATACTAGATATCCTCACACAATTATATTTTTACACTTATTTATCCCATAAAGAAATATGGAAGAGGTCATGTGTGACCTGGTTATATCTTGTTCCCATGAAGAACTATGGTGGAGGTCTTATGACCTAGAAAGTCTATGTACTATTGTGTAAACCCTGATCCAGGGTGTGGATCAAAACCTTTATCTATATAGATTGCTTGGTTTCAAGTGATCACCAAGTGGAGAGGACTAAATCCTATCTTGAGACTGAACCTCTTGTTTTATATCTGCTGTGTTTTCAAAAAAAATCTATATTTTTACCTGTATTTTAGAAAACTGAATCTCACTTTGATAGTCAGTCTTAGCTAGTATTTATAACTATTTTGCCTTATTAGATTAGTTTCAAAAGTTGTGTCAATATCTTATATTGTTAAAACTGAGAAATAATCAATCTTCTAAGAAATTAGTTGAACAGTCAGACTATTATAAATTCACTACTTTGATTAACTATCCTATTAAGTTTTAAATTGGGGGAATTTTTTAAATAAAATTTTTACCAAAATTTTTTATAGGAACTCAATTCACCCCCTTCTTGAGTTTCCTACTCCGACCAACATTTGGTATCATAGGGATCCTTTAAAATATTTTTAAAATATTTTCAGTTGTGATTTATTTGTGGTTTAAATATCTCTAAATTTATATTAGTTCTAAATTTTTATCTCTTTAAAAAAAACTATTTAGTATGGATAATAGATTTTAAGGTGTTGCTACAAACAGACCTCCCTACTTTAATAGAACAAACTATGCCCGGTGTAAGATTTAGATGAAAATACATTTAGAAAGTATGGGCTTTGATATTTTGATAGTTATAGAAGATAAATATGAAATACCAAATATTGGTAGGAATACCTAGAGTGATGCCATAAAGGCTGCTTATAATAACAATTAAAAATATATGAATGCTCTGTTTTGTGCACTTAGAGATGAAGAATTTAAAAGAATACTTTTTTGTACATCTGCCTATGAAATTTGGGACACTTTATCTATTTCATATGAAGTAACTTATAATGTCAAAGAAATGAGACTTAACACTTATACTATTAAGTATGATAATTTTAAGATGAAGTCTAATGAGCATATTTCTAACATGTATATTAGCTTTCATGAAATTATAAACACCATGATTTCTCTGGGAAGAACTGTTACAACCAAGGAAAAAATCATGAGGATACTTAGATGCTTACTAGATAGATATAGGGGAATTCTGTATCAATTAGAAAATCTTGTGACCTCGCCAATTTTCCAGTAAAGGAGTTGATAGGAAAGTTGATGATGTATGAGGAAGAACTAAAAGTAAATAAATAATAGGATAATGAACCCAAAATAAAATATGTTTCTTTCAAATCTACTACATCCAAGAATAAAGGTAAATCTAAATATAAAACTGAAATTTCAAGTGATGAAAAATCTTTAACAAACAATGATGAGGAGATGGATCAAATAGCCATAAGGTTTAAAAAAATTATATAAAGAAGGAATTCTTTAGAAATTATAACTATAAAGAAAAATATGATCATATGGGCCATTGGAAAAAGGATTGGAATATAAGTTATACTTCAAATGAAATCATCTACTATGAGTTCAAAAGAAAGGGACATGTAAAGGCTGATTGTCCCAAGCTAAAGTGAAATAATAAATATGATAGTAAGGAAAAAAAGTATAAAAAGGTCATAAAGGAAACATGGATTGATTTTGAGGATGGTTCAAGTGACTCAGAATCCTCTCATGATGAAAAGGCTAATAAGGAAAATATGTGTTTTATGACAAACACATCTAAGGTAACACTAAACTCTCATGAACATAATTCGTACTATTTTGGAGATGAAAGTGATTCTAAAAATATGAAAAGTGAGGAAATGGTTGAATATTGAAAAATTCTAGAGGACACTTTTAATGAATTAAAATATAAATACAAATCTTTAAATAAACAACATGCTTTGACTACCATTGTTAAATCTGAACTTTCTATAGAAAAAGAGAAAAATGCTCAACTACTTAAGGAAAAAATGAGATTAAATTGTCAAATGGGAAATTGAAAAAGGACTTAGAAAGGTTTACCAATGGTAAATAAATATTATTTCAAATTCTTGGTAAAAAATTATCTCCTAAATATACTAATGTAATAGGATACCAACCAGGAAAGAGGAATATAACTAAAATCAATTTTGTATCAAAATCTGGAAAATCCTATTTTATGCCTAGTTCTAGAAAATTTTCTGCAAGTTCCATCCATGAAACATATTCTACTATTTCGATCTTTTCTTGATCAAATAAAGTCTGTTTTTCAAATACTTTACATGCTGCTTATAGGAAACCCATGGAGAAAATGTGGGTTCCCAAAGCTTTTATTACTAATGTTACTGGACCAAAACAAATCTGGGTACCAAAATCTTTTCTTATCTAATCTATTTTTATAGGAAAACTATTTGAAGAGCTCCTGTAAAGGCTTATGGTATTTGGAAAATGGATGTTCAAGACACATGATAGGAGATTACTCATGATTCAAGAACTTTATAAAGATTGATGGTGGGAATGTCACCTTTGGTGACAATGCAAAAGGAAAAATCATTATCCTTGGCCAGATTGGTAACTCTAACTCAGTTTTAATTTGCAAAGTAATTTTTGTTGATGGATTAAAATATAACCTACTTAGTATCTCTCACTCATGTAAGGATGGTTTTAATGTTAAATTTGAGAATGATGCATCCAATGTTTTTAATTCTAAAAACGAGTTAGTATTTTCTAATTTTAGAAATGAAAATATTTATGTTATTGATTTAGATTCTTTAATTTCTCAAAATGTTTCATGTTTGAATGATTTTTATAAAGATTCTTGGATTTAGAATAGGAGATTAGGACACTAAAATTTACACTCACTTAGAAAGATTACTAGAAAAGGCTTAGTCAAGGATCTACCCAAACTTGAGTTTCCAAATGACAAAATCTGTAATTATTGTCAAAAGGGTAAATGACACAAAATCTATTTCAAACCAAAGAAATAAGTTTCAACTTTTCAACCTCTTGAGTTGGTTTAAAGGACTTGTTTGGACCATCTAGAGTTTCAAGTCTAAGTGGAAAGCACTATGTCTATGTTCTTGTAGATGAATACTCTAGATATACTTGGACCTTCTTCTTGGCTCACAAAAGTGAAGTTTTCTCTTATTTCACCAAGTATGATAGAGCTGTAGAAAATATTAGTGGTCTTAGAATTAAAACCCTAAGAACTGAACATGGTCGTGAGTTTGAGAACCAAGATTTTGAATCTTTTTTCTCACAAAATGGCTATAGTCATAAATTCTCTGCTCCTAGGACACCCCAGCAAAATGGATTTATAGAAATAAGAAATAGAACCCAACAAGAAATTGCTAGAACCATGCTTAGTGAGTATGACCTACCTATATGATTTTGGGAAGAATCTATCAATACAACATTATATATAATCAATAGAGTCTTGATTAGACATATCCTTTTTGAACTCCTTATGAGTTGTGGAATAATAGAAAACCCAAGGTTAACTACTTCAAAGTTTTTGGTTTAAAAGTCTATATTCTTAAAACTAAGAATAATCTGGACAAATTTTCCTCCAAGAGTGATGAAGGAAATTTCCTAGGTTATTCAATTTCTATTAAAGCCTATAGAGACTTCAATAAGATGATCAAATGTGTGGAAGAATATGTACATGTCAATTTTGATGATATAGATCCACATGAGATAAAGACCTCTCTATAAAATCTTGAAAATGATATGTCAAATTTGGACATAAATACTAAATCTTCTGACCATCCTATTAAGAAATCTATTAAAACTTCTAGTTCTAGAAATTCTCTAGATTCTATTCATGATGATCCTAAATCTGTTGAAGAACCTAAAATCTCTAGCCCTTCTTTCTCTAGACATGTTAAAACTCTTAGGAACCATCCTTTAGAAGCTATAGTTAGAGATTTAGACAAAGGAACTCAAACTGGAGTTTTTATCAAAAATCAGGTTGAACATCAATCTTTCTTGTCACAAATTGAACCTAAGAACATCAATGATGCTATCAATGATGAATTTTGGGTGATGGATATGCAAGAAGAGTTAAATCAGTTTGAAAGAAACAAAGTCTGGAAACTTATTGATAGACCCAAAAACACCTTGACTGTAGGCACTAAATGGGTGTTCAGGAATAAATTAGATAAATATAGTAATATAGTTAGAAAAAAATCTAGATTGGTTGCACAAGTTTATATTCAAGAAGAAGGGATTTCCTATGAAGAAACCTTTATACGATTATCTAGACTTGAGACCATTAGAATCCTGCTTTCCTATGAAACACATCTAGATTTCAAACTTTATCAAATGGATGTCAAGAGTGAATTCTTAAATGGTTATATAATTGAGGATGTTTTTGTTGAAATAACCTTTGGTTTTATAAATCCCCAATTTCCAAATAATTTTTTAAAATTAAATAAAGATTTATATGGTTTAAAGAAAGCTCCAAGATCATGGTATGATAGGCTCAATGCTTTTCTTATTTCTAAAGTTTTTACAAAAGGTGTTTCTAATCCTACCCTTTTTATAAAACGAATTTCCAAAGATGTTTTAGTAGTAAAAATTTATGTAGATGATGTTATTTTTGGATATTCTAAAAATTCTTTATGTCTTGATTTTTCAAATATGATTCAAAGTGAATTTGAAATGAGTTTAATGGGGGAACTCAAATTCTTTCTTGGATTTCAAATATTTCAAAATAAAGAATGTATTTTTTTGAATCGAAGTAAATATACTAAGGATATTTTAAAAATATTTTTCTTTGAAAGCACTAAAAGTAGTGACACTCCAATGAGTACCACTTATAGGTTGGACCTTGATGAAGATGGAAAATCTGTTAATCAAACCACTTACAGAGGAATTATTTTGAGTTTACTCTACTTAACTACTAGTAGGCCAGATATTATGTTTAGTGTGTGCATGTGTGCACATTTTCAAGCAAACCCAAAATAATATCATTTAAATTATATCAAAAGGATTTTTAAATAACTCAAATATATAATGATTTTTGGACTATTCTATCCTAGAGTACAACATTTTGATTTGGTGAGTTATTCAGATATTGACTTTGGTGGATGTAAGTTAGACATAAAGAGAACCTCTAGAACATGTCACTTTTTGGGCAAGTATCTAGTTTCATGGTGTAGTAAGAAACAAAAATTATGTTGCATTATCTACTACTGAAGATGAATATATATCTGATGGTATTTATTGCGCACAAATTTTTTGGATGAAACACGCATTACTAGACTATGGATATCAATTCAGGAATGTCCCTATAAATTGTGATAACACAAGTTCTATTAATATTTATAAGGATCATGTTTCAAATTCTATGAAAAAACACATTGATGTAAGACATCAATTTTTGAGAGACTATCATCAAAAAGGTGATATAACTTTAGAATTAATTAGCACTGAACATCATCTTGCTGGAATTTTTACTAAGCCATTGAAATAAAAAATAATGAACTAGATAAGACATGATTTAGGAATGATTAATCATAGGAAATTATGTTGTTATTCCTTCGATAATTTTAAGTGAATTTGTCATGCCGAAACTGATTATTTTTCAAGTCGACACCGTTAGCGTTGTGCAAAATTTTTCATGCCGACACTGATGCCTTGTCAATCTAAAACCATTAGTGTTGTGAAAAATCTATCATGCCAACACTGATGATTCATTTTTTTATCCGTTTTATGTTTTTACCAAAATGACACTTTTTTAGTAATTTTATTTAAATTGGTTCACGATTTCATAATTTTGTGATTTAAAACTCCCTAAATGATGTAAATTCGAGTCAATCCACTCTACTTCTTTACTCTTACACTCACTCAATCATTTATCTCTATAACCTAAAACTTTAACCTTTATACCTCTAAAACAAACTATTAGAATAGAACGTGTGAAGAAAAATCTTGAAGGTGGTTCAGGCAATGAGTCTCATGCTGCTAAGAAACAAAAAGGGGAATCAAGAAAATCTTCTGGACCTATGAATCTTGATCTGGTGAATAGTGTAGTGACTCCAGAAAAGGAAGTTCTTATTGAATGGATGTTGTAAATTAATTCTTTTCTGATCAGTGTGTTATAGGATTAGGGATGGCTTGATTGGTTCTCATATAATGAAATACCCTTCTACTTGAAGTTAGTTCATTAATTTTATATGAATGTGAAGTTTCTAATAGAATTTAGTGTTGTTTGTTGGATTAAGGCTATTGTGAAAGGAAAGAGAATCTCTTTTTCATCTAGATAATGGGATGAATGTCTTAAGGAACCCCATGATGGTGTTTTCGATGATTATTAGGGTAGTTCTCCACCTGAGAGTGACTTTTCTACTTTGAGATAGCTCTGAAGGAGCTTACTGATAATGAAAAGCACAAGAGACCCATTGCTATAGAGTTATATGGGGAGTGTATAACTTTGTTCAAGTTTATACAACATCAGATCTGTCCTAGGAAAAGGTACTTTGAATCTCTAAAGTATCAATATGTATATTTTATTTATCTACTGAGAAATGGATTAAGTTAAATCTATGTAGATACCATTATGTTAACATAATTGAAATGATCAAGCCCTCATTCAAAACCAGTTCCCAATTTTATCCAAGGTTAATCTCAGCCATATTGAAAGAGAAAGGTTGTGTTAGTAAAGAAGGTGAAGTTGTTTCTAAGTGTAGTGGAATCTTCCTAAGAAAAGATATTTGTAAAAGGATGAAGATCAAATGGAACCCATGGAAGAAAGAATGGGTTGTGGATGAAGATATGATATATGATAAGTTCAATCCAGTGGACCATCAAACTAGGCCAAGGAATATGGATGATCCTGTTTTTGGACCATATGAGGAAGTTGTTTATTATTCAGATGAGGAAGAAGAGCCTGCTAAACCAGTCAGATATCAAGGGTCGTCTATCAATGATAGGAGTGATCCTGATACCACTAAAGCTCACAAAGGTTTTTCTTTTAGACCTCCAATTCCACCACTTTCTTTAGCCTCTGATGAGCCCACACTTGAAGACAATGGATATAAGGATACAAAAGTCTCAATACGTGTGGAGTATGTAAGTAGATCCAATGGATCTAAAGAAGAATAAGGAAGTGAAGAAGATGAAGGTGGTGGTAGCAGTGGCAGTGGTAGTGAAGAGAAAGAAGGTGAAGAAAATGATGATAAATATGGAAGTGAATAGCATGCCTCTAGTCATGATTATGATGAAGGTATTGGTGAAGGCAGTGAGAGTGATGGTGACCATCATGGGGATGATCAAGATGGAAATGTATAGATGGTTGATGCCTTAGTTCAAAATGTTTTTATAGAACCTTCTACAACTGTTGTTGAAGAAAGGGATAATGCTGAAGTTTATGATGAAGTGGAAATTAAAGTGATCCCTACACCTCAGTTAGTTTATGAAAGAAGGAGACCTCATGTTGAGGGTGAGAAACCAGTGAGGAGATCAAATATTGAGGGGGAGAATCAAGTTAGAAGATATCAAGTTCATGGGGAGATTCAAGCTGGAAGAATGATACTTGACACTCTCACTCCTTTGGATGATGATGTTATGTTTGAATGGGTAAGTAATCCTAGATATGTAGCACTTATTTGGGATTATGAAGACTCAAATGATGAGGTATTTTTACCTGTTTCCAACAATCAATGGCTGAGACCCTTCCCAATGACTCTGTCACTAAAATAGTCTTTGAAAGGTTTAAGGATGAAATTTGTTTAGTAGTGAGTGTATCAGTTCAAACTCAAATGTTCCATGAGATTCAAAAATCTAGAATGGAAAAAACTCAGCTAATAAATTAATTACACTCACTAAAATCTTTAATAGAAGAGTAGAAGTAGTCATTTTAAGCTGCTCTTGCTCTAGTTTAAGCAGTTTGTGTGAGTAAGCCTGATGCGGTTAGAATTTCTGAAAAGGTAATCACTAAAATTCAACCTAACTTAATCACAATATCTGAAGAAATTTTTTAAAACACCACCAAGATGGGAAAAGAAATGACCAGGCTTGTCTCAGCAATCAATAATCTTACCTCAAAATATAAATGTTTTCTGGAGACTGTTCTTAAAGCTTTGAAGGCTCATACCTCATCTCCTACTGATTTTCCTTCTACCACTGGTCAGACATCTCAGGCCTTAGACATTGAGGTAGTTAGAAATGTTGTTAAGGAATAACTTCAAACTTTATTTGATTATTTTTTTCAACCTTTAAAAAATTGAGAATAAAAGTGACCATGTTCATGATATGGTCAGACTCTATTCCAAGAGTGCTGAGACTGCCAATGCTCAAATTATAGAGAAGGTGGATTACTATTTCAAGAAGATCATTACCAAGCATCATTTAACCAGACTTTTTAAGTATTTGATAGATAACCTTTCATTTCCTTTAGTGACTAGATCCTTCAAAGACCAAGTGCAGAAGTTGAAGGACTCCACCCCTCTTTTAGACAAATTCATGGAGAATAAATATGACTTTGAGAAATCTATGAAGTATGGTGGTGAAATCATTGAGGATTTCATCAAGCTATTGAATACATACCTTCATGTGTAAAGTGAAGAAATTTTGGTTCCTTATAATGCACATATTGGACCTACTAGATCAGTGTCTCCATCTTAGATGAGAGTTTCTTAGGCTTTCAGTCAGATTCGCCTAGTGATCCAAGAGAATATTCATCCTCTTGTGTTGTCACAACACAAACCCAGTCTTTCACCTAATATTCCAGAAGGAGCGATCCTTCCTCCTATGAAAATTTATTCAGACCCTTTTATTCCTCATCCACCACCTACTGGACCCTCTATTGATCCCTCTAATAAAGGGAAGAAACCTCTTCATCCTAAGAAGTAGTGTGGATAACTCTCTGATAGGGTTGTCTGGATGTTTTTTTGTCTTTCCTTGAAAATTTGTAATATATTGTACTTCATTTCTTAATGAAATTCATTTATCTTGTATTACATCTATTTGTGTTGTATCTATTATTATCTGATATATCTTATTCCTTTGTTACATATTTCCTTCTTGATTGGACTCAAAAAGGGGAGCATAGTTTTTGATACCCTTGCACTTTTTGATAATCCCAAAAGGGGGAGAATAGTTTGGAATTACCCTAATTTATTTTTTTTACTTTTTATATCACTATTATGTATTTTTTTTCCTTAGCTTTGATTACATATAGTGAGTAAAGGCATTAGTCTTTGATACTATTATTATTTTTGTTTCCTTTATGATACCATTACCATTTTTTTTTACCTCTAACCTTATATATATATTGAGAAAATTCATCAATACTGGGAGATGATAAGTATAATGATTATATTCCACATCAAATGATTGTACTTTATAATTACATGATTTGTGATCATCAAAAGGAGGATATTGTTGGCCCATAAGTGACTTTTGGCCATCCTCTCTAGTGTTAATGGTTTTAATAATCATCAATCATGTAAAATCATAATAATCATGCCTAATCATTTAAATAATTTTTATTTAAGTTTCAATATGTATAATTATGTTTATATATGATCATATATAATTTTAACACATTCTGATAATATTTATATTGTAAGATAGTCCAGGCAGAAATATTTTCTAAGTATGAAAGACCGACACCAACAATGCAATTGACACACCGACAGTTCAACTAAGTCACCAATAGTTCAAAGGACCTACCAATTCAAGGACCTACCGATGCAAGGACCTACTAACGTAAGGACCTAGCGATTCAAGGACATACTGACATAAGGACCTAACGATGTAAGGACCTACCAAATCAAGGACCTACTGACGCATGGTGCTACCAACGCAAGGACTTACCGACACATATACAGACTGACAGAAGGAGACATCGATAGAATGAGTCATAGAATTTGATAGAAGGATACACTGATTTAATGAATCACTGATACTGATATAAGGATATATCGACATAAAAATAACTGATATACTATTTAAATTTCCTTTATTTAATATTACTTCTAACGGTCATATTTTGAGTGTTTTAATGTGACTAGATAATTTAATGCCTTTTTGCAGACATCTTAAATGAGGATGTCAGAAGTACGAGGAACATAATCTACCTCAAAACATGCACATTTTCAGGGTGAAATGGTATAAAAGAAAAGGACTCAAGATGAAAGTGAAATACAATAAGAATCGTATAAAAGAGATACACATGAAGATACGAGTAGACACAGCAGTCGAACCACACGAGCAACATATAAAAAGGAAGAACACAAGAGTAATTATCCATTTCTAATTATTGTGATCCAGAGAACTATTTTTAATCAAATTTCCAACATCTCTGTAGCATTCAACTAAACTTAAGAAATAAGAACATCTCATTTTCCTAGAAGACAAAACACAGTGCTCTACGACACTCTATTTTAGTGTCTGCTTCCAGAAGAGGACTCCAGCTTTAACTCTGATACATCAAAGAGTCCAAAGTTAAACTACATAACACTCAGATCCTTTTAAAACCTATCTAATCTTTATTTCTCTATCGTGTACCTTGTAATTTCATTTTTGAGAAATGTGTGCATCTGTCTGTAAAACACACATTATCTCCTGCACTAAACTAGAGGATACGAGATATCCTCACACAATTATCTTTTTACAATTGTTTGTCCCAAAAAGAACTGTGGAAGAGGTCTTGTGTGACCTAGTTGTATTTTTTCCCCATGAAGAACTATGGTAGAGGTCTTATGACCCGGACAGTCTGTAAACTGTTGTGTAAACCCTAATCCAGGGTGTGGATCAAAACCTTTATCTATATAGATGTCTTGGTGGCAGGTGATTGTCAAGTAGAGAGGACTAAGTCTCGTCTTGAGATTGAACTGCTTGTTTTATATCCGCTATGTTTTCAAATTTTGTTTCTCCTTTTTTACATGTATTTGAGAAAACTGAATTTCACTTTGATAGTTAGTCTTATCTAGTATTTATAACTATTTTGACTTATTAGATTAGTTTCAAAAGTTGTGTCAATATCTCATATTTTTACAACTAAAAAATAATCAATCTTATGATAAATTAGTTGAACAATCAGACTATTATAAATTCACTACTTTGATTAACTAGCCTATTAAGTTTTAAATTAGGGAAATTTTTTAAATAAACTTTTTACCATAGATTTTTATAGGAACTCAATTCACCCCCCTATTGATTTTCCTAATCCAACCAACACAATATAGTAAATCACACTTTAACCTCAAACAATAATATCTAATTTTCAACTTAATCCATTCCATAAGTAGATAATTTTAAGACTCATCCAAAATATGTCTGACCAAATTCATAGACCAAAAATTTACAAGGAATGTCACTAAATTTCCAAAATCAACATAATATCAAATTTTCCACAAACAACATAATGCAAATATTATTATCACATAACAAATGTATGAATACCTTGATCAACTTAAAACCTTAATGAAAAAATGCATGATTCCAAAAATAAAATCTTAGGTTGTCGAATATATTCCTTAAATCCAAAAATATAGTAAACCCAAAAAAGTTAACATACACCATCAAATCACTAACCACTTTCATGGTCACCAATACTATCCCATAAACATCTCTTTATCATTATCTCAACATTAAGAATATACTAAGGGTTATCTTTCCTCAATCATGTGTTTTAAAAATGATCAAATTGCCACAGAATCACTTATCTTGGTTATTGGTACTACTCATCGTGTGCTTCAAAATCCTTAAAGAATAAGTATTGTGGTACAATACTTATATATCTAGAGAATCATTGATAAAATAATTCTTGAATCCAAATACATAATCACTGTAATCACTCTACTTCATTCTTAAACCATTAACTACACTTAATCATATTATTCATTAATACCTACTTCCTTTTATATGTCGTTTGTGGTTTCTTCATCATTAGTAATATAAAATTTCTAGTTCTCTTCATGATATTTCCTCCTAGGACATGAATTTTCATAACATTCAATTTTTTATAATACCTAAGGTTATTATTCTCATCCACTTCATTAACTAAAATTTTCATTTTTCCTTAGTAATTACTTACTTTGTGTTCTTATCTCACATACCCAAAACATCTTCCAAATCCTCTAATACATTAACTTGGGTGTTTCTTCTCACATTCTCAATAAATAGGAAACTAAATCATATTTCCTCTATGGTTTCCACCACCCGAACTCTCATAAAACTCTATCCTTCTCTTATTTGGTGAGTCTGAGAGTTGGTTAAGGTGCATGTTTTTAATAATATATCATGATAAATGGTTATCCATAATTATGATACTCATAAATCCATTAATTATCCCATTTTATTTCTCATAAACACGTTATCTATCACATTCATCATTAACCCAGTTCCTTTTAGTTATATCTATTGACTAAAACTGAAAATCATAGTGAGACTAATACTAATCATAGTGATATATTTATGAAGAAACATTTATAGGATGTATAAATCATGAAATATTCTAAATCTATAAGTCTATAGGTTTAACCAAGGTTATCCATGATCATTAAAAAATTTCTAGGATTTTATCCTTTACTTGTACTTGTCTTCAAAAGTCAGTCATGGGGTTATGTTCCCTAGTCTTTGTTTTCTAAAATCTAGTTCCCAAGGTTTTTACTAAACTTAATTTGATACCAACTGTAAATACCCAGACTCCAATATCCTGGATATAATGCCTTAATTTATTATATTGGTATGATTACAAGGAATTTCATCCCAAAGGACCACATATTTTAGTAGTATTGGTTAAATAGATACATACATGGTTCCATTTTTTACATTGGGAATATAAAATAAAACATAAGACCTAACAAAAGTAAATTCTCATAATCCTTAAAAACTCTTTCAAAGATATATTCTTAATAATTTGGTAAAGGAAATAAAATAAAGGCAAGTTCAAATGCTCAGTAAGGGGTTAAGTATAATGGAACTACCATGAATAAATGAGCATAATAAATATGGCATGGTAGATAACTGAACACGCATGTCATTTAATAAATAAACTAAGAATGGAATGAATCCATATATATTTTAATAGTAAAAATATCCTAGATAAAAATAAATAAATGATGAATAAAGGTAATGCTTAATTATTGGATGTCATGTATCTGGAACATGAACCATTATACCATTAAGACCTATTCTCAAGACAGTTTAAGACCATGGGTAGAAACCCATCTGATTATTCTTGGAAAAAAATGTGAAGTGTTTATCACCAACTAGTTTGTCTCATTATACCTATCAATGCATCTAGTTAATTCCATTAACTAGTCCCCAACCTATTTCTTTCTTGTCCAAATCATTCCTAATATATCAAATAATTGATTTAAAAAGATATTTTTAAATCAAAGTGTCTCATACCACTTTTGAAATATTTGAATCATAAGCCCCATAAAAGTATATAATTATAAAATAAAACATTGAATACCATAAAGATAAATAGATTCATGATATGATATATCAAATTTTTAGTACACCACACAAAATAAATAACTGGTGAATATGACATATCACATAGAAATAAAAGTGAGATGAGAAAAACCCTTACCTTGTGCTTTCCTTTAATTGAACATGCTTTAACCTCATGTATAATGGTTTAAATCATGTTATTAATTTATAAAAGAACCATATATATATATAATATCATATATGATCCTCTTATACCATCTTATCACCCGTTTGTTAATAATATTTTGTTATTACCCTTGTTTCGGGTGTTAAATACTTCATTTTCCTTTGCATGATGTGTTGTGTAAGTCCAAGTTCTTGTGCATATGATATAGCTAAATAATATATAGAATTATATTAAGGTCATAGATATTATATTTATTAATTATATACATTATTATAATTATTATTTAATGGTGAACATGGAAAATGAATTGCATCGTGTCGTAGAGATGGTAGGTCGTACGTATGCACGAGCAGCAGTATCATTCCCTTAACAGTTAAAGGGTAAGGAATTGGATGGTATATTAATTTATTCAGAATTATAATCATATAATAATTTTAATATATATCTATTATTTTCATTATTATACTAATCAAATTAAATTAGTTATGAAAAACAAATTACACCACGGCATGGAGACGGTAAGTCGTACGTACACATGAGCGGTGTTTTCATTTTCCATAGGATAGATTAAAGTTGTAATATGGTTGTACCATGATCATAATAAAATATAATCATATATATTATTCTGTATTTATTACTTTATCATTTAAATAACACATTTTTATGAATTGTAAGAAAAAATAAACTTGAAAGAGTTGATAAAGACGATTATCTCTTCTTTGGCAGACTTCGTTCAATATCTTCTTATGTGATCTAGGGTAGGTCTTTTAGAAAGACCTGAACCTATATAACTTAACTAAGTATATTGATAAGATAAATTTTCAGGGTTTTTTTCGAGCTATATGGCTCAAATTGGAGTGAGGAAGTGAGGGAGGAGGTGCCCTTTTATAATTGAGGTGAGGGGTACTTTCAGAAATCCTCAAAATATTAAAATATATTAAGGATATTCTAGATCCAAAGACATAAAAATGGACTATAAATGAATATGGTAAGATATTTTTTACCATATATTATCCCATTTGTGATTATTTAACATTTTTGTGATTTTTAAATAATTTATTAATATATTAATTCAATAAAATATCATTATTTTCAAATTCGATAACATTCATTTAATTTGACATCAAATACATCTATAAAAAGTGAGAATTAAAATATAATGCTTTCACATATCTCTAATATATCCTATAGATCTATAAAATTTGTTAAAAAAAATAAATCATCCCAAATATATCAAAATTAATACTAAAATCAATTATTTTATTTTTTTGTTAATTAAATAAATATTGTTTTAGCATTTTAGAAGCATTTAAGGTAATTATATAATTTATAAAAATTCAAAATAAATTTCCATAATGAATTTTTTTTCATTAATATCAAAATAGACATTTAGTTCCATTCATATCTTGATTTTTTCCCTATGTGGACACATAAAATATATTAAATGAAAAGAGAGTGAAATTTTGTAACTATCTATGATTTAAATAATATATAAGTAATTTTCTTGTAAAAGTGTCCATTAAATAACTCCAATTAGATATTAAAGTGATAAGATTCAAATTCTCTTAATCCAATAATTTTTAGACAAGTTTAAGCCATATTCTTACCCTTATATTTTGGTTTTAACCCTTATGTAATCCCTTTAACTCTTACCATGACAATATGGATTTTTACTCTTTTAGGGTCAATATTGTTAGTATAAAATGAAAAAATAACCATAAAATGAATCATTTATGATATTTTTAACCTTATATAAATCATTTGGATTAATATTATATTTTTATAAATTTTATATCATTTAATAAAATATTATTTATTTTAATTTAACATTAATGTCAATTTTGAAACTATTCATTACTTTTAATTTTAGAAAAATCAATAAAAACACTATATAAAAAAATTAGGACAATTTTTAGGGTAATTTATAATATTATTTTTACCCTTAATTAAGTGATTTACCCTTAACCGTGGTAATAAAAATTACTAAAGTTACTATTTATATTGTCCAAAAATAGAAGGAACCTATTTACTAAATTTGGACCTTACTATTCCAAATATAGAATCCACTTTTCAAAATTAAAAACATATAAATGGATAAATTTAATTCAAAATTAATCTCGTAGATGGAATGAGAAAATAAGTTTTTTAAAGTGAAAACGTTCAAAATATTGAAATGTTTTTATATCCAAATTCAATATGGAATTGATTAAAATGACCTAAATTGGATTAAATTATATAAAATTGGTTTAATTATACTTTAAAACCAATAAAAATATAGTTTAACACAATAAATTATTTATACAAAAAAATTATTTTCAATTAAAATTCAGCATTTTTCACTATTCATCAAAACATGAAACGTATCTAGAAAAATACCAAAAATTAAACCAAAGTAAATTTTTATATCCCAATTTCAAATAATAAGTTTATTTTTTCAAATATAATTTATAAAAGTGTCAAAAACTAGATTTAAAACAAGTGTTCTAACAAAAGGCGTTAAAACTGCCTTTTTAGAAAAATACATCTTTTATGAGTAAAATTGAATTTATTCTTATATCATGTCTATAAAATAAATAGGATGAGTGTTAAATATTATATTAATCATATAATATATAAATTTCATAATGTGTTTAATACTATTCATTTCCACCAATTTAACGGCTAGGTTATAATAATATTTCGTTGTTCGTTTAAGTTGGGTGTTGGGTGAAATATAGGATTTCTAAGAGAATATATTTAAAGAGGGACATACCATAATATATTTGGGTGTTAAAACTTGGGTATATGGTTATGATCTATTCTTATAAGAATTTTTTTTCCTAAGATACAAATCCTGAGGCTGAGTCAATCCAATTCCACCTGCTGATCTTAGGAGTTTATGATAATACTTATTGAGAATCCCTTTCTTGCCATACTGGTGGTAATTCCTCTATACTATCATTAATTCCATATTCTAATGTGAAATTGTGACATATTATAAATATCATGTTTCATTGTTTCAACATGGTGGATAAGATACTAATCATGTGTATTTATTTTCGGTTGCCTTGAAACCCTGGGAGTAACTCTCCCTCTAGAGTTCATTCCACATGCTAAAGCTCCCACCAGAACTTTGACGGATAAAGTTGTCCCCTACATTTAGATTACTTGAAAGGTATCTTTATCTCATTAGTGATTTATTCATCATTTTTGTATAGTTAGTAATATATAACATTAGTACCTTTGAGCAAACATTTATTCTAAGACCCATCTCAAATATCTGAGATTTTAATATTTCGATGGCAGCTACCTCCAGTGAAAAGTGAACAAGGTGAGAATATTCTATCACTTACATTATTCCTTATTCCAATTGAAATAATTCTACCTTCTTTTCTATCTGGAATGTTTCTGGAAATAATTTTTTATTGAACAGTTCCACAAATCCTTTCTAAGTGAGGTCTCGATCCAACTTAGCTTGAATAGGTATGTCCCACCATGATAGTACCAAATCCTCAAGAATGTACATCAATAGCTTGATCATAATCTCATCTAGAGTACCCAAGAATTCAAAAATATCAGTCATCCTGCTCATTCATTCCTCTTCTTTCTCAGGTGTAGAATTATCATGAAACATTGATGGATTCTGTTTTAAAAAGTCTATTGAGTGATTTACCTGACAAGATTCCTCAGTCCTAGGTCCCTTGTCAATGGCCTGAAAGTTTTGCACTATACTCTGAACCAAGTCCTAGTTTACTTTTTTCCTAGTGAAACCACATTCTTAGTATCTCCCTCTCACTAATTTCTTATTCTCCTTACTGGTGGCATTTTCATTCTACAAACCATTTTATAAATAAAAAAATTATCACTTTTTATTATTCATTTTTTCATGATTATATTTTATATATCAATAGAATAATTTAAATATCATGAAATAAAAAAACAAATAAGAATCTATAAATGTATTCCTAGTGGGAAATATCTTTAATAATGAATGATACATAGCACTCATCGGTTAAACCCATGATGATGATTTAACGACACACCTATAAGTGTTATAGAACACTCATTATATCCATACTACCCTAGTAACTTAAAGTTTAACATAAAAAGGTTAGATATACCTTTTTATGTTATACATTTCAAGTTCTAAAATTCATATATCCTTAATTCTAACCTAACTTAAGGACCAAACAAGATTGATACCAGTTTTAACATCCCTCCTTAACTCGTTATCTTGAGAGGAGGAAGAAGTGTTACTAACCTTAGGTGACATTCCCTGGACACCAAAGACTAGTAATAAATTTCAAGGATACATGAGGGGAACAGTATACCCTTTAATAAACACAGACACACAAAACCCATATATTATAAAATAATAAATAAAACTAGATATATCTATATAAATTATGCATGAACCAAAACCCAACTATAATAAATGTGATCAATCCATCGATAAATAATGAAATAGGGACGAACATCAGAGTAACAGTAGAATGTAAAGAGATAGAAACTGAAACTCCAAAGTTGAAAAGACTCAAGAACCAAGGTTTAAACCCTCTTGACCAAGCTATAAACTAACTCTAAGCTCTAACTCTACCAACTACGACAACAACATCAAGGAGCACCACTAAGAAAGTAAGAAACTAGTCCCTTTATTATGTCATGGTAAAAAATAACTACATACACACCAAAGTGCATATGAAAGGGGTGAGTAATAAAACCTAGTAGGAAACCCCCAAGATACTTTTCTCACATTATACTAAGACCATAAATAGGTTATATTGTAATATATAAAATAGATAGAAGGAATATAAAAATAGTAAAAAGTTTTCATAATATAAAATAAATCAGATGAACATGCTTTCTAAAATAAATTTAACTGTAACAGTTTCACTTTCAAAAATGAAAATAGTACATAATTTCTAGTTTTTCATAATCATCCATGTTCTCACATGAACACACTCATCCATGTTGAATGAAACCCCTATGCTTTCAATCGGCAGTACGTTCACCGCTAAGACATTGCTCAGTGGTATGTTTCCCCTTATGCATTTCCAATCAACATCGAGCACTAAGTATGATTCAATAATGCCTCATATAATACAATTATGAACACACACAAACTCATTCCTTTCTAGATGATAGTCACAACCTATTATGCTAAGTACATGTGCTGAAACCATCTTTCAATTAAGCAAGCAGTTTTAATCAATTTAAAAACCTATTATAGGCTACACCCATAATTCAATTTCAAATAAAACCAATAATAGAATCATTATTAGATTTTTACTAGGTAAAAACATTGAAAAATTAAAGATAAATATTTTATAAAACTAAAATTCTTTGAGTTCTAATAAAAGTGTAAAGAGGTAAAACCCACTTACCTTGAATTTATTTGTCATAAAGGATCTAAGACGATTCCACAGACCTAACCTCTTCCTCCTGCCTCTCTATTAAATCCCAATAAGATCTCATGAAAACATATCCAAACACATATATCCAAGTATTACAATACCAATCTATGGTTTTGTTTAAGTAAAACCAATAAGATCCAAGATAAGAGGGAAGAACAAGATCTTAACCTTTTATTTCCACAATAAAGTGCCCAAAGATCCATTGGAATCAAAATATGGACTTTGAAGATCATTAGAAATCATCTAGGTTGGAACTAGAAGTTTTTAGAAAGAAGAAAATGAATCAGGTAATGATTTAAAACTACAATAAGGGTTAAAATTGGTTGGGAATGACCATATTCACAATCTTAGTACACCATTCACATTGGGAATAATCAAGCGGTTACTTATACCAAAATAATTTTCGCCTCATATTTATTTTTTTGGAAAAAAAGATTCATGTTATAAATATGTTTAACATCATGAATCACTTTAGCTATCCACACAAAAAAATCCATTCATGTTATGAAACATTTCATGACATCTACCCAATGCAAGTTCACATTATGAATTTCCTATTCACTATGTGAATTTACCCTGTATCAAGATTGTAGTCAAGTTTCTATTTACTCCTTGTGACCCTTCCATAAAGGTATTCCAACAACTAAAAACATGTAAGGAAATCATAAAATGATGAAATAAGTCAAACTTTGGTTGTTATAATCATCATTAGGATCAAAGTAATCCAGGCCTATCACTACTGATCCTAAGGACTTATCCCCCTTAGAAGGTGAATCTGGTACTATGTCTATGAGTACTTCCAATTATTATTCTTGGAGTGGAAGAATTCTCAGAACTTTATTCATTCTCCTCGGACTCACCTAAATCATCTCATTTAGGTTATTCAACAAATACACTTATAAAAACTTTAGTATCAATAATATCTTCATCTTGAAACTCATCCTCATGAGAAGGTAAAGGTAGATGAGAGTCATGAGGTGTAACACCCCAAGCTTCTACGGTACGCTTCTCTTTGAATAATGTGATAGCGTGTGTTGTACGCAACACCGAGTTCTAACACACCATAACCAATCAAACTAGCCGTTATGAATAGTAATACCTACTTTTTGAAATTATATATATTTTATATTTCAAAATGGACTTCTTTTTTGGATTCGGAATATTGAATTTAGCCTAAGGTGAAATTTTGGTAATTTTCAAATAACTTTAATATTTTGATGAATAGTGAAAATTACTAAATTTTAATTAAAAACAACTTTTTTAATAAAAATAATTAATAGTGATAAATTATGAATTTGAGTGGTTTTAAAGTATATTTAGAATATATTTTTACCATTTAATATAATTTTGGTAATTGGACATAATTTTACAATTAAACCGGACATAAACAAGTGCCAATCTTTTGATAGTTATTATCTTTTAAAAACACGCTTTTTGTTTTAACAACGGGAATTAATTTTAAATTAATTTCTGCCACTTCTATGTTTTGAATTTTGAAAAATGGATTCCATATTTGGAATCAGGATGTTCAAATTGTGTAAATAGGTAACTTTTATTTTTAGACATTTTGAATAATTACTTCGGTAAATATTTTATTTACCATGGTAAATCCGGTAAATAAGGGTTAAAAATAATATTATAATAATAAAAAATTACCCTAAAACGTGTCCTAACCTTATTTTTTGATAAATGTTCTACCATAGGCATATTGTGGTCAATTTTGGGACCCCATGGAGCCACTTTTAGGTGATAGGGACACTTTATTTTAATTAAGTTAAAATAAATACAAAAATGACACAAGCTTATATCTTTTAGAAAAAAAAAAATTACATAGGGTTATATATGTTGTATTTTCTACTATAAATATTCATTAGAAAGATAAAACGATTTCCTACATAATGATATTTTATTTATAATTTTTAAACATTAAATAAGTTAATTTATATGACACAATGATGATGTAGTAATTACCTAATTAATGAAAAATTAGAATAATTGATATTATAAATACCCAAATAAATATAATTTGAGACTTTTTATGAACTAAAATAATTTTCTAGGTTAATATGACATGTTAGTATTGATTTAATTAACTTTTTTTGAAGTAATCATTCTGTTATGAGTTTCACAAAAATCAACTATTGAATAGTTTCAAAATTGACATAAAAGAGTTTTTAAAACAAATATTATATTAGTAATTGATATTAAATTCCTAAAAATCTAATTTTCGGCAAAGAGACTTATATTATGATATTTTTATCATTAATGGACCACTTGGGGGTCTCTTGGATGTATATGGTATGTTTATTAACCATATATTATAAAAATACAAAAAGGCATTGTAAAAGTGAAACTAATTAACTTAGAGTTAATACTTAAAGATAAGGTTAATATAGTAACCCAAAACTATATAAATTCTATTGGTTGAATGTTTTTCAACCTATCACCACCTTAACCTTTTAATAATTAACTTTGTATCCATTAGAAACCGAATATGAATTTATTAAAAACTAATATTTCTAGATTTTACAAAGGTGCCCCTCACCCCTCTTATAAAAGGGCACTCCTCCTTCTCATTTCTTCACACCTTAAAAGCCTTTTGGTTCGTCCAAACTCTGCCCAAATACTCTCCCAACTTCCCTCACTACAACCTAGAGTCATTATTTTGATCATAAATCCAACCTAAGGAGCCCTTTTGATCAAATCAAAAGGAAGAACCCGAAGAAGAGGTAATGATTTCACCACCCTTTTCCAAGTTCCTTTCTTCTTCCACTTCTTCTTTCTTTGTTATTACCATTCTAAAATAATAAATCCATTATAATACATATAATGTGATGTTATTATAAATATGGTACAACCATATTCATTATTCTATCCACCCTTTTAATAACAAGTCACCATACGTGTGTGCGTACGGCTTACCGTCTCCGCGTCGTGGTGTAATTGTTATCCAATATATTATTATTCGGATGGGTATAATAATGATGTGTAACTCATGTAAATAATAAATATAACATTATAATGATTATTTATATATGATATAACATCCATTTATATATTATTTTAATATCAAAAGAATCATATTGTCGCTCGTGCATACGTACGGACTACCGTCTCCACGAACGTGATGAGATTCATTCTCCATCGTATCCATTCAAGTATAATTCTCATTTGATGATTAATAATAGTATCTAAGGACTTGATATCATTCTGTATATGATTAATATAGAACCTATCCATGACAAACATGGCTTACGTAAAAAAACATATAAAAGAAAACGAGTAAGTTAACACCCGAAACAACGATAATACTAAGATATTATTAACAAATCAATGTTAAAAGATCATATATGATATCATATTAATGTATATGATTCTTGTATAATTTAATAACAATTATTTCACCATTATACAGGAGGTTAACCTACCCCAACCAATGAAAAGTACAAGGTAAGGGTTATTTCACAATCTCTTCATTATCCGAGGTTGTTTATACGTAATAATCTACTGGGATCTCTTTATCATCCACATCCATGTTTCTTAAAAATGTATTTCAAAACATTTTTACTAATTAAAATAATATGGTTTAAAGTCATTTATACCCTTGTTTGACTTTTTATAAGAGTTTTATAAAGGAATCTTTCCATCATTTTCCAAACAAGGTGCTTTTTAACCTTTTTGACAGAATTAAGGTAAGAATGTTTTTTTAACTTATACGGCGGGTGCGGTTATTTTCCGCCATTATAAAATCGTCGAAGCTTCCCTTACAAGCTTATAAGAAAATTTTCAAAGAAAATTTTTTATTTTATAAATATATGACTCTTAAATGATTTCAAAAATAGAAAGAGATATTTCTCTAAAAAGAGTTTTGATTTCATCTATGTCAACATCATTTGATGGATTTTACGCTTATTTGAAGTTGATTTATTATGATACAAAACTTCTATATTGTATTGAAGGTTTTGTGATATGTTTTACTGTGGATGTGCTATTTTTATATCATTCATAGTTTATGGTGAAAGTATTGACATTTCGTATGCTAGTTTTAATACGAATGTTTATGTTATGTTTAAACCTTTTCATATGGGAATGCATTGGACTTAATATGTGACGGTTAGAGCCCGCTATAGCTCCTCAATGCATTGGTAGGTCTCATGAGACAAACTAGTGTCTTGGCACAAGGCCTTGGAAAAATCTTATTTGTAGTCTTGGCATGAGGCCTTGGCTATGTGGTTATGATAGTCTGGCATTATGAATTCCATCATTATGAAAGTGGTTATTGATATTGCATGTGATTATTCGATTAGTAGAATATCCATGTGAATAAGTAAATGGCATTATTTCATTTTACTTTTTCCATACTATGTTGAAGTTCAAGTTTAAAAGGCTTTTTTTTAGTTATACATTGGCTTAAATTTTTATGCTTATTTCTGAAAGTTTCCGCTATATTGTTATCCTTACTGGGCATTTGAGCTCACCCCTTTTCTATGTTTTATTTCTCCCAGGATGTGAAGAAGTAAGTTATGAATGACCTGTAGGGATTTTATGTGGGGATATGAGTGTGGAATATGGAGACTATGTTGTTGTAGTAGTTTTTCACTTTATGATGTAATGTAAAAATTTATGAATATATCTAGTGTTTCCAAGGCTACTAAACCAATCGGTCTTTCGAGATTTGATCTTTCTTGTGATCATTCTAATGTTATGTAATAATGCACCAACCCTGGGTAACTAGGGTCGGGGCTTTACAGTTGGTATCAGAGGAAGTTTAGTACAAACCTTGGAAGCTAGATTTAGATAAACTCTGATTAGAGCACGTAGACCTAAGATGAACTTTGAGGATTAGTATAGAAGAACTTCCTAGAATTTTGGTATTGTAAAGATTTTGTGAGTTTTCCGAGCAATACATCCCTGTCTGGATACGAGCAGGTAGAGGCGGCTCTGGCACAGATGTACCTAGGGGTAAAACCCGAAAACACTTCTTTGAGCTAGACTCGAACGGGAACTGGTGCACGACAACGGGCCTTGCTGCACTCTTGGTTACGACACTCCTGGGGGATATGCTTAGGATAACTCTCATTTTCTTTACAAATCATTATGAAGGGTTTATGAGTATATACTTCCTCAAAGAAAACATTCTTATTATTATGGATTATATCCATAAATAGTTCAATTTATGTTAAGTGTTTTATAAGTATGGGATTATGTATTTTGATTCATAAACTGATCTAGTTTATGCCATTGTTTAGAAATGGCACCTAGTGGAAGAAATAGAAACCGTATCAATGCACGCACTCCATGTAGGGATTTCCCTCCTGCTCAAGATAATTATAGTGGAGTTGGTGATGTAACTGGTGCCGATCAGCTAATCACCATACTGGGACAACTCACTCAGGTTATGAATAATAACCTTACCCATATGGAGCACCCTGATCTACAGTGTGGAGGATCAATGTTAGATCGATTCATAAGGAAACAACCACCAATGTTCAATGGGAGTACAAATACCTTAGTAGTTGAGCAATGGATATTTTCCCTAGAGAAAATATTTCAGGCTTTGGGGAGTAGTGAAAGGGAAAAAGTTATCATGGCATTTTACCACCTCACTGAAGATGCTGATCAATGGTGTTCATTGATTCAAAATATGAAGGAAGATGATAAAGTATCAAATATGGAATGGAGGGAGTTCAAAGATCTATTTTTATAAAAATACTTTCCTCACGACCATCGAGAAGATATAGAAAGGCAGTTTTTGAGTCTGAGACAAAAGGAGGATGAGAATGTCACAAAGTATGAGGCTAACTTTACAAGGTTAGCAATGTATGCTGGAGATTATATACGTAACCCAAGAAGTAATATTGATCATTTCTTTGATGGGTTAAAACCATTTCTCCGTCGATCATTAGTCTCACAATCCTTCTCTTCGTACGAAGACATTGTCTCATGTGCTATCAAGACCGAAAAGGAATTCTCTAAGTCTTATGACTTTAAAGCAAAGCAAGAGAAGAAGAGACCTACTGATCAATCTGGGAATGGAAATAAGGGGAAGAAGAGAAAGGTGGAATATCCATACTGTGGAAAATATGGGAAGAAACACCCCGGTACTTGCTTGAAGGGAACGGGAGTCTATTACAAGTGTGGTGAAAAAGGCCACCAAACTCGTGATTGCAAGGGGAAGAAGGAAGCCACCAACGTTTAGTGCTATAATTGCAGGGAGATGGGGCATTATGAAAATGAATGTCCTAAGCGTCAGGAGAACTTACATCAGAAAAGGCCAAGGGATCAAGCCCAAGCTTATGTTATCACTACTGCTGAGGTAGAAGCCTCGAAAGACGTGGTGACAGGTAATTTAATGGTTTCCTCAAGTTTAGCAAATGTATTATTTGATTCTGGATCATTGCATTGTTTCATATCTTCCCAGTTTACTAAGAAAATTAAATATTTCTAATTTGATTTAACAAGGGAGTTGTCAGTTAAAACTCCTAAGGGAAGTATCATTGCAACAAAGTTTTGTGAATCATTCCCCATTAGAGCACATAAATGTTCTTTATATGATGATCTCGTCGTCATACCTATGATTGAGTTTGATATAATCCTCGGTATGGACTGGCTTTCAGACTATGATGCGAAGATTTATTGTAAGAAGAAAGAGGTTACGATTCTTGATGATAATGATAAGGAACACCTTATCTTTAGAGCAGAGTCGTCACCACCTAATTCTTATTTAGATCCACCCCCAGTAGCTCAAATAAATTCAATTATTGGGGAGGAATAGAATGAAATAACTCTGGGTGAGGAAAGGAATGTTCAAATAGAGTATGTACCTATTGTGAAAGAATTTGTAGATGTATTTCTGGAAGATTTACCTGGACATCCTCTAGAACGAGAAGCTGAGTTTTCCATTGATTTAATTCCTGGATCAAGGCCTATATCAAAGACCCCTTGTAGATTGGCCACTGTAGAATTAGTTGAACTAAAGAAAAAACTAGAGGAATTGAGTAATAAAGGATTTATTCACCCTAGTGTTTCTCCATGGGGAACCCCTGTTCTTTTTGTTAAAAAGAAAGATGGATCTATGAGGTTATGTATTGACTACAGGGAGATCAATGATATAAAGATAAAGAACAAGTATCCCCTACCTTGCATTGATGATTTATTTGACCAACTTCATGGAGCTCAATACTTTTCAAAGATTGACCTTCGATCTAGATACCATCAGTTGTGTTTGAAGAAGGAAGACATTCTGAAGACAGCATTTCGAACCAGGTACGGGCATTACGAGTTTACTGTAATGCCTTTTGGATTGACTAATGCACCCTCTGTATTCATGGATCTGATGAATAGAGCTTTCAAGGAGTATCTTGATGAATTTTTGGTGGTATTTATTGATGAAATATTGGTATACTCCAAAAGCTACGAAGATCATGAAAATCACTTGCGCATTATCCTGAATACTCTGAGAAGACATGAATTATATGGGAAGTTTAGCAAGTGTGAATCCTGGCTTCATGAGATTTATTTTCTTGGCCATATTGTCTCTAAAGATGGAATCTCTATTGATCCTTCTAAGACCAAGGCGATCCAAGAATGGCCAGCACCTATGAGTATAACTGAGGTACGTAGTTTTATTAGTTTGGCAAGTTATTATCAACGATTCGTCCAGAATTTTTCCCGATTGGCTAACCCATTAACGAAGCTCACACGTAAAGGGTTTAAATTTGTTTGGACAAAAGAGTGTGAAGAATGTTTCGAAGAACTGAAGAGAAGATTAGTCAATGCTCCTATATTGACTCTACCATCGGGGAATGATGGGTTCGTTATTTATAGTGATGCATCAAAGAAAGGACTTGGTTGTGTCCTTATGCATAATGATAGAGTTATTGCCTATGCATCACGACAATTGAAAATTCATGAACAAAACTATCCTACTCATGATCTCGAGTTAGAAGCTGTGATCTTTGCTTTGAATATATGGAGGCACTACCTCTATGGTGAAAATGTGAGATTTATACTGATCACAAGAGTTTGAAGTATATTTTCTCACAAAAAGAACTCAACATGAGGAAAAGGAGATGGCTTGAATTACTCAAGGATTATGATTGTACAATACACTACCACCCGGGGAAAGCAAACAAGGTGGAAGATGCTTTGAGCAGAAAAGACCATGGAGTTTTGAACGTGATGAGAATTGAAAGGGATCCAATTTTGATGGATCTAGTGAAGATGGACATGGGAATAACCAGGGAAGGTGAAACATCAATGATTTTTCAAATGATTGCCAAACCATCTTTACTAGAAAGGATTAAGAGTTCTCAGACCGATGATGAAGAATTTCAAAAGAAGATTAAAGCTGTGAATGATGGGAGACTGAGAGACTTTGTGTATGAAGATGGAATTTTGAAATTTGGGAAGAGACTTTGTGTTCCTGATATACCTGATCTAAAAAGGGAATTTCTGGATGATTCTCATAGTTCCAATTTCTCTATACACCCTGGGAGCACCAAAATGTATATAGATTTGAAGGAACATTTTTGGTGGGACAACATGAAGAGGGAGATTGCTGATTTTGTGTCAAGATGTATGGTTTGTCAACAAGTGAAAGCTGGAAGGCAACATCCTGGAGGAGTCATGCAACCTCTTCCCATACCGGAGTGGAAATGGGACAATATTACAATGGACTTTGTCATGGGGATACCAAAGACTCCTAGAAGTAACGATGCAATATGGGTTATTGTTGATCGTCTTACCAAGTCAGCACATTTTCTTGCTATAAGAGAAGATCTACCCCTGGAACGTCTATCAAGACTATATATTAATGAAGTTGTGAGACTTCATGGAGTACCCCTATCGATTGTTTCTGATCATGATCCCCTTTTTACTTCAAGATTCTGGAAAAGTCTTCAGAAATCCTTGGATACTGAACTTCATTTGAGCACTGCTTACCACCCTCAGACAGACGGACAATCAGAACGGACTATTCAAACCTAAGAAGACATATTGAGATCTTTCTCACTTGAATTTCAGGGTATGTGGGATCAATATTTACCTCTGGTAGAATTTTCCTATAACAATAGCTTCCATTCGAGTATTCAGATGGCACCATATGAAGCGTTATGCGGAAAGAGATGTCATACACCAACCTGTTGGGATGATGTTGGTGAAAGAAAACTTGTAGGCCTATAACTGGTGGGGGAAATGATGGAAAAGGTGAAGGTAATCCAAAATCACATCAAAGTAGCTCAAAGTAGGCAGAAGAGCTATGCCGATAATCGAAGGAAGGATTTAGAATTTCAAGTCAGTGATCATGTTTTTCTGAAGGTATCTCCATGGAAGGGAGTAATACGTTTTGGTAAGAAAGGTAAATTGAGTCCCAGGTACATCGGACCTTTCGAAATTCTAGAACGAATTGGGGTTGTAGCTTACCGATTGGCAATGCCGCCAAGTCTCTCCAAGGTTCACGATGTGTTCCACGTATCTCTGTTGAGGAAATTCATGCCTGACCCAACGCATGTACTCACCTTTGAGGAATTAGAACTGGAACCCGATCTATCTTATTGCGAAGATCCCATCAAGATTCTTGATACGATAGAACAAGTACTGAGAAACCGGACGACACGTCTGGTAAAAGTTTTGTGGAGAAACCATAAGATGGACGAGGCAACGTGGGAACCCGAGGAACTTATGATGAAGAACCACCCGAGTCTTTTCATGTGATAAGTATTATGGAAATTTCAAGGACGAAATTATTTGAAGGTGGGGGGAATGTAACACCCCAAGCTTCTACAGTACGCTTCTCTTTGAATAATGTGATAGCGTGTGTTGTACGCAACACCGAGTTCTAACACACCATAACCAATCAAACTAGCTGTTATGAATAGTAATACCTACTTTTTGAAATTATATATATTTTATATTTCAAAATGGACTTCTTTTTTGGATTCGTAATATCGAATTTATCCTAAGGTGAAATTTTGGTACTTTTTGGATAACTTCAATATTTTGATGAATAGTGAAAATTACTAAATTTTAATTAAAAACAACTTTTTTAATCAAAATAATAAATAGTGATAAATTATGAATTTGAGTGGTTTTAAAGTATATTTAGAATATATTTTTACCATTTAATATAATTTTGGTCATTGAACATAATTTTACAATTAAATCGGACATTAACAAGTGCCAATCTTTTGATAGTTATTATCTCTTAAAAACACGCTTTTTGTTTTAACAACGGGAATTAATTTTAAATTAATTTCTGCCACTTATGTGTTTTGAATTTTGAAAAATGGATTCCATATTTGGAATCAGGATGTTAAAATTGTATAAATAGGTAACTTTTATTTTTATACATTTTGAATAATTACTTCGGTAAATATTTTATTTACCATGGTAAATCCGGTAAATAAGGGTTAAAAAATAATATTATAATAATACAAAATTACCCTAAAACGTGTTCTAACCTTATTGGTTGATACATGTTCGACCATAGACATCTTTTGGTCAATTTTGGGACCCCATGGAGCCACTTGTAGTTGATAGAGACACTTTATTTTAATTAAGTTAAAATGAATACAAAAATGACACAAGCATATATCTTTTAGCAAAACAATTTTTACATAGGGTTATATATGTTGGATTTTAGACTATAAATATTAATTAGAAAGTTAAACAGATTTCCTACATAATGATATTTTATTTATAATTTTTAGACATTAAATAAGTTAATTTATATGACACAATTATGATGTAGTAATTACCTAATTAATGAAAAATTAGAATAAGTGATATTATAAATACCCAAATAAATATAATTTGAGACTTTTTATGAACTAAACTAATTTTCTAGGTTAATATGACATGTGAGGATTGATTTAATTAACTTTTTTTGAAGTAATCATTCTGTTATGAGTTTCACAAAAATCAACTATTGAATAGTGTCAAAATTGACAGAAAAGAGTTTTTAAAACAAATATTATATTATTAATTGATATTAAATTCCTAAAAATATAAGGTTCGGACAAGAGACTTATATTATGATATTTTAATCATTAATGGACCACTTGGGGGTCTCTTGGATGTATATGGTAAGTTTATTAACCATATAATATAAAAATATAAAGAGACATTGTAAAAGTGAAACTAATTAACATAGAGTTAATACTTAAATATAAGGTTAATATAGTAACCCAAACCTGTCTAAATTCTATTGGTTGAATGGTTTTATAACTATCCCTACCTAAACCTTTTAATAATCAACTTTTTAGCCATAGAAACTGAATATGAATTTATTATAAACTAATATTTCTAGATTTTCCAAAGGTGCCCCTCACCCCTCTTAGAAAAGGGCACTCCTCCTTCTCATTTATTCACACCTTCAAAGCCTTTTGGTTCTAACAAACTCTGCCCAAATACTCTCCCAACTTCCCTCACTAGAACCTAGAGGCCTTATTTTGATCAGAAATCCAACCTAAGGAGCCTTATTGATCAAATCAAAAGGAAGAACCCGAAGAAGAGGTAATGATTTCACCACCCTTTTCCAAGTTCCTTTCTTCTTCCACTTCTTCTTTCTTTGTTATTACCATTCTAAAATAATAAATCCAGTATCATATATATACTGTGATGTTATTATAAATATGGTACAACCATATTCAGTATTCTATCCACCCTTTGAATAACATGTCACCATACGTGCGTACGTACGGCTTACCGTCTCCACGTCGTGGTGTAATTGTTATCTAGTATATTATTATTTGGATGGGTATAATAATGATGTGTAACTCATTTAAATAATAAATATAACATGTTAATGATTCTGTATATATGATATAACAACCATTTATATATTATTTTAATATCAAAAGAATGATATTGTCGCTCATGCGTACGTACGGACTATCGTTTCCACGAACGCGATGAGATTCATTCTCCATCGTATCCATTCAAGTATAATTCTCATTTGATGATTAATAATAGTATCTAAGGACTTGATATCATTCTGTATATGATTAAGATACAACCTATCCATGACAAACATGGCTTACGTAACAAAACATATAAAATAAAATGAGTAAGTTAACACCCGAAACAACGATAATACTAAGATATTATTAACAAATCAATGTTAAAAGATCATATATGATATCATATTAATTTATATGATTCTTGTATAATTTAATAACAATTATTTCACCATTATACAGGAGTTCAACCTACCCAAACCAAGTAAAAGTACAAGGTAAGGGTTATTTCACAATCTCTTCATTATCCGAGGTTGTTTATACGTAATAATCTACTGGGATCTCTTTATCATCGACATCCATGTTTCTTAAAAATGTATTTCAAAACATTTTTACTACTTAAAAGAATATGTTTTAAAGTCATTTATACCCTTGTTTGACTTTTTATAAGAGTTTTATAAAGGAATATTTCCATCGTTTTCCAAACAAGGTGCTTTTTAAACTTTTCGACAGAATTAAGGTAAGAATGTTTTTTTTAACTTATACGGTGGGTGCGGTTATTTTCCACCGTTATAAAATTGTTGAAGCTTCCCTTACAAGATTATAAGAATATTTTCAAGGAAAATGTTTTATTTTATAAATATATGACTCTTAAATGATTTCAAAAATAGAAAGAGATATTTCTCTAAAAAGTGTTTTGATTTCATCTATGTCAACATCCTTTGATGGATTTTACGCTTATTTGAAGTTGATTTCTTATGATACAAAACTTCTATATTGTATTGAAGGTTTTGTGATATGTTTGACTATGGATGTTCTATTTTTATATCATTCATAGTTTATGGTGAAAGTATTGACATTTCGTATGCTAGTTTTAATACGAATGTTTATGTTATGTTTAAACCTTTTCATATGGGAATGAATTGGACTTAATATGTGACGGGTGGAGCCCGCTATAGCTCCTCGATGCATCGGTAGGTCTCATGAGACAAACTAGTGTCTTGGCACAAGGCCTTGGCAAAATCTTATTTGTAGTCTTGGCACGAGGCCTTGGCTATGTGGTTATGATAGTCTGGCATTATGCATTCCATCATTATGAAAGTGGTTATTGATATTTCATGTGATTATTCGATTAGTAGAATATCCATGTGAATAAGTAAATGTAATTATTTCATTTTACTTTTTCCATACTATGTTGAAGTTCAAGTTTAAAAGGCTTTTGTTTTAGTTATACATTGTCTTAAATGTTTATGCTTATTTTTGAAAGTTTCCGCTATATTGTTATCCTTACTGGGCATTTGAGCTCACCCCTTTTCTATGTTTTATTTTTCCCAGGATGTGAAGAAGTAAGTTATGAATGACCTGTAGGGATTTTATGTGGGGATATGAGTGTGGAATATGGAGACTATGTTGTTGTAGTAGTTTTTCACTTTATGATGTAATGTAAAACTTTATGAATATATCTAGTGTTTCCAAGGCTACTAAACCAATCGGTATTTCAAGATTTTATCTTTCTTGTGATCATGCCAATGTTATGTAATAATGCACCGAATCTGGGTAACTAGGGTCGGGGCTTTACATGAGGTCTGAAGGAAACTAAAGGAGAGGTTTTCTTATCATCCTAATCAGCTTATCTAGATTCCTCATTGATATTACCCACTTTAGGTTCCTCTTCTTACACTTTCACAACAACATCATCTTCATTATCAAAATAATTTACAACAAATTCATTAGGTTCTATAATAGGATCCACTATATCCTTAGTCTAACCATATACTTGACTGGATCAAAATTTTCATAAAAAAATTCACTATCATACACCCATTATTTTCTCCAAGAGTTCCAATTTAATTTTATGTGTCTAAAAATGTATTTTTTAGGCACAGACCATCATATTAAATCACATTTTCCTCTCCCTAAGGAATTAATCTCCTAAAATCCAAAAGGGGTGATTTTAACTTTGGATAAGGAAAGGAATTTAATCTAGAAGAAGGTTTACACAGCTCTGAAATTTGTCTCATGAAATACCTAGAAAATATAATATGGATACCATTATTTATAAATAATATAAATAATAGGTTCTGGTGCCTTATAATATGAAATTCCCCTTTTGGGACTAATAAGGCATTGGATAAACTTAACTAACAAACTACATTCACCACTAATCTCCACTATAGTTGGCCTTCTGGAAGTCTTATTCCTAGACACTTCCTCAATATCATCTTATAACTTGAAATTAGGATGATTTATAGGATACAATATTTGATAATCTTAATATTTACCCTTATGAGAAATACTTAAGCTCTTGTCCATAACTTTGAATAAAACACAAAAACTTCTCTATTTACCATTGTACAAATGGAATCTTTCTTATTTCAAGGAATGAATTCCATATGGGAATAAAATTATTTAACCAACATCAAATAAAAAGGTTTACCATTTTCCTTGAACCATTCATTCCAACCTTTCCTTAGAATCAATTTCCACAATAGATATTTGTTGGACATAATCCATTCTACATCAACTTAATTTTATGCACACACAGGTTGATTAATCAGATGAGGGTTTCATGATTTAACTATAGCACTCAAGATACCTTTTTCTTTCTTTGATTTATTTATAGGAGGTGATTTTATGGGAGGTTTGGTATCAGAAACTCATTTTTTCATCGTTATTATCACACTGTGATTCGAACTCTTAATGTTTAGGTTTGAGAGAGGTTCGATAAAGAGGGTATTGAGAGGGGGTAGGTAGGGCATCGAAAAGAAGAAAGTGTTTTTAGGGAAAAGTGTGTGATTATTTGTATTCTAATTTTGAATTTTGTTCAATCATTTAGGTATTAAAATAATAATATACTTAAATAAAATTATTCTAAAACAGCTTCATAAAAATTTAAAAAAAAATATTCACAGTAGGTATATCGATCATGTATTCATGGAAATTAAGGCATAATAAGTATACTGACCATAAACTCAAAGTAGATATACTGATTTTAGATTCATGGTATGTATAGTGACCACATGGACAACTGGTCATGGTCACTTAACTGACCGCATGAATTAAAATTTATAGTGACTTAAGAAAAAAAATTAATATTTGCAGAAGTTAAGCACTTATAATAATAATTTAGATAAATACAATAGGAAGACTAAACTGAAAGATTTAGTAATACTTAATCATCCCTAACTTATGTCTGGTATAATTCATTATCTTAATATTTAATGGATTTATAAATATATTAGTAAGCTGATGTTTAGTACCAATGAAATCAAGATTAATATCCCCTTTTTTAAAATGGTCTCTCAAAAAGTGATTTTTTATATCAATATGTTTTGTCCTTGGATGATACATAGTATTTTTAGAAATATTTATTTCACTTTTATTATTGTAGTTTATAGGGACATGTCTGAATTGATATCCATAATCCAATAATGTGTGTTTTATCCATAAAATCTATGCACAATTACTACCTATTGCTATGTACTTAGCTTCACCAGTGGATAATGTAATAGAGTTCTATTTTTTACTAAACCATGAAACTAGTGACTGACCCAAAAAGTGACATGTCTTAGAGTTTCTTTTTCTATCTAACTTGCAACCACCAAAATATGAATCTGAATAACTAAGTCAAATTTTTCTCTTCTAGAATAGAATAATTCTAAATTGGTTGTACTTTGAGGTGTTTAAAAATTCATTTTAAAACATTCAAATGTGATTACTTTGGATTTTATTGAAAACATGAACACACAAAATGCAATATCAGGTCAAATAGTGGTTAAGTATAGTAGAATTCAAATCACAACTCTATATATGGTTTGATCAACTGGTTTCCTAGTTTCATCAAGATTCAAATTACATATTTTACTCATGGGATTATCACTACCTTTGGTATTATCCATACCAAAACATTTTATAATATCTTTAGTGTATTTGATTTTATTTAAAATAATTCCTTCCTTATTTTGAAAAATCTAAAAACCAAGGAAAAATTTTAACACACCCATTAAACTCATTTCAAATTAATTTTACGTTAATTATGAAAATTTAATACACAAGGAGTTTTTGGATGATCCAAAAATAATATCATCAATATAGATTTGAACTAATAAAACAAATTTGGAAATTCTTTTTATAAATAAGGTTGGATCCGCTATACCATTTGAAAAACCTTTAGAAATAAAAAATGAGTTGATCCTATCATACCAATATCTAGGATATTGTTTTAAACCATAAAGAGATTTACTTAATTTAAAAACATGATTTAGAAAATGTGGGTTTTGAAATCTAGGGGTTTGTTCAACAAAAACATCCTCAATAATATAACCATTAATAAAATCAATCTTGACATCCATTTGATATAATTTGAAATTAAAATGTGTTGTATAGGCAAGAATCGTTATAATAGCTTCAACTATTTCTACTTGTGAAAAAAGTTTCTTTAAAGTCAACACCTTCTTCTTTATTGTACCCTAGTGAAACCAGTCTAGCTTTATTTATAATTATTATGTCAAACTCATAAACATTGTTCCTAAAAACCCATTTAGTTTCAATAGTCAAAAATTATTTAGGTCTTACTTCTAGTTCTCATACTTTGTTTATTTTAAAATGATTCAACTCTTCTTGCATATTCATTACCCAAAATTCATCATCTATAGCTTCAGTGATGTTTTTAGGTTCAATCTATGACAAAATGTCTTAATTTTCAACCTGGTTTCTAAGAGAAAGTCTAGTTTGAGTACCTATATCTAGATATCCAACTATATTATCTAAAGGATGGTCTTTATGAGTTCTAATGGATCTAGGGATATAAGTACTTGTTACTTCATCTTCTTCTTTGGGATCTGGTTCAAACAAATCCTTAGTGCTGGGTGATTTTTCTATAGCAAGTTTTATAAAACCGTCACTAGGATTTATTGAGTAATTGATATTCAAGTTAGAAAGATCATCCTCAATGTTTTCTAAAGAAGTATTAGGATCATGTGGATCTGTTTCATCAAATTTTACATGTATATGTTCTTCTACAATTTTGGTTCTTTTATTGAACACTTGATATGATTTACTGGAGGTTGAATAACCAAGGAATATTCCTTATTCAATTTTGGATGAAAAATTATCAAAATTCTCCTTTGTATTGAGTATAAAGACCTTGCATCCAAAAACTCTAAAGTAATTAGCCTTTTATTTTCTTCCATTTCATAAATAATATGATTTCTTCTTTAAAATTGGTATGATAAGAACTCTATTGATAATATAGCAAGTTTTATTATAGTTTCCTTCTAAAAATTAATAGGTATGTCATACTCATTAAGCATAGTTTGATCAATCTCTTAAAGAGTTATATTTCTTCTTTCTACAACACCATTCTTCTAGAGAGTCCTGGGAGAAAAAAATGTAATTTTATCCATGTTGTGATTATAAATATTCAAAGTCTTGATTTTCAAACTCATGGCCATGATCATGCCTTAAGGTATTAATAGTAATTCCACTATGATTTTCTATATATTTTGCATATTTTTTAAAATAGGAAAAAGATTCACTTTTGTGAACTATAAATAATACCCAAGTGTATCTAGAATAATAATCTGTAATAACATAGGCATAATTCTTAACATTTAAGCTAGATTATCTAGAATTTCCAAACAAGTCCATCTGTTCCAACTCTACGGGTTGAGAAGTTGAAACTTATTTATTTGGATTGAAATAGATATTGTGTTGTTTCCCTTTTTGACATGGGTTGCAGACTTTATATTTTAGGAATTTTAGGAAGATACTTAACTAAACATCTATTAGTTAGCTTTCTAAGAGAGTGAAGGTTGTAGTGTCCTTGTCTCCTATTACATATCCAAGATTCTTTGTGAAAGGAACTTAAGTAAGAAATATTTTTTAGAGAATAAATAAGCTAAATCAGCAGCATAAACATTATCATTACGTAAAGCAGTAAAAACTAAAACATGTTTAGAATCATAGATTTTGTGATAATTGTATTCAAACTTTAAATGGTAAATATCATCATATAATTTTGAGATTATGATAATATTATACTTTAAACCATTAATAAATAAAACTTCAGAAACTAAAACAAAGTTAGAGTTATCGATTTGACCAAGTCAAATTATTCTTCCTCTGGCATTATCACCGAAAGTGACATGTCCATCATCCACATTTATGAGGTTCTTAAAGGTTAAGTAGGATACATTCATGTGTCTATAATATTCACTATAAAAATACCATAAATTTTCACTAGTACTCTTCAAATAGGTTTTCTATAGTTAAATAAAACAAGAAATGATTTTGATACCCACACTTTCTTGGGTCCAGAAATGTTAGTAATAAAAGATTTTGGAATCCAAAGTTGTTTAACAGGTTTACCATAAACAAACTTAAGACTTATAGAAATAAAAAATTTATTAGTTCCACAATAACAATAACTTTTTACATAATTGACAGAGTTTGAGACAAGAATAAATTTATTCTTATAAATTATCCTTTTTCCAGGCTAGTAACCAATCCCAGCTATATACTTGAGTGTAGTCTATTTACCAAGAATTTTGGTCAAGGATTTATACTATTTATAATCCTTAAAAGATCCTTTTCAAGTTTCTCATTTGATATTTTAAGTTCATTATTCTCTTTTGATAAGTGAGCATTCTTAACTTTTTTTATAGCAAGATCAGATTTAATATGAATTTATAAAGAATGTTTCTTATTTAAATTTTTATACTTATCTTTAAGTTTGTTGAAAGTTTCTTATAGTATATTGTAGTATTCAAATAAATATTTACTAGTTATATTTTTATCATTATTATCATTTTTAGAGAGATTATAAATATAAGAAGGAGATTTAGAAATAGTATTTAGTGCCTTATGTGTGTTTTCCATGAAATACATATTGGACCTATCAGTATTGTATTCTGTTCTTGAGTCAGACTTATTGGAAATATCCTCATAGGATCTCTAAGTAGATTTCATAACATTCTTAGTTCTTTTTCATTTTTCCTCATACCTTTTATTATACTTTAATTTTTCACATTCAGCTTTGAAATTCTCATTTCTCTTACACTCATAATAAGTCACTTCAACTGATTGATTTTCTTTTTCCAGTTCCCAATTTTTTCATAATTTCATCTATAATTCAATTTATTAGAGAATTTATTTTTCCTATAGAACTTATTAAATCTTCTAGCTAGGTGATTCATCTCCCCGTCACTATCTGAGGAGATTATTCCTCACTTGAAATGTCTTATTTGATTTTCTCCTCTATCTTTAACTCATAAGTTTTGAAAGAAACTAATTTTCTATCAGGTTTATCATATTCATTGTTTACTTTTAATTCTTTCTCATACATCATGAGTTTAACAATCATATCCTTTACTGGTTGTTTACTTATATTTCATGATTCTCTAATGGAAGCATAGGTTCCTCTCTATTGATCTAGTAATCATCATAGGAGTCACATCACTTGATCCTTATCCTCAATTTTCTTCCCAAGTGCATGCATTGTATTCACAATTTCATTGAACTTGAGATACATGTCAAAAATTGATTCATTGGGTTTTGTTTTACAAGTATCATATTTAATAGTATAAGTATTTAGATACATTTATTTAATATTTTATGTTTCTTCATGAGAATCAATAAGTGTATCCAAAATTTTATAAGTAGTAAAACATGAAAAAAATCAATTAAACTCATATTCTCTTAATGCGTGATATAAGGAATTCATAGATTTTTAGTTACAGCCATAAGTGTCCTTAGTGAAATCAATCTAATTAGATCTAAAAGCTTTTTATTTTTCATATTTGTCCTCTATTATGGTCTAAATATCAAATAACATTCTCTCTATATGTATTTAAATTTTAATATTCCACTAATCATAGTTAGTTCTATTAAAATAAGGAGGCTTGATAGTAGCATCCCCCTCAAGCCTATTATTATCTATAAATATATAGATTTATAAAAAATATAAATTTTGAAATTTCGGGTAAAACTATATCACAATTAAAAGAAATATTGAAATAAATAAAACTTTTATGATACCAAATGTTATTTGGAGTGTAAAAATCAAGATGGGGTGAATTGAGTTTCTAGATAAATTTTTTGTTAAAAAATATTTAAAACCAAATATCCTCGTTTATGAAAAATGGATCAGTTAACTAAAATAGTAGGAGTATATAATCTAATATTTAAAAAGTATTGTCAAAAGTTCAATCAAAACTTAGTTAAAAAAAGTTTTAAAACCTATTTAAATTTTGAAACAAATTTATTTATATAAAACACCATATATAAAACACTTATTAAAGCTAACTATCAAAGTAGTTTTTTTCTATATAAATTTGAAAACTAATACTTTTTTGTTTTAAAAATGGAGAAAACAAAACAAGAAAACACATAGTGGAATAAAATAAGAGGTTCAGTCTCAAGTTAATACCTATTCCTCTTCAATTGGAAACCACCTGATACCAAGAGTGTTATTAAAAAAATTATCCACAACTTGGATCGAGTTTTACATAATATAACTTCACATAGGTAGTCCAATCCACATGAAAACTCTTCTATATTTCTATATGGGATAGCATATGTAAAATAATGAAATAAATAGTGTATAAAACACTTCAATACAATACCAGATCATGTGTTAAAGAATAAATAGAGTATAACAAACACAAATAGAAATGTAAGCTAAAATAGAGAGAGAGAGAGAGAGAGATGAGAAGAGTGAATGTTTGAAGTAGCTCAATCTGATCAACTTTGGTTAATCAATTTTCTTTAAATATATCCTTTTAAATCTTCAACTAGGGTTTCACTATGAGGTTTAAAAAATAGAGATTCATGGAAGCATAGTAGTTAGCCTAATCTTTGCTTAGGGGTCACACATATGATTTGTATTTTATTCATGAGAGACTATACTTTTTAAAAAGATCACCTTATCTAATTAGTCATTGTATGATTTTCATAATTTAATATTCATAATCAATGCATTATTAAATTCTCTATGCTGGAGATTTGAAAATACATCAATTCTAAAGTTAGACAGGGTCACTTGGTCTTCACTTAGGCATGATTACTTTGGCTCACAGTTACTAGGCATGGTTGGTTAGCAAATTCATTTACCACAATAACTTTACATGGACACTTAGCATGGTAACTTGACACATGGTAACTTGGCTTGTTCGTGCAGTCTCTTCTTTTATTCATGTATTATCTTCTTTACTTAACATGTCCAATTAAATTTTTATTGTGGTCACTTTATTTCTTCATGCAATCACATTATTTATTCATGCATTCACGTGATTTCTTTATTGAGTAGCTTCATATCTTCTTGTAGTATCTTCTTTACTTCATGTGGTTACTTCTTTACATCATGAGTTCACTTTACTTGTTCTTATAGTTGGTTATTTTCTTCTTGTGGTAACTTCATTTCTTTATGCGGTCACTTCTCTTCTAGTGGTCACTTTAATTCTTCTTGTGGTTATTACAATACACACATGGTCGGTTCAAGATTTAGATAGAATTAACTCATCTAACACACAATCACTTATTTGTTCATGCATTCACTTAGAGTTCAATGTGTGGTTACTTCCACATGGTCACTTGACCTTTACGGCCAGTTTAACTTCTTTATATGGTAGATTGTCATAGTAACTACAAGACTTATCAATTTTTAGCATTTTTTCTATAAACAAATAGTTGATTATCATAAAAAATTAAATTCATTAGAAATATAATAAATATGATTTGGTATCATTAAAATAAGTAGGTGTTTGATGAATCCAATAAACTTCTAATGAGAAATTTTAAAATTGAAATTGAAATTTTCAATGAAAATCCATAGTGAAGACTTATAGTCATCAATGAATATTTATGAACAAACTTCAATTTATAATGAAAACTTTAAAAACTATAATAAAATTTTCCAATAAATAACTGTGGCTAAACTTTTCAATAACCAATGAAAATATCTACTTGAAACGTGATTTTTAGAAAAATATTCAATATTTATAATGGATTTTTTAATAAAAATTCATGGTGAAATTTTCTCATTTTTCAATAAAAATTTTTCTATAAATTTAATTTACAATGTTATATGATAAATTTTCAATGAAAAATTTATGGTTATCAATGAAAATTTATACTCAAAATATAAATTTCAATTAAAAACTCCAAAATTCTAATGAAAATTTTCAGTGAAAATTTACACTAAATTTTCATTGAAAATTCATAGTGATAGTTTTCAATTACTGGTGAATATTTTGATAGAAAATTAAATTTTCAATGGAAACTTTTAAAATTCCAATAAACATTTTCAAGGAAAATTCACACTGAAAATTCGTAGTTATTAGTGGAAATTTGTATATGAAATTTAATCTTAGGTGAAAACTTTCAAAGCACCAACCAAATTTTTCAATAAAAATTCACAATAAAGTATTTAAATTAACAATTTAAATTTATACATACATATATAAATATTATATAAAATTTCACTAGAAATGTGAATTGTAAATTATACTAGAAATTTCCACAAAAAAATTCATTAAAAATTTTTAGTGAACATTTCTGATGTATATTTATTACACAGCATAATCAATGGATATTTGCATTATAAATTACATGTAAAAACACACTAATATAAATATAACTATAATATTACATTGTAAATTTATTTTGTGAAATTACACTATAAATTTTTCGTATATACATATAGAAATATTAATACAAATACACAATGTAAATTTGAATTAGAAATTTATAATGTAAATATACAATGAAAATTTCAAGTGATAATTTATATAGTATATTTGGATGAATATATACATAAATAAATATTTTTATATGTAAAAATGTAAATATAAAATGTAAATTTTCATTGTGAATTTACAATGGAAATTTTCAATGATTACATGTAAAGACCCTGACTCTAGTAACATAGAGTCGGTTACTTTTTTAAATCGGTACTAGATACAAGTGATCACATCCTAAAGGACTAAATAGTTTAGTAGTCTTGGTAAAATAGATACCTACATTATTCTCATTTTATATTTGAAATAAAATATAAAACATAGTGAAAGTAAATATTTTGTATCCTTGAACTCATTCAAAGATTCATTCTTCATATCCTAGGGAAAGGAAATGAAATAATTATGGTCTTAAATGCTCAATAAGTATATGTGTACAGTAGAATATATCATGAGTAAATAAGACATATTCAATATGGAAAGGTAAATAACTAAAAATGTATGCATTTTAATCAATAACTTGATAATGAAATGCATCCATAGATAATGTCAATAAAATAATCTCATGGATAATAATAATTAAATCCTTAATTAAGGAAATGCTTAATATTGGACATCATGATATCATAAATCATGATATATATACCATTAATAACTTACTCTAAAATAGTTTAATCCATACACCAAAAACCCATTTAATTTGGCCAACTGATTTGTCTCATGAGACCTATCAATGCTTGAGGGGATATCTATAACTAGGCTCCACCTATCACTGCATGTCCAATGAATTATTCATATATTTAATTATTAATTAAATCCATAACATTACTTATCAAAAAATATCCATATTGAGTAAAGAAAATTAATTTACCAATATTTTCTCTAATTAATCAAATAACTTTCATGGTAAAACACCGTATGTAAAAATGGTATACAGTTTAGGAAATAATCATATCTATGGTACAAATAATATAGATATTTAATATAAATTCAATATCAAATTATCATAAGAAAGTGAATATTTCAAGAGAAAATTAATTACAACAAAATTACTAAGAGATAATAGACGACCATCATCAGAAATATAGGTTTTGTAATAAAATCATGTCCATTAGAAAAATAAAGAAAATGGAAGTGAAATATTAAAATAATATTTCACCAAAGATTTTTATTTTTAAAACCATTTAAAATATATAGAAGAAGCTAAATATCATAAAATGGTTATGGCGGCAGGGAATTCTGTTAATACAGTATACATTAAAACAAACATTCCTTTTGAATTTTTATTAAGAATGTAAAAAATGAGCCTTTCATAAAACATTATAAATATTACTTTAAATCTATTTAAAAAAGGATAAATTAAAAATTTATTTAATAAATTATTTGAGTAATAAAAAGGAAATTTTTAAAACAATTTTAAAAAATATCGACATGGAAGAAAAATTTAACTCATTAAAAGAGAGATAAAATCAATTTTATTTTAAACATTTATTTTCTTGAATCGGGTGAAAAACTGGGGAAAATTATAAGAAAATATGGAAAATCCTGAAATATTATTAGGATAAGAAAATATATGTATTTTATTAATGATAGATTATAATATTCCTTCAATGAAGATTAAGGAAATCCCTAAAAATGAGATTATAAAATAAATCCTTACCTGTTTGGTAACTTTTAAATTATAAAACTTTGAGATAATAATCATGAATTGAAACATTAATAAACATTAATAAATAGTTATTCATGTTAAATATATAAAAGGGGTGTTATATACATCACAATAAAGTAAATAGGTGCATAATATCAAATTTGTCTCAATGGAATGGAAATTAAGATGAAATCTCTTACCTTAGGTTTGACTCATAATGTACATTCTTTACCTTCCTGAATAATAAACTTATATTAATTATTTAATTTATTAAGAAAATTTTTCAAGTTTATAATTCTCTTTATTTTATTTATTACCATGTTATATTTATTTACTTAATCAATTAAGTTCACATCAAACATTTGGGTGATATTTGGGCCATATATCCAAAATGACTTTGTTAGGTTGACTATGGTAAAAGAAAAAATTATTTCATTATCTATAAAATAATAATAATATAATTATTACCATTTTTATACATTAATTTTTCTTTTAAAACCAACCATGAAACATGTTTATGAAAAATGAACTACATTACAATCATGGAGACGGTAAAGCATACGTACGCATGAGTAACGTTTCCATTTTTCAAAGATCGTGATGGAAAGAACATAAGTATTATTTTATATTTATAGAATGATAATTATATAATAAATACCATATTATTTCTTTAAATAAACTTATATATATTATCCATGTGATTTTGTGATGGAAAACGAATCACATCGCTTTGTGGACATGGTAGCCCACACATACGCACAAAATACGTTATCATTTTTCAATAGATGGAAAGGTAAGAAAGTAGATAATATATTATATTTTAAAAATGATAAATATTTCGTGAATATTGTATATAAAAAATAAATCAATCATTATAATAATTTGTGAGATTCGGTAATGGAAAAAAATTACATCGGTTCATGAGGTGGTAGTTTGTCGTACACACGAATGACGATTTCGTTTCCCATTTGATGGAATAAAAGATTGATATAGCATGTAAAATTAATATAATAACATATTATTATATGTTTGATACTAATTTTGTTATATAAACATGGTTGAATGAGATTTTAAGGAGTTTTAATAATGAATAAAACTAAAATATTCAGTTAAAAGCAATACCTCTTCTTTGGACAATCTCACTTGATTTATACCATAAGCCCTCTAAGGTTTGTATTTTGATTTAAAAAATACCTATAGAATTATGTTATAGATTATATGAAGTTATTTGGGTAGGTATTTTCTGAACCACAAGATTTTTTAATTTTTAAGAAAATAGTAGATGAAGTTCCCTTTTATAAGAGAGGGGGTGGGGACTCTTAGAATTTCTAAATTATTTAATTAATATAAACTAATTTTCATGATAAAAAATATTAAAACTAATATAATTAGAATATAGGATGATTATTGGTAAAAATTTTATCATAAAATAAAAAATTTACAAGTTAATATTAGTTTTTTATCCTTATCTCTTTATTTTAACCCGTGTTAACCCTTTTTGACAGTTACCACAGTAACAAATTTTTTATTTTTTAGGGGTCAATATAGTTACTATATAAGAAAAATTGGTCCTTAAATGGAAAATATTTGAAATTTTTAAAAAAAATCAAATCACTTGTATGAATATAGTAATTTTATGAATTTTTAATTATTTGATAAAATATTATTTATTATAAAATAACATTAATATCAATTTTTGAAATATTCATTTAATTTGACTTTAAAAGCAACTTGATAATAATGGATTTTAAATATAATACATTAAAACATACCTAAAAATGTTATTTTTATCTAAAAAATCATGGAACATAATAATTCATTCAAGCTATATTACTTTTCACATTTTTAAAATCATTTATTTTATTTTTCTGTTAATTGAATAAATATTGTGTTGACATTGAAAAAGTATTTAAGGTAATTATTTCATCTCAAAAAATCATTTATATTTTAAATAATTATTTTTAATTGAATATAAGTTGCATTTATCTCTGTCACAAAATATTATGGAAATTAAAAGTAAGAAAGTGAAACGTTTTACTTTTTCTTTTACTTAAATATTATAAAGGTAAAAATCAAAGAAATATGGAACCAAGTTTCCATATTTTAAAAATATGGATATAAATTACTGAAATAAACTCATAAAATAGGATAAAGGTAAGTTTTAGGGTCATTTTTTAGTCCTTATCATATTATTTTTAACCTTAATTACCTGATTTACTCTTACAATGGTGATAATTATTTACTACAATTACTATTCATAATAAACAAAAATAAAAGGGACCTATTTAAAAAATTTAAACCTTATGATTCCAAATATTAAATCCATTTTTCAAGATTCAATTTATATAAGTGATAGAATTTAATTTAAAATTAAACTCTCAAATCGCGACAAAAAATGGTTTTTCAAGAAAATATAATTTTTCATTAACTCTATGGATATTAATCTTAATTATATGAATTTAAATTAATATATATAGATATATAATAGATATATTTCATTTAAATAATTCCTCATTATGGGTAATTTTAATTAATTAAAATGTAAAAACATCATGCACTTAAAAACAGTTTTTAGAAGAACAAAATGTGTTTTAAGTATAAAAATAGATTTATACCAAATCATGAAAATTGTTGATTAAAATGAAATTAATTAGAATATTATAAATAAAATGGATCATATTTAAATTTAATACTAAATCCAAAATATAAAAAGACTTTTAAACTACTTGATTTAATGAAAATAAATGACAGTTTTACAAAAAACGATATTTTTCACTATTCGCTAAAAATGATCTTTTTAAAAAAATATGAAAAAATTCTCCCTAAAATAATCTTGATATATTTATTTCAAAAATTATATTATTTTTATTAAATACAATTTCTAAAATTTCCATAAATTAATCATAATATTTTCTCATAAAAATAAATAAAAATTATTTTTGAAGAAAATGCAATTTTTTAAAATAAAATGACTTTTTCTAAAGATTGAGTTATTATTTACTAATAATTAATACATGCATTTTTCATTAGTAATACCTTTATATTTGTTATAATGTGGTTAATCCTATTCATACTCATCAATTTAATGTCTACATTATAACTATAACATTTAAATAATAATATTTTGTGGTTCGTTTAGGCTCTGTGATGCATATCATATATTCTATTGAACATAGTATTCTTTTAAAATATCAGGGTGTTAAAATACATTAATTCATGTAAATTTTCACTGAAATTTTTTAGTGTGAGTTCTCAAGTGATAATTTTTTATGTATATTTTAATTAATATATACATAAATACATATTTTTATATGTACAAATATAAATATAAAACGTAATTCTTCACTATAAATTTACATAGGAAAATTCCAGTGCAAACATACATGCATGCATATAAATTTTCACTAAAATTTTCAGTGAAAATTTTCAATGTATATTACACAAATTATATATTATTAAAATTCATGTATACATATATACATACACATATACACATAGTGAAAATTTAAATCAAGATTTAACTTTCCAAGGAAATTTCATAATTAAAATTTCTAAACACTATAAATTTTCACTAAAAAATACAGTGAAGATTTACACCAAAAAATTTCATTACAAATTGGTCCTTAAAAAAGTTCATTGTTTGTAGTTTTTATATATAAATGATATATAAATATCTAAATTAACTACTATTTATCATTATAAAATTATGTGGAAGTGTGTGTGTATAAATAATGTATATGTGTGAACATAAATCACACACACATAATGTATTTACAAATACATTGTATAAGTTTCCACTAAAAACATGCACTAAAATCTTACACTGAAACTTTGTATTGGAAATTCAATTACTACACACACATGCATATAATTTTTGTACTCAAAATTTTAATTTGAAATTTATATATAAGCACATGGGTGTATACAAAAAAATTATATATAAGTATGTGTTTGTATATGTAACACCCCTGGTTTCAGGTAAATTACCCTTGTTTTTTAGATTTTGATCTTTTTTAATGTTTGGTTTTGGTTTTGGGAGTTATAGTAGGTTTTGAAGGGGTTTTGGATGGAGTTATCCCATTTTTAATAAGGTTATGTTGTAGATCATGGGCTGCGATATATACATTTTGTGGTTCTGGTGTGAAGATGGTGGTTGTGTCATAGGGGGCTTGAAGAAGAATTTAGTTTTATTTCCTTTTTTAGCATGGTTTTAGTGTGGAGACCTGACTATGATGTGGAGTTATACATGGAGTTTTTGGGTGTTGCTACCTTTTTTGGGGTTCCTGTGTTGTGGGGATAGGCGAAGCCAAAAACCCCTTCCTCATTCTCGGGATCTGCGGTGTAGTGGCCTTAGTTGTGTTGTGGCCCTTTCCCTAATTTTCTAGATATACAACGTGGAGCTCACCATAGATCTTAGAAATGCTTTGATCGGAACCACTATAGAATAGTCCATTCCACTACATTTTGGTCTCATGTTTTACCCTCTTTTTTGTGTCGTAGTGAAGTGTCATATGTTTTGGTCATTTTTTTCTATCCTGGGTATAAAATTCCTTATGGATGTTTTCAAATTTTTTTACAACACCTCTTATCCTCTCAGATTCTAAGGATAACCTATGTGTTTTTTAGTAATCTTTGACATATGAACTTTGATTCCAATGCATATTTGAGTGTTTTATTGGAAAGATCAAGGAGGAATGGAAGAAATAATTGAGATTGGTGGTTTTACCTTAAACCCTTTATACCAAACAATCTAGTTTGGGGTAGGTGGATTCTCTCTAATCTCCACTTCTTCTAGAAATAAAAGGCTTGGTTTTGTTAAATGTTTTTTCTTGGATTTTTTATAGAAACATGGTGTGTTTTTTTGAAAGGTAACCTTTTGATATTTATTTTATAATTGTGAAAAAATGATGGTTTTTTTAATCCCGTTTTGGATTATAATTTTAAAATGATGATTTTAAAATTATAGAATGGTTTAGACGCATGTTAAATGTTTGATGAAATGATTTCAATGGAAGAATTGTTTTATGAAAAATGAAGTGTCATGGTTATTGTAAAGATTGGTTTGGTGTGCATTTTTGTGCACAAGTATGGTCGGAAGTGCCTCTGTTAAGGTTGTATAGGTTGTAGCCATGGATTACCACCATCAATAGTAAAACCAAGCTTGAGTGTATGGTTGTGTGTATGGGTGGTTGTGTGTATGGAATGATTTGTGTGTGTGTGTGTGTGAATGGGGAAAGGTTATTCCAAACATGAATGTATGAAAATGAGATTTTTTATGGTTTTACTGCATGGTTTTTCACTTATGGATTTATATAAACTATTTTATTATTTTCCAAATGTTTATATAAATTATAATAACCACTTCTTATCCTAGTGGCATGTGTTGGGAAAGTCTTTAGGTAAGTCATACTGAGTTTATATTCACCCCCTTCTTGGGAAATTTGGTGTATTTTCAGATGTCATCTATTGGGATATAAGGAAAGGGAATATGTCTTATTTCTTTAAGGATGTATCATGATACTGTGGGCTTGTAATGTGGTATTGGATCTTAGAGATGGTTCGGGTGGTAATATGGATCATGTCACATTTTGTATTTTAGTTTTTTCTTTTAACTTTCTATGTTCTATTTTCACGTTGATATTGTTGTTATGTTGGATTAATTTTGGGTTTTAATTATTTATACTCGTGCATCATATATTATTTTGTATATTTATATTTTATATGGTTAGGTTGTTGTATTTTATAGATAAGATCATCCCCCAATTTTTCCTAATCCCTTGTCATTTATTGACGACCTTTGGTGTCTTAGGGATGTAACCAAAGGTTATTTGTATATCCTCCTCCTCTCAAGATAATGAGTTTGGGAAGAATGTTATAAATGGTATCAATCTTGATCAGTTTATCTATCTCTTGGGATGGTATAAAGTAGATGGTAATGTTAGAACTTGAAATATATAGCTTAAAAATGCATAGCTAGCCTTTCTATGCTGAACTTCAAGTTACCAAGGTGTTTGAGAACAAAATTTTTAAGACACTTCTTAGTGTGTTTTCATCTCATTATCGTGGGTTTAGTCGATGAGCATAGCATATCATACATTGTTAGTTAGAATTTCTACTAATAAGACATTGTTCATTTTGATTTTAATGATTTATGAAAATGATAAAGTTGAACAGTTTTTGAAAACAATGGTTATTATTTGTTTCTTGGAATAATTTGGAAAAAAAAATAAGCCTTCAATTACTATAGATAATTAACTAAATTAAGTTTTGTTATGTTTATATAATGGCATTGGCTAAACATCATAAGAATCAGCATGACGAAACTACTGAAAATGTGGTTGCACCCGAGCCATAGGTGAACCAAGAGTTGGTCTAAACCATCATTTAGGCTTTTCAAGTCATAGATAAGGAAAATAGTAATGATGAAAATCAATATATGGACCACTTAGTTCAGTTTTAGAAATATATTCCACCCATGTTTCAGAGGGATTTCAATCATAAAAAAGAAAAAGTGTAGTTAAATCATATGAATCAAATCATTGAGTTCTTAGGTACACTGGACAAGTTAAAAATTAATCTGGAAACTTATATGTTGGATGATCTTTCACACCAGTGGTGGAATTTATCTACTCAATATAAAGTTAATGAAGTCATTCCATGAGTGGATTTGAAGAATTGTTCAACAAAAAATTCTACCCTTGCAAATTACAAGAAAAAATGATTTCTTTAGCTTGAAATAAGATAATTTTTCTATCACATAATATGTGGATAAATTTATGAATTTGACCCACTTTGCTTTAGAAGTTATTGCTAGTGCATCATTGAATCCACGCATCTTTGAGTTGAGACTACAATCGTAGATTCTCTCTAAGATAGTTATTATGTGTATTGTGGATTATACAGAAATAGTAAATAGAGAAACAATGGAAGAAATATATATTTCTAGAAAACTGGATAGAGGGATTGTGTTTATCACCATGATAAAAAGTGGGAACTCAAATTTTGGTAATAAGCGGAAGAGGGACACCTACTTACAAGGTGGTGGAGAGTCTCAAAATCAGACCATGGGATCAGTTAACTTTCCTCCAATTCCTAATATAAAGCCTTGTTATTTTCAATTTGGTTCTACTTCCCATAATAAGTGATACTTTATGGAACCACATAAATATTTCCATAACTATAATCATATGGTACATCTTCCCCATTATAGTCGTAGCGCTACAAATTCTAGTGTGGGAGACGCATCCCACAGTTCTTAGACATTCTATGCTTTGATGGGATGATCTCATCAGAATAATTATCATCCTTATAACTGAGAAATCCAAGGTGATTCTATGAATTCCATGAATCCTCAGGTTATGCAACCTCAGAAAAGAATAAAGTATTAGGTAAGGGTTACTCGGCAAATTTTTGGTGTTGAGTGTATTATCTTGGATGATTGATCTGGTCCTTTGACTGTGTGATTTATAATTATTTTAAATTATAACCTTATACAATATTTGTTTGATATGGGTGCATCCCACTCTTTTATCACTTATCATTTTGTTAATCATATGGTTTTACATGTTGAGATGGTGTCTTTTATTTTGAAACTTCAAACACCTATGGGAAAATGGTATTGTTGAGCCTTTAAATATATAGAATGTTCAATCATTATCAAAGGGTTTGAATTGTTTTAGGATTTCTATATTCTTGGAATGGATATCTATGACCTAATTCTGGGAATGGATCAGTTGATATCATTCAAGTCCCACATCGACTATTATGCACAAAAAGATAGTGTCACGTCTTTTGATGGAATTAAGGATCTATTTAAACAAGATTGGGATATAAATGAAAGCAGAGTAAGACATTTGGTATTAGTGGTTGGGTTTATATCTTTTTATTTGGTATGGGTTACCTTTTAATTTGTGGATGAGATCAGATATAGAGGTTTTCTAACCATCATTTACCAATTTCCTAATATTTTCCCGATAATTTTTCTAGGTTATCGCCTAAAATAGAAGTGGAGTTTATGATTGATATGTTTCCAGGTACCAATCATATTTCACTTCCATATTATAGGATGGGAATGATATAATTGAGGTAATTGAAAGTACAACTGGAAGAGTTGGAAAGAAAAATATTTATTTGATCAAGCACATCCTTATGGGAAGTACTGGTTCTTTTTTTAAAGAAGGTGAATAGAACTCTTAGACTTTGGGAAGATTATCATAAGATTAACCAATTTACAATAAATAATCGATATCCTCTTCCATGAAATGATGATTTTTAATCAAATGAGGGGATCCTGATGGTTATCTAAAATTAACTTGTGATCATGCTATCACTGGCTGCAAATTCAAAATAATAATATTCTGAAGATATCTTTTCAGAGTTTTTATAGCCATTATGAATACATGGTTATATCCTTTGGTCTTACAAATGCACTAGAAATATTTATGGAATTAATGGATTGAATATTTCAAATGTATCTTGATTCCTTTTTGTGTTTTTGTTGATGATATTTTGGTGTATGCTAGCACTAAAGTGAATCACAGGGGACAATTATCTATAGTGTTCATCATTTTGTGGGAACATTGCCTTTATGCTAAGTTTTCAAAGTTTGATTTTTGGATACAAGTCATACATTTCCTTGGTCATTTCATTTTTGGAAAAAGGAGTTTTTTAGATCCTAAAAAGGTAAAAGTTGTGATCTCTTGGAAAACACCTAACAATGTTTTCAAGATATGCAGTTTCCTTGGTTTAGTAGGATACTACTGACTCTTTATTTATGATTGTTCATGTCATGCCTCACCAATGAAAAATTTGATGAGGAAAGGCATACCTTTCCAATGGAATGATGAGTGCAAAAAACTTTCCAAGAGATTAAGTTTCATCTGACATCAGCACCTATCTTTCTGTTGCTAGAGTCAGGATAGGGGTATATAGTCTATTATGATGCATTCGGATCTAGGTTGGGTTTTTTTTTCATGCAAGGACATTATATTGTTGTTTATGGATCCTAATAGTTGTGGGTGCATGAGAAAACTACTCAACACAATATTTGGAGTTATCTATTGTATTTCATTCCTTAAAAACATGGAATCATTATATTTTTGGTGATAAATGTAAAGGGTTTTATGGATTATAAGATCATAAAAACACATTTTCTCACAAAGGGATCTGAATCTAAGGCAACGTGGATGGATGGAATATCTACAAATTTTTGACTTCAACTTGATGTATACATCAGGAAAAGGAAATTCTATAACAGATGCATTGATCATGAAGCCATATAATCAATTACCTAAATAGGTTTTATATCAATGGAAAATAATGTCAGTTATAGTTGATATGCATTTCGATTATGTGGAGCAAGGTAGTTATTGTTGTAAAGTTTATTGTTCCAATACATCTCTACTTTATGCGTTTTGATGATTCAAAAAATCTCTACTTTTATTCTAACAATTTTGTTTAATTGTTACAGATTGTATTCATATTATGTTATGTATTCAAGTATTTATCTTATTAAATCATTCTATCTTACAAAGTTCAAGTAACTTTAGTTACATAGAAATAGAAATGACAACACAATACTTTATCTTATGATGTTTAGAGAAACTTCTAGTAAAGAATGAAAATATAAAAGGACTTATTCTTTTGAATATTATTTATAGTCATATGAAGTTGAATAAAAGTGAACTCTATGTTAGTAACACTTTATCTTATTCTAGTAAATTATATTATGATATGTTTAAGAATGATTATCATACGAATACAAGATTATTTATCTTATTGAAAGATATCTGACAATGAACAGTGTGTTTATGTCACAACCCCCTCTCACCAAAGATACCCCTCCTGAGCTGGAAATGGTAAAAGGGAGATAATGACCCCCGAGTCCCGCCTCCAGTAGGCCCCGGGTTGGCGACTAGCACCAAGGGTATGAGTTTTCACAAATATGGGAGGCATTACCCGTTTTATTATTTTAAGATCGGGAAATAGGACAAGTCAACCACCAAAAAGGAAAATTACACGTGTATAGAAATAAACCCAAACCAATCCTACATGCATGTTTAAACAATTTTATAACAAGGTGCAAGTACAAGAAAGCTCAAAGTACAATACCAAAAGAAAACAAGAGTACAGCAACTGCAACAACTCCAACTGTCTGACTAGTAGGGTCCCGCACAGCCCTGGTAGTCCTCCTGGAAACCTGAAAGTAAAAGTAGGGTGAGAATACAAGTATACTCAGTAGGGAAACCTAAAGCTCTCGTGCACAAGTGGGGAGACATCCTAATGTCCCGTGAGAACAATAGAATAATCCTAACAAGGAATTCTATCCACCCAACCTCACCAGCCACACTCACCAAAAACACAATCACAATAGGTAGTAGTATATAAGAAACAAGATTATTGGGTACCCCACACCATTTCCCTTTAGTTAGCTACTCTTCCTAATGGCGAACGTCCTAACGCTGCCACACTCTCCCCACCCGCACACACCTGGGCCTCACAAACAACACATCCCACCCGCACACACCTGGGCCTCACAACCACATATCCCGCCCGCACACACCTGGGCCTCAAAACAACGTATCCTGCCCGCACACACCTGGGCCTCACAACCACGTATCCCGTCCACACACACCTGGGCCTCACAACCATGTATCCCGCCCGCACACACCTGTCCCTCATCCCGAAGATTCTTGGGAAACAAAAGAACCTTCCTGAAGAGTCTTGGGCTAAAACCACCCCAATCGAAACTCACCCGAAGAGTCTTAGGTATAAGGTGTCCTCAAGCCATCACAGCCTAGAGGAGAAGGAGCAGGAAGGAGCTAGTAACTAAGGGAAAAACACCCTCTCCCATGAAATGGGAGTGTTCGGCACTAAGTGCTCAACATGGGTGGGGTGTGATAAAACACAAAAGATACAGATATATATGTGTATACCAAACACACATCCCAACCTATGGCTTCTAAACATAGAAACTGAGCATGTGCCTCGGCACTTCTACTACAAAGCATACATACAACAAACAACCCCAACCCCATTTAGGTTTTCACGTTTCAGCAGAATTAGTTTATTTAGTTCCTTAACTACTGGGAAACTATCCACAACCAACCACATTGATCGTTCGTAAAACATATCCCTGCCATCCACAAATCAAGTTAGGAAAACACAAGAAACACAACCAAGTACTTCTTATCAACCAACCAACCCCATTGATTATTATTTCCATTTCATTACCATGCCCCACCATTCATTAACTCTTCCTCTTTTATTTAATATTCACAACCCATAGCCCATTCACATTCAAACCCATCCCTGTAACCCCACTGCCAACCACAATCACACCGAAAACTGTACATCATTATCCCTTTAATACCATTTATCGCATCCCCGCTGCCCATTACCAACATAACATTCACACCAACCCACAACCAAGTCAACCGCAGACCCGCTGCTCACCCGATCCACAACAACCCACAAAACACCCCCACCACATGCCACGTATCCAAGCCAACACCCATATGTTCATTATGCCATTTTGTTCAACAGGGGTGATCACACAAGGGTTCCAGATTTTAAAACAGTCAACTTTACGTGATTAACCAAATTCCACATTCAACAAAGTTCCATTCACGAAAATGGTCTAGAAATACAGGGCAACATTTAATTGCACAAGAAAAGGCCCCCAATGACTATGATTTTTAGTAGGCATAAGCCTATTCCATTCATAACATAATATCACAGGATATAAAAAAGGTAACTGCATTCACAACTTCCCATCCCCTTATATAAGCTAGTTATTATCTTCATTAAACCGGTTCAAAAAATTTTCACGTAAACAAAAGGAAACCCACCCTACATGATGAACAAATTAGAGAGACGAAGGTAAGATCCCTACCTCAATAGGTTCCGATCGCAACGCTCCCCCGGATCAACCTTAGAAGATGTCTGTCGGCATCCGTCACTTTTGTCAGGTCCCGGAAAAACCTCCTTAGGTGGAAGTCAGAAAGGAAAGGCCAAAGGAAAGACAATGGATCCAAGCTCGAAAGTTCCACCTCGTCGTTACGATCCCGTGGCCACTGACGGGTCATAAATTTGAGCTTAGACGAAGAAGTTATGGAAGAAAGAGCCTTTGAATCTCTTGGGAGAGCTCTGCTCAAAGGGGAGGGGAGGAGAGGGGTGTGTTGAAAAGGAGGATGGGACCCCTCCTTTTATAGGTGATAAAATCAAAAGTACACAGCATGTACTTTATAGTACACGGCGTGTACTTGGACATTTCACACGGCCACCACGCGACTTCCAACACGGCTCTGCGGCCGTTGACTGGTCAACACATGGCTTGAAGGTAACGCATACGCGGGGAGGGACTACACGGCGTGTAGTATTGGATACACGGCGTGTACCCATTTATTTCACATGGCTCCAACATGGCACACGGCCGTTTACTGGTCAACACATGGTAACTCGTATGCGGGGAAGGACTACATGGCGTGTAGTACTGGACACACGGCGTGCACCCATTTATTGCACACAGCAAGGACACAGCCTTCAACACGGGGTATACCCGGCAAGGGGGTACATGGCGTGTACTAAAACTACACGATGTGTAGTTTCAAAATTTTGGAAAGTGTGAGAAAAGTCCATTTTACCCTCCAGAACACTTCAAGACCCTCTTTTTGACAAAGGAATGGGCCTGAGGGGTCCGGGCCATTACATTAGATACCTCTTAAAACATTCTCATCCCCGAGAATTCAAAACCATCCTAGAGGAACCCAACAAGATACCTCTTAGGGTTCTCATTATAATAGGAACCCAACCAACAACCCTAATCATAGGTGTTAGGAATTCCTTCTCCTATGTCGAGATATTATCCGCTTTTGGTGGCACTGACTCACCTGCATGGGTTTAATCGCATCCTCATTAATGCGTCTCGATTAGGAATCGGGTATTCCCACTTCCATACATTAGGATTTTTCAACTCACACTGCCCCCAACACCAGACAACCAACACACTGCTCGAACACGTGGTTTGGGGAAAATTCCTTTTCCTATGTCGAGCTATTATCCGCTTTATGCGACACTGACTCGCCTGTACGGGTTCAATTGCATCCTCATTAATGTGTCTCGATTAAGGATAAGGTTTTTCCCTTCCCCACACACCCGGACATGTTACACGCTCCCAAAGAACAAGGAAAAAAAGGTCTCACAACCGACAAGACAAGCATTCCATATATCAAAGGTACAGGGTACAAAAACAAATCTCAGAAAAACAAGGAAAAACACAAGTCAAAACAACTCCGGGTACTAAGCGTGCATCTGGGTCTCCCACTCCCAAGTGCTCTCCTCGAGGCCGCCATGCCTCCACAACACACGAACCAAGGGAATGGTTCATCTATGGAGCACCTTCTCTTTACGATCTTTGATTCTGACTGGTTGTTACTTGAAGGTCACATCATCTCCCATGTCTAACTCTCCCCAGTCGATAACATGAGATTCATCGTGTAAGTACCGACAAATCTGGGAGACGTGGAAGACGTCATGAACTTTCTCCAACTAAGTTGGAAGGGCCAGCTGATATGCCACCTCGCTGACTCACCTCAGCACCTCAAAAGGTCCGATGAACCTAGGTGATAGCTTGATCCCTTTCCCAAACCTCCACTGCCCCCATTGAGGGGAAACCTTCAAGAACACATGATCTCCCACTTCGAACTCCAAGGGCCTCCTCCGATGATCAGCATAAGACTTTTGTCGGTCCTGGGCTGCTTTCATCCTCTCACGTACAAGCTGGACTTTCTCTGTGGTGCTCTGCACTACCTCTGGCCCAAGAGCACCTGTCTCACAAACCTCTGCCCAGCAAATGGGTGAATGACATGGTCTTCCATACAAAGCCTCAAACGGTGCCATGCCAATAGTAGATTGGAAGCTGTTGTTGTAGGAAAACTCTACTAAAGGAAAGTGTCATACCCAAGATCCTCTGAAATCCAGAACACATGCTCGTAGCATGTCCTCCAACGTCTGGATAGTCCGCTATGTCTGCCCATCGGTATGGGGGTGGAAATCAGTGATAAAGCGTATCTGGGTTCCAAAAGCATGTTGTAACCCCCTTCAGACTCGTGAGGTAAACCGAGTATCCCGATCTGAGATGATAGTCTTCGGGACTCCATGAAAACTCACCACCTCGTCTACGTACCTCTGTGCTAAGGTACTCACCAGGCCCGACTACTTAATTTCTAAAAAGTGAGCTGATTTCGTCAGTCGATCCACCACTACCCAATAGCATCATAACCACCCTGAGCTCTGGGTAGTCCTGTGACGAAGTCCATTGAGATGTCATCCCACTTCCACTCAGGGACATCTAAAGGATTCAACAACCCACTGGGAACACGGTGTTCAGCCTTCACTTGCTGACACACTGGGCATTTAGCCACAAACTCTGCCACTACCCGTTTCACCCTGGGCCACCAAAACTGTTCCCTCAGGCCTCGGTAAATTTTTGAAACTCCTGTATGTACCTCCAAGGCTGAGCTATGGAACTCATGGAGAACTCCCTCACGCATCATCTCCAGAACAAACAACCTTCCATGGAAAAGAATCTGATGTCGGCTATCCTCTGACCATCCTTCTGGAGCGTTCCCCTGATCGACACGATCCCGCATCACTTCCGCCTCGGAGTCCCCCCACTGAGACTCTTCCACCTGCTGCAATAAGGAGGACTGCACCGTCATCTAAAACAAACATCCTCTAACACCTTCTACCCTTTCATCCAAGTGCAAGGCAGCCAACTCTCCCATCGCTTTACAAGCATCAGCGGATTCCCAAACCACTTCCTTATGCGACTTCCTACTCAGGGAATCAGCCACAACGTTTCCCTTACCTTCAGTGTAAGAGATCTTGAAGTCATAGTCTTGGAGGAACTCGACCCATCTCTGCTGTTGTAAGTTCAGGTCATGCTGGGAGAAGATATAATGTAAGCTCTTGTGATCTGAGAAGACCACAAAACGCTCCCCAAAGATGTAATGTCGCCACAACTTTAATGCGAACACTACTGCTGCAAGCTCTAGGTCATGGGTGGCATAGTTATACTCGTGAGGGCGCAACTGCCTAGACCCATAACAGATTACACCCTTCTTCTGCATCAGCACGCACCCTAGACCAAGGCCAAAATCATCACAAAACACCTCATACAACAACCCTTCCTCTGGAAACCTGAGTACGGGAGCACTGACCAACTTCTCCTTCAGGTAGTCGAAAGCACTCTGGCACTGCTCGCTCCATAGGAAGACCTGGTTCTTCCTAGTCAAAGTGTTCAAGGGAGCAGAAACTTGAGAGAAGTCTGAAACGAACCTCCGATAGTAACCTGCTAACCCCAGGAAACTACGAACTTCTGCCATGCTCTTGGGTTCTGCCCAAGAAACAACTATCTCCACCTTCAACGGGTCCACTGACACTCCATGCTGAGACACCATGTTCCCAAGGAAGTGTACTTCTTGTGTCAATAACTTACACTTCGACAATTTCCCGTAAAGCTGGTGGTGTCGAAGGACTTCCAAGACTGCCCTGAGATGCTCAACGTGCTCCTCCTCTGATCTTGAGTAGATCAGGATGTCATCGATAAACACAACGATGAACCGGTCTAGAAACTCTCGGAAGACAAAGTTCATAAGTCCCATGAACACAGCGGCTGCATTCGTAACTCCAAATGGCATCACTACAAACTCGAAGTGCCCATACCTGCACCTAAAAGTTGTCTTTGAGATGTCATTATCCTTCACCCTCAGCTGATGATATCCCGATCGCAGATCAATCTTAGAGAACCAACCTGCTCCCCTAAACTGGTCAAAGAAATCATCCATCCTTGGGAGGGGGTAATGGTTCTTGACCGTTACCTGGTTCAACCTTCAGTAGTCTATACATAGACTGAGACCACCATCTGCCTTCTTCATGAACAAAACTGGAGCACCCCATGGCGACACGCTGGGTCGAACAAAACCCTTCTCCATCAGATCATCAATCTAAATCCACAACTCCCGCAGCTCTGAAGGTGCCATCCGATAAGGGGACATCGAAATCGGACAGGCACCAAGTTGTAAGTCTATCCCAAACTCAACATCACGTCGGGGGGGGTAGAGTCACAACCTCCTCGGGAAAAACATCGAGGAACTCCCTAACAACCCCCGGGACATCCATCATCTCCATATCAGCTGGAACCACTAATAACCTGCCTAACAAGGAAAGGAGAGGCTCCACACGCCGGCTTCCCGCCTGATAGCTCCTCTCGCCAACAAAAGATACGCGCTGCCCATCCACATCAGAGAACACGAATCTTCTACGGAAGCAGTCGATAACGGCACTAATATAAAACAACCAGTCGATGCCTAGGATGACATCATATGGCTGCATCTGTAACAGAAGAAGATCCCCACTAGATCAATGTGTTCCCAACATCATCCCACATCCCCGGAAAACACAAGATACGCTGGTCTGGCCTCCAACTGGTGTACTTAGTACCAGTGGTACGGAAAGTATCTCTACATCTAGTCCCAAAGCATGGGCTAGACCAGGTGAAACAAAGGATTTTGAAGCTCCTAAATCAAACAAAGCATAAACAAGAGTGCTGAACAAACAAATCGTACCTCGTACCACCTCTGGTCCCGCCGGAGCTATCAACTCTGCTGCGTGTAACTGTCCATGCCCAGATCCTCTGCCTCTCTAATGTAATCCACTTCCCCAACCACACCCTGGTCGAGGTCCCTAAGGAGAACCCTGAGGTCGGCCTCCTCCTGAAAAGTCTGCCCTCGAAGGGGCATGGTCCTGCTGCTGCTGGAAGGGCCTCGCTAGTAACTGGTGCTGCTGAGGTGGGCGTTGAACCGTCCCACCTCCACCGTACTGAGATTGGGTCGGGCACCGACTCTGAACATGCCCGAAACCTCCACAAGAAAAACACTTCGGTCCTGGGCTCATGAAAAAGGGACGAGGACCTGAAGATCTGAACTGGAACTGTTGGGGCCTGCTCCCCACTGGCTTGAACCTAGAAGGTCCCATCATAGGAGACCTGCTGCTAACTGCCTTCCCCTTCGATGAACCTGTCTAGATCCCCTATCGTGGTGCACCTCCCAACGATTGCATCCTCTATACAACCTCTGCCTTCTTCTGTACTGCCAAGTACGTCGGAAGGGTGAAGGGGGTGAAAGCATACTGGAGCGAAGGATGAAGCGCCACCTCCAAACGTCTCGCCCGAGACTCCTCATCTGGAAAGAGATCCGGAGAAAAGCGCAGAAGATCCTTGAACTTGATCCCCAGATCTTGTACTGACATACTCCCCTACTGAAGGGAGAGTAACTCATGCCGCTTCTCCGCCTTGATCATGGAAGAAAGGAATTCCTCTCGGAATTCCTTCTCAAAGTCAGCCCATGGAACCTCTGCCTCTATCCTCTCTCTGAGGTAGAGCATCCCCCACTGTCGCGCCATGCCTCTCAGCTGACTGACTGCTAGGGGAAACCAGTACTCCCTCGGAGCACAGATCAAGGTAAAAGTGATCCCCATCTCCTCAAGCCACCCCTCTGTCTCCGTATCCGAAGTACTACCCTCATACTTCTTGAGGGTTTTCTACTGGAAAGAACGGAGAGTCTTCTACCACTAGCTATCTTACTCCTCTAGGTCAATCCTCAACTGATCGACCACCTGAATCTGCTGGACCTCGGCTGTCTGAGTCACCTGGGGATGACGTCCAGGTGCTATAGCTGTACGGTAAACAAGGATCGCCTAAGCCCAAGTAGTAAGGAAAAACTCAAGGTTTTATTTTATCACATTATTTCAATTTCTTTAACAAAATTCCCAAATCAAGTAAAACACAATCATGATGATGCATGTACCTTCCCTAGGGTCTCTACCCTGCAATCAATGTAGTCTCACTTGGTAGTTCGGTAGGCTCAGATTCCTTGCATCGGATCACGGGGGGCTCAAAAATCCCATGTCCTAGCCGGTCTTCCCTGGCCTATGTCACGCACTAAGATTAACCAACACTGTTTCCCTACCATCCCATTCAATCCTCACTATGTCTAACTCCATACTCCATCCTATCTCTCAACCATCACCTTTGATATCATTCTGTCACGACCCCCTCCCACCAAAGATGCCCCTCCTGAGCTGGCAATGGTAAAAGGGAGATAATGACCCCTGAGTCCCGCCTCCAGTAGGCACTGGGTTAGTGACTAGCACCAAGGGTATGAGTTTTCACAAATATGAGAGGCATTACCCTTTTTATTATTTTAAGATTGGTAAATAGGACAATTAAACCACCAAAAAGGAAAAGAACAAGTGTATAGAAATAAACCCAAACCAAGCCCACATGCATGTTTAAACAATTTTATAACAAGGTGCAAGTACAAGAAAGCTCAAAGTACAATACCAAAAGAAAACAAGAGTACAGCAACTGCAAAAACTCTAACTGTCCGTCTAGTAGGGTCCCCTCACGGCCCTGGTAGTCCTCCTGGAAACCTGAAAGTAAACGTAGGGTGAGCATACAAGTATAATCAGTATGGAAACCTAAAGCTCTCGTGCACAAGTGGGGAGACATCCTAATGTCCCGTGAGAACAACAAAAGAAACCTTGCAAGGAATTCTATCCACCCAACCTCACCAGCCACACTCACCAAAAACACAATCACAATAGGTATTAGTATATAAGAAACAAGAGTATTGGGTACCCCGCACCATTTCCCTTTAGTTAGCTGCTCTTCCTAACGGCGAATGTCCTGAAGCTGCCACACTCTCCCTGCCCGCACACACCTGGGCCTCACAAACCACACATCTCGCCCGCACACACCTGGGCCTCACAACCATGTATCCTGCCCGCACACACCTGATCCTCACAACCACGTATCCCACCCGCACACACCTGGGCCTCACAACCATGTATCCCGCCCGCACACACATGGGCCTCACAATCATGTATCCCGTCTGCACACACCTGGGCCTAATCCCGAAGATTCTTGGGAAACAGAAGAACCTGCCCGAAGAGTCTTGGGCTAAAACCACCCCAATAGAAACCTACCCGAAGAGTATTAGGTGTAAGGTCGCCTCAAGCCATCACATTCTAGGGGAGAAGGAGCAGGAAGGATCTAGTAACTAAGGGAAAAACACCCTCTCCCATGAAATGGGAGTGTTCGGCACTAAGTGATCAACATGGGTGGGGTGCGATAAAACACAAAAGATACAGATATATATATGTATACCAAACACACAGCCCAACTTATGGCTTCTAAATAGAGAAACTGAGCATGTGCCTCGGCACTACTACTACAAAGCATGCATACAACAAACAACCCCAACCCCATTTAGGTTTTCATGTTTCAGCAGAATTAGTTTATTTAGTTCCTTAACTACTGGGCAACTATCCACAACCAACCACATCGATCGTTTGTAAAAAATATCCCTGCCATCCACAAATCAAGTTAGGAAAATACAAGAAACACAACCAAGTCCTTATTATCAACCAACCAACCCCATTGATTATTATTTCCATTTCATTACCACGCCCCACCATTCATTAACTCTTCCGATTTTATTTAATATTCACAACCCATAGCCCGTTCATATTCAAACCCATCCCTGCAGCCCCGCTGCCAACCACAATCACACCGAAACCCGTACATCATTATCCCTTTAATACCATTTATTGCATCCCTGCTGCCTGTTACCAACATAACATTCACACCAACCCATAACCAAGTCAACCGCAGACCTGCTGCTCACCCGATCCACAACAACCCACAAAACACCCCCACCACATGCCACATATCCAAGCCAACACCCATATGTTCATTATGCCATTTTGTTCAACCAGGGTGATCACACAAGGGTTCTAGATTTTAAAACATCCAACTTTACGTGATTAACCAAATTCCATATTCAACAAAGTTCCATTCACAAAAACGGTCTAGAAAGACATGGAAACATTTAATTGTGCAAGAAAGGGTCCCCAATGACCATGATTTTCAGTAGGCATAAGCCTATTCAATTCATAACATAATATCACAGGATATAAAAAAGGTAACTGCATTCACAACTTCCCATCCTCATTATATAAGCCAGTTATTATCTTCATTAAATCGGTTCAAAAGTGTTTCACGTAAACAAGAGGAAACTCACCCCGCATGATGCACAAATTAGAGAGAAGAAGGTAAGATCCCTACCTCAACAGGTTCTGATCACAACACTCCCTTGGATCAACCTTAGAAGACGTCCTTCGGCGTCTGTCACTTCTGTCGGGTCCCGTAAAAACCTCCTTAGGTGTAAGTCAGAAAGGAAAGGCCAAAGGAAATATAATAGATCCAAGCTCGAAAGTTCTACCTCGTTGTTACGATACCGTGGCCACTGACGGATCGTAAATCGGAGCTCGAACGAAGAAGTTATGGAAGAAAGAGCCTTCGAGTCTCTTGGGAGAGCTCTGCTCAGAGGGGAGGGGAGGAGAGGGGTGTGTTGAAAAGGAGGTGGGGACCCCTCATTTTATAGGCGAGAAAATCAAAAGTAAATGGCGTATATTTTATGGTACACGGCGTGTACTTGGCCATTTCACGCGGCCACCACGCGGATTCCAACACGGCTCTGCGACCATTGACTGGTCAACACATGGCTTGAAGGTAATGCATACGCGGGGAGGGACTACACGGCATATAATATTGGATACATGGAGTGTACCCATTTATTTCACACAGCTCCAACACGGCACATGGTTGTTGACTGGTCAACACACGGTAACGCGTATGCGGGGAAGGACTACATGGCGTGTAGTACTGGACACACAGCATGCACCCATTTATTACACACGGCAAGGACACGGCCTTCAACACGGGGTATACCCAGAAAGGGGGTACACGGCGTGTACTAAAACTACATGGCATGTAGTTTCAAAATTTTGGAAAGTGTGGGAAAAGTCCATTTTACCCTCCAGAACACTTCAAGACCCTCTTTTTGACAAAGGAATGGGCCGGAGGGGTCCGGGCCATTACAGTTTAGCTGAATCCTATGAAGATCTGATAGTACATAATTTCATGATTATCCTTACTAAGCTCATGATAATTCATTTCATGCCTTTTGAGTACATCAAAATAATATTATCTATTTTAGGAAATATCAGATTGAATAAGACTAACCATGAATAGGAAAATTTAGAGAACAATAAAATATCTGACATTACTATCGTAAAAGCAATTCTATATTTGGATGGAGAGGATACGTACTCTTATTAGCTTGTTTTATCAGGATAACTTCATAGATAATTTTTACATTAGGATTATCCTATGCTTAAGTTTAAAATATCATATATAAGGAACAATTGGAAACAAGAAAAACAAGTGAATGTAAGTGTGTAGAACGAAGAATGTGATGATAAAAAAATAAGGTTGCCCCTATCTAACATCAGATATCTATACATATTGAAAATAAATACATCAATTTCCTAGCATATCTACTACATCAATTTCAATAAAGATCATCCTGAGCTACAATTGAAGTTTATCTTTTCTTGGGATGAATCTCCATCTACTATCAGTTGCTACTTGTAACGGTGCACTGCAATCACTTCTCAAATATTATATCTCATTATAATTTGTTTGAAATTGGTGTAAGAGTGTGTAAGACTATGGATAGGTCTTGTAAATGGAGAGCCTGGTTGAAATATCTTGGAACTTTGTATGAAGTGACAACTACTTATATTCAGCTGAGATCCCCCGGTAAAAGGGTTTTTTAGTGAAAATCACCAAGCTCGAGGAGTAAAGCATTGGTGGAGTGGACTGGGGGATTTATATTTCCCAAACCACTATAAACATCTATGTTCAATTTCTTTTCTGAATGTTTTACATTTCTATTTCATATACTCTTAAGAAATAAAATTGTACGTGCATACTTCAAAGAGGGTGGTACATATTTTAAAGAATATTTTAAGAACTCAATTCAACCCCTCCCCTCTTGAGTTATTCAGTCAATCATTATTTGGGACAATAATTGGTATCATAGAAAGTGACTTTTGAGTTCACAACTATCAAAAGTTGAAGTCCAAAGATCTATCATCAAATGTATTTTATGGATGATAATAGAGAAGTTATGTCAATGGTTGGAGCTTCGTACTTCAATAGTGAAAACTTCAATTGCTAGAAAGATTGTATGATCATCTAAATAAAGAATCTTGGTCTAAAAGTCTATCTCAATGAAGTTAAGCACTATGAAATTCCTAATACAGAACCTAAAACTTGGGATGTTATAGCTGAAGCAAACTATGATCTAAATTCCAAAGATATGGATGCTATCATCTGTGGGTTAGGACTAGATGAATTTAATTGAATCTATCAATGTCAAAAAACATGTGAAATTTGGACTACTATAGCAATAGAGTATGAAGGTACTGAAAATGTGAAAGCTCTTAGATATGATACATCCAAGCTTAAGTTTGATACTTTCAAAATGGGAGAAAGAGAGAGTATTACTTAACTAAATGGAAGACTCACCGAGATTGTCACTACTAGAAATTTAGGCTATATCCACAGTTCTAAACCATGGTTGTAGGTCAAAAAACCATGGATATAGGTAATAGCCATAGTTTAAGGAATCGTGGCTCCTATTGGCATGCCAATAGCGTCATGGCTATAGCTACGGTTTGAAACGGTGGCTATAGCCAGGACCCTATTTCCAGGCCAATAGGAGCCACGGTTCCTTAAACCGTGTCTATTACCTATAACCATAGTTTTTTGACCTATAGACATGGTTTAAAACTATGGATATAGGCTGAACTTTATTTAAAAAATATCTAATAGAATGCAGCCCCCCCTTCCCCGCACACACACCCTACCCCCACACCCGCCCCCATCCCCCCCCCCCCCCCCCGTAACCTGAAAATACCTTAAAAAAATAATGGTGCCACAATTTCATCATAAAAATTCACTAATATAATTTCTATAATTGAGTTCTTACTAAGAATCAACATACAAAAAAATAAATAATTCCAGTATGTACTGGATGAAGAGATCAATAAAAAATCTCTCTTCTTGGCTTCATTGTCTCTCACTGCTGCATCTGCAGTGGCCAAGGAGCCCAGCCTTGTGATGAAATTTTACAAGGACTCCTGCCTGTAGGATAAATACATCATCAAACAGCAAGTCAACCTTCTCTGAAAGCACCACAAAAACATTTCATTATTATGGCTGAGGAACATCTTCCAGGACTGTGTTGTCCAGTCATGTGATGATTCACTGGTGATGGATTCAACGAGGAGCCTATCTGAGAGGATATCCCATAGAACTCATCTGGATCCATCATTAACACAAATTAATTTTGATAATCTATCCAACACACCACAATACCATGACTTCTCATCATTTCAAAAATAAAATAAATAAAAACAAAGAATAAAAAAATAATACTAAAATGACTACTTTGGTCATGGGGTATGGACAACATGTCAGGCAGTTTAGGTTCGGTTTTGTAGTATAGATTAATGCATAAAATATATGTGTTATCTAGTATAAATTCATACAATTAGGACCAATACATGATTGGATTTGAACAAATATGGAACATACAGAAGATAAATATAAGGTTTCATTTCAATGAGTGCTCATCACGGGAATCTACATGGAAGAGGGGAAACACAAACACTATAATGGAACAGAGTCAGATGGGGGATTTTCTTATAGTCTGTAGTGTTTAGTGCATTTGGGGATGACCTGTAATGAATTTGAAGCCCCAAAAACTAGGACTGTATTCATGAAAATGGGAACATTTTTACTTATCATATTTTTATGGATAATTTCCTAAGAGTAGATCCCTACCATGGATAATTCCCTTCAAATGATATCATCCGCTATGACCTTTTAGATCTAGCTCATACAATTCATGGTTAGAATATCACAATGATTAGAGTAAAAGAAAACAAAGATATGAGGGGGTTGGAAAGTTGTGAATCCAATAGACCTAATTCTCCCTAATCACCATGGTGTATCTAATATCAAATGAGGTTATTACATGCCAGATTGATTTATATCCTAATGAAACCCTTGATCTATATAGTTTAATATATTATATCTTGTACCAAGTGGTGGACATTTTAAGGTCTTGAATCCAGGACTGATGGTAGTTGTGCATTTTAATATCATGATGCCAAGACATGTAAAGTTATAGAATTTTGTATTTGAGCCCATGGTAGGGGAATTGGGCATTTCTAATCATGAAAGGATAGGAATCAATCGACATATAGTTCATAAAGGGGGCATTTTATGATTTTCAAATATCTATCTAATGTGCAGTGAATAGTCAATGAAATTGATAGGTGTCCTGGTGTGAGAAGGAAGGAAACCTAAGGAGAATATAGACTCAATTCAAAGATTTCATGTAATATATTTTTCCTAGTACAGGGATGAGGATGAAAACCCAGCATTAGCTTGTAAACCTGAACAGTAGAAACTATCTACATAGATCTAGCAGAAATTTTAAAGGGAGGGTAGGTCCTAAAGAATGACTTTATGTCATGAAATTTAATTTCATTCTACTAGGAATGTATTCTATGTTGTTTTGAGTCATTTAGATAGGACTATGGATTTCTATTTTAATTCCCAGCATTGACCATGGTTTGCACATAGTTTAAAGACATACAATTGGGACATTTTCCTCTAACATGGTACATCAGTTGTGGTTCCATCTAGTTTGAGTGAGAATAAATTGTGTACACATTTGATGCGTCTTAAGATTATATAACATAATATATACCTCATTTATCAATTCTAGTTCTAATATTTAATGAAAAAATATCCTTCAAAGGTATTCCCCAATAGTTACTGATAAGGAAAATAATTTGGATGATTTTTCATAAGTGCTTCCTCAATCATCTTAGTATTCAAAATCTCAAGAAGTCAACACTACATTCAAACCCCATTTCCCAAGTCATCGTCTTTCCCTAAAAATTCCAATACATTCAAACCCCTTATTTAAAATAAGATTTTATAAAATGAAACCTCTTCTAATTTAAAAATATAACTCACACCACTAGAACTTGTTCAAACATAGTTCCACCATTGAATTATTTAATAATCTATATAGTACATGATTCCTATAAGGACAACACAATCCCTCCACATTTTATTCTAAGATCATACAGGTCATGAAATTTTTTGGAAGATAATACTAACACCCACACAATAACATAAAATCACTACAATACCAAAATACTCGGTAATGTAAAGGTCACCTGAATTTTTAGTGATCAAATAATTTACCACAATATCTTATCAACCTTATTTGAATATGCAATCACCTATATCAACCATAAACACCAACAAGTTAACAAAAAACATTTAAAAAATAACAAAGTAACATAACTAGTACCAAAATAATTGGGTGATGCAACGATGACAAGAACTGGACCAACAGGGTGCATTCCACTATAGACACGCACTCACACCACTAGAACTTGTTCAAATATAGTGTCACCATTGAATTATTTAATAATATATACAGTACATGATTCCTATAAGTACAACACAATCCCTCCACATTTTATTTTAATATCATAAAGGTCAGGAAACATTTTGGAAGATAATACTAACACCCACACAAGAACATAAAATCACTAAAATACCAAAAAAACACTCAATAATGTAAAGGTCACCTGAATTTTCAATGATAAAATAATTTACCACAATCACTTATCAACCTTATATGAATCCAGAATCACCTATAGCAATCATAAACACCAAAAAATTAACAAAAAACATTTAAAAAATACCAAAGTAACATAACTAGTACCAAAATAATTGGGTGATGCAACGATTCCAAGAACTAGAAAAATAGGGTGCATTCCACTATAGACACGTACTCATACCTAAGACACAAAAAATCCCTAAATTACATGATTTATTTAATATCCAGTTTAACCCCTCCCCCTGCAACCTGTAGACCCCTCCCCCTCCCTCTACAACCTGTAGACCCACCCCCTGTCCCCTACAGACCCACCCCCTACAAACCCCCTACCCCATCCAGACCCCCACCCCCTACATACACACCCCCTACCCCCTACAGACCCCCACCCCCCTGCACACACACCCCCTCCCCCTGCCCCTCCAACCTGCAGACCCTCACTCCCCCTCCCCCCTGCAACATGCAGTCCCCCACCCCCTGCACCCCCTACCATTGCCCCTTGCACACCCCCCCCCCCCCTCGGAAACCTATAGACCCCCACCCCCTGTCCCCTACAGACCCCCACCCCCTGCCCCCTGCAGACCCACCCCCTACCCCTGAAGACCCCCACCCCCTTCACACACCCCCTCCCCCTGCCCCCTCTAACCTGGAGACCCCCACACCCCCTCCCCCTACAACCTGCAGACCCCCACCCCCCTGCACCCCCCTCCCCATGCCCCTTACACCCCCTCTCCCCCTGCAACCTACAGACCCCCACACCCCCTCCCCCTCCCCCTGTCCCCTGTAGACCCACCCCCTGCCCCCTGTAGACCCACCCCCTGTAGACCCCCTATCCCCTCCAGACCCCCACCCCCCTGAAGACCCACCCCCTACACACCCCCACCCCCTCCAGACCCCCACCCCCTCCACACACACACCCTCCCCCTACCCCCTCCAACCTGCAGACCCCCACTCCCCCTCCCCCTGAAACATGCAGTCCCCCACCCCCTGCACCCCCCTCCCCCTGCCCCTTACACACCCCCTGCAACCTGTAGACCCCCACCCCCTGCCCCCTGCAGACCTCCTACAGACCCCCACCCCTACCCCCTGCAGACCCACCCCCTACCCCCTGCATACCCCCAATCCCCTGCACACCCCCTCCCTTGCCCCCTCCAACCTGAAGACCCCCACCCCCTGCACCCCCCTCTCCCTGCCCCTTGCACCCCCCTCCCCCTACAGACCCCCATGCCCCCCCCCCCTCCCCCTGCAACCTGCAGACCCCCATACCCCCCCCCCCTCCCCCTGTAACCTGTAGACCCCTCTCCCTCCCCCTGCAACCAGCAGACCCCTCCCCCTCCCCCTTCTCAACTCAAAAATATTTTTTTATTACAATAATGATGATATTTTTCAATTATTATACTTCTATTATTATAAATTCACTAAATAATAATGTGTGATATTTTCCCATATTTTAAATATATAAATCCTCCTCCATTCTTGATCCAACTTGTCCGATAATATCATAAGAAATATTTCCCATATTTTAGAATATGAAAACACAATGGAATAATCATTGAATGGTCCTCTACTTAATTATCTACAACCCTCAAAATCTACTTCAAAACAATCATGATCTTCATTCTACCACAAAATATTTGACCTTTCTTCATCTCAATTGACTAGATTATTAATTGTATATTATGATTAACAATATTTTCATGCATGCATACATGCGATGTAAAGCACTGATTCATGGAGGAATCTATGTGAAGAACCAAATATGCACAATCATTTCATTTTAAATCACCAAGAATATCAAAGCATGATCCTCCTTCAATATTAGCATGATCAGTAATTGGATGAACACACTAAGAGAAATACTCACTCAAAATTTCTCCTAGCCAAGACTTTTCTACAAATGATAAATTTCATGACCCTTATACACTCCTATGGTGACTCTTATGAATACACTGAATGACCCTTACATTTCACTCTATAGTCATGAAATGACTCAAATTTTATGCACATAGCCACTAAAATCACCCATACGAACCTCGGTGGTGGATCTTTCATTTTTACACTTTGTCACTAAATCACCCATATTCTCCATAGGGTATTCCATTGTTTTTCTAGAATTCCTCAAAGGAATGACTCTTACACAAGGTTTAATGACCCTCACGGTTTCATGCCTTTTCCATTTTTCACCTCTTAAATCCATGTTACTCTTACATTTCATAAAAATAACTCTTACGATATGATGACACTTACAAAATTTCTAACCAACCCTTACATTTTCTTTAGGTTACCATTACAAAATCATGTCACCTTTATAAAACACCCTTAATGACCCTTACCATTTTCCTTAAGTCACTAAGACAACTCTCATGAAATCCAAGGATGAATCTTATGCTTTACTACGAGCTTGCTTCAAGATTTTGTTAATTCTATAGATGTATAACCTAGTTACCCTTACACATACAGGGTGGATCAATTACTTTCCATATTCTCATCATGATCTGGTAGAAATGACTCTTACAATTTGAGACATGGCCATTTTCACATAAGAATTCTCAACACCAGTCTTTTATAAAATTCATTCAAAACATATTTCATCTCTTTAAATGTATTTTGAGCTTTCACTTTCCATCTTCTAAATATTCAATCATTCACCTACCATGATAACTTTTGGTATTCTAGCTTTCAAGATCACCTCCAACTTCCAGTCCATAACATATGTTCTTCTAAAAAATCCATTTTTGGATATATCAACCCCTCTTTAAATCAATTTACACTGCTTCTAAAACTATATATTTATTCACACTACAATTTTACATATTTCATGACCTTGATATAAAGTAATATCAAGATGTGTCTTCCTTCACTGTCTGTCCTTCCAAAACATTCATAGCTAAATTTTATCTCTTTAAATTCAATAACTCCAATGTATTTGTCAACCAGTCCAACTACCTATGGTTAATAATGTTTCAACACATCCCTAAACTACTATCATACTTCAATACAACCCAAAGATATTATAAAAAACACTTTAATACATATAATGACTATTTTCAACAAATATAAAAAATAAAATCTTGGTTGGAACAAGTCTTGATCCTTTTCACTTTTCAAATTTAGTGAGACTTCATTATTTTCAGAGGATGGTGTTGCAAATGGTTAAGGTAAAATTTGATGATTGATGGTGAAGCTTTTGATTTTGTAGGATACTAGTTTCAGATGATTTATTGATGGTGTTCATCTGAAAGTGAGGTGTTTAGAAAAATGATAAACCATGACAGGAAAACAAAAAAGAATTGTTTTCGAAGTTGTTATCCTAGTGAGATGGTGCATGACTTGGAAAGAGTATAACAAAAAAAGTATATTGAATTAAATATATGGAAGAATGATTTGATGTAATTTATCTGGACCATAGTTCTACACTTAGAATTGTAGAGGATAGATAGATTTTAGTAGGACTGTTGGGGATGAAAGTTCTGTTTTGGTAGATATTATTCCTATAAATTATGCCAATCCCGTAACTGAGGGGAGTGGTTATTTTCTATAGTGAACCTAAGATTCAGAAGAATATATTTTGTTGATCAACTGGAGAAGTGTTTTTTTAATATGTATTTAGTTGGAATGGTATTCATTAAAGGGATCCAGGTTATGTAAAAGTGTGAGAAGGGGGTGATAACTCTTTGTTGATTAAGGATTTCTAGAATATCAGATACAAGGAGTAAATATTTTATGTAGATTGTGGTCTTGGAATCGGAAAGTGGTGTTTTTATTCCTGGTAGAGAGGTACTATGAAAATTGAAAGCTCAGATAGTTCCAATTTTTCTTACAAGGCTATTGTACTTTATACCTTAATCAATGATACGACATAAGAGTGCATTTATTGTTTCCTCAAGAATAAGACTACGATGTTTCATAACCTTCTTTGAAGGAGAGATATGGTGTGGAGGATACTGAAATATAGTAGAGATGCTTGAAGTCTGGATCTGGGAGGTTTAGAGTTTAGAAGAAGTGGGAGTTTTGAAAGATCTGCTTGTGGTGTGGCCTGAAATTTGAGGAGACTAAACCTAGAACACTAGAGTAGTGTCTTGGAGCATATAATGTTCTCTTTGAGGGTAGGATCTTCCATAGATACTCAAATTCTAGAGTGATGGTCTTTTTTTCTCTCACCTGAAGTTTTTCAAAGTTACACCTATGACCACGTCGATGCTGGAAGAGAGACAACCCTAATTCCTAAGTATGTTTCTTTTCAAAGGTTTGGAGTTAAAGAATTTGTGTTTTGTATTTGGTATTGTGACTTAAGAAGGGTATCTAGAGTTTCAGAATTTCCCCTATGATGGGGGGATCATTGGATATATCAAAACCAGGTTAAAATATAATGGGATTAAAGGAGAAATTCATGTCTTAGTTTCATTGAGCAATTGACTATTATTCCATATTATTTTAGTAGGATTTCATCAATTTGATGATACTGGACCTTATAAAAAATGTTTTGATGGAGGTTTGTTTTGTTGGTATCATTGAAGTTAGTTATACCATATAAATATCATATTAAAGAATATTACTGGAAGAATTTCAAGACATCAGGATTCCAGAATGAGTGGGGCCATGGATACAGAACATAATGAGATTGGTTTACAGGAGTTCAACAAATTTGGATAGATATCGAGCCTATTTTCCTTAGAGTAAAATCCATGCAGGTGTTTAGTGTTGATACTAAGAGATTTTTGGGAGATTTTTTATCCCATGAAGAAGAAGGTGACAATGGGGAAATAGTTGAGACCCAAGGAGAGTTTCCTGTTATATGGGCTTGAAAAAATAATCCTCTAGCATGTGGTACTTTTCTAAAGAAGATGATTTGGATAAGTAAAGAAGTGGATATGGTTATTCTATTTGATTTTGTTGAAAATACATAAATCATATTAAAAATCACATAAAATAAGTTTTATTATGTGAGGTGAAGTTCATTCCAAGGTTTTAGAGTATTTAGAGGTGATTGGAAAATGTTTGGATTTATTTTGGAGGTTTTTTGAGTTGAGAATATATATGGATCATAAAATTGGGTAAGTCCTAAATTCATAAGAGTCATTGTACTCTCATCATAAGGGTCAATTTGAGATAAATCCAGCAAATAATCAAAGTCCTCACATGTGTTAGGTTTTTATAGGAAATGAAAAATCTATTTCTTACGATCATAAATTCAGAAAAGGGAGAAGAATTCTTAATATGTGTAAGATAATTTTTAGATGTGTAAGATATTCCTTTGATGTGTAACATTTTTTTTGAATACATAAGATATTTTAAGATCATATAAAAGTTTATATCTATGAGAAAATAATTGGAAAATTCCCCAAAATAAGTTTTAATCCATAAGATTTTATGAATATTACATGATATGTAATATATTTCATGGGATATGTAAGATTTTTGAGATCATACGTAAGATATTTTTACTGAGAAAAGAATTTGTAAAAGCCCTCAGCACATGATTCTTATGTAATTTTGTATATATATTATGTGATATGTAATATATTTGGGATATTTTGGTATCAAAGCATTATATTTTCATTTGAATATCAAGAAGTTTGGGGTTTGATGCTTTGAAGGTTTTTGAACTCAGTTATCATTTGATTTCATTCAAGAAAGTCTCTCTCTATGGTTAAAGAATTGGTATCTATATTTCTACTATAAACATGTAAAACATTAATTCAATAAACAATAAAAGTATTAACACTTTTTTATGGGAATAATTACTATATATAGAAAGATTACATCCTTCCATACTTGTCATCAATTACTTTGGATGTTTTGGAGGCTGTTACTGTAGAGACCCGTAGCTTATCGTACATGGACATTACATTACATTTGCGGAATACTTAGTACATAACAAAAACACACACTAAAGGATCGTAATAGTTTAGTGTCTTTGGAAACTCGGAACGTAATCTTCTAATCGTGGTGAGAGTTCTTCAATATCTCCCATAAAGGTCATCCCTTTTTTTTTACCTAAAACCTTTCTTTATATCCTGGGGAAAAGAAAACATAAAAGGGTGAGCTCAAATTCTCAGTAAGGGTAAACAAAAGAAATATCAATCACATAATTTTCATAAGAACATAACTTTTTTGGAAATCTTAACCTGCAAAAGAGAGCATAATTTCATAACATGGGATAAATCATAGTAGTGAAATGAAATCATAACTTAAAACATTACTCATTGTGGCATACACACATAATCATAGAGAATCATTTCTTGTTAGTCAAGACTCATTGCCAAGACTATCTTAGTGGACAAAGTCCCTTTCTGAATCGAGTAATCCTCGTTTCAGTCCTGTTTCACTGAACCGGTATAACCTACCATTCCAGCCATGTCTATCTCATGAGATATAAAATCTTTACCCAATGCATTGGAGGGAGATATAGGTCCCACCCATCTCTTAATGAATCCTTTCTTATGTGTGCCACAAAATCATAAATCGTACATCATTGCATAACCCATGTAATAAAAATGGGATTCTTAAACAACATGACATCATAAAACCATTCATATAAGATAAAGGAATTCATAAACATAATTTCATCACAACATAGTCAAATCAATGTAAAAATATGGATAGAAACAGAACCCTTTATTATCTTAGATGGAAAATAATTTTGATAAAACACTTGAATTGAATTCTTGAGGAAAATATCCTTTCTTCTTCAAAATCAATTTCTTTTCACAAAACATCATGCAATTTTAAAAGAAAGATATTTTATTGAAAATAGTCATAAAATCTTTTAGAGGAAGCTTCATGAAAATAAGGCTTCATAAAACAGTAGAAATCCGTTCGTGCCGTATAAGTTAAAAAAAACATTCTTCGTACTTTTGTCGGAAAAGTCAAAAAGTACCTCGTACGAAAAACGACAAAAGATTCCTTTCATATTCTTTACTAAAAACTCACCTAAGGGTAAAATTGGATTTAAACAATTGTAGGTTGTTGTAAATAACATTACATATTGAGGGAACATGGATGTGGATGATAAAATATACCCCAGTAAATTTCAAAGTACAAACAATCTCGGATAAAAATGAGATTGTGATATTTCCCTTACCTTAGGTCCGATTTGCTTCGTATGTGTCCGAACCTCCTGTATAATGATTTAAATAATGTCATTGACTTATTACAGAATCATATTCATTGTTATGATATCATATATGGTTCACTTATGACATTATATTACCCGTTCTTTTGTAAATTCCATGTTAAAGAAGCGTTTTGGGTAAAATCATTTCATTTATCGTAGGTGTTTTGACTTGTTGTTCTTGACATCATTATTACTTATATCATGATTTACTTACTTCCAGAATATAAAATATGATTTATATATCATATATATTCAGTATATATATATATATAATAGGTAGATAAATAAAATGAAAAACACTGTTCATGGAGACGGTAGTCCGTACGTACGCATGAACGTTGTTTTCCTTTCCTTATTGTCTTGAAATGGAAGTAAGTAGATGACATACATATGTATATATATACATAAATCCAGTAGCTTTATAATGTCATATATTTCATTATTATTTCTTATATATACTTTATAATCATTCTTAAATGGTTAATATGGAGAATGAATCTCATCGCGTCGTGGAGACGGTAGTCCGTACGTACGCACGAGCGATGATATCATTTCTATAAGTATTGAATTGAATTGGAGTGAATTATAAAATATATCAGAATCAATATGATGTTGTAATAACTATGTATAGTTATTCTTTACACCATTATACCCATCCTTGTAAGGTGGTGGTGGAAAATAGATTACACCACGGCGTGGAGACGGTATTCCGTACGTACGCACGCGCGGTGATTTCTTTTTCCGTAGGATGGATAGATGGTGAAATAGGGTTGTTTCATACTTATAATAACATATCAGTATATGAGTGATACTGATGTTATTACTTCATAATGAAACAACCTAAGAAGAAGTGGAAGAAGAAATAAAGATAAAAGAATTGGTAACAGTAATTACCTCTTCTTTGAAGCGCCTCTTTGAGACCTCCTCTTAGGGCACTAGAATTGGTCTTTGAGGAAGACCAGAACCTCTAGGATGTTGCTAGGGAAGTGGAGAAGAGATTTTGGCAGGGTTTGGCCGAGCTTGAGAGCTCAAATTGGTGTGAGGAGGAGGGGGAGGAGGTGTCCTTTTATAGGGGAGGAGAGGGGCACCTTAGGAATTCTTAAAAATATTAATTTATAATAAATCTAACCCCACTTAAAAACCTCCAAAAATGACTCATATTCGAAGATTAGATGAGATAGGGTTGTAATCTCATCAACCAATCAAATTTAGACATGTTTGGATATTATTTTAAACCTTATCAATTAGATTTAACTCTAAGTTAAATAATTTAACTTTTACCGTGTCTTTTTGTTTTCTTTCACTATATGGTTAATACACTTACTATAACATGCCAAACGAACCCCAAATTGTTTATTATTAATATATATATCATTATCTAAGTCATTTGGCCGAACCTTAGATTTTTAGGAATAAAATAACAATTAATAATATAATATTTTATTTAAAAACTATTTTGTGTCAATTTTGACACTATTTGATATATGATTTTTGTGAAAGTCATAACAGAATTAAATGTTCGAACCAAGTTGATTAAATCAACATTAATATATCATAGTAACCTAGAAAATTAGTGGAATTCATAAAAAATCTCAAATTACATTTATTTTGGTGCTTATAACATCAATTATGTCAATATTTCATTAAAAAGATAATTACTGCATCATCGTTGTGTCATAAATAAATTAAATTATTTGATGTCTAAAAATTAAAAATAAAATACCATTATGTAGGAAATCCTTTTATCTTTCTAATGAATATTTATAGTCGAATTTATCTTATGTATAACCCCATATTACAAATGATTTACTTATTAAACTTTGATTTTAACTATTTTAACCCTTCTTTAAATAAATTAATAATAAATGTCCTAATCTAATCCAAGTGGGCCTAAATGGTCATATTTTATTCCTAAGTTTGTTTTTGGTCGAATTACACTTGTCCAATAGAATTAGGACATGTGTTAGGGTAATATTAATATCATATTTACCCTTAGTTACCCTATTTACTATTAACCGTGGTAAAAAAAGTAAAAAGTTACTATTCACCAAAAAATTATTTTCATCTCATTGAACCACATTTTAGTCCTTGATAATAACCGTGTCTCTTGGATTTTCGAAATTCCATTCACAGAAGCGGTAAAATTAAGTTTTATGCAAAATTCAGTTTTTAACCTACCACTTAGTAGTTTCACTATTCATCAAAAATTGAAGGTTTTCAGAAAAATGCCAAAATTTCATCCTAAGCTATATTTCATATTCCGAATTCAAAAATGAAGTCTATTTTACCAAATTCATAACATAGAAGTTGCATTAATTAATTTTATAATTAAATCCCGCTGTTAAAACAAATAGCGTGTTTTTAAGAAACAATATCTATCAAAAGATTGACACTTGTTTATGTCTGGTTTAAATGTGCAATTACATCCAATGACCAACATTGTATTAAATTGTAAAAATATATTCTAAATATACTTTAAAACCACTCAAATTAATGATTTATCACTATTAATTATTTCGATTAAAAAAGTTGTTTTTAATTATAATTTAGTAATTTTCACTATTCATCGGAATATGAAAGTTATCCGAAAAGTACAAAAATTTCACCTTAGGCTAAATTCGATACTCCGAATCCATAAATGAAGTCCATTTTGAAAAATAAAATTTACAAAATTTCAAAAAGTGGTTATTACTATTCACAACAGCTAGTTTTAATAATATCTTAATAGCATATCGTTGTTTAGCGAAACTTGGTGTTGCGTACAACACACGCTATCGAGGAAGGTCGCGATTGCGTGTAATGCAAGGCAAGTCAAGGATGTGTGTTGTGCAAGCTCTTTTTGGTGTAGCGTACAACACAAGACATTAAAAAGAATATTTTTTTATAAAATCTTGGGCTGTTACATTCTACCCCCCTTAAAATGAATTTCGCCCTCGAAATTCGTCGGGGTTATAAATGGTTTACTATTCGAAAGTTTCTTTTATAGAAACCCACATCGTAAAAAAAGGAATACCAAAACTTGGCTTTAAAAACTAAAGTATGAAATGTAACGATTACCCAAATAAACTAATCACTGGGTTTCCACATAGGTGAAAATATGGATATGGAAGAGAAATCTAACCATCATGTTCTGATGGAGAGTGGTAGAGAACATGGCTATGGAAAAGCCAGTAATCACAAATCCATAGATTTGTGATGATATAAGGTACCATCTTATTCATCAGGTATAAGATCACTAGGACAACATTTTTGGTTTTCAAGATCATTTCCCTAAAGTTGAAAATTTGAATTAGAATAAATACTTACTTTATTTTGGTACAATCTCACTGTTGTTCGTGCCTTGAACAATTTCCACTTCATCTCATAAATAAATGAAGTTGAATTTGTTATTCATGAAGTGTTAGCAGATCATGTGATAGAATGACGGGTCATTCCATCTGTCTCAAACAAAAGATTAGCAAAAATTATATGCATAAGTCGATCTATAGTGAGATTAATCATATATGGTTCCTAAAATGGACTTATACTTCATATATCATACTGCTTAATATAATAAAACTAGTTTCTACTAAACAGGGACTTCCTGTAGGCCAGTGGTAGGCGATAAAGGCCAGTTGCACTTCGGTTGTGGGTTCGATTCCTACAGCCTTGTCCGAAGCGATGGGCTGTCGCCCGTCCTGCAGGTTGTCCTTTTTCTAAAACTACGTTACTATAACATCCCATCAATAATATCGAAAATCTTCTATCCTTAAACAATACTAACTTATGTCCAACATAATCCAGTCTAATCTTTAGGCTTATACATAATACTGCAGTCCACTCTCATAATATAGTGACAACGATTACCAGAGATTTAATACCATCGTTGATCCCCATATATCATAAGATATGTTTTGTTGGTCACATTCCAAACATTCAAAGTCCTTAATCATGTATTCTCTTGAATACCTTAGTGAAAACATGAATGCAGTTTAAAGTTAACACTTTCCACATACCAAAATCCTCAAAATTCTATATACTCAAACCATGATATAACTTAGTCCTTATATCAATCATGAGCTCATGAATACAATCAAACATCTCATTATCTTCTTATCCTTTCATTATGCACTTATCATCTACTTTCCAAAAGTATCTGAATAACCTTTCATGGTTATTGGTACCATTCATCATACACTTTCAAAACTTAAGGAAAGACAACAGTGTAACAATCCTTAGATGTCTCCTTATTCCATGAGATTACTTATACAACATTACACATGATAAACATGTAATCATTCCACTATATTCTTAGACCATTGACCGAGCTTCAACATTTCTTTCATCTCACATATCATTTGTAGTTTCTTCATCATCATCAACATAAATACTTCCCATACGACCATACTGATTCTCTTCATGAGACTTTCCCTTAGGGCATTGGTTTGCATAATGCCCATACATTCCACATTTAAAACATTTAACCATTGTTGATGTCGTAGCAATACCATTATCCTCATCCATGGTGTTAACTGAACCTTTTCCTTTGCACTTACTGGCTTTGTGTCCTTCTTTTCCACACCCAAAGCATCTTCCAGTTCCTTTGAAACATTCTCCTTGATGCCTCTTCCCACATGATTTACATAGGGGAAATTGAACTTTCTTTCCTCTATGATCATCATGGAACTCCATCTTTCTCTTATTAGTCGAGTCAGGAAACTTACCAAATTTTACTTTATTGATCATGTTGTGAGATTGTTGATTCGGCATAATAATGATGTTTGGACATCCAAATCCCATTTCATTTGGTTGCTCATGAAGAATATCATTCCATTGTCCATCATATCCTCCATTATCGTGAATCATCTTGTTTCCAGCCATATTCTAAAACCCAAAAAAGAATAGTGTAAGAGGCAAAAATCGTAATAAAGGGGGAGTAACATAAATATCTATCATCTTTGGTTTAATCTAATATCGTTACCATAGTTCTAGAACTATATCCTATACGTATACTTATCCTTAGGGGCATCCCTAGACATACCTTAGAAATATCTCTAGGGATCTCACTAATGTTTTCGCATCCTAGTTTCCAAAGGTTGACTAAACCTTTCCTCTGATACCAACTGTAGAGACCCGTAGCTTATCGTACATGGACATTACATTACATTTGCGGAATACTTAGTACATAACAAAAACACACACTAAAGGATCGTAATAGTTTAGTGTCTTTGGAAACTCGGAACGTAATCTTCTAATCGTGGTGAGAGTTCTTCAATATCTCCCATAAAGGTCATCCCTTTTTTTTACCTAAAACCTTTCTTTATATCCTGGGGAAAAGAAAACATAAAAGGGTGAGCTCAAATGCTCAGTAAGGGTAAACAAAAGAAATATCAATCACATAATTTTCATAAGAACATAACTTTTTTGGAAATCTTAACCTGCAAAAGAGAGCATAATTTCATAACATGGGATAAATCATAGTAGTGAAATGAAATCATAACTTAAAACATTACTCATTGTGGCATACACACATAATCATAGAGAATCATTTCTTGTTAGTCAAGACTCGTTGCCAAGACTATCTTAGTGGACAAAGTCCCTTTCTGAATCGAGTAATCCTCGTTTCAGTCCTGTTTCACTGAACCGGTATAACCTACCATTCCAGCCATGTCTATCTCATGAGATATAAAATCTTTACCCAATGCATTGGAGGGAGATATAGGTCCCACCCATCTCTTAATGAATCCTTTCTTATGTGTGCCACAAAATCATAAATCATACATCATTGCATAACCCATGTAATAAAAATGGGATTCTTAAACAACATGACATCATAAAACCATTCATATAAGATAAAGGAATTCATAAACATAATTTCATCACAACATAGTCAAATCAATGTAAAAATATGGATAGAAACAGAACCCTTTATTATCTTAGATGGAAAATAATTTTGATAAAACACTTGAATTGAATTCTTGAGGAAAATATCCTTTCTTCTTCAAAATCAATTTCTTTTCACAAAACATCATGCAATTTTAAAAGAAATATATTTTATTGAAAATAGTCATAAAATCTTTTAGAGGAAGCTTCATGAAAATAAGGCTTCATAAAACAGTAGAAATCCGTTCGTGCCGTATAAGTTAAAAAAAACATTCTTCGTACTTTTGTCGGAAAAGTCAAAAAGTACCTCGTACGAAAAACGACAAAAGATTCCTTTCATATTCTTTACTAAAAACTCACCTAAGGGTAAAATTGGATTTAAACAATTGTAGGTTGTTGTAAATAACATTACATATTGAGGGAACATGGATGTGGATGATAAAATATACCCCAGTAAATTTCAAAGTACAAACAATCTCGGATAAAAATGAGATTGTGATATTTCCCTTACCTTAGGTCCGATTTGCTTCGTATGTGTCCGAACCTCCTGTATAATGATTTAAATAATGTCATTGACTTATTACAGAATCATATTCATTGTTATGATATCATATATGGTTCACTTATGACATTATATTACCCGTTCTTTTGTAAATTCCATGTTAAAGAAGCGTTTTGGGTAAAATCATTTCATTTATCGTAGGTGTTTTGACTTGTTGTTCTTGACATCATTATTACTTATATCATGATTTACTTACTTCCAGAATATAAAATATGATTTATATATCATATATATTCAGTATATATATATATATAATAGGTAGATAAATAAAATGAAAAACACCGTTCATGGAGACGGTAGTCCGTACGTACGCATGAACGTTGTTTTCCTTTCCTTATTGTCTTGAAATGGAAGTAAGTAGATGACATACATATGTATATATATACATAAATCCAGTAGCTTTATAATGTCATATATTTCATTATTATTTCTTATATATACTTTATAATCATTCTTAAATGGTTAATATGGAGAATGAATCTCATCGCGTCGTGGAGACGGTAGTCCGTACGTACGCACGAGCGATGATATCATTTCTATAAGTATTGAATTGAATTGGAGTGAATTATAAAATATATCAGAATCAATATGATGTTGTAATAACTATGTATAGTTATTCTTTACACCATTATACCCATCCTTGTAAGGTGGTGGTGGAAAATAGATTACACCACGGCGTGGAGACGGTATTCCGTACGTACGCACGCGCGGTGATTTCTTTTTCCGTAGGATGGATAGATGGTGAAATAGGGTTGTTTCATACTTATAATAACATATCAGTATATGAGTGATACTGATGTTATTACTTCATAATGAAACAACCTAAGAAGAAGTGGAAGAAGAAATAAAGATAAAAGAATTGGTAACAGTAATTACCTCTTCTTTGAAGCGCCTCTTTGAGACCTCCTCTTAGGGCACTAGAATTGGTCTTTGAGGAAGACCAGAACCTCTAGGATGTTGCTAGGGAAGTGGAGAAGAGATTTTGGCAGGGGTTGGCCGAGCTTGAGAGCTCAAATTGGTGTGAGGAGGAGGGGGAGGAGGTGTCCTTTTATAGGGGAGGAGAGGGGCACCTTAGGAATTCTTAAAAATATTAATTTATAATAAATCTAACCCCACTTAAAAACCTCCAAAAATGACTCATATTCGAATATTAGATGAGATAGGGTTGTAATCTCATCAACCAATCAAATTTAGACATGTTTGGATATTATTTTAAACCTTATCAATTAGATTTAACTCTAAGTTAAATAATTTAACTTTTACCGTGTCTTTTTGTTTTCTTTCACTATATGGTTAATACACTTACTATAACATGCCAAACGAACCCCAAATTGTTTATTATTAATATATATATCATTATCTAAGTCATTTGGCCGAACCTTAGATTTTTAGGAATAAAATAACAATTAATAATATAATATTTTATTTAAAAACTATTTTGTGTCAATTTTGACACTATTTGATATATGATTTTTGTGAAAGTCATAACAGAATTAAATGTTCGAACCAAGTTGATTAAATCAACATTAATATATCATAGTAACCTAGAAAATTAGTGGAATTCATAAAAAATCTCAAATTACATTTATTTTGGTGCTTATAACATCAATTATGTCAATATTTCATTAAAAAGATAATTACTGCATCATCGTTGTGTCATAAATAAATTAAATTATTTGATGTCTAAAAATTAAAAATAAAATACCATTATGTAGGAAATCCTTTTATATTTCTAATGAATATTTATAGTCGAATTTATCTTATGTATAACCCCATATTACAAATGATTTACTTATTAAACTTTGATTTTAACTATTTTAACCCTTCTTTAAATAAATTAATAATAAATGTCCTAATCTAATCCAAGTGGGCCTAAATGGTCATATTTTATTCCTAAGTTTGTTTTTGGTCGAATTACACTTGTCCAATAGAATTAGGACATGTGTTAGGGTAATATTAATATCATATTTACCCTTAGTTACCCTATTTACTATTAACCGTGGTAAAAAAAGTAAAAAGTTACTATTCACCAAAAAATTATTTTCATCTCATTGAACCACATTTTAGTCCTTGATAATAACCGTGTCTCTCGGATTTTCGAAATTCCATTCACAGAAGCGGTAAAATTAAGTTTTATGCAAAATTCAGTTTTTAACCTACCACTTAGTAGTTTCACTATTCATCAAAAATTGAAGGTTTTCAGAAAAATGCCAAAATTTCATCCTAAGCTATATTTCATATTCCGAATTCAAAAATGAAGTCTATTTTACCAAATTCATAACATAGAAGTTGCATTAATTAATTTTATAATTAAATCCCGCTGTTAAAACAAATAGCGTGTTTTTAAGAAACAATATCTATCAAAAGATTGACACTTGTTTATGTCTGGTTTAAATGTGCAATTACATCCAATGACCAACATTGTATTAAATTGTAAAAATATATTCTAAATATACTTTAAAACCACTCAAATTAATGATTTATCACTATTAATTATTTCGATTAAAAAAGTTGTTTTTAATTATAATTTAGTAATTTTCACTATTCATCGGAATATGAAAGTTATCCGAAAAGTACAAAAATTTCACCTTAGGCTAAATTCGATACTCCGAATCCATAAATGAAGTCCATTTTGAAAAATAAAATTTACAAAATTTCAAAAAGTGGTTATTACTATTCACAACAGCTAGTTTTAATAATATCTTAATAGCATATCGTTGTTTAGCGAAACTTGGTGTTGCGTACAACACACGCTATCGAGGAAGGTCGCGATTGCGTGTAATGCAAGGCAAGTCAAGGATGTGTGTTGTGCAAGCTCTTTTTGGTGTAGCGTACAACACAAGACATTAAAAAGAATATTTTTTTATAAAATCTTGGGCTGTTACAGTTACTAATGGATTTATTCCTTATAGTGAAGATACTTCTATGACAGTAGTAGATAGTAAGAAGTTACAGAACGATGGCCATGCTCAAAATTCCATTTTTTCTTATCTTTTAGAGAATCAATTCCTCAAGTCTAAGGGGATCAAAACTGCAAAACACACTTGTTAATAATTTAAAAACATTTATGAAGTCAATTAAAAGGTGAATCAAACTAAGATACAAGTTTGGTGATTAAAGTATGAAGATATCAAGATGACTGATGATGAAAAAATATATAACTTCTTCACTAGAGTAAATGAAATTTTGACCACCATGAGTGGTTTTGGTGAGAAATTAGAGGATACTATGGTTGTTGAGAAGATACTGTGTATTTTTTGAATAGGTTTGATGAAAAAGTTTCAGCACTTGGCGACCGAGACCAAAATAAACTTCCTTTGTATTATCATCATATTATTCTTATTACTTATGAAATGTGAAAGGGGAGTATTTTCAAGACTAATACAAAGGATGATAGGAAAATATTCTTTAAATATTTGAAGAAAGTTAATAGTAGTAAAAAAGATAAAGATAAATCTAGACGTTCAAATTTGAATGAAGATGTTGATGTGAATTTTGATAATCTCATGTCACTCATCTTAAGAAGTTTCTAAAGAAGAAAAGATAAATTCTATGGTAAATTACTTTTAAAGTTTTTTAGTTGTTGGAGTGTTATAAATTTTTCTACTAACTGTCTAAGATTTGAAGAAGATTAAAATTAAGAGAGTGAAGATGAAGATGATATTCCAATAAATTACTTGAAGAATAAGGCATAAAATTATTATTTTAATGGGAAAGGTAAAAATTTATCTAAGTTTAAGATGTGAAACTTTTTATCTAAGTGTGAAGATAGTGATTTTAGTAAGGATGATGAAGAGATAGAATCATCTAGTGAAGATGGTGAAAATCTACTAATTGAAAAGGTGAATAATGAAGTATTCAAAAGTGATGATAGAAGAAATGATGAAAATGAAAAAAAATATAAAAATAGAGTTCATGCTGAAAAAGAAACTTAAAGAGTGTCTCTTGAAGATTTCTCACTTAGAAATAGAGAAGAAAGGTTTTAAGAACGATGGTCAATAATCTATCAATAATGACATTATACATGCTACTTTTGTAGTCAATTATAAGAAGGATGGTCAATTATAAAAATGATTGACTGTACTTTTGACCATCTTATGGACATCATCTCTACAATAACATCATCCAAACCTCTATATAATTGACCATCTTATGGATCATTTTTATAATTGACCATCCTTATTAAAACTTTTTATAATCTATCAACAATGACATCATAATCATATTTCCTGCCCTTATTCAATTCATGGGAAATTTTATAAGCACTTGGCATAGCTTAAGACCATTCCAAGCATTAAAAGCATCCAAACACCATTTTGAGATTACTAAGTGCATTAAATATAATTTTAAATTTATAAGGAAGCATTTAAAACACTCAAGAAATTTATAACACATAAAAAAGGGAGTTCCAAAGTAACACCTACCTAAAATCAATGGTGGGTGAGATGGAACCATCTGAAACACATAGCCTTCAGCAGAATATTCCCAAACAAGTATGAAGATACCCACGTGAGCCCTAGAAACAAATATAACATCAAGAATTGGCCAAATAGAAACCCCTAGTGTTTTACCAAAATAAAATCACAATGGGGAAGGAAGAAAAATAGAGGGAAAAGGAGGGATAATTGAAGTAGAGGTCATACCTTGAAGAATCAGCCATGAATCACTATGAAATCACAAAAAAAAATGCAAGAGGAGAGGTGTTCAGAGGAGGGAGGTGCGCATGACTATGGGATCTCATCCAGGAGGTGGGATAGCAATGATGGAGGAGTAGGGTCATGGTGAGGTTGGGGGGGAGTCGATAGAGAGGTGGGGAGATCATGTTGGGCAGGAGGTGGGCTGGCAGTGTCGGAGCCGCATTGGCAGGGAGGCGACGGAGCACATCGGCGGGGAGTCGTGCTGACTGCATCGGATCTGGAGGAGGAGGAATCGCGGGGGAGGAGGAGGGGAGTAGGGCAGGAGGGGAGGAGGAGCAGCGAGGGAGGAGGTGGAATAATCGTGATGGGAGAGGGAGAGGTTATGCAGGAGAGGGAGGAAATTCCTGATGATTTGAGGAACCATGAGCTACATGTAGCCCTTTTGCTGTGGGTACAATAATTCTAATGTCACACTTTTAATACTATTATGGCTATATCACATTCTATTACCAAGGATCATTTAAATTGTGGTTATAGATCCGTGGTTATAGGTCATTTTTCTAGTAGTGAGTGCATAACATTGCTACTCTAGGAACGCCTATCACTGAACCTAAACAAGCATTAAAAGTTCTTAGAGTATTACCTCCTAAGTGGAGTGAAATCTATGCTACTATTAGACAATCTAAAGAGGTAAAAAATTTAAAGCTAAAAGATCTCATTAAAACTCTTATGATGTATGAATTTGAGATATAAACTACAAATGATGAGGCTAGAATAATCAAAAAGGAAAATTCTACCTTGAAATCTTCTACTTCCAAAGATGATAGAAAAAGAAGTGAAAAAATTCTTGAAGCATCTGAAGAATAATACTTTTTAGGCAAAGCTGAATCAAATGATTAGATTTATCAATTTGTATTAAAGTTCAAAAAAATCTATAAAAATAGATGAGGATTGAAAATATCCTTCAAGCATAGAAAGCATAGTGACAACTCTAAAGATTTTAGATTCTATAAATGCAAAAATATAGGCCACATCAAGCCCAATTGTCCAAGAATCAAAGATAAAAAGAAGTCAAAAAAATGTTTTAAGAAGACTATATATAAGAAGTATAATAAATCCATGAAGGCCACCATGAGTGCTTTTAGAGATTCTAGAGAATGAAAATCATCAAAATCACAAGTTGAAACTGCAAATCTAAAGGCCATCATATGCTTTATGACACAAACAGATGAGGGACATTTTTAATAATCTTATGAGCATGAACTTAATTCAGAGAATGAAGATTGATCATAAAAATAACTAAATTAATACTACACCATGTTATAAATAAATTATGAAATCTTGAAAAATAAAAATAAATAACTTCAAAATTCCTATAATAAAATCATTTTTGAAGAAGAAAATCTGAACAATTAGATTTTAGAACTGAAAAATCAGCCAAAAAATTTACTATCTTAAATGCTGAACAAGTCAAAAAAATTGAAAATATACAGAAAGAAGTTCAAAATTATAATGATGTTGTAAGTTTTTTTATAAGTAAAGAAGACTGTTTAAAAAAATATTGGGAGAAATCAACTTAGAAAATAAAAATTTGGAATTGTAATAAAAGGCAAAAAAACTAAGATTTACAAAAAAATCTTTTGTGCCCTGTTCAAAAAAATAAATATATTCCAAAATTACTTGTTTTCATTATGGTTAAATAGAAAAATTTTAAAATATTTTTGATTTAAAAAATACTCATGTTGGTGTAATTAAAAAAAATATTTCAAAATATTTTTCAAAATAAACTACAAAGTTTTATGGAAAATAGAAGTAAGTATGGATGTCTAGATCTTTTATAGCTAACATTTCTGAACCCAAAATAATTTTGGTACCAAAGAACTCTGTTGTTTGATTTTTTATTGTAGGAAACTATCCATATGAATAGAAATGCAAAATGGTTCATAGAAAGTGGTTTTTCAAGGCATATGATTGGAGACTACTCCAATTTTCATTATTTATCCAAATTAGATGTAGGATATTTCATGTTTGGAGACAATGAAAAAGGAAAAATACTTGGCATTGGATCAGTTATAAATCAACAGTCTATCATTATCAACAAATCACTTTACATTGAAGGATTGAAGCACAACTTGATAAGTATTTCTCAACTTTTTGATGATGGTTATTCTATTGATTTTTCAAATAATTTCTGTTTAGTTTTTAATGATAAATGTATCAAGTTTAAATCACCCATAACAAACAATGTTGACACATTAGATCTTAATTCATTGTGTAGACAAAATTTAAATTTTTTAAATGATGAAGTTGATGAATCATGGATCTTTAATAGAAGGCTTAGACACTAAAATGTTCATTACTTGAGAAAATTGTCTAAAAATTATTTGTTTTATGACTTTTCTAATCTTAGATTGGATAGAAAGAAACTATGTGATGCATGCTAAATGGGCAAGCAACATAAGTAATCTTTCAAATTGATTAAAGAATTTGATACTTATAGACCTCTTAAACTTATTCACATGGATTTTTTAGGACCAACTAGAACCGTAAGTATTGCTGATAAGTTGTTTTTTTATGTATTATTTGATGATTTTTTGAGATTTACATGGGTTTATTCTTTAAGACTTAAAAGTGAATCCTATTCTATTTTTATTAATTTTTAAAAAATTATGCAAAACAAAAAGGATGTCAAAATCATGTCTTTAAGAAGTGATCATGGAGGAGATTTTGAGAATCATGAATTTAATTCTTACTACTCTAAGAAAGGAATTAAACATACATTCTCTACCCCTAGGACACCTCAACATAATGGTGTTGTTAAATAGGACTTTGTAAGAAATTTCTAGGACTATGTTATGTTAATATAACATGCCCACTCATTTTTTGGATGAATATATTAACACATCATGTTATATAATTAATAGAGTACTGATAAGACCTATTTTAAAGAAAACACCCTATGAGTTGTGAAATAATAGAAAACCCAAGATATGATGATTCAAAGTATTTGGATGCAAGGTTTACATATTGAACACCAAGGATAATCTTGGAAAATTTGATCCAAAGGATGATGAAGGTATCTTCCTAGGTTACTCTACTACTTCCAAAGCTTATATAGTTTTCAATAAAAGGTCAAGGATTTTTTAGGAATCATCTCATGTGAAATTTGATAAAAGTGATTCTTTCAGTCATAAAATGACTCAAATTGATGATAAGAATAATCCAGTCAAAGATATGAGACCTAAACCTTTATTTCATGATAATAATGATGATTATTTGGAACTTGATTACTTTAAACAAAATCCAATGAGGGAAGACACTAGAGAACCACAAAATGTGTTGCTTAGAACACCCAGAAACCTTAAATACCATTCTTTAGAAACCGTTATAGGAAACCTAGATAAAGGAGTAATAACTAGAACAAATGTATGAAATTTAGTAGAATTATTTGCCTTTCTATCCCAATTAGAACCTAAATCTATAGAATAAGACTTATGAGATTAAAGTTATTTTTTAGCAATGCAAGAAGATATAAATCAATTTAAAAAAAATAAATTATGAGAATTAGTTGAAAGACCCTCAATCCATCCTATAATTGGAACAAAATTAGTTTTTAGAAATAAGAAAGATGAACATGGTGTAATAACAAGAAATAAAGATAGATTGGTTGAAAAAGGTTATAATCAAGAAGAAGGAATAGATTTTAAAGAAACCTTTTCCCCCATAACTGGATTAGAAGCTATTATAATCCTTCTAGAATATGCATCCTATATGAATTTAAAATTATATCAGATGGATGTAATATCTACCTTTTTAAATGGTTTTTTAATGGAATAATTTTATATAGAACAACCTCCTAGTTTTGAAGATCCTCATTTTCAAAATTCTGTGTTTAAACTTACCAAATCTCTATATATAATTAAATAATCTCTAAGGGTATGGTATGAAAGATTAAGTTATTTTATTCTATCAAATGGTTTTATAGTAGGAATAGTAGATGCTAATCCTATTTAATAAAAAAAATATGATATTTTACTAGTAAAAATATATGTAGATGATGTTATTTTCAGATCAACAAATCAAAATCCTTTCAATTATTTTTCAAAACTTATGAAAAAAGAATTTGAAATGAGCATGGTGGGAGAACTAAACTATTTTCTAGGATTTCAAGTTTATCAAAAAGATTTTAGAAATATTTTAAATCAAAAAAAATACATACTTGAATTTATTAAGAAGTTTGGACTTGAAAATAGCGAGACTTACTCAACTCCTATGATTTTTAATATCAAACTTGAATTGGATGAAATTGGAAAACCAGCTGACAACAAGTTATATAGAGGAATAATTGTAATTTTTTTATACCTTATTATGAGTAGATGATACATTATATTTTAGTATATCACTATGAAATATTTCAATCTAATCCAAAAGAATCTAATTTAAATGCTTTGAAAATAATTTTAAGATATTTAAAATGAACTTTAAATCTTTCTCTTATCTTTCAAAAAACCTTCTATTTTAATTTAATTTCATACTCAGATGCCGATTTTGCTGGATTTAGATTAGATAGGAAAAGTACCTTAGGAACCTGTTATTTTTTTAGTAAATCCCTTGTGTCTTGGTCAAGTAAAAAGCAAAAATATTTAGTACTATCAACTGCTGAAACTGAATATATTACCATAGGAAGTTGTTTTGTAAAGGTTCTATATATGAAACACACCTTAATGGATTTTGGATTTAATTTTAATCATGTTCCAATCAGATGTGATAACACTAGTAATATCAACATCTCAAAGAATCTAATAAACCATTCAAGAACAAAGCAGATTAACTTAAGACATCATTTCTTAAGATATCATGAACAAAAAGGTGATATCTCTTTAGAATTTTTTTGCATAGAAAAATAATTAGCAGATATCTTTACTAAACCCATGTCTGCTGACAAATTTGATTTTATTAAATTTGAATTAGGTATGTTTAATTCTACGAAGTAGTATTTTATTCTTTATATCTCATATATATAGTGAGAATTTTATTAGATTTATTTAAATATCTCTTTGTGCCTCCATTTTAAGTAATAGTCACATCCCATAGGTCGTATCACCTATATTTAGTAATAAGTATTTTGGCATTACTCTATGACCCATCATCTATCACGAACAAAAAAAATGATATTGGGTACCAAATCTACATGTTAAATGACTCACAAACCCTTTTAACCCTTCTTTCTCTTCACTCTAACCCTTTTTACCCTAGCCCTCTCAACCTTTCAACCCATCAACTCTATGTAAATGGAAAAAACCCAAAGAGATAATGGTGGTTTATCTATAAGGATGAAATGATAGAGGGTATCAAGAAAAGTGTTGAGTGAAAGAGAAATAGATTTCAAATAGTTGGACCGAACTGATATGTTGTTGAAGAAGGCTATAAATTATCAAGGATGGGAGTATGTTTTTGATGTTTTGTGAACCTCTATTGTTTTTAAGAAATAATCTCATGAGTTATATGAGTCTACTACTTTCCAATTTGGTGAATATGAATACATAGTCACTATAATGGTCAATAGGAAAGAGTTTTCCCTAACATCAGTTAAACTGGATGGGGCTTTGAAAGTTATTCATGAAGGATATCTATTATTTTACACCTCTCTATCTTCCATAGATGGTGTTACTCCTGTATAAATCATGAAATCAATCTTTGTAATAGCTATTATCGAGAAGAAGAAAGTAAAGACCTTAGAATAAGAAAGAAAGTTGTTGGTCAAATTTATTCAGTCCAGAATCGCTCAAAGAAATTGTGACTTTAAGAAAATTAATTTTCAAGGTGTTTCTTCACTTTATCTGTTTATGCTTGAAAAACCTGTCAACTTGGAATGATATATCCTACGATATATGTTCCACATTAAAAATAAGTCCCTAAACTTCTATCCTTATAGACAAGTTCTTACCCTAATATTTCGAAATGATTGAGTTGTCTTGGATGACAATGATTCAACATAATGTCATGGTCTGAAGAATCTGAATCCAAGTGTTTTAGGGAATATTGGATTACATTGATATTTCTATTTTAAAATTTTTATTCCCTGTAGTTATATGTCTAAAATGCACCCTCCTCAGATTCAGGGGGAGTGTTCCAATTTCAATAAAACACTAATAGTTATAGAATGATTGTATCATTGGTCTGAGACCAGATAAAGCATTGACGAGGAATAAAAAACTCTTAATTTGAGAAGGACTGTTAGGATTACTATCCCTACAAGTCCTCAAGATGTTGGTTAGGAAAGACCACTTCTCGTCCCTGCCTCTCCACCAGTTCAAAATGAAAATTAAAGGATAGAAACAGCTATCACTCGGATGTTCTCCATTGGTCAAGACAAGACTATCTCTGTGAGGTCAAGACTGTCTTCATTTCTAGTTCACTATCACTCTCAAGAAATGTAAAGAATTTATGAAAAAATATCTAGAAAAATAGATTCACAAGAATCAAACCATGAGGATGCCTTACCAAATGTTGCTTAAAATCAACCTATTTAAGAGAAAAGTATAAAAGTTCAACATGAAAGGTATTCCCCTATTCCTCAAGGTACTCAGAATGAAGAAAGACTAGAAGATGAAAGGACTATCTCTTAAAGGCCTCAGTAGGGCCTCTCTAGATTAGCATATGAAGTTGAGTCCCAAAAAGAATAGATGACATCTAAATATGACATTCAGGAAGTTAGACTATTGATACAGTCTATTTTAGAAAAATGTTCAGAACAACCTGCTTTTGTAATTATATTCAGTTCATACATTCAATCAAAAAAATTGGAATTATCCCAAGCTATTAACTCCATCACTGAAGCTTTTGATTCACTTTAGTGTGAAGTTGTGGCAATAGAAGTATGACAAAATATTTAGAGAATAGTTATTGATGAAGTTAGAAGACTACCAGTTGCGATGAAGGAAACTGTTGGAGCTATTGATAAATAAACACATGAGTTAAGAAAGACATAATTTTCATTGTTACCCTTATAGGAAGGTTATATGGATTCTTTATGAATAAATTTGGTGAAATCGAGAAGAAAATTGATGATCTTCATCAAGCAGTAATGAAAAACCTCAAGTAAATTTTCTCAGATGATGATGAAATAAAATTCGATGTTTTTATAGAATCCTTTGACGGAATTGAGAACTATAAGGAAAATTAAATTATATCTATCATGGGAATGTCATAAAATCAAGTGGAAGTTTTAAATAACCTGATCTCTAGTTTTTCAAAGAAAGGAGACCTCCAAAATTTTATTATAAATTTCTCTCAGAGGATTTGGAATGGATTTAAAAGTATTCTAGACTCCTACAAGAATTACTTGGATAGAAGAATTGATTCTTGTGTGTATAAACTTTTTTAAATATGTGGGAGGAGGCTAGATGAACCCAAAATTTCTTATTGTTGTCTATATTTTTCTTAGTGTTCGAAAGATATCTTTGATCTATCAGTAAATAAACCTAGGGAACATCAAAGGTTTGCAATAGAAAAATATTCATTCTTTCTTGAACCATTATTTAAAATACCATTTACTTGAGAAGATAACTATAACATGGTGAGGGAACAACACGTTGCCTGCAACATTCAATCAACACCAGTTAGTTTTGCTCGTGAAGATCATGCTGGTCTTGGTTCATCCTCACTAATGTTAGGTGATGTTGTTGGTATAACAGTTGATGCTCCTCTTACTTTATCTTCATTATCTCATGACCAACCCCTCTCATTCAAGAAACCACCTCTTAAAATCCATTTTTAGCATAATAGTTTATACTAATCCCTCATGAAGTTCCTGAAGTTTGATTTCCTCATGGTTGGGCCTTTCCAAAATATTTGAATTATGCCAATGTTTTTATAGAATTTAAACATATGAATCGGATTACTATAACATTTCCTTTAGATGTTTGTGATAAATTACTTTATGATTTTACTACCTTTAATTTCTTATACCTATTATGTGATGATTTTCATTGTTAAGTCTTTACTTTTAACAAGTTTATGTTTTTGAATAATAATTTCTTTTCACTATTTAGATCTTTATTATTTATATTATTTTAATGTTTCATTATGAACTAGTATTTCTACCAAAAATATGTTTTTTAATTGATATATGTGTGCAATATTAATTTTTTTCCTTCTTATGATTCTTTTTTATATCATAAAAAGAGGGGTAAGAAAAGGAAAATACAAAATTTCACTTGTATTACAAAATTATTTCTTATTTAAAAAGGAAATAATTTTTTCTCTAGAATAAAAGAGAAATATATTCTTTTCTGAAAAAATTAAATCAAATTTTGGAAAAAAAATAATCACATGGGTTTTGTGATCATTAAAAAGGGGGATATTTTTGTAAAGTGTATTTTTCAAATACATCTTTGCTTTATGTGTTTTAATGATTCAAAAAATCCATACTTTTATTCTAACAAGTTTGTTAAGTGTTTCAGATTATATTCATCTTACATTATGTATTCAAGTATTTATATTATGCATGAATTGTGTCTTAAAAAGTTCAAGGAACATCTTTAGTTACTCAGAAACAGAAATGACAATGTAAGACTTTATCTTACAATGTTCAGAGAGACTTCTAGTCAGGAATAAAAATATAAAAGGACTTGTTCTTTGGAAGAATATTTATTTCCAAAAGAAGTTGAAGAAAAGTGAGTACTATGTCAATAACACTTTATCTTACATCGTTAAATTATCTTATGATACGCTGAAGACTAATTATCTTATGAAGATAAGCTTCTTTATCTTACAGAAATATATCCAATGATGAATGGCGTGTTTAGTCAAATCCTACAAATATATGATTGTATAGAATGTCATGATTATCCTTAATAAGTTCATGATAAGTCATTTCATACCTTTTTAGTACATCAAAATAATATTATCTATTTAATAAAAGATCTGACTACACAAGACTTACCATGAATGGGAAAATTTAGAGAATGAGAAAATCTCTAACACTAGGGTTGTAAAAGCAATTCCATATTTGGAAGGATTAGATGCATACTCTTATTATCCTGTCTTATTAGGATCACTATATATATAATTAAACCATTCCTATGCTTAATTTCAAAACAACATATATAAGAAACAATTATAAACAACACAAACAAGTGCATATAAGTGCGTGGAATGAAGAATGTGAAGAGAATGAAATAAGGTTTTCCCTATCTAAAAATGAAGATCTATACATATTGAAAATACATATGTTGAGTACCTATGTTGTATTCTAAACCAGTTGCACTAAAGATTATCCTAAGATTCGATTGAAGTTTATCTTTTCTCAGAACAAATCTTCGTCTACTGTCAGTTGCTTCTTGCAACTATGTGCTGCAATCATTTCTCAAATATTGTATCTCGTTATACTTTGTTTGCACTCAGTGTAAGAGTGTGCCAGATCATAAATAGGTATTGTAAAGAGAGATCTTGGTTGAAATCTCTTAGACAATTGTATTAAGTGACAGTTTCTTGTACTTATGTGGGAGCCCCCTGGTAAAAGGGTTGTTTTGTGAAAATCATCAAGCTCAAGGAGTAGAGCATTAGTAGAGTGGACTAGGGTATTTTTGTTCCCCGAAACACTATAAACCTTTATGTTCAATTTTCTTTCTGCATGATTTACATTTAAACTATGTATACTCTTAAGAAAGAAAATTTTACATGCATACTTCGAAGAGGGTGGTACATATTTTAAGGAATCATTTAATAACTCAATTCACCCCCTCTTGAGTTATTCAGTTAGTCATTATCTAGGAAAATAGTGTTGTGGTTTTCGTTCTGGTTTCTTTTTTTATTGATTTGGTTGAGTAGTTTAAATATTCTCAAACATTCAATATGGAATTTTTAACCATGAGGTTAAAACTCAATGGTAGGGAGACCATTGAGGGATGGATAATAAATGGTAAATTTTTAATAGGTTTTAGAGATCAGATTGTGGTTCCTCCAACCTATCAGGAATGGCTTCTTTCTACCTACCACTATTCGAGATGGTTTGTTCATCCTGGAATATAGAAGATGTATAAATCATTGAGATCATAGTTTTGGTGGGATGAAAAGAAGTGGAAAGTGGAAGAGTTTGTCTCGAGATACCTCACATGTCAACAGTTCATGCCAAAGACCCAATGAATAGCTGGTATGTTTCACTCTGTATCGATTCTCATATGGATTTTTTGACAGGTCTATCAAGAATAGTTCAAAAAAATGATTCCATATGGGTGATTTTAGATCAACTCATGAAGTCGGGTCACTTAAAACGTATTCATGAATCCAATATAGTTGAATATTTGTCCAAAATATACATTTAGAAATTTGAAAAGATGCATGGAATTCCTATTTCAATTATGCCTGATAGGGACCCCAAGTTCATATCTTAGTTTTAGACATCCTTGTAACAATACCTTGGAACCTAGTTGACCATGAGCATAACTTATCATCATTAAATGGATGGACAATCAAAAAAGATGATCCAAACATTTAAATACATGCTTAGATCATGTGTTATGTATTTTTAAGGCTCATAGGAAGAGTATATATCATTAGTAAATTTCTCATATAATAATATTTATCATACCTCAATACATATGGTTTCTTTTAAAGCATTGCATGGCCATCCTTATCATTCTATACTTTTTTGGGTGGAAGTGGTTGAGAATTAACTTATCATACCTATTTTTATGCATGATATAATAGAGAATATTCATATGATCAAAAAAATTATGGTGATATATCATAGTCATCAGAAATCATACATGGATCATCGTTGATGATTGTTATCATTTTAGGTAGCTGATAATGTTTTCTTGAGAATTTTTCCAAGGTTAGGGAATTGATATTTTGGTAAGAAATGAAGATTTTCTCTATGATACATTGACCCTTTAAAGATACTTTAATGAGTGGGTGATGTGGCTTATCAATTGGATTTACTATCAAGGTTCAAACCTATGCACAACATGTTTCATATATATCAATTAAAAAGTACTGTCTTAATCCTGACTATGTAATTAAATGGGACCATGTTGATATCAAACTATATTCTAAGTTGATTCATGTTTTAGTACATATTGTGGATAGGAAAGAGAATCTCTTATGTGGGAAAATCATTGGTTTATTATAGGTTTTATGACAATATGGTTAGATTCAGAAAGATACTTAGGAGAATGAAAAGTAAATGTTGTAATAATGTCCCGAGATCTTCCAAAACAATAACAATTTTATACTGTCTTAGTATGGAAATACCAATGTTGGTGAGAATCTAACACCTCTGGTTTTAGGTACCTTACCCTTGTTTTTTTATTTTGAGCTTTTTTAATGTTTTAGTTTAGTTTCAGGAGTTTCTGTGGGTTTTGAAGGGGTTTTGAAGGGATTTATGAAATTTTTTAGAAGGCTATTTCATGGAGCATAGGCTATGGAATAAGACTATAGTGGTTGTGGTGTAGATATGGTGGTTGTGGCATAGTGGAATCAAAGGATAATTTAGTGCTACTACCATTTTCAACATGGTTGCGATATGGAGACCCAACTATGACGTGAATCCTGCATGGAGTCTTGGGGTGATACTAACTTTTTTGGGTGCTTTCATTATGGGTCTAGGTTGCGTCATGGCCCCCTTCCTCATTCTTGGACTATGCATCATAGTTCCATTGGCTGCATCGTGGCCCTTTCCTCGATTTTATGGATCTACGATGTGGATCTATCCATAGATCTCAAACACACTTTGAACAACACCATTTTGGTGTGGTCCCTTCCATTATGTTATGGTTTGGTATTTTTTCCTCTAATCTACATCATGGTTAATTGTCCTATGTTGTGGTCCTTTTTCATCTTGGATATAAAATTCCTTATGACACTTTTCAATTATTTTTTACAACACATCTTATCCTATTGACTTTCAGGGATACCCTAGGTATTTTCTAGTAATCTTTGACATCCATACTTTGATTCCAATAGATCTTAGAGCGTTTGATTATAGAGATCAAGGAGGAATGTAAGTAAGATTTGAAATCGGTGGTTTAGTTTTAGATACTTTATGCCAAGAAATCAAATTTGAGGTATGTGGATTCTCACTCATATCCACTTCTTTTATAACATGAAGTCTTAGTTTAGTTAAATGGTTTTTCTTGGATTTTCTATAGAAACATAGTGTGTGTTTTTGAAAGGGGACCTTTTTCTATGTATTTAGTAATTTTGGAAAATTTATAGTTTTTAGAAAACCCTTTTTGGATTATAAATTTAAAATTATGATTTTAAAATCATGGAGTGATTTGGACACATGTTAAATGTTCAATTGAATACTTTCAATGGAATAATTGTTTATGTAAAATGTATTGTCATGGGTTTTGGCATGATTTGGTTAGAATGTGTTTGTGTGGACGGGTATAGATGGAAGTGCCTCCATTAAGGTTGGACGAGTTATGGTCATGGAGTACCACCATCAATGGTAACACCAATCTTGTGTGTATGGTTGTGTGTATGGATGGTTGTGTGTATGGAAAGATGTGTGTGTGTGTGTGTGAACAAGGGAAAGGTTATACCAAATATGAATGGATGAAAATAATATTGTTTATGGTTTTCTTACATTTTTTCACTTATGGATTTATATAAATCATTTTCTCATTTTCAAAATGTTTATATAAATTGTACTTATAAGTTCTTATCCTAATGGTGTGTGTTGGAAAGTATTTGTGGAATTCCTATTGAGTTTATACTCACCCCCTTATTGGGAACTTTGGTGTGTTTGAATATGTCATCTATCGGGATACAAGGAAATCGAATATGTCTTATTTCTATAGCAATTCATCTTGATATCATGGGCATGGAAGGTGGGGTTAGAGATTAGATATAGTTTAGGTGGTACTAGGGATCGTGTCACATATTGTCTTTTAGTTTTGTCTTTTGAATTTCCATGTTCATTGTCACTCTGATATTTTTTTTATGTTTGATTAATTTTGGGTTGTACTTCTTTATACTCATGCATCATATAGTGGTTTGGATGTTTATGTTGTATATAGTCAGTTTGTTACATTTTATAGAGAAAATCATCCTCTAATTATTTCCTAAGCCTTGGCATTTATTATTGGACTTTAGTGTCTTGAGAATGTCACCTAAGGTTAGTAGAATCTCTGCCTCCTCTCAAGCTAATGAGTTAGGGTGAGTTGTTACAATATATATACAAAAAATTATTTTCCATAATTTTATATTTATAAATAATATACATAGTGTTTAAAAATACACAAAGTAAATATTAAATGTAAATAAACAACACATATATATGATAAATAAACACACACACACACATATAAAAACATATAAATAATGAATGAACAAATATATTTATTATTTATTATTAATTTTTATACATTTAGTTTTACTTTCTATTATTATATATTTATAAATAATATATGCAGTGTTTAAAAAATATAGTCTATAAATTTGTAATGTATATAAATCATGTACATATATTTGTATTTATCTTTAACTAGTACCCCACTCAGGAATTTGCATAAAATTTAGTATAAACAAAGTTTATTACATCCCGAGAAAGTGTTATATATATTTGCATGGGACCTAGTAGCTTGTGTAGCAAATAAATGTAATGTTTTTTATAAAAAATATAGTCAAGTGCAATATAAAATAGGAAGAAAATGATAGAATGAATATTAAATAAATAAAATGTAAGAAATAACATTAAGTTTGTGCTATATATAGGGTTTTCCCGTAATTGAGACTTTACAGGCTAGGGAGACACACACAAATAGACACATATATATCAAATGCCACTTAGTCATTATTACCCCTCTTCATCTTCCTGGTGCCTTTTTCTTTGGTGAACGGTTTTGTGATCTCCTTAGAAGTTGAAGATCCATGGTTGAAATCAGCTACACCTTCATCTCTTTCAAAAAATATTTTTTCATCAAAATCAAGTTGTAAATCTCTGTATAAATAATATATTAATAAACCAATGTTTGAGAGGTGATAGAGTAAAGAATAATATTTATATATAAAATAAGAAAACAAGTGTATGCACATAAGTAAATGTATTTTAGTTGATTAATTATATAATTTAATTATTGATTATTTAACTGAATATATTGAAAAAATGAAATTTTGAATATGGTAAATATAATTATGTGAAAATTTAGGAATCATGTGAAAAGGTTCTTTATAGATGAATATGTTTAATACTAATAATTTTCGATGTTTTTTATAGAATTTGAATGAAATTTCAAATAATATAAGCATATTTATGCATATGGGTATTTCTAAATTAATATTTTTTTGGGTAATCATTATTTTAAGAATAATAATAAGAAATGAAAACCCAAAAAAAATATGTTTCCATCATAGATGTGGCTATGAAAAAGTGGAAATAGTGTTGAAAAATACATTGCATACAACATAGTATATATGTATCAAAGTAAAAAATGTTACTCATGTTTTGGATGTTAATGAATGAACTATAAAATTTAGGTGTGTAGCGTAGAGGGGTGAATGAAATATGTCAGTAGCTACAGTGTTCCATGAAAATATCTAAGCTAGTGTAAATGAATATATAGATTAACTAATCCAAGCTCCATAAATTATTTCAAGGATTATCCTTGCTAAAAATTATATTGGTGGAATAATCTAGAGAAAGGATCAAAACATTTCAAAAATATAGGGTCAATGGGATATTTAAATACAAACCCTTTCAAATACAGATTTTGAGATCCTCAGTTAAGAGTGTATGTACATATTCATCTAAATATCATTGAAGAAAATGAAATACCTGCAAGTAAAATCAATGACCTTATAATTGGCCTTAAAAAGTAATAGAATATTTAAAATCAATAACCATCAAACATAGAGAAAACAAATGTAGGCAGAGATATCCTTAAAATCAATAACCTTATAATGAAATGCCTACAAGTAAAAATCAATAACATTCAAATGTAGAGAAAACAAATGAAATTGGAGGCAGTGGAAGTAGATGGATGTAGAGGTGAAGGTGGGAGGTGAAGGTAAGAGGTGGTCTTTCGATGATACCTTGAGAGATTTGTAGGGAAGGTGGTGGGTGGAGGCAGAGGAAGAGGTAGAGGTAGACGAGGAGGAGGAGGCGGGTGGAATGGGAGATAGAGGTGGAGATAGGGGTGGTAGGTGGATCCAAAGAAACTAACTTTATATTTGAAAAATAATAATAATATTTTAGGGAGAATAAAGTATAAAGTTTAAATTAATATTCTTCTAAGAATTAGAAAATTTTATAGGTACGTATCAAAATATATATTCAGAATATATATTAGAAATTTATATCAGAATATACGTATTTAATATATATATAAAGATACATTCTAAATATGTATTTTAAATATATTAATAATATATTTGTGTGTGTGTGTGTTTTCAGAAAATAGTGGCTAGATATTAGTAGTAAAACACAAGCTGTAAATAAGTGGACAAAATGCTATCACTCTTAAAAAATCAAAATATTACCCTTTAAATTGTTAACAAATGCAACAAATCTTGTACTTATAATAAGAAATCAATTGAATAAAGTCATGTTAACATTTAAAAAATGGGCACCCAATTAAGATTAATATTAGATAAAGATTAATATACATGTGTTATTCTTAGGTTTTTCACAAGAACATGCATCATCACTCCACCAGACTCAAGGATTACCGGTTCAAGTCCACTGTAAAATAACATCATATGTGATCTTCTTATTCATCATCAAATCTATATTAATGTACCTCCACAAAATTGGGTCATTATTTCCTATAGAATTTATTGATTTATGAACCTATGAAGAGTAGTTACATCATTATTAGAACATGCCAATATGATATTTCCTTGTTAAGTGAAAAAAATTCCATTGTTAAAATAAACAGAAATTAAATCAGTTACAAAAGTATCACTTATAAGAGTTCTATACATAAACAATTTATTGAATTAAAGAAACATTTGATTATGATATAAATGGTAACACTAATGTGATTAAAAATAATAGATAATGATCAGTGAAAAGGATAGATAATGATTAAAAACAAATATTAATGTCTAAAAATTTTTTGTTCTAAAATAATTAAAAACAAATTGAAATATCTATTGGAATTCATATTTTTTTGATGTTTTTTCCAATTACTTATAAGATAATGTGAAGTTTTAAAATCTATATTGGTTTTTATGATATCTATTTTGAAAAGGGTATGTTCATATATGTGATGGCATGCTAAATAGTTTTATATTCTTCAATTTAAAAGTTAGTATGTATAGAATGGAATATAAAAAATGATAACAAAGAAGTAAATTAATGTGAAGTTTTAAACACTTTAATGGTTTTCATGATATAAAATTTTAAAAACTTGACATCCAAAATCAAAACCATTCAAGTATCCATACATCTCACTGGTGTGGGCATGAAATAGTGAGAAAATTCAAACTGCATGAAATTTGGATCAACCGACATTTTACTAGTTTTCATGATATGAAATTTGAAAAACTTGAAACCCATAATTAAAACCTTTAAATTATCCATAAATATCACCGGTGTGGGCATGAAAGAGTGATAACAATTTCAAAATTAAACTTTATAAGTTTTGGATGAACTATTGTATCTTTGGCCACATAACCACACATTGAGTGATCAACAAGTATTATACTATTTTTTTTTTAAATAAAAAATTTTGAATTAAAAATGTATACAATGGGATATGAAAATGTTAAAAAAATGTGTAAATAAACTTTTAGTTTTGAAAATTGCATTGGTCTTCAATATATCATTTTTGAAAACTACATGTTTATAATAGAAAATAAATGTGCAGTTAAATCTGTAATTTTGGTTTTGAAAAATGGTGAATAACTGCAAGCAGTGAATTAAAAACCATGAAGTGATGTATGATAGTTTCTTGCCTGAACACCAGTTGTGAACATATGCAACAACTTTTATAGTTCAATGAGTATAGCAATTCCTCACCTGAAATTAATACAAATCACTGGTTTATAACTAGAATTTTGCATAGAAAAGTCACAACATTGCTAACCATTGACGGTTTGATATCTCATCTTTACATAAATTATGTACAACGCTCATACATCTATAAATAAAATAAAATTATATGAGAAGGGTTCCTATAAATGATAAAATTTTCAATAGATGTCAATATTACCTCACATTAAAAACAGCATGTACACTATCAGATCCACTTCCTCAATAATGAAAATGAGAAACTTATAAATAAACCTCTCATTCTTCAAATGTTAAAAGGAATAGTAGTGTAGAGGATGATTAAAAATCATTTTAATTTAAAATGTAATGATATGCATTCCCTATCGATTATAGTTTTATGGCCAATCTAAAACATATTTGAACAAAGTGAATAAGGTCCAACGGAATCCATACAAGTTTGTGTTAATACATTCACTTCTATTAAATTGTCCCATAAATATTTCATACTTAATGAGAGAATTTTTCTCTCACCAACCAACATGCTAAATTAAGAAAGGATCAGTGTGAGTGTGTAGAGTAATACCTTATAGTCCATCGAGCTCACTTATCATTCAACCTTGTATTGGCACAAATTGTACTAACTTACAATAAATTTTGGATAAGTGGAGTTTATTGTATTTAAAAAACACTTAAAATTAAAATTGATAAGAAAATAAAAAATAATAATAGATATTATTTCCAATAAACAATAAATAAACACTAAAAAATGCTTTTATTGTTTCTTTAACAAACTTTATTGAAAACTATTTATCCTAAATATTACTTGTGGTAAGTATTTTGATAAAACATATAATGGTGTTTTGTTTTTGAAAAAACACTTATTCTAAAGCTCTTAACCGGAAGCACGAAAATAAAGTGAGATGATGGAGGGTAGAGTTATCATCTGTGGAAATTGATGGAGGAAGAGGAAAATAAATTTATTATGTATGTATGTGCATGTTTATTTAATCTATTTTGATCTATAAAGAGTGAAAATCTAGTTTCAATGATATAAATAAAAGGAAAATATAAAAAATAAACCTTTTAGAATGTTACAGCCTAGGTTGTAGTAATAGACCATGTATTTAAAAAGGGGAAATCCTTCCTGTTGTGATCTATGAAATCACAAAGTAAACTTTAGTTAAAATAAAAAAGATATATGAAATAAAATATAAGGATAAAAGCAAATAAAATACAGGTAAAACAAATAAAATATATATAATACAAAATAACTATATATATTTGAAAAATAATAATGATAATAATGATAATATGAACATGTTTGATATATATAGAAATGAAGTTAAAAAAACTATATACAAGGGGGAAATGAAATAAAATACAGGTAAATGAATATACAAAAAATACATATAGGGAACAAACATGAGTAAATATTTAAACAAAAATATAATTTCAATATATAGATGGTCAATATTATAACAATAAACTTGTAGTGAAAAAATACATATAAGAAATTTCATACACTTGACATTTTGAGACTATTTAAAGAAGAAGAATACAACACATGAAGATTCAATAATTAAACAAATAAGAATGTAATGAACATTAAAAAAATTATCGACATTAAACTTTATGTTAAAGTGAAGACATATAAAATTAAAATAAATCGGTATCAGTAATTTAAAGAGGAATGTAAGTCTCATTTTTTTTTGAATAATTTGGTCACAGTAATAGGAAATAGTGGGAAAAATCTGTAGTATAAGAAAAAAAGAGTAAATAAATATAGTAAACAAATAAGAGAAATTAAGAAATCAAAAAACTTAAAATTGAAACAATAAAGGGTCAATATTGTAACAATGAACATATATAAATCATAATAAGGAATAGATCTCAGTATGGAAGAAAGAAAAAAAGAAAAAAAGAAAAAAAGAAAAAAAGAAAAAAAAGGAAAGATACTCCTTTAAACACATGCTAACCAAGAATAAAATATGTTACAAGACCAGCCCTTGTTTCTCATTTGATTGTCTTAATTTCATAGAAATATAACTGACAATAAAATTATCTTAATTGTTTTAAATACTATTTCACAAATTCAAGGGTGTCTATATGCTAAAAAGGGAGGCTGAGGACACCATGAACAAAGTGTAAATTCAAAGATCAGGGTTTGTGGATAAAAAAATATAGATAACAAAAATACAAGAGAATACAAATTTCAAATTACACATATTTCATATTTTACATGGATTCCAGATTATACATACAATATAAAGTTTGTTACACAGATTATATACATTATAGAAATATTCCAAATTACAAAGGTTATAAAAATAACCTAAAAAAGAAATAGTATGTATACTTAGATGAATTAATCTCATGTTTGGCATACTTTATCGGGTAATTTTTTATTCTTTCAGAAATAATAAACCTTATGCAACCATACGCGATAGACATCACAATGAAGGGTACATAAAAAGAGAAGAAAATAAAATACTGACGAATGAGATATCACATAACTATTACATGTATAGAAGGAATTGACTTACAGTGAGTTATTGAGGAGGTATATGTCACTAATTTCATGAATATTTTGACAAAGTAGAAGATGGTTATTGTAGGGTTTTAGAAATCCATGTCGATGATGCCTTGAAAATCCAGTTTTCTTTCGATGATGTCTTATAGAAGAGATTTGATAGATGATGTCTTGCGATGATAAAGGGAGTATTCATAGGAAACTCAATTGTGTTCGAAACAGTTCCATTGAAAGAGAAGTGGTACTTTTGGAGGAAAATGAAATGGAAAATATGAGTCCTTTTCAATAGATTTGATATTTTAGGAGGAAGGGGAATCAAATAATTATAAAGGATGATGAAAATAGGGGATGCATTCAATGTGAATACAGAATTGATATTTAGGGAGGAAAATAAAGAGGGTGATGTGAGGGTATTTGGAGAGGCGGAGAGGTGGGAATGTAAAGATAAATGCTTTCGTGGAGCTGAATGACACGTCCTTTAGTATAGATAATGGATATTAAGTTTTTTCTTTTAAAACTAATAATAATATATATGTGTTTTTAAATCAAACAATCAACAACATAATTGTTTAATTTAAGATGTTATAAATAACAAACCCCACTCCACCACCTGAAATATAAAAATTTGCCAGCCATGTAACGTCCAATGTCACCATCTGATTTAACCAGATGATATTTTTACGTTAAGGTGTGAAAATTATAGTCTCATTTTGGCCCCTTAACTTAACCCTTAGGTTTTCTATTGGATGAGTTTCATGTGTCTAATTACTTTTCTATCCCTTTGGTGCGTCATGGGGTTTGAAAATGAAATCAGTCAGCCACTCAAAAAATATTGGCGGTTGAATCCCTCGATGAAAACTTCAGCAAAACCCTTCATCGAACACTTCAGCAAAACCCTCATTAAATCCCTCAGTTAACCATTTGGAAAACCATTTGACAAATCCCTCAGTGAACCCCTCAGCCAACCTTTTGATGAACCCATCGGTGAAGCCCTCGGTGAATCCCTCAGCGAACCCTTTGGTGAACCTTTTGGTGTACCCATCGATGATGGATATCAGAGCGATTTAGTCTTAGTTTTCTATAGACAATGATGAAAGGTGACAGTGGTTTATGCAATTTCTATTTTTAAATTTCTTTATTATTTATTATAGTGATTGAGATGGAGTCTTATTTTTTTTATTTTTTTATTTATAAATTTTTGGAGCTACAGAGATAGAGATATTAATATTGTCTAAGTTTTTATTTGTGTGTGTGGGATATTGGGACTCTAAACATGATGATTTGGTTTTTTTGTACTAATATGTTCAACTAGAAATTTTTAGTTTAAGTTTCCTTTATTTTCTAGTAATCGCAAGAATGGGAAATTTTAATGGAAATTCCAATTAATTTACACTATGAATTTCAATTAGCAATTTCCACCATCATCCAATTGATTTTTAGTGTGAATTTACACTTCCATTTTTTAGTTTCAATTCCCACCGGTAATTTCCATTTATAGTGGTAATTTTCCATTATCATTTAACATTGATTTTTTCAAATTTATTTAAAGAACTAATAGTTTGTATTGGGGTTTTCCAATTTGTTAGAATTGATAAATTTTTAAGTGACTGTTGTCCTTTTTGAGTATTTGAAAAAGTGGAAATCATTGATTGACATTTCTAAAGTGGGTTTTCACTCGTAATTTTTAGTGTCATTTTTTTTCCAATGGTAATGTTTCTTAAAATATCTATTTGGAGTTTTCACTAGGAATTTCTAGTAGGAATTTTCAGTATGGATTTCCAGTTGGTATTTTCCCTAAAAAAATTTATTAGTAACTTCCAATGGAAATTTTGGATTTCATACAATAGAACCAATTTGTAATTACAAATTGATTCAAAGTTTAAATTTCATTTGAAAATTTGAAGTTCAATTTAGAAGTTGAATACAATTTAAAATTTCCTCTGATAGTTTCCATTGTGGATTACCAATGGAAATTTCATATAGGTATTCCTACTGAGAATTTATATTCACTGATAATTATTATTGGGAATTGGTAGTGAGAATTATGACTGGGGATTTTTAGTTGAAATTTTCCACTAGTGATTCTCATTATAAATTTCAACTAGGCATTCCTACTCAAAAAAATTATGCAATAGTAATTTTCATTTTATATTTCCCTTAGGAATACCCACTAAAATTTCAAATTGATTACAACTATAAATTTCCATTGGCAATTTTCAAATGATTCCAAAAAAGAGATTTGTAATTTTTAATTGATTTTTTTTCATATGTCAATTTCCAATTGAAGTTTTCAATTCAATATGATTATAAATTTAAATACTGGAAATTTATGAACAGGGTTTTTTACTTGAAATTCCCACTATTAATCCCTACTTGAAATTATAGAGTGCAAAGTCTCAATGTAAATTCCAGTGTCCATTCCTAGTGGTAATTATAGTGAAAATTCATGGGGGAAATTCTCAATGTAAATTCACAGTTAAATTAAATTATAAATTCCAACTAGTAAAAAATTATTTTAAATCAATTTAAAATTTCCACTGAAAATTCCTAGTGTAAATTCCCAATGGAGAGTTACACTAGAAAATATTAGTGGAAATTTCCATTGTAAATTCTGAGTATAAAATCTCAGTGTAATCCCCAGTGTAAATTCCCAGTGAAATTCAATTATAATTTCTAACTACATAACAATTTATAATTGAATCGGTTGAAATTTTCCATTGAGAATTCCCAGTGGAAATTCCACATGCAAATCTCACTGAAAATTCATAGTGGAAATTCCCACTAGAAAATGTCACTAGAAATCCCATTGAAAATTCCCAGTGGAAATACTCAATGGAAAATGTCAGTGTAAAGTCCCAATGTAAATTCCTAGTGTGAATTCCTAGTGTAATTCAATTATAATTTTTAACTATAGAACAATTTATAGAATCAGTTTAAAATTCCCACTGAGAATGCCTAGTGAAAATTCCCAATGGAAATTCCCAGTGGAAATCCTAGTGGATATTCCTAGTGGAATTCAATTAGACTTTCCAACAACATAATAATTTTTTTGAACCACTTTAAGATTTACATTGGGAATTTCTAGTGGGATTTCCACTATAAATTCCACTGGTCATTCTCATTGTAAATTTTGAGCTCAATTATAATTTCTAACTACATAACATTTTTTTGAACCAATTGTAAATTTCCACTGGGAAATTCTATTGATAATTTCCACTAGGCATTCTCAGTGTAAATTTTCAACTCAATTATAATTTCTGACTAGATAATAATTTGTTAAACCAATTGAAACTTTAGACTAGAAATTTCCACTGGGAATTTTCAGTGGGATTTTCATTGGGAATATACACCAATCATTCTTAGTGTAAATTTTCAACTCAATTATAATTTACAACTACATAACAATTTTTTTGAACCAATTAAAAATTTCCACTGATAATTTTCACTGAGTTTTCCAATGGGAATTTCCACTGGTAATTTCTGGCGTAAATTTTCAATGGATTTTGTAAATTATTCACTAGTTTTAAATTATAATTGAAATCCGTTGGGAATTTCCACTGAGACTTTCCACTAAGAATTTTTTATGGGACTTTCGAATGGAAATTTTCACTAGGAATTTCCAATGTAAATTTCTATTGGGATTTACACTGGTAATTTTCAGTGTTCTGCTAGGATTTACACAGGGAATTTTTAGTGTTCCATTGATTTAAAAGTACCAATTCAAATTCATGTGGCATTTTTCTTATTGGAATATCCACTGGGATTCCCCTATTTTTACTTATTTTCCTTATGTTATCATTCAAATTAAAGATTCTAATTTGATATACATGCTATTTTTTTATGATAGAAGAAGCTTCCACATAAACTACTATCCATTACAGGTCTTTGATGATTTGGTTGTAGAAAATATTTCATGATATTAGTCCAAATATTACTGATAATCACATCAAATTTCTTCAAAGGATGCCATTTTGGTAGTTGTTTAAATCATTTCTTAATAACACAATGTCATTCAATGATTGTAAAAAAATGATAACTCTATTTTATTTTTACTAAAAAGTTAGAACATTGATTTAAAAAACTTTTACATAGCGGGAAGGATGATGAAGTTAACAATCATTGACATCTTCTATATATTTGGTATTAAGGATGGTGGCATACCTTTTTCTGCTACCTATACATTACGTCCAAATAGTTCAGAACTTTTAAGGAGGAGGTTTGTCCATGTTCGTTGATTATTATCATAGGGTGTGTTACAGAGATCCATTATTGAAACTGTTGAAGCCAGTAAAGAGAAATATTTCTATGATGTGGTATGTTTTATTTTCCTTTTTGCATGCGTGAAATTATTTTTTCCCACATCTGGTTCCTATATGGGTTGGAATTTTGTCACATATTTTGAAGACATCTCAAAAGTGAAGAGCTATTCTTGATTTACTAGTATTCATGACCAGTTGATTACATTGGTGAAAAAAAATTACACCATCCATTTAAAAGTTGTAGGTTCTATTGTCAGTTTATTGGTAAGGTCTTAAAAATTATTTAACTATGATTTTTTTCTAAGTTATTTGATTTATTACTACCAATAATAACTGTTACAGTATTGGTATGCTAAAAATTATGGGGATGTGCAACCAAAAAGAGAGGGTGCACCATTATTTTCTAGGTGAATTTTATAGGATGTTGTTGCTACTCTACAAGAAATTACCAATGTACTATTGATATAATATGTTTTCAAACAGTCCTTTATTTTCAAATTAATTTCTAACATCTGTAATTATGTTTCCACTATTTCATATAGACGCCAATCATGACAAGATATAACTACATGCTGCAATCAATTCCTTCTGAGGTTAAACAACTTGTTCAGCTAATTATTGATGAAAAAAACCTTTATTTAGTATCAAAGGATAGGCGGTAGTACTTTCAAATGAGGAGATTGTGGGCTGCTACATGGAGAATGTCAAACTTAATAAAAAGATCAAGAGACTAGAGGCTGAATTAAAATTTAAGAATAGAAAAATTATTATTTTTAGAGAAAGACTAAAGATCTAGGAGATGGAAGAGATGAAAGTAGTTTCTAGTTAGGAGAAAGGTAGTGTTTTAGAGGATATTGAGATTTAATAAATTCAAAAAGAAAAATATACAACTTCAACTGCTACTATTGAGGGCATCACACATGAAATTCTTGGAGATGACATGAGGGAAACTAATAATATAAAGGTAAGCGAGGGAGAGGAATATGTCAATAAAGAATTAAGTATGGAAGAACCAAAAGGTCCTAAGCAGTCCAGTGCAGTTTCTTCTGCCACAATACATTGAAATATAGTTTGCTGATTGATTTTTTTTCAAAAATATTATTTAGAATATGTGTTCAGCTGCAATAGTGAAAAAAATATAAAGAAAAGTAAATGAGATATGACAATTGAAAATACATTGTAGTAAGGAGATGCCACTTTGGATTGTGGTTTCATCATTTGTTATGTAATGGAATGTTTGGAAATAGGAGTTGCAGTCACTACTAGAAAAATGACTTATACCCACAGTTCAAAACTGTGGGTATAGCCCCAAAACCATGGGTATAGCCTATACCCATGGTTTTGGGAACTATGGGCAACTGAGGCATCAGGATAGGTCCCCAGCCTATACCCACAGTAAACTGTGGGTAAAGATTTATTACCACCGTGTCAAAGCCAAATTTTTCCCCGTCACGCTGTCAAATTCTTATACCCACGGTTTTCAAATTGTGGTTATAAATTGTACAAAAAATGCAGTTGCATGAATAGAACTCACAACCTATGTTATAGATTTAAGACGCCTCACTACTCACTCTACGCTATTTATATATATATATATATATATATATATATATCTATATTTCACTAAATATATTATTTCACACCCATATTAGAAAAAAATGACCTCGCGGGTTTCGATCCCGTGACCCCGTCTTCCATGTTCCAATGACAAACCAACCCAAAAAACTCGCTTATATTATTATATATCTATATTTATTTTAATATATTAATATTTCTCCCAGTATTAGAAAAAAAAAGTGGTTAGCAGGATTTGATCCCACGACCATGTAGAACATCAAATAGCGCCTCACCAACTCATCCATGAAACTTTTGTTGTTATTTATTTGTATTTATTTATATATATTAATCTAAACCATGGGTATAGGAGGGAAACCCGTGGGTATAGGTTTTCCCGACAATTTTTTTGTGTCCCACGAATTTTTTTTTCCTACCATAACGCGGTAAATCTATACCCAGGGTTTTATAAAATCATGGGTATAGGTCTTTGAAAAAAAAATTATACCCATGGTTTTTCCAAAACTGTAGGTATAGGTCGTAAAAAAAATCTTATGCCCATGGTTTTGACCAAAACTGTGGGTATATCTATTTTTTCCCCACAGTTTTGGAAAACCATGGGTACTGGTCTTTAAAAAAAACTTATACCCACGATTTGGCCCAAAACTGTCGGTATAGGTGACCTATACCCACAGTTTTGGAAATCTGTGGGTATATGTTCCCATAGTACCTTTATACCCACAGTTTTCAAAAATCGTGGGTATAAGTCTATTTTCCAGTAGTGAGTACCAAATCATTTGACTGAAAAGGAATTTAATGACTAACAATTTTCTATGGTTCATTATTTCCTAAATGATCCTATAAGGAAAATGTTGGAGATGAATGCTAGGAGTAGGAAGTATTTGGTGGCTACAAGAAACATTGAATATAGTTAAATTGATCATTCACTAAAATAGAAATTCGGATGTTGTGTACCAAACTTAAATAATATGATTTATTATGATGTTTTAGGTGGTCGGAAGATTGGGGGTGGAAACAGATATTTTGTGATGTGGATAAACATATTGATGTAATTTGTGTGATTTTATTATAGCTTGTAGACTGTAATTTGTCCTAGCTGTCTCCATTGTCAGTTCTTTGAATCAATTGGAAATTTCTGGTACATAGAAATTTCCATTGGGAAGTTCCATTAGAAATTTCTAGTGGAAACTCCCATTGTAAACTCTGAATCAAAATTTCCACTTTGATTTTAATCATTTGGGTGGGTGGTAGATAGGGGTGGTGATAAAGATAATATTTTAATTATTTTTCATATGTGTTTCAATTATTTAACCCCTTCCAATTAATCAATTTTATCATATTTGTATCATTTTAGTTTTTTGGTGAATTATGGGCTTAATTGTGGAAATTGGTTAATTCTGGAAATTTAGCGATTTTGTGTATATTCTGTATTTCCGGAATATATTTTAAATTTTTTATCCAAATTGTATGATTCCTTTTTTTAGGCTTTCTATTATCATGGAATTAAACTTTTTATGTTGTACCTTGATCCAATTCGGCACACAATGGCCCAGAACAATTCAAAAATTGGAAAAAGTTTTTTGGCCAACAGAATAGGCCCCACCATAATTAATGAAGTATATCTTGGGATACACATGTCTAAATGAGTTTATTCTAGCTGGAAAATAAATAGAACTTCACGCACCATGTTCAAAATAAATTTCATGAAGAAATTAGATCATTTAAGTATCCATTGAATGTGGAAAGAGAGAGGAAGTGGAAGAGTCACCTCAGTAAGAAAAACATGCCATTAGTAATTCAAGGATAAATTTTGTGAAACTTGTCCAAATTCACTGAGATCTTTAGTAAGAATTCACAATATATAGGGGAACAACATTTATGAAGACTCCTTCCTCATATTAAATCATTTAATATTCCAATCGGACTCAAACTTTCAATGGAGTAATTTTGGAGGGAAATTCTCAACTCCAAAATTCTATAAATAATAGTGTTCACTTCCATTAAAAGGGGTTGAAGAAGGTGCATGAGGTGTTGTGTTAGAGGACTGAGTTCTTTATATTCTTTATATTTTCTCTTTTCTCTTTTCTTTGTTTCATTATGCTATCTTCTTCCCCTTTTAACTCTAATACCCTTCACATGGAGGGGTAAAACCTTTGAGTGATCAGGGAAGGGGGAGTTTCACTTTTGTAATGTTGGAGTTTTGTGATTAAATGTAAAACCCTATTTTTCTTTTGAATAACATCTATTATCAATGTTTCTCAACTCTATTAATTCGATCATGTTTTGGGTTTGGTGTATTCATTGTTGATAGCTTTGGTTAAAGACTTTTAATCTCTCTCCGCCTAGTGCAATTTGTCTCGATCGAGCATATTGTGATAGGTGGTGAGTGTTCAGCGATCATTGGCACGTGTGCAGAACTAGTAAAAAAATTTCTAGAGTTCTAAGTATCAATAATTCCCAATCGATACTTTCCTTAAATGTTTAGGTATTGTTTATGAACTTCCATGCACATAGAAGTGAGTTCCATTTGTTTCTTTAACCAAGGGTGATTGATAACTCAATCCAGGAGTCTTTCATTTGTCATTAAAAATGAAGAGATAGAATATGATCTTTATAAATATAATGAAATTTCAAAGTTGATCCTACCCTGACCACATCACTCTCTTCATCCATTAGTATTCAACCTTTCTTTTTATTTCTTGCTTTATTTTTAAACTCAAACAATTTCAAAAACAACCTTTTCTTCTTTGTTAAATTTAAGTGACAAACATAATTGTTGTGCACTCCTCTCTGGAGACAACCTTGTTTAACCACTCTACTACATTTTAACTTAGGTTATTTTTTTTTGTCACACCCCACAACTGGCACATGTAAAAACTTGGCGTCATTGTCGGGGAGGTTGTGCCAACAATCCATTTGTAAATAATTGTCTCATTTAAAATTAAAAAAACATTAAAAAATATTTTTCCATGATTTTTTTCAAATGATTTTTTCTTTAATTCATGGAACAATTACCCATGAGTGAAAGAACCAATTATTGACTCACCTTGGTCTACAGAGGATAGTGTTTCTCTTTTTGATAAATAGATCAGGGGAGCTCGAATCCAAATCAACAAGGAGGATGAATTCAAGGATCTCATTCAAGACCTTAAATCAAACCTTGAATACTCAGTATTGGAGGGATTCACCGGATAATTAGTTGAACTCTAGGAGTATTTTCTAGAATGTTGTCATAAAATGGTCGAGGTGCAACAAGAAGAGTAAACTCAAACAAAATATCAGTTGCAAGGAATTCAGGAAGAAATACAGGACCTGGAGAGAAAAATGGAAAGGATAATTGAATATGTTCACGCATCCCAAGAGAAACCTGAACCTAAACTTGAGCCATTAATGGAAGTGGATTCCCTACTCATCCTTGATGTTTAAGAACCTGGGGTGACCATGATAGAATTAAAATAAGATTCATTTGTCCCTTCTCAACCATTGTTAAAGAAGATTAATGATGAAGATTTTCCTTATGAAGTATGTATGAGAGATCAACAAGATATGGATGACTTTTGGAATGAGTGTGAGGAACTACTTGATTCCATTATTCCTTATAATGTATAATATCCAACATAATTTAAGGAAAAAAACACCAACAATGTGAAATTTGAAGAGAATATTTAGGTGTTTGACTTCCTAGATCAAGCTAGTGAAATTCAACTCCAAGAGGAACTTCCCATTGAAGAAGCAATTGAAGCCGAGAAAACTCGGGGAGATGATCTTTTCCTGAACTCCTTGTCTTCTAATTTTACTGAAAATGAATTGAGTATCACCTCCCCTTGCTTTTTAGAATTGGACAACTCATGTATTGCCTTGGTGGATGAGGAATAAAAAGATGATGCACCCGATGAAGAACATATGGAGCTCCCCAAACATGTTGATCATTTATAGGAGAGAGTTCAAGAGGAAATCCAAATGGATTTGGCTAAGGAAAAAGAGATGAAAGATGATTAATTTGGAAGGGATGAATATGATATTGATGCTTCATGCATTAACTTTTTTTCAAATAGAACTATATTGGGACTTTCCCTTTGATTTTTCCAATGATGCAGCATACCTTCAGAAATCATTGGAGAATGAAGAGGAGACTGTGAAATTGGAAACCAAGAAAGATGAGGACTCATTCTTTATCCTACCCCCACCAAGAAAGTTGTATTTTATTTTTCTAGGGGTGAATTTTGTGTACTATACACATGGTTCCCTCAACAAAAAGGATGAATCACATGACTTAAAGAATAATTTTTTTTGGTTCATCACAAAGAAACTCAACCCACCTTCAGATTGGGGATAACCGATTAAAACTGCCCATCTGGAGGCAGTAAAAACTCAGGTCCCACTTGGGGGATTAAACCAAGATCTATACTTCTTTTCTCATCCTATTTCTATTTTCATTTTTTTCAATAGATCTCTTAGGTTTTCTTTTGTTATTTTTTGTAGGTTTGTATTGTGCAACACTTAGGAGCTTAACTCAATATTTCACTTCCAATAAGTCAGTTTTTACCTCTCCTTTACACTTTATTGTTATTGTGATTAATTTTAAAATTAGATTACATTTTAAATACACTTGAATTCATTGAGGACACTAAATAATTTAAGTGGGGGGGAGAGAACTTTTTTAGTTTATGATTTTCACTTTTTGTGTGTTTTTCAAAAACAAATTAAATAATTGTGTGTTTTCAAATTTTTGTGTGTTTATTTTTCATTTTTTTGTGTGTTTTTGAAAATTTTGAGCTGAAAATATTATCATTGACATTTTTTAAACCCATGTCATTGAGTTAACCAATTTCTTCTATGAATCTGAGCTTAAATGAATGTTGAAAATGATTTTGTTTCAAGTTCAATTCATTGGGATTTTCATGAAAAGTACTCTGATTTTTTGAATCTCATGCCACATATCACTATCTTTGTATTTGAAATCACTTTCCCATGAGGGTTCTGAACCATTTTTATATTCTTTTCATTCACCTCACTTCTTGAGAGAACTATATCGTGCTTGTCTTAACCATAATTTGATTTATTCCTTTCAAAACTTGAGGGTTTTGGGTACATGTGTTTTAAATGATTGAGGAATTTCTTTGTTTTAAAGCCCCATTTTCAAGATAATCCCTTTAATTATGGAATACCTTGTACATTTAATCCTTGTATCCCATAGAATCCATGAACATCCTGTTAGGTTAGCCACATTACAAGCCAATTTTCCCTATCCAACCTGCTCTTAAAATGAAATTGCATGATCTAATTAAACTTAAGTGTGGGGGAAGTTGTCTTGTGTTATGCTACCTCATTTGGTGAAACTTTGGGTGGAAAATCAAATTCTGAAGAGATGTTTGTACTGATGAAAAATCATTCTGTTGAAATCTGTGATTTTTCTGGAGCTTTCATGATAAGAGAAGTTGTGCCTTTTTGGATCTTCTAATGGAGGAAGAAAGATGTGCCTTTTTTGGAGCTTTCAAGAAAAATCATGTTTAAGAAGATTGAAATGTTTGCTGATGAAATGATGATATGTTTGAACATTTCTTGAGATTTCATGATGATGGAGTTGAATTTCTACTAAGGGGAGTGAGGAGGATACCATACTTGAGTGAAAATTAGAATTGTGCAATTTTGCTTCAAAAATAGCCAAGCCCTCCTCATTCTACATTAGAATTTTTCACATAAAAATCCATCCAACCGAAATCCATAGAAAAACCTTGAAAAGTATTCATGAAAAACACATTTCCTTGACTCACATCGGGTGTAGAAGTAGGATTTTTTTCAAACCTTTGGTGACCCTTTCATTGGTTTGGATGAGAAAAACTTTGTTGAAAATTCATATTTGTGAGATGAGAGAAAATTCATGTGATGTGGGTGTCTTATGTGCACGGGAGGAGAAATGAAGAAGAAAAATATTGAATGATCTGATTTGAGAACTTGGAATAATGGTTATTTATGATGCATGATAACTTTTATTTCTTGGTATAGAATTAGTGGATCTCATTGGCATGTGTTTTCAATTTGCTTTGATTTAATTTTGATTTTGACATGTCCGGGAGTCCAAGTGATAAGTGTGGGGGAATTGATAGAGATTATTTTCATTATTTTAATTTTTTTTCAATTATTTAACCCCTTATAATTAATAAAATTGAGCATATTTGTATCATTTTAGTGTTTTGGGGAATTATGGGCTTAATTGTGGAAATTGGTTAATTCTAGAAATTTAGCAGTTTTGTGTAGCTTCTGTATTTAGAGAATATCATTTAAATTTTTTATCCAAATTGTATTATTCCTTTTTTAGGATTTTTATGCTTGTGGGATTCAACTTTTTCTTTTGGACCTTGATCTAATTCGGCACACAATGGCTCATAACAATTCAACAATTGGAAAAAGTTTTATGGCCGACAGAATGGACCCCACCATAATTAATGGAGTATATCTCAGACTATACATCTCTAAATGAGGTGATTATAGATGGAAAATAAATAAGACTTTTCTCATCATGTTCACAATAAATTTCATGAAGAAATTCGGTCATTAAAGCATCCATTTAATGCGGACAAAAAGAGGAAGTTAAAGAGTCACCTCAGGCAGAAAAATATGTCATTAGTAATTCAAGGATACCTTTTGTGAAACTTTTCCAAATTCTCTGAGATTTTGATGAAGTATTCAAAAGACATAGGGGAATAACATTTATGAATACTCCTTCATGGGTTTCTTCCATTTAATATGCCAAGCGGACTCAAACTTTCAGTGGAGTAATTTTGGAGGGAAATTCTCAACTCCAAAAGTCTATAAATAAGAGTGTTCACTTCCATTCAAAGGGGTTGAAGAAGGTGCATGAGGTTTTGTGTTGGATGATTGAGTTCTTTATGTTCTTTATATTTTATATTTTATATTTTATTTGTTTCATTATTCTCTCTTCTTCCCTTTTCAACTCTAATACCCCTCACATGGAGGTGTAAAATCTTTAAGTGATTGGGGAAGGGGGAGTTTCACTTTTGTAATGTTGGAGTTTTGTGCTTAAATGTAAAACCCTGTTTTTCTTTTGAATGAAATATATTATCAGAGTTTCTCAATTATCTTAATGTGATCATGTTTTGGGTTTGGTGTATTCATTGTTAATAGCTTAGGTTAAAGACTTTTAATCTCCCTCCACCTAGTGCAATTTGTCTCGATCGAGCATATTATCATAGGTGGTGAGTGTCTAGCGATCGTTGGCACGTGTGCGGAACTAGTAAAATTTTTCTAGAGTTCTAAGGATCAAAAATTCCCGATCGGGACTTGTCTTATTTGTTTAGGTATTGTTTATGAACTTTCATGCACATAGGAGTGAGTTCTATTTGTTTCTTTAACCAAGGGTGATTGATAACTCGATCGAGGCATCTTTCATTTTTCATTCAAAAGGAAGATAGGGAATATGATCTTTATAACTATGATGACATTTCAAAGTTGATCCTACCAGGACCCCATCACTCTCTTCATCCATTAGTGTTCAAGCTTTCTTTTAATTGATTGCTTTATTTTTCAACTCAAATAATTTCAAAAACAACATTTTCTTCTTTCTTAAATTTAAGTGACAAACATAATTGTTATGCACTCCTCTCTGGAGAAAACCTAGGTTAACCACTCTAATACATTGTAACTTAGGTTATATTTTTTTTTTCACACACCATGACTGGAACGTTTCAAAACTTGGCGCCATTGCCGAGGGGTTGTGCCAACAATCCATTTGTAAATAATTGTCTCTTTTCAAATTTAAAAAAAACATAAAAAAAATTTCCATGATGTTTTCAAATGATCATTTCTTTAATTCATGGAACAATTACCCACGAGTAAAAGAACCAATTATTGATTCACCTTGGTCTACAGAGGATAGTATTTCTATTTTTTCTAAACAGATCAAGGGAGCTCGAATCCAAATCATCAAGGAGGATGAATTCAAGGATCTCATTCAAGACCTTAAAGAAAACCCCGAATACTCGGTATTGGAGGGATTGGCCAGAGAATTAGTTGAACTCCAGGAGTATTTTCCAGAATTTTGTCATGAAATGGTCGAGGTGCAACAAGAAGAGGAAACTCAAATAAAATATCAGTTGCAAGGAATTCGGGAAGAAATACAGGACCTGGAGAGAAAAATGGAATGGCTAATTGAATATGTTCACACATCCCAAGAGAAACTAGAACCTAAACTTGATCCATTAATATAAGTGGATTCTCTACTCATCCTTGGTGTTAAAGAACCTGGGGAGACTATTATGGAATTAAAAGAAGATTCATTTGTCCCTTCTCAACCATTGCTGAAGAAGATTAATGATGAAGATTTTCTTTATGAAGTACGTACAAGAGATCAACAAGTTCTGGATGACTTCTGGAATGAGTGTGAGGAACTACTTGATTCCCTTATTCCTCATAATTTAGAAGATCCAACATCATTTAAGTAAAAAAACACCAACAATGTGGAATTTTAAGAGAATATTGATGTGTTTTACTTCCTACCTCAAGCTAGTGAAATACAACTCCAAGAGGAACTTCCCACTGAAGAAGCAATTGAAGCTGAGAAAACTCGGGGAGATGATATTTTCCTAAACTCATTGTCTTCTAATTTTACTGAAAATTAATTGATCATCACCTCCCCTTCCTTTTCAGACCTATAAAACTTATATATTGCCTTGGTGGATGAGGAAGAAAAAGATGATGCACCCGATGAAGAACATATGGAGCTCTCCGAACATGTTGATCATTTATTGGAGGGAGTTCAAGAGGAAATCCAAGTGGATTTGGCTAAGGAAAAAAGAGATGCAATATTCTTACTTTGTAAGGAATGAATATGATATTGACACTTCATGAATTAACTTTTTTCAAATAGAACTATACTGGTACTATCCCTTTGCTTTTTCCAATGATGCAGCATACCTTCAAAAATCACTGGAGAATGAAGAAGTGGCTGTGAAATTGGAAACCAAGAAAGATGAGGACTCATTCTTTGTCCTACCCCCACCAAGAAAGTTGTATTTTATTTTCCTAGGGGTGGATTTGGTGTATTATACACATGGTAACCTCAAAAAAAAGGATGAAGCACATTACCTAAATAAGAAGTTTTTTTGGTTCATCATAAAGAAACTCAACCCACCTTCAGATTGGGGATAACTAATTAGAACTGCCCATCTGGAGGCAGTCAAAACCCAGGGCCCACTTGGGGGATTAAACCAAGATATATCCTTCTTTTCTTATCCAATTACTATTTTCATTTTTTCAATAAATGTATTATGTTTTATTTTGTTCTTTTTTGAAGGTTTTTATCATGCAACACTTAGGAGCTTAACTCAATATTGCACTTCCAATAAGTCAGGTTTTACCTCTCCTTTACACTTTCTTGTTGTTGTGATTCATTTTAAAATTATATTACATGTTAAATACACTTTAATTCATTGAGTACATTGCATCATTTAAGTGTGGGGGAGGGAACCTTTATAGTTTAGGATTTTCATTTGCTGTGTGTTTTTCAAAAAAAAACTAAAAATTTGTGTGTTTTCAAATTTTTGTGTGTTTATTTTTCAGTTTTTGGTGTGTTTTTTAAAATTTTGAGCTGAAATTATTATCATTTACATTTTTTAAACTCATTTCATTGAGTGGAACAATTTATTCTATGAATCTGAGCTTAAATGAATGTTGAAAATGATTTTGTTTCAAGTTCAATTCATTGGGATTTTCATGAAAAGTACTCTGATTTTTTAATATCATGCCACATCTCACTGTCTTTGTATTTGAAATCACTTTCCCGTGAGGCTTCTAAACCATTGTTATATTCTTTTCATTCACCTCACTTCTTGAGAGAACCAGACTGTGCTTGTCTTAACCAGAATTTGATTTATTCCTTTCAAAACTTTAGGGTTTGGGGTACGTGTGTTTTAAATGATTGAGTCATTTCTTTGGTTTTAAAGCCCTCTTTTCAAGATAATCTCTTTCATTATGGCCTAACTTGTACATTTAATCCTTTTAGCTCATAGAAGCCTTGAACATCCTATTAAGTTAGCCACATTACAAGCCAATTTTCCCTATCCAACCTTCTCTTGAAATGAAATTGCATGATCTAGTTAAACTTAAGTGTGGGGGAAGTTGTCTTGTGTTGTGATACCTCATTTGGTGAAACTTTGGGTGGAAAATAAAATGATGAAGAGATTTTTGTGCTGATGAAAAATCATTCTATTAAAAGTTGATCCCTTTCTGGAGCTTTCATGATAAGAGAAGTTGTGCCTTTCTAGAGCTTCTAATCGAGGAAGAAAGTTGTGTCTTTTCTGGAGCTTTCAAGAAAAATCATGTTTGAGAAGATTTAAATGTTTGCTAATGAAATGATGATCTGTTTGAACATTTCTTGATATTTCATGATGATATATCTGAATTTTTACTAAGGGGGTGAAGAGGATACCATACTTGAGTGAAAATTAGAATTGTGCAATTTTGCTTCAAAAAGAGTCAAGCCCTCCTCATTTTGCCTCAAAAATTTTCACATAAAAATCCTACCAACCGAAAGCCACAGAACAATCTTGAAAATTCATCATGACAAACACATGTCCTTGACTCACATCATGTGGAGAAGTAGGATTTTTTCAAATCTATGGTGACCCTTGCATTGGTTTGGATGAGAAAAACTTCGTTGAAAATTGATATTTGTGAGATGAGAGAAAATTCATGTGAGGTAGATGTCTTGTGTGAACGGGAGAATAAATGAAGAGGAAAAATATTGAATGATCTGATTTGAGAACTTGGAATAATTGTTATTGATGAGTCATGATAACTTTTATTTCTTGTTATGGAATTAGTGGATCTCATTGGCATGTGTTTTGAATTTTCTTTGATTTAATTTTGATTTTGACTTGTCCGAGATTCCAAGTTATAAGTGTGGGGGGATTGATAGAGATAATATTTTATTTATTTTTCATATATTTTTCAAATATTTAACCCCTTACAATTAATCAATTTGAGAATATTTGTATCATTTTAGTGTTTTGGTGAATTATGGGCTTAATTGTGGAAATTGGTTAATTCTGGAAATTTAGCAGTTTTGTGTAGCTTTTGTATTTCAGGAATATCTATTAAATTTTTTATCCAAATTGTGTGATTCCTTTTTTTAGGCTTTCTATGCTCGTGGGATTCAACTTTGTTTTCTGGACCCTGATCCAATTCGGCACACAATGGCCTAGAACAATTCAACAATTGGAAAAAGTTTTTTGGCCAACAGAATGGACTCCACCATAATTAATGAAGTATATCATGGGCTAAACATGTCTAAATAAGGTGATTCCAGATTTAAAATAAATATTACTTCTCGAATCATGTTAAAAATAAATTTCATGAATAAATTCAATCATTTATGCATCCATTGAATGCAGACAAAGAGAGTAAGTTGAAGAGTCACCTCAGGAAGAAAAAAATGCCATTAGTAATTCAAGGATAACTTTTTTTAAACTTGTCCAAATTCGCTGAGATTTTGAGGAAGCATTCAAAAGACATAGGGGGACAATATTTATGAATACTCCTTCCAGATATTCTGCCATTTAATATTCCAAACGAACTAAAACTTTCGGTACAGTAATTGTGGATGGAAATTCTCAACTCCAAAAGTCTATAAATAAGAGTGTTCACTTCCATTCAAAGGGGGTGAAGAAGGTGCATGAGGTGTTGTGATAGAGTATTGTGTTCTTTATGTTCTTTATATTTTCTATTTTCTATTTTCTTTGTTTCATTATGCTCTCTTATTCCCCTTTCAACTCTAATACCCTTCACATGGAGGGGTAAAACCTTTGAGTGATCGGGGAATGGGGGGTTTCACTTTTGTAATGTTGGAGTTTTGTGCTTAAATGTAAAACCCTATTTTTCTTTTGAATGGAATCTATTATCAGTGTTTCCCAATTATCTTAATGTGATCGTGTTTTTGATTTGGTGTATTCATTGTTAATAGCTTTGGTTAAAGACTTTTAATCTCCCTTCGCCTAGTGCAATTTATCTCGATCGAGCATATTGTGATAGGTGGTGAGTGTCCAGCGATCGTCGGCACGTGTGCGGAACTAGTAAAATTTTTATAGAGTTATAAGGATCAACAATTCCCGATAGGGACTTGCCTTAGTTTTTTAGGGGTTGTTTATGAACTTCCATGCACATAGGAGTGAGTTCCATTTGTTTCTTTAACCAAGGGTGATTGATAACTCAATCGAGGAGTATTTCATTTGTCATTCAAAAGGAAGAGAGGGAATATTATCTTTATAACTATGATGACATTTAAAAGGTGATCCTACCCTAACCCCATCACTCTCTTCATCCATTAGTGTTCAACCTTTCTTTTTATTGCTTGCTTTATTTTTCAACTCAAACAATTTCAAAAACAACATTTTCTTTTTTCTTAAATTTAAGTGACAAACATAATTATTGTGCACTCCTCTCTGGAGACAACCTAGGTTAACCACTATAATACATTTTAACTTAGGTTATATTTGTTTTTGTCACACCCGATGACTAGCACGTGTCAGGTGGAAGTGGTTATTTGGTGATGTTGATGAACATTTTGATAAATCTTTTATTGATGTGATCTATGTGACTTGATTATAGCTGGTAGACTATAATTTGTCTTGGTAATATCCATTGTCTGTTCTTGAAATCAATTGGATTCTAGTGCATAGAAATTCCCACTAGAAATTCCCATCAGAAATTTCTAGTGGAAACTCCCACTATAAACTCTGATTTAAAATTTCCACTTTGATTTAGATCATTTGGGTGGGTGATAGATGGGTGGTGGAAATGGTTATTTGGTGATCTAGATGAACATTTTGATAAAGATGATATGGATGTAATTTGTGTGGTTTTATTATAGATGGTAGACTGTAATTTGTCTTTGTAGTCTCCACTGTCTGTTCTTGGTATCAATTAGATTTCAATGCATAGAAATTCTCACTAGGAATTTCCATCATAAATTTCCAGTAGAAACTCCCACTGTAAAATATGAGTGAAAATTTCTACTTTGATTTAGATCATTTGGGTGGGCGGTAGATAGGGGTTGGAAATGGTTATTTGGTGATCTAGATGAACATATTGATAATGATGATATTGATGTAATCGATGACTGTATGATGATTGTTAGACTTTAATTCAGCTTTGTAGCCTCTATTGTATGTTTTTGTAAGCAATTAGAAACATCCAGTCCATAGAAATTTCTACTCAGAATTTCCATTGGAAATTTCTGATGGAAAATCCCACTATAAATTTTGATTGGAAATTTCCACTTTGATTCTATGTAAATTACCAATGGAAAATTCCACCACTACAACTTGGCACTGAAAAATGCCTGTGGAAATTTACAGTGCAAAACAATTGGAAATTCCCACTAGAAATGACCATGGGAAGGTAATAGTGCTTGGATCACAGTGTAAATTGCTAGTTAAAATTTAGAGGAAATAAAATGAAATTTCCCATGCTTGTAATTACTGAAGATTAAAGGTACCTTCCAAAAATTTCATTTAGGTTAACATTATAAACTTAATCATAAAGGAACCAATTGTAGCAAGCATCCATTATATACACCCACACCATTATTTATAAGAACTATTTTTCATAAACAGTTGTATATTATGACGACATCTGCAATTGAAGTCGTAGATCAGCTAGATTTCTAAATGTTTCCATTGACATGTCGATCCTCATTACAAAAAAACGGGGCGATTAGAAGGGCTTATTTTTTCATTTAGAAGGTATTTTAACCCCCCCCCTAAATAATTTAGTGTCAATCTAGTTTTCATAAACAGTTGGATATTGTGATGACATTTGCGGTTGATGTCGTAGATCAATTGAATTTCGGAATGTTTCCATTGACATGTAGATCCTCTCTGCAAAAAAACAGGGCCATTATAAGGGGTTATTTTTTCATTTAGAGGGGGTTTTAACCCCCTCTAAATACTTTAGCGATGGTTACCCATAACTGCCGCTAAAGTGGTCGTCTACTCTGATTAGGGGCGGTTATGGGTAAGCGTTGGTAAACTATGTATGTGTTTAGTGTTGGTTGGATTAGAGGGGGGTTTAACCCCCTCTAATTTAGCCCTAAATTCATCGTGAACTGATAGATTAGAGGTGCTTTTAACTGCATCTAATTCAAACACCACATTAGGGGTGGTTAGAACTGTCCCTATTTGACCGTATGGGGACCAAGTTTAGGGGTGGTTATACTGTAACCGCCCCTAAACTACCACTTTTTATATATTTTTTCACCACCCAATGCCACCAGACAACCCCATCGACACCCACCCGGATACCCCCAAGACACACCCCACCGAGACCCCCTGACAACCCCCCTGACACCCCAGGACAACCACCCAAACACCCCATTGAGACCCCCTAACAACCCCCGGGACCCCCCCCCCCCCCCGACATCCCGAGAAACCCACCCAAACACCCCCGCACCCTACAAGACACACCCCACAGACTCGGACAACACGTTGGGATAAGCACCCCACTCGGCCTAAGGCCCAAATTCATCCGCTGACCCAGACACGCAGGAGGACAACTCAGCCCATGTGAGGGCGTTTAAAATACGGTCATTGTGACTCAAACCTAGGGCCAGTCAGAAGAAGCCTCAGCGCCTGTACCACTAGGTTGCGATGTCTTATATATAATGTATGCAGTTCTTTATATTTATTTACATACCTAAATATTAGATATTATATATATATATATATATATATATATTTGGGTATGGAAATATAAACAATATAATATATTTTTTTATATTGTGTATATTATATAATATATATATAATGTATTTATGTATAATATATGATGCATATATTTGTCTATAATATGTATATATATATATATATAATATATTAGATACATAAATATGAGATAATATATGATATATGTGTGTATCATATATATATATATATATATATATATATTATCTGTGTATATATAATATATATATAAATAATTATATTTACATATATAAATATATATATATATATACATATATTTGTAGATAAATTTATATTTGTTTGTGTGTGTATTTATGTATTTATATGATGTTTATAGATATGATATAATTATAATATATATATTTATATAATCATTTTATATATTTGTATATATGTATGTGTGTGTGTAACAATAATAATATTATTAATTAATTAATTAATTAATATCATTATTATTATTACAATTATTTTTTAAACTATAATAATTATATGTTGGTTTTATAAATACCATACATTTATACATTCTATGATTTATATTATACATATATTATATGAAATACATTTATATTATATCATATATATATATACAAAGAAAAATAAATACTTTCATATAATTGCAAATATATAATATAATTAAATGATATATATATACATATATTAAATTAATTTATAATTAATATGTTATACTACAATATATATAAAATAATTATATAATATATATAAATTTATATATAATTAAATATTTACAATATTGTATATAGTATAATTATATAAAATATATACGTATATTTATATTTAATTTTGTCTATATTATATATATTTGTATATGTAATATAATATATATGTATTTATACAAAAAATATGCAATAAAAATATATTTAATATAATATATGTATAATATAAATAAAAATATAAATGTATAGTATTTATAAAACCATAGCTAAATTTTATAAATTTGAATAAATATATTTATAATTACATTTGTATTATGTATACGGATATTTACATATGTATACATTTTTACATGTATAAGTATTTATTTAAAGTATTTGTATAATGTCCATATATATATGTGTTTATAATATATTTAAGTAAATTTATATAATGTGTTTATGTAATATATATATATACACACACATGCACACACACACACATATATATTATAAAATTTGAATTTTTATGATATTTATTTTAAAAAATAAATAAAAATTTAGAGGGGGTTTAAAATCCCCTCTAATCAGAGGGATTAGAGGTGGTTCATTATCCCCATCAAATTTCTTGAATTAGAGGGGGTTAACAACCCCCTATAATGTCATAAATTAGAGGGGGTTCAAAACCTAATCTAATGTCGTCAATTAGAGGGGGTTCAAAACCCCCTCTAATTTCTTAAATTATATGAGGTTCAAAATCCCCTCTAATTTCTTAAATTAGAAGGGGTTCAAAACTCTCTATAATGTCATCAATTAGAGGGGGTTCAAAACCCCCTCTAATTTCTTAAATTATAAGGGGTTCAAAATCCCCTCTGATTACTTAAATTAGAAGGGGTTTAAAATCCCCTCTAATCTAACGGATTAGCGACGGTTCATAAACCCCCTATAATGTCTTAAATTAGAGGGGGTTGTGAACACCCACTATTTCCTTTTAAAAAAATCAATTGTATGTGTGAGTGTGTGTGTGTGTGTGTAAATGAATTTTATATATATATATATATATATATAGTTCCTCTAAAATTCAAAAGAATATATAGTGTCATTAATTATTAAATTAGAGGTTGTTTTGACATAATTGCCTCTAAAATCAAACCAAATATTAAAAAAATAATGCTAAAAATTTTAAAGGGGGTTGTGAACTCCCTCTAAATTTAATGATTAGAATGGGTTGTGCATAATCCCCTATAAAATGAATTTATAGGGGGTTATGCATAAACCTCTCTAAAAAACTGTTGTTAATCTGCTGTTTTTTTGTAGTGCCTGAAACTTCTATTGTCATTCTAATTTGTAGGGGTTTCTGAATTTTTCAATCTGAATGGATGAAAATTGTTCTTCATTGCCTCCTAATTACAACAAGAATTTTATACTAATAACTAAAAAAATAAATAGTAGAAGTGTTGCATAAAAGTATTTCATGTAGAATTCAAATATCAGAACATGTGAAATCCAATGAAGTGTATTTAAATCTGAAGGTTTTCAACTAACAGTATAATAATTACATACATTAACATTTATGATAGAATTACCATGGTAGCCCCCATTCGACAGTTCTTTAACACTTCCTTGCAATAACATTATAACATTATTTATGCATGATATCCCAAAATGTAGTAGTTCATTGACATAAGCATAAAATAACAATTACACACAAGTTTTTTAGTCTCTTGATTTCTGATAGTGTGCCTACTCTTTATGAATTTTCTTGCCTGCTCTAGACAACTTTCGAACCTATCAACACCTTTCCTTTTATCTTTATTCTTGAGAGATGTTTTAGATTGTTTTCGATGCTACATATTAGATTCTTCTTGAATGCGTGTTTAGGGTAAATTATTTTTAACTTCCTGCAATTCCCTATCATAATTATTCTGATTTGGCATCCCAATCATACATCCTTGTTTAAACTAACATGATTTCGTTACAAGCTTTATTTCCATTTGTTCCAACTATTGGTAACATTTAGCTTTTCTTGCTACCAAATATTCTTCAACATGATTAATTATCATGTCTTCAAAGTGGATGTCATAGGAATTTCTTGTCCATCTCTTAGGAATACATAACTCTGACAAGTATTGCACATCCAACCTTTCTAATATTTTAAGAGCGTGACAACACAAATATATGTAACTCTCAAATTTCATGCAGGTACAACCAATTCTCACAAGTGAATCTTTGTACACTATAACGAAAAAACTCATTTGAGGATCCTTTCATTTCGACAACAAACCTTTTTGGGACAATTGTTTCATTATAAGACTTAAGGAAACAAGCGTCACATAGTTAGTGTTCATACTGAAAAAGATCAAATGTTTTTTGTGTGTACAAATGACTCACTTGAACCATAATCAGATGATATGGAAAATGATTATGTGGAAGCTTTCCCTTCCATCAAATTCAGCCTTCATTTCCCGATACTAGTTCTTCTCCAACGCATGCTCAAACTGTTGGAGGAATTAAAAGACACCAAGTTTGCGATTCAAGTAGTCCTTTAATACACCACTAAAACTCTCAATCAATTGTGTGCTTTGAATGTCTATTGTCAGCGTAGTCTTTGTAAAATAATGAACCAATTTTCCCTTTACTTTGTACATATATTCTAACCATATCGAATTTGTATTACTGCGCTCTACTTGGATCTATTTCTAGAAAGCCTCAAATTTTGAACTTTCCTTAACCCCGTACATACATTTTCTGATCTTTTGCAACAATGTTGACTCATCTTTCATTATCGGTCCTAAGTGTTTAATGTCATTTTCATTAATCATCAAGTGCATAGGTCGTGTCTTGTTTTAGGTGGGGTTAAAACGACGAATTTAGACATAACTGCATCTTGAACTGTAAAAATTGTTCCAGGATTTTTCCCACTGTGAAAATCAATAAATCAACTAAATAAGCAACTAAATGAGTCTGTTGTCTCATCATATAACAACGCTAAATTGAAAAATACAATATCCTTATGATGTTTTACGCCTACAAACACTCTCAAAGGCATACACTTTTTGTTTGTGTTGAAGGCAGTTTCAAACATGACAACGTCTCCAAAATGCTCATAATCCACCTTCATGTTGGAATCAACCCAAAAAATGTTACTAATTTGACTACACATGTCATGCTGCACTAAGTATAAGAGTGATGTGGTATCCCTTGATTGCTTCTTTAGATATTGTAACATACCATCAGCATCACTTAGATTCAACTCCCTCTATCTTTTGGACCACAAAAAAAATATGTTGGTCCACTTGTGTATATCCAAAACTCTCGAGCCCACCTATAATGGTTGTTAAAAATGAAAATGAATCATCAAGTTTAAGGAAAACTTTATCATCTACATATAACTCAACACCTTGTGCATCACTGATGTATCATCATCACCACATCATATGCATGGTTTTAGGTGAATGTAAAGTGTGGTTATGCTCCTCAACAAGTTTCATGCACTCATACTTCTTAATGGACATGTAGAGAACTCTCACTCATGCTGGACAATTAGTCCTTGTTTCAGCACGTGGTTTTTTGACATTGACATCACATTTGTCTGATATTCGACAGTCTTCTTTTGCTACATGTATACAATGTCGATGTTACTAAGATTTTATCCTTTTCATATTGGTTAACATACTGCTTTTGTACACTGAAATGAACATTGCCTCTATAACGAGGAAACCATCCCTGTTTGGGGATCAACATGCTTCATTTCAGGTTGTGGTTCGAACGAGAACGATTCTACCCTGAGAAAGAATGGGCATATTGTAGTTGTTCCTGGTGCTGAAAAAGTTGTAGAAATTATGTCTTTAGATTTCGTACATGAGGTGATCTCTGCATGCGTGCCATATGACTTTCCGGTGACTCATTCTCCGAGTAGCTTAGTAAATGTGGCAGTGACACCGAGTTAGAAGTTGATGAAATTGTAATCGGGGCTATTGTTCCACTGTCGTTGCCAGACAATGGTGAAGTTGATCATCGAACTTGTAGACGAAAACAATTCGACTTGTCCGTTTCATGATTATGGAGACCATGACATACGAAGCACTAGTTGGAAGTATATTCTTAGGTTGAAGGATAAGCTATTGGAAACTAGACTTTTCTTCAAGTATTTTCCCTGATGGAACTTGGTTGCTGCATTGGATGTTCTGACGATGTGCAACTACCCACTGGAAGCCAAATGATCCTGTCAGGAATGAGGCCTTACAAATAAGACAGACTTTGCAGTGGTGAAATCACATTTTATCTGCAGATGATCACTATCAAATTTTGGAACGGGTTCAAGCTGACTATGTTGAAAATCCTGAGGGTTTGGCACTTAGATTGACCGGGAAAGGTGTAGTAAATGTACTTTTAGAAGTAGCTAAAACTCCAGGCTTATCATTAGAGTTTCAGAGAGAGCTTCAAGGATGAAAGCTTGTTAATCTTCTTATTGCAGCCCCTCTGAGTGTTGGTGGTCCAGTAGAGGCTTCATGCTTCCTTTTCATTTTAGTCATGGGTGCTAAACAGTTACTGCCCAACCTGCGGTCTACGCAACTCCTTGCTCATTATTTTCTGAAGAGAAGCATTGAGAACTTACCAGCTGTTGATTAAGCCTTCTTCTTACTATTGTTGGAAAGTGACCTGCTCATTTTGACTTAATTTTAGCAATGAAACAACAGGCTTGTGTAAAGGTCCTGGAGAATTGGTCAATCTTCCGACTATAGGAACATATATCCCTTGCAAAACATATTAACATCATGCAGTTTGAAAGCACACTATCCCTTGGTGTGAGACCAATAAGTGGAGACCAAGTTCCAATTGAAGCACTTTATTATTCAACGTTTGGTTTCTTATTTCACCTTGCCCAAGTTATTTTTACAGCCTAAGAGATTAGTTTGCTTCTCGAAGGAATAACATTATCAAGTTTAGAACCATCCAAAGTTTCTTTTATGATATGGTCTTTCGGTGGATTTCTTTTGGACCATCGGTCCTTCCTCACATTCAAGATGCACTTGGTTTTTCTATGGATAATCTTCTATCTGTAGGAGCGGGACAGTTCAACATTATGCCAAGAGAAGCTAACACACACTAGAGGTACTGTGGAACAAGAGTTTATATACACAACACTACAGTAGGATGGCCACAAAAGCTTACTACTACTGTTCGAGAAGGGAACTTCCAGCGGATTATAAATATGCTGAACAGGAAAATGCAACAGGGCTGACCAGAATGTCTCATGGATCTCAACCCCACTTCGAGGATAAGGTGGTTTTCAAGAGGGCGGGAATGATAGGGTGTTGGAGAGGGTGGCTGGTTGTGGTCAGGTGGGTTGTTGCAGCCCAGAGCAGTTGTTGCTGGTGTGTGGGGGTGTTGGGGGCTGTGTCGTAGAGTGGTTAATAAGTGGGGTGCGTTTAATAAATGTCTGGGGGGGGAATTTTAATTATTGTAGGGAGTTGTTAGCTGTGTTGTTTGAGTGATTGAAGATATTAAATAGGGGATGGCGGGGAGTGTAAAGACCCGTAAAATTCAAGGGAAATTTTTTCTTAATTTTATTTGGAATTTTACAAGAGCACGGTTTCTGACGGCACCTGATTCCGAGGCCCGGAGTGCCTGGAATCAATTTCCAAAGTTTGGCTCGGGTACGTTCAGTGAACGAATGAGTGGGAATTTCTAACTTTTTATCCGTTGCTCGGAATTGAAATCTGAGGGCACCGATGAACTCGCAGCGCCGATATTCGCTTAAGGAGACCTTTTCCGAAGTTGCGTTTATTGCGGGACGAAAGTTAGTTTTGGGAGAAATTATAAGAAGTTAAATAAAAATGTGGAAACACTTTTTATTTTTATCTTGTTGGTTAACTTCTCTCAAAGGAAGTTAGGGGTGGGACCCACACCCACTTAACCTCCCTTGAGATGATTAAGTGTGGTGGGGCCCACACGAACCCTAACTTTTCACCTTCTCTTTTAAAAACCCCCTTTAACCCCTCTTTAAATGACATGACAACTTTGTTATTTAATTTGGAGTTATTTCTATTTGAATTTCAAACCTTTGAAATTCAATTTGTTAAGTGTGTGAATAAAATAAGACTCTAGCTTATTTTATTTGGTTAGATTTCTCTAGCCTTCTGGAGAGGATTTGGGATCTCCTTCTTCTTCTTCAACTTTGACGAAGAACGCGAAGAACCTTCGAGCTCCGACGAAGAACGCCGCTCCTCTCTTCTTCGTAGCCGGTTGTTTCCGAAGATCGACGACGTCTTCCATGTCAACGAAAGGGAACGCCACTTCCTCCTCGGACTTCCTTCGTCGGCTTACGAAGATTCGCCAACGACGTACCTCTTCGGACGTACCTCTTCATCAACGGATTTGACGAACGATTACCGCGATGCCCGACTTCCGCGACGTTGTCTTCCATGGGTCGTTGACGATCTTCGATCTTAAAACCAAGGTAGGGGTTGTTGTTGATTATTTATTTACTCTCGTTCTTGGTTCTAGAATGATAATCTTGTGGATAAATATTTACGTGTTATCATCTAATGAGAGGGAAGGGGTCGGACCGCACAAACACGGCCGAATTCCCCCTCCATTGTCCTGGATTATTATGATTTTCTTGTGGATGAACGAGATGGCGTGGTGCCGTCGCACCACGCGGAAATTCCGGTTATATTACGCGACGCCGTCGCGTCGCGCCGTGGAAGGATCATCATGAATGCGACGCCGTCACGCCGCGTCGAAGAAAACCGAAGGCGCCGCGACCGGAGCGGGGCCACGGCGGAGGGGTACGGTGTCGTCGCACCGTGCCGGACGACGAACACCGCGGCCGGTTCCGGGCCGCGGCGGGATGAGAGGACCGGCGGCTCGTCGGGCCGCCGGCGTCGGAAGTCGGAAAGGGGACCGGTTTACCGGTCCCGTTGAAGAAAAACCGGCCGGCCAGGTGGGCCGGCCGGAAGGACAAAGACCGGGGGAATTAAATTCCCCCGGCCAGGTTAATTGCCCCCCCATTATGAGGGGGGGCCTGTTTCATTAAGGGGGGCAGGCGGCCCCCCGTTTTTCCTCAAAGCAGGCCCCCACGAGGGGGGGCGGTTCTCCAAAGGTGCGACTTAAGCCGCGCCGCCAGCTAAACAAAAGCGGGGGCCTTGCCCCCCGCGCGTGGCATCGAGCGGCGCCAGGCCGCGCCGCCGCCGGCCGGGTCGCGCCGCCGCGCCGGATTGCACCGCCGCGCCGGACCACCGCCGGCCGGGCCAGGTCGGACCTGGGTCGGGTCGCCCGGTTCGGGCCGACCCAGGGGGGGTCGGGCCGGGTCGGCCCGGACCCGGACCCCCCGTTTTCGAAACAACTTCGGTCTTTTGGCCATAACTTGAGCCACGGACCTCCGATTGACAAACCATCAGCGGCGATGCAATCCTTGGATCGAGACGGTCGATTCGGTATATCGCACTCAAAGTTTCGGAATAGTTTGAGTTCGGCCGGGTTGGTTCGTTCACGAAACCAACCGGGCCTTCGGAGCGGAAACGCTCATATCTTGATCTACGGACGTCCGATTGACGTGCCGTCAGCTTTGTTGTGTTCCTCTTAGTGAGACGGATCTTTTGGCATACTCCACCCGAGGTTTGGATGCAGGTGGAGTACGTTCGGGCTGGTTTTTCCTTAAAAACCAACCGGGCCCCTGGGACGAAAAAGCCAATAACTCTCAGACCGGGCGTCCGATCGACGCGCCGTCTGTTGCGTTGAGTTCCTGTTGACGATACGGAACTTTTGGATACATCAACTCTGGACTTTGTGACAGTTGATGTATCAGCCTCTCGGCTTGTGGAGCGGACCATCCTGAACGAGCTTGCTATGTGCGGGAACCCTAGTGCTGGCTGCGACTGTGACTGATACTGCTACTGCTGCTACTACTGTGACTGCGACGACGACAGTACAGAGATCCTATGTGGATTCGACGACGACTACAGCACTCAGCGATCCTACGTGGATTAGTGCTACAGGTCCTGTGTGGGCCCGATCCTGTGTGGGTCTTTGCGCTCAGCGGTCCTGTGTGAACCAGCACCTACAGGTCCTGTGTGGGCCCGATCCTGTGTGGGTCTTTGCGGGGGTTAGTTACCTATCGATCCTTCGTGGGTCCGACGACTTAGATGGATCAGAGATCATCTTTATCGTCTTTCGAAGAAGTATACCTGTGTGAGCTGAATCCTATTACTTTCCTGTGTGGATTGTGTTGTGCTATCTTGTGTGGATTTCGTTTTGCTTTCCTGTGTGGAATACGTATACTTTCCTGTGTGGACTGAGTTGTACTCGGGTTCGGAGGTTGGAGCGTATTGGAATTGATGACTTAGGTATATGTATGGGCATATACCTAAGCAGTGTCGGTTGTTACCTCGTAATTGTATCTTCCTTTATGGTTTATCCTTTGTGGATTTTGGGAGACCTTCGGGGGTCTCGGGGTCCCTACTGAGTAGCTTATACTCACCCCTGCACGGGCTATGCCCGCACTACATTGTGTTGGTTGCAGACGACGAACAGCGTTGATCTTGGCTGAGGCTTGTAGAGCAGGACGGTACCTGGAGGTGGACCACTGGGCGGGACGTGTTCGGAGCGGACGACGGGACCCGTGGAGCAGTGGAGCTATCTGTACCCACCCTTCAGGTGGGATTTCCAGTGGACAGCTCGGTGTAGCGGCTTTCACTTTACAGTTGTTGTTTTCCCTTTCGAGTTGTACTTTACTTTCAGTTTGGGTTTGTATACTGGCCCATTTACTTTTCTGCACTTTCAGTTGTACTCTGTTTTTACTTAGTGTTTACTTTCCGCTTGCTTACTCTGTGGTGTTTGTTTACTTTACAAAGGCAATGCCTTCCCTTTTTACCGGGATTTACGCCTTGGTGCTAGTCCCCAGCCCCTGGCCTATGGAAGGCGGGCTTGGGGTAGTCACGGCACGGACCCCGAGGGCGGGTCGTGACAAATTGGTATCAAAAGAGTTCGGTTCTACCGCGAACTCTGATCTTTTCTATGTGAAGCAATAATGTTTAGCGTATTGAGTGTGGTTATCAGTCCAGGGAGTCCAGTGTTGGTGCGGCGGCTGACGTATCCGTACACCAGGACTCTGACTTCTGATTTCCGACTTAATGCATGAAAACATTGATTGCGTGTGTGTTTCAAAGTTTTCTTTGTGATTACTTATATCAGCTCACCAGGTATACTGTTCTGACCATGGCGCACTTGTTTCCTTTTCAGGATGGCCCCACGACGGCAGCCAGCTAGGGTTCCGAGAGTCGAGTGTGACGACAGCCCACCGAGCGACGAGGCCTCGGTGCAGGGCCCTTTGTCAGCAGTGGCACCGGCGGTAGCTCTACCCGCCGAGCCACCGATGCTTCCAGTACCATCCGCTGACGATGCACGTCTCCTCAGCGCACTGCATGAGTTTCAGCGCCAGCGACCACCCAGGTTTCGCGGGGAGACGGATCCCCAGGCAGCCGAGGACTGGCTGGAGGCAGTGGTACGTGTGTTTAGGCTAGTGAGGACACTAGCAGACCTCATGGTGATCCTCGCTGCGAGCCTACTACACACAGCAGCAGGACGATGGTGGAGCTTGATGCTCCAGGTGCACGATGAGGCATCTCTTCTATGGACAGACTTTGAGAGCCTCTTCCGCTCGGAGTTCGTCCCAGCCACCCTTCGTGCGGTGCGTATCCAGGAGCTTCTTCAGCTGCGACAGGGCAGCATGACGGTCGCTCAGTACTCGGCGAGATTTACCGATCTCTCGTGCTACTCGACTGACATGGTACGGGACCCATTCTTCCGGGTCCGGACCTTCGAGCAGGGTTTGAGACACGAGATCAGGGCATCACTGATCTCCCTCGGCATACCGACTCAGACAGGAGTACTGGAGTGGGCTCTTTTGATCGAGAGCTTTCTTTCTGAGTCTACACCAGCACCAAGACCCACCGCAGGGCGGCACGTGGCAGAGTCATCTACAGCAGGCAGTCGACGGATGACTCAGGGGTCCAGGCAGACCAGACCTTCAGGCAGACGAACTCAGGACACTGGATCAGCAGTGCGGGGCACACAGCGAGGAGCCAGTCTTTCGAGAGGCAGACAGTGTTACTCGTGCGGCGGGCAGGGCCACATGGCTCGTGACTGCCCGACCCGTCGTGATGAGGAGTAGCAGACGGTTGAGGGACCACCAAGGCAGAGGCAGAGGGTCGACCATGGCGGTCCGCAGGGAGGAGGCAGACGAGGAAGAGGATCTGGACGAGCAGCAGGTGGTGGGAGACACTTTCAGGCTCTGCCACCACCACCACCAGGAGGTCCACCCCAGCCACAGGGAGCTGGCGGGCAGAGACAGGCACAGCTCCAGGCAGTATAGGCCTACGACCACGGTGCACCTGAGATGATTCGAGGTACTATCTGTGTCTATTCCACCCTTGCTGCAGTTCTTATAGACACAGGAGCGAGTCGCTCTTTCATAGCCGCTGCCCTTGTTCGGAGCTCGGAGATTCCGACAGAGTCGTTGGCTCGATCCTTACGGCTAGAGACTCCTACGGGAGCAGACTCGACGATTATGCACTGGTGCCGGTAGTGTGAGCTCACTCTAGGAGGCGAGATCTTCGGCTGGGATCTTCTTGTAGCAGCGTCGAGGCCTTACGACGTCATCTTGGGCATGGATTGGCTATCTACGGTCCATGCGCAGATTGACTGTTTTAGGCGCAAGGTGCGATGTGTACGCACCGACGGAAGCAGGTTCACCTTCACCGGCGAGAAGGGAGCCTTCGCAGCACAGGATGGACTTCCGCGGTGGAGAGGACAGCCCATCACTCATCAGTTAGCTAGCCTCATCCTTGGAGCAGTTGACGTGCAGAGTCCTGGTTTTCCTGCAGTGGTGGATCAGTTTGCGGATGTTTTTCCCGACGACGTTCCAGGGATACCTCCTCGCAGAGAAGTAGACTTTTATATTGACTTGTACCCCGGGACAGCCCCGATATCCACTCCAGCATATCGGATGGCCCCCGCCGAGCTTCGAGAGCTACGGGTACAGTTGGAGGACTTGCAGGGCAAGGGGTTCATCCGACCCAGTGTTTCACCCTGGGCTTCCCTGATATTGTTCGCCAAGAAGGCGGACGGGAGCCTGCGGCTTCGTGTTGACTATCGTCGCCTGAACCAGGTGACAGTGAGGAACAAGTATCTGCTACCGAGGATTGATGACCTCTTTGATCAGCTCAAGGGAGCAAGGTGGTTCTCGAAGATAGACCTCAGGTCAGGCTATCATCAGCTCAGAGTCAGAGACGAGGATGTGCAGAAGACGGCCTTCAGATGTCGGTATGGCCACTATGAGTTCTTGGTTATGCCTTTTGGCGTAACCAATACTCCAGCAATGTTCATGGCCCTCATGAACATGATCTTTCAGCCATACCTTGATCGGTTTGTCGTGGTCTTCATCGACGACATACTGATTTACTCTACGACCTAGGAGGAGCACGCCTATCACTTGCGAGTTTTACTAGACACACTCCGAGAGCACCAGCTTTATGGTAAGCTCTCGAAGTGCCAGTTCTGGATACGTGAGGTCCACTTCTTAGGACACGTTATCTCTGAGGCGGGAGTTGCAGTGGATCCTGCGAAGATCGAGGCTGTGTTAGCATGGGAGCCACCCAGGAGCGTGACTGAGGTTCGGAGTTTCTTGGGACTAGCTGGTTACTATCGTAGATTCGTGCCAGACTTCTCTAGAGTTGCGGCACCACTCACAGCTTTGACGAAGAAGGGGAAACCCTTCGTGTGGTCAGACAGATGTCAGCAGAGCTTCCAGGAGCTGAGACAGATATTGACCAGCGCACCTATCTTGAGGTTTCCTGAGGAGGGAGTAGGGTACATAGTCTACTGCGATGCATCAGGGACCGGACTTGGATGTGTTCTGATGCAGGAGCGGGCAGTGATCGCCTATGGATCTCGTCAGTTGAGACCGCATGAGCAGAACTACGCTACCCATGACTTGGAGTTAGCAGCAGTGGTCTTCGCTCTGAAGACATGGCGACACTATCTGATGGGCGAGCGCTTTACAGTATTTTCTGATCATCAGAGTCTCAGGTATATCTTCTCGCAGAAGGACCTGAACCTGAGACAGCGGCGATGGCTCGAGTTCCTCCAGGACTATAACTTTGAGATAGTCTATACTCCTGGGAAGGGGAACGTGGTAGCTGATGTCCTCAGCAGGAGGACGGGCATTCAGCTACTTGAGGAGGCGACAGAGCAACTAGCCTCTTTACAGATATCCTTCGTGGATAGAGATGGAGCAGCCTTCCTCCAGTCTCTCACAGTCACCCCTCCACTACTGCAGCGGGTCAGAGAGGCACAGCGTGAGGACGCTGACTGTGAGACACGGCGTGCACAGATATCCTCGGGACAGGCACCTGATGGTTTCTCCCTTGGAGCAGAGCACGACATCCTTTTCAGAGGACGTACCATGGTACCAGTCACTTTGCGAGAGGAGGTGCTGAGAGAGTTTCACACTTCTCCTTTGGCGGTACATCCAGGAGTGGCGAAGATGTACCAGGATCTCAGACGACAGCACTGGTGGCTAGGCATGAAGAAGGCAGTAGCAGAGTTCATTTCTCGATGCCTCACCTGCCAGCAGGTGAAGGCAGAGCATCAGGTACCAGCAGGCTTGGTACAGCCCTTGGAGGTCCCGGAGTGGAAGTGGGACGGCATATCTATGGACTTCGTGACTGGACTTCCACGCACTTCCAGAGGTCACGACTCCATCTGGGTAATTGTTGACCAACTCACCAAGTCGACACACTTCTTACCCATCAGAGAGTAGGGCTCAGTGGAGAGCTTGGGACGTCTCTACGTTCAGGAGATTGTGCGGCTCCACGGCGTGCCATCATCTATCGTCTCCAATCGAGATACTCGCTTTACTTCCCGGCTTTGGAAGGGGTTACAGGAGGCGTTCGGGATGCAGATACGTCTGAGCACATCTTTTCACCCTCAGACGGATGGTCAGACGGAGAGGACCATTCAGACTCTCGAGGACATGCTCCGTGCATGTGTCCTCGACTTTGGTCGTAGCTGGGAGGACCACCTACCCTTGGTGGAGTTTGCGTACAACAACAGCTACCACTCCACCATCGGGATGGCACCGTACGAGGCGTTGTGCGGACGACCTTGTAGATCTCCTTTGTGCTGGACAGACCCTGGGGAGTCAGCACTTGTGGGACTGGAGATGGTCTAGGCCACGACAGAGAAGGTCCAGGTCATCCAGGAGCGGATGAGGACAGCTCAGAGCCGGCAGAAGTCATACGCTGACAGGAGGCGGAGGCCACTGGAGTTCGAGGATGGCGACCACGTCTTCTTGCGGGTCTCACCTCGACGTGGTATTCGGAGATTTGGCCGAGGCGGCAAGTTATCTTCGCGCTTCATCGGACCCTTCCAGATCCTCAGCAGGATTGGCGAGGTGGCTTATCGCCTGGCTCTACCACCTCAGTTGCACCGGGTGCACGACGTCTTCCACATATCTCAGCTGAGGAGGTACGTGCATGACCCGACGCACATCATTGACCATGGGGAGCTTGACGTTGACGATGGGGCGACTTTTATGGAGGTCCCGGTGTAGATAGAGGATCAACAGGAGCGGGTCCTACGTGGGCGATCGATTCCTCTTGTGCGCATCAGATGGCAGCACGGGAACCTCCAGGAGAGCACATGGGAGCGGGAGGCTCAGATGCATGCTCAGTACCCTCATTTGTTCTCCTAGTTTTTTTGTTGTATCTTTACGGGGACGTAAAGCCCTGAGGTGGGAGTAATGTAAAGACCCGTAAAATTCAAGGGAAATTTTTTCTTAATTTTCTTTGGAATTTTACAAGAGCGCGGTTTTTGACGGCACCTGATTCCGAGGCCCGGAGTGCCCGGAATCAATTTCTGAAGTTTGGCTCGGGTACGTTTAGTGAACGAACGAGCGGGAATTTCTAACTTTTTATCCGGTGCTCGAAATTGAAATCCGAGGGCACCGATGAACTCGCAGCGCCGATATTTGCTTAAGGAGACCTTTTCCGAAGTTGCGTTTATTGCGGGACGAAAGTTAGTTTTGGGAGAAATTATAAGAAGTTAAATAAAAATGTGGAAACACTTTTTATTTTTATCTTGTTGGTTAACTTCTCTCAAAGGAAGTTAGGGGTGGGACACACACCCACTTAACCTCCCTTGAGAGGATTAAGTGTGGTGGGGCCCACACGAACCCTAACTTTTCACCTTCTCTTTTAAAAACCCCCTTTAACCCCTCTTTAAATGACATGACAACTTTGTTATTTAATTTGGAGTTATTTCTATTTGAATTTCAAACCTTTGAAATTCAATTTGTTAAGTGTGTGAATAAAATAAGACTCTAGCTTATTTTATTTGGTTAGATTTCTCTAGCCTTATGGAGAGGATTTGGGAGCTCCTTCTTCTTCTTCAACTTTGACGAAGAACGCGAAGAACCTTCGAGCTCCGACGAAGAACGTCGCTCCTCTCTTCTTCGTAGCCGGTTGTTTCCGAAGATCGACGACGTCTTCCGTGTCAATGAAAGGGAACGTCGCTTACTCCTCGGACTTCCTTCATCGGCTTACGAAGATTCTCCAACGATGTACCTCTTCGGACGTACCTCTTCGTCAACAGATTTGACGAACGATTACCGCGACGCCCGACTTCCGCGACATTGTCTTCCACGGGTCATTGATGATCTTCGATCTTGAAACCAAGGTAGGGGTTGTTGTTGATTATTTATTTACTCTCGTTCTTGGTTCTAGAATGATAATCTTGTGGATAAATATTTACGTGTTATCTTCTAACGAGAGGGAAGGGGTCGGACCGCACAAACACGGCCGAATTCCCCCTCCCTTGTCCTGGATTATTATGATTTTCTTGTGGATGAACGAGATGGCGTGGTGTCGTCGCACCACATGGAAATTTGCACGGTTATATTGCGCGACGCCGTCGCGTCGCGCCGTGGAAGGATCATCATGAACGCGACGCCGTCGCGCCGCGTCGAAGAAAACCGAAGGCGCCGCGGCCGGAGCGGGGCCGCGGTGGAGGGGTGCGGTGTCGTCGCACCGCGCCGGACGACGAACACCGCAGCAGGTTCCGGGCCGCGGCGGGACGAGAGGACCGGCGGCTCGCCGGGCCGCCGGCGTCGGAAGCCGGAAAGGGCACCGGTTTGCCGGTCCCGTTGAAGAAAAATCGTCCGGCCAGGTGGGCCGGCCGGAAGGACAAAGACCGGGGGAATTAAATTCCCCCGGCCAGGTTAATTGCCCCCCCATTATGAGGGGGGGGCGGTTTCATTAAGGGGGGCAGGCGGCCCCCCGTTTTTCCTCAAAGCAGGCCCCCACGAGGGGGGGTCGGTTCTCCAAAGGCGCGGCTTAAGCCGCGCCGCCAGCTAAAAAAAGCGGGGGCCTTGCCCCCCGTGCGTGGCACCGAGCGGCGCCAGGCCGCGCCGCCGCCGGCCGGGCTGGGTCGGACCCGGGTCGGCCCGGACCCGGACCCCCCGTTTTCAAAACAACTTCGGTCTTTTGGCCATAACTTGAGCCACGGACCTCCGATTGACGAACCATCAGCGTAAATGCGATCCTTGGATCGATACGGTCGATTCGGTATATCGCACTCAAAGTTTCGTAATACTTTGAGTTCGGCCGGGTTGGTTCGTTCACGAAACCAACCGGGCCTTCGGAGCGGAAACGCTCATATCTTGAGCTATGGGCGTCCGATTGACATGTCGTCAGCTTTGTTGTGTTCCTCTTAGTGAGAAGGATCTTTTGGCATACTCCGCCCGAGGTCTGGGCGCAGGTGGAGTACGGTCGGGCTGGTTTTTCCTTAAAAACCAACCGGGCCCCTGGGACGAAAAAGCCAATAACTCTCAGACCGGGCGTCCGATCGACGCGCCGTCTGTTGCGTTGAGTTCCTGTTGACGATACGGAACTTTTGGATACATCAACTCTGGACTTTGTGACAGTTGATGTATCAGCCTCTCGGCTCATGGAGCGGACCCTCCTGAACGAGCTTGCTGTGTGCGGGAACCCTAGTGCTGGCTGCGACTGTGACTGATACTGCTATTGCTGCTACTGCTGTGACTGCGACGACGACAGTACAGAGATCCTGTGTGGATTCGACGATGACTACAACACTCAGCGATCCTACAAGGATCAGTGCTACAGGTCCTGTGTGGGCCCGATCCTGTGTGGGTCTTTGCGCTCAGCGGTCCTGTGTGAACCAGCGCCTACAGGTCCTGTGTGGGCCCGATCCTGTGTGGGTCTTTGCGGGGGTTAGTTACCTATCGATCCTTCGTGGGTCCGACGACTTAGATGGATCAGAGATCATCTTTATCGTCTTTCGAAGAAGTATACCTGTGTGAGCTAAATCCTGTTACTTTCCTGTGTGGATTGTGTTGTGCTATCCTGTGTGGATTTCGTTTTGCTTTCCTGTGTGGAATATGTATACTTTCCTGTGTGTACTGAGTTGTACTCGGGCTCGGAGGTTGGAGCGTATTGGAATTGATGACTTAGGTATATGTATGGGCATATACCTAAGCAGTGTCGGTTGTTACCTCGTAATTGTATCTTCCTTTATGGTTTATCCTTTGTGGATTGTGGGAGACCTTCGGGGGTCTCGGGGTCCCTACTGAGTAGCTTATACTCACCCCTGCACGGGCTATGCCCGCACTACGTTGTGTTGGTTGCAGACGACGGACAGCGTTGATCTTGGCTGAGGCTTGCAGAGCAGGACGGTACCTGGAGGTGGACCACTGGGCGGGACGTGTTCGGAGCGGACGACGGGACCCGTGGAGCAGTGGAGCTATCTGTACCCACCCTTCAGGTGGGATTTCCAGTGGACAGCTCGGTGTAGCGGCTTTTACTTTACAGTTGCTGTTTTCCCTTTAGAGTTGTACTTTACTTTCAGTTTGGGTTTGTATACTGGCCCATTTACTTTTCCGCACTTTCAGTTGTACTCTGTTTTTACTTAGTGTTTACTTTCCGCTTGCTTACTCTGTGGTGTTTGTTTACTTTACAAAGGCAATGTCTTCCCTTTTTACCGGGATTTACGCCTTGGTGCTAGTCGTCATCCCCTGGCCTATGGAAGGCGGGCTTGGGGTAGTCACGGCACGGACCCCGAGGGCGGGTCGTGACAGGGAGTATTTGCTAGGCAACCCTGAACAATATTCCTCTCTATACCCCTCTCTCACACACTTCTCTTTATTTATAACTGAACCCCTCCCCTAAACAACTAATAATATTCCCCCAAGATATTAACTTGGGATCCACATCATATTTCCCTCTTATAATGACACTATTACCCCTTGTTCATATCACTGCCACCGTCTTGAAAAACTACCTTGTCCTTTAGGCGGTGGATCTCACAAACCAAGTGATCTTCTATATCAACCTTGCTCTATGGAATTGAGGACAGTCATTCCAAGCAATGGTCCATATGCTCCATACTGCTGAATGAGCTAACAATTTTCCATGCAACTTCCATAAAACAATTGCAGTGAGCTGGATGTGCTCCTTGAAATTCCTGAGTGCGGGCTGATCTTCTGCTCTTGTTGGCCTAACTTCCATCATTGAAGCTAGTTCTGACAACGTCGTTTTGTCGCACTGTTTCAACTTCGTCGCAACAGACATTGCGTAATGCACCTTGAGAAGTGTTAGTGATAAGGTAGACAAAGCTGTCTCATCACGAAGTGCACCCCTCATGACCGTTGTGGATTGTGTGTTACCCTCCTTTGACAACCTATCAGTCAGCACTGGGGCAGACATAATGTGCTTCAAATGCTGATACAGGGTCAACAAGTGTGTCCTCCTTTGTTTCTCCGGATCTCACCGCTGTTAATTCAATGGTAGATCTTCCAGTATGGTCGTCAGAGGATGAATTCCTTGTAACATATTGAGATTTTTTAAAAAGAAACATTGTTCAATATCATACAAGATACGCCACATCGAGCTTAAACAAAATAAATATTATTATTTTAACATGATGGTTATCACCTACCTTTTGGAATGGAGATAATGGATGAGATTAACTAAATTATGAAAATATAGTTTACAAATGTTTATAAAATGAATTCTTTAGTTTTAAATTAATTAGAAATGAAAATAAAAACCAATTTAACATAAATGAAGTGTTTTATAAAAAACTATTTTTATGCCAACAATGACATTTTATCTTAATAAATTAAATTAATCACTATTAGTGAAAGATCTTAATGGAATTTATATGTTATATATTTAATCAAATGTTTTTGAATTCATCTAACAAGTTTGATATGTTTAAGATAAGAATAAATTCAACTATATTTTTTTTAAAAGTAATTTTGCCGTCTTTTAATGGCGCACCTGTTCTAAAACTTAATTTTTATACTTTTATAAATTTAATTTCACAAAATAAGCTTCTTTTTTTAAAGAGTAATATCAAAATTATCCTAGGGTGATTTTTGATATTTTTTTGAGAAGTTACATTTTTTTTATGAATAATGAAAAAAATTGCGAATTTTAATTGAAAATTGACTTTTCATATAAATAATTTATAATGTTAAATTATATTTTAAATTGGTTTTAAAGTCACAATAGTTCAATTATACATCTATTAATACAATGTGAGTCATTGAAATCAATTTCATTTTGAATTTTGATATAAAAACATTTTTTAACTTTTGAACATTTTTACTTTAAAAACCTGCTTTATCGTATTTTTTGTGAGATTAATTTTAAATCTAATTTTTTTAAATTCTATGAATTGGATTTGGTAAAATGGATTTCATTTTCATTTTTATACATAAAAAAGTTATCGTGATAATAAGAAAGATTTAATGCGGTATAGGTAAAAAATGGAAGAGGTTAATGTTAAAAGGTAAAGGCTTAAAATACTTAAAAACTACAACTTTTAATAGGTGGTTGAGGTATTTCTTGACCATAACTAGCCTTTACAACATTAATTATCATTAAAATTCGTGGAAATTAATGCCACTTCAATGTGGTTGACTTTAAATATAAAATAATCATTATTTAATCACTTAAAATCACCTCTCTTCAAATATAAATATCACCTCTCATCACTCTATTTCTCCTCACAAGCCTTGAAGCTTCTCAAATCTCTCATAAACTCTATCCTCCCCACTTTCCTCATGTATAAGTTTTTCTGGTCTCTCCCAAAGATGAATTTCAAGTTTCTTAAGGGGATCCTTCAAGGAGGTTATATTCAAGCGGCAAATTTCTCAAACCTCTCTTAATTTATTTTTTTTTTTACTTTCTCTTTATCTCCTTCATCCATCAAGGCGTAATAACTCTAGAATCATGTACATACTATAATTTTATGTTTCTAATGAAATATCTTATATTCATCCTTTTTATTACCTTTTATTTAAAGAAACAAAACTATTGTCTGAATTATGATTGTTAACCGTTGTTTTCCATTACCGGCTTCATGACTGGTCATAAAAGTATTATTCTGGTTAAATCATATTGTAATAGGTATATTATAACCTATTTCATGTTCTGGAACTAATATTAAACATAATATTGAATAAAACGAAACTAGTTCGTGATGTTCGGAAAAACAGTCAAAATAAACTAAACATTTATCATTAACATTTTATCAAATGAGTCATCATCATGTAAGAAAACAAAAATGATATATGAGATAATTTAAACTTTTGTAAGTGCATTAATACCATTTCATTTCAATTCTTGAGTTTTATTTCTATTTGATAAGAAAATTCATAATTATACACAAATGAATCGATCATGAAACCATGAAAGGAATTCACTCGAAACAATGAAAACAATAAAATATTATTAATGAATGAGTGATAAGATGTTATAAAAGGGTCATATAAGATATTAAAAATACGGATATACTTCTGGAGAATTAATAACATTATTTAAACCATTATATAATAGGTTTAAGTATGCAAAACTAAAGGGAATCTTGAGGTAAGAGTTTCTCGTGTCACTTTTTCTTTTATGAGATATATGCCTTATTTACCACTTATTTCTTGTGTGCGGTGTATATACGAACCATTGATATATAATATCATGAATATCATTATCTTCATGTTATTGAATGTTTTATTTTATAATTTTTACTTTTATGGGGAATACATTTTGACTGATTATAAAGTGGTAAGAGAATTATTAACTCAATTTCCCTTTTTTTGGGTTAACCTTCTACTTCATCGATTATGTCCTGATATGATTATGCATGAGATGACTTTTTATTATCTTATGTTGCATTTCCACTTGTTTTATGTGGATTTACACTGAATACATATAATCGATTAATTTTATTAACACCCACTTCAATGCTTATAAGGGATTTTATTTTTTAAAAATTATATTTTTAAAGTTTCCTTTAAAACTGTATTTCTTTCATGTCCATGTTTTCTAAAATTGTTTCCAAATTTTTTTTTACTATTCTATTATGATTATTTAAAATCATTTTTACTTATTTTTTATTTTTTTACAAAATAGTTTGAAAGGATTCTTTTTGTTGTTTTCTAAGTGAGGTTCTTTATGATTTTTCTGACAAAAATACGGAATAAATGTTTTTTTAACTTATACGACATAAGCTGATTTTCCCACCATCACGACACTTTAATGCCTTAAAACATCATTTACAAGCTTACAAAGTTATTTTAAAAAAAAATCTTTTATAATTGCAAGACACTAAAAAAATGTTTTCAAAACAGAAAAGGTATTTTCCTTAAGAATTATTTCAAGTGATATATCAAAATTAGTTTCCATCTATAAGATAACATTATTTGATGTTACTTATGTTTTACTGGAGATATTATTCAAATATACTATCCTCATTTTTTATGGTAGGATTATGTTTATGATACATGATGTTTATGAATCCTGATTCTTTTCCATGAGTTATGTTATGATAAAATGTTTATGAAACTTATTTCTTTACATGAATTCCGATGTGATGAATGATTTGTGTTCTTGTGAAACACATATTTATGATGTTCATTGTGTGATGGGTGAGACACATATCTCTCTCCAATACATTGAGTAATGATTAATAACTCATGAGGTAAAAATATTATGCGTGAACCCGATTACATGTTCACAAATGTCATGCGTGAACCTGATTACATGTTCACAAATGTCATGCGTGAACCTGATTACATGTTCACAAATGTCATGCGTGAACCTGATTGCATGTTTACAATGTTATGCATGAATCTAATTACATGTTCACAATGTTATGTGTGAATATGATTATATGTTCACAGTGTTATGCATGGACCTGTATTTCATGTCCGTAAGTTTATGAAAGTGTCTGATTTCATCTCCTTAACATAACTAGTGAACCTGTTTCAATTTATACATGATCACAAAGTTATAAGTTTATGTGTATGCCACATTCAATGTCTTATGCCAATGTCATTCTCTCATGGATCATATTCTCTTATGATTCATGTCTTGTGGACCATTATGATTTATTCCACGACCCACGATTTTGATCTTTGATATGCAGGGGTATAATTTTCAAATGTTATGTTTATATGCTTATGTCATGATTGATACCTTCCTTGTTTACCCTTACTGTACATCTGAGCTAACCTTTTTTCTTATGTTTATTTCCCCTAAGGATATAAATGAATGTATTAAGTATGAAATGTCAAAAAGGGTTCTAGTCATGATTGAATAAGCGGGAGACGATGTGGTTGTTTTATGAACCAGTTATGTTTCTAAGTTTCCAAAGACACCCAACCTCTATGATTCTGGCGTGAGTTTGTTGTAATATGAATATTTATCTATTTAGATGTAATATCTATGTATAAAAAGAATGATTCGTTATATTCCTGTTGTGACGAATTCCATGCATGGATTTGTCTCTTTTAAGTTTCATCGGGTGTGCGGTCGTAGCATCATACCTCATGGGTTGCGCCTCGGGCAGCGTGGTTATGTGAGAAGGCTGAGTCGCCTCTTGGTGCAACATTATCGTTTCAAGGTGTCGCCTTAGAATTGTGAGAGCATTCCAGAATTCTACTCACTCTTGTTCCAGTTGAATCGAGACGCTCCAAAGTTGCTGACATATCTCGTCGAGGCATGTCTCCATAGCGATGATGTTCGCCTAATGGTTGTGTTTGCAAACTGATGGAGGTAGGCATTAAACGACTTCTTTTTTTGTTTTTTCATTTTGTTTGTTTGTTTTTTCTCCTGTGGGGGGAGCATACCAGCTATGTGTGGTAGGGCGCGTCACGTTCGAAGGTAGCTGAGTGTTCGTTGGAGCGCACCTCCTCATCAATAAAGTCTGATGGGGTGCACCTCCTTGGTGTGAAAAATTGGCATGCGCGAGTTGGTTGAATAGGTGGTGAATGAAAAAGCACACATCCGAGGAGGGAGATGATTACCTAGGGTTGTTTCGAGCACGCCTCCTCGAGATTAAGTCTTGTCGGGTGTTGCTTATTGAAACACGAGGCAACAAAGTGCACACCATTAGACCAGTCCAAGCATTGATCACATATCTCCTGGGTGGAAAGGAAAAAAATCTCGTGGTGCACGTGCCACGCCCGATTAAGCGCAACAATAGTCGACATGATTGCAGTGTGACCCACTAGCTGTGCATCATTTGTTGTGCACGTTACCTCAGGTCAGAAGCTGGCAGTGTACGCCTCTGTTGATCGAAAATAGGAATTTGTGCAACAATGTTGCGTCTGGTAGCGTCGAGGTTGGTAGTCTCCTTCTGCAACTGTTGTTTCATGTGAAGTCGGTGTCGCATCTGGTAGCGAGGTTGGGGGTGTTTCTTGCAGTGGTTGTCTCCGTCGAGCGAAGTCGCGACGGCGCGCGATACGTTCGATCATGAAGGGGAATGAAAGCGTTTCTTCTAGTTGTGTTCTGTACGAGAGTCGTAGATAGAGTGCACATCGATGATGAATGGAAGCAGATTGTCCACATCAGCAGGTTAGACCAAATGATAAAGATGGGGGGATTGACTTGTATATATGAAGAGAACCAGCAGAATTACATGTAAAAGAGGAGGAAGAAGATGAAAGACTCTCGAGAGATATCCTGCCCAAGCTTGCAGGCCGAATCCAAGCTAGAAGTCCGATCCACTAGGCACCCTTGAACAATATTTATCTCGATAGCCCCCCTCTTACCCTCTTCCCTTTATTTATAACTGAACCCCTCCCCTAAAAAACTAATAATATATCCCAAAATATTCCTTTGTGCCCATAACAATTCCCTTATATTGACACTATTAACCCCCTAGTTCCTATAATATTTATTCAAATACAGGAACAAAGGAAGCCTAGAAACATTACAAGAAGTAAGATGAACTCTCTAAGTAGATAAGAAAAGGTGATTTATTGGTCAACCAAGAGGACACAACTTTGGACTGCTCAGTGGATTGATTCTTGTTAAACTATTATTTTATATTGGGTATTACCAAAACATTTATTTCAGAGTCTAATTAGACACAACGCGACATTGTTTCATATTTTGAATGAATGTTTTTTGTGGTGTTTTATACTTTACTAAAGTAAATCAAAAACATCCTATATCATTAATACATGATGAATATAAAATATAAGACTTATACCCATTTGTGAAAAGAGAATTCTTTGTCAAATAAAGCTAAAAGTAGTTTTTCATGATATACCCAGTTGGAGCTAAAAACTCTTAGGTATCATACATACATACTTATTAAGTTTTAAACAAAGAAACCTTTAGAAATAAAGGTAAGGCACAAAATCTTCTAGAGTTGGTTCAGTCAGACCGCATGAACTATTCTAAGGAGAAACTAGAGGTAAATTCACATACTTCATGAGATTACTTTAAGTAATTTTAGGCATGCTCAGTGGAAGAAAAACCTATTATCAATCATCATGAAAAAATCTATTTAAAATTCTACTTGTCATGGCCACCTACTATCGTTATAGAATATTCATTTGGAACAGATGTGTGCCAGGTGTCTACAAGTGGTTAGTGGGAGTGCTAATGTTTTCCTAGACATATATGTTGATAATATATGGAAAAAAATGATTAGACTATAGTTAATTAAGACTAAGGATTATTTCTCCATAAATGAAGTAACAACCCAGATTCTAGGAAACAAGACCTGCAAACTTAGATTTATGGGATTGTTAAATCTAGTCATAATACATATTTTGATAAGGTATTGAAAATACAAAATGGAACAATTCAAGATCGGATTGTTATCTATGTCACATGACATGAAATCTCTCTCAATTGATGTGTGAAAACACAAGAGGATGAATATCAAACAAGATGGCAGATATGTACCGAGGTTTGATATTGCTTATGCGTAAAGCATAGGGGGAGAATGTTAAACAGAACCAGGAGAACTGCACAGACTTGCAGTTAGAACTATCTGATAGTACTAGAATAAAAATGGATGAGTTCCTGGTAGTTGGAGAAATGAGAATACTAGTGATTTGAGGATACCGAACTAGTTTTCATTCTGATTAGTTTGATTTAGTATCACAGTAAGACTAAGGTAATATGAAATAAAAACTAATCATAGCTAGTGGTTTCCATTTCTACATAGTCCAAGTATTTTATGAATTTCTATGTGGCTTAAGAAGTAGGTCAATAACATTTTTTGTTCGAGACCATGGTTTTGGCCAAGGTGCCAGGTCTTGACAGAGGACTAATGAAAATACTTAATGAGTTCACCTCTTGAGGGATTTTCTCTGGGGGGTGAAGTCACAGTAATTGGAACAACTACAAAGATTTGGTAGGCCCAATTTCTATAGTCATACCTCAACAGAAGCATGTTTGTCATGTGATACCAACCAGTTAGATAACAGTTGGCTCAAGTGAAAGTGAGAGTTTTTTGGAGTTGGTGCCCTTAAACCAATTAACTTTGTACTTTCAATTACCTGTATATTCAAAAATGTGAATATTATTTAATATCCTATCATATGATGAATGTTCTTTTGCATAACATTAAAGTGATAATGTCTTATGAATATTTGTTGCATTGAAATGTTATAATAGTTTTTTTCTATAATGATAACCTTGAAGTGCTATGATAATATTTTTAAACACATGTTTTATGATCGGATGATGTCTATCTGATGTTTGACTTGGAAACTCATAATACATTGAGACTTCTTCACATGAACTCTGCACTGTGTAATCTTTAAGAGAGGAGGTTATGATAATAGACCCGCCAATAGGAATTCCATATGTTATTTGTGTCATTATATATTCTTATCTGTGAATGTATGTATTGGTCTTTAGACTTGAGATTGTTATTAATGTATATCACGAATCATGTACTTTGATGCATTGATGAAAATTAGGACAGCATATGCTTACAGCGAGGTAGGATACATTGGAAGTCAAAAAAAGATATCTTTTGCCCTTTGATTGGAATGAAATTTTCCGATTAAATCATTGACCATGATGATTCATCAACACGCTCATTTCAGGATTTCAAAGAAAGATATATCAAGCATGAGTTGATGAAACGAGTACGCATCCTGCCTAATGAGATATCAAGACAAAAAGATTATATTAAATAGTGAGTGTTTGTATGAGGTTGTAGTCGTTGCGACATTAACTTCTCTTTATATGGATGATTTGATGTGTTGTTAGACATTAATATTAGACTTTAGACCAGGTCGCCTAATTCCACTGAGAAAAAGGCTTAGAGGGTCACATACTAAGTGTATGCGGAATAAAGATATTAGTTGAGGGATTATATGCAATAACTAATTCTCTAACCCTAAGTATATTATGAAGGTTCCAGGCACAGCGGAAGCACGTGGGTGGATGTGCCCACTTGACTTTTTGTCATTAACAATGATCATTCCGGGATCAATACGACGATAAATGCCAGTCTCCACGGATTGAATCACAGAAATGGACAAAGAAAAGAAAAAGTTACAGAACCACAAAGTAGGATCGTTACATGTTGATTATAATTAATTTAATCAATTGAAAATAAATACCTTTTGGGTGTTCTTTCTTTGTTGATGTTCTTGATCACGTTCCGATGTGATTCGTCGTTGTGTCGCAGAAGCCAAGTGTAGACTTCCTAGAGCGGTGATCCATACGTGTACCTCGTATCTCGGGACGTCGCCAAAGAAGTCTTCAGGTGCTAGTGTGGAGAAACCTTTTCTTGCATTGTCCGCCTTATATCGTCTTGATCCGATGGAAGAGGATCTCTCTCGGTCTTCAGAGCGTTCTTGGAGGAAGATGTTCCTTCGACCTTGAAAGAATTATTCAGAATTGTTGTGCACAATGATTCTCTTATGTGTAGGAAAAGAGTTGGGGTTGTGAGGATATTTATAATCAGGTTTGAGGTTGTAGAGTTATGACAATAAATAAACGCATTATGCATTTTATTTATTTCATTGACTCTTAATTCCTTGACATGCGTCCACGTTGATTATAATAAATATCATTTAAAAATATATTATATCCTCAAAATCCCGATTAGAAAAACTACATGGCATGTATTAATAAATACGCGGCGTGTATATTAAATGTACACGGCGTGTATATCTTGTTTTCATTTATTCATTTCCTTTCCAAAATAAAAACTACACAGTGTGTACATTTAATAATACACGGTGTGTACTTGTTTTCAAAATAAAACTACACGGTGTGTAATTATTGATACACAGCGTGTACTTGTTTTATTTTATTCTTCCTCCAACATTAAAACAATTTAGGATTCCTTGAATAATTATTAAACCACGTACGAGAATAATCTTTATTCTACTAGAGATACTTGAATACACTTAGTGTGTGACCCTCTAGGCCTCTTTCTCGTTGGCATTAGGTGGACTTGCCTAAAGTCCAAGATTACTGTCTAGCAATGGGTCAAGGCACCCAAGAGAAAGAAGTTGACGCCGCATTGACGTATCACCACATATGAACTCTTATTGTGTAATTTAATCTCTTTGTATCAATATCTCATCAAGAAGGTTTCATGAAAGTGTCATAAACCTATATGCTTGATTTGTCGTTCTTTGACTACCTGAAATAAACTCGTCGTTTACACCATGGCCATGGAATTTAATGCGATAGTTCTATTTCAATCAAAGGGACGAGATATCAACTTCCATAAATGGAAGGGACAAATCCTTCCTCGATTTATCCATTAACAACATGTCACTCTTGACGCACCCAACGTACCCTACTTCCCGCAAACTGTCTGTGTGACGGTTTTCATCAGTAAATCTAAGTGCGCGAGTCATGACATGATTTAATGATAATATTACAGTCTAAGGACCATTACACACACTCGTAGATAGCAATGTCTGATGACACCAAGACATGCAGAATTGCTATTGGCAGGTCTGTTCTCATAATCTCTCATCTTGGAGATTACCAAGTGCGAACTCCATGAGAGAGAGTCTCGTCTTATTACGAGTACTCACACATGACGGTCTGTATACTATGTGTCCTATCATAGTATGTTATCTAACCGTAGAATTTTATTTAAGAATATTGTTATAACATTTCAAGGTTCTCATTATAGAGGGGATCTGCCATGACCTTATTAATGCAACAAATATTCCAGGACATTATTATATTATAGTCATGCAAAACAATGAAAAATATATAATAAGTGAACATTCATGTAATCAAAGTACAAAACAGTTGGTTCTTAGGACACCAACCCTTACAAACTCCCACTTTGACTAGAGCCAACTGCCTAAGACTTTTATTCGGCTAGACCTCACATGATGATCATGTTTCTGCTGAGTCAAGGCTTTAGTCAAGGGGTCCGCCACGTTGTCTTCCATGGAAATACTTATCACTGCAACTTCACCTCTCTAAGAAAAATCTCTCAAGAGATGATACTTCCGAAGTATGTGCTTTGTCCGCTGATGTGACCTTGACTCTTTTGCAAGTGTCACCGCTGCAGTATTATCACAATAGAGTGTGATAGAATCTTTACTGCTCGGTACTACATCCATCTCTTGGATGAAGCTTCGCATCCATACTGCTTCTTTAGCTGCCTCAGAAGCTGCGATATACTCGGACTCCGCTATAGAATCTCCCACCAAACTTTGCTTTGAGCTCTTCTAGCTCACTGCACCTCCATTCAAACTGAATATGTATCCAGTATGTGACTTCATGTCATCTTGATCAGTCTGGAAACTAGCATTTGCATGTCCTCTAATGACTAGTTCCTCATCTCCTCCATAAACCAGGAACATATCCTTAGTACGCCTCAGATACTTAAGGATAGTCTTGACTGCCATCCAATGGAACTCTCCTAGATCAGCTTGATATCTATCTATCACACTTAATGCGTAAGCAACATCTAGCCTCGTACATAGCATAACATACATGACTGGCCCAATCGTGGATGCATAAGGGATCCTTTCCATTCTCTTTCTTTCCTCATGTGTCTGAGGACACATTTTCTTGGAAAGATGAATGTCATGTGACACTGGCAACAATCCCCTCTTAGACTGTTCCATACTGAATCTCTTCAGTATCTTGTCAATGTATGTACTTTGACTTAGGCCCAACATTCTCTTGGATCTATCATGATGGATCTTGATCCCAAGAATATATGTTGCCTTGCCCAAGTCTTTCATAGAGAAGCATTTATGCAACCTTGACTTAACTGACTGTAAGACAGGTAATTCATTTATAATTAGTAATATTTCATCAACATATACTATTATAAAAATGACTGCACTTCCACTAAACCTCTTGCAGACACAAGGCTCACATTCATTCTTAACAAATCCAGATTTCATTACAGCTTCATCAAAACGAATGTTCCATGACCTTGATGCTTGCTTTAATCTATAAATAGATTTCTGCAACTTTCATACCTTATTGGCATCCTTTGGAGTCACAAACCCTTCAGGTTGTGTCATGTAGACATCTTCTTATAGGTTCCCATTAAGGAAAGCTGTTTTGACATCCATTTGCCAAATTTCATAGTCATGGTAAGTGGAAATGGCTAATAGGATTCTGGTGGATTTCAGCATCGCAACCGGTGAAAAGGTTTCATCATAGACAATTCCTTAACGTTGTTTAAAACCTTTTGCAACCAATCTTTCCTTATAGGTGCTGACTTTCCCTTCCATGTCCAGTTTCTTCTTGAATACCAATTTATTACCAATAGGCTTTACATCAACTGGAGGATCTACCAAAATCCAGACTTGGTTTTGGTACATGGAATCCATTTCAGAATTAATGGCTTCTTGCCACTTGGCAACATCTATGCCTTCAACTGCTTCCTTGTAGGTAAGAGGATCATCATTGTCAACCAATAATGAGCCACCATCCTCGGTGACAAGAAAACCATATCGTTCTAGTTTTCTCACCTCTCTTGTGCTCCTACGCAGTTCTTGTGTCTCTGGAACAAACTGCTCTTCCACGGGGCTTCGTGGAATCTGTTCTTGTACCAACTCCTGTGTATCTTGAGCCTCGACTTCATCGAAGTCTATCTCACTCCCACCATATCTTTTGGATATGTGCTCCCTCTCAAGGAATATGACATGTCTTGCCACTATAACCTTTTTGTTTGAGGGGTTTTATAGGTAATATCCCCTTGTTTCCTTGAGATATCCTGTAAAGAAACACTTTGTGCCTCTGGGTGAAAGTTTGTTACCTGAAGAGGCCTTAAAAAATGCTTCTCTACCCCACACATGTAAATTTGATAACATGTCTTTGCGTCCACTCCATAACTCGTATGGAATACCATTTATCGATTTAGTGGGTACTTGGTTTAGTATGTGTGCTGTTGTTTGTAATGCATATCCCCAAAAGGATAATGGAAGACTCGCATGACTCATCATTGATCTCACTATGTTCAATAGGGTGCAGTTCCTCCTTTCACTTACATCATTCCACTGGGGCGTCTATGGAGGAGTGAGTTGAGATAAAATCCCAAACTCCCGTAAGAAATCAATGAAGTCCTGATTAAGATATTCCCCTCCTCTGTCTGAGCGGAGTTTCTTAATCTTCTTACCAAGATGGTTCTCAAATTCATTCTTGTATTCTTTGAACTGATAAAAAGAATCTGACTTATACCTCATTAAGTAGATATATCCATATCTACTAAAATCATCAGTAAAAGTTATAAAGTATGAGAAACCACCCCTTGCTTCAATTGGAAATGGTCCACACACATCTGTGTGAACTAATTCTAGAAGCTCTTTATCCCTTTCACCTTTCCCACTAAATGGGGCTTTGGTCATTTTTCCTTGTAGACATGCATGACATACACCAAGTGGTTTTAGTTCGAAAGAATCTAAATACCCATCTTGATGTAATTTTGTCAAACGTTTCTCATTGACATGACCTAGTCGGTGATGCCAAAGTTGGGTGTGGTATGAGTCATGTGAATTAACTTTGTCATTGATTGTCATTACTTGGTTTGTGTAGTCTAACACATAAATGTCATTATATAAATGCACCCTACCAAAACAAATGATATCTTTATAAAAATAGAAACATCCACTTCCAAACTTGAAGATGAATCCATCAGTATCTAATCTGGATACTGAAATAATGTTTTTGGTTACAGAGGGTACATAATAACATCCTTTCAAAACCAAGACCATCTCAGTAGGCAATGTGAGGTGGTAGTCCCCGATAGCTACAACTGCAAGTCTGGCTCCGTTGGCTGCTCGTAGATCAACCTCCCCTTGATCAATCTTCCTGAATCTACTTGGTTCCTGTATTTGGATACATATGTAAGCACAAAAAGTAGTATCTAATACCCAATTAGTAGAAACAGATAAATTGCATTCAATAACAAATGCACCTAAAGCTTCCCCTTACTTCCTTGGTTGGGTGAAGTTTTTCTTCCAGTGACCCTTCTTGACACATGCGAAACAAACAGCATCATGTTCCTTTGCCTCCCCTTTGATCTTCCTTTTCTTGTAAGGCCTTGAAGAAGCTTTGGGCTTAAAGCTCTTCTCCTTACCTTTCCTTTTATTCACCATGAGGACAAAAGGCTTTTCACGCTTCATGTCATTATCCACTTGATGAATAAGGATAAGAAGATCAAATAAAAACTTCTCAATGTTGTTCATGTTAAAGTTCACAATAAAGTTTGAGAATCTCTGAGGGAGTGATGCGAGAATGAGATCGGTACCCATTTCTTCGGGGAGTTTAAACCCTAGAACCTCCAAGCGCTCAATGTAGCCAATGAGCTTGACTACATGAGGCCCGGCTGGGGCACCTTCTCTAATCTTGCTCTGGAATAGATCCTTGGAGATCTCAAACCTTTCCCATCTTACTCTCTCCTGGTATAGACCACGTAGGTGCTCGAGAATGCTATTGACATCCATGTCTTCATGAGACTTCATGAGCTCACTAGACATTGATGATAGCATCAAACATTGAACGTTGAGAGTGTCGTTCAAATGTTGATCATAGACCATGAAATCTTCATCACTTTCCCCTTGGGCGGGCGAATCAGGAAGTGAGGACTCCAGCACGTAAAACTTTCGTTAATGGCGTAGGATAACCCGAAGGCGCCTAAACCATTCCTGAAAGTTACTGCTGGTGAGGATGTTGTCTTTATCCAGAATTTATCACAGAGAAAATGTGGTTGATGTGTTTGTCATTTTGATTCTACAAATTAAAAGAGCATATTTATCAGTATTTTCTTGATTACATTTTATGATAAATAATAAATTTTATTTTATTAAGTCTCCCACTATTTTATCAAGTCCCAATGGCCCTCACCATTGAACTCAGAATGTCTAGTTGCTTTGAAATTCTAGTGGAAAGGATCCATATTCCCCTTCGCATAACCCCAAAAAGGGTTGTTCAAGCTATTTGAAGGTATTTAGGTAGGCAGGTCTTTGCCAACTGTGGGCTTACAGTTCCTTGATCTGTTGAGTGGACTCCCCAATCCTGAAATCTTGACTTGGATTTCCTCAACTCTTGCCTCCAATATTACATCAAGTCTAACAAGGGATACTTCTCTTGATGTAATATGATTAAGTCAACCCAAAACCTTTCATAAGGGATTCCTTTATAAAAGTAAGTGTCCCAAAAAGGGTTGGTCAAACACATAGTTTTATTGAGTCTTGCCCTTAATCAAGTAACGGAAGGCTTGGTCTGACTTAATATGGTATTTGGGGGATTTTATTCTTTATGCTTGTTTTTGCATTATCACATGCTTGTTAATATTAAGTGATGCTTTCTTAAGTGATTAACTATGTTCTGATAATGTTTACACATAATCCAGTTTTTATTTTATTCCATCTTTGCATGCTTATTCATTTTATTAACTATGTGATCGTGAAAACACATACATAATAAATAAACCATGCAATTTAGATAGAAATAAAATAAGATGGTATGATCATGAGCTTATATTGGTTAGCTTATCTAGCGGTTTGATAAGATAACCCTGACCTAGGGAAAACACCTTGAACCTGATGGTTCGTGTTTTGCAGCTCCCACCTATCCACCTTTGTATCTTCTTGGGTTGGTTTCTCCTTAGCTTCAGATTTCGAACCGTCTCCTCTAGCTCGAGAGATCCTCCATTACATGGGTTTACATTAAAGAAACCATGGGCATATAGGCCCTGCATTTTATTGGAAGAAGGCTCACAGGCCAACAAATTTAAATTAAATAAATTTAAATGAAGCCATACACATACAGAGGGTCTTTGGTCTAGCTCATGATCATCCATAGCATGCAATGACATTTACGCAAATTTAGAATTAAAATTCTTTTAATCGTTCTTTCATTTAAGATAAGTCACGCTCGAATTCAATTAATTATGATCTTATAATTAATCAATTATTTATCTTAAATTCATTTCTGAATTTCCTTGAGATTCTTCTCATCCATATTCCTTGTACGGGTCTTTGTACATTGGAGGAAACTTGGTGAAATTCCATTTCTGAAAAGTACACGGCGTGTCGTTTATAATTACACGGCGTGTATTTCTTTTCACTCTTTATCCAAATCACACGCCGGGGGATTTGGCGTGTTTTCTGTACTTTGTAAATTTTGGAGTACATGGCATGTAGATAAATCATACATGGCGTGTACTTCCTTGTTATGCGGTAACCAGCCTGACGATCCCATGTATGCGGTACGCGGCTTATCCTTGTACACGGTTTCACCTGGGCCGGAACAGACTACACGGCGTGTTGCTCCAACATACACGTCGTGTATTCTGATTTCCACGAGCTGATCAGTTCTGGTCAAAACGGCATGATTAATACTTAGGCATATTCAATTCACATGACGTGGTTTGACGGACCAGTGTCGGTTCGTTGAACCTAAGTACACGACGTGTAGTTTTAATTACACGCCGTGTAATCCTGTATTGTATAGACAGAAAGAGCGACTCCTCCAGATGAGTTCCTCATTTTTATTTTAATCAAAATTAAAATTAAAAGGTTGTTTCTGTGATGTGAATCAAGAAATGAAGGAGGAAGAACAGATCTCGTTTATTCAGATTTATAGAATGATTTATTTCGAATTGAATCAAATATAAATGTGTAAATTATCAACGAAAATTAAATAACTATAATCAATGTTGTAACCTCGCTCTGATACCATTTGAAGGTTCCGGGCGCAGCGGAAGCGCATGGGTGGATGTGCCCACTTGTATTTTTGTCATTAACAATGATCAATACGGGATCAATACGATAATTAACTCTAGTCTCCAAAGATCGAATAACAGAAATGGACAAAGAAAAGGAAAGTCTCGGAACCACAAAGTAGGATCATTACATATTGATTATAATTAATTTAATCAATTGAAAAGAAATACCTTTTGGGTGTTCTTTCTTCGTTGATGTTCTTGATCATGTTCTGATGTGATTCATCGTTGCGTCGCAAAATCCAAGTGTAGAGTTCCTCTAGCGGTGATCCACACGTGTACCTCGTATCTCAGGACGTCGCCAAAGGAGTCTCTGGGTGCTAGTGTGGAGAAACCTTTGCTTGTATTGTCCGCCTTAGATCATCTTGATCCGATGGAAGAGGATCTCTCTCGGTCTTGAGAGAGTTCTTGGAGGAAGAGGTTCTTTCGGCCTTGAAAGAATTCTCCAGAATTGTTGTGCACAATGATTCTCTTGTGTGTAGAAAAAGAGTTGGGGTTGTGAGGATATTTATAATCAGGTTTGAGTTTGTAGATTTATGACAATAAATAAACGCGTTACTCATTTTATTTATTTCATTGACTCTTAATTCCTTGACATGCGCCCACGCTGATTATAATAAATATCATTTAAAACAATATTATATCCTCAGAATTCCGATTGGAAAAACTACACGGCATGTATTAATAAATACACGGCGTGTACTTGTTTTTCATTGAAAACTACACGGCGTGTACATTCAATGTACACGGCGTGTACATTCAATGTACACGGCGTTTATATCTTGTTTTCATTTATTCATTTCATTTCCAAAATGAAAACTACACGGTGTGTACATTTAATAATAAACGTCCTGTAATTTTTTTCAAAATAAAACTACACGACGTGTAATTATTGATACACGGGGTGTACTTGTTTTATTTTATTCTTCCTCCAACATTAAAACAATTTAGGATTTCTTGAATAATTATTAAACCACGTACGGTAATAATCTTTATTCTACTTGAGATACTTGAATACACTTAGTGTGTGACCCTCTAGGCCACTTTCTCGTTGGCATTAGGCGGGCTTGCCTAAAGTCCAAGATTACTATCTAGCAACGGTTCAGGGCACCCAAGAGAAAGAAGTTGACGCCGCATTGACATATCACCAAATGCGAACGCTTACTATGTAATTTAATCTCTTTGTCTTAATATCTCATCAAGAAGGTTTCATGGCAGTGTCACAAACCTATATGTTTGATCCGTCGTTCTTTGACTACCTGAAATAAACTCATCGTTTACACCATGGCCATGGAATTTAATGCGACAGTTCTATTTCAATCAAAGGGTCGAGATATCAACTTCCATAAATGGAATGAACAAATCCTTCCTCGACTTATCCATTAACAACATGTCACTCATGACGCACCCAACATACCCTACTTCCCACCAACTGTCTATGTGACAGTTTTCGTCAGTAAATCTTAGTGCGCGATTCATGACATGAGTTAATGATAATCTTCCAGTTTAAGGACCATTACACACACTCATAGATATCAATGTCTGATGACACCAAGACATGCAGAATTGCTGCTGGCGGGTCTGTTCTCATAATCTCTTATCTTGGAGATTACCAATTGCGAACTTCATGAGAGAGAGTCTCGTCTTCTTATGAGTACTCACACATGACGGTCTGTATACTATATGTCCTATCATAGTATGTCATCCAACCATAGAACTTTATTTAAGAATATTGCTATAGAAATTCAAGGTTCTCATCATAGCGGGGATCTGCCATGACCTTATTAATGCAACAAATATTCCAGGACATTATTATATTATAGTCATGTAGAACAATGAACAATATATAATAAGTGAACATTCATGTAATCAAAGTACAAAATAGTTGGTTCTAAGGACAACAAACCTTACATATTAACCCACCTATATCATTTTTAGAGTGATAGAAGTTGTTGTGCACAACAATATTCTCTCAAGAGAATTATTTGTAGATCAAGAACTCTCCCAAGAACGCTCTCAAGAACGAGAGATGATTCTCTTCCCTCTCAAGATTGAGAGAATAAGATATAGAATCCTTCAATCCTGAATGAGTTTTTATTGTGATAAATGACGAATGACACAAGACGATCGGTACCTCCACGCTAGCACTCAGAGGTCCATCAATGACGTTCCGAGATTCATGGATCACATGTCTGCTAGGAGAATTCTACTTTGGATTCTTCACCACTACGACGATACTATGATGGCGATCATCAAATTCATCAAAAAAGAAAGAATACTCAATGTGAGGTAATTCTTGTATTAAATTAATTATAAATTATATTGGAAAAAATCATCTTTTCGAATATTTTGGGGCTGCTTCGTCCGGTTCTGAGGATTTTATCTGAAAAAAACTGATGAGAAACATTGTTGGGAACATGCCCAACCACTTCTGTTGTGTCTCAGAACCTTCATACATTGCTATTCAAATCTCCATTGGACTCCTTCACTACTCTATGAATCTCCTCCAGGTTTCCTAGATCTCCATTGGGCCCCTCCTGTTAATGCTCAGATTTTCGTTGAGTTTTCTAAACATATGACAACACTCTTTGCCACTAATCGGATCTCCTTTGTTCCTTTTTAATACTGCTTGAATCTTCATTTGGCCTCTTTGATGTTTATTGGAGCCCTAGCTTCTTTGTTGCATCTTTCTGTTTTAGTATTTTGAATTCGTGAATCGTATGTGCTGGGTATGTCCACCTTGAGGGGGAGTATTAAAGCTTTTGGATATTTCTTTTTTGTTTTGTTATGTCTCTATTTGTTTTTTCATGCATCCAATCTAGGTACACCTAGCTTGGGGGGAGGGTAGTTAGAGGATGAGTCCCACATTATATATTAGGTATTTTGTCATTCTTACTATTCATTATAAATAAACACCAAAGCTTCCCTTACATGGTATTTTTGGTATTGAGAGTGTTAGAGGATGTGAGTCCCACAACGAATATTAGATATTTTTTCATCCTTAGTATACATTATAAATAAACACCAAGGCCTCCCTTACGAGCTATCTTAGGTATTGGGTCACTGCTCCATTTTAATAGGTTTCTTGAAATGTTGATATCAATAGTGTTATCATATTTAATTGGAACAAGAATAAAATTGAAACTATAAAATTTTTCAGGGTGTTTCATTAACACCTTATCACAACTCATTTGAGATGCAACACCTCAACCAAAAAAAGTCTCATAGATTTTTTTTCACTAAAAAACTAAATATTTGTCCAAGAAATGGCACGACTAAGAAATAATTTTCTTATTCAACTTACAACCTCAAAAGTCAGCATCTGAATTTAAATCAAATAAACACTGAAGGTTTTAGAAAAAATCAAATTATGATTTAAAGTACCTTTGAGATATCTTAAAATCATTTTGGTTTCATTTAAATGACATTTCATAGGATTTGACTAAAATGTCATCATTTAAATGACATTTCTTAGGATTAGACTAAAATCGAGTACAAAGGCAAACAAAAAACATGATATATGAACTGTTAGCAATAAAATATGATGTACTCCCAATCATTCTCGTATACAACTTTTTCTCCATTTATTTTCTAGTTTCAGCCAAATCAATTTTAAATTTGGAATTCAAAGGAGTAACTTATGATTTATAACTCTAAATAACAAACTTTTTTAAATTATCTTCACTGTATTTCTTTGATTTAATATAGTGAATCCTTTTGAAATATTTGAAATCAAATAATAAATTCAACTCATCATACTCATTTCAATTTTTTTTCAATAATCATAGAAAACCCATTATAGATAATTTGATTTGTGGAGCAAAAAAAAGTCATCCACATAAATATGAATAATTAAAATATCATTTGAAAAAAATTTCTAGAAAAAAGTACGGTCAACCTTACCCATACATCATCTACTAAAATAAAAGAACTTAACATTTTATGCTAAACTCTAGGTGATTGCTTAAGCACACATATATATCTTTAACAAGTTTAAAAAAATAATTTGAAAAATGAGGATTTTTAAAACTGGGAGGTGTTCAACAAAAATGTTATGGAAATATTGTGGAGTATAAGAATGTGAATAGAGAGATTTACATGGTTTAGAAAGAATCCGTACATTCACGGAGAGGTAGAATCGTTTCATTATTTTCAGGATTAAATTACAAATCATACACACTGAGTAAAAAAACTCTAGCTTGAAATGTACTAAATAAAGAAATGCGGTGTTTCAGTAATCCACATTACTATGACTCTAGATCCGCACAACATTCCATGCTGTAATAGGGCCCTAGTTTGTAAAGTCTACACTGTTACAGTACTTACTTGAGTTAGTAAATCCCACATTGTTACAGTACCCGCTGTTGATGTCTCTGCTTAGATTTAAGTGTCTGGATTAGTGTGAGATCATTGAGATGGGGAAGAGGTGAATCATTGATCCCGTTTTCTTTTTACAAATTGTTTCTTTTCAATTAAACCTATGTGGCTGGTTAAAGTCTCGATCCACTCTTCTTGTGTATCAACCTTAGCTCGAATAATGTTGTAGATACAAAGACACAAAACACAAGGATTTACAAGGTTCAATACAAATACTTACTCCTTATAATGTTGGTTGTTCTCCTCAACACAAATTCTCTACTATAATATTATTATCAATTACAATGGTCAATACAGAGTCGCATCGTATCTCTTCTTGTGTCTTAACCTTACCTCAAATAATGTTGTAGATACAAAGACACAAAACACAAGGATTTACAAGGTTCAATAAAAAGACTTACTCCTTATAGTGTTGGTTGTTCTCTCCAACAAAAATTCTCTACTATAATCTTATTATCAATTACAATGGTCAATACATAGTCACATCGTATCTCTCCTGAATCATCACAAGAGGTTATTTATACTGCATCCCACAGTGTTAACAAAATCCACACTGGCTGCTCCAGAATCCACACCAGAGTCTTCTGTTTTTGAATCACATGAGAGATTTCTCTTGCTGTCAGCTCCAACGGAGAGACTTCCTCCTTTCTTTAACTCTTGATCCGCTGCAGGATGATATGTTGATCTTCCTCCATGAGCTCACTGAACCTGACTTGCTTGTGTACTTGTTCAATAACCTTTGCAACTTGCTGGTCTTACTGAAATATCTCTGATCACCTGTATTTGATCATTTGCCTCAGTGCAATAATGATCGGGTTGATTATTCCTTCTGATGTAGAAGTATTGACCTCACTTAAATGTGTGCAAGTGGTGCACACAACTTCTTCAAGAATATTATATGCAAGAAATATCTTGCACAATGTCAACTCAACTCACCATCTTGAATTGTCAACTTTAATTCATGCATGCATGCAATGATGCATAGTGCATGAACAATACACATAACCCTTTATTATCCTCATTATTTTATGTGCCTTCTTAATTCAAATATTTAATCTCAAAACATCTCAGGGGTTTTCAATGGTGGTACGTAGGATGCGACATGCATGGATTGAATGCAAAGATTGTCTTCTTCCTCCTTATGACCAACTAGGGTTCACACGATCTATTTTCATTGACTTCGCGTAAGCCAAGCAAGGCTTGCAGGTTCTCCTTTGTGTGAAGAGATTACGTGATGATCAAGTGTTCTTCACAAAAGGGATTCACTTGATCAAGGCATTGTCCACGAGTTCCTTCGCATGACAAGAATTGTCTGCGGGTGATGCTTCACGAGACAAAGGTTTGTCCACGGGTTCCTCTCAAATGCCTTCACATAAGCAAGAGGTGTTTTAAGTAATTGCTTTGTGAGATATCCTTCATGTGATTTGATCACACAAACTATTCTCCTTTGCAAGAATGAATCATGTGAGAAATCACTGCCCTTGTGTGAAGGGCTAATGTAGATTCTCTATTTTTCAATGCGAGATCTCTCTCTCTCTCTCTATAGATTTCTCAATCTTGTAGCAATACAAACTCTCGACCCAACCTCAGTTTATATAGGCTAGTTTACACCGACTATCTCCAATTTTTAAGGTGAGTCGAGGACTTATTCAAAATCTCAAGGATCTTGGGATCTTGTTGAATGCTGAAGTTTTTGGCTTCTTGAACATCATGTGTTGTCGTGGTGATCATGTGATCGCATGATCACTTCACTTGATCATGTGGTACCTTGGTGCTTCATGTGATTTTCTTATACTTAATGAGATGTTGTTGTGGATAGTTGCTTGACAATCACTGAATGATTCATGCGATAATAGTTGTAAATGACAGGATCTTCTTGCGATCCAAGTTACGTTCTTTTTCATGCGACATCATCTCTCGATCGATTAATTACTTCGCGTAATTCAAAGAACATCACGCGATGTCGCGAGTGAATGTCATTTGTTCATGCGAAAAATTCATGCGATGTCACTGGTTCTTACGACGAATTCATGCGATGTCACTGGTTCTTACAATGAACAATTTGTCTTGTCAGCATGTCTTCATGTGATCACATGATCCATAGATCATCACATGATAACTCCATGCTATGACCACTCTTTCATGTGATAACATCGCTTATCACCAACTTAATCCTCACTATCTTGGATTGAACTTCATTTAGTCATGAAAACAAATTTTCATGATGTATCGATTGTGCTCGGATCATCAAGACATATAGATGGCAATCAAAACCTCATTTAGATCACTAGACAATCTGTGATGTACTTCGGCGCACGCAAACAGACCCTCAGGTGGTCATGGTTAAAGATGACAAATGGATTAATGAGATCAAACTAATTTGATGGTGGGTGTTATATTTGTATCCTTAAATGAGGGAGGAACAATATACATTCCTGAGTCCCACATCGAAGATCCAGTCATCTGTAATGCGCTTAATAAATGATTTGGTTCCGCTACCGACTTGAGATGGCAGTGGGGGATCAACACCTGCATACACATGCATTACACACCACATGGATCATGCCTCACCTACGTTGGTCCACTGATATCATGGCCTAACCTATGCTATGCGCCCTCACTTGGGCACTCATTCCTGTGGGCCTTATACACAGGTGAGCCTTATACATGGGCCTACTCACCTACTGCCATGTGGGAAACATGGATTGACTCTCCCACATAGTTGAGGTCCTCTTCCCATATACGTGGGAGGGATCAAGTTGGACCATGTGGTTTGTAATGGTTAGCCATCTTTTTTATTAAATTCCCATAAAAAATACTTCCTTTTTTTGCATGACAATCTTTAAATCCTCTTCTTTAAAATGTCGCATGCAATGTGTTCTCATTGACACAAAACTTTATCAATAAAGATCATATCATGAAATCATCACATTTAACTTGGAAAATTTCTCAAGCATGACATCCAATGCCATCAAGTGAATCCATAACAATTATCCAATAAAACTCACCAAACACATATTGAAACATCATTGACAAAAAATGCAACACTGGACCCAACATAGATTTGCTATAGTGCTTCTGAAATTTGGGAATGGTGGATTGATGTTTAGTATCGACCGCTAATATTTAGCCCAACTTCATCTAATACAATTCCAATGAAAAACTTCATCAATAATAAAAACATTTAGAGTTCATGTTTGAGATTGTCATGACCCGAATTCTTCAGGATGAGGGAAGAGATAACAAGATGTCAATACCTTCCTTCATCAAGATGAAGGAGAGATAATGACCCCCTGAGTCCCGCCTCCAATAGGCCCCGAGGTGGAGACTAGCACCAAGGGTAGCTAAACATTCACATTAGATGGGAGACATAACCCCCTTTTAAGTAAAAAATATCGGGAGATAAGATGGTAAATCCCAAACAACTCCAAATAACTTTATAGGAAAAGAAACTGAACAACCAACCCATGCATGTTTTAAACAAAATTTCTATAAAGTACAATGAAACCCAAGTATATTACCAACAACAAGGCTAAGTAGTAACACAACAACTATCCCAACGCTCGAGCTAGTAAGGTCCAGCATGGTCCTCAAAGTCCTCCTGGAAACCTGAAAACAATTTTTATATACGTAGGGTGAGCATACAAGTATACTCAGTAGGAAAATCCAAATCACTCATGCATAAGTTGGGGAAACATACTAATGTCCCTATTAGAAAACAATAGAACCTCCAAAGCACCTAATAAGGAACACTAACCACCCCAGCCTCACCAAGTCACACTCACCAGATATCTCAAGTCGAGTAAGGTAATAATATAATCACATCAATGATAGGGTACCCTGCACCACTTTCCACTGGTTAACTACTCAACCCTAATGGAGAACGTCCCGACGCTACCACTATTCCACAAGCCCCACTATCACAACCTACCCGCACACACCTGATCCACAAACCACATCCCATCCTTCTCACAGACACCTGGGCCACAACCACCACATCCTCCCACAGACACCTAGGCCACAACCACCACACATCTCGCCCAAAAACACCTAGGCCTCATCCTGAAGACACATGGGAAACAAAAAACCTCTCACACAATGAGTAACATAAATATGGTAATAAAACTCAAGCCATTATAGCCTGCCTGAAAAGGTTTGGGTGATAAATTCCTAGAAGAGGGAGTAGGAGAGCCAATAACCAGCAATCCATCCTCCCACGGACACGTTGGGAAAAAACCCTCCCCCATAACAATGGGGGTGTTTGGCACGTAATTCTCAATATGGGTGAGGTGCATATAGAAATCACAAGGAACTTACAAGTTTATACATATAGGTAAACAAACACTCAGCCTAACCTATGATTTCCCAAACAAACAACCAGCCATCACAAAACTTCCCTTACTACTACCCCTACATGCACAACCACATAAACAACCACACCCAAAACATAAACCCACCCCTTTCATTTAACCACTTATCATTATTAATTAAGAAGTTCACTTATTTCATTCCAGCACTACCTGGACAACTACCAACCACAACCATACCTAATACATTCAGCAGCACCACCCAATTGCAGTCCCACTGCACAACACTGTTCCACAACCATAACACAACCCATATGCAGTCCCACTGCTCTAAAAGTTTATCCATTCTCATTTTCCAAATGTTTATATAAATTTTACATATAAGTTCTTATCCTAGTGGTGTGTGTTGGAAAGTATTTGGGGAATTCCTATTGAGTTTATACTCACCCCCTTATTGGGAACTTTGGTGTGTTTGAATATGTCATCTATCAGGATACAAGGAAATGGAATATGTCTTATTTCTAAAGCAATGCATCTTGATATCATGGGCATGGAAGTTGGGGTTAGAGATTAGATATATTTTAGGTGGTACTAGGGATCGTGTCACATATTGACTTTTAGTTTTGTCTTTTGACTTTCCATGTTCATTGTCACTGTGATATTTTTTTTATGTTTGATTAATTTTGGGTTGTACTTCTTTATACTCATGTATCATATAGTGGTTTGGATGTTTATGTTGTATATAGTCAGGTTGTTACATTTTATAGAGAAAATCATCCCCTAATTATTTCCTAAGCCTTGGCATTTATTGTTGGACTTTAGTTTCTTGAGAATGTCACCTAAGGTTAGTAGCATCTCTGCCTCCTCTCAAGCTAATGAGTTAGGGTGAGTTGTTACAATATATATACAAAAAATTATTTTCCACAATTTTATATTTATAAATAATATACATAGTGTTTAAAAATACACAAAGTAAATATTCAATGTAAATAAACAACACATATATATGATAAATAAACACACACACACACACACATATATAAAAACATATAAATAATGAATATATAAATATATTTATTATTTATTATTTATTTTTATACATTTAGTTTTACTTTATATTATTATATATTTATAAATAATATATGCAGTGTTTAAAAAATATAGTCTATAAATTTGTAATGTATATAAATCATGTACATATATTTATATTTATCTTTAACTAGTACCCCACTCATGAATTTGCATAAAATTTAGTATAAACAAAGTTTATTACATCCCGAGAAAGTGTTATATATATTTGCATGGGACCTAGTAGCTTGTGTAGCAAATAAATGTAATGTTTTTTATAAAAAATATAGTCAAGTGCAATATAAAACAGGAAGAAAATGATAGAATGAATATTAAATAAATAAAATGTAAGAAATAACATTAAGTTTGTGCTATATATAGGGTTTTCCCGTAATTGAGACTTTACAGGCTAGGGAGACACACACAAATAGACACATATATATCAAATTCCACTTAGTCATTATTACCCCTCTTCATCTTCCTGGTGCCTTTTTCTTTGGTGAACTGTTTTGGGATCTCCTTAGAAGTTGAAGATCCATGGTTGAAATCAGCTACACCTTCATCTCTTTAAAAAAATATTTTTTCATCAAAATCAAGTTATAAATCTCTCTATAAATAATATATTAATAAACCAATGTTTAAGAGGTGATAGAGTAAAGAATAATATTTATATAGAAAATAAGTAAAAAAGTGTATGAACATAAGTAAATGTATTTTAGTTGATTAATTATATAATTTAATTATTGATTATTTAACTAAATATATTGAAAAAATGAAATTTTGAATATGGTAAATATAATTATGTGAAAATTTAGGAATCATGTGAAAAGGTTCTTTATAAATGAATATGTTTAATACTAATAATTTTCGATGTTTTTTATAGAATTTGAATGCAATTTCAAATAATATAAGCATATTTATGCATATAGGTATTTCTAAATTAATGTTTTTTTGGGTAATCATTATTTTAAGAATAAGAATAAGAAATGAAAACCCAAAAAAAATATGTTTCTATCATATATGTGGCTATGAAAAAGTAGAAATAGTGTTGAAAAATACATTGCATGCAACACAGTATATATGTATCAAAGTAAAAAATGTTACTCATGTTTTGGATGTTAATGAATGAACTATAAAATTTAGGTGTGTAGCGTAGAGGGGTGAATGAAATATGTCAGTAGCTATAGTGTTCCATGAAAATATCTAAGCTAGTGTAAATGAATATATAGATTAACTAATCCAAGCTCTGTAAATTATTTCAAGGCTTATTCTTGCTAAAAAATTATATTGGTGGAATAATATAGAGAAAGGATCAAAACATTTCAAAAATATAGGGTCAATGGGATATTTAAATACAAACCCTTTCAAATACAGATTTTGAGATCCTCAGTTAAGAGTGTATGTACATATTCATCTAAATATCATAGAAGAAAATGAAATACCTACAAGTAAAATCAATGACCTTATAATTGGCCTTAAAAAGTAATAGAATATTTAAAATCAATAACCATCAAACATAGAGAAAAAAAATGTAAGTAGAGATATCCTTAAAATCAATAACCTTATAATGAAATTACTACAAGTAAAAATCAATAACCTTCAAATGTAGAGAAAACAAATGAAATTGGAGGCAGTGGAAGTAGATGTATGTAGAGGTGAATGTGGGAGGTGAAGTTAATAGGTGGTCTTCCGATGATACCTTGAGAGATTTGTAGGGAAGGTGGTGGGTGGAGGCAGAGGTGGAGGTAGAGGTAGAGGAGGAGTAGGAGGAGGAGGAGGAGGAGGGTGGAATGGGAGATAGAGGTGGAGATAGGGATGGTAGGTGGATCCAAAGAAACTAAATTTATATTTGAAAAATAATAATAATATGTTAGGGAGAATAAACTATAAAGTTTAAATTAACATTCTTATAAGAATTAGAAAAATGTATAGGTACGTATCAAAATATATATTCAGAATATATATTAGAAATTTATATCAGAATATATGTATTTAATATATATATATATATATATAAAGATAAATTCTAAATATGTATTTTAAATATATTCACAATATATTTGTGTGTGTGTGTGTGTGTTTTCAGAAAATAGTGGCTAGATATTAGTAGTAAAACACAAGCTGTAAATAAGTGGAAAAATACTACCACTCTTAAAAAATCAAAATATTACCCTTTAAATTGTTAACAAATGCAACAAATCTTGTACTTATAATAAGAAATAAATTGAATAAAGTCATGTTAACATTTAAAAAAATGGGCACAAAATTAAGATTAATATTAGATAAAGATGAATAGACATGTGTTATTCTTAGGTTTTTCACAAGAACATGCATCATCACTCCACCAGACTCAAGGATTACAGGTTCAAGTCCACTGCAAAATAACATCATATGTGATCTTCTCATTCATCATCAAATCTATATTCATGTACCTCCACAAAATTGGGTCATTATTTCCTATAGAATTTATTGATTTATGAACCTATGAAGAGTAGTTACATAATTATTAGAACATGCCACTATGATATTTCCCTGTTAAGTGAAAAAAATTCATTGTTAAAAAAACAGAAATTAAATCATTTACAAAAGGATCACTTATAAGAGTTCTATACATAAACAATTTATTGAATTAAAGAAACATTTGATTATGATATAAATGGTAATACTAATGTGATTAAAAATAATAGATAATGATCAGTGAAAAGGATAGATAATGATTAAAAACAAATATTAATATCTAAAAAAATTTTGTTCTAAAATAATTTAAAACAAATTGAAATATCTAATGGAACTCATATTTTTTTAGATGATTTTTCCAATTACTTATAAGATAATGTGAGGTTTTAAAATCTAAATTGGTTTTTATGATATCTATTTTGAAAAGGGTATGTTCATATATGTGATGGTATGCTAAATAGTTTTATATTCTTCAATTTAAAAGTCAGTATGTATAGAATGGAATATAAAAAATGATAACAAAGAAGTAAATTAATGTGAAGTTTTAAACACTTTAATGGTTTTCATGATATGAAATTTTAAAAACTTGAAATCCAAAATCAAAACCATTCAAGTATCCATACATCTCACTGGTGTGGGCATGAAATAGTGAGAAAAATCAAACTGCATGAAATTTGGATGAACCGACATTTTACTAGTTTTCATGATATGAAATTTGAAAAACTTGAAACCCATAATTAAAACCTTTAAAGTATCCATAAATATCACTGGCGTGGGCATGAAAGAGTGATAACAATTTCAAAATTAAACTTTATAAGTTTTGGATGAACTATTGCATCTTTGGCCACATAACCACACATTGAGTGATCAACAAGTATTATACTATATTTTTTTAAAATAAACAATTTAGAATTAAAAATGTATACAATGGGATATGAAAATGTTAAAAAAATGTGTAAATAAACTTTTAGTTTTGAAAATTGCATTGGTCTTCAAGATATCATTTTTGAAAACTACATGTTTATAATAGAAAATAAATGTGCAGTTAAATCTACAATTTTGGTTTTGAAAAATGGTGAATAACTGCAAGGAGTGAATTAAAAACCATGAAGTGATGTACGAGAGTTTCTTGCCTGAACACCAGTTGTGAACATATGCAACAACCTTTATAGTTCAATGAGTATAGGAATTCCTCACCTGAAATTAATACAAATCACTGGTTTATAACTAGAATTGTGCAAAGAAAAGTCACAACATCGCTGACCATTGACGGTTTTATATCTCATCTTTACATAAATTATGTGCAACGCTCATACATCTATAAATAAAATAAAATTATATGATAAGGGATCCTATAAATGATAAAATTTTCAATAGATGTCAATATTACCTCACATTAAAAACAGCATGTACACTATCAGAGCCACTTCCTCAATAATGACAATGAGAAACATATAAATAAACCTCTCATTATTCAAATGTTAAAAGGAATAGTAGTTTAGAGGATGATTAAAAATCATTTTAATTTAAAATTTAATGATATTCATTCCCCATCGATTACAGTTTTATGGCCAATCTAAAACATATTTGAACAAAGTGAATTAGGTCCAACAGAAGCCATACAATTTTGTGTCAATACATTCACTTCTATAAAATTATCCCATAAATATTTCATACTTAATGAGAGAATTTGTCTCTCACCGACCAACGTTCTACATTAAGAAAGGATCAGTGTGAGTGTGTGGAGTAATACCTTATAGTCCATCGAGCTCACTTATCATTCAACCTTGTATTGGCAAAAATTGTACTAACTTACAATAAATTTTGGATAAGTGGAGTTTATTGTATTTAAAAAACACTTAAAATTTAAATTGATAAGAAAATAAAAAAAAATAATAGATATTATTTCCAATAAACAATAAATAAACACTAAAAAATGCTTTTATTGTTTCTTTAACAAACTTTATTTAAAACTATTTATCCTACAAATTACTTGTGGTAATTATTTTGATAAAACATATAATGGTGTTTTGTTTTTAAAAAAACACTTATTCTAAAGCTCTTAACCGGAAGCACAAAAAAGAAGTGAGCTAATAGAGGGTAGAGTTGTCATCTGTGGAAATTGATGGAGGAAGAGGAAAATAAATTTATTATGTATGTATGTGCATGTTTATTTAATCTATTTTGATCTATAAAGAGTGAAAATCTAGTTTCAATGATATAAATAAAAGGAAAATATAAAAAATAAACCTTTTAGAATGTTACAGCCTAGGTTTTAGCAATAGCCCATGCATTTAAAAAGGGACAATCCTTCCTGTTGTGATCTATGAAAGCACAAAGTCTACTTTAGTTAAAAGAAAAAAGATATATGAAATAAAATATAAGGATAAAAGGAAATAAAATACAGGTAAAAAAAATAAAATATATAAGATACAAAATAACTATATATATTTGAAAAATAATAATGATAATAATGATAATATGAACATGTTTGATATATATGGAAATGAAGTTAAAAAAATTATATACAAGGGGGAAATGAAATAAAATACAGGTAAATGAATATACAAAAAATACATATAGGGAACAAACATGAGTAAATATTTAAACAAAAATATAATTTCAATACATAGATGGTCAATATTATAACAATAAACTTGTAGTGAACAAATAAATATAAGAAATTTCATACACTGGACATTTTGAGACTATTTAAAGAAGAAGAATACAACACATGAAGATTCAATAATTAAACAAATAATAATGTAATGAACATTAAAAAAATTATCGACATTAAACTTTAAGTTCAAGTTAAGACATATAAAATTAAAATAAATCAGCATTAGTAATGTAAAGAGGGATGTAAGTCTCATTTTTTTGAAGAATTTGGTCACTGTAATAGGAAATAGTGGGAAAAATCTGTAGTATAAGAAAAAAATAGTAAATAAATATAGTAAAAAAATAAGAGAAATTACGAAATCAAAAAACTTAAATTTGAAACAATAAACGGTCAATATTGTAAAAATGAACACATATAAATCATAATAAGGAATAGAGCTCGGTATGGAAGAAAGAATAAAAGAAAAAAAGAAAAAAAAAGGAAAGATACTCCTTTAAACACATGCTAACCAAGAATAAAATATGTTATAAGACCAACCCTTGTTTCTCATTTGATTGTCTTAATTTCATAGCAATATAACTGACAATAAAATTATCTTAATTGTTTTAAATACTATTTCACAAATTCAAGGGTGTCTATATGCTAAAAAGGGAGGATGAGGACACCATGAACAAAGTGTAAATTCAAAGATCAGGGTTTGTGGATAAAAAAATATAGATAACACAAATACAAGAGAATACAAATTTCAAATTACACATATTTCATATTTTACATGGATTCCAGATTACACATACAATATAAAGTTTTTTACATATATTATATACATTATAGAAATATTCCAAATTACAAAGGTTATAAAAATAACCTAAAAAGAAATATTATGTATAGCTAGATGAATTAATCTCATGTTTGGCATAATTCATCAGGTAATTTTTTATTCTTTCAGAAATAATAAACCTTATGCAACCATATGCGATAGAAACCACAATGAAGGGTACATAAAAAGAGAAGAAAAGAAAATACTGATGAATGAGATATCACACAACTATTACATGTATAGAAGGAATTGACTTACAGTGAGTCATTGAGGAGGTATATGTCACTAATTTCATAAATATTTTGACAAAGTAGAAGATGGTTATTGTAGGGTTTTAGAAATCTGTGTCGATGATGCCTTGAAAATCCAGTTGTCTTTCGATGATGTCTTATAGAAGAGATTTGATAGATGATGTCTTGCGATGATAAAGGGAGTATTCATAGGAAACTCAATTGTGTTCGAAACAGTTCCATTGAAAGAGAAGTGGTATTTTTGGAGGAAAATGAAATGGAAAATACGAGTCCTTTTCAATATATTTGATATTTTAGGAGGAAGGGGAATCAAAGAATTATGAAGGATGTTGAAAATGGGGGATGCATTCAATGTGAATACAGAATTGATATTTAGGTAGGAAAATAAAGAGGGTGATGTGAGGGTATTTGGAGAGGCGGAGAGGTGGGAATGTAAAGATAAATTCTTTCATGGAGCTGAATGACATGTCCTTTAGTATAGATAATGGATATTAAGTTTTTTCTTTTAAAACTAATAATAATATATACTTGTTTTTAAATCAAACAATAAAAAATATAATTTTTTAATTTAAGACGTTATAAATAACAAACCCCACTCCACCACCTAAAATATAAAACTTTTCCAGCCATGTAACGTCCAATGTCACCATCTGATTTAACCAGACGATATTTTTATGTTAAGGTGTGAAAATTATAGTCTCATTTTGGCCCCTTAAACTAACCCTTAGGTTTTTTATTGGATGAGTTTCATGTGACTAATTACTTTTCTAGCCCTTTGGTGGGTCATGGGGTTTGAAAATGAAATCAGTCAGCCAGTCAAAAAATATTGGTGGTTGAATCCCTCGATGAACACTTCAGAAAAACCCTTCGTCGAACACTTCAGAAAAACCATCATTAAATCCCTCAGTTAACCATTTGGAAAACCTTTTGACAAATCCCTCAGTGAACCCCTCAGCCAACCTTTTGATGAACCCTTCGGTGAAGTCCTCGGTGAATCCCTCAGCGAACCCTTTGGTGAACCTTTCGGTGTACCCATCGGTGATGGATATCAGAGCGATTTAGTATTAGTTTTCTATAGACAATGATGAAATATGACAGTGGTTTATGCAATTTCTATTTTTAAATTTCTTTATTATTTATTATAGTGATTGAGATAGAGTCTTATTTTTTTATTTTTTTATTTATAAATTTTTGGAGCTATAGAGATAGAGATATTAATATTGTCTCAGTTTTTATTTGTGTGTGTGGGCTATTGGGACTCTAAATATGATGATTTGGTTTTTTTGTACTGAGATGTTCAACTAGAAATTTTTAGTTTAAGTTTCCTTTATTTTCTAGTAATCGCAAGAATGGGAAATTTTAATGGAAATTCCAATTAATTTACACTATGAATTTCAATTAGAAATTTCCACCATCATCCAATTGATTTGTAGTGTGAATTTACACTTCCATTTTTTAGTTTCAATTCCCACCGGTAATTTCCATTTATAGTGGTAATTTTCCATTATCATTTAACATTGATTTTTTTAAATTTATTTAAATAACTAACAGTTTGTATTGGGATTTTCCATTTGGTTAGAATTGATAAATTTTTAAGTGACTGTTGTACCTTTTGAGTATTTGAAACAGTGGAAATCATTGATTGACATTTCTAAAGTGGGTTTTCACTCGTAAATTTTAGTGTCATTTGTTTTCCAATGGGAATTTTTCTTAAAATATCTATTTGGAGTTTTCACTAGGAATTTCTAGTAGGAATTTTTAGTATGGATTTCTAGTTGGTATTTTCCCTAAAAATTTCCATTAGTAACTTCCAACGGAAATTTTGGATTTCATACAATAGAACCGATTTGTAATTATAAATTGATTCAAAGTTTAAATTTCATTTGAAAATTTGAAGTTCAATTTAGAAGTTGAATACAATTTAAAATTTCCTCTGATAGTTTCCATTGTGGATTACCAATGGAAATTTCATATAGGTATTCCTACTGAGAATTTCTATTCACTGATAATTATTATTGGGAATTGGCAGTGAGAATTGTGACTAGGGATTTTTAGTTGTAATTTTCCACTAGTGATTCTCATTAGAAATTTCAACTATACATTCCTACTCAAAAAAATTATGCAATAGTAATTTTCATTTTATATTTCCCCTAGGAATACCAACTAAAATTTCAAATTGATTACAACTAGAAATTTCCATTGGAAATTTTCAAATGATTCCAAAAAGAGATTTTTAATTTTTAATTGATTGTTTTTCATATGTCAATTTCCAATTGAAGTTTTCAATTCACTATGATTATAAATTTAAATACTGGAAATTTCCGAACAGGGTTTTTTAGTTGAAATTCACACTGTTAATCCCTACTTGAAATTACAGAGTGCAAAGTATCAATGTAAATTCCAGTTTCCATTCCTAGTGGTAATTCTAGCAAAAATTCATGGGGGAAATTCTCAATGGAAATTCACAGTTAAATTCAATTATAAATTCCAGCTAGTAAAAAATTATTTTAAATCAATTGAAAATTTCCACTGAAAATTCCTAGTGTAAATTCCCAATGGAGAGTTACACTAGAAAATATTAGTGGAAATTTCCATTGTAAATTCTGAGTATAAAATCTCAGTGTAATCCCCAGTGTAAATTCCCAGTGAAATTCAATTATAATTTCTAACTATATAACAATTTATAATTTAATTGGTTGAAATTTTCCATTGAGAATTCCCAGTGGAAATTCCACATGCAAATCTCACTGAAAATTCATAGTGGAAATTCCCACTGGAAAATGTCACTAGAAATCCCATTGAAAATTCCCAGTGGAAATACTCGATGGAAAATCTCAGTGTAAAGTCCCAGTGTAAATTCCTAGTGTGAATTCCTAGTGTAATTCAATTATAATTTTTAACTATAGAACAATTTATATAATCAGTTTAAAATTCCCACTGATAATGCCCAGTGAAAATTCCCAATGGAAATTCCCAGTGGAAATCCTAGTGGATATTCCTAGTGGAATTCAATTAGAATTTCCAACAACATAACAATTTTTTTGAACCAATTTAAGATTTACATTGGGAATTTCTAGTGGGATTTCCACTATAAATTCCACTGGTCATTCTCATTGTAAATTTTGAGCTCAATTATAATTTCTAACTACATAACATTTTTTTGAACCAATTGTAAATTTCCACTGGGAAATTCTATTGATAATTTCCACTAGGCATTATCAGTGTAAATTTTCAACTCAATTATAATTTTTGACTAGATAATAATTTTTTAAACCAATTGAAAATTTACACTAGAAATTTCCACTGGGAATTTTCAGTGGGATTTTCATTGGGAATATACACCAATAATTCTTAGTGTAAATTTTCAACTCAATTATAATTTACAACTACATAAAAAAAAAATTTGAACCAATTAAAAATTTCCACTGAGAATTTTCACTGGGTTTTCCAATGGGAATTTCCACTGGTAATTTCTGGAGTAAATTTTCAATGGATTTTGTAAATTATTCACTAGTTTTAAATTATAATTGAAATCCGTTGGGAATTTCCACTGAGACTTTCCACTAAGAATTTTTGCTGGGACTTTCGAATGGAAATTTTCACTAGGAATTTCCAATGTAAATTTCCACTAGGATTTCCACTGGTAATTTACAGTATTCTGGTGGGATTTATACAGGGAATTTTTAGTTTTCCATTGATTTAAAAGTACCAATTCAAATTCATGTGGCATTTTTCTTATTGGAATATCCATTGGGATTTCCCTATTTTTACTTATTTTTATTATGTTATCATTCAAATTAAAGATGCTAATTTGATATACATACTATTTTTTTATGATAGAAGAAGTTGCCACATCAACTACCGTCCATTACAGGTCTTTGATGATTGGGTTGTAGAAAATATTTCATGATATTAGTCAAAATATTACTGATAATCACATCAAATTTCTTCAAAGGATGCCATTTTGGTAGTTGTTTAAAGCATTTATTAATAACACAATGTCATTTAATGATTGTAAAAAAATGATAAATCTATTTTATTTTTACTAAAAAGTTAGAACATTGATTTAAAAATGTTTTACATAGCAGGAAGGATGATGAAGTTAACAATCATTGACATCTTCTATATATTTGGTATTAAGGATGGTGGCATACCTTTGTCTGCTACCTATACATTACGGCCAAATAGTTCAGCACTTTTGAGGAGGAGGTTTATCCATGTTCATTGATTATTATCATAGGGCATGTTACATAGATCCATTATTGAAACTATTGAAGCCAGTAAAGAGAAATATTTCTATGATGTGGTATGTTTTCTTTGCCTTTTTGCATGCACGAAATTATTTTTTCCCACATCTGGTTCCTATATGGGTTGGAATTTTGTCACATATTTTGAAGACATCTCAAAAGTGAAGAGCTATTCTTGATCTACTGGTATTCATGACCAGTTGATTACATTGGTGAAAAAAAATACACCATCCATTTAAAAGTTGTAGGTTCTATTGTCAGTTTATTGGTAAGGTCTTAAAAATTATTTAACTATGATTTTTTTTCTAAGTTATTTGATTTATTACTACCAATAATAACTATTACAGTATTGGTATGCTAAAAATTCTGGGGATGTGCAACAAAAAAGAGAGGGTGCACCATTATTTGTTAGGTGAAGTTTATAGGATGTTGTTGCTTCTCTACAAGAAATTACCAATGTACTATTGATATAATATGTTTTCAAACAGTCCTTTATTTTCAAATTAATTTCTAACATCTATAATTATGTTTCCACTATTTCATATAGACGCCAATCATGATAAGATATAACTACATGATGCAATCAAGTCCTTATGAGGTTAAACAACTTGTTCAGCTAATTATTGATGAAAAAAACCTTTATTTAGTATCAAAGGATAGGCGGTAGTACTTTCAAATGAGGAGATTGCGGGCTGCTATATGGAGAATGTCAAACTTAATAAAAAGATCAAGAGACTAGAGGCTAAATTAAAATTTAAGAATAGAAAAATTATTATTTTTAGAGAAAGACTAAAGATCTAGGAGAAGGAAGAGATGAAATTAGTTTCTAGTGAGGAGAAAGGTAGTGTTTTAGAGGATATTGAGATTTAATAAATTCAAAAAGAAAAATATACAACTTCAACTGCTACTATCGAGGGAATCACACATGAAATTCTTGGAAATGACATGAGGGAAACTAATAATATAGAGGTAAGTGAGGGAGAGGAATATTTCAATGAAGAATTAAGTAAGGAAGAACCAAAAGGTCCTAAGCAGTCCAGTGCAGTTGCTTCTTCCACAATACATTGAAATATAGTTTGCTAATTGATTTTTTTTCAAAAATATTATTTAGAAGATGTGATCAGCTGAAATAGTGAAAAAAATAAAAAGAAAAGTAAATGAGATATGACAATTGAAAATACATTGTAGTAAGGAGATGCCACTTTGGATTGTGGTGTCATCATTTGTTATGTAATGGAATGTTTGGAAATAGGAGTTGCAGTCACTACTGGAAAAATGACTTATACCCACAGTTCAAAACTGTGGGTATAGCCCCCAAAACCATGGGTATAGCCTATACCCATGGTTTTGGGAACCATGGGAAACTGAGGCATCGGGATAGGTCCCCAGCCTATACCCACTGTAAACTGTGGGTAAAGATTTATTACCACCGTGTCAAATCCAAATTTTTCCCCGCCACGCTGTCAAATTCTTATACCCACGGTTTTCAAATCGTGGGTATAAATTGTACAAAAAATGCAGTTGCTGGAATAGAACTCGCAACCTGAATTGTAGATTTAAGACGCCTCACCACTCACTCTACGCTGCTTATATGTATATATATCTATATTTCACAAAATATATTATTTCACACCCATATTAGAAAAAAAGGACCTTGCAAGTTTTGATCCCATGACCTCGTATACCATTTTCCAATGACAAACCAACCCAGCAAACTCACTTATATTATTATATATCTATATTTATTTTAATATAATAATATTTCTCCCAGTATTAGAAAAAAAAGCGGTTAGCAGGATTTGATCCCACGACCATGTAGAACATCAAATAGCGCCTCGCCAACTCATCCATGAAACTTTTGTTGTTATTTATTTGTATTTATTTATATATATTAATCTAAACCGTGGGTATTGGAGGTAAACTCGTGGGTATAGGTTTTCCTGACAATTTTTTTTTTGTGTCCTGCAAATTTTTTTTTCTTTCCATAACGCGGTAAAGTTATACCCTCGGTTTTATAAAATCATGGGTATAGGTCTTTGAAAAAAAAGTTATACTCATGGTTTTGCCAAAACTGTAGGTATAGGTCGTAAAAAAAATCTTATGCCCAAGGTTTTGACCAAAACCGTGGGTATAGCTATTTTTTTCCCACAGTTTTGGAAAACCATGGGTACTGGTCTTCAAAAAAACTTATACCCACGGTTTGGCCCAAAACTATCGGTATAGGTGACCTATACCCACAATTTTGGAAAACTGTGGGTATATGTTCCCATAGTACCCCTATACCCACGGTTTTCAAAAATTGTGGGTATAGGTCAATTTTCCAGTAGTGAGTACCAGATCATTTGACTGAAAAGGAAGTTAATGACTAACAATTTTTTATGGTTCATTATTTCCTAAATGATCCTATAAGGACAATGTCGGAGATGAATGCTGGGAGTAGGAAGTATTTGGTGGCTACAAGAAATATTGAAGATAGTTAAATTGATCATTCACTGAAATAGAAATTTGGATGTTGTGTACCAAACTTAAATAATATGATTTATTATGATGTTTTAGGTGGTTGGAAGATTGGGGGTGGAAACAGATATTCTGTGATGTGGATAAACATATTGATGTAATTTGTGTGATTTTTTTATAGCTTGTAGACTGTAATTTGTCCTATCTGTCTCCATTGTCAGTTCTTTGAATCAATTGGAAATTTCTGGTACATAGAAATTTCCATTGGGAATTTCCATTAGAAATTTCTAGTGGAAACTTCCACTGTAAACTCTGAATCAAAATTTCCACTTTGATTTTAATCATTTGGGTGGGTGGTAGATAGGTGTGGTGATAAAGATAATATTTTAATTATTTTTCATGTGTGTTTCAATTATTTAACCCCTTACAATTAATCAATTTGAGCATATTTGTATCATTTATTGTTTTGGTGAATTATGGGCTTAATCGTGGAAATTGGTTAATTCTGGAAATTTAGCGGTTTTGTGTAGATTCTGTATTTCAGGAATATATTTTAAATTTTTTATCCAAATTGTATGATTCCTTTTTTTTTAGGATTTCTATTATCATGGAATTCAACTTTTTCGGCTGGACCTTGATCCAATTTGGCACACAATGTCCCAGAACAATTCAACAATTGGAAAAAGTTTTTTGGCTGACAGAATATGCCCCACCATAATTAATGAAGTATATCTTGGGCTACACATGTCTAAATGAGGTTATTCCAGCTGGAAAATAAATATAACTTCACGCACCATGTTCAAAATAAATTTCATGAAGAAATTAGATCATTTAAGCATCCATTGAATGCGGAAAGAGAGAGGAAGTTGAAGAGTCACCTCAGTAAGAAAAACATGTCATTAGTAATTCAAGGATACATTTTGTGAAACTTGTCCAAATTCACTGATATTTTTAGGAATAATTCACAAGACATAGGGGAATAACATTTATGAAGACTCCTTACTGATATTCAATCATTTAATATGCCAATCGGACTCAAAATTTCAATGGAGTAATTTTGGAGGGAAATTCTCAACTCCAAAATTCTATAAATAAGAGTGTTCACTTCCATTAAAAGGGGTTGAATAAGGTGCATGAGGTGTTGTGATGGAGGATTGAGTTCTTTATATTCTTTATATTTTCCATTTTCTCTTTTCTTTGTTTCATTATGCTCTCTTCTTCCCCTTTCAACTCTAATACCCATCACATGGAGGGGTAAAACCTTTGAGTGATCAGGGAAGGGGGAGTTTCACTTTTGTAATGTTGGAGTTTTGTGCTTAAATGTAAAACCCTATTTTTATTTTGAATAACATCTATTATCAATGTTTCCCAATTATCTTAATGCGATCATGTTTTGGGTTTGGTTTATTCATTGTTGATAGCTTTAGTTAAAGACTTTTAATCTCCCTCCGCCTAGTGCAATTTGTCTCGATCGAGCATATTGTGATAGGTGGTGAGTGTCCAGAGATCGTTGGCACGTGTGCAGAACTAGTAAAAAAATTTATAGAGTTCTAAGTATCAACAATTCCCAATCGATACTTTCCTTAAATTTTTAGGGATTTTTTATGAACTTCCATGCACATAGGAGTGAGTTCTATTTGTTTATTTAACCAAGGGTGATTGATAACTCAGTCGAGGAGTCTTTCATTTGTCATTAAAAACTAATATAGAGAATATGATCTTTATAACTATAATAAAATTTCAAAGTTGATCCTACCCTGACCCCATCACTCTCTTCATCCATTAGTATTCAACCTTTCTTTTTATTGCTTGCTTTATTTTTAAACTCAAACAATTTCAAAAACAACCTTTTCTTCTTTCTTAAATTTAAGTGACAAACATAATTGTTGTGCACTCCTCTCTAGAGACAACCTTATTTAACCACTCTACTACATTTTAACTTAAGTTATTTTTTTTATCACACCCCACAACTGGCACGTTTCAAAACTTGGCGCCATTGTCGGGGAGGTTGTGCCAACAATCCATTTGTAAATAATTGTCTCATTTAAAATTAAAAAAAACATTAAAAAATATTTTTCCATGATTTTTTTCAAATGATTTTTTCTTTAATTCATGGAACAATTACCCATGAGTTAAAGAACTAATTATTAACTCACCTTGGTCTATAGAGGATAGTGTTTCTCTTTTTTCTAAATAGATTAGGGGAGCTCGAATCCAAATCAACAAGGAGGATGAATTCAAGGATCTCATTCAAGACCTTAAATCAAACCTTGAATACTTAGTATTGGAGGGATTGGACAGAGAATTAGTTGAACTCTAGGAGTATTTTCCAGAATTTTTTCATGAAATGGTCGAGGTGCAATAAGAAGAGTAAACTCAAACAAAAGATCAGTTGTAAGGAATTCAAGAAGAAATACAGGACATGGAAAGAAAAATGGAATGGATAATTGAATATGTTCACGCATCCTAAAAGAAACCTGAACCTAAACTTGAGCCATTAATGGAAGTGGATTCCCTACTCATCCTTGATGTTGAAGAACCTGGGGAGACCATGATGGAATTAAAATAATATTCATTTGTCCCTTCTCAACCATTGCTGAAGAAGATTAATGATGAATATTTTCCTTATGAAGTATGTACGAGAGATCAACAAGATCTGGATGACTTCTGGAACAAGTGTGAGGAACTAATTGATTCCCTTATTCCTCATAATGTAGAAGATCCAACATCATTTAATGAAAAAAACACCAACAATATGTAATTTCAAGAGAATATTGAGGTGTTTGACTTCCTACCTCAAGCTAGTGAAATTCAACTCCAAGAGGAACTTCCATTGAAGAAGTAATTGAAGCCAAGAAAACTCGGGGATATGATCTTTTCCTAAGATCATTGTATTCTAATTTTACTGAAAATGAATTTAGTATCACCTCCCCTTGCTTTTTAGAATTGTACAACTCATGTATTGCCTTGGTGGATGAGGAATAAAAAGATGATGCACCCGATGAAGAACATATGGAGCTCCCCAAACATGTTGATCATTTATTGGAGGGAGTTCAAGAGGAAATCCAAGTGGATTTGGCTAAGGAAAAAGAGATGAAAGATGGTTAATTTGGAAGGTATGAATATGATATTGATACTTCATTAATTAACTTTTTTTCAAATAGAACTATATTGTGAATTTTCCTTTGATTTTTCCAATGATGCAGCATACCTTCAGAAATCATTGGAGAATGAAGAGGAGACTGTGAAATTGGAAACCAAGAAAGATGAGGACTCATTCTTTATCCTACCCCCACCAAGAAAGTTGTATTTTATTTTTCTAGGGGTGAATTTGGTGTACTATACACATGGTTCCCTCAACAAAAAGGATGAATCACATGACTTAAAGAAGAATTTTTTTTGGTTCATCACAAAGAAACTCAGCCCACCTTCAGATTGGGGATAACCGATTAGAACTGCCCATCTGGAGGCAGTCAAAACTCAGGTCCCACTTGGGGGATTAAACCAAGATCTATCCTTCTTTTCTCATCCTATTTCTATTTTCATTTTTTTCAATATATGTCTTAGGTTTTATTTTGTTATTTTTTGTAGGTTTTTAGTGTGCAACACTTAGGAGCTTAACTCAATATTTCACTTCTAATAAGTCAGGTTGTACCTCTCCTTTACACTTTCTTATTGTTGTGATTCATTTTAAAATTATCTTACATGTTAAATACACTTGAATGCATTGAGGACACCGAATCATTTAAGTGGGGGGAGGGAACCTTTGTAGTTTAGGATTTTCATTTTTTGTGTGTTTTTCAAAAAAAAACTAAAAAATTTTGTGTTTTCAAATTTTTGTGTGTTTATTTTTCAGTTTTTTGTGTGTTTTTGAAAATTTTGAGCTGAAAATATTATCATTTCCATTTTTTAAACCCATGTCATTGAGTGAACCAATTTCTTCTATGAATATAAGCTTAAATTAATGTTGAAAATGATTTTGTTTCAAGTTCAATTCATTGGGATTTTCATGAAAAGTACTCTGATTTTTAAATCTCATGCCACATCTCACTTTCTTTGTATTTGAAATCACTTTCCCATGAGGCTTCTGAACCATTGTTATATTCTTTTCATTCACCTCGCTTCTTGATAGAACCATATCGTGCTTGTCTTAACCATAATTTGATTTATTCCTTTCAAAACTTGAGGGTTTTTGGGTACATATGTTTTAAATGATTGAGGAATTTCTTTGTTTTAAAGCCTCCTTTTCAAGATAATCCCTTTAATTATGGACTACCCTGTACATTTAATCCTTGTATCCCATAGAATCCATGAACATCATGTTAGGTTAGCCACATTACAAGCCAATTTTCCCTATCCAACCTGCTCTTAAAATGAAATTGCATGATCTAGTTGAACTTAAGTGTAGGAGAAGTTGTCTTGTGTTATGCTACCTCATTTGGTGAAACTTTGGGTGGAAATCAAATTTTGAAGAGATGTGTGTGCTGATGAAAAATCATTCTATTGAAATCTGTTCTTTTTCTAGAGCTTTCATGATAAGAGAAGTTGTGCCTTTTTAGATCTTCTAATGGAGGAAGAATGTTGTTCCTTTTCTAGAGCTTTAAAGAAAAATCATATTTAAGAAGATTGAAATGTTTGTTTATGAAATGATGATATGTTTGAACATTTCTTGAGATGTCATGATGATGGAGCTGAATTTCTACTAAGGGTAGTGAGGAGGACACCATACTTGAATGAAAAATTAGAATTGTGCAATTTTGCTTCAAAAAGAGCCAAGCCCTCCTCATTCTGCCTTAGAATTTTTCACATTAAAATCCTACCAACCAAAAGCCACAGAACAACCTTGAAAATTATTCATGATAAAAACATGTCCTTGACTCACATTGGGTGTAGAAGTAGGAGTTTTTCAAACCTATGGTGACCCTTTCATTGGTTTGGATGAGAAAAACTTTGTTGAAAATTGATATTTGTGAGATGAGAGAAAATTCATGTGAGGTGGGTGTCTTATGTGCACGGGAGGAGAAATGAAGAATAAAAATATTGAATTATCTGATTTGAGAACTTGGAATAATGGTTATTGATGAGGCATGATAACTTTTATTTCTTGGTATAGAATTAGTGGATCTCATTGGCATGTGTTTTCAATTTGCTTTGATTTAATTTTGATTTTGACATGTTCGGGGGTCCAAGTTCTAAGTGTGGGGGAATTGATAGAGATTATTTTCATTATTTTTCATATGTTTTTCAATTATTTAACCCCTTATAATTAATAAAATTGAGCAGATTTGTATCATTTTAGTGTTTTGGCGAATTATGGGCTTAATTGTGGAAATTGGTTAATTCTGAAAATTTAGCAGTTTTGTGTAGCTTCTGTATTTAGAGAATATCTTTTAAATTTTTTATCCAAATTATATGATTCCTTTTTTAGGATTTATATTCTCATGGTATTCAACTTTTTCTTCTGGACCTTGATCCAATTCGGCACACAATGGCTCATAACAATTCAACAATTGGAAAAAGTTTTATGGCCGACAGAATGGACCCCACCATAATTAATGGAGTATATATCAGGATATACATATCTAAATGATTTGATTATAGCTGGAAAATAAATAAGACTTTGTGAATCATGTTAACAATAAATTTCATGAATAAATTCGGTCATTAAAGCATCCATTTAATGCGGACAAAAAGAGGAAGTTAAAGAGTCACCTCAGGCAGAAAAATATGTCATTAGTAATTCAAGGATAACTTTTGTGACACTTTTCAAACTTTTCTGAGATTTTGATGAAGTATTCACAAGACATATAGGAACAACATTTATGAATACTCATTCACTAGATTCGGCCATTTAATATGCCAACCGGACTCAATCTTTCAGTGGAGTAATTTTAGAGGGAAATTATCAACTCCAAAAGTCTATAAATAAGAGTGTTCACTTCCATTCAAAGGGGTTGAAGAAGGTGCATGAGGTGTTGTGTTGGAGGATTGAGTTCTTTATGTTATTTATATTTTATATTTTATATTTTATTTGTTTCATTATGCTATCTTCTTCCCTTTTCAACTCTAATACCCCTCACATGGAGGGGTAAAACCTTTAAGTGATCGGGGAAGGGGGAGTTTCACTTTTGTAATGTTAGAGTTTTGTGCTTAAATGTAAAACCCTATTTTTCTTTTGAATGAAATATATTATTAGTGTTTCCCAATTATCTTAATGTGATCATTTTTTGGGTTTGTTGTATTCATTGTTAATAGCTTAGGTTAAAGACTTTTAATCTCTCTCCGCCTAGTGCAATTTGTCTCGATCGAGCATATTATGATAGGTGGTGAGTGTCCAGCGATCGTTGGCACGTGTGCGGAACTAGTAAAATTTTTCTAGAGTTGTAAGGATAAAAAATTCTCGATCGGGACTTGTATTAGTTGTTTAGGGATTATTTATGAACTTTCATGCACATAGGAGTGAGTTCTATTTGTTTCTTTAACCAAGGGTGATTGATAACTCGATCGAGGAATCTTTCATTTTTCATTCAAAAGGAAGAGAGGGAATATGATATTTATAACTATGATGACATTTCAAAGGTGATCCTACCCTGACCCCATCACTCTCTTCATCCATTAGTGTTCAACCTTTCTTTTTATTGCTTTATTTTTCAACTCAAATAATTTCAAAAACAACCTTTTCTTCTTTCTTAAATTTAAGTGACAAACATAATTGTTATGCACTCCTCTCTGAAGAAAACCTAGGTTAACCACTCTAATACATTGTAACTTAGGTTGTATATTTTTTTTTACACACCATGACTGGAACGTGTCAAAACTTGGCGCCATTGCTAGGGGGTTGTGCCAACAATCCATTTGTAAATAATTGTCTCTTTTCAAATTTAAAAAAAACATAAATTTTTTTTTCATGATGTTTTCAAATGATCATTTATTTATTCATGGAACAATTACCCACGAGTGAAAGAACCAATTATTGACTCACCTTGGTCTATAGAGGATACTGTTTCTCTTTTTGCTAAATAGATCAGGGGAGATTGAATCCATATCATCAAGGAGGATGAATTCAAGGATCTCATTCAAGACCTTAAAGAAAACCTTGAATACTCAGTATTGGAGGGATTGGCCAGAGAATTAGTTGAACTCCAGGAGTATTTTCCAGAATTTTTTCATGAAATGGTCGAGGTGCAACAAGAAGAGGAAACTTAAATAAAAGATCAGTTGCAAGGAATTCGGAAAGAAATACAGGACCTGGAGAGAAAAATGGAATGGCTAATTGAATATGTTCAAGCATCCCAAGAGAAACTAGAACCTAAACTTGATCCATTAATATAAGTGGATTCTCTACTCATCCTTGGTGTTAAAGAACCTGGGGAGACCATGATGGAATTAAAAGAAGATTCATTTGTCCCTTCTCAACCATTGCTAAAGAAGATTAATGATGAAGATTTTCCTTATGAAGTACGTACAAGAGATCAACAAGATCTGGATGACTTCTGGAACGAGTGTGAGGAACTACTTGATTCCCTTATTCCTCATAATTTAGAAGATCCAACATCATTTAAGGAAAAAAACACCAACAATGTGGAATTTTAAGAGAATATTGAGGTGTTTGACTTCCTACCTCAAGCTAGTGAAATACAACTCCAAGAGGAACTTCCCACTAAAGAAGCAATTGAAACTGAGAAAACTCGGGGAGATGATCTTTTCCTGAACTCATTATATTCTAATTTTACTGAAAATGAATTGAGCATCACCTCCCCTTCCTTTTAAGACTTAGAAAACTCATGTATTGCCTTGGTGTATGAGGAAGAAAAAGATGATGCACCCGATGAAGAACATATGGAGCTCTCCGAACATGTTGATCATTTATTAGAGGGAGTTCAAGAGGAAATCCAAGTGGATTTGGCTAAGGAAAAAAGAGGTGTAAGATGCTTACTTTGTAAGGGATGAATATGATATTGACACTTCATGCATTAAATTTTTTCAAATAGAACTATACTGGGACTTTCCCTTTGATTTTTCCAATGATGCAGCATACCTTCAAAAATCACTGGAGAATGAAGAGGTGGCTGTGAAATTGGAAACCAAGAAAGATGAGGACTCATTCTTTGTCCTACCCCCACCAAGAAAGTTGTATTTTATTTTACTAGGGGTGGATTTGGTGTATTATACACATGGTACCCTCAACAAAAAGGATGAAGCACATTTCTTAAAGAAGAAGTTTTTTTGGTTCATCACAAAGAAACTCAACCCACCTTCAGATTGGGGATAACTGATTAGAACTGCCCATCTGGAGGTAGTCAAAACCCAGGGTCCACTTGGGGGATTAAACCAAGATCTATCCTTCTTTTCTTATCCTATTAATCTTTTCATTTTTTCAATAAATGTCTTAGGTTTTCTTTTGTTCTTTTTTGTAGGTTTTTATAATGCAACACTTAGGAGCTTAACTCAATATTGCACTTCTAATAAGTCAGATTTTACCTCTCCTTTACACTTTCTTGCTATTGTGATTCATTTTAAAATTATATTACATGTTAAATACACTTGAATTCATTGAGGACATTGCATCATTTAAGTGTGGGGGAGGGAACCTTTATAGTTTAGGATTTTCATTTGTTGTGTGTTTTTAAAAAAAAACTAAAAAATTGTGTGTTTTCAAATTTTTGTGTGTTTATTTTTCAGTTTTTGGTTTGTTTTTTAAAATTTTGTGCTGAAATTATTATCATTTCCATTTTTTAAACTCATTTCATTGAGTGGACCAATTTATTATATGAAGCTGAGCTTAAATGAATATTGAAAATGATTTTGTTTCAAGTTCAATTCATTGGGATTTTCATGAAAATTACTCTGATTTTTGAATATCATGCCACATCTCATTGTCTTTGTATTTGAAATCACTTTCCCGTGAGGCTTCTAAACCATTGTTATATTCTTTTCATTCACCTCACTTCTTGAGAGAACCAGACTGTGATTGTCTTAACCATAATTTGATTTATTCCTTTCAAAACTTTAGGGTTTGGGGTACATGTGTTTTAAATGATTGAGTCATTTCTTTGGTTTTAAAGCCCTCTTTTCAAGATAATCCATTTCATTATGGCATAACTTGTACATTTAATCCTTTTATCTCATAGAAGCCTTCAACAGCCTGTTAAGTTAGCCACATTAAAAGCCAATTTTCTCTATCCAACCTTCTCTTGAAATGAAATTGCATGATCTAGTTGAACTTAAGTGTGGGGGAAGTTGTCTTGTGTTGTGATACCTCATTTAGTGAAACTTTGGGTGGAAAATAAAATGCTGAAGAGATTTTTGTGCTGATGAAAAATCATTCTATTAAAAGTTGTGCCTTTTCTAGAGCTTTCATGATAAGAGAAGTTGTTCCTTTCTAGAGCTTCTAATGGAGGAAGAAAGTTGTGTCTTTTCTGGAGCTTTCAAGAAAAATCATGTTTGAGAAGATTGAAATGTTTGCTAATGAAATGATGATCTATTTGAACATTTCTTGATATTTCATGATGATATATCTGAATTTCTACTAAGGGGGTGAGGAGGATATCATACTTGAGTGAAAATTAGAATTGTACAATTTTGCTTCAAAAAGAGTCAAGCCCTCCTCATTTTGCCTCAAAAATTTTCACAAAAAATCATACCAACCGAAAGTCATAGAACAATATTGAAAATTTATCATGACAAACACATGTCCTTGACTCACATCGGGTGGAGAAGTAGGAGTTTTTCAAATCTATAGGGACCCTTACATTGGTTTGGATGAGAAAAACTTAGTTGAAAATTGATATTTGTGAGATGAGAGAAAATTCATGTGAGGTAGATGTCTTGTGTGCACGGGAGAATAAATGAAGAGGAAAATACTGAATGATCTGATTTGAGAACTTGGAATAATGGTTATTGATGAGTCATGATAACTTTTATTTCTTTTTATGGAATTAGTGGATCTCATTGGCATGTGTTTTGAATTTGCTTTGATTTAATTTTGATTTTGACTTGTCTGAGAGTCCAAGTTCTAAGTGTGGGGGGATTGATAGAGATAATATTTTCTTTATTTTTCATATGTTTTTAAATTATTTAACCCCTTATAATTAATCAATTTGAGCAGATTTGTATCATTTTAGTGTTTTGGTGAATTATGGGCTTAATTGTGGAAATTGGTTAATTCTGGAAATTTAGCAGTTTTGTGTAGCTTTTGTATTTCAGGGATATCTTTAAATTTTTTATCCAAATTGTGTGATTCCATTTTTTAGGCTTTCTATGCTCGTGGGATTCAACTTTTTCTTCTGTACTGTGGTCCAATTCGGCACACAATGTCCTAGAACAATTCAACAATTGGAAAAAGTTTTCTGGCCGACAGAATTTACTCCACCATAATTAATGAAGTATATCTTGGGCTACACGTGTCTAAATGAGGTGATTCTAGATTTAAAATAAATAGTACTTCTCGAATCATGTTCAAAATAAATTTCATGAATAAATTCAATCATTTATGCATCCATTGAATGTAGACAAAGAGAGTAAGTTGAAGAGTCACCTCAGGAAGAAAAAAATGTCATTAGTAATTCAAGGATAACTTTTTTGACACTTGTCCAAATTCGCTGAGATTTTGAGGAAGCATTCACAAGAAATAGGGAGAAAACATTTATGAATACTCCTTCCTGATATTCGGCCATTTAATATTCCAAACGAACTCAAACGTTCCGTATATTAATTGTGGAGGGAAATTCTCAACTCCAAAAGTCTATAAATAAGAGTGTTCACTTCCATTCAAAGGGGGTGAAGAAGGTGCATGAGGTGTTGTGATAGAGGATTGAGTTCTTTATGTTCTTTATATTTTCTATTTTCTATTTTCTTTGTTTCATTATGCTCTCTTATTCCCCTTTCAACTCTAATACCCTTCACATGGAGGGGTAAAACCTTTGAGTGATCGAGGAAGGGGGAGTTTCACTTTTGTAATGTTGGAGTTTTGTGCTTAAATGTAAAACCCTATTTTTATTTTTAATGGAATCTATTATCAGTGTTTCCTAATTCTCTTAATGTGATCATGTTTTTTATTTAGTGTATTCATTGTTAATAGCTTTGGTTAAAGACTTTTAATCTCCCTCCGCCTAGTGCAATTTATCTCGATCGAGCATATTGTGATAGGTGGTGAGCGTCCAGCGATCGATCGTCGGCACGTGTGCGGAACTAGTAAAATTTTTATAGAGTTATAAGGATCAACAATTCCCAATCGGGACTTCCCTTAGTTGTTTAGGGATTGTTTATGAACTTCCATGCACATAGGAGTGAGTTCCATTTGTTTCTTTAACCAAGGGTGATTGATAACTCGATCGAGGTGTATTTCATTTGTCATTCAGAAGGAAGAGAGGGAATATGATATTTATAACTATGATGACATTTAAAAGGTGATCCTACTTTAACCCCATCACTCTCTTCATCCATTAGTGTTCAACCTTTCTTTTTTATTTCTTGCTTTATTTTTCAACTCAAACAATTTCAAAAACAACATTTTATTCTTTCTTAAATTTAAGTGACAAACATAATTGTTGTGCACTCCTCTCTGGAGACAACCTAGGTTAACCACTCTAATACATTTTAACTTAGGTTATATTTGTTTTTGTCACACCCCACGACTAGCATGTGTCAGGTGGAAGTGGTTATTTGGTGATTTTGATGAACATTTTGATAAATCTTGTATTGATGTAATATATGTGACTTGATTATAGCTGGTAGACTATAATTTGTCTTGGTAATATCCATTGTCTGTTCTTGAAATCAATTGGATTCTAGTGCATAGAAATTCCCACTAGAAATTCCCATCAGAAATTTCTAGTGGAAACTCCCACTATAAACTCTGATTTAAAATTTCCACTTTGATTTAGATCATTTGGGTGGGTGATAGATGGGGGGTGGAAATGGTTATTTGGTGATCTAGATGAACATTTTGATAAAGATGATATTGATGTAATTTGTGTGGTTTTATTATAGATGGTAGACTGTAATTTTTCTTTGTAGTCTCCATTGTCTGTTCTTAGAATCAATTAGATTTCAATGCATAGAAATTCTCACTAGGAATTTCCATCATAAATTTCCAGTAGAAACTCCCACTGTAAAATCTGAGTGAAAATTTCTACTTTGATTTAGATCATTTGGGTGGGCAGTAGATAGGGGATGGAAATGGTTATTTGGTGATCTAGATGAACATATTGATAATGATGATATTGATGTAATCGATGACTGTATGATGATTGTTAGACTTTAATTCGTCTTTGTAGCCTCTACTGTATGTTCTTGTAAGCAATTGGAAACATCCAGTGCATAGAAATTTCTACTCGGAATTTCCATTGGAAATTTCTGATGGAAAATCCCACTATAAATTTTGATTGGAAATTTCCACTTTGATTCTATGTAAATTACCAATGGAAAATTCCACCACTGCAACTTGGCGCTGAAAAATGCCTGTGGAAATTTAAAGTGCAAAACAATTGGAAATTCCCACTAGAAATGACCATGGGAAGGTACTAGTGCTTGGATCACAGTGTAAATTGCTAGTTAAAATTTAGAGGAAATAAAATGAAATTTATGATGCTTGTAATTACTGAAGATTAAAGGTACCTTCCAAAAATTTCATTTAGGTTAACATTATAAACTTAATCATAAAGGAACCAATTGTAGCAAGAATCCATTATAGACACCCACACCATTATTTATAAGAACTATTTTTCATAAACAGTTGGATATTATGATGACATCTGCAATTGAAGTCATAGATCAGCTGGATTTCTAAATGTTTCCATTGACATGTCGATCCTCATTACAAAAAAATGGGGGATTAGAAGGGGTTATTTTTTCATTTAGAAGGGATTTTAACCCCCCCCCCCCAAATAATTTAGTGTCAGTCTAGTTTTCATAAACAGTTGGATATTGTGATGACATTTGTGGTTGAAGTCGTAGATCAATTGAATTTTGGAATGTTTCCATTGACATGTAGATCCTCACTGCAAAAAAAAAATAGGGCAATTATAAGGGGTTATTTTTTTAATTTAGAGGGGTTTTTAACCCCCTCTAAATACTTTAGCGACGGTTACCCATAACTGCCGCTAAAGTGGTTATCTACTCTGATTAGGGGCGGTTATGGGTAAGTGTTGGTAAACTATGTATGTGTTTAGTGGTGGTTGGATTAGAGGGGGGTTTAACCCCCTCTAATTTCGCCCTAAATTCATCATAAACTGATAGATTAGAGGTTCTTTTAACTGCATCTAATTCAAACACCACATTAGGTATAAGGCCCCAACCTTAAACATTACTTATTGTTGAATTAAATGAATAATTTACATTGAGGATCTTTTTTAGGTTTAGAGTTTTAGAGAATTAGGACATAACTATTACATCTCAAAGATTACAAAGTAGACACATCTACTCATATTCCATTTTTTTCACAAAATAAAAACTCTTGAACAAAAGAGTCATGTCTAGTTCCTTGTTTTAGACAGCCTGACATTTCCTTGATCCCATCCTTGACCCTATTAAACTTTATGTCCTGTGAAAAATATTTCAAAAAAACTTGGGATGAGCATAAAAATCTCAGTAAGGGTTATAACAATACAGAAAAGAAAACATTAGTCCATGTATACATAAGAATCAATGAGATCATACATTACTCATAAAACATAATCACGTTAACATACCTCATGAAATAATAAGATTTATGAATAACTCATAGAAATCATAAGACATAAAGGTAACTTGAGGAATTCATAACAATCTTACATAGGGAGTAACCCTCTTGGTTACGTTTGAAATACCCATCACAGTATATTCCCTATATCTCTTCAAAGAAACCTTAACGTTTAACTCCTTCGCGTTACCCAATGCATTGGAGAGCTATATCGGGCTCACCCGCCCTTAGTTTATCACGGAACCACCCGTCTTCATAACAATGCCCAAGAACCATAACATAATCATATCACATAAAACATGCATAAAGGAAACATAACATTTCCACTTTTCAATCACGAGATATCAATACAACACATTGATATAAAAACATTATGAAAACCATTTTCAATACCAAAATAAAAGAAAAGTAAAACATGGTATTTATTTTTCATTTGGAAAAAGTTATGGCTTGTAGAGGAGGCCGAAACTCAAATAATGGTCATGGTGGCGGAGAAGTTGTTGTCCCCACATACGTACGACAAAAAAGAAACATTCCCTTTTTTCCTTTATTAAATGCGTCATATAAAAAGATTCTTTTTGAATAAATGTAAAAGTCAAAGGGTTTTATACACCATACAAAAGAAAGTTGTGTATAAAACAAAATATGCCACAATGAAAGGAGATTGAGACGATGTCCCTTACAAAGATGGCACTATAATAAAAACCGGGTTTAGCAGTGGTTTTGTGGCGGCGGTTCACAAAACCACCGCTAAACATTTTCGCTGAAAGGTTTCGCGGCGGTTTTTAATAAACCACCATGAAACCCGTAATTTATTTTAACAATCCCGACCCTTCCCTACCCCCCACCCTGATCGTTCCCCCAAACCCTCACACCCTCCCTTATTCCCCTAACCCCCTCCCCCCCCCCCCCCCCGGCGACCCACAACCCTCGACCCCCAATCACCCGACAACCCCCAACCGTTCGGTGACCCGCGACCTCCGGTGACCCCGCGACCTCTGTCTCCGATGACCACGCGACCTCCATCTTCGGCGACCCGTCTTTTCCAGGTATGTATCCATTTAAGTTTTTGGATAATTCTCTTAGAGTTAGGTTTCCTTTCATTTAAACCATGTTTATTAAGACTTTATCTAGTTGGATTAGTTGTTTCATATTGAAGAAGTATGAGAGTTTCTTTATAGATGCAAAATGAATTGATTGATGTTATGAATTCCCAATTCATTATGTGAATGTCCAAGAGAACCCCATGAATTCCCAATTCATTATGAATTGATGTTATGAATTCCCACGAATTAATGTTATGAATTCCCAATTCATTATGTGGATTAGTTGTTTTGGGAAATCCACGAAACAATAATTCACTTAATTAAATATATTCATGACATGAAATTAGTTTAATTCAGTTTTTAAGATGAGGTGATAAGTTTTTCAACATATATGGGAATTGAGGAATTCATGATGTGAATTCCCTATTCACATCATGAATTATATCTTCCAAGAATTTTAACAATCCAACACCTATGTTCTAAAATTTCCTATCTCCTTTATGATTCCATCAAACCTTCCATGGATGACATATGAGAATCCTATTTGATCTATAAGCAAGACCATGTTGGATATTGGTGTTCTAAACATAGATTTTTAAGGTAAACCTTCCAGTTCACCTTCCGCTTCTTGATCTATTGTTGATTAAAATTATAGTTCTCATTGAACGGAAGGGGGAATCTGATTGCTACCAAAAACATTAGGATTTTTCAAAAACATTTCTTATTTTGAGTTGGGTGGTCTTGGAAATCTCCCTTTAGTCTGTTCTGATTATGCTAGTATGTGCAAAATTATGATCGCATCGACATGCCACATGTACTGTAACACCCCAGGTAAATAAAGAATATGACATTTTCATATTTATCCATATTTGTGAATAAAATATTAATATGAATTTAAAGGGGACTCTATGCTCGATGGCGTACCCAACACGCAATAACGAGTTTCTTGGAAATCTTACGTTGCACTCTAATAATAAAATAATATTATTTTAAATGGTAGTTAACATGTAGCCGTTGTATTGGAGGGAATGGATATAAATAACTAAAATATGATTATATATGTTTTTAAATGTTTTTACATTTATCCAATAAAAGATAAAGTCTTAAAATACGGAAAGAATTCAATTTTAGGCGTATATGCCCTAGTTTTCACTAAAGGTTCACTTATCGCCTTTTGATGGAGAACCGTCATTAAGTATAGTTTTTTTCACTCTTATACATTCTATTAGACCAAATAAAACTCTTCTTAAAAATTAGGACATCAAAATTTACTTTGTGTAAATTTTTTGTATCTTTCCGATAAAGTTCATTTTTTTTAATGAATAGTGTAAAATGTTGTATTTTAATTCAAAACCTCTTTTTAATCTAATTTATTTATATGATTAGATTATCTTTTGAATTGGTTTTAAAGTTAAATTAGAATATATTTTTACCATTAAATCCAATAGTGGTCGTTGGAATTAATTTCACTTTGAAATCAGACTTAAACTAGTGTCAATCTTTTGATACTTATTGTTTCATAAAAACACGCTATTTGCTCTGACAACGGGAATTAATTATTAAATTAATTAATGTGACTTATATGTTTTGAATTTTTTAAAATAGACTTCATTTTTGAATTCGGAATATCAAATATAGATTAGGGTGAATTTTTGGGATTTTTCTGAAAAACTCCAATTTTTGATGAATAGTGAAACCACTAAGTGGTACTTATAAAAACTGATTTTTCCGTTTAAATGAAATTTTGCCATCTTTGTGTTTTGAATTTCAAAAATCCGACATACATGGTTGTCATTAAGAAGTAAAATGTGGTTCAATGGGATAAAAATAATTTTTTGGTGAATAGTAACTTATTAAGTTTTTAATCGCGATTAGAGGTAATTAGTGTAGTTTATGGTAAGAATAATGTTTTAATAAAATGAAATGACCTAGACACATGTCCTACCTTCATTTGATGTCTCATGGCCGACCAAGACAATCCATGGGTCAACTTGGGGACCCCATGGAGCCACTTTGGTTGGAAAATGACATAAATATCTTTTTATTTATTGTTAAAGTAAAAATGACACAAACATGAGATGTTTTACTAAAACAATTTTTACATGGGGTTATACAGGTCATATTTTTTACTATAAATATTAATTGGAAATATAAAAATATTTCCAACATCATAGTATTTTTTTTAATTTTTAGACATTAAATAAATTAAATTATTTATGACATCATGATGATGCAGCGATGACCTCATTATTTAACGATTTAAATAAAATGGAAAGATAATGTAATATATAAGACCTAAACATGTACAAAACCTATTGGATGAGTGGATTTAGAACCCTTATCACCTTATCCTAAAAATACATCAATGTGGGACCTTTAAAATCCGAAAATCTTTTTAAAATAAAGTAACATTTTGTAACTTTACAAGAGTGCCCCTCCTCTCTTCTTATAAAAGGCCCCCACCTCTACCTCCTTACCCACACTCCCAAAACCTTTGTCTCAGCCATCCCCTGCCTATTTTGTCTCTCCACTTCCCTCTCTTACTCCTTGAAGCCTCACTTTGGGCAGAAGTCTTCCCAAGGAAGCCTTTGAGCTCAAACCAAAGGGAGTTACCCGATTTTAAGGTAATGTCTTCACTTGTGTCCTTTTGTTTTATTTTTCTTCTCCAACCCCCTAAACTCTTTTTATTCATTTATTTTGTAACAAATCCAGTATCTTAAATATAATAGGATGTTTTTATAATAATTATTCGAGCTACACTTACACACACCTACATCTAATGGTTAAAGAACATACTGTTTCCGTGGATGGCGAATTTCTGCATCCCGAAACGATGATTGTTCAACATTATTCTAACACCTTCAAAGGTGGCCATTAAGATGACACTATATTTATATATGATATCTAATATGTTTATGTTTTACTTAATCTTCTTTATTTTTTATTTATGGCATACCTTTATGGTTTCCATTATGGGTAAACGCGGTATCTTCATTTAAGGAAGTGCGGACTACCGCCCCCTCAAAGTGATTTGATTCATTAATACCATATGTGGTACATATAAAGGATATATTTAATGATATTATATATGAAACCATACTGGAATTAAAATAATATTATGTATCATTATGTTTTAATTTCATTAAATATGAAATAGAAATGGAAGTAGCGTTCATGCGTACGTACGGCTTACCGTCTCCATGAACGGTACATTTCATTTCTTATCTCAAAATGTTATGAAATATTATAAGTACATATATATAATGGATATATATGTAATATATTACATCTAAATTATGTATATAATTCTGTAATTATAACATATATATATCTCTCTCATTTTTTTTAATTCCATTAATATGACAAAAAATGAAAGTAGCGTTCATGCGTACGTACGGCCTACCGTCTCCATGAACGGTGCTTTTCGTTTTTTATCTCAAAATGATATGTAATAGTATAAAATGAATATTTACTGGATATATATGATATTTTAATCATTAATACTATTCTGTAAATTATTTACTTATAACTACATGGGCAATCTTTTTTTCAAACAAGTTCATTTTTGACTCATGTACCAAACATCGGCAAAAACGTATGATATGAACTAACGTTATTAAACAATTATTATAACATTATAATATGTAATATGAACTGAATAATAATCTCTAAAGGAGGTACTTAGGAAATTATTAATTGACCAAAGTTTATTATTCAGGAATATAAATAAACGAACAAGACAAGTTGGACTTGAGGTAAGGGATCCTACTCCACTCTTTCTTTTTAAGTACACTCTTTTATGTCATTCATTTTAAAGCTCATATTTCTTGTTATTGGGATATTATTTTATATTACTCTTACTTTAATTTTTATGTTCATGTGATGAGATACCCTATTCTCTCTCATCAATCCATTTTGGAAGTTTTGAGTGGCGCCGTTAGGCTGCCGAATTTTCGTAAGAGATCTAACCTCTCTCTTTCTTTTTCAGTACTCTCCTTTATGTCACTTCTTTTAAGCTCCTATTTTTTATGTTGGGGGATGTTATTTTATATTCATCTTTCTATAAACTTTAAGTTAATATTATGAGATACCCTATTTGATCTCATCAATCCATTTTTGTAAGTTTTATGTGGCGTCGTTAGGCTGCCGAGTTTTCGTAAGGGATTTTTCATCTCACTTTTATTCCCGTGAGATTTATGCTACATTTGCCATAATTTACTTTGAGTGGTGTATGTACTGACCATTATTTTACTCATTGTGTAATATAATTTCTTTTATGAGTATTTACATCAATGTTGTATTGTCCTTCTTTCACGAGGTGTATGTTTCGAAAGATACCCAAGTCGATAAGGGAAACTTTCACCCTCTTCTTTTTAAAAGACTTGTTTTGTTGGGTCTTTTAATTTACATATTGTTATGTTGGGATATGTTCTCATATATCCTTATTGATGTAAATTTTATTTCCAAGTGATGAGATACCCTTTTTTTATCTCTCATCAACTCATTTTGATGTGATGCTGTTAGGCTGTCAAGGGAACTTCTTAACCCAATTTTGATTTCTTTGGGTTCAACATTTAGTTATTGAATATGTCATCCTTTGAATATGTGTGAATGACCTTTGATTATTTTACACTTAATATCCACTTATATTTGGTGTATTCGTTTGTCACACATAATTATGTAATTGATTTATCCTTAAACCAAGGATTCCGTCTTTGTAAGGGACTTCGTCTCAATCTCCTTTCATTGAGGCATATTATGTTTTATACACAACCTTCTTTTATACGGTGTATAAACCCCTTTGACTTTTACATTTATTCAAAAGGAATCTTTTTTATACGAAGTGTTTATTAAACGACAAAAGGGAATGTTTTTGTCGTACGTATGCGGCGACAACGACTTCTCCACCGTCGTGACCATTATTTGAGTTTCAGCTTCCTCTACAAGCCATACCTTATTTTTAAAAGAAAAATAAATACCATGTTTTAATTTTCTTTTATTTTGGTATTGAAAATGGTTTTCATAATGTTTTTATTATATCAATGTGTTTTATTGATATCTTGTGATTGAAATATGGAAATTTTATGTTTCCTTTATGCATGTTTTATGTGATACGATTATGTTATGGTTCCTGGTAATTGTTATGAAAATGGGTGGTTTCGTGATAAACTAAGGGCGGGTGAGCCCGATATAGCTCTCCAATGCATTGGGTAACGCGAAGGAGTGAAACGTTAAGGTTTCTCCGAAGAGATTTAGGGAATATACTGTGGTGGGTATTCTAAACGTAACCAAGAGGGTTACTCCCTACGTAATAATGTTATGAATGCCTCAAGTTACCTTTTATGTCTTATGATTTCTATGATTTATTCATGATTTGATGAGGTATGTTAAAGTGCCTATGTATTATGGGTAAAGTGTGATTTCATTCTTATGTATATATGAACTCATGTTTCCTTTCCATATTATTATAACCCTTGCTGAGCTTTTTATGCTCATCCCATGTTTTTGAAATGTTTTTCACAGGTCAAGGGAAAGGTACATGATGTGATGATAGTGTCAAGGATGTGTTAAGAAAGAATCCATGTTTTATTTTAAATATGTTTCCGTTGATGGGAAGAATGAATAATGTCTTTTATGTAACCACTTTGTTTAAATGTAGAATGTAATGCAAGTTTCATGATCTAATTCTCTAAAACTCTAAACCTAAAAAGATCCTCAATGTGTAATTTTGTAATAACTCAAGATTAAGTAAGGTTTAAGGCTGGGACCTTGTAGTTGGTATCAAAGGTCGGTTTAGATAACTTTAGAGGTTAGGGTATTCTTTAAGCATAAGTGGCATTACCATAATGGTTAGGATTTCAGAAAGAGTCCTAGTTTTAGATAAAGTGAATGAGTAGGTGTATCTTAGTGTTTACCTTCCTCATTAGTACATGATGGTTTTGTTGATATACTCACACTGACATTTCTGTTTTTAGTGAATGGATGGATCTAGCAGGCACCAAAGAGACAACAGGTTTGAAGGAAACTGTGGTGGTTCTATGATTAAGATACTAGATAAAATTTGGGATTCAATGAGGAAACTCGTGGTTGTTCTAAACCAACTATCAAGGAGTCATGATCAACCACTTGAACCTTGGTAAGATCTTTAATGCATCATGTATGAGATGACCAATCGATGTGGAAGTTCAGGTAATAATTAAAAAGGTAACCATTAGAGTTTATATGATCCTTACTTTTGAGGTAATTATGGGTTACTATGTGTTATGATGGAAGTGAAAGGCATGAGATAAAATTGAGGTTAAATTATGTTATGGTTATTTTTGATGATTTTATCTCTTTTTGGGGAATGATTTGAGAATTATATAGTTTTGGAAAAAGGACAACACGCAGACCGTGTGACTACCCGTCGCGTCGGACAAAGCTACGGGAATCAAACCCACAACCAAAGTGCGACTGGTATTTATCGCCTACCACTGGACTACGTGAAGTCCCTGGTTAGTTTGACTCATTATTTTTAGTTATATGATTTTATGAATTAATAGTAAGTTGATTTTGGGTTATTTATGAAAATTATTAACCTATCATGGAGGATATGTGATTAGGTTAATTACTTTTCAATACGAGACTTTAGGAGCAACTGATGTTGTTTGGAGATAAATGTTACGATTTAACTTGGAAGACTATGTTACTAAATCCTTCAAATATTTGGGTTTCAATCTTATATTGGTTTACTTTGAAGAATTTTATGGACAAATTGTTTATCGGATGGTCCTCGTTGAACTTTGGGTTTTGTTGGAAAAATTTTGGAGATTAAGTATAGATTTTCTTTTTAAAGGGTTATCCTTTTCTGGATTATCTGACCTTGTACTAACCTTTTTGGTTTTGGTTTTGGTTAAAGCCTAAAGACATGGGAAGTATATAGTTCTCTTTGGTGGATTAAGTGATTCTCTAGAAGTTTATTATAGTACTCTTAATGCGAACAAGTCTCCCTAAATACTCGTCTTTTGGAAAAAAATATGAGTTTGATTAAGGAATCTAGTAAAAGTTGAAAGTCAACATGATAAGTGATTATGTTTCCTTATGAATAAATTCCTCAATAAAAAGTAACTTAAAACAAAAATGTTGTCTATTAACTTTTCCTACTGGGGAATCGAATACCATTTAACCCATCACAAGTTTGTGATTTTCTTATGGTTAACTTTCTCTTATACATGTTTACTATCACTCTCCCTCAAGAACATGACCCTTTGCTTTTTCTTCCATGTCCATATTTTTCTACATGGAATCCTATTATGGGTTAACTCGGGTGACCTCTGTACTTATCTTCCTTTATTTTAAAGTTATTGTTTTACCGACTCTTGTTCCGATGTGGGACTTTCAAGGATGTTTCCAAGCTCAATTTTAAAAATTGCTAGGACACAATTCCCAAAAGGGGGGAAGGATGTAACACCCCAGGTAAATAAAGAATATTACATTTTCATATTTATCCATATTTGTGAATAAAATATTAATATGACTTTAAAGGGGACACTATGCTCGATGGTGTACCCAACACGCAACAACGAGTTTCTTGGGAATCTTACGTTGCACTCTAATAATAAAATAATATTATTTTAAATGGTAGTTAACATATAGTCGTTTTATTGGCAGGAATGGATAGAAATAACTAAAATATGATTATATATGTTTTTAAATGTTTTTACATTTATCCAATAAAAGATAAAATCTTAAAATACGGAAAGAATTCAATTTTAGGCGTATATGCCCTAGTTTTCACTAAAGGTTCACTTATCACCTTTTGATGGAGAACCGTCATTAAGTATAGTTTTGTTCACTCTTATACATTATATTGGACCAAATAAAACTCTTCTTAAGAATTGGGACATCAAAATTTACTTTGTGTAAATTTTTGGTATCTTTCCGATAAAGTTCATTTTTTTTAATGAATAGTGTAAAATGTTGTATTTTAATTCAAAACCTCTTTTTAATCTAATTTATTTATATGATTAGATTATCTTTTGAATTGGTTTTAAAGTAAAATTAGAATATATTTTTACCATTAAATCCAATAGTGGTCGTTGGAATTAATTTCACTTTGAAATCAGACTTAAACTAGTGTCAATCTTTTAATACTTATTGTTTCATAAAAACACGCTATTTGCTCTGACAGCGGGAATTAATTATTAAATTAATTAATGTGACTTATATGTTTTGAATTTTTTAAAATAGACTTCATTTTTGAATTCGGAATATCAAATATAGCTTAGGGTGAATTTTTGGGATTTTTCTGAAAAACTTCATTTTTTGATGAATAGTGAAACCACTAAGTGGTACTTATAAAAACTGATTTTTCCGTTTAAATGAAATTTTGCCATCTTTGTGTTTTAAATTTCAAAAATCTGTCATACATGGTTTCCATTAAGAAGTAAAATGCGGTTCAATGGGATAAAAATAATTTTTTGGTGAATAGTAACTTATTAAGTTTTTAATCGCGATTAGAGGTAATTAGTGTAGTTTATGGTAAGAATAATGTTTTAATAAAATGAAATGACCTAGAAACATGTCCTACACTCATTGGATGTGTCATGGCCGACCAAGACAATCCATGGGTCAACTTGGGGACCCCATGGAGTCACTTTGGTTGGAAAATGACATAAATATCTTTTTATTTAATGTTAAAGTAAAAATGACACAAACATGAGATGTTTTACTAAAACAATTTTTACATGGAGTTATATAGGTCATATTTTTGACTATAAATATTCATTGGAAAGCTAAAAGATTTCCTACATCATAGTATTTTTTTTATAATTTTTAGACATTAAATAAATTAAATTATTTATGACATCATGATAATGCAGCGATGACCTCATTATTTAACGATTTAAATAAAATGGAAAGATAATGTAATATCTAAGACCTAAACATGTCCAAAACCTATTGGATGAGTGTATTTCGAACCCTTATCACCTTATCCTCGAAATAAATCAATGTGGTACCTTTAAAATCCGAAACTCTTTTGAAAATAAAGTAACATTTTGTAACTTTACAAGAGTGCCCCTCCTCTCCTCTTATAAAAGGCCCCCACCTCTACCTCCTTACCCACACTCCCAAAACCTTTTTCTCGGCCAAACCATGCCCATTTTGTCTCTCCACTTCCCTCTATTACTCCTTGAAGCCTCACTTTGGGAATAAGTCTTCCCAAGGAAGCCTTTGAGCTCAAACCAAAGGGAGTTACCCGATTTTAGGGTAATGTCTTCACTTGTGTCCTTTTGTTTTATTTTGCTTCTCCAACCCCCTAAAATCTTTTTATTCATTTATTTTGTAACAAATCCAGTATCTTAAATATAATAGGATGTTTTTATAATAAGTATTCTAGCTACACTTACACACACCTACATATAATGGTTAAAGAACATATTGTTTTCGTGGATGGAGAATTTCTGCCTCCCGAAACGATGATTGTTCAACATTCTTCTAACACCTTCAAAGGTGGACATTAAGATGACACTATATTTATATATGATATCTAATATGTTTATGTTTTACTTAAGCTTCTTTATTTTTCATTTATGTCGTACCTTTATGGTTTCCATTATGGGTAAACGCGATATCTTCATTTAAGGAAGTGCGGACTACCGCCCCCTCAAAGTGATTTGATTCATTAATACCATATGTGGTACGTATAAAGGATATATTTAATGATATTATATATGATACCATACTGGAATTAAAATAATATTATGTATAATTATGTTTTAATTCCATTAAATATGAAATAGAAATGGAAGTAGCGTTCATGCATACGTACGGCTTACCGTCTCCATGAACGGTACATTTCATTTCTGATCTCAAAATGTTATGAAATATTATAAGTACATATATATAATGGATATATATGTAATATATTACATCTAAATTATGGATATCATTCAGGAATTATAACATATATATATATATCTCTCATTTTGTTTTAATTCCATTAATATGACAAAAAATGAAAGTAGCGTTCATGCGTACGTACGGCCTACCGTCTCCATGAACGGTGCTTTTCATTTTTTATCTCCAAATGATATGGAATAGTATAAAATGAATATTTACTGGATATATATGATATTTTAATCATTAATACTATTCTGGAAATTATTTACTTATAACTACATGGGCAAACTTTTTTTCAAACAAGTTCATTTTTGACTCATGTACCAAACATCGGCAAAAACGTCTGATATGAACTAACATTATTAAAAAATTATTATAACATTATAATATGTGATATGAACTGAATAATAATCTCTAAAGGAGGTACTTAGGAAATTATTAATTGACCAAAGTTTATTATTTAGGAATATAAAGAAACGAACAAGACAAGTTGGACTTGAGGTAAGGGATCCTACTCCACTCTTTTTTTTAAGTACACTCTTTTATGTCATTCCTTTTAAAGCTCATATTTCTTGTTATTGGGATATTATTTTATATTAATATTACTATAATTTTTATGTTCATGTGATGAGAGACCCTATTCTCTCTCATCAATCCATTTTGGAAGTTTTGAGTGGCGCCGTTAGGCTGCCAAATTTTCGTAAGAGATCTAACATCTCTCTTTCTTTTTAAGTACTCTCCTTTATGTCACTTCTTTTAAGATCCTATTTTTTATGTTGGGGGATGTTATTTTATATTACTCTTTCTATAAACTTTAATTTAATATGATGAGATACCCTATTTGATCTCATTAATCCATTTTTGTAAGTTTTATGTGGCGTCGTTAGGCTACCGAGTTTTCGTAAGGGATTTTTCATCTCACTTTTATTCCCGTGAGATTTATGATACATTTGCCATAATTTCCTTTGAGTGGCTTATGTACTTCCCATTATTTTACTCATTGTGTAATATACTTTCTTTTATGAGTATTTACATCAATTTTTTATTGTCCTTCTTTCACAAGGTGTATGTTTCGAAAGATACCCAAGTCGGTAAGGGAACCTTTCACCCTCTTATTTTTAAAAGACTTCTTTTGTTGGGTCTTTTAATTTACATATTTTTATGTTGGGATATGTTCTCATATATCCTTATTGATGTAAATTTTATGTCCAAGTGATGAGATACCCTTTTTTTATCTCTCATCAACTCATTTTGATGTGACGCTGTTAGGCTGTCAAGGGAACTTCTTAACCCAATTTCGATTTCGTTGGGTTCAACATGTAGTTATTGAATATGTCATCCTTTGAATATGTGTGAATGACCTTTGATTATTTTACACTTCATATCCACTTATATTTGGTGTATTCGTTTGTCACACATAATTATGTAATTGATTTATCCTTAAACCAAGGATACCGTCTTTGTAAGGGACTTCGTCTCAATCTCCTTTCATTGAGGCATATTCTGTTTTATACACAACCTTCTTTTATACGGTGTATAAACCCCTTTGAATTTTACATTTATTCAAAAGGAATCTTTTTTATATGAAGTGTTTATTAAACGACAAAAGGGAATGTTTTTGTCGTACGTATGCAGCGACAACGACTTCTCCGCCGTCGTGACCATTATTTGAGTTTTGGCTTCCTCTACAAGCCATACCTTCTTTTTAAAAGAAAAATAAATATCATGTTTTACTTTTCTTTTATTTTGGCATTGAAAATGGTTTTTATAATGTTTTTATTATATCAATGTGTTTTATTGATATCTTGTGATTGAAATATGGAAATGTTATGTTTCCTTTATGCATGTTTTATGTGATACGATTATGTTATGGTTCTTGGGAATTGTTATGAAAACGGGTGGTTCCGTGATAAACTAAGGGCGGGTGAGCCCGATATAGCTCTCCAATGCATTGGGTAACGTGAAGGAGTGAAACGTTAAGGTTTCTCTGAAGAGATTTAGGGAATATATTTTGGTGGGTATTCCAAACGTAACCAAGAGGGTTACTCCCTACGTAAGAATGTTATGAATGCATCAAGTTACCTTTTATGTCTTATGATTTCTATGATTTATTCATGATTTGATGAGGTATGTTAAAATGCCTATGTTTTATGGGTAAAGTATGATTTGATTCTTATGTATATATGAACTCATGTTTCCTTTCCATATTATTATAACCCTTACTGAGCTTTTTATGCTCATCCCAAGTTTTTGAAATGTTTTTCACAGGTCAAGGGAAAGGTACATGATGTGATGATAGTGTCAAGGATGTGTCAAGAAATAATCCATGTTTTATTTTAAATATGTTTCCATTGATGGGAAGAATGAATACTGTCTTTTATGTAACCACTTTGTTTAAATGTGGAATGTAATGCAAGTTTCATGATCTAATTCTCTAAAACTCTAAACCTGAAAAGATCCTCAATGTGTAATCTTGTAATAACTCAAGATTAAGTAAGGTTTAAGGCTGGGGCCTTATATGCACAACCTAAATAATTGGAATTATCCCTTCTTTCTAAAATCCTCTTGTTGATCCCTCCCAAGGATCCCTTTTTGCTCTCTTAGCATTATGGTTAGGACTTGTATTAACATTTGTGGTGTTCCAACCCCTCATGATTTTATGAGATCCTTTGGAATCATGGCTTAGTTAAAGATCTTTACATTGCATGTGAAATATGGAAAATGGTTTAAGATGATTTTGGTGATTCATATCTATAGGAGGATTTGAAAATTAGGAATAAATGGTAAAATTAATAAGTGATGGGATGAATTAACTAATATGTCTTGTAATAATATTTTAGACATGATTGATATATACTATCAGTGATTCATCCTAATACAAGAGAATCCACCATTTGACTAGACACACACACACACTCAATGTCCTCACCCTACTAAAAAGTGTCACACTTTTAGGAGGTCGAGCCACCTCCATAGGTTTTCTAGTGTCTCTCAAAAGCAGAGTAGTGGTAGGGGATATAGAGAAACCCCAAATTCTAGAAAAGACATAGATTCCCCTCCACAAACCAATAACTGGATTTCCAACAGATGTTTACACTGAGGAAGGGGACATAGTACTCTTGTACAATAGCAGTAGTACCAGCCAGCAGGGTAAGTAAAGGGGAGTCATGTCGGATCATATAGTAGAGGGGTGAGAGATATGCATGCTATGCAGTCTACTATGACTAGTCTGGAGGTAGTATCTTCTACCACCAGAGGTACAACTCTTGTGTCATTATTTCTACTCAAGTTACTCATAGTAGTGATCATTGCATTCCAAGATTCAAGGGGTGGTGATAGTAACAACAACAGCCATTCCAGATCCTTGAAATCCACCTTAACTAACTCCAATTGAATTCTTATCATGTTAAAGTTGTTAATATGATTTACAATAAACTTCTCTTCTTACATATTCATGTCGAATGATATCTTTAGTAAGAACATTTTATTTATCACCATGAGATTCTCAAACATGTTAGCAAAGATCTTCATAAGTTCTGAACTAGTGTCACTTACTAAATATTTTAAATTTATTATGATTGAATTAAGTATAATAGTTTGTGTTAAAGTTGTAAATTCATTTCTAAATGATTACTTCAAATTAAATGTGCTTAGGACTTGAAATATACATAAATGTTTGAAGTAAAAATTGGACATGTCCTTTGTATTATATCAAATCCAAATTTTATGGTTTGCATGATTTTTTTTAATATGAGTTGTTTGAAATATTGAAGATAAATTTTTATAGTACTAAACACAAAACATATTTAAGTGAAAATAACATACATCATTCATTAGTTTTTAAAAGAGATTTTAATGAGAACCCCACTATATAAATCCAAGTGGATGAATTAAAATTGCACAACCAAATGATATAATGAATAACAAAGGTCTCTCAAAATTCAAGGAAATAAGAAACACTATCAAATTCAAAGAGAGAGGTAAATTCAAATAGATAGTGAAAAGATTGAAAAACATAAAGAGCGATGAAACATGACCAATTTTCATGAACTGACCTAGGCTACCCATAATCCGGGTACCCAAGCTAGCCTGCGATAAGTCTCAAAGGGTGTCATATAAGGGCTAAATATTTCTAGTAATGTCGTTGTACAAATAGTATGAAAATCGTACGTCTTTGGTGTGTTCAATGACATCACTTTCAATGGGGTGTTTTTTGAGGCAACATAAATGTGTGATTGACAGTGTTATGATAATTTTGTAACCCGATATTCTTACTGCTCCTCAATGAGGTGTTCATGCTGTCTCTTAGGGAGCAGACTTGTTTGGTTTGTCTGGGCATGCTAAGTAAGTGGTAAATGTGATCAATGAATCATCTTTATTATATTGTGCATAATTTATGATCAATGGGTCATCTTTATTATATTATGATTCTGCAATCTTACACTATCATATATTTTGTGTAGGAACATTGTGATATACATGGATAAAAACTGGATCACATTACTGAGGAACACACCTCAGTATGTTAAGGGTTTGAATGAGTTTTTAGATTTTGCAATTTCTAATCGATCCGTTGAAGGGAGAATAAGATGTCCATGTACTAAATGTAAATTTAGAACATGGTTGAAGAGAGATGAAGTTTATGAACATTTAATACTGAAGCAATTCCCTGGTCAATATTTGTGTTGGATTTGGCATGGAGAATCGAACAATACAGAAAGATTGAGCACTGATGTTAATCCACAGAATGAGGTCCCAACTTCGTTGATAATGGAAGATGAAATGCAAAACCTCATAAATGATGCATTTGGCATGACAAGACACCACTATCAGCATCAAAACATATCAGAACAACCAGAAGAGGGTTCTACAAATTGCAAAGTGAAAAGTGATGTTTTTGAGACTATAACACAAGTAGATCAAGATTGGAATATATCATTGGATCCTCCTCTTGATTCTGTAGATCCAAATGTAACGGAAAACTTCACTGAGAAAAATGTGTTTCATGATTTAGTTGATGATGGAAATCAAGAGTTGTATAATGGGTGTTTGAAATATTCAAAGATTTCATTTCTGCTGAAGTTGTACCATATCAAATTTCTATGTGGAATTACAAATAAGGCAATGTCCATGATATTGGAATTGATTCGTGATACATTTCCTGAAGCAAAAATCCCAAAATCTTTTTATGATATGAAAAAAGTTGTTAACAAGCTTGGTCTGAATTATATAAAAATACATGTGTGTCCTAATGATTGTATGATTTATTGGGGAGAGGATTCAAGTACACAGAATTGCAAGAAATGTTCTTCTTCTAGATGGCAGTAAAAGGGTGATGTTGGAAGTCTGACTAAACATAATTTCATGAAGAAGAAGAAAATGAACACATCTGCAAAGCTTTTTCATTACGTTCCTTTGAAGTCGCGATTGCAAAGATTATTCATGTCATCAAAAACCACCGAACACATGAACTGGAATTATATAGATAATAACAATGATGGGTTAATGAGTCATCCATGAGATTCTCAATCATGGAAGACATTTGATTCATTACATCCATATTTCTCAGCTGATCCTAGGAATGTTCGATTGGGATTGGTTGTCGATGGATTCTGTGATGACCAAGACTCTCTTGGTCCTTCCCTTTGCCAAAATCCGGGTTCTAAAGGAGTGGCGTCTCGGTGAGACCGATCGGCGAGACCGATCGGTGAGACCGATCGGTGAGACTGATTGGCGAGACCGATCGGCGAGACCGATCGGCGAGACCGATCGGCGAGACCGATCGGTGCGACCGATCGGTGGGACCGATCGGGGGGACCGATCTGGGAGACCGATCAGTGAGACCGATCGGCGCGACCGATCGGAGAGACCGATCGGCGTCACTCGGCCTTGTCAAGTTGTTTCCAGTAGTGCTCTTTTGCATAAATAGGGTTTTAAACCCTATTCTGACTCGTTTAACCGTGTTTTAAGACCCGTAATACCCATAAGAGTTTTAATTAAATGCTTCATCAATTCATGAGTCGTCTTAAACCACCCGACCCCCTTTTGTGACGAGTGGAGACGCGTGATCAACCCACGACCCCCGCGCCTTACGTGGTTTCGCATTTTCACCTCAACCGTCCCCGGCTCTTATAAACTAAGGGTTAGTCGTGGTTTCTCCTTTCCTCGATCGTGACTTTTCACAAACAGCTTCTGGTGCATCGGTCCCACCGCATCGTTATTCGTAAAGTTCCATGCCCCCGGCCTAAACGTCGATCATCTATCAACAAGTAGGGAATTTCTCCTTTGCCTCTCTGTTTTGTGTATCATGCGGGGTGGGTGTGCTTTCGATTCCATAGAATTGGATAAACCAGACCTAATTAAAGATAATGAACGAATTCTATAAAGAAAGGAGGGGGGGCTGTGATCGTTGATGATGTCTTATATTTTGATGTTGTTTCTCTTATGACCATCTTGTTGAGTTGTGCTAGCTTATGCCTTCTAAAAATTGAGGCCGTTGGTGGTCGTTGTTTGTGCACTAATGAACCCCTGCTGATGTTTTAAATAGCTTGTTGTGGTTGTAAACTCCTGCTGTGAAAAGTAATCGGTTAATCACGTATATCCGGCCAAATAAATTGAGGCACTAGGATCTTTCCTTTTGTGATAAACCCCGGTTAAAATACACGAAAATTGAAATCATGGAGTGTGTTAAGTCGTTTAAATCTGAAAATACAGGTTTGGCCTTGCTTAGTGTTGGTGGAAGTGTTTTGGTGGTTTTCTTTTACGAGTCGATTGCTGGAGATGTGGGAGGGGATGGGATCCCCTGTTCTTTTATACCCTCGGTGATCGTGTGAGTTGGGGATGGGATCTCCTGTTGGTATGGATTCGGTGGTTGTGAGTTTTGAATCTGGGTGGTTACTTGTTTATATCACAAATTGGGGTGGGATCCTCTGTTGTTGAGAACCGGGTGTGGGCGTTATGGTTGTTATTTGATTGTTTACTTTTCTGGACTTGTGCCGATGATTTCTAGTTTCCCTGTAGTGATTAAACTTAAATATTATTACTGAACGTGAAATAAGAAAGGGAACACATGGGTTGTTAGCGTGAGTCGTGACTTGGACTTGAGTGTTGTTGTGATCTATAGGTTGTCTGAAGAAAAACCTAGCTTTGGGTGAGTGATTGTTACCTATATATATGTATCTGTAGCTTTGTTTTTCTTATTCGCGCCCCACCCAAGTTGAGCACTTAGTACCGAACACCCCCATTTCATGGGGGAGGGTGTTTTTCCCAACACTATTCTTAGTGGCTGGTTATTAGCTCCTTTTCTGCTCCCTTTCCCGGATAGACCAAGTATCTTCGGGCAGGCTGTGATGGCCTGAAGTCTATTATTAGCCCAAGAACCTTCGGGCTGGGTAGTGTGGTGGTTGGCCAGGTGTGTGCGGCAGGTGGTTTCCCAAGTGTCTTCGGGATGAGGCCCAGGTGTCTTCGAGAGTGGTGGTGGTTGTTCTAGCCTAGGTGTTTGCAGGCATGGTTACATGTGACAGTTGTGGCCCAAGTGTGTGCGGGCGAGATTTTGGCAGTGGGACTGCATGTGGTTGTGGCCCAGGTGTGTGCAGGAGGGATTTCAGTAGTGGGATTGCATGTGGTTGTGGCCCAGGTGTGTACGGGCGGGTGTGGCAGTGGGACTGCGGTGAGAATGGCGGGATTGGTCTGATGCGTAGGATGTCTCAATAACCAGTGGGAAAGTGGCGCGGGGTACCCAAACATCGATGTGATCTTATTATATAAATTACTTGACTTGCGTTATTTGGGGAGTGTGCCTTGGTGAGGCCTGGGGTGGATAGTTTACCTTGATAGGTGTTTAGTTTACTCTTTTTCTCATGAGACTTTAGTACGTTCCCCCACTTGTGCACGAGAGTCTTTGGTTTTCCCTACTGAGTGTACTTGTATGCTCACCCTACGTATATAAAACTGCTTTCAGGATTCCAGGAGGACTTCGGGGATCACGCAGGACCTTACTAGCTCGGACCTTTGGAGCAGTTACAGTTGTTGTTTTCTTTTCCTCTTTGGTACTTACCTTGTAGTCACCTTTTGCATTTTGTGGATTTTACTTTTGAAACATGCATGTGGGAATGGTTTTCTTTTGGATTTACTCTTCTTTCTGCTTGGTGTTGTTGGGTTTTCTTCTCCTTATCTCCCGATCCTATAAAAAAAAGGGGGTAATTCCTTTCATTTGTGAGAAATTTCTATACCCTTGGTGCTAGTCGCCACTCTGGGACCTATTGAAGGCGGGTTTCGGGGGTCATTATCTCTCCTTCAACTTAAAGAAGGAAGGGCCTGGCAATCTGCTGACCCTTCCCTCCTTTTGGTGAAGGTGGGTCGTGACAGAATGGTATCAGAGAGATGGTTGAGATATAGGACGGAGTCTGGAGTTAGGCACAGTGAGGATTGCATGGGATGGTAAGGAAACGGTGTTGGGTGACCTTGGAGCGTGAATTAGGCTAGGGAATACCGGCTAGGACACGGGATTTTAGGGCCCCCCGTGATCTGATGCAAGGACTCTGGACCTACCGAACGACCAAGTGAGGCCACACTGATTACAGGGTAGAGACCCTAGGAAAGGTACATGCATCATAATGACTTGTGTTCTTGTGTTTCTGGGATGTCTTGGGAATTAAGAATAAATTTAAATATTAAGAAGTTTTAAGAACGATATTCTGCACTACTTGGGCTTAGGCATTCCTTGTTTACCTTGCAGCTATGGCACCTGGAAGGCGACCACATGTGGTACAGGCGATCGAGGCCCCTGAGACTACTTTGGCCAATTGGTAGAGAGCTGATCGAGAGGAAGAGGACGACCAGTGGCAGAAGACTCTTCGAGCCTTCCAGTGATAGGCCCTCGAGAAGTATGAGGGCAGCACCTCTGATATGAAGACGAAAGGCTGGATAGAGGAGCTAGTTATAGCCTTCGGCCTGATTTGGGCCCCGACCGAGTACTGGGTTCCCCTGGCCGTTAGCCAGATGCGGGGATCGGCACGTCAATGGTGGATGCTTTACCTGGGGGAGAGGAGAGAGTCTGAGGTGGCTTGGGTGGATTTCGAGAAGGAGTTCCGGGCGGAATTCCTCTCCTCGACGATGAAGGCAGAAAAGAGGCAGGAACTACTCTCCCTCTAGCAGGGGAGTATGTCTGTGAGGGAGCTATGGATCAAGTTCAAGGACCTCCTACGTTTTGCTCCGGACCTCTTTCCCGACGAGGAGTCTCGAGCAAGACATTTGGAGGAGGCACTCCGACCCTCCCTCTAGTATGATGTTACCCCCTTTACCCTGCCGACGTACTTGGAGGTCCAAAAGAAGGCCGAAGTGGTGGAGCAGATGCATGCTCTAGGGGGAGTGTCACGAGAGGGTATCTAGCTAGGACCATCAAAGGGGAAAGCCGTCAGCACCAGGCCTCCAGCGTCAGGACCCTCTAGGTTCCGACCTGCAGGGAGCAGGCCGCAGCAGTTTCAGTTTCGATCCCCCGGTCCTCGCCCTTTTCCTACGGCCCCGGGACCACGGTGCTTCATCTGTGGGAGCCCTGGGCATCTCTAGAGTCAGTGCCCAGACCGGGTGCAGTACAGCAGTGGCAGTCATCCCCAGCACCCGCCCCAGCAGCAGCTTCCAGCCAGACCTTTCCAGCAGCAGCAGGGACAACGAGCTCCTGCTCCTCCGAGGGCAGATGTAGGAGGAGGCCGACCTCAGGGCACTCTATAGGGACCTCGACCAGGGCATGGTCGTGGGGGTGGCCGACAGCCGAGGGGCAGGGGAGCTGGGCGTGGACAGTTGCACGCTGCAGAGGCAGCAGTCCCAGTAGGGCCAGAGGTTGTTCGAGGTACGATCAGTCTGTTTAGCACTCTTGCTTATGCTTTGTTCGATATCGGAGCTTCTCACTCCTTCATTGCACCCAGTCTAGCTCGTGCCTTGGGTCTAGATGCCGAGAGACTTCCAGTTCCCCTGGTGTTGAGCACACCAGTTGGAGGTCAGACCGACTTTTTTTTCGTTTTTCGGGGATGTAGACTGATGATAGGGCCACATCAGTCGGTTCGGGATCTTCTTCTGCTACAGATTTAGCCATACGATGGAATCCTAGGCATCGACTGGCTATTTTATGTGTGCGCCTTCATCGACTGTTTTCGAAGAAGGGTGGTGTTCTCAGACTTGTACAGCCGGCGTGTTACCTTCACCGGCAAGCGGAGCAGTCCGAAGGGAAACAGGAGAGAGGAACCTCTCCTCTCCTTGTTGACCGAGCTGACGGTAGAATCAGTAGATGCGGAAATGGTGGAAGTGCCAGAGATCGTCTGTGAGTTTATGGACATCTTTCCTGAGGAGGTGACAACTCTACCCCCTCGAAGTGATATCGAGTTTGGGATAGACCTGCAGCCCGGCGCTCGTCCAATCTCGATGGCTCCTTACCGGATGGCACCTTCGGAGCTACGGGAGTTGCGGATACAGATTGACGATCTGATGAAGAGGGGTTATGTTCATCCGAGTGCGTCACCGTGGGGTGCTCCGGTCTTGTTTTCAAAGAAGGCAGATGGAGGTCTTAGGTTGTGCATAGACTATAGGAGGTTGAATCAGCTGACGATCAAGAATCGCTACCCTCTCCCAAGGATAGATGATCTTTTTGACCAGCTGAAAGGGGCAGGATGGTTCTCGAAGATCGACCTACGGTCTGGGTACCACCAGCTGAGGGTGAAAGAGAGTGACATCCCGAAGACAGCGTTCAGGTGTAGGTATGGACACTTCGAGTTCGTAGTCATGCCCTTCGGTGTTACGAATGCCCCGGCTGTGTTCATGGGGCTTATGAACTCCATATTCTGGGAGTACCTGGATCGGTTCGTGGTTGTTTTCATCGACGACATCCTGGTCTACTCTAGATAATAGGAGGACCATGCAGAGCACCTGAGGACAGTTTTGGAGGTCCTCTGACGGCACCATCTATATGGGAAGTTGTCAAAATGCAAGTTCTGGACACAAGAAGTGCACTTCCTCGGGCACGTAGTGTCGGAGCAGGGGATAGCGGTTGACCCATCAAAGGTTGAGGCAGTTGTTTCTTGGGAAGCACCCAAGAATGTGGCAGAAGTCCGAAGTTTCCTCGGGCTGTCAGGTTACTACCATAGATTCGTACCCAACTTCTCCCAAGTAGCAGCCCCTTTGACGGCTCTGACCAAGAAGGATCGGGCTTTCGTATGGAGTGAGCAGTGCCATTCAGCCTTTAGCTATCTGAAGGAGAAGTTGGTTAGTGCCCCAGTACTGAGATTACCAGAAGAAGGGGAGGCCTATGAGGTATTCTGCGATGCTTCGGGATAGGGCCTGGGATGCGTGTTGATGAAGTGACGAGGGGTGATCTCTTACGGGTCCAGGCAGTTGTGTTCCCATGAGCGTAATTACGCCACCCATGACCTAGAGCTTGCAGCGGTCGTTTTTGCGCTAAAGTTATGGCAATACTGCCTCATCGGGGAACGCTTTGTGGTCTTTATAGATCACAAAAGCTTGAGGTATATCTTCTCCCAGCAGGACTTAAACTTACGACAGTGGATATGGGTGGAGTTCCTCCAGGATTACGACTTTGAGATCTCTTATACTGAGGGCAAGGGAAATGTGGTGGCCGATGCTTTGATTAGGAGGATGTAGAAGGATGCGGTCCGAGAGTCGGCAGACACCTGGAAGGCAATGGAAGAGTTGGTTGCCTTACACCTGGATGCGACGATGGATAGCGGCAGAGGCTGCCTATATCAGATGATAGTGCAGTCATCCCTGTTTCAGCAGGTGGAAGAGTCTCAGTGGGGAGACCTAGAGTGCGAAGTGATGCGTGACCAAGTTGACCAGGGCAATGCTCCGGAAGGATGGACCGAGGATGGTCAGAACTGGATGCTTTTCCAGGGAAGGTTGTTTTTTCCAGAGGCGATGCGCGGCAGGGTTCTCAGTGAGTTTCACAACTCACCCCTGGCGGTACACCCTGGAGTTTCCAAGATGTACCAGGGTTTGAAGAGGCAGTTTTGGTGGCCCGGAGTTAAGCGAGCGGTGGCAGAGTTTGTGGCCAAGTTCCTAGTGTGTCAGCAAGTGAAGGCTGAACACCGAGTTCCAGGAAGCCTACTATAGCCCCTAGGTGTCCCTGAGTGGAAGTGGGATGACATCTCAATGGATTTAGTCACGGTACTACCCAAGGCCCAAGGAGGGTACGACGCCATCTGGGTGGTAGTTGAAAGGTTGACGAAATCGGCTCACTTTCTGGCGATCAGGGAGTCGAGTGTTGTGGATGCTTTGGCACAAAAATATGTGGATGAGGTGGTCCGGTTGCATGGAGTCCCGAGGTCTATAGTCTTGGATAGGGATGCACGGTTTACCTCGCGGGTCTGGAGAGGATTGCAGCATGCGTTTGGCACCCAGTTACGCCTTAGCATTGCTTTCCATCCCCAGACATATGGACAAACGGAGCACACCATCCAGACCTTGGAGGATATTCTGCGAGCATGTGTTCTAGACTCAGGAGGGTCATGGGTGCAATACTTGCCTCTGGTAGAGTTTTCCTACAATAATAGCTACCACTCTACCATTGGCATTGCCCCGTTTGAGGCTTTGTACGGGAGGCCATGCCATTCGCCTGTGTGTTGGACCGAAGTAGGAGAGGCAGGCATCCTTGGTCTGGAGGTGGTGCAAAACACGACAGAGAAGGTTCAGCTCATACGGGAAAGGATGAAGGCAGCCCAGGACCGATAGAAGTCGTATGCTGATACCAGGAGGAGGCCCTTGGAGTTTGAGGTTGGGGACCACGTGTTCTTGAAGGTCTCCCCTCGGCGTGGGCAGCGGAGGTTCGGCAAGGGGAGTAAGCTTTCCCCTAGGTTCAGTGGACCCTTCCAAGTGTTTCGGCAGGTCGGCGAAGTGGCTTACCAGCTAGCGTTGCCACCGCCGCTACTAAGGATACATGATGTCTTTCATGTGTCCCAGCTCCGTCGGTATCTGCACGACGATTCGCACGTCCTTGATTGGGGCGAGCTGGACATCGAGGATGACGTGACCTTTGTGGAGAGACCAGTGATGATCGAGGATCGCAAGGAGAAGGTGCTTCGTGGGCGAACCATTCCCTTGGTTCGCATGTTGTGGAGACATGGTGGGCTTGAGGAGAGTACGTGGGAGAGGGAAGCACATATGTGTACCCAGTACCCATAGTTGTTTTCAGTTTTGTTCATTGTTGTTCCTATTGTGATAGAACGTTTTGTCTTTTGGCTATGAAATTCACTGGTTTCTTTCCTCTGCTTGTGTGTGAAAACCCCCGGCTATAGGGAAGGAGAGAACCCGACCCCTAATCAAGACGCATTAAGGTGGATGCGATTAAACCCGTGCGGGCGAGTCAGTGCCGCCCAAAGCGGATAATATCTTGACATGGGGGAAGAGACTCCCCAACCCACGTGCCCGGGCAGTTTGGCATGGTATGTTGCTTGGTTCATGACAGGAAGATGTTCTTAGTTAGCGATGAGGTTCACTCTTGAGAGGTATCTTTTGGAGAGGTTATTCGGACCCGCCCTTTCCTTCTGGGTTGTCTTAATTCTCGGGGACGAGAATAGTTTGAGAGGTATCTGATGTGATGACCCAGACTCTCTTGGTCCTTCCCTTTGCCAAAATTCGGGTTCTAAAGGAGTGGCGTCTCGGTGAGACCGATCGGTGGGACCGATCGGTGGGACCGATCGGCGGGACCGATCGGTGCGACCGATCGGAGAGACCGATCGGCGTCACCCGGCCTTGTCAAGTTGTTTCCAGTAGCGCTCCTTTGCGTAAATAGGGTTTTAAACCCTATTCTAACTCGTTTAACCGTGTTTTAAGACCCATAACGCCCATAAGAGTTTTAATTAAATACTTCATCAATTCATGAGTCGGCTTAAACCACCCGACCCCCTTTTGTGATGAGTGGAGCCGCGTGATCAACCCATGACCCCCACGCCTTACGCGGTTTCGCGTTTTCACCTCAACTGTCCCCGGCTCTTATAAACTAAGGGTTAGCCGTGGTTTCTCCTTTCCTCGATCGTGACTTTTCACAAACAGCTTCTGGTGCATCGGGCCCACCGCATCGTTATCCGTAAAGTTCTGCACCCCTGGCCTAAACATCGATCATCTATCAACAAGTAGGGAATTTCTCCTTTGCCTCTCTGTTTTGTGTATCATGCGGGATGGGCGTGCTTTCGATTCTGTAGAATTGGATAAACCAGACCTAATTAAAGATAATGAACGAATTCTATAAAGAAAGGAGGGGGGTTGTGATCATTGATGTTGTCTTATATTTTGATGTTGTTTCTCTTATAACCATCTTGTTGAGTTGTGATAGCTTATGCCTTCTGAAAATCTAGGTCGTTGGTGGTCGTTGTTTGTGCACTAATGAACCCCTGCTGATGTTTTAAATAGCTTGTTGTGGTTGTAAACTCCTGCTGTGAAAAGTAATCGGTTAATCACGTATATCCGGCCAAATAAATTGAGGCACCAGGATCTTTCCTTTTGTGATAACCCCCGGTTAAAACACACGAAAATTGAAATCATGGAGTGTGTTAAGTCGTTTAAATCTGAAAATATAGGCTTGGCCTTGCTTAGTGTTGGTGGTAGTGTTTTGGTGGTTTTCTTTTACGAGTCGATTGCTGGAGATGTGGGAGGGGATGGGATCCCCTATTCTTTTATACCCTTAGTGATCGTGTGAGTTGGGTATGGGATCTCCTGTTGGTATGGATTCGGTGGTTGTGAGTTTTGAATCCGGGTGGTTACTTGTTTATATCACAAATTGGGGTGGGATCCTCTGTTGTTGAGAACCGGGTGTGGGCGTTATGGTTGTTGTTTGATTGTTTACTTTTCTGGACTTGTGCCGATGATTTCTAGTTGCCCAGTAGTGCTTAAACTTAAATATTATTACTGAACATGAAATAATAAAGGGAACACATGGGTTGTTAGCGTGAGTCGTGACTCTGACTTGAGTGTTGTTGTGATCTATAGGTTGTCTGAAGAAAAACCTAGCTTTGGGTGAGTGATTGTTACCTATATATATGTATCTGTAGCTTTGTGTTTCTTATTTGCGCACCACCCAAGTTGATCACTTAGTGCCGAACACCCCCATTTCAGGGGGGAGGGTGTTTTTCCCAACACTATTCTTAGTGGCTGGTTATTAGCTCATTTTATGCTCCCTTTCCCGGATAGCCCAAGTATCTTCGGGCAGGCTGTGATGGACTGAAGTCCATTATTATCCCAAGAACCTTCGGGCTAGGTAGTGTGGTGGTTGGCCAGGTGTGTGCGGTGGGTGGTTTCCCAAGTGTCTTCGAGATGAGGCCCAGGTGTCTTCGGGCATGGTGGTGGTTGTTCTAGCCTAAGTGTTTGCAGGCATGGTTACATGTGACAGTTGTGGCCCAGGTGTGTGCGGGCGGGATTTCAGCAGTGGGACTGTGTGTGGTTGTGGCCCAGGTGTGTGCAGGCAGGATTTCGACAGTGGGACTGCGTGTGGTTGTGGCCCAGGTGTGTACGGGCGGGTGTGGCAGTGGGACTGTGGTGAGAATGGCGGGATTGGTCCGATGCGTAGGATGTCTTAATAACTAGTGGGAAAGTGGCACGGGGTACCCAAACATCGATGTGCTCTTATTATATAAATTACTTGACTTGCGTTATTTGGGGAGTGTGCCTTGGTGAGGCCTGGGGTGGATAGTTTACCTTGATAGGTGTTTAGTTTACTCTTTTTCTCATGGGACTTTAGTACGTTCCCCCACTTGCGCACGAGAGTCTTTGGTTTTCCCTACTGAGTGTACTTGTATGCTCACCCTACATATATAAAACTACTTTCAGGATTCCAGGAGGACTTCGGGGATCACGCAGGACCTTACTAGCTCGGACCATTGGAGCAGTTGCAGTTGTTGTTTTCTTTTCCTCTTTGGTACTTATCTTGTAGTCACCTTTTTCATTTTGTGGCTTTTAATTTTGAAACATGCATGTGGGAATGGTTTACTTTTGGCTTTACTCTTCTTTCTGCTTGGTGTTGTTGGGTTTTCTTCTCCTTATCTCCCGATCCTATAAAAAAAAGGGTAATGCCTTCCATTTGTGAGAAATTTCTATACCCTTGGTGCTAGTCACCACTCCGGGACCTATTGAAGGCGGGTTTCGGGGGTCATTATCTCTCCTTCAACTTAAAGAAGGAAGGGCCTGGAAATCTGCTGACCCTTCCCTCCTTTTGGTGAAGGCGGGTCGTGACAGATTCAACCCATTTGGGACTTTGAGTACAATTTATTGCATTTGGACAGTTGTTTTGATCCCTTATAATCTGCCTCCGTGGATGTGTATGCAACAATCATCTTTTATCATTTCAATGATTATTACTGGAAAAAAAATGCCTAGAAATGATATTGATGTACACTTGCAGCCTTTGATTGAAGAATTGTAGGAGTTATGGAGTAACAGTGTTGAGACATTTGATGTTTCTTCTAAAACAATGTTCAAAATGCATGCTGCTTTACTGTGGACCATTAGTGACTTCCCTGGGCTTGGGAATTTATCTGGTTGGAACACTTATACGGGTTTGGCTTGTCCTGTTTGTAACTTTGATTTTGAGCCCAAATGGCTACCTCACAGTAGAAAATGGTGCTTCTTATGCCATCGAATATTTCTCGATGCATCTCATAGATTTCAGCTGAAAAAATCAAAATTTAATGGTTTCATTGATCATAGACCACCTCTAAAGTTGTTAAGCGGTTCTGAAATATTGACACATCTTGAAAATGTTGAAACGGAATTTGGAAAGGTTCATCATTTGAATAATAGCGGAAAACGGATCCAAAGTGCATCGTCAAGTGAAATCAGAACGCAACAATGGAAGAAAAAAAGTATATTCTTCAAACTTCCGTATTGGGAATTTAATTTGTTGCGCCACAATCTTGATGTGATGCATATTGAGAAGAATTTCTGTGATAATTTGATTTTCACATTACTTAATGAGCATGTAAAGTCTAAGGATCATCTTAATGCTCTCAAAGACTTACAAGTAATGAACATAAAACGCGATCTCTGGCCAGATGAGAATGAAAAGTATGCTTCGAACATTTTTGCAATGAAAAATAGGGATAAAGATACGTTCCTTCAAATTTTAAAGAATGTGAAGGTATCTGATGGGTATTCGAGTAACATCTCAAGGTGTGTTGACTTGAAGAATCGTAAGTTACATGGATTGAAAAGTCACGATTCACATATTTTGTTACAACAGTTACTACCATTGTCATTGCATACATTATTACCAGAAAAAGTTACTGCTATTGTACTCCAATTCTGCACATTTTTTAGGCAATTATGTGAGAAAGTTGTACATCCATTTCAGCTTGACAACCTCCAGGAAAGGTTTTCATTGACACTTTGTGCAATGGAGATGATCTTTCCTCCATCGTTTTTTACTATCATGATGCATTTAACTGTGCATTTGGTTGAAGAAGATAAATTAGGAGGCCCCGTTCATTATCGATTGATGTATCCAATTGAGAGGTATTTTATTTATATATTTTCCAATTAAGTAAACAATTTTTGAAATTTAAATAAATACATAATATTATTATTTTATTTCACAGATATCTTGGGCATTTGAAATCATACGTGAGAAATAAAGCTCAACCAGAAGGCTCTATTGCTGAAGGTTATTTGGCCGAGGAGTGTCTTACCTTTTGTTCTAGGTATTTAGATGATATTGAGACAAGATTTAATCGAGTTGGACGTGTTGAAGACACATCAAATCAATCTCAAATGCATTAGAAATCAAAAATATTTCCTGCTATTGGCCGATCAGTTGGGAAGACCTCAAATGTGACACTGACAGAATTGGAATTAATACGGGCACATAGATATGTGCTGCTGAATAGTAAAATTGCATATCTATTTATTAAAGAGTTGAGGATAAAAGCAAAGAGACGAATGAGAGGCCGAACACGAAATGAGAAAGATATAACGAAAGCTGTGAATAAAGATCTTGTTGAATGGTTTTCACGACGTGTAAGTTCATAAATATTGCAATAAATATGAATATTAGTTTGACACATACAATTTGTAAATATATTAAATTATATTTCTTTTTTCAGATCATAAATACTGATACTTGAGAAAACTTGTCAGAAGATTTGAAGTTTCTTGCTAGAGGTCCTATAAAGCAAGTTAGAAAGTCCGATGCTTATAATGTGAATGGCTTTAGATTTCGTACAGTCGATCGAGAAGTGGGTTTGAAAAAACAGAATGGTGGTATATTTACATTTGCTGAAGTGGGGTACTATGGAAAGTTGCATGATATTATTGAATTAAACTACCATAGATATTTTTCTGTTGTTTTATTCAAATGCAAATGGGTCGATATTATCATAGGTGTTAAAAGAGATTCATTGCAATTTACTTCTGTGAACTTATCTCGCTTGATGGATGTTGGTGATCATGAAATGCATGATCCATATATCTTAGCATCGCAAGAAAAAATGGTATATTATGTGAATGATGTTGTGGATGAAGGGTGGAGTGTATTTACTCACGTAATACAAAGAGATTTGTATGATATGGGTGATGAAGTGGAAGATTTGACCTCTGAAATTGAATTTCATCAACAACAGAAAGCAGAATTATTTGTCTATCATGATATTGAAAATATTAGTCTTGCAAAGATAAATAAAGTGGATGAAGCAATGGAGCAGAAAACTGACATGATTGAAGGGGAAAATGATTGTATGTACAATTATTCATTCATGCAGCAACCACTTGTTTCATTTCTGTAGTCATTCATTATCATTGTTATATATATTTTGTTTGTTAGTACTGGGCATCTATTATCATTTTTAATTTTTTTTCTGCATAATTTTTTTGAAATATATATTCTGAACTTAATTTTATTTGATTAAATGACAGGAATTCCAAGGAGGAAGCGGTATACTATTTCTTATAGTTCTGCGACGAATGACGATCCATCTGGGTCACTCCCCATGACATCTGAGGCACCAGCTGCCTACACCCCCGCACCATCTCCCCCTGCACCATCTCTCACACCATCAAAGGGCCTCCCATTATAGGCTGAGTCGTCGACTCCCCCTACAGGTGCCTCATCATTTGGGTGGCGACAGACCCCTTCCAGTTCATCCCGGACATACTAGAGGGTCACAGTCATAGGTATAAATTTTAATTAAATAAATTTATTGCATTTTGTTTATACTAATTGTTTGATCATTGAAGATGACAAAAATGAAACCCTGGAGAAACACTTAAAAAGATCAGATGTTTGGAACTTGAATGGCCAAAAGATAGTTGTTCCATTTGATTCTTATGGGGTCCCTACAGATGATGTCACAGGGTTACTTGGCCAAATTATAGGTCAGTTGGCAGCGGAGCCCATTTCCCTTCCCATTTCATATGATGATTGGAGACATATGCCACCAAACTGGAAAAATTAAGTTTTTAATTCTCAAATAAAGGTAATTTTATTACATTATGGTTTAATTGAATGTCATGTTACTAATATGTTCAAAATGAATTTCTGTATACAGATGTTCTTCCACTTCACAGTTGTTGATGTGATAACACGGAAGTGGACTTTGAAAAATCTTGGTAAAAAATGGAAAGATTTCAAATGGAGATTGTGGTGTGATTTCAACGATACTTCGTTGACCTTGGAACAAATGTATGACAAGCTACCCAGTGGGGTACCGAAAGAGCAGTGGAAAGTTTTTGTTGACAGACATCGTGATGAGAAGCAGATGGTATTGAAATATATATTATTATATTATCCTCATTTTACATTAATACATGTATATGAAGAGGAGATTATATTAGATACATTACTTTTAAATTTCATTTTATTTATTTCAGGATCTCTCATGACAGAATGCATCAAACAGGGCGAAGCAAGTCATCCCTCACACGGCGGGCTCAAAAAGATTTTCTAGAAGCCTAATGTCATTGGTAATATTTTAAATAGTTTAAATATTTATAATACAATATTATATATTTAATATATTGAATTTTTTATTTATCTTTGCTTAATGCAGTCACAGAATTTAGGGCACGAAGCCTCCCAGACTGAACTGTGGTTGGATGTTCACAGAAAATCAGATGGCTCTTTTGTTAATGTGTCTGCCAAAGAAGTTGGGGTATGAAGTCAAATTTTTATTATAATAACTTATTATCAGTTTTTATTGTGTTAATATGTATTGATATTTGATTTATAGGTAAAAATTAAAGAACTATGGGATGTCAATCCTGGGCAGTCCTACTCAGTCTCCCAGGATGACCCGGTTGCTCAAGTCCTTGGGAAGGAGCATCCTGGTAGAGTGTGCGGGGTGGGTTTGGGACCCGTACCATCTGAGGTCTTTAGCAGGCCATCAGGGATTCCAGCCGCATCTACTCCTGGTTATAGTTAGCCCATACCTGAAGATGCTCAGAGGGAGATTTCTTCTCTACGAGCCACAATTCAAGACCAAGGGGCTCAAATATCCGCTATGTAGAAAGCGTTGACTGATTTATATCAGTTGATAAGCAGATATGCCCCCAGTGGTAGTGCACCGAGTGGTGGTGAGCAGGTAAATCACAAAAAATCAAAATCATTTAGTTTGAAAACTTTTATTGGTTTTAAGTTTAATTATAAATATGCAACAATATTTAATTTTCAATATAATGTTCTTACAGGTGGCAGCAGGAGATGGAGGTGGAGAGGGTGACGATGCATCATCGGACCATGAGTAGTATTGTTGATGTGTTGAGCAAATATGGGAAAGGTTGGTTTGTATATATAACATGTGTGGTGTATGGAACCTTTAAAAAACCATTGGTCTTGGAGGAGCTTCAGTGGCTAACCTTGAATGATCACAATAACCTCAGGTGGTAAAGAGAATGATGTGTTTGTTTCATTGGTTAGATGATCTATGGTAATAGGCTCTTTGATGTTTCTGTTGTAAATTCATCATTGGGAATTAGACTCATTGGGGTGTTGCATGTCCAAACAGCCATGTTGAATGGATATCACTAGATCAAGATGGTTTTATGAGGTGATTTTCATGATCATTAATAGTTTTTATGAGGCACGTAACCACATAACATGAAAACAAATGCAACTCCTTTCCCATGAAGCTTCCCTCTTTTATAACTTTTATTTAATGAACATATTGTGAGATTGTTAGATGACATGTCATATGATAAAAAAGAATAATCAGAGGGGTTTTACATGATTAATTGGGCTATTTGATGGGGCTTCACATGATCAGGAACAGATCACATGAATTGCATAACCCCTTTGCATGATGTTCCTAGGGTCATGTGATCATGAGCCTCGTTGAAGTTCACATAGTCCTTGTGACCTAAGTGATTAATCTATATGTATACATGCTAGAATTTTCTTTCCTTCGGGTATATATTAATACTTATGCTTTGGGTATTTCTTTGTTCCTAAAATATACAATGCTCATTTGGCTAGCGTCAAAAAATGACCCCCCCCCCACAAAAGTGATGTTCGAAGGAACAAGGACTCAGTTATGAGGTAGGAAATGACTTCATGAGTCTCTTATGCTTTCTCTGGTTGGAATTCAAAACATCTTTTGGTCTTCTATAAGTCCATTCATATTCCTTGAGGTTCCCTATAAATAGGGGGTGAGAGGATGGTCATTTGACCGGTGACATGAAGCTCCATAGCTCTCAAAACCTCCTCTCTCGTGCGATTGTTTTGCAAGACAACTTTGCATGACCTCATCACAAGAACCATACAAGAGACCTAATCATGTGATCATGTCACTTGACCTCTTTGTGTGATCACCTTGTCTAAATATCTCACTTAATCAATCCATGAACTAATCAATGGTAATTTATTTGAACTTTGATGCACACCCTTGGCCATTAGTCTATCTTATGTGATTCGGTTGTCTCTTGAGGATTTTTTCATGATCTACTAATCTTTATGTGATTCATGTGACCTTAACATGGTAACATGATTATATGTATTAAGAAAAATCATGTGATCAAAAGATGTTTTATGGGTTATGTGATTTTCGTGACCTAGAATGGATCATGTGGTCCATGTAATGTTTTCCATGTTATGCACTTATTTTGTTTGATTAGCACAACTGATTCTCTCTTAATGGTTACATATCTTCTAATATATTCTCTATTCTCTTTAAATATGTCCTCTATTTCTCAAATGTCTTCTTATGTGGTAGACTGGAGAGACCTTATTTCCTGGAACCATAATGTCAATCATTGATACAAAGTATTTTATAACAATGATGTTTTAAAGGTTCTTATTCTAACTGAACATCAAAATTATCCTCTATTGAACAGACTACCTTTATATAGATTTGGACATCAGGATTATAGTTCTATTATTCACCTGAATACAACCTTTAGTCTCACATGTTGTCACTCTCTGTTTACTATATTAAAATGATAGTTTCTGAGGATAGTCAGTTAATTGTGGCACTGTTCCTAGGGAAATATTATACATTTAAAAATTCACCATGGTTTCATATATTCATGATCTCACTCATCAATTGATTTCTCATATTTACTCAATCATGCTCATCTTCTCTCTATAAAACCAAAAAAGTGGCTTGAGCTGAAAGTGTGATTTGCACCCTAGTGGTAATTTCTCTGATGAATGGGCATGGCCATTTTGGGTTAGGTAGATCTGTACAAAATTCCCCTATCAATTGCATGTTATTCATCATTACGAGGAGACATATATTTTTTAGTTTATCATGTACCATAAACCATAATTCCATAGTGAGTTGATTAGTTGATGGTTTCTAGGAACCAAAACTATTTATCTAGCCCATGGTGAGGTAGAAATTGGCCTATGAAATATTTTTAAGCTTGGGGGAATACTTCTATTAGTGGAAACATATGATGAATTCCTTACCGTTGAGAATGTTTGGGATGGAAATAAATAGACTCAGACCTTAGCAGGTGACATTCTTTCCATTGTAAAGGAGTGGTAGAAAAAGGATTTGTACTTTCATTTGATTATTTCATTCAATGATTGGATTAATATCTTCTTTTATGGAAGTGGGGCTCAGACATCTATCGCACGCCCTCATCTATGCCCTTCTCTACAAGTTTGGAATGTCATGGGATCATTTTGTGCTACTCTAGAAGCTAGAGAGTATGCCTCATGGGGCTACCAGGTGAGACTACATGTATCCCTAAGTCTTTGGTTAGCAGGATACTTGGCCATGTTTTTAAATGGAGGGCTCTTCTCTGTTGGGGATTCACATTTGGGAATCTGGGTCTTCATGTTGGTTATAGAAGCATGAATGGTAGAAGGGAAACCTCTCAACCTATCCATTCCAAAACTTTCTTATTTTTATCAGCATCATGGACATTTTCAACAGGGTAATATGCCTTATCAAATTAGTGACCCTTTTAAATTATTATTTTATTGGATAGGTGATCATTTTTAGCATTATAAGCATTAGAATACTACCAAATTTCCTGATGCTCTATTTAGTCCCAGGATGCTAAATGTCTCTGGGGTTGAGATGATGTATTTAGGTGATGAAAAGGTTATGAAATGATGTTTCCCATATTAGTAGTGATAATTGATATATCATGTCTAGTTGTTGTTTGAGAATCCCATATGTCTTTCTGTAGAAGTTGATATGTGGTATATTAATGCATGTCCCCTTTGATGTTATTAAATGATGTTTCGCATATTAGTTACAAGAGGAATTGGCCATGTAATTGTTGTTAAGAATTTTATTTTTCTTATAATTCTTGTTTGGTTTGTTTTTCAGGGCAGTGGTGCAGTATAAGCAGAAATACTATTTTTTTTTCGGGTCAGCATTCTGCGGCGGTTTTAACTACCGCTAATTTTTTACCAGTTATACATTTAGTGGCGGTTTAAACCGCCGCTAAATGTAATCGTCAATACACTTAGTGGCAGTTAAAACCGCCAAGAAATCACGCCGAAATTAGCGGCGGTTTTAACCGCTGCTAAGCACGTTCATGACACGCCTGAATTTCGCAATGATTATAGCCACCACTAATTAAATAACCCGTAAAACCGCCGCTAAATTTACCAAAAACCGCCGTGAAATGAGGTACTACGACGCTTTTCTTTGACCGTTGTGAAATGCATAAAATCGCCGCTAATAGATTGTCGACGCCCAGTTTAGCGGCGGTTTCTATAAACTGCCGCCAAACCATATAGTGGCGGTTTAAACTGTCATTATATGAAAAAAAAACTGTCGCTAATAGGCGGTTTTCTTGTAGTGTGGTATCCTTGGATTAAGGATAAATCAATTACATAATTATGTGTGACAAACGAATACACCAAATATAAGTGGATATTAAGTGTAAAACAATCAGAGGTTATTCACACATATTTATATAAATACATATTCAAGGAGTGAAAGTTTATCCCAAAGAATCAAAATTGGGTTAAGAATTTCTCTTGCAAAAATTCGACAGCCTAACGGCGTCACTTCAAAATTCAAAAAATGTGTTGATGAGAGATAAAAAGGGTATCTCATCACTTGAACATAAAATTTACATAAATAAGGATATAGAAGAACATATCCCAACATAACAATATGTAAATTAAAAGAACCAACAAAATAAGTCTTTTAAAAAGAGGAGGGTGAAAGGTTCCCTTACCGACTTGGGTATCTTTTGAAACATACACCCCATGAAAGAAGGACAATACATCATTGATGTAAATACTCATAAATGAAATTATATTACACAAAGAGTAGAATAATGGGAAGTATATATACCACTCAACGGAAATGGTGGCAAATGTAGCATAAATCTCACGGGAATAAAAGTGAGATGAAAAATCCCTTACGAAAACTCGGTAGCCTAACGACGCCACTTAAAACTTCCAAAAATGGATTGATGAGATCAAATAGGGTCTCTCATCATATTAAAATAAAATGTACATCAAGAGGAATATAAAAGAACATCACCCAACATAACAAATAGGAGCTTAAAATAAGTGACATAAAGTAGAGTACTTAAAAAGAAAGAGAGAGGATGGATCTCTTATGAAAATTCGGCAGCCTATCGGCGCCACTCAAAACTTCCAAAATGGATTGATGAGAGAAAATAGGGTGTCTCATTATATGAACATAAAAAAAGTATAGTAAGATTAATATAAAAGAACATCCCAATCATTAGAAATATGAGATTAAAAGGAATGACATAAAAGAGTATACTTAAAAAGAAAGAGAGGGGTAGGATCCCTTACCTCGTGTCTGACATGACTCGATCGTTCTTTAATCTCCTGAATAATAAAATTTGGTCAATTTATAATTTATTAAGGACCTTATTTAAAGATTATTATTTATTTAATATCACATATTATAATGTTATAATAATTGTTTAATAAAGTGAGTTCATATCAGACGTTTTTGTCGATGTTCGGTAAATGGGAAAAAATTGAACTTGTTGGAAAAGAATTTTCCATGTAGTTATAGGTACATCATATCCAGAATAGTATTGATGTTTTAAATATCATATATATCCATTATATATTCATTTTATACTATTCCATAGCATTTGGAGATAAAAAATTAAAAGCACCGTTCATGGAGACGGTAGGCCGTACGTACGCATGAACGCTACTTTCATTTTTTGTCATATTAATGGAATTAAAACAAAATGAGAGATATATATATTATAATTCCAGAATGATATCCATCATTTAGATGTAATATATTACATATATATCCATTATATATATGTACTTATAATAGTACATAACATTTGAAGATAAGAAATGAAATGTACCGTTCATGGAGACGGTAAGCCGTACGTACGCATGAACGCTACTTTCATTTCTTTTTTTTTGTATTAAATGGAATTAAATAATAATGATATAAAGGTATATTATAATTCCAGTAGGATATCATATTTAATACCATTAATTACATCCTTTATACGTCCCACATATGGCATTAACGAATCAAATCACTTTGAGGGGGCGGTAGTCCGCACTTCCTAAAATAAAGATATCGCGTTTACCCATAATGGAAACCATAAAGGTATGCCATAAATGAAAAATACAGAAGCTTAATTAAAACATAAACATATTATATATCATATATAAATATAGTGACATCTTAATGGCCACCTTTTAATGTGTTAAAAGAATATTGAACAATCATCATTTCGTGAGGCAGTAATTCGTCATCCACAGAAACAATATGTTCTTTAACCATTATACGGAGGTGTGTGAAAGTGTTGCTCGAATACTTCTTATAAAAAAATCCTAGTATATTTAATATACTGGTGTTGTTACAAAAAAAAGTAATAAAAAGAGTTTAGGGGTTTGGAGAAGCAAAATAAAACAAAAGAACACAAGGGAAGACATTACCTTTAAATCGGGTAACTCTCTTTGATTTGAGCTCAAAGGCTTCCTTGGAAAGGATTCTGCCCAAAGTGAGGCTTCAATGATGAATATAGGGATGTGGAGAGATGAAATGGGCAGGGTTTGGCCGATCCAAAGGCTTGAGAGGTGTGGGTAAGGTGGTAGAGGTGGGGGCCTTTTATAAGAGGAGAGGAGGGGCACTCTTGGAAAGTTATAAAATATTACTTTATTATAAAATGATTTTCAGATTTTAAAGGTCCCAAAAGGATATATTTCTAGTATAAGGTAATAAGGTTTCGAAATCCACTCATACAATAGGTTTGAGACAAGTTTAAGACTTAGATTTCACCCTATCTTCTCATTTTATTTAAATCGTTCATTTATGTGGTAATCACTGCATCATCACGGTGTCATAAATAATTTAATTTATTTAATGTCTAAAAATTATAAAAAAAATATCATTATGTAGGGAAGATTTTTATATTTCTAATGAATATTTATAGTAAAAAATATGACTTGTATAACCCCATTTAAAAATTGTTTTAGTAAAACAACTCATGTTTGTGACATTTTTATTTTAACTTTAAATAAAAAGTTATTTATGTCATTTTCCTACCAAATTGGCTCCATGGGGTCCCCAAGTTGACCCATGGATTTTCTTGGTCATCAATGACACATCCAATGAGGGTAGGACATGTGTCTAGGTCATTTCATATTATTAAAACATTATTTTTACCTTAAATTACACTAATTACCTTTAATCGCGATTAATAAAACTTAAAAGTTACTATTCACCAAAATTTATTTTAATCTCATTGAACCACATTTTAATTCTTAATTACAACCATGTATGTTGGATTTTTGAAAATAAAATCACAGAAGTGGCAAAGTTTCATTTAAATGAAAAATCAGTTTCTTTAATTACCACTTAGTTGTTTCATTATTCATCAAAAATTGAAGTTTTTCAGAAAAATACCAAAAATTCACCCTAAGATATATTTGATATTATGAATTAAAAAATGATGCCTATTTTAAAAAATTCAAAACATATAAGTTGCATTAATTAATTTAATAATTAATTCCCACTGTCAAAACAAATAGCGTGTTTTTAAGAAACAATATCTATTAAAAGATTGACACTAGCTTAAGTCCAATTTCAAAGTGAAATTAATTCCAATGACCACCATTGGATTGAATGGTAAAAATATACTCTAAATACAGTTTAATATCAATTAAAAATATAATCTATCCATATAAATAAATCAGATTAAAAGGAGGTTTTGAATTAAAATGCAACATTTTTAATAAAAATGATCTTTATCGGAAAAATAACAAAAATTTACACAAAGTAAATTTTGATGTCCAAATTCTAAAGAAGGATTTTATTTTGTCAAATACAACATATAAAATTGACAAAAGTATATTTAAAAAGGGTTCTCCATCAAAAGGCATTTAATCAACCTTTTAAAGAATATTAGAAGATTTATGCATAAAATTGGATTCATTTGCAATTTAAGCCTCTAACATTTATTGGATAAAAGTAAAAATATTTGAAAAACATATATAATAATTTTGTAGTTATTTTCGTTCATTCCTGCCATTACAACAGCTAGGCGTTAACTACCATTTAAAATAATATTATTTTATTATTAGAGTGCAATGTAAGATTCCCAAGAAACTCGTTGTTGCGTATTGGGTATGCCATCAAGCATAGCGTCTCCTTTAAAGTAATATTAATATTTTATTCACAAATATGGATAAATGTGAAAATGTCATATTATTTATTTACCTGGGGTGTTACATCCTTACCCCCTTTTGGTAATTGCATCCTCACAATTTTAAAATTGGGCTTGGAAACTTCATTGAAAATCTCACATCGGAACAAGAGTCAGTAAACCAATCACTTTAAAATAAAGAAAGAGAAGTACAAAGGTCACCCGAGTTAACCCATACTAGGATTCCATGTAGGTAAATGTGGATATGGAGGAAAAAACAAAGGGTCATGTTCTGAGAGAGAGTGATAGTAAACATGTCTAGGAGAAAGTTAACCATAAGAAAATCACAAACTTGTGATGGGTTAAACGGTATTCGATTCCCTAGTAGGAAAAGTTAACAGACAACATTTTTGTTTTAAGTTACTCTTCATTGAGGAATTTATTTTTGATTTTTACTAAATCATAATGAAACATACTTACTTGTCACGTAGACTTTCAACTTTTACTAGATTCCTTAATCAAACTCATATTTTCTCCAAAAGACGAGTATTTAGGAAGACTTGTTCGCATTAAGAGTACTATAATCAACTTCTTGAGAATCACCTAATCCAAAAAAGCGAACTATATATTTCCCATGTCTTTAGAAAAAAACCAAAACTATAATTGTTAGTATGAGATCAGATAATCCACAAAAGGATAACCCTTTATAAAAAGAAAATCTATTCTTAATCTCCAAAATTTGTCAAACAAAACCCAAAGTTCAACAAGGACCATTCGATAAAAAATTTGTCTATAAAAATATTCAAAGTAAACCAAACTAAGATTAAAACCCAAATATTTAAAGGATTTAGTCACATAGTCTTCCAAGGTACAAATTAACACTTATCTTCAAATAACACCAGTTGCTCTAAAAGTCTCATATTGAAAAGTAATTAACCTAATCACATATCCTCCATGATAGGTTAATAATTTCCATATATAACCCAAAATCAACTTACTCTTAAATCATAAAATCATCTAACTAAAAATAATTAGTCAAACTAACCAGGGACTTCACATAGTTCAGTGGTAGGCGATAAATACCAGTCGCACTTTGGTTGTGGGTTCGATTCTCACAGCTTTGTCTGACGCGATGGGTTGTCACACGGTCTGCGTGTTTTCCTTTTTCCAAAACTAAATAATTCTTAAAACATTCCCCAAAACGAGATAAAATCTTCAAAAATGATCATAACATATTTTAACCTCAAGTTTATCTCATGCCTTTCATTTTCCATCATATCATAGAGTAACCCATAATTACCTAAAAAGTAGGGATCATATAAACCCTAATGGTTACCTTTATAATTATTACCTGAGATTCCACATTGAGTTGGTCATCTCGTACATGATGCATTAGAGAACTCACCAAGGTTAAAGTGGTTGATCATGACTCCTTGATAGTTGGTTTATCACAACCACTAGATTCCTCATTGAATCCCCCATTTCATCCAGTCTCTTAATCAGAGAACCACCACAGTTTCCATCAAACCCATTGTCACTTGTGCCTGCTAGATCCATCCATTTACTAAAAACAGAAATGTCAGTGTGCGTATATCAACAAAATCATCATGTGCTAATGAGGAATATAAACACTAAGATATACTTACTCATTCACTTTATCTAAAAACTATGACTCTTTCTAAAATCCTAGCCATTATGGTAATGTCACTTATGCTTATAGAATACCCTAACCTCTAAAGTTATCAAAACCGACCACTGATACCAACTATAAGGCCCCAGCCTTAAACATTACTTATTATTGAATTAAATTAATAATTAACATTGAGGATATTTTTAGGTTTAGAGTTTTAGAGAATTAGGACATAAATATTACATCTCAAAGATTACAAAGTAGACACATCTACTCAGCTTCCATTTTTTTCACAAAATAAAAACTCTTGAACAAAAGAGTCATGTCTAGTTCCTTGTTTTAGACAGCCTGACATTTCCTTGATCCCATCCTTGACCCTATTCAACTTTATGTCCTGTGAAAAACATTTCAAAAAAACTTGGGATGAGCATAAAAAGCCCAGTAAGGGTTATAACAATACGGAAAAGAAAACATTAGTCCATGTATATATAAGAATCAATGAGATCATACATTACTCATAAAACATAAGCACGTTAACATACCTCATGAAATAATAAGATTTATGAATAACTCATAGAAATCATAAGACATAAAGGTAACTTGAGGCATTAATAACAATCTTACGTAGGGAGTAACCCTCTTGGTTACGTTTGGAATACCCATCATAGTATATTCCCTAAATCTCTTTGGAGAAACCTTAACGTTTAACTCCTTTGCGTTACCCAATGCATTGGAGAGCTATATCGGGCTCACCCGCCCTTAGTTTATCACGGAACTACCCGTCTTCATAACAATACCCAAGAACCATAACATAATCGTATCACATAAAACATGCATAAAGGAAACATAACATTTCCACTTTTCAATCACGAGATATCAATACAACACATTGATATAAAAACATTATGAAAACCATTTTAAATACCAAAATAAAAGAAAAGTAAAACATGGTATTTATTTTTCATTTGGAAAAAGTTATGGCTTGTAGAGGAATCCGAAACTCAAATAATGGTCACGGCGGCGGAGAAGTTGTTGTCGCCGCATACGTACGACAAAAAAGAAACATTCCCTTTTTTCATTTAGTAAACGCTTCGTATAAAAAGATTCCTTTTGAATAAACGTAAAATTCAAAGGGTTTTATACACCGTATAAAAGAAAGTTGTGTATAAAATAAAATATGCCTCAATGAAAGGAGATTGAGACGATGTCCCCTACAAAGATGGTATCCTTGGATTAAGGATAAATTAATTACATAATTATGTGTGACAAACGAATACACCAAATATAAGTTAATATTAAGTGTAAAACAATCAGAGGTTATTCACACATATTCATAGAAAGACATATTCAAGGAGTGAAAGTTTATCCCAAAGAATCAAAATTGGTTTAAGAATTTCCCTTGCAAAAATTAGACAGCCTAACGGCGTCACTTCAAAATTCAAAAAATGTGTTGATGAGAGATAAAAAGGGTATCTCATCACTTGAACATAAAATTTACATCAATAAGGATATAAAATAACATATCCTAACATAACAATATGTAAATTAAAAGACCCAACAAAAGAAGTCTTTTAAAAAGAGGAGGGTGAAAGGTTCCCTTACCGACTTGGGTATCTTTCGAAACATACACCCCATGAAAGAAGGACAATACATCATTGATATAAATACTCATAAATAAAAGTATATTACACAAAGAGTAGACTAATGGGCAGTATATATACCACTCAACGGAAATGGTGGCAAATGTAGCATAAATCTCACGGGAATAAAAGTGAGATAAAAATTCCCTTATGAAAACTCGGCAGCCTAACGGCGCCACTTAAAACTTCCAAAAATTGATTGATGAGATCAAATAGGGTCTCTCATCATATTAAAATAAAATGTACATCAAGAGGAATATAAAATAACATCCCCCAACATAACAAATAGGAGCTTAAAATAAGTGACATAAAGGATAGTACTTAAAAAGAAAGAGAGAGGATGGATCTCTTACGAAAATTCGGCAGCCTATCGGCGCCACTCAAAATTTCCAAAATGGATTGATGAGAGAAAATAGGGTGTCTCATCATATGAACATAAAAAGGTACAGTAAGAGTAATATAAAAGAACATCCCAATCATTAGAAATATGAGCTTAAAAGGAATGACATAAAAGAGTATACTTAAAAAGAAAGATAGGGGTAGGATCTCTTACCTCGTGTCTGACATGACTCGATCATTCTTTAATCTCCTGAATAATAAAATTTGGTCAATTTATAATTTCTTAAGGACCTCCTTTAAAGATTATTATCCAGTTAATATCACATATTATAATGTTATAATAATTGGTTAATAAAGTGAGTTCATATCAGACGTTTTTGTCGATGTTTGGTAAATGAGAAAAAATTGAACTTGTTGGAAAAGAATTTTCCATGTAGTTATAGGTACATCATATCCAGAATAGTATTTATGTTTTAAATATCATATATATCCAGTATATATTCATTTTATACTATTCCATATCATTTGGAGATAAAAAATTAAAAGCACCGTTCATGGAGACGGTAGGTCGTACGTACGCATGAACGCTACTTTTATTTTTTGTCATATTAATGGAATTAAAACAAAATGAGATATATATATATTATAATTCCAGAATGATATCCATCATTTAGATGTAATATATTACATATATATCCATTATATATATGTACTTATAATAGTACATAACATTTGGATATAAGAAATGAAATGTACCGTTCATGGAGACGGTAAGCCGTACGTACGCATGAACGCTACTTTCATTTCTTTTTTTTTATATTAAATGGAATGAAATAGTAATGATATAAAGGTATATTATAATTCCAGTAGGATATCATATGTAATACCATTAATTACATCCTTTATACGTCCCACATATGGCATTAACGAATCAAATCACTTTGAGGGGGCGGTAGTCCGCACTTCCTAAAATGAAGATATCGCGTTTACCCATAATGGAAACCATAAAGGTATGCCATAAATGAAAAATACATAAGCTTAAGGAAAACATAAACATATTATATATCATATATAAATATAGTGACATCTTAATGTCCACCTTTGAAGGTGTTAAAAGAATATTGAACAATCATCATTTCGTGAGGCAGTAATTCGCCATCTACATAAACAATATGTTCTTTAAAGGGGGGGCCTTTATCAGCGCTTTTTTTAAAAGCGCTGATAAAGGGTCGACTTCAAAAAAAAAATTAAAAAAATTTAATATATAAATATAGTTATATAGTTATATAGTTATATTGATATAAATATAATATATAATTTTTAAATACATTTTAGATAAGTATAAATGGACATTTACACTTATTATACTTAATATATAAGATATTTAGTGAAAATGGCTTCTTAAAAAATTTAAAAAATGTTTTTAATTAATAATTTGCTAATTTTTATGGAGTAATAGTCATTTAATAACAATTTGAAGACTAAAAAAATAAAAAAAAATAAAAAGATCCAAAATATGTTGAAAACACAACTCAAACTTCAAACGGCCATAACTTTTGATCCAGGTGTCCGTTTGAGCTCTACCACATATCAAATCGAAGATTGCGACGAGCTCTAAATCGTTGTGATCCAAAGGGACCTTGGTCAAGCATTTTTCAAGGACAAAAGAGGCCCAGAAGGCCTCTAAAACTGAGTTTTTTGTCGGGGTATCCAGTTTTTTTAACATTTTGTGGATTTTCAGCCTCGTTTAAGGGGGTATTATTGGCTTTTTTTATGGGGACTGAATTTATTCCAAGGTATTACATTCATATTGATATTATGTCTTTGAAATTTCATCCTTTTTTATAATGCACTGCTATTTGTAATCAAATATATAACTATATGTACATATTTTTTATATATTCGCACCTAAAAATTAAATTTTTTAAATAAATAATTAAACATATTTACATATAAAATATATTAGCTTTATCTAAATAATAACTAATATCTATTTTATTTAAAATACCAATATATGAATATTTATATAACTAATATATATTAATATAACTATACATATATTAATATAACTATACATATATTAATATAACTATATGTATATATTAATATAACTATATATATATATATTAATATAACTATATATATATTAATATAAATATATATTACTATAAGAATAAATATAACTAAATATATATATAAATAAATAGATATATCATGAATAAGAGAACAAATCAATATAGGGTAGTGGCAAAGGCTTTAAGTGCGCAGGGGGGAGGTCTCGAGATCAAATCCAAGTGGAGGCATGGGTGTGCGCACAAGGTTGATTTAAAGGGCTAGCGCTGATAAAGGGTATAGGCGGTGCGGGCGGGCGTTGGAGGTGCGAGAAAGCACTGATAAAGGGGGGGCTCAAGCGCTGTAAAAAGCCCCGCCGAGATTGGCAGTATTTTTTTTTAATTTTTTTGTAATTTTTTTTATTTTTATCAGCGCTAAAAAAAAGCGCTGATAAAAGGGGTCTTTATCATCACTTTTTGGAGCGTTGATAAAGGGGACCCCCCCCCCCCTTTATCTTCGTCGGCTTTATCAGCGCTTTTCTAGCGCTGATAAAGGCCATTTTTAGCACTGATAAAAGCCGTATTTGTAGTAGTGGCGCTCGAATAGTTATTATAACAATATCCTAGTATATTTAAGATACTGGTTTTATTACAAAAAAAGGTAATAAAAAGAGTTTAGGGGTTTGGAGAAGCAAAATAAAACAAAAGAACACAAGGGAAGACATTACCTTTAAATCGGGTAACTCTCTTTGATTTGAGCTCAAAGGCTTCCTTGGAAAGGATTCTGCCCAAAGTGAGGCTTCAATGGTGAAGAGAGGGATGTAGAGAGATGAAATGGGTAGGGGTTGGCCAAGTAAAAGGCTTGAAAGGTGTGGGTAAGGTGGTAGAGGTGGGGGCCTTTTATAAGAGGAGAGGAGGGACACTCTTGGAAAGTTATAAAATATTACTTTATTATAAAATGATTTTCGGATTTTAAAGGTCCCAAAAGGATATATTTCGAGGATAAGGTGATAAGGTTTCAAAATCCACCCATCCAATAGGTTTGAGACAAGTGTAAGACTTAGATTTCACCCTATCTTCTCATTTTATTTAAATCGTTCATTTATGAGGTAATCACTGCATCATCACGGTGTCATAAATAATTTAATTTATTTAATGTCTAAAAATTATAAGAAAAATATATCATGATGTAGGAAAGCTTTTTATCTTTATAATGAATATTTATAGTCAAAAATATTACTTGTATAACCCCATTTAAAAATTGTTTTAGTAAAACAACTCATGTTTGTGACATTTTTATTTTAACTTTAAATAAAAAGTTATTTGTGTCATTTTCCTACCAAAGTGACTTCATGGGGTCCCCAAGTTGACCCATGGATTGTATTGGTCGGCCATGACACATACAATGAGGGTAGGACATGTGTCTAGGTCATTTCATATTATTAAAACATTATTTTTACCTTAAATTATACTAATTACCTTTAATCGTGATTAATAAAACTTAAAAGTTATTATTCACCAAAATTTATTTTAATATAATTGAACCATATTTTACTTCTTAATGACAACCATGTATGTCGGATTTTTGAAAATCAAATCACAGAAGTGACAAAGTTTCATTTAAATGAAAAATCAGTTTCTTTAACTACCACTTAGTTGTTTCACTATTCATCAAAAATTGAAGTTTTTCAGAAAAATACCAAAAATTCACCCTAAGCTATATTTGATATTCCGAATTCAAAAATGATGCCTATTTAAAAAAATTCAAAACATATAAGTTGCATTAATTAATTTAATAATTAATTTCCGCTATCAAAACAAATAGTGTGTTTTTAAGAAACAATATCTATTAAAAGATTGACACTAGCTTAAGTCCAATTTCAAAGTGAAATTAATTCCAATGACCACCATTGGATTAAATTGTAAAAATATACTCTAAATACAGTTTAATCTCAATTAAAAATATAATCTATCCATATAAATAAATCAGATTAAAAGGAGGTTTTGAATTAAAATGCAACATTTTTAATAAAAATGATATTTATCGGAAAAATAACAAAAATTTACACAAAGTAAATTTTGATGTCCAGATTCTAAAGAAGGGTTTTATTTTATCAAATACAACATATAAAATTGACAAAAGTATATTTAAAAAGGGTTCTCCATCAAAAAGGCGGTTAATCGACCTTTTAAAGAATATTAGAAAATTTATGTTTAAAATTGGATTCATTTGCAATTTAAGCCTCTAACATTTATTGGATAAAAGTAAAAATATTTAAAAAACATATATAATCATTTTGTAGTTAGTTTCGTTCATTCCCGCCATTACAACGGCTAGGCATTAACTTCCATTTAAAATAATATTATTTTATTATTAGAATGCAACGTAAGATTCCCAAGAAACTCGTTGTTGCGTATTGGGTACGCCATCAAGCATAGTGTCTCCTTTAAAGTAATATTAATATTTTATTCACAAATACTGATAAATGTGAAAATGTCATATTCTTTATTTACCTGGGGTGTTACATTAGGGGTGGTTAGAACCGCCCCTATTTGATCGTATGGGGACCAAGTTTAGGGGTGGTTATACTGTAACCGCCCCTAAACTACCACTTTTTATATATTTTTTCACCACCCGGCGCCACCAGACAACCCCACCGACACCCACCCGGATACCCCCAAGACACCCCACCGAGACCCCCTGACAACCCCCCTGACACCCCAGGACAACCACCCAAACACCCCATTGAGACCCCCTAACAACCCCCGGGACCCCCCCCCCCCCCGACATCCCGAGACACCCACCCAAACACCCCTCCACCCTACAAGACACACCCACAGACTTGGACAACACGTCGGGATAAGCACCCCGCTCGGCCTAAGGCCCAAATTCATCCGCTGACCCAGACACGCAGGAGGACAACTCAGCCCATGTGAGGGTGTTTAAAATACAGTCATTGTGACTCAAACTTAGGGCCAGTCAGAAGAAGCCTCAGCGCCTGTACCACTAGGTTACGACGTCTTATATATAATGTATGCAATTCTTTATATTTATTTACATACCGAAATATTAGATATTATATATATATATATATATATATATTTGGGTATGGAAATATAAACAATATAATATATTTTTTTATATTGTGTATATTATAATATATATATATATATATATATTTGTGTATAATATATATATAATGTATTTATGTATAATATATGATGCATATATTTGTCTATAATATGTATATATATATATATATAATATTAGATACATAAATATGAGATAATATATGATATATGTGTGTATCATATATATATATATATATATATATTATATCTGTGTATATATAATATATATATAAATAATTATATTTACATATATAAATATATATATATACATATATTTGTAGATAAATTTATATTTGTGTGTGTGTGTATTTATGTATTTATATGATGTTTATAGATATGATATAATTATAATATATATATTTATATAATCATTTTATATATTTGTATATATGTATGTGTGTGTGTAACAATAATAATATTATTAATTAATTAATTAATTAATATTATTATTATTATTACAATTATTTTTTAAACTATAATAATTATATGTTGGTTTTATAAATACCATACATTTATACATTCTATGATTTATATTATACATATATTATATGAAATACATTTATATTATATATTTATGTATGTGGTTATATACATTTATATTATATCATATATATATATATACAAAGAAAAATAAATACTTGCATATAATTGCAAATATATAATATAATTAAATGATATATATATATACATATATTAAATTAATTTATAATTAATATGTTATAATACAATATATATAAAATAATTATATAATATATATAAATTTATATATAATTAAATATTTACAATATTGTATATAGTATAATTATATAAAATATATACGTATATTTATATTTAATTTTGTCTATATTATATATATTTGTATATGTAATATAATATATATGTATTTATACAAAAAATATTCTATAAAAATATATTTAATATAATATATGTATAATATAAATCAAAATATAAATGTATAGTATTTATAAAACCATACATAAATTTTATAAATTTGAATAAATATATTTATAATTACATTTATATTATGTATACGGATATTTACATATGTATACATTTTTTACATGTATAAGTATTTATTTAAAGTATTTGTATAATGTCCATATATATATATATATGTTTATAATATATTTAAGTACATTTATATAATGTGTTTATGTAATATATATATATACACACACATGCACACACACACATATATATTATAAAATTTGAATTTTTATGAGATTTATTTTAAAAAATAAATAAAAATTTAGAGGGGGTTTAAAATCTCCTCTAATCAGAGGGATTAGAGGTGGTTCATGATCCCTATCAAATTTCTTGAATTAGAGGGGGTTAACAACCCCCTATAATGTCATAAATTAGAGGGGGTTCAAAACCTAATCTAATGTCGTCAATTAGAGGGGGTTCAAAACCCCCTCTAATTTCTTAAATTATATGAGGTTCAAAATCCCCTCTAATTTCTTAAATTTGAAGGGGTTCAAAATCCCCTCTAATTACTTAAATTAGAAGGGGTTTAAAATCTCCTCTAATCTAACAGATTAACGACGGTTTATAAACCCCCTATAATGTCTTAAATTAGAGGGGGTTGTGAACACCCACTATTTCCTTTTAAAAAAATCAATTGTATGTGTGAGTGTGTGTGTGTAAATGAATGTTATATATATATATATATATATAGTTAGTTCCTCTAAAATTCAAAAGAATATATAGTGTCATTAATTATTAAATTAGCAGTTGTTTTGACATAATCGCCTCTAAAATCAAACCAAATATTAAAAAAATAATGCTAAAAATTTTAAAGGGGGTTGTGAACTCCCTCTAAATTTAATGATTAGATTGAGTTGTGCATAATCCCCTCTAAAATGAATTTATAGGGGGTTATGTATAAACCCCTCTAAAAAACTGTTGTTAATCTGCTGTTTTTTTTGTAGTGCCTGAAACTTCTATTGTCATTCTAATTTGTAGGGGTTGCTGAATTTTTCACTCTGAATGGATGAAAATTGTTCTTCATTGCCTCCTAATTACAACAAGAATTTTATACTAATAACTAAAAAAAGAAATAGTAGAAGTGTTGCATAAAAGTAGTTCATGTAGAATTCAAAGATCAGAACATATGAAATCCAATGAAGTGTATTTAAATCTGAAGGTTTTCAACTAACAGTACAATAATTACATACATTAACATTTATGATAGAATTACCATGGTAGCCCACATTCGACAGTTCTTTAACACTTCCTTGCAATGACATTATAACATTATTTATGCATGATATCGCAAAATATAGTAGTTCATTGAAATAAGCATAAAATAACAATTACACACAAGTTTTTTAGTCTCTTGATTTTTGATATTGTGCCTACTCTTTATGCATTTTCTTGCCTGCTCTAGACAACTTTCGAACCTGTCAACACCTTTCCTTTTATCTTTATTCTTGAGAGATGTTTTAGATTGTTTTTTATGCTACATATTAGATTCTTCTTGAATGCGTGTTGAGGGTAAATTATTTTTAACTTCCTGCAATTCCCTATCATAATTATTTTGATTTGGCATCCAAATCATACATCCTTGTTTAAACTAACATGGTTTCGTTACAAGCTTTATTTCCATTTGTTCCAACTATTGGTAACATTTAGCTTTTCTTGCTACCAAATCTTCTTTAACACGATTAATTATCATGTCTTCCAAGTGGATGTCATAGGAATTTCTTGTCCATCTCTTAGGAATACATAACTCTGAAAAGTATTGCACATCCAACCTTTCTAATATTTTAAGAGCGTGACAACACAAATATATGTAACTCTCAAATTTCATGCAGGTACAACCAATTCTCACAAGTGAATCTTTGTACATTGTAACGAAAAAACTCATTTGAGGATCCTTTCATTCCGACAACAAACCTTTTTGGGACAATTGTTTCATTATAAGACTTGAGGAAACAAGCGTCACATGGTTGGTGTTCATACTGAAAAAGATCAAATGTTTTTTGTGTGTACAAATGACTCACTTGAACCATGATCAGATGATATGGAAAATGATTATGTGAAAGCTTTCCCTTCCATCAAATTCAGCCTTCATTTCCCGATACTAGTTCTTCTCCAACGCATGCTCAAATTGTTGGAGGAATTCAAAGACACCGAGTTTGCGATTCAAGTAGTCCTTTAATACACCACTAAAACTCTCAATCAACTGTGTGCTTTGAATGTCTATTGTCAGCGCAGTCTTCGTAAAACAATGAACCAATTTCCCTTTACTTTGTACATATCTTCTAACCATATCGAATTTGTATTACCGCGCTCTACTTGGATCTGTTTCTAGAAAGCCTCAAATTTTGAACTTTCTTTAACCCCGTACATACATTTTCTGATCTTTTGCAACAATGTTGACTCGTCTTTCATTATCGGTCCTAAGTGTTTAATGTCATTTTCATTAAGCATCAAGTGCATAGGTCGTGTCTTGTTTTAGGTGGGGTTAAAACAACGACTTTAGACATAACTGCATCTTGAACTGTAAAAATTGTTCCAGGATTTTTCCCACTGTGAAAATCAAGAAATCGACTAAATAACCAACTAAATGAGTCTTTTGTCTCGTCGTATAACAACGCTAAATCGAAAAATACAATCTCCTTACGATGGTTTACGCCTACAAACACTCTCAAAGGCATACACTTTTTGTTTGTGTTGAAGGCAGTGTCAAACACGACAACGTCTCCAAAATGCTCATAATCCACCTTCATGTTGGAATCAATCCAAAAAATGTTACTAATTTGACTGCACATGTCATGCTGCACTAAGTATAAGAGTGATGTGTTATCCCTTGATTGCTTCTTTAGATATTGTAACATACCATCAACATCACTTAGATTCAACTCCCTCTGTCTTTTGGACCGCAAAAAAATCTGTTGGTCCACTTGTGTATATCCAAGACTCTCGAGCCCACCTACAATGGTTGTTACAAATGAAAATGAATCATCAAGTTTAATGCCAACTTTATCATCTACATCTAACTCAACACCTTGTGCATCACTGATGTGTCATCATGACCACATCAGATGCATGGTTTCAGGTGAATGTAAAGCGTGGTTATGCTCCTCAACAAGTTTCCTGCACTCATACTGCTTAATGGACATGTAGAGAACTCTCACTCATGCTGGACAATTAGTCCTTGTTTCAGCACGTGGTTTTTTGACATTGACATCACATTTGTCTGATATTCGATAGTCTTCTTTTGCTACATGTATACAATGTTGATGTTACTAAGCTTTTATCCTTTTTATATTGGTTAACATACTACTTTTGTACACTGAAATGAACATTGCCTCTATAACCAACGTAAAATGAATAGGCTTCAGACTCTGATTTAAAAAACATCTCAATGCCTGGTCTTTATGTAGTGCTTTGTTTATAAATGCTATCAGGCGAAGTGTTTTTTTTTGAATTTGAAATTTCATCTCTTTCGATGAAAATTTATGCAACGAAGTTTGATTTTATAACGTCAGCACTGTTATGCTCCTTTACGTAACAGTCTGATGAATACTGCACAGTATTCAAATCTATTGAATTTGTGTGTTTTGAATCGTGTACAACATCCAAATTCAGCTCGATCGCATTCATTCCAACCTATAGAATTTATGTGTAGAAATTGTTAGATCACCTTTGTTTATAAAATAATATCGGATGAGGTGGTTTATTTTGAATCAATTGGAAATTCCCATTGGAAATTATCGGTGGAAAGTCTCAATGGAAACTCAGAGTGGAAATTTTCACTTCGATTCAATTTTAAATTCTAACATCAAAATACAAGATGACATTCCCACGTTAAATCAATTAAAAACCACGAATCACTTGTGAATCTTTTGAAAATATCAAGTGATAATTCTAACTGCGAATTCATAATGTAAATATTCAGTAGAGATGTCATATGAGAATTCCTTGCAGAAATTCACAATGAAAATTTGCAGGGAAAATTACCAATGAAAATATCTACAGCTCCTTAAAATCAATTGGAAATGTCCGATGCATGTAAATTCTCATTGGGAATTCACATTGGGAATTTCGAAAACATCCCATAAAAACTCAAAGTGAAAAATTTCAATTCGATTTAGTTTTAAATTTTAATAGCAAAAATACTAGAAAAAATTTATACTTTAAATCAATTTAGAATCATAAACCCCTTATTTGAAACAAAATATTTCAAATGAGAATTCGAACAATGAATTCACGGTGTATACAGTAGAAATGTCGTATTGATCGCTTTGAAGAATTCACAATGGAAATTACGGGGGGAAATTATCGGTGGAAATTACCGGTGGGAATTCGTTGTGAAAACCCACAGTGGAATTTCTGATAGAAAGATTATCAGTGGCGCCATCAGTTGGTTTAGATTTTCTGCCGAATTCACTGTAATCACGACCAGATGCCGGTGAGAGTTGCTGAGACCTCTGCACCTTCTCATGTATCGGGTAAATATATTTCTTTGTTAGTCCATTCTTTCTTCTCGCGGATTTCTCGGTTTCCCGTCCCATGTTTGCTTCGTGAATGGGAAAAAATTCAGGGAAATAGAAACAAATCGCTCAGCTTCAGCCCCGACCTGTTTCCACGCTGCGCTCGACCTGTTTCGTGAATGGGTTTGTTTTGTGGCGTGGGATTATTGTTCCCCGGGTTTGTAAATTAAGCACGGCACCATGGATGCTGAAGCAATTTCTCCGAGAAATACCTAGATTTTATCCGGCAGGGCTCAGTTACTTGCCTGGAAGGAAGAAGACCATGCGACCCTTTTTAAATGAAAATTTAATTCCTCCAAACAGGATCTGGATCGTATGCACACATCAATGATTGAACATAGACCATGTTCGCATACCTCAACTTTGTATGTCGCCTGTTTGCATATATTCTACGAAATTTTCCTCCTTGCATTTCTAACACAATGGGTTTTTTCACCATGAAGGTGCTAATGGAGGTCACACCTCCCCCCCTGCCTGTTCGCTCTTGAGCGTTGGACAGGTGACTTTTCATATTTTCCTGCCATGTCGAGTTTTAGTTCACTGGAGTAAAATGCAGAATGTCAACCAATCACTTACTTGCACACAGCCTCACAAGTTTTCTTTGTTTAATTGCATGTATTAGGAAGTAAAATGCAGAATGTATTGATTTAATGCTGTAAGACGACACGGTTTATATATTTTCACTTCTCCAGTGATGTCTGCTTTTATTTTTTTCCAACTTTACAGGCCTTTTCTGGAACTCAGAACGTTTCCAGTCATCAGAAGGATGAAGCATGGAGAGTTAATGTACGTATCCAAGGTTGTGACCTAGATCATGGATATTTATGTGGCACCATGGAAGCTCTGAATGTTCCTATGGCAGACACAGCTGTATGCTTCTAATCTCCTTTACTGGAAAATCAATCACTTTGATTACCATGCAAGTTTTGTTGAAAAACTCTTCACCAGTGCATGTAATCATTCTCTCCCTCACCCGGAATCCTTAATTCTACTTAGTTGTGTCAGGCAGCATTTTGCCAAATGTGCTGTTTTCATGTACATGCCCACGATCCATTAATAGTATAAACAAACTACAGGACTGAAATATGTTGTTGATGCATAATAGCTTTTTTTGTTAACCATCGCACACTTCTCTCTAAGCCTGGCTCTTTCACGGGCCTGAAATGTGCCAGTTTTTGGAGAGAACAAAACCCAACTCTTAATCTTAAGCACTTACGTTGTTTTCTCCACTTCATTATAATCCAGGTTGTTACTTTTTGGGAAGGAGAGATTGTAGACACCAAAAATTACACCTTCATCACAGGCAAATGGGAAGCAACGTATGCCCCCTCCCCTCTCCCTTTGATAGCGGCTATCACTTATCACTTATGATAAACAGCTAGAAAAAAAAGTGATGTTTGTTTTGTTTTTGAAAAATGCACTTGCATTTAGATTTGAGAAGATAACCACTCAAGTGGGAGAAAAACACTTTTTCAATAAGCAATTTGGAAACACCAACAGAATAACACTCATCACAAGCGGTGAGTGTTATAAGAAGCTTTCATCGTGATATCAGCTGTTTGTTATTTTGTTTCCTCAAAGAGCTTTTTGTTTAAACATAGCCTCTGTTAATTGGGTCAATTTCATCAGTTTGGATTTATTGACAGGCGTGAAGATGACATTAGGCACTGGACCAAATTTCAATCATTTTCACCACTATTGGTAAGAAATCACAGTTTTTTCTTTACGTGGAAGCCTACTCTTTTGATTGACTGTTTCTTTCAGAGTCAGGTGGTGGTGGATGAGGGAAAATCCCTGGACCTGAGTAACTATCCGTACATATTCATGGTAACCCACCTTGTTTTCTTAGTTTTCCGTTGCTTCTATACTTTTTGGATGGGTAGAAAGATAAAAAAATCTCATATAATCAGTCGTTTGCTTGTGTTTTTGTTTGCGTAGAGATGGAAAGAGCAGTACTTTGTGAACGTGGGGACGGACTGTGGATTAACCATAGCTGGGTTCTACTATGTTTGCTTCTCTTGCAATGATGGCTCCATCAATGGCTTCTATTATGACCCTAATAGCAGGTACCTTGTCATCTTCCCTTTCATCTTATAAAGTTCCTACTGCTAATTATGATTGTATCATGTTTTTTTTTACATCACCATGAATCTGCAGCCCATTTCAGAAGCTTGAGCTGAAATCCATTGGCGAGGGAAGGTCAGGTTTCAGTTTTTCTACTTACGAGTTGCAGTAAAATCCTTTGAATTTTAGTATCATGGTTGTAGGGACCTACTAAATCATAGAATAGAATATACCTCATATAGACGAGGCGTTGGCTCGGACTTAAGGTGTAAAAATGGCTTAAGGTGATGATCACCCAGTTTGGGTCAGACTTGGGAATTTGACTTCTCGTTCGGCTTGGGCCCGAGCTTAATGTCCCTTATACCACTATAATTGAGGAGTCGAGTCAATATGCTAGTCAAATTAAAGTTCAATGTAATTTTTTTTAGCTAGGTACTTGAATTGAATTGTAATTTTCAAGTTCCAATTTGATTTGATATCTAAATTGGGCTATTTAGCCTCACTTGGTTTTGAAAATAATAAAAGAAAGGGGAAATAACAACTAGGGACCAAAATTGTAAGTTTATTCCAATAAAGAATCCAATCAACTATTTTTTTTGGATGTGTTTATAACTGACTGTTTTTTTTCATTGGAATAAAGTTGTTGTTTCCCCTTGAAAGAAAAAAACGATGATCAGTGTAAATCATAAATTAAATTCTTCACAACATAAAATGATATATCGACTAACAAATCAGAACAAACCATGAAGCTATGTCAAATGCATTTCATACTTGATGTAGAAAATGATTTTTACTATGTGCTCACAAACACGTTGAAATATAATTCAAATAAAATTACCTAAATTCTATCGTTTGTACACGCATGAAGCAGAAAACATTATTTATGTGAAGTATAATTTAAATTACGTAAGATAGAAATCTAACCAAAATAAAACAAAGTTGAAAAAGAAATTAATTTCAAAAAATGGTAAACACAAATAAAGAAAAATTCAAATTAAAATAAAAAAAACCTATCTCACTCTTAGGAAAATAAAATCTTTCATAAGAGGCTTGGTGAAAATATTTGTTCGATGATCGGTATCAATAAACTAGACACATTTTTTGATAATGGTTTTTAAAAAAATGGTGTCTTATGTCTATGTGATTCATTCTAGATTGCATTATAGGGTTTTATTAGAGGATGTGCGGCTCAGACCTCTACTCCTCCTCCCCGCTTCTCTCCTATGGTTCGACCTAGGTATTCCCCATCTGGGGGGTGGTGACCCCCATGACCAGCCTACCCTAACCATTTGTAGCCATCCCTCCGCTCTTGTTGTGCGTCTTGGTCGCACATCCCCTCCCTTCGTCTCCCAGTAGCCCCAACACCCCCTTCATGATGCCATCCATACACCCCCCTGTGTAGCCCAGTCGCGTTGCCCTCTTGCATTGCCTCTTGCCTCTTCTGCTTTCCCCTCTTCCCAGTCGCGTGCCCTAGTTGTGTCTCCCCCCATCTCTCCAGCCGTCGTGCCTCTACAGGAGCCCAACTCGGACCCAGGTTGCCTTTCTTTGCGCCGCTTCTCCAAGGCGCCCTCCCGACGTTGCTCCAACAAGCGTGCACCTGTCTTCATGCGTGCCCCCACTTCTGTTGTCCAGGCGGCCCTTACTACCAGGGCCTTGCTTCTTCTTGATTGATGCCCAGATTTCTTGATTATTATTCAGAAGGTAAAAAATAATTATTTATTTGGTTACGTGAATATTAAAACAAATCTTTACTCATTCAGTTAGTGAATATAATATTTGTGGCCAAGGCCACAGTTGAATGGTACTCAGCCGTGGTACCACATCTGACAGGTTTGGGGCTTAAATACCAGCCTGTACTAATTTGACCCTCCTAGCGGGTGTGCTGTTTTTGGGTAGCGTGCTTGAGGGGGCAGATTGCGTGGGGGCATCCAGTCAGCGGGGGCCGAGTGGTAATGAAGGTTGGAATTGAAGGTCAGTGGCGGACAGTGCGTGCGACATCGGGGATGGCTGCGACCACCCTGTGCGATGCCATCGACGATTCTCAAGATTGCAGCTACGACCTTGTGCTCTGAAGTTGTCAGCGACGACCTCGAGCAACGATCCTTGTCGGCCTTTCGAGAGGCTGCCCTTGTGCAGTTGTCAAATTGTCGTCCACGATGGTGCGAGGTCTTTGGGGCGGGCTCGTGTGGTGGATGACCACCTCAGGTCCGAACAAGGAATCGTTGGTCGAGCATCAAGAAAGTACAGTGATGGATGAGGAAAGGTTCCTGTGCGCTCTGCGCGGCTAACGACAGGTGCCCCGCTTTGACGACGGGGGCTGGTGACGGTGGGGGGCTGCGCCTAGCACGACCAATGACAGGAAGCCCCGCCTGATGTCGGGGTTGGCGACAAAGGATGTTGATGCTTGCACGGCCGATGACAGGATCCCCGCCCAATGGTGGGGCTGGTGACGGAGAAAGAGCCGTGACTTACGCGACTGACGACGACGAAGTTGGTGTCGAGGCTAGGGTGGACACGTGCAGGAGGGTCGTTGGAGGTGGGCCGGGCCGTACACGGTTTGGGAGGGCCTACGAGCCATTTATGGTGGGCCTCTTATGATCAAGGTAGGTCTATGGGCCATGGTGACCTTCTGGCTATGATGATTAAGGCCTTAGAGCCTCGATGGATAGGCTTTCGGGCCATCGAAAAAATGTGTGGGCCTTCGGGCCAATAAAATTGCAATGTAAGGGCAGAGTGGATGAGTTATCCCTTGGTGGGGGGGGGGCTATGACTTGTTCTTTCGGTCTGTGTGTGAGTGTGTCTGTTTTCTTGTATTGTACCCCTAACCCCTAATAAATAAATGAAATATAATGATATTTATTTATTTAAATAAATATTTATTATTCAAGGTTGGATAAATGCCGAGGATGATTGACGGGACGAGCTGGGGGAACTATGACTTCCTTTCGATCTGTGTGTGGGTGTGTCTGTGTTTTCTTGTATTGTACCCCTAATAAATAAATAAAATATAATGATATATATTTATTTAAATAAATATTTATTTTTCAAGGTTCGATAAATGTTGAGGATGATTGACGGGACAAGCTGAGGGCTTGGATGGAAATGATATATTTTATTTAATGTTATTGATTGATTTATTTAATAAATGATATTTACATATTTTTGTGTGTCAATGCACGCCATGAAAATAATAATAATGATATTATTTGGTGCAATTTACTTTGAATAGTTATATTAGTGAAGAGTCTGTGAAATAACTAATTCTCTAACGCTAAAATACATTAACCCACTTATATAATTTCTAGGGTAATGGGAGTTGTGCACAGTGATATTCTCTGAAGATAATTCAATCCAGACTGAGGAGAACTCTCCCAAGAACGCCCAGAAGAATGAGAGGTCTATTCCTCCTCAAGACATAGAGAACAAGAGATAAAATACCAAGTCCAAAGGAGTTCTTGTTGGAATCAACGATGAATGGCGCAAGACAATCGGTACCTCCGTGTTAGCATCCAGAGATCCATCGATGACGTTCCGAGATTCGTGGAGCACGCGTAAATACCGCTAGAGGAATTCTACTTTGATTTCTTCACTGCACTGACGAGACTACGATAACGACCACCAAATTCATCAACAAAGAAAGAATACTCAAGGCGAGATAATTCTTGTATTAAATTAATTATAAATTATATGTGAAATGATCATCTTTTCGAATATTTTGGGGTCACTTTTTCTAATTTTGAGGATTTTATCTGATGAAACCGACGAAAAACATTGTCAGCCACAAGCCCGATTACTTTCTTTGCGCATCAAAACCTTCAAGTGGTATCGATCACATATTGATTTATAATTATTCATTATTTGTTGATCAATTGCGCATTTGTTATGTTAGCATTTCGTTTCCAATTTTTTCGTTCTTTAATCCAAAAGTCGAGATATCATGATCGTTTAATTTCATATGACCAAGAACATTCCAAAGACACATGAAGAACGCTCAGACATCCTATCCGGAGGTGTTGATGATTTTGGATGGATGACAAAGATACACAACGTGTAATAGATATGCACACATCGTGTACCCATGGTCAACCACACTAGGACAAATGCACAAATCACGACACGTCGTGTGGGAGAACAATATGCAGCGTCATCACATGCCGCATATCCACTGCCAGTTGGAACGCAATTTGTCACAGTGTACACGACGTGTAACTGGCGTACATGCCGTGTAACCCCACACAGTTTCTCCCCACGTAAATTGCAGAAGGCGTGTGGTCAAAGTACACGACATGTAATTAATGCATGCCGCGTAATGGCTGCAGCGATGCGACAATACATGGAGTACACGGCGTGTAGTGGGTCGCACATGTCGTGTAAAGCGTAATAACCCTCTTGAAATACACAGAGTCCATAGGCACGTATTGCGGGTGGCTGGTAACGAATCACATGTCGTGGAGCTAGCTGGACACGCTGTGTAATTCGGACCAACTCACGCCAGGAACACGCCAATATTGGTGCGTCGTGTCAGTCAACACATGGATAGAATTAATTAATCAAAACAGTAAAACCGAACTACACGACATGTAGTTGGCTGTACACGCCATGTCATGGAGTTTTATTTCATAGATCACACACTGAGTAATTTGGCGGGTTGTATGTGATATTTAATGCTTAATTTATTCTTTTTCACATTAATTCTGCAGATACATGACATGTATATGGTTGTTGTACATGCCGTGTACTTCACGAGTATCGCCAATGGTACACGCCACGTACATTCAAGGCGCGCTGTGTAGTCATAAATGCCACACAAACCACGAGACTTGACTTACGTAACAACGTGACTTGTATATCACGACACGCCGTGTAGGCATAAATGCCGTTTAAGTACACTACACCCGACAAAGACCGTACACAACATTAGTCACACATCATGTCAAGTGATGGTACACGCCGTGTAGTAGTGTAATAGTTAAGCTCCAGAAACGGGTTTAAGAAGCAAAATGGTACACATTGTGCTGCTTCCGGTACACGCTATGTACTTAATTAATTTTAATTAAACTAATTTATTTAATTTGTTTAAAATTTCTGTAGATAGGAATTTCCAGGACTGTTTGGATAGAAAATTAAGATAAAGAATTAATTAATTAATAAAACGATTAATTATTAATTCCAGAAATTTATGTTAATAAAGAATGAATAAAAGTGAATGCTAGCTCGTATAAATGCACAACCGGTGCATTCGTGGATGATCATGTGTCCACAGTTTCTTTTATATAACCCCAAACCTCTGGTTCTCCTCACCTGTTGAGTAAGCATTTGTAAAGGAAAGAGCTCCCAGACTTAGGAGATGGTTCTAGACCGAGCCGAGGTATCAAAACAGATACACAAGTTAAAGGTGGAATGCCGCAACTTGAGTCCGGTTTGGCTCAAGGAGTTATTCCCCGTAGGGTCAAAGGTTAGTTTGCTGTTCGCTTGATAAACCGACTTGTAGTTAAAGCTCATGATCATGCCACATGTTTATTTTGTTTTATCCGGTGCATATATATTTAAATGTGACCACATAAAGTTAATAAATAAACAATAATGCAAGATAAAATAAAATAAATGGATTATGCTTAAATTATTTTATTAGACATGGTTAATTAAATTATGTAAAATTGACAGGAGAGTGGCTATGGAATTCTATTGTTAGAAACAACAACAATGTACAAGAATTACAGACTATGGAATTCTATTGTTAGAAACAACAACAATGTACTAGAATTACAAAGAACGGAGATAAAGAAGAAATGGAGAAGAAGACTTCTCCGGGAGACGCAGTACCCTGGAAGCCAAGGCCTAACACTCCGTCCATCACCTTCGACTGAAAGCTACCCAACCATTCTCAACCCCCCAACCTACTTACAACAGGAGTGGCAATTCTTCTCTTGGTAGTGACAGTAGCTTCCCCACATTATTATCATTTCCTCCCCTTCAAAACCATCTGGTGAGGAAGTTTGATGAATTTCTAGAAGTTTGCTACAAAATCACTGCTGTGTTGGATGGTCCTGGTGGGAAAGCTTTGGCCGCTCCAAACTTATTGTGTCTTCTTCCCCAACAATATACACCCGTGCTATAGCCAAACTGGCTGATAATGTGCAGCAGAAGCAACGCCAGCTACAGCTTGGCAACACCAGCTTCTATAACCGGCTAGCATGAGGAAGAGTGAAAGCAGCCAAATAGCTCCAACTTGTTTCATTGGGTTTCAGAAGCACCAACTATTATCCGGTTCGTAGTCAAAGTATAGCAGTTCTGCTAATGTTGGAGAAAAATTTAATCCATCATCATCCCCGGGCTTCTTCCAACAAACTACCAATACAGACCACTCCAGCCACATGAGTTGGCTATGTTGTCTCCAGCTTTGGCTTAGTGCCATGAGAAAGTCCATGTAGTCCAGAGAAGCTTCCAGTTGGGTTTTAGTCCCTTTGTGGAAGCTGCTTCCTTCTCCTCGTCCTCCTCTCGCTTCATTGGTATCAGAATTTCCAGCTGCACTGTTATCGCTGCAAATGCCTTTGCTTGATCCTCTTCAGGTCGTTCCAGAAAGGAAGCGTGCTCTTCCTCCTTGTCGTCTGTCGCAGCCACCTTTCTCGGACTGCTTCTTTCTGCCTTTGGTAGCAGACTTCTACCGTCAGCTTCTGGTAGCAGAATAGAACCCTCCAGTCTCGTTTCTTCTGCAGTAAGTGATTTCAAAGAAGCAGACGTTCCGTGTTGAACAAAATTCTCCACAGGTTCTTCCACTGTCGTTCCGGTCCAGCTTACCTCAGCAGTCTGCAGTCCAGCTTCAGTTTCCGTTTGTGGCGCCTGTTCTAGGCTTGCCAGATATACCATTGAGGTAGCGGAATCTGTTGCTTGTTTTCGCTGTGGATCTTCTGTTTCTTGCCACCGTGGGTGTGCCTGCTTGGACTGTAGCTTCTCATCTAGCTGCCTCTCATCCTCTTTTAGCCGAACTTGGTCTGAAAATCGTTGCAACACATTCTGAAGCTCACGGCTTTGCTTCAACATCGTCACACTTTGCTTCATCATCGCCGCATTCTCCAGCTTCATCTGTTTGAGACCAGCACTCAATTTTTCCACCAAAGCTTCTAGCGTCGCCATGCACGTGGTCATATAGGTTCTAGATTCCTCCGCTGTGACTTCTTTAGTCCACTTCGTACAGCGTCAGCCTCAACCACAACTTCCTGAATTTCACTTGATCAAGAAACTTTTCTGCTGCGTCCCTCAACTGCTGCATCTTCGGTGAGTCGTTCATTTTTTTCCACTGCTGTGAGTCGTTTCTCACAATTGCGAGTTGTCCTCCGTTGAAATTACGTTTCCCTCTGCTGTGTGGGTAAAAACCGCTGCATCAGCTTCAGAAGCTCTGATCAAGAACCTTCTGCGTCTGTTACGTTCACCACGTTCCCCTCAGTGATCAGGATCCTCTTTCTTGAGTTCCTCTCACGATTCTCTTTCCAGAAACACTCTCAATGAAAGCACCAATTGATAAGTGTGAGAGAGAAACTATGAAATTCCATTGTTAGAAACAAGAACAATGTACATGAATAACCAAGAACAAAGATGAAGAAGAATAAGAAAAGGAAGAAATGGAGAAGAAGAAGACTCCATCGAGAGACCCAACACCCTGGAGACTGAGGCCTAGCCCTCCATTCAGCACCTTCGGTTGAAAGCTACCCAAAATGATCCGTAAATCCCTTCCCTAGCCAACCTCTTTATTTAATACCACAACCACCCCCAATTGCCCCAATCTACTTGCAACGAGAACGACATCTTCCCTGACAGTAACAACAACTCCCCCACGTTCGTATCAAAAGCCTTTCATTATTTAAAAATGCAATCATAGTTCAAAGTACTTGTCTGGTCTCCATCAAGGTGGTTTCAATTATTAGAGAGTTCTAACGAAAGTTTTGGGTCGACTTAGCCTAGTTAGCATCAAGGGTTGATTGACTACGCAAGACTTGGTGCAATTAGGAGACGAATGTTGAGAAAATCCTTATTAGGATTTTAGGATTGAGGAGCTCACTCAATGAATCAATGAACTTCTGGTTTTGTGGTTTATAAGACCATCTACCTAAATACCTTCAAGTAATTTGTTTGGGCCCCTGTTTGAGTTATTCTAAGAGGAATATGGATTATTGTTAATAGAATATCCACATGATAGGCCGAATCTAATGATGAAGACTATTGAGATTTGATAAAGTAGTGAGAGATTAATAAAATTAATTCATTACGTCACACTCGGTAATTAAGATAAAGTATTCAGATATGCTTTTATTATAGAAAATGGCAAGCAAAATCACAAAAACACTGTGATCATTCTTAGACATAGACCATGTCCTCACCACAACACAAATTTCCCAGAGGTGGTACAGTTTATACATTGCACTACTATAGGAAAATTTGTTCTATGCACTGGAATCCCCTATTCTTGATCAACCTCCTCACCGAGCAAGTCTTGATGTAAAGGATGCCTACATGATATTCATGGAGGGTGCTTCTTATGTCCGTTGCATCATGTGATCGGCTATGTTTGAAGAGTTGATGATACAACATAAGGACATGAATGCTTACACCATGAAAACTCATCTCCTTGAACCTGGAAAAGTGAAGGGGAGGCTTCAGATAAATGAGATTGTCACTACACTATACCAGTGTAAACTGGAATACGATTACCCAGGTAGTGATCATGCCTTTAAAATACCTGATTATATTGATCAATTTGCGAACATAGGCTTCCATTTGGATAAGAAACTATCCATTAATCTCATTTTATTGTCCTTACCACTCGAATTTTTTGTATTCAACAAAAAATATATGATGAATAATACGGATGAGCCGCTCATGAATCTTTTGCCCATGCTTCGCTAGATAGATAAGGATTGGTGGGAACATGGTTCCTCACCCCTTACGGTAGATGAAATGAAAGACCAGGTTGAAAAGCCCATGCCCAATACAAAGCCAATGGTGTCTTTACATCGTTTTTTCGAAGAGAACAGGTTCAAAGGCAGAGCGTTGGATGTGAAGCTATATGCTTTTTATGCAATAAGAAAGGTCATTAGAAGAGGAACTGCAGCAAATTGAAGAAACTAATTGATAGGGTTTGGAGAGGGTGGCTGGCTGTGGGCAGGTGGGCTGTTGTAATGCAGAGCAGGTGTTGCTGGTGTGTAGGGGTGCTGGGGGCGGGGTGTGTTTAATAAATGTCTAGGGGCAGAATTGTAATTACAGTAGGGAGTTGTTAGGTTGGAGTGGTTGAGGATATTAAATAGGGGATGGTGGGGAGTAGCTGGTGATATTTGGGGGAATATTATTTTGTTGGCTATCTAGCACAACAGGATTCTGGAGGCACCTTTCGGCCTTGGCTTCGGGAGACTTCTCGAAGAGTTCTGTCCCTTCATTCTTCTTCATTCTTTCTTTTTCATCTTTACCTTTGTTTTCTGCTGTTAATAGAAACCTACAAATTTATCATTGTTTGCACTTACGATCCTATCAATTTGGTGCTCTCGTTGAGAGGAAGTCTAGTGAGTGGGATTCTTGAGCGAGGAAATACCTAACATTGAGGAGGACGCAAACTGGAATGGCGGAGTTCACAAGGTAGATCCAGGAGGATGCGAGGCAGCTCCTGCGCTCCTTGCAGACACATATAAGGGCACTCGCTTGAGATTTGCAAGGAATGGGGGAAGATGACTCACCTACTACTCTCGGTGATGAGGAAAATCTGGCAAAACCGGAACAACGGAAGCAAACCGAGATCAAAGGTGCGGTTGCACAAGAAAGGCAAGGAACCAAGGGGAATGTATCACCTTCTTCTTTCCGTGAAAAGGAACATCTTGATCCTATAGCTTGAGTGGGAGCGAACGAAGCGAGGTACAAGCTGGACCTGCTCAACATGTTCGATTTGCGGGAGTTCGTAGTGAGGCCAGAGCAAGCAGTGATGCCTGGAGCACATGTGGAGGCAGTTCGACGCACCAAACGGAAGACATTAGACCTGGAATATCTGTTCGACTGCATACTCCTGGTTTTCTGAAACTCATGCATGTCATGACCGGTCTGGAGCGTCCAATCATGGTGAGTTCTGGTCCTAACTCAAGCACAGACAGGTGCGATAGCGCGCAAATTTTTTCTGTAAAGAATTCTTTGTGAATGGTTGATTCTTCGAAATTTCTGCTCGTGGTGGTAATGAGTTCTAATTGAGGAAAGCGAAGCGAGGCGAAGGCAGAGAGTGATGCCGGTGCTAGTAGAGGAAGTGAAGTGAATGAGACCAATCTTGCAGTGTTGTACACGCATTGGAACTTGGCGAGGAGGTAGTGCCACCAAAGCCTGCTCAAGCGTCGCTTCTGATTGGTGCGACGATGGACAAAGTTGATAGCGGGAGCGCCAATGCAGATGGGTACCAAGGTTGTCCGACTTGCCTGCAGGGTTGGTGTATAACACACGCAACGGATGTTTTTTGAACATGGCAGAGCTTCCTCTCAGATCTAGCCCAAAGTCGAGGAAACCATCCCTGTTTGGGGATCAACATGCTTCATTTCAGGTTGTGGTTCGAACGAGAACGATTCTACCCTGAGAAAGAATGGGCATATTGTAGTTGTTCCTGGTGCTGAAAAAGTTGTAGAAATTATGTCTTTAGATTTCGTACATGAGGTGATCTCTGCGTGCGTGCCATCTGACTTGCCGGTGACTCATTCTCAGAGTAGCTTAGTAAATGTGGCAGTGACACCGAGTCAGAAGTTGATGAAATTGTTGTCGGGGCTATTGTTCTACTGTCGTTGCCAGACAATGGTGAAGTTGATCATCGAACTTGTAGACGAAAACAATTCGACTTGTCCGTTTCATGATTATGGAGACCATGACATACGGAGCACTAGTTGGCAGTATATTCTTAGGTTGAAGGATAAGCTATTGGCAACTAGACTTTTCTTCAAGTATTTGCCCTGATGGAACTTGGTTGCTGCATTGGATGTTCTGACGATATGCAACTGCCCACTGGAAGCCAAATGATCCTGTCAGGAATGAGGCCTTACAAATAAGACAGACTTTGCAGTGGTGCAATCACATTTTATCTGCAGATGATCACTATCAAATTTTGAAACGGGTTCAAGCTGACTGTGTTGAAAATCCTGAGGGTTTGGCACTTAGATTGACCGGGAAAGGTGCAGTAAATGTAGTTTTAGAAGTAGCTAAAACTCCAGGCTTATCATTAGAGTTGCAGAGAGAGCTTCAAGGACGACAACTTGTTAATCTTCTTATTGCAGCCCCTCTGAGTGTTGGTGGTCCAGCAGAGGCTTCACACTTCCTTTTCATTTTAGTCATGGGTGCTAAACAGTTACTGCCCAACCTGCGGTCTACGCAACTCCTTGCTCATTATTTTCTGAAGAGAAGCATTGAGAACTTACCAGCTGTTGTGTAAGCCTTCTTCTTACTACTGTTGGAAAGTGCCCTGCTCATTTTGACTTCATTTTAGCAATGAAACAACAGGCTTGTGTAAAGGGCCTGGAGAATTGGTCAATCTTCCGTCTACAGGAACATATATCCCTTGCAAAACATATTAACATCATGCAGTTTGAAAGCACACTATCCATTGGTGTGAGACCAATAAGGGGAGACCAAGTTCCAATTGAAGAACTTTATTATTCAACGTTTGGTTTCTTAGTTCACCTTGCCCAAGTTATTTTTACAGCCTAAGAGATTAGTTTGCTTCTCGAAGGAATAACATTATCAAGTTTAGAACCATCCAAAGTTGCTTTTATGATATGGTCTTTCGGTGGATTTCTTTTGGCCCATCGGTCCTTCCTCACATTCAAGCTGCACTTGGTTTTGCTATGGATAATCTTCTGTCTGTAGGAGCTGGACAGTTCAACATTATGCCAAGAGAAGCTAACCCACACTGGAGGTACTGTGGAACAAGAGTTTATACACACAACACTACAGTAGGATGGCCACAAAAGCTTACTACTACTGTTCGAGAAGGGAACTTCCAGCGGATTATAAATATGCTGAACAGGAAAATGCAACAGGGCTGACCAGAATGTCTCATGGAGCTCAACCCCACTTCGAGGATAAGGTGGTTTTCAAGAGGGCGGGAATGATAGGGTGCTGGAGAGGGTGGCTGGTTGTGGGCAGGTGGGTTGTTGCAGCCCAGAGCAGTTGCTGCTGGTGTGTGGGGGTGTTGGGGGCTGTGTCGTAGAGTGGTTAATAAGTGGGGTGCGTTTAATAAATGTCTGGGGGCAGAATTGTAATTATTGTAGGGAGTTGTTAGCTGTGCTGTTTGAGTGATTGAAGATATTAAATAGGGGCTGGCGGGGAGTAGTTGGGGATATCTGGGAAAATATAATTCTGTTGGCTATCCAGCACAACAGGATTGTGGAGGCACCTTTTGGCCTTGGTTCTTCATTCTTCTTCATTCTTCTTCATCTTTACCTTTGTTTTCTACTGTAAATCCTTTGCTGTTAATAGAAACCTACAGGTTTATCACTGTCTGCACTTACAATTCTATCACTAACAGTAACATCTAGTTTAGGTATATTCATCATTGCATATAATATATTTCATTTCTTTGGTATTAAATACAATATGTAATTCACATATTTTGATGAAGACGGTGGACTGACTTCTTGTATATATGAAGAGAACTAGCAGAATTACATGTAGAAGAGGAGGAAGAAGATGAAAGACTCTTGGGAGAGATCCCGCCCAAGCCTGTAGGCCGAATCCAAGCCAGGAAGCCGATTTGCTAGGCAACCTGAACAATATTCCTCTCGATACCCCTCTCTCACCCACTTCTCTTTATTTATAACCGAACCCCTCCCCTAACCAACTAATAATATTCCTCCAAGATATTAACTTGGGCTCCACATCATATTTCCCTCTTATAATGACACTATTACCCCTAGTTCATATCACTTCCACCGTCTTGAAAAACTACCTTGTCCTTTAGGCGGTGGATCTCACAAACCAAGTGATCTTCTATATCAACCTTGCTCTATGGAATTGAGGACAGTCATGCCAAACAATGCTTCATATGCTCCATACTGCTGAATGAGCTAACAATTTTCCATGCAACTTCCATAAAACAATTGCATCGAGCTGGATGTGCTCCCTGAAATTCCTGAGTGCGGGCTGATCTTCTGCTGTTGTTGGCCTAACTTCCATCATCGAAGCTAGTTCCGACAACGTCGTTTTGTCGCACTGTTTCACCTTCGTCGCAATAGACATTGTGTAATGCACCTTGAGCAGTGTTAGTGACAAGGTAGACAAAGCTGTCTCATCACGAAGTGCGCCCCTCATGACCGTTGTGGATTGTGTGTTACCCTCCTTTGACAACCTATCAGTCAGTACTGGGGCAGATGTAATGTGCTTCGACTGCTGCTACAGGGTCAACAAGTGTGTCCTCCTTTGTTGCTCCGGATCTCACCGCTGTTAATTCAACGGTAGATCTTCCAGTATGGTCGTCAGAGGATGCATTCCTTGTAACATATTGAGATTTTTTAAAAAGAAACACTGTTCAATATCATACAAGATACGCCACATCGAGCTTAAACAAACTAAATATTATTATTTTAACATGATGATTATCACTTACATGTTGGAATGGAGAGAATGGATGAGATTAACTAAATTATGAAAATATAGTTTACAAATGTTTATAAAATGAATTCTTTAGTTTTCAATTAATTAGAAATGAAAATGAAAACCAATTTAACATAAATGAAGTGTTTTATAAAAAACTATTTTTATGCCAACAATAACATTTTATCTTAATAAATTAAATTAATCACTATTAGTGAAAGATCTTAATGGAATTTATATGTTATATATTTAATCAAATGTTTTTGAATTCATCTAACAAGTTTGATATGTTTAAGATAAGAATAAATTCAACTATATTTTTTTAAAAAAAGTAATTTTGCCGTCTTTTAATGGCGCACCTGTTTTAAAACTTAATTTTGATACTTTTATAAATTTAATTTCACAAAATAAGCTTCTTTTTTGAAAGAGGAATATCAAAATTATCCTAGGGTGATTTTTGATATTTTTTTTGAGAAGTTGCATTTTTTTTTATGAATAATGAAAAAAATAGCGAATTTTAATTGAAAATCGACTTTTCATATAAATAATTTATAATGTTAAATTATATTTAAAATTGGTTTTAAAGTCACAATAGTTCAATTATACATCTATTAATACAATGTGAGTCATTGAAATCAATTTCATTTTGAATTTTGATATAAAAACATTTTTTAACTTTTGAACATTTTCACTTTAAAAACCTGCTTTATCGTATTGTTTGTGAGATTAATTTTAAATCTAATTTTTGTCAATTCTATGAATTGGATTTGGTAAAATGGATTTCATTTTCATTTTTATACATAAAAAAGTTATCGTGATAATAAGAAAGATTTAATGCGGTATAGGTAAAAAAATGGAAGAGGTTAATGTTAAAAGGTAAAAGCTTAAAATACTTAAAAACTACAACTTTTAATAGGTGGTTTAGGTATTTCTTGACCATAACTAGCCTTTACAACATTAATTATCATTCAATTTCGTGGAAATTAATGCCACTTCAATGTGGTTGACTTTAAATATAAAATAATCATTACTTAATCACTTAAAATCACCTCTCTTCAAATATAAATATCACCTCTCATCACTCTATTTCTCCTCACAAGCCTTGAAGCTTCTCAAATCTCTCCTAAACTCTGTCCTCCCCACTTTCCTCACGTTTAAGTGTTGCTGGTCTCTCCCAAAGATGAATTTCAAGTTTCTTAAGGGGATCCTTCAAGGAGGTTATATTCAAGCGGCAAATTTCTAAAACCTCTCTTAATTTCTTTTTTTACTTTCTCCTTATCTCCTTCATCCATCAAGGCGTAATAACTCTAGAATCATGTACATACTAGAATGTTATGTTGCTAATGAAATATCTTATATCCATCCTTTTTATTACCTCTTATTCAAAGAAACAAAACTATTGTCTGAATTATGACGGTTAACCGTTGTTTTCCATTACCGGCTTCATGACTGGTCATAAAAGTATTATTCTGGTTAAATCATATTGAAATAGGTATATTATAACCTATTTCATGTTCTGGAACTAATATTACACATAATATTGAATAAAACGAAATTAGTTCGCGATGTTCGGAAAAACAATCAAAATAAACTAAACATTTATCAATAACATTTTATCAAATGAGTCATCATCATGTAAGAAAACAAAAATGATATATGAGATCATTTAAACTTTTGGAAGTGCATTAATACCATTTCATTTCAATTCTTGAATTTTATTTCTATTTGATAAGAAAATTCATAATTATACACAAATAAATCGATCATGAAACCATGAAACGAATTCACTCGAAACAATGAAAACAATAAAATATTATTAATGAATGAGTGATAAGATGTTATAAAAGGGTCATATAAGATATTACAAATATGGATATACTTCTGGAGAATTAATAACATTCTTTAAACCATTATATAAGAGGTTTAAGTATGCAAAACTAAAGGGAAACGTGAGGTAAGAGTTTCTCGTGTCACTTTTTCTTTTATGAGATATATGCCTTATTTACCACTTATTTCTTGTATGCGGTGTATATACGACCCATTGATATATAATATCATGAATATCATTATCTTCATGTTATTCAATGTTTTATTTTATAATTATTACTTTTATGGGGCATACATTTTGACTGATTATAAAGTGGTAAGAGAATTATTAACTCAATTTCCTTTTTTTTGGGTTAACCTTCTACTTCATCGATTATGTCGTGCTATGATTATGCGTGAGATGACTTGATTATCTTATGTTGCATTTCCACTTGTTTTATATGGATTTACAATGAATACATATAATCGACTAATTTTATTAACACCCACTTCAATGCTTATAAGGGATTTTATTTTTTAAAAATTATATTTTTAAAGTTTCCTTTAAAACTGTATTTCTTTCATGTCCATGTTTTCTAAAATTGTTTCGAAAAAAGTTTTTACTATTCTCTTATGATTATTTAAAATCATTTTTACTTATGTTTGATTTTTTTACAAAACAGTTTGAAAGGATTCTTTTTGTTGTTTTCTAAGTGAGGTTCTTTATGATTTTTCTGACAAAAATACGGAATAATTGTTTTTTTTAACTTATACGACATAAGCTGCTTTTCCCACCATCACGACGCTTTAATGCCTTAAAACATCATTTACAAGCTTACAAAGTTATTTTTAAAAAAATGTTTTCTTTTATAATTGCACGACACTAAAAAAATGTTTTCAAAACAAAAAAGGTATTTTCCTTAAGAATTATTTCAAGTGATATTTCAAAATTAGTTTCCATCTATAAGATAACATTATTTGACGTTACTTATGTTTTACTGGAGATATTATTCAAAGATACTATCCTCATTTTTTATGGTAGGTTTATGTTTATGATACATGATGTTTATGAATCCCGATTCTTTTCCATGAGTTATGTTATGATAAAATGTTTATGAAACTTATTTCTTTACATGAATTCCGATGTGATGAATGATTTATGTTCTTGTGAAACACATATTTATGATGTTCATTGTGTGATGGGTGAGACACATCTCTCTCCAATACATTGAGTAATGATGAATAACTCATGAGGTAAAAATATTATGCGTGAACCTGATTACATGTTCACAAATGTCATGCGTGAACCTGATTACATGTTCACAAATGTCATGCGTGAACCTGATTACATGTTCACAAATGTCATGCGTGAACCTGATTGCATGTTTACAATGTTATGCGTGAATCTGATTACATGTTCACAATGTTATGTGTGAATCTGATTATATGTTCACAGTGTTATGCATGGACCTGTATTTCATGTCCATAAGTTTATACAAGTGTCTGATTTCATCTCCTTAACATAACTAGTGAACCTGTTTCGATTTATACATGTTCACAAAGTTATAAGTTTATGTGTATGCCACATTCCATGTCTTATGCCAATGTCATTCTCTCATGGATCATATTCTCTTATGATTCAGGTCTTATGGACCATTATGATTTATTCCACGACCCACGATTTCGATCTTTGATATGCAGGGGTATAATTTTCAAATGTTATGTTTATATACTTATGTCATGATTGATACCTTCCTTGTTTATCCTTACTGTACATCCGAGCTTACCTTTTTTCTTATGTTTATTTCCCCTCAGGATATAAATGAATGTATTAAGTATGACATGTCAAAAAGGGTTCTAGTCATGATTGAATAAGAGGGAGACGATGTGGTTGTTTTATGAACCAGTTATGTTTCTAAGTTTCCAAAGACACCCAACCTCTACGATTCTGGCGTGAGTTTGTTGTAATATGAATATTTATCTATTTAGATGTAATATCTATGTATAACAAGAATGAGTCGTTATATTCCTGCTGCGACGAATTCCATGCATGGCTTTGTCTCTTTTAAGTTGCATCGGGTGTGCGGTCGTAGCATCATACCTCACAGGTTGCGCCTCGGGCAGCGTGGTTATGTGAGAAGGCTGAGTCGCCTCTTGGTGCAACATTATCGTTTTAAGGCGTCGCCCTAGAAGTGTGAGAGCATTCCAGAATTTTGCTCACTCTTGTGCCAGTTGAATCGAGACGCTCCAGAGTTGTTGACATATCTCGTCGAGGCATGTCTCCATAGCGATGATGTTCGCCTAATGGTTGTGTTTGCAAACTGATGGAGGCAGGCATTAAACGACTTCTTTTTTTGTTTTTTCGTTTTGTTTGTTTGTTTGTTCGCCTGTAGGGGGTGCATACCAGCTAGGTGTGGTAGGGCACGTCACGTTCGAAGGCAGCCGAGTGTTCGTTGGAGCGCACCTCCCTCATCGATAAAGTCCGATGGGGTGCACCTCCTTTGTGTGAAGAACTGGCATGCGTGAGTCAGTTGAATAGGTGGTGAATGACAAAGCGCACATCCGAGGAGGGAGATGATTACCTAGGGTTGTGTCGAGCACGCCTCCTCGAGCTTAAGTCTTGTCGGGTGTTGCTTATTGAAACACGAGGCGACAAAGTGCACACCATCAGACCAGTCCAAGCATGGAGCACATATCTCCTGGGTGGAAAGGAAAAAAATCCCGTGGTGCACGTGCCACGCCCGATTGAGCGCAACAATAGTCGACATGATTGCAGGGTGACCCACTAGCAGTGCACGATTTGTTGTGCGCGTTACCTCAGGTTAGAAGCTGGCAGTGCATGCCTCTGTTGATCGAAAATAGGAATTCGTGCAACAATGTTGCGTCTGGTAGCGTCGAGGTTGGGAGTCTCCTTCTGCAACATCTGTTTCCTGCGAAGTCGGCGTTGCGTCTGGTAGCGAGGTTGGGGGTGTTTCTTGCAGTGGTTGTCTTCGTCGAGCGAAGTCGCGGCGGCGCGCGATATGTTCGATCGTGAAGGGGAATGAAAGCGTTTCTTCTAGTTGCGTTCTGTACGAGAGTCGTAGATAGAGTGCACATCGATGCTGAATGGAAGCAGATCATCCACATCAGCAGGTTAGACCAAATGATAAAGACGGGGGGATTGACTTGTATATATGAAGAGAACCGGCAGAATTACATGTAAAAGAGGAGGAAGAAGATGAAAGACTCGGGAGATATCCTGCCCAAGCTCGCAGGCCGAATCCAAGCTAGAAGGCCGGTCCACTAGGCACCCTTGAACAATATTTATCTCGATAGCCCCCCTCTTACCCTCTTCCCTTTATTTATAACCGAACCCCTCCCCTAACAAACTAATAATATATCCCAAAATATTTCTTTGTGCCCATAACAATTCCCTTATATTGACACTATTAACCCCCTAGTTCCTATAATATTTATTCAAATACAGGAACAAAGGAAGCCCAGAAATATTACAAGAAGTAAGATGAACTCTCTAAGTAGCTAAGAAAAGGTGATTTATTGGTCAACCAAGAGGACACAACTTTGGACTGCTCAGTGGACTGATTCTTGTTAAACTATTATTTTATATTGGGTATTACCAAAACATTTATTTCAGAGTCTAGTTAGACACAATGCGACATTGTTTCATATTTTGAATGAATGTTGTTTGTGGTGTTTTATACTTGACTAAAGTAAATCACAAACATCCTATATCAGTAATACATGATGAATATAAAATATAAGACTTATACCCATTTGTGAAAAGACAATTCTTTGTCAAATAAAGCTAAAAGTAGTTTTTCATGATATACCCAGTTGGAGCTAAAAACTCTTAGGTATCATACATACATACTTATTAAGTTTTAAACAAAGAAACCTTTAGAAATAAAGGTAAGGCACAAAAGCTTCTAGAGTTGGTTCAGTCAGACCGCATGAACTATTCTAAGAAGAAGCTAGAGGTAAATTCATATACTTCATGAGATTCCTTTAAGTGATTTTAGGCATGCTCAGTGGAAGAAAAACCTATTATCAATCATCATGCAAAAATCTATTTAAAATTCTACTTGTCATAGCCACCTACTATCGTTATGGAATATTCGTTTGGAACAGATGTGTGCCAGGTGTCTACAAGTGGTGAGTGGGAGTGCTAATGCTTTCCTAGACATATATGTTGATAACATATGGAAAACAAATGATTAGCCTACAGTTAATTAAGACTAAGGATTATTTCTCCATAAATGAAGTAACAACCCAGATTCTAGGAAACAAGACCTGCAAACTTAGATTCATGGGATTGTTAAATCTAGTCATAATACATATTTTGATAAGGTATTGAAAATACAAAATGGAACAATTCAAGATCGGATTGTTGTCTATGCCACATGACATGAAATCTCTCTCAATTGATGTGTGAAAACACAAGAGGGTGAATATCAAACAAGATGGCAGATATGTACTGAGGTTTGATATTGCTTATGCGTAAAGCATAGGGGGTGAATGTTAAACAGAACCAGGAGAATTGCACAGACTTGCAGTTAGAACTATCTGACAGTACTAGAATAGAAATGGATGAGTTCCTGGTAGTTGGAGAAATGAGAATACTAGTGATTTGAGGATACCGAACTAGTTTTCATTCTGATTAGTTTGATTTAGTATCACAGTAAGTCTAAGGTAATATGCAAGAAAAACTAATCATATCTAGTGGTTGCCATTTCTACATATTCCAAGTATGTTATGAATTTCGATGCGGCTTAAGAAGTAGGTCAATAACGTTTTTTGTTCGAGACCATGGTTTTGGCCAAGGTGTCAGGTCTTGACAGAGGACTAAATGAAAATACTTAATGAGTTCACCTCTTGAGGGATTTTCTCTGGGGGGTGAAGTCACAGTAAGTGGAACAACTACAAAGATGTGGTAGGCCCAACTGCTATAGTCATACCTCAACAGAAGCATGTTTGTCATGTGATACCAACCAGTTAGATAACAGTTGGCTCAAGTGCAAGTGAGAGTTTGTTGGAGTTGGTGCCCTTAAACCAATTAACTTTGTACTTTCAATTACTTGTATATTAAAAAATTTGAATATTATTTAATATCCTATCATATGATGAATGTTCTTTTGCGTAACATTAACGTGATAATGTCTTATGAATATTTGTTGCATTGAAATGTTATAATAGTTTTTTGCTATAATGATAACCTTGAAGTGCTATGATAATATTTTTAAACACATGTTTTATGATCGGATGATGTCTATCTGATGTTTGGCTTGGCAACTCACAATACATTGAGACTTCTTCCCATGAACTATGCACTATGTAATCTTTAAGAGAGGAGGTTATGAGAATAGACCCGCCAATAGGAATTCCATATGTTATTTGTGTCATTGTATATTCTTATCCGTGAATGTATGTATTGACCTTTAGACTTGAGATTGTTATTAATGTATATCATGAATCATGTACTTTGATGCATTGATGAAAATTATGACAACATATGCTTACAGCGAGGTAGGATACATTGGAAGTCAAAAAAAGATATCTTTGGCCCTTTGATTGGAATGAAATTGTCCGATTAAATCATTGACCATGATGATTCATCAACGCGCTCATTTCAAGATGTCAAAGAAAGATATATCAAGCATGAGTTGATGAAACGAGTATGCAACCTGCCTAATGAGATATCAAGACAAAAAGATTATATTAAATAGTGAGTGTTTGTATGAGGTTGTTGTCGTTGCGACATTAACTTCTCTCTATATGGATGATTTGATGTGTTGTTAGACGTTAATATTAGACTTTAGACCAGGTCACCTAATGCCACTGAGAAAAAGACTTAGAGGGTCACATACTAAGTGTATGCGGAATATAGATATTAGTGGAGGGCCTATATGCAATAGCTAATTCTCTAACCCTAAGTATATTATGAAGGTTTCGGGCGCAACGGAAGCGCGTGGGTGGATGTGCCCACTTGGCTTTTTGTCATTAACAATGATCAATCCGGGATCAATACGACGATAAACGCCAGTCTCCACGGATCGAATCACAAAAATGGACAAAGAAAAGGAAAGTTCTAGAACTACAAAGTAGGATCGTTACATGTTGATTATAATCAATTTAATCAATTGAAAATAAATACCTTTTGGGTGTTCTTTCTTCTTTGATGTTCTTGATCACGTTCTGATGTGATTCGTCGTTGCGTCGCAGAAGCCAAGTGTAGACTTCCTATAGCGGTGATCCACACATGTACCTCGTATCTCGGGACGTCGCCAAAGGAGTCTCCGGGTGCTAGCGTGGAGAAACCTTTGCTTGCGTTGTTCGCCTTAGATCGTCTTGATCCGATGGAAGAGGATCTCTCTCGGTCTTGAGAGCGTTCTTGGAGGAAGATGTTCTTTCGACCTTGAAAGAATTCTTCAGAATTGTTGTGCACAATGATTCTCTTTTGTGTAGGAAAAGAGTTGGGGTTGTGAGGATATTTATAATCAGGTTTGAGGTTGTAGAGTTATGACAATAAATAAACGCGTTACACATTTTATTTATTTCATTGACTCTTAATTCCTTGACATGCGCCCACGTTGATTATAATAAATATCATTTAAAACAATATTATATCCTCAAAATCCCGACTGAAAAAACTACACGGCGTGTATATTTTGTTTTCATTTATTCATTTCCTTTCCAAAATAAAAACTACACGGTGTGTACATTTAACAATACACGGTGTGTACTTGTTTTCAAAAAAAAAACTACACGGCGTGTAATTATTGATACACGACGTGTACTTGTTTTATTTTATTCTTCCTCCAACATTAAAACAATTTAGGCTTCCTTGAATAATTGTTAAACGACGTACGAGAATAATCTTTATTCTACTTGAGATACTTGAATACACTTAGTGTGTGACCCTCTAGACCTCTTTCTCGTTGACATTAGGCGGACTTGCCTAAAGTCCAAGATTACTGTCTAGCAACGGGTCAAGGCACCCAAGAGAAAGAAGTTGATGCCGCATTGACGTATCACCACATACGAACGATTACTGTGTAATTTAATCTCTTTGTCTCAATATCTCATCAAGCAGGTTTCATGGAAGTGTTATAAACCTATATGCTTAATCCGTCGTTCTTTGACTACCTGAAATAAACTCGTCGTTTACACCATGGCCATGGAATTTAATGCGACAGTTCTATTTCAATCAAAGGGCCGAGATATCAACTTCCATAAATGGAAGAGACAAATCCTTCCTCGATTTATCCATTAACAACATGTCACTCGTGACGCACCCAACGTACCCTACTTCCCACCAACTGTCTGTATGACGGTTTTCGTCAGTAAATCTAAGTGCGTGAGTCATGACATGATTTAATGATAATCTTCCAGTCTAAGGACCATTACACACGCTCATAGATAACAATGTCCGATGACACCAAGACATGTAAAATTGCTATTGGCGGGTCTGTTCTCATAATCTCTTATCTTGGAGATTACCAAGTGCGAACTCCATGAGAGAGAGTCTCGTCTTCTTACGAGTACTCACACATGACGGTCTGTATACTATGTGTCCTATCATAGTATGTCATCCAACCGTAGAATTTTATTTAAGAATATTGTTATAGCATTTCAAGGTTCTCATCATAACGGGGATCTGTCATGACCTTATTAATGCAACAAATATTCCAGGACATTATTATATTATAGTCATGCAGAACAATGAACAATATATAATAAGTGAACATTCATGTAATCAAAGTACAAAACAGTTGGTTCTCAGGACACCAACCCTTACAAACTCCCACTTGGACTAGAGCTAACTGCCTACGACTTTTAGTCCGCTAGACCTCACATGATGATCATGTTTCTGCTGAGTTAAGGCTTTAGTCAAGGGGTCCGCCACGTTGTCTTCCATGGAAATACTGCTCACTGCAACTTCACCTCTCTGAGAAAAATCCCTCAAGAGATGATCCTTCCGAAGTATGTGCTTTGTCCGCTGATGTGACCTTGACTCTTTTGCAAGTGCCAACGCTGCAGTATTATCACAATAGAGTGTTATAAGATCTTTACTGCTCGGTACTACATCCAGCTCTTGGACGAAGCTTCGCATCCATACTGCTTCTTTAGCTGCCTCAGAAGCTGCGATATACTCGGACTCCGCTGTAGAATCTCCCACCACACTTTGCTTTGAGCTCTTCCAGCTCACTGCACCTCCATTCAAACTGAAGATGTATCCAGTCTGCGACTTCATGTCATCTTGATCAGTCTGGAAACTAGCATCTACATGTCCTCTGATGACTAGTTCCTCATCTCCTCCATAAACCAGGAACATATCCTTAGTACGCCTCAGATACTTAAGGATAGTCTTGACTGCCGTCCAATGGTAGTCTCCTGGATCAGCTTGATATCTGCCTACCGCACTTAATGCGTAAGCAACATCTAGCCTCGTACATAGCATAACATACATGACTGACCCAATTGCGGATGCATAAGGGATCCTTGCCATTCTCTTTCTTTCCTCATGTGTCTGAGGACACATTGTCTTGAAAAGATGAATGCCATGTGACACTGAAAACAATCCCCTCTTGGACTGTTCCATACTGAATCTCTTCAGTATCTTATCAATGTATATACTTTGACTCAGGCCCAACATTCTCTTGGATCTATCACGATGGATCTTGATCCCAAGAATATATGCTACCTTGCCCAAGTCTTTCATAGAGAAACATTTATGCAACCATGTCTTAACTGACTGTAAGACAGGTACTTCATTTCTAATTAGTAATATGTCATCAACATATACTATTAGAAAAACGACTGCACTTCCACTAAACCTCTTGCAGACACAAGGCTCACATTCGTTCTTAACAAAGCCAGATTCCGTTACAGCTTCATCAAAACGAATGTTCCATGACCTTGATGCTTGCTTCAACCCATAAATAGATTTATGCAACTTGCATACCTTATTGACATCCTTTGGAGTCACAAACCCTTCAGGTTGTGTCATGTAGACATCTTCTTGGAGGTTCCCGTTAAGGAAAGCTGTTTTGACATCTATTTGCCAAATTTCATAGTCATGGTAAGCGGCAATGGCCAATAGGATTCTGATGGATTTCAGCATCGCAACCGATGAAAAGGTTTCATCACAGTCAATTCCTTGACGTTGTTTAAAACCTTTTGCAACCAGTCGTGCCTTATAGGTGCTGACTTGCCCTTCCATGTCCAGTTTCTTCTTGAATACCCATTTATTACCAATAGGCTTTACATCAACTGGAGGATCTACCAAAATCCAGACATGGTTTTGGTACATGGAATCCATTTCAGAATTCATGGCTTCTTGCCACTTGGAAACATCTATGCCTTCAACTGCTTCCTTGTAGGTAAGAGGACCATCATTGTCAACCAATAATGAGTCACCATCCTCGGTGACAAGAAAAACATATCGTTCTGGTTCTCTCACCTCTCTCATGCTCCTACGCAGTTCTTGTGTCTCTGGAACAGACTGCTCTTCCACGGGGCTTTGTGGAATCTGTTCTTGTACCAACTCCTGTGTATCTTGAGCCTCGACTTCATCGAAGTCTATCTCGCTCCCACCATCTCTTTTGGAGATGTGCTCCCTCTCAAGGAATATGACATGTCTTGCCACTGTAACCTTTTTGTTTGAGGGGTTGTATAGGTAATATCCCATTGTTTCCTTGAGATATCCTATAAAGATACACTTTGTGCCTCGGGGTGAAAGTTTGTTATCTGAAGAGGCCTTAACAAATGATTCGCTACCCCACACATGTAAATTTGATAACATAGCTTTGCGTCCACTCCATAACTCGTATGGAATACCATTTATCGATTTAGTTGGTACTTGGTTTAATATGTGTGCTGCTGTTTGTAATGCATATCCCCAAAAGGATAATGGAAGACTCGCATGACTCATCATTGATCTCACTATGTTCAACAGGGTGCAGTTCCTCTCACTTACACCATTCCACTGGGGCGTGTATGGAGGAGTGAGTTGAGATAAAATCCCAAACTCCCGTAAGAAATCAATGAAGTCCTGATTAAGATATTCTCCTCCTCTGTCTGAGCGGAGTTTCTTAATCTTCTTACCAAGATGGTTCTCAACTTCATTCTTGTATTCTTTGAACTGATCAAAAGAATCTGACTTATACCTCATTAAATAGATATATCCATATCTACTAAAATCATCAGTAAAAGTTTTTAAGTATGAGAACCCACCCCTTGCTTCAACTGGAAATGGTCCACACACATCTGTGTGAACTAATTCTAGAAGCTCTTTAGCCCTTTCACCTTTCCCACTAAATGGGGCTTTGGTCATTTTGCCTTGTAGACACGCATGTCATACACCAAGTGGTTTTAGTTCGAAAGAATCTAAATACCCATCTTGATGTAATTTTGTCAAACGTTTCTCATTGACATGACCTAGTCGGTGATGCCAAAGTTGGGTGTGGTATGAGTCATGTGAATTAACTTTGTCATTGATTTCCATTACTTGGTTTGTGTAGTCTAACACATAAATCCCGTTATATAAATGTGTCCTACCAAAACAAATGCTATCTTTATAAAAATAGCAACATCCACTTCCAAACTTGAAGATGAATCCATCAGTATCTAATCTGGATACTGAAATAACGTTTTTGGTTACAGAGGGTACATAATAACATCCTTTCAAAACCAAGACCATCCCAGTATGCAATGTGAGGTGGTAGTCCCCGATAGCTACAACTGCAAGTCTGGATCCATTGGCTGCTCGTAGATCTACCTCCCCTCGATCAATCTTCCTGAATCTACTTGGTTCCTGTATTTGGATACAGATGTGAGCACCACAAGCAGTATCTAATACCCAATTAGTAGAAACAGATAGATTGCATTCGATAACAAATGCACCTGAAGCTTCCCCTTGCTTCCTTGACTGGGTGCAGTTTTTCTTCCAGTGACCCTTCTTGCCACATGCGAAACAAATAACATCCTGTTCCTTTGCCTCCCATTTGATCTTCCTTTTCTTGGAAGGCCTTGAAGAAGCTTTGGGCTTAAAGCTCTTCGCCTTCCCTTTCTTTTATTCACCATGAGGACAAAAGGCTTTTCACGCTTCATGTCATTGTCCACTTGATGAATAAGGATAAGAAGATCAGATAAAAACTTCTCAATGTTGTTCATGTTGAAGTTCACAACAAAGTTTGAGAATCTTTGGGGGAGTGATGCGAGAATGAGATCGGTACCCAGTTCTTCAGGGAGTTTAAACCCTAGAACCTCCAAGCGCTCAATGTAGCCAATGAGCTTGACTACATGAGGCCCGGCTGAGGCACCTTCTCCAAGCTTGCTCTGGAATAGAGCCTTGGAGATCTCAAACCTTTCCTATCTTGCTCTCTCCTGGTATAGACCACGTAGGTGCTCGAGCATGCTATTGACATCCATGTCTTCATGAGACTTCATGAGCTCACTAGACATTGATGATAACATCAAACATTAAACGTCGAGAGCGTCGTTCAAATGTTGATCATAGACCATGAAATCTTCATCCCTTTCCCCTTGAGCGGGCGAATCAGGAAGTGAGGACTCCATCACGTAAAACTTTCGTTCATGGCGTAGGATAACCTGAAGGCGCCTAAACCATTCCTGAAAGTTACTGCCGGTGAGGATGTTGTCTTTATCCAGAATTGATCGCAGAGAAAATGTGGTTGATGTGTTTGTTATTTTGATTCTACAAATTAAAAGAGCAGATTTATCAGTATTTTCTTGATTACATTTTATGAGAAATAATAAATTTTATTTTATTAAGTCTCCCACTATTTTATCAAGTCCCAATGGCCCTCACCATTGAACTCAGAATGTCCAGTTGCTTTGAAATTCTAGTGGCAATGATCCATATTCCCCTTCGCATAACCCCAACAAGGGTTGGTCAAGCTATTTGAAGGTATTTAGGTAGGCAGATCTTTGCCAACTATGAGCTTACAGTTCCTTGATCTGTTGAGTGGACTCCCCAATCCTGAAATCCTGACTTGGATTTCCTCAACTCTTGCCTCCAATATTACATCAAGTCTAACAAGGGCTACTTCTCTTGATGTAATATGATTAAGTCAACCCGAAACCTTTCATAAGGGATTCCTTTATAAAAGTAAGTGTCCCAACAAGGGTCGGTCAAACACATAGTTTTATTGAGTCTTTCCCTTAATCAAGTAACGGAAGGCTTGGTCTGACTTAATATGGTATTTGAGGGATTTTATTCTTTATGCTTATTTTTGCATTATCACATGCTTGTTAATATTAAGTGATGCTTGCTTAAGTGATTAACCATGTTCTGATAATGTTTACGCATAATCCAGTTTTTATTTTATTCCATCTTTGCATGCTTGTTCATTTTATTAACTATGTGATCACGACAACACATACATAATAAATAAACCATGCAATTTAGATAGAAATAAAACAAGATGGTATGATCATGAGCTTCTATTGGTTAGCTTATCTAGCGGTTTGATAAGATAACCCTGACCTAGGGAAAACACCTTGAACCTGATGGTTCGTGTTTTGCAGCTCCCACCTGTCCACCTTTGTATCTTCTTGGGTTGGTTTCGCCTCAGCTTCGGATTTCGAACCGTCTCCTATGGCTTGGAAGATCCTCCATTACATGGGTTTACATTAAAGAAACCATGGACATGCAGACCCTACATTTTATTGGAAGAAGGCTCGCAGGTCAACAAATTTAAATTAAATAAATTTAAATGAAACCATAAACATACAAAGGGTCTTTGGTCTAGCTCATGATCATTCATAGCATGCAATGACATTTACGCAAATTTAGAATTCAAATTTTTTTAATCGTTCTTTCATTTAAGATAAGTCACGCTCGAATTCAATTAATTATGATCTTATAATTAATCAATTCTTTATCTTACATTCATTTCTGAATTTCCTTGAGATTCTTCTCATCCATATTCCTTGTACGGGTCTTTGTTTTTTTTTTGAAGATGACATGGATTGGTTTCCCAATCCATGCAAAGGGAATTTTATTAAAACAAAACAGCACAAGGTACACACGAGGTGTAGTAAGTCTACACCAGCATAAAGCATAAAACATCCCACAAAAACAAACAATTGAACAATGTAGGCTGATAAAGACCAAACAAACATACTCCAACAAATGCAGCAGACCCCTCCCAACTGGTAATCAACGCCAGATAGCTCCAAGATATATGAACAGCCTGAGAGTGCATCAGGTACGTGATATCACATAGGAGTCAGCAACAACATCCAAGTTGAGTCAGTCAGAAACAAGCAGAGACCGATGTAAAACAGAGATGTCTCCATAGCAGATAAGAACATGCATCAAATCTTCAATCTTCTAGGCACGGGCATATCCAGAGCAACCAAACCAGGAATCCAACAGAGAAAAATGCAGAACAGAATAAAAGCAGAGGTTTAGAAGTATATCAGCTTGGAAGAAACCAAAAATCCAGCATATACAGCACACCCTGCGTTCCTGGAACAAACCCAGGCATTCTACACTATGCACCATTCCAAAGCAGTCCAAGGGTGTTAAAGTTTATCAAAACAGTGCCGATTCGTTGAACCTAAGTGCACAACGTGTAGTTTTAATTACACGCCGTGTAATCCCGTGTTGTACAGACAGAAAGAGCGACTCCTCCAGACGAGTTCCTCATTTTTATTTTAATCAAAATTAAAATTAAAAGGTCGTTTCTGTGATGTGAATCGAGAAACGGAGGAAGAACAAATCTCGTTTATTCAGATTTATAGAATGATTTATTTCGAATTGAATCAAATATAAATGCGTAAATTATCAACAAAAATTAAATAACTATAATCAACGTTGTAACCTCGCTCTGATACCATTTGAAGGTTCCAGGCGCAGCGGAAGCGCGTGGGTGGATGTGCCCACTTGGATTTTTGTCATTAACAATGATCAATCCGGGATCAATACGATGATAAACTCCAGTCTCCACGGATCGAATCACAGAAATGGACAAATAAAAGGAAAGTCCCGGAACCACAAAGTAGGATCGTTACATGTTGATTATAATTAATTTAATCAATTGAAAAGAAATACCTTTTGGGTGTTCTTTCTTCATTGATGTTCTTGATCACGTTCCGATGTGATTCGTCATTGCGTCGCAGAAGCCAAGTGTAGACTTCCTCTAGTGGTGATCCACACGTGTACCTCGTATCTCGGGATGTCGCCAAAGGAGTCTCCGGGTGCTAGCATGGAGAAACCTTTGCTTGTGTTGTCCGCCTTAGATCGTATTGATCCAATGGAAGATGATCTCTCTTGGTCTTGAGAGCGTTCTCGGAGGAAGAAGTTCTTTCGGCCTTGGAAGAATTCTCCAGAATTGTTGTGCACAATGATTCTCTTGTGTGTAGGAAAAGAGTTGAGGTTGTGAGGATATTTATAATCAGGTTTGAGGTTGTAGAGTTATGACAATAAATAAACGCGTTACGCATTTTATTTATTTCATTGACTCTTAATTCCTTGACATGCACCCACACTGATTATAATAAATATCATTTAAAACAATATTATATCCTCAAAATCCCGACTGGAAAAACTACACGTCGTGTATTAATAAATACACGGCGTGTACTTGTTTTTCATTGAAAACTACACGGCGTGTACATTCAATGTACACGACGTGCATATCTTGTTTTCATTTATTCATTTCCTTTCCAAAATGAAAACTACACGGTGTGTACATTTAATAATACACGACGTGTACTTGTTTTCAAAATAAAACTACACGGCGTGTAATTATTGATACACGGCGTGTACTTGTTTTATTTTATTCTTCCTCCAATGTTAAAACAATTTAGGCTTTCTTGAATAATTATTAAACCACATATAAGAATAATCTTTATTCTACTTGAGATACTTGAATACACTTAGTGTGTGACCCTCTAGGCCTCTTTCTCGTTGGCATTAGGCAGACTTGCCTAAAGTCCAAGATTACTGTCTAGCAACGGGTCAAGGCACCCAAGAGAAAGAAGTTGACGCCGCATTGACGTATCACCACATACGAACGCTTACTGTGTAATTTAATCTCTTTTTCTCAATATCTCATCAAGCGGGTTTCATGGCAGTGTCGCAAACCTATATGCTTGATCCGTCGTTCTTTGACTACCTGAAATAAACTCGTCGTTTACACCATGACCATGAAATTTAATGTGACAGTTTTATTTCAATCAAAGGGCCGAGATATCAACTTCCATAAATGGAATGGAGAAATCCTTCCTCGACTTATCCTTTAACAACATGTCACTCGTGACGCACCCAACATACCCTACTTCCCACCAACTGTCTGTGTGATGGTTTTCGTCAGTAAATCTAAGTGCACGAGTCATGACATGAGTTAATGATAATCTTCCAGTCTAAGGACCATTACACACACTCATAGATAGCAATGTCCGATGACACCAAGACATGCAGAATTGCTACTGGCAGGTCTGTTCTCATAATCTCTCATCTTGGAGATTACCAAGTGTGAACTCCATGAGAGAGAGTCTCGTCTTCTTACGAGTACTCGCACATGATGGTCTGTATACTGTGTGTCCTATCATAGTATGTCATCCAACCGTAGAACTTTATTTAAGAATATTGTTTTAGCATTTCAAGGTTCTCATCATAGCGGGGATCTGCCATGACCTTATTAATGCAACAAATATTCCAGGACAATATTATATTATAGTAATGCAGAACAATGAACAATATATAATAAGTGAACATTCATGTAATCAAAGTACAAAACAGTTGGTTCTCAGGACACCAACCCTTACATATTAACCCACCTATATCATTTTTAGAGTGATAGAAGTTGTTGTGCACAACAATATTCTCTCAAGAGAATTATTTGTAGATCAAAAACTCTCCCAAGAACGCTCTCAAGAACGAGAGACGATTCTCTTCCCTCTCAAGATTGAGAGAATAAGAGATAGAATCCTTCAAGCCTGAATGAGTTTTTATTGTGATAAACGATGAATGACACAAGACGATCGATACCTCCACGCTAGCACTCAGAGATTCGTCAACGACGTTCTGAGATTCATGGATCGCATGTCTGCTAGGAGAATTCTACTTTGGATTCTTCACCGCAACGACGATACTATGATAGCGATCATCAAATTCATCAACAAAGAAAGAATACTCAATGTGAGGTAATTCTTGTATTAAATTAATTATAAATTATATTGGAAAAGATCATCTTTTTGAATATTTTGGGGCTGCTTCGTCCGGTTCTGAGGATTTTATCTGAAAAAATGATGAGAAACATTGTTGGGCACATGCCCAACCGCTTCTGTTGTGTCTCAGAACCTTCATCCATTGCTATTCGAATCTCCATTGGACTCCTTCACTGCTGTCCAGATCTCCTCCAGGTTGCCTAGATCTCCGTTGGGCCCCTCCTGTTAATGCTCATATTTTCGTTGAGTTTTCTAAACATATGACAACACTCTTTGCCACTACTCGGATCTCCTTTGTGCCTTTTTAATACTGATTGAATCTTCGTTGGGCCTCTTTGATGTTGATTGGAGCCCTAGCTTCTTTGTTGCGTCTTTCTGTTTTAGTATTTTGAATCCGTGAATCGTATGTGCTGGGTATGTCCACCTTGAGGGGGAGTATTAAAGCTTTTGGATATTTCTTTTTTGTTTTGTTATGTTTCTATTTCATGCATCCAATCTAGGTACACCTAGCTTGGGGGGGGGGGGGAGGGGGGGTTAGAGGATGAGTCCCACATTATATATTAGGTATTTTGTCATTCTTACTATTCATTATAAATAAACACCAAAGCTTCCCTTACATGGTATTTTAGGTATTGAGAGTGTTAGAGGATGTGAGTCCCACATCGAATATTAGATATTTTTCCATCCTTAGTATTCATTATAAATAAACACCAAGGCCTCCCTTACGAGCTATCTTAGGTATTGGGTCACTGCTCCATTCTAATAGGTTTCTTGAAATGTTGATATCAATAGTGTTATCATATTTAATTGGAACAAGAATAAAATTGAAACTATAAAATTTTTCAGGGTGTTTCATTAACACCTTATCACAGCTCATCTGAGATGCAACACCTCAACCATAAAAAGTGTCATAGATTTTTTTTCACTAAAAAACTAAATATTTGTCCAAGAAATGGCACGAATAAGAAATAATTTTCTTATTCAACTTACAACCTCAAAAGTCAGCATCTGAATTTAAATCAAATAAACACTGAAGGTTTTAGAAAAAATCAAATTATGATTTAAATTACCTTTGAGATATCTTAAAATCATTTTGGTTGCATTTAAATGACATTTCATAGGATTTGACTAAAATGTCTGCATTTAAATGACATTTCTTAGGATTGGACTAAAATCGAGTACAAAGGCAGACAAAAAACATGATATATGAACTGTTAGCAGTAAAATATGACGTACTCCCAATCATTCTCATATACAACTTGTTCTCCATTGATTTTCTAGTTTCATCCAAATCAAGTTTAAATTTGGAATTCATAGGAGTAACTTATGATTTATTACTCTTAATAACAAACCTTTTTAAATTATCTTCACTTTATTTCTTTGATTTAATATAGTGCTAAAATCCTTTTGAAATATTTGAAATCAAATAAGAAATTCAACTCATCATACTCATTTTAATTTTTTTTCAATAATCATAGAAAAACCATTATAGATAATTTGATTTGTGTAGAAACAAAAAGTCATCCACATAAATATGAATAATTAAAATATCATTTGAAAAAATTTTCTAGAAAAAAGTACGGTCAACCTTACCCATAATAACATCATCTACTAAAATAAAAGAACTTAACATTTTATGCTAAACTCTAGGTGATTGCTTAAGCACACATATATATCTTTAACAAGTTTAAAAACAGAATTTGAAAAATGAGGATTTTTAAAACTGGGAGGTGTTCAACAAAAATGTTATGGAAATACTGTGGAGTATAAGAATGCGAATAGAGAGATTTACATGGTTTAGAAAGAATCCGTACATTCACGGAGAGGTAGAATCGTTGCATTATTTTCAGGATTAAATTACAAATCATACACACTGAGTACAAAAACTCTAGCTTGAAATGTACTAAATAAAGCAATGCGGTGTTTCAGTAATCCACATTGCTATGATGCTAGATCCACACAACATTCCATGCTGTAATAGGGCCCTAGTTTGTAAAGTCTACACTATTACAATACTTACTTGAGTTAGTAAATCCCACATTGTTACAGTACCCGCTGTTGATGTCTCTGCTTAGCTTGAAGTATCTGGATCAGTGTGAGATCATTGAGATGGGGAAGAGGTGAATCATTGATCCCGTTTTCTTTTTACAAATTGTTTCTTTTCAATTAAACCTATGTGGATGGTTAAAGTCTCGATCCACTCTTCTTGTGTCTCAACCTTACCTCGAATAATGCTGTAGATACAAAGACACAAAACACAAGGATTTACAAGGTTCAATACAAAGACTTACTCCTTATAATGTTGGTTGTTCTCCTCAACACAAATTCTCTACTATAATCTTATTATCAATTACAATGGTCAATACAGAGTCACATCTTATCTCTTCTTGTGTCTCAACCTTACCTCGAATAATGTTGTAGATACAAAGACACAAAACACAAGGATTTACAAGGTTCAATACAAAGACTTACTCCTTATAATGTTGGTTGTTCTCTCCAACACAAATTCTCTACTATAATCTTATTATCAATTACAATGGTCAATACAGAGTCACATCGTATCTCTCCTGAATCATCACAAGAGGTTCTTTATACTGCATCCCACAGTGTTAACAAAATCCACACTGGCTGCTCCAGAATCCACACCAGAGTCTTCTGTTTTTGAATCACATGAGAGATTTCTCTTGCTGTCAGCTCCAACGGAGAGACTTTCTCCTTTCTTTAACGCTTGATCCACTGCAGGATGATATATTGATCTTCCTCCATGAGCTCACTGAATCTGACTTGCTCGTGTACTTGTTCAAGAACCTTTGAAGCTTGATGGTCTTACTGAAATATCTCTGATCACCTTTATTTGATCATTTGCCTAAGTGCAATAATGATCGGGTTGATTATTCCTTCTGATGTAGAAGTCTTGACCTCACTTAAATGTGTGCAAGTGGTTCACACAACTTCTTCAAGAATATTATATGCAAGAAAGATCTTGCACAATGTCAACTCAGCTCACCATCTTGAATTGTCAACTTTAATTCATGCATGCATGCAATGAGCATAGTGCATGAACAATACACATAACCCTTTATTATCCTCATTATTTTATGTGCCTTCTTAATTCAAATATTTAATCTCAAAACATCTCAGGGGTTTTCAATGGTGGTACGTAGGATGCGACATGCATGGATTGAATGCAAATATTGTCTTCTTCCTCCCTATGACCAACTAGGGTTCACGCGATCTATTTTCATTGACTTCGCGTAAGCCAAGCAAGGCTTGCAGGTTCTCCTTTGTGTGAAGAGATTACGTGATGATCAAGTGTTCTTCGCAAAAGGGATTCACTTGATCAAGGCATTGTCCACGAGTTCCTTCGCATGACAAGAATTGTCTCCGGGTGATGCTTCACGAGACAAAGGTTTGTCCACGGGTTCCTCTCAAATGCCTTCACATAAGCAAGAGGTGCTTTAAGTAATTGCTTTGTGAGATCTCCTTCATGTGATTGGATAACACAAACTATTCTCCTTTGCATGAATGAATCATGTGAGAAATCACTGCCCTCGTGTGAAGGGCTTACGTAGATTCTCTATTTTTCGATGCGAGAGCTCTCTCTCTCTCTCTCTCTATCGATTTCTCAATCTTGCAGCAATACAAACTCTCGACCCAACCTCAGTTTATATAGGATAGTTTACACCGCCTATCTTCAATTTTTAAGGTGAGTCGAGGACTCATTCAAACTCTCGAGGATCTTGGGATCTCGTTGAATGCTGAAGTTTTTGGCTTCTTGAACATCATGTGTTGCCGTGGTGATCATGTGATCGCATGATCGCTTCGCTTGATCATGTGGTACCTTGGTGCTTCGTGTGATTTTCTTATACTTAATGCGATGTTGTTGTGGATAGTTGCTTAACAATCACTGAATGATTCATGCGATAATAGCTGTAAATGACAGGATCTTCTTGTGATCCAAGTTACGTTCTTTTTCATGCAACATCATCTCCCGATCGATTAATTGCTTCGCGTAATTCAAAGAACATCACGCGATGTCACGAGTGAATGTAATTTGTTCATGCGAAAAATTCATGCGATGTCACTGGGTCTTGCGACGAATTCATGCGATGTCACTGATTCTTACGACGAACAAGTTGTCTTGTCAGCATGTCTTCATGTGATCACATGATCCATAGATCATCACATGATAACTTCATGCTATGACCACTCCTTCATGCGATAACATCGCTTATCACCAACTTAATCCTCACTGCCTTGGATTGAACTTCATTTAGTCATGCAAACAAAGTTGCATGATGTATCGATTGTGCTCGGATCATCAAGACACTTAGATGGAAATCAAAACCTCATTTGGATCACTAGACAATCTGTGATGTACTTCGGCGCACGCAAACAGACCCTCAGGTGGTCATGGTTAAAGATGACAAATGGATGAACGAGATCAAACTCATTTGATGGTGGGTGTTATATCTGTATCCTTAAATGAGGGTGGAACAATATGCATTCCTGAGTCCCACATCGAAGATCCAGTCATCTGCAATGCGCTTAATAAATGATTTGGTGCCGCTACCGACTTGAGATGGCGGTGGGGGATCTACACCTGTATACACATGCATTACACACCACATGGGCCGTGCCTCACCTACGTTGGTCCACTGATATCATGGCCTAACCTATGCTATACGCCCTCACTTGGGCGTTCATTCCTGTGGGCCTTATAAACAGGCGAGCCTTATACATGGGCCTACTCACCTACTGCCATGTGGGCAACATGGATTGACTCTCCCACATAGTTGAGGTCCTCCTCCCACATGCGTGGGAGGGATCAAGTTGGACCATGTGGCTTGTAATGGTTAGCTATCTTTTTTATTAAATTCCCATAAAAAATACTTCCTTTTTTTGCATGATAATCTTTAAATCCTCTTCTTTAAAATGTCGCAGGCAATGTGTTCTCATTGACACAAAACTTTATCAATAAAGATCATATCATGCAATCATCACATTTGACTTGGAAAATTGCTCAATCATGACATCCAATGCCATCAAGTGAATCCATAACAATTATCCAATAAAAACTCACCAAACACATATTGAAACATCATTGACAACAAATGCAACACTAGACCCAACATAGCTTTGCTATAGTGCTTCTGTAATTTGGGAATGGTGGATTGATGTTCAGTATCGACCGCTAATATTTAGCCCAACTTCATCTAATACAATTCCAATGAAAAACTTCATCAAGAATAAAAACATTTAGAGTTCATGTTTGACATTGTCACGACCCGCATTCTTCAGGATGAGGGAAGAGATAACAAGATGTCAATACCTTCCTTCATTAAGATGAAGGAGAGATAATGACCCCCTGAGTCCCGCCTCCAATAGGCCCTGAGGTGGCGACTAGCACCAAGGGTAGTTAATCATTCACATAAGATGGGAAACATGACCCCTTTTTAAGGAAAAAATATCGGGAGATAAGATGGTAAATCCCAAACAACTCCAAACAACTTTATAGGAAAAGAAACTGAAAAACCAACCCATGCATGTTTTTAAAAAAATTGCTATAAAGTACAATGAAACCCAAGTACAGTACCAAAAACAAGGCTAAGCAGTAACACAACAACTATCCCGACGCTCGAGCTAGTAAGGTCCAGCACGGTCCTCAAAGTCCTCCTGGAAACCTGAAAACAATTTTTATATACGTAGGGTGAGCATACAAGTATACTCAGTAGGAAAATCCAAATCACTCGTGCATAAGTTGGGGAAACATACTAGTGTCCCTATTAGAAAACAACAGAACCTCAAAAGCACCTAACAAGGAACACTAACCACCCCAGCCTCACCAAGTCACACTCACCAGATATCGCAAGTCGAGTAAGGTAATAATATAATCACATCAATGATAGGGTACCCTGCACCACTTCCCACTGGTTAACTACTCATCCCTAACGGCGAACGTCCCAACGCTACCACTCTTCCACAATCCCCACTATCACAACCTACCCGCACACACCTGAGCCACAAACCACATCCCATCCTGCTCGTAGACACCTGGGCCACAACCACCACATCCTCCCACAGACACCTGGGCCACAACCACCACACATCTCGCCCGAAAACACCTAGGCCTCATCCTGAAGACACATGGGAAACAAACAACCTCTCACACAATGAGTAACATAAATCTGGTAATAAACCTCAAGCCATTACAGCCTGCCCGAAGAGTTTTGGGTGATAAATGTTGGATCGAATAGTCGATATAAAAGTCTATTAGATGGAACAATACAAGAGGGGGGGTGAATTGTAGGTTTAAAAACCTAACTTAAACTAATACAAATACAAACACCCACAATTGTATTGAATGTAAAAGGTATGATGTATTGTAATACTATTGTAAAGCATAACAATTGTATTCAAGGTAAACACAATAATCAGAGTAATACAAATATGAATGATTCTACCTTAAAGCGTATAGAACCAATCAATACAATATGTAAAGGAATGATTGTAATTGAAACAATTACAATTGAATATGTAAAGAAAAAAGGAAACGATACAATCCCTTTCTAATACAAACAGCGGAAATGTAAAAGAAATACAATTCTTTTAACCCAAAGAGAAGGGTTATCCTTTCACCTAGGATAAAAAGGTCTGTCTCACCAACACCTTGGTGAGCCCTCGATACGATGATCGGCACGTCTGTCTGCCTATCCTCGGCAGCCCTCGATACGATGATCGGCTCGTCTGTCTGCCTATCCCCGGCAGCCCTCGATACGATGATCGACTCGTCTGTCTGCCTATCCCCGGCAGCCCTCGATTTTGCAGGTAATCGGCACCTCTGTCTTTCAATTACTTGAAAGCCCTCGATACGATGATCGGACGCACAAGGCTGATGAGAGAAGTCACAGTGTCTCTCTCTAGAATCTTCGTAGTTCACAGAGTCTCTTTCGTTCTCTTCGTTCATCAGTATCTTCTCAGCTTCAAATGACCTCCTATTTATAGGCCTCGGGTTCCAACGGTCATATTGCCTCCAACGGTCATATTGAAACAGAAAGCACGACATCGTTTTGATTAGTACATAACTAACTCAACGACATCGTTTTGTTAGGACAAGAGATATATAGAAATGTAAAACATGAGTATGATTCATATGCAAAGAGAGTTTTTAGACAAAGTACCAAAACAAATAATGATCATCTGAATAGCAGTCAGTACGATACGATCGACAGAGTCAGTACGATACGTTTGACAGAGTCAGTACGATACGTTTGACAGAGTCAGTACGATACGTTTTGGTCGGTACGATCAACATCGTACGATACGATAATCATGATAAAAGACAATTTGTTATTTACAAACATATGATAGAATACATTTGAGATTTCCAAAACATGACATAGAATATATTTGTGATTTCCAAAACATGATGTAAAAGCCAAAAGAAGACTTTTGTCTTAACAATCTCCCCCTTTTTGGAAAGCACAAACACACACAGTAAATGAAATAAGAAATACTTATCTCCCCCTGAGTTATTGAAAACTCTTCTGAATAAGAAATTGAATACAACTAACTCCCCCTTAGGTATTGACTTTCCTAAGGATTGTATTCATAGATTTTCCTTAAGAGCATTGTAATGCATTCTCCCCCTTTGTAAAACAATCTTTGCTTTGTAAAAATTCTCCCCCTTTGTGATTTACAAAAAGAAAGGAGTAATTTCGAATTGTCTGAAAGAGTTAGTGAAGTAAAACAAGACAATGGATAAAAGAGAGAATTATAAGAGTTATTACAACACAAACAATTTTCAAAAGAAACAAATACAACAATCATTTCTCTCTTTCCTTCTCCTTCTTTATCAGCTCATAAAGCACGGCTTTCATCTTCTTGATCTCCTTCTTGTCTTCAGAAATTGATTCACCTTGAGTTTTGAGAAGCTCCTGTTGATCCGCAAAAATCTGATCTTGATTTCTGATGGTTTCCTCCTGGACTCTGATTACCTCTTCAAGAGTATCAATTCTGTTTTGCAGAGTCTTGTTATCCTTGGATAACTCAGAATTTTGTTTCTTCAGTAAAACCATTTCATCTTTGAAAGATGAAACCTTCGAGAATTCAGATTGGAAAGCATTCATCCTCTCTTGCAAATCTTTCACTGAAGGAACATCGGCTCTTTGAGAAGATAAAAGATTCAGCCTTTCAACCGTTTCTTTATCAAGCTTGTTGAAAGCAATTGCAAGATCATTTGATAACCTTCTTATATCTTCAATAGCAACTTCATGGTCATTGATTGAGCTCTCTGTTTTGTACGACCACTTAGTCATCTTATTACATGCCTTCCTATGAACAACTGAGCTTTCTGAAAGAACTTTCAAATCGGCTTCTACAGATAAAACTTTCTTCCTCAATTCTTTCACAGATCCAAACTTCTTTCTCTGATTTTCAGTAATAAAGTCAATCTTTCCTTCCAGCCTCGGGAAATAAGGAATAGTTTTCTCCATTCTCCTCAAAACATGAACAATGTAATCACTCTTCTTGAGAGAGATTGTATGCTCTGAATCGGTATCATCATCGTACGATGCTAGTTGATATGATCTGCTTGATTCCACAACAGGCTGTTTCCCTTTCGCTTTTACTTTCTGCTTCCTTTCTTCTTCTACTTTATCACTGATGACAACAACTTTATCAGACTGAGAAGATTGAGCATCTTCCTTTTCTTTAGATGACATCCTGTCCGGTGATCTTTCCTGATCGGCATGAGGAGTTTGTTGAACTCCTTCGCTCAGCTTTTGAAGCGATTCCTCTTTACTTTTCTTTGAACTTTGAAGATATTCTAAAAGAAAATCTCCTTCTTCTTCTTCCACTTCTTCCATCACTTGTTTCCCTTTCTCTTTCTCAGGCAGACTCTGTACGATGGGCTCTTGATGTACTTCCACAGTTAGTTGAGCACTGGCATCTTCAACTGCTTTCAAGACTTTAGAGATATCAAAGTCCTGAGCCTTTCTTTTCAAAAGAGTCTTCTTTTTCTTTTCAGCTTGAAGGGTTTCTTCTACCCTTATCCTTTCTGCAAAGGCCTCAGCAGGATCAAGTCCAAATTTCGGATCACCCTCTTTTCTCTGTTCCTTGTCCTTTCTCCACTTTGCAACAACTTCTTTACTGTACCTCGGCTTCTTCTTCGGCTTTGAACTAGTCTGCGGATCAGACTTTCGAGTAACACCGGCCGATTGATTGTCCTTGGCTGGCATAGGTGCCGATTGATTTTCAGGCAATTCAGCTTCTACATCTCTGACAAAAAGTTTTGAATTTGAATCAAAACAAACATTCAGCTTTTTCATCGTACTCTTATTAATCAAAGACGGCCACAAATCCATAGGTTCTCCTTTCAAAGGAATGTTACAAAACTTCATACTCTCAAGAATGAATTTTGTGAGGATGGCTGGATACATTATTATCTGGGATTTAATCCCTCCTTTCTTGACATTCTTGACGGTTTCAAAAATATATCCCATGAGATTTACCTTCCTCATATTCACAAGGTAGTCAAGCATAAAGACATCAGAAACTTTAAGGGTTTCTCTATCCCCTTTCCTTGGAACAAGGAAACCTTTCATCCATAGAGTGACAAACCTATTGTCCGGTGAAAGATGATAAACTTTCCTCTTTCCCTCATTAACAACAAACAAAGACTTTTCAGCATTTTCTCTATTGAAAGTACCAACTTCCTCTGGAAGTTTGTGAGATGGACAGAATGCATCACCTTCTATAGAAACATTTAGAAAATGCGCCGCTTGTTTCACAGACATAGATAACTTTCTATCGTACACAGCGAAGTTAATATTCATATCCTTGTCAAAAGAAACGGTTTTGTAGAATTGACACACTTCATCAAACAGAACTGGATCTTGAGTATCAGGATTTTCCACACAGAGATGTTCCCATCCTTGAAACAAAATAATCCTCTTGATTGTAGAATCGTACGTATCAAAGAATTCTCGGGATACTAACCTTTCTCTGTGAAAGTCTTTCTCTGTAAAGGTCTTTGAATACATTTCAGCGGGAGTGTTGGCAGAAGATTGAGACATAAAGATGATGCCGATTGAGAAGATCGTACGATTGATTATAGCCGGTTGAGCAGAGCTTCGCCTCAATTCCTGGACAAACGATGTGGGTTTGGGGAGGGGAGGGGGGTATTTATAGGCAATAAAAAGATGACTGTTGATCTTCTACGGTCAGGATTAAAGAAAAGCAGATCAACGGTTAGAAATAAAAATAAAAAAATAATAAAAAATGAAAAAGAATACCTGTCGAAGATCGTAAGGTGATTGCTGGTTTTGGTGACATTACGATGGAAAACAATCTCAATACTATCATCGGTCGATTCAAAATTTATTGAATGATACGATGGAAAAGAATTTCAATACCATCATCGGTCGATTCAAAAATTATTGAATGATACGATGGAAAAGAATTTGAATACTATCATCGGTCGATTCAAAAAAAATTTGAATGATACGATGGAAAAGAATTTGAATACTATCATCGGTCGATTCAAAAAAAATTTGAATGGTACGATGGAAAAGAATCTCAATACGATAAACAGAAAAAATTGAAATGGTCAATACGATAAACAGAAAAATTGAAATGGTCAATACGATAAACAGAAAGATTGAAATGGTCAATACGATAAACAGAAAGAAACATATAAAAATAGAGTAAATATTTAAAGATCAGAAACATAAAGACATAAAGAAATGTCCTCCCCCTTTCTACGAGGAGTTTCTTACTATAAGGAGAGATTTAAAACAGGAAGTAGATATGAATGATTATTTTAATGTAATCATTCCAAGCTTCTGTTTTATAAATTCAAATCTATCGGAAGGTAAAGGTTTTGTAAAAATGTCAGCAAGTTGTTCTTGCGTTCCGATGAATTGTAAAACAATATCTCCTTTCTTGTCTCGTGCTGTAGAAGAGTTCCAAAGAGTTCATCATCAAGACCTTTTTCTCCCATAGATTGTAAGCTGTTGACAATTGTCATAAACCTTTGTTGCACTTTACATACTGGCTCTCCATAAGGAAAAACAAATCCATGATACTCTGCTCGAAGCATTGCTCTCCTTGTTTCTATAACTTTGGATGTACCAAAATGAGTGACTTCTAATTTCTTCCAAATACAAATATGAATGATTCTACCTTAAAGCGTATAGAACCAATCAATACAATATGTAAAGGAATGATTGTAATTGAAACAATTACAATTGAATATGTAAAGAAAAAAGGAAACGATACAATCCCTTTCTAATACAAACAGCGGAAATGTAAAAGAAATACAATTCTTTTAACCCAAAGAGAAGGGTTATCCTTTCACCTAGGATAAAAAGGTCTGTCTCACCAACACCTTGGTGAGCCCTCGATACGATGATCGGCACGTCTGTCTGCCTATCCTCGGCAGCCCTCGATACGATGATCGGCTCGTCTGTCTGCCTATCCCCGGCAGCCCTCGATACGATGATCGGCTCGTCTGTCTGCCTATCCCCGGCAGCCCTCGATTTTGCAGGTAATCGGCACCTCTGTCTTTCAATTACTTGAAAGCCCTCGATACGATGATCGGACGCACAAGGCTGATGAGAGAAGTCACAGTGTCTCTCTCTAGAATCTTCGTAGTTCACAGAGTCTCTTTCGTTCTCTTCGTTCATCAGTATCTTCTCAGCTTCAAATGACCTCCTATTTATAGGCCTCGGGTTCCAACGGTCATATTGCCTCCAACGGTCATATTGAAACAGAAAGCACGACATCGTTTTGATTAGTACATAACTAACTCAACGACATCGTTTTGTTAGGACAAGAGATATATAGAAATGTAAAACATGAGTATGATTCATATGCAGAGAGAGTTTTTAGACAAAGTACCAAAACAAATAATGATCATCTGAATAGCAGTCAGTACGATACGATCGACAGAGTCAGTACGATACGTTTGACAGAGTCAGTACGATACGTTTGACAGAGTCAGTACGATACGTTTGACAGAGTCAGTACGATACGTTTTGGTCGGTACGATCAACATCGTACGATACGATAATCATGATAAAAGAAAATTTGTTATTTACAAACATATGATAGAATACATTTGAGATTTCCAAAACATGACATAGAATATATTTGTGATTTCCAAAACATGATGTAAAAGCCAAAAGAAGACTTTTGTCTTAACAATAAATGCCTAGAAGAGGGAGTAGGAGAGCCAATAACCAGCAATCCATCCTCCCACGGACACATTGGTAAAAAAACCCTCCCCCATAACAATGGGGGTGTTTGGAACGTAATGCTCAATATGGGTGAGGCGCATATAGAAATCACAAGGAACTTACAAGTTTATACACATAGGTAAACAAACACTCAACCTAAACTATGAGTTCCCAAACAAACAACCAGCCATCACAAAACTGCCCTTGCTACTACCCCTACATGCACAACCACATAAACAACCACACCCAAAACATAAACCCACCCCTTTCATTTAACCACTTATCGTTATTCATTAAGAAGTTCACTTGTTTCATTCCAACACTACCTGGACAACTACCAACCACAACCATACCTAATACATTCAGCAGCACCACCCAATTGCAGTCCCACTGCACAACACTGTTCCACAACCATAACACAACCCATATGCAGTCCCACTGCTCTACAAGTTTATCCATTCCACAATCAATCAATCTCTAAACCTGAGATTCCATCACACCTCCTGCACCACCTCATACACAAAGCCCACATCAACCACCACCAAAATCACAGCCCCACTTCACACATATACCACACCCTACTCACAGAGCCAACCCCTCTGTCCAACCCTGTACCCACAACCATGCTACCAACAACACCACCTTACAACCCACACAAGGCATAAGCCCAACGAAACCCCACACACCCCACAATCACACCAACAAGCCAAGTGTATTCAGATTTGATCAATACTGTTATTTAATTCCACTTTCATAAATTCAGGGGTGATCACACAACATGTTCAATCCTGGGGCGTCCATTTTATTTAGCCAGATGTATGTGGTTAATCAGATTTCATGTTTATAATCATCTCAATAGAGGGTCAATAATAAGTATAAAGAATCACAGGTGCGCAAGCAAAGATCGCCAATGACCATGATTTTTAGAGGGATACAACCCATACAATTTTCATTACAGGCCAAAGATAATAGATAAAAACAAGCGATCATCATCATCTTCCTCATCCCCATTTATGACTATGGTAACAAGTAGATTATATCGTAACACCCTTAATAATTGGTTTCAACAGTGATCAAGAGGCGACATGTGTATACCCACCCCGCATGATACACAAACAAAGCAGTGACGAAGGAAATCCCTACTTGGAACAACATGAGACTAACGATCCTTTATTGTGACAAAATAGGGGGCCGCGTGAGCAGAAGACTCAAAGGAAAAACCGAACAGGACAATACAACATAGGCGCATGACTCCTTGGGCAGAAAGGTTCTGGGCGCACTTAGAGAAAATGGAAACACACGGGGAAGAGAAGATCTCGGCTTAGAAGGGGAAAATCTTATATCAACGGAAGGGAGATAGTTTCAAAGTACTTAAAATTCGGATCATGGTTTGACCCTGCAGCTTGGCCATTTGGAGATTTAGGGGAGCGTTAGGATATTAAAAATATAATAATTCTCCTCGAAGACGCTAGAAATGACTTCAGAAACACTTAAACATGATAGGTAACTTATTTAACATCAAAGAGGGGTAGAACTAGAAAACTAGAAATTACTCACCGTTGGGTGAGTCACCGTCACGAGATACCGGTGATAAGTCATCGTTCGGTGAGCCACTGTTCGCTGAGCCACTGTTCGCTGATCCACTATTCGGTGAGCCCTCGTTTGGTGAGTCACCGTATTCTTGGTGGGTCATCATTTGGTGGGTCACCGTTTGGTGGGTCACCGTTCGGTGGTTCACCATTCGGTGAGCTACCATTGGAAAACTGAAAACTGAAAAACTCTTGGAATATGCCATGGTGAACTCCAAGAACACTGCAAACACTCTATTTTCACAAAGGAATGGACCGGAGAGGTCCGAGCCATTACAAACATCCCTTTGAAGTAACTTAGAATCTCATATAAGATGTCAATAAATGAGTTAATTGACTTCAATAAACATCAATGAAAAATAAAACAAAGTTTAAATACTCAGTGAAAATAAAGAGAAGATTTCAATTTTATGCAAGTTTTACAAAGCTCTTGTAAGTGTTTGTCTTTTCCCATTGATACTGGGTTCTTTTAATATGTTGGTTGATGATGATGGAGTAAACGGATGTGATTACAAATCACACCAAAAGTGCCCTTTAGCTGAGTGAAATGATTTTCGTACTACTAACAAACACACATTTCGTGATGTAGAGAAGTGTCATGCTCACCCAAATCTTGACAAAGTGTCGTGGCACAACGACACATCTCCTAAGTTGGCATCTCAAGGGTGATTCTAGGTAGAGTAACATAGGTCCTGAAAGGACAAGATACATGGGAGTTCATTGTCTCCTCATGTTGCTCACCAAGTTCATCTCTAATCACTACTCGACCGTCTTCTCATCACCACTCTCCTAGAAATCGCCCTCAATAGGAAAAGCTACGGGATTTATAGGATTCTTATCCTCACTGTATGGGATATCTTGATGAGTCCCTTCAAAATCAGTGAGAGAAAGACAGGTCAAATGAAAGAGTTTTCAAGCGGCGGGGGTGAGAATCCATATAGTTTATCACTTAAAAAAAATCAAATTAGATTGAATTGCATATCTCGAGTGATGAAAAAAATATGATCAACATAAATGAATTTATTACTATCATGATCTACAAGTTTAGATGTGGTGGAAGTTTGGATCATGCACTCGATTATCAATTGTATGCTCATTGGTTTTGATTTTGGCATCAAGTATTTTCCCTGATAAGAGTTATTGGGAAGAATTGTTGTTAAAAGAAGAATCATTAGGGATTCTACTTGGGTAAACATATAAGATTTGAAATAGAAAATACCCATGAAGGTGACAATCTATAGGGATGCAAATTAAATATTGTTAGCGCTAAGTCCTTATTTGAGATGGAATCATCTGGGGGTGAATCAGGATGTTCACAAGTTCTATAATTCTCAATGACGATCATCTTTTTTTGGATCTTATTGCCTTGCTAGAGTGAAAATTTAAATTTACGATATATATATAATTGAACACGGAAACATGATATTTTACTTCGTTCACCCTTCAATATGGATGAACTAGTCCAATGAGCATGCACAATAGGACACCTAAATCACTAACACACTTGATGCACAACAAGACACCTAAATCACTAACACACTTGATGTGTTTACAAAGTTTAGGATTGTTCTAATATTGAGGCATAATAACATTTCCCTTTTCAATCTCTCAACACAATGCTTTGAAGACGTGATTACAAATGAATAGCCATTGATGATATTCTACTTGATTACATGTAAACTTGAATGATGAATCTCTTTAGCTCTATATTGTTTTCAACATGCAATTTCAAAAGTCACAATGAACTCACTTAGCTCTCAATCAATCTAGAGCTCCACATCACCTCTACTATCTTCAATAATCATATATTGTATTCCTCTAATTCGAAGACCTGACATGGATGGTTGAGATTTTTTGAAATCATCAAAGTCTTCCACGAGCATTCAATGTGCCATTTCTATCAAAATGTGGCCAAAATCATTTATTAAAGTCAAACAAGACCCAATGAATCTTCTTATTCCTCAATTTCCATAAGCATATGAGATATAATAACTTCATTTACTTTGTTATTTTCAAAACAAAGACGTGTTGATGTTTCAATGACATGATTGTCTTCAGTTGAACACAATCTACTTAATCTATACCTTCAAATAAAGTCTTTAAAAATCTAGGTCTATTTCCATATCTCTAGGAACACTTAAAATGACATGTTTTATTTTTTCATGGTTTCTCTAGGTGCTCTATTATTCAATCCAGGTAAACACCCATGTAAAACAACATTGTTTTCTTTTCATGTCATTTCATGTTGAAAAGACTCTTAGACCACCATGTGGGAGTTTTTTTAAAAAAATTATAAAAAAAATTATAAAATGGAGAGAGTTTTCGATATTTGGAAAACAAAGACCAAAAAGTGTTAACGCCATCCACACTTCTATTTCACCCATGAAGCATGAACATGATTAATGCTTCTATGACTTTCAAGCCTCCTGATTAGAGTTTGTATAGAAGGTGTGAACGCAGTTCGTTCACGCCTCTCTTCCATTTATAAGGGAGTGAAGATGAATATCCTATAAGTATTTTCAATGTGAGATTTTAATTCCACATTTAAACATTAGAATATTAATATTTTATTAATAAAAAATCATAATAAATTATAAATGATTAATAATATAATAAGTAAATAACAATACAGTTGATGTAATTAATAACTAACAATATAATTGATAATATAAGTGATTGATAATAAAATTATTAATACTTAATTAATTAATTAATTAAAATTTATTAATAACTAGTAATATCATTAATATAATTAATTATATTGATAATTAAAAATAAAAATTACAATAAAATATAATTAATTAATATAATTTTATTATGTATTATTAATTGTACTGAATATTAATTAGTATATATTAATTGTATCATTAATATTAATTAATAAATAGATATTAATATTAATCGACATTAATAATATAAAATTTCTAATTAATAAGTACTCATAAATATTATTAATAACATCAATATTAATAAATATTAATTACCAAATATTTATTAATTAATATTAATAATATTAAAATTATAGTTAATAAATATTAATTAATAAATATTAATAATATTTCTTCATAGGTTGGGGGAAATAATACTAATATTAATATAATTAATATTTTATTTATTAATATTTATATCATTACTAATTATTTAATATTTTTATTAATATTTTATTAATTAATATTTTCTTAATATTTTTAATTAATATTTATAAATATAATTACTAATTAATATTGATAATATTAAAATTAAAATCAGTAAATATTAATTAATTAATATTAATAATATTTCTTCATAGGTGTGTGTGGAGGGGGGGGGGTAATATTAGTAATATTAATATTACCAAGATGGTTCAAGACCTGAGGGAGCTTGGTTCTAAAACTCATTAAAGAAAAAAAGTATAGTAAAGCTCCAACACAATACATGTGGCACATAAACCACCACCAAACACAAAAGCAGCACGCCCATGAACCTATGAAAGCATCCAAAGCCCCCTAGGAGTTAGGCCAAGGCCCCACTGTAGACAAATCCACATCACCGAAACATAGCATCATCACCATCATGCCAATGCCAACATCCCACATTAAAAATCCTTATGAGATGTCACCTCCATTTCCTTATAAAAAGGAGGTATGAGTAGAGTTTTTAGTTATATTTTGGAATTTCTTTAATGCATGCGATTCTAAATAAAATAACATCATTTTAAATTCGATTTATTTTTTTGTTATATATATATAACAATTTTTATTTTAAAGGGAGAGGTGTGAATTTCATTCACACCTACAAACTCCAAAAAAGAAGCGTGAAAGCAGTTCCCACTTCTCGGGGCTCATTTTTCCAAATATTGAAAACCTTATCATTTTAATATATTTTTTTAAAAAATTATTTAAAAAAAACCCACCATGTGGTTTTCCATCTACCAGTTTTCATATTTTATATAAGTTCCACTAAAATCTTTTGTGACCGTTTGTCTTATTTCATTGATATCTTACAGTTTTTGAAAAGAAATTAAGTTCATAAATGCCCAACACATCTTAAATAAATAAAAAGTTAAATTCACTTAAAATTAAATAATCCCATCTCACTCTTAAGAAAATAAAATCTTTCATAAGAAATAGACATTGTGGAAATATTTATTTGATGCTCATTATCAATAAACTGGACACATCATCTTTTTGATAGTGATGTTTTAATAAATAGTATCTTATGTCTACTATTGTGGAAATATTTGTTTGATGCTCATTAACAGACCTCCACTTTGGGTCTATGTGTGGGCTCTTCAGGCAGTTTGGGTCGGTGATGGTGGTGGCGCACAATGCTCCTCTTCTTCACTACTCTTGTTGTCCAACCCATCCGACTCGACTCTATCTTGGTCTGACTCGATGAGGGTTTTGGGACAACTTGGGATGATGCTGGAGGGGGGTCGATGACATTTTCAATGCTTTCTCTCACCGGCATTGGTTTCTCTCATCTATTAGGTTTCTTTGCCTTCTTCAGCTTCTTCAATTTTTCTTTCTGGCGACGTCTTGCAGTTTTCATTTGGCTTCCTTTTCATTTGTTATGATGTTGTTCAAATGTATTTTGCTAAGATTTTTATTCGGTTTTTCGGTGGCATGTTGTTTAGATTTTGTCTTTCAACGACGACGCTAACGTTCTCTTCATGATGGCATTGATGACGATGATCGAGGTTTGCAAGATGCATAGACCACGACGACGAATCTGGTTTGTTTCAGCTTTGTGCAATGTTTGTATCGAATGATGTTGATTCTGAAAGATGGATATGGTATGGTTTTGGTTTGATCTTAAGGTGATTCGACGATGGCAAGGCTGTTAGTGTCTTCAGTGTTTGTGGTCTGAAGCTTCGGTGGGAAGATTACCGGTGGTCTTTTCCGGAAGTGGTGATTTCTTGTTGACGAAGGTGATTTGTCTTTCAAGGGCGTGGCTCGAGGCGAACCACTGCTCGAGATTTCATGACTTGAGGCGGTTCAGTGGTGATTGGTCCGAGGCGTGTGGTTTTGAATTTCACATGTGGTTTTTGTGGCTCTCTTTTGAATTTCAGATTTGGGATGTGAGGGTGTGATGGGTTGAACCACTTGAATGTGAGGTTCCCACTTAACCATAAAGTTGATTTTAAAAATAACAAAAAAATGGATTTGGAGTGACAGAGAATTATTTCTATCTGATGAACGTTTTTCAAAGTTCCACCATACAAAATTTTATGAGAGCATCAGACAGAAGAGACCCAGATCGAGAAATCTTAAGAAGTTACCTGACATACATTCTTGAAGGTCTCCAGATGAACTTTTACAAAGTTGTACCATACGAAGACTTTTACAAAGTTATATTGGATGAATACTTTTACAAAGTCCATCAGACAAACTTCTATAAAGATAACTGGACATAGAGTTTGAAATTCATTGGATAGAGAATTGTTGAGTCCACCAGACAGAGGTTTCATAACAAAGTGGAACCGGACGAGGGTATACCGAACATAGTCCATCAGATAGTAGAGTTATTATGAAGACATCATATAGATCTCCCTTCATTCTTGTACAATATACAAAGGTTTTAGAAGCTTTACAAAACTTTGTAAAGTCATCAATTATGACGATGTTGTGCGGTTTTTTCAACAGTTGAAAATCTAGTTGAGATTTGCAGAAGTTATGAAGATCATTGATGCTAAAATTTGAGGAAAGTCATATGAAGAATATTGACTCCAAAGGTTTAGAAGATTTGAAAGCGGTCAAGTGAAGTTTGAGTTTAACGGGAAGTTCAAATTGGAGCCCGCACTTCTTCCTTAATTTGCGGAAGAAGTATGCCTAGAAAAGGAGGAGAGCTCATTCAAAGCTCTAATTGTTGTTACTATTTCTGGAGAGAAAAATTGTTGAAGTTATTGAGAGATCACAACGTGAGGTTCCAACCAAGAATTCACTTGGTTGAAGAAGAAGAGAATCAGGGGGAATAGCTCCAGATAGAGATCCACCGAACAGACAGAGGATCAGACGAGGGAGCATCGGATGGTGGTATATTAGACATGGCACATCAGATCAAGGTTTACCTGATAAAGGCACATCGAACTGAGGAGTACTAGATGTATGAACAATGCACATAACCCTTTATTATCATCATTATTTATGTGCCTTCTTCATTCAAATATTTAATCTCAAAACATATTAGGGTTTTTTCAATGGTGGTACGTAGGATGCATGACATGCATGGATTGAATGCAAAGCTTGTCTTCTTCATCCTTCATGTGACCAACTAGGGTTCACACAATTTGTTTTCATTGACCTTGCGTAAGACAATCAAGTATTGTGGGTTCTCCTTTGCGTGAATAGATTACGTGACGATCAAGTGTTCTTGGCAAAAGGGTTTCACTTGATCAAGGCATTGTCCACGGGTTCCTTCACGTGACAAGAGTTATCTGCGGGTGATGCTTCGTGAGACAAAGGTTTGTCTGTGGGTTCCTCTCAAATGCCTTCGCATAAGCAAGTGGTGCTTTAAGTAATTTCTTTGTGAGATCTCCTTCGCGTGATTGGATCACACTAAATCTTCTCATTTGCATGAATGAAACATGTGAGAAATCAATGCCTTCATGTGAAGGGCTCACGTAGATGCTCTGTTTTCCGATGCGAGATCTCTCTCTCTCTATCGATTTCTCAATCTTTTAGCAACACAAACTCTCGACCCAACCTCAGTTTATATAGGCGAGTTCACATTGCCTATCTCCGATTTTTAAGGTGAGTCGAGGAATCATTCAAACTTTCAAGGATCTCAGGATCTCATTGAACACTGAAGCTTTTGTCTTCTTAAACATCATGTGTTTCCGTGGTGATCACGTGATCGCTTGATCGCTTTGTTTGATCATGTGGTACCTTGGTGCTTCATGTGATCTTCTTATACTTAATGAGATGTTGTTGTGGATAGTCACTTGACAATCACCGAATTATTCATGTGATAATAGCTGTAAATGATGAGATTTTCTTGTGATCCAAGTTACGTTCTTTTTCACGCGACATCATCTCATGATCGCTTAATTTCTTCACGTAATTCAAAGAACATCACGCGATGCCACGAGTGAATTCCATTCGTTAATGTGACAAATTCATGCGATTTCACTGGTTCTTGTGACGAATTCATGCAATGTCACTAGTTCTTACGACAAACAAGTTGTCTTGTCAGCATGTCTTTATGTGATTGCATGATCCATAGATCATCACATGATGACTTCATGCGACGACCACTCCTTCATGTGACAACATCAACTATCACCAGCTTAATCCTCACTGACTTGGATTAAACTTCATTTAGTCATGAAAACGAAGTTGCATGATGTATCGATTGTGCTCGGATCATCAAGACACTTAGATGGAAATAAAAAGCTTAGCTGGATCACCAAAAAATCTGTGAAATACTTCGGCGCATGCAGACAGATCCTCAGGCGGTCGTGGTTGAAGATGAAGAGTGGACGAATGAGATCAAACTCATCTGATGGTGGGTGTTATATTTGTATCTTTAAATGACAGAGGAACAATATGCCTTCCCAAGTCCCACAGTGAAGATTCAGTCATCTGTGATGCGCTTAATAAATGATTTGGTGACGCTACTGACTTGAGATGGCGACGGGGGATCAACAACTACATATACATGCATTACACGCCACATGGGCCATGCCTCACATGCGTTGGCCCACTGATATCATGGCTTAACCTATGCTATGCGCCCTCACCTGGGTGCTCATTCCTGTGGGCCTTATACATGGGCAAGCCTTATACACATACCTACTCACCTGCTGCTGTGTGGGCTGTATGGATTGAATCTCCCACATCAGTGAGGTCCACCTCCCACAAGTGTGGGAGGGATCAAGTTGGACCATGTGGCTTGTAATGGTTGGACATCTTTTTTATTAAATTCCCATAAAAAATATTTCCTTTTTTTTGCATGACAATATTTAAATACTCTTTTTTAAAATGTCACAGGCAATGTGTTCTCATTGACATAAAACTTTATCAATAAAGAAAAGATCATGCAATCATCACATTTAACATAGAAAATTGCTCAAGCATGCCATTCAATGCCATCAAGTGAATCCATAACAATTATCCAATCAAAACTCACAAAACACATATTAAAACATCATTGAAAACAAATGCAACACTGGACCCAATATAGCTTTGCTATAGTGATTCCAGAATTTGGGACTGGTGGATTGATTTTTAGTATGGACCACTAGTATTTAGCCCTACTTCATATGATACAATTATAACGAAAAACTTCATCAATAATAAAAACATTTAGAGTTCATGTTTTACATTGTCACGACCCACCTTCATCAGTATGAGGGAAGGGATAACAAAATGGTGAGACCTTCCTTTCTCAAGATGAAGGAGAGATAATGACCTCCGAGTCCCACCTCCAATAGACCCCAAGGTGGAGAATAGCACCAAGGTTAGGTAAACAATCACATGAGATGGGAGACATTACCCATTTTTAAGGAAAATAAGATCAGGATATAAGATGGTAAATCCCAAACAACTCCAAACAACTTTATAAGAAAAGAAACTAAAAAACCAACCCATGCATGTTTTAAAAAAAAATTATATAAAGTATAATGAAACCCAAGTATAGTACCAAAAACAAGGCTAAGCAGCAACATGACAATTATCTCGACACCTGAGCTAGTAAGGTCCATCACGGTCCTCAAAGTTCTCCTGGAAACCTGAAAACAATTTTTATGTATGTAGGGTGAGAATACAAGTATACTCAGTAGAAAAACCCAAATCACTCATGCACAAGTGGGGAAAACATACTAATGTACCTATGAGAAGACAACAGAACCTCAAAAGCACATAACAAGGAACACTAACCACCCCAGTCTCACAAGGCATACTCACCAAATATCACAAGTTGAGTAAGGTATAATCACATCAATGATAGGGTACCCCGCACCACTTCCCACCGGTTAACTACTCATCCCTAACGGTTACCATCATGGAGATACCACTCTTCCATAATCCCCACTATCAAAACTTTCCCACACATACCTGGGCCACAAACCACATCCCATACTGCCTGCAGACACCTGAGCCACAACCACCACATCCTCCCGCAGACACCTGGGCCACAACCACCTCTCGTCTCACCTGAAAATACCTGGGCCTCATCCCGAATACACCTGGGAAACAAACCACCTCTCACACATTGAGTACCATAAATCTGGTAATAAACCTCAATCCATTATAGTCTGCTCAAAGATTCTTGGGCGATAAATGCCTAGAAGAGGGAGCAGGGGAGATAATAACCATCCATCCATCCTCCCACCGGGATGTTGGGGAAAACACCCTCCCCTATAACAATGGGGGTGTTCAGAACGTAGTTCTCAACACGGGTGTGGTGTGTATAGAAATCACAAGGAACTTACAAGTTTATACATATAGGTAAATAAACACTCATCCCAACCTATGGGTTCCCAAACAAACAACCAGCCTGCACAAAACTGACCTTGTTGCTACCCCTATATGCACAACCACACAAACAACCACAACCAAAACATAAACCCACCCATTTCATTTAACCACTTATCATTCTTCATTAAAAAGTTCACTTATTTCATTCCATCACTACCTGGGAAACTACCAACCACAACCATATCCAACACATTCAGCAGCACCACCCGATTGCAGTTCCACTGCACAACATTGTTCCACAACCATAACAAAACCTAGATGCAGTCCCACTACTATACAAGTTCATCCATTCCATAATCAATCAATATATCAACCTGAGATTCCATCACACCTCCTGCACCACCTTATACACAATTCCCACAACAACCACCACCAAAACTATGACCCCACTGCACACATATACCACACCCTACTCACGGAGCCAACCCCTCTGTCCACCTTTGTACCCACAACCATGATACCAACAACAACACCTTACAACCATCACTAGGCACAAGCCCAACAAAACCCCACACAACACATAGCCACACCAAGAAGCCAAGTGTATTCAAATTTGATCAACACTGTTCTTTAATTCTGCTTTCATAAATTTAGGGGTGATCACACAACAGGTTCAATCAGGGGGAGTCCATTTTATTTAACCAGATGTACATGGTTAATCAGATTTCTTGTTTATAGTCATCTCAACAGAGGATCAAAAATAAGTATAAAGCATCATAGGTGTGCAAGCAAAGACCTCCAATGACCATGATTTTCAGAGGGATACAACCCATACAATTTTCATTACAGACTAAATATAACAGATAAAAACAAGCGATCATCATCATCTTCCCCATCCCATTTATGACTATGGTAACAAACAAATTATATTACAACACCCTTAATAATTGGTTTCAACTGTGATGAAGAGGTGACAAGAGTATACCCACCCCACATGATACACAAAAAAAGGGAGACGAAGGAAATACCTACATGGAACAATAGGCGACCAACGATCCTTTCTTGTTCCAAAACAAGGGGCCATGCGAGTATGAGACTCCAAGGAAAAACCGAACAGTATGGTACAACATAGGCATACAACTCCTTGGGAAGAAAGGTTCTGGGCGCACCTAGATAAAACAAAAACATATGGGGAAGAGAAGATCTTGGCTTAGAAGAACCATATCCTATATCAATAGAAGAGAGACAATTTCAAAGTACTTAAAATTCAGATCTTATTTTGACCATGTGGATTGGCCGTTTTGAGGTCTAGGGGCATTAGGATATTAAAGATATAATAATTATCCTCGGATAGGGTGGAAACGGCTTCAAAAATGCTTAAACATGATAGGTAACTCATTTAACATCAAAGAAGGGCGGAACTAGAAAACTGGAAATTACTCACCATTGGGTGAGTCACCGTTGCGAGATACTGGTGACGAGTCACCGTTTGGTGAGCCACCATTCGCTGAGCCACCGTTCGGTGAGCCACCATTTGGTGATCCACCATTCGATGAGCCACCATTTGGTGCATGGGCCACTATTTGGTGGGCCACCATTCGGTGAGCCACCGTTCAGTGAGACACCGTTCAGTGAGCCACCATTCGGTGAGCTAAAAATTGGAAAAATTTTGGAACATGCCATGATGACCTCCAAGAACACTACAAACACTCTATTTTCACAAAGGAATGGACCTTAGTGGTTCGGGCCATTGCATCAGATACCTATCAAACTATTCTCACCCCTGAGAATTTAAAACCAAACTCAGAAGAAAGAGGGGTCTGAATGACCACCCAATAAGATACCTCTCAAGGATAAATCACCTTGTGTTGTTTGAAAGATGAAGTGAAACCTCGTCATCCAAGAACACCTCCCCTGACATCTACTGCCCCAAACAACCACATAAACACCGAAGGTTACATTGTCTAGACACATGGATCAGGGAATTCCTTCCTCCATGTCAAGATACTATCCGCTCTGGGTATCACTGAATCGCCCACATGGGTTCAATCACATCTACATTAATACGTCTTGATTAGGGATGAGGTCCTCCCCTTCCCACATGCCATGACTCTTTTTCACACATTAGAGAATAGGGAAAACAACTCATCTTATAGAAAACAAGGTTCATACATATCACCATAAATCAAAGAACAAAAGAAAAACTCAAAATAGATTTGGGTATCAGGCACACATTTGTGCCCCTAGCTCCCAAGTACTCTCCTCGAGGCCACCATGCCTCCACAACACACAAACCAAGGGAATGGTCCGTCCACGGAGCACCTTCTCCTGACGATCCTAGATCTCTACTAGCCATTCTATGAACATTGCGTTGTCCTTGATATCCAACTCTCCCTAGTCAATAATGTGAGAGTCATCATATAGATACCGATGGAGCTGAGAGATGTGGAAGATGTGGTGGATCATTTCCAACTACAGTGATAATGTCAGTCGGTATGCCACCTCATCAACTCGTCTCAACACCTTGAAAGGTCTGATGAACCTGGGTGAGAGCTTGCTCCCCCTACCTAACCTCTACTTCCCACATCAAGGGGACACCTTCAAGAACACATGGTCTCCAACCTCGAACTCCAAGGGCCTCCTCCTATGATCAGAATACGACTTCTGCCGGTCCTTTTCTACCTTCATCCTCTCACACACGACCTGAACCTTCTCCGTTATGCTCCACACCACCACCAGCCCAAAAATAGTTGTCTCTCCAACCCCCATCCAGCACAAGGGTAAACAACACAGACTCCCATAAAAGGCTTTGAATGGTTCCATTCCAATGTTAGATTGATAGATATTATTGTAATAAAACTCTACTAAGGGAAAATATCATACCCACGAACCTCTAAAGTCCAGAACACATGCCCGCAACATATCCTCCAGTGTCTGGATGGCCTGCTCTGTCTGCTTATTCGTCTGGGGGTGTAAAGCAGTGCTAAAACGTAACTGAGTGCCAAAATCATGGTGTAATCCCCTCCAAACATGTGAGTTAAACCTTGCATACCGATATGAGATGATGGATCTTAGAACCCCATGCAGCCTCACCACCTCATCCACATACTTCCTTTCCAAAGCATCTGTTACGCTTGACTCCTTGATTGCTAATAAGTGAGCTGATTTCATCAGCTGATCCACCATTAACCTGATAGCATCACAACCTCCCTGAGCCTCGGGTAGCCTTGTGACAAAATCCATCGAGATGTCATGCCACTTCCACTCGGGGACATCTAAGGGATGCAACAAACCACTGGGAACACGGTGCTTAGCCTTCACCTGCTGGCACACTAGGCACTTAGCCACAAACTCCGCCACAACCCACTTTACCTCGAGCCACCAAAATTATTCCCTCAAGGCTCAATACATCTTGGAAACTCTTGGGTGTACCACTAGGGGTGAGTTATGGAACTCACAGAGAACTCCCTTGTGCATCGCCACTGGGGCAAACAACTTCCCATGAAACAATATCTGATTCTGACTATCCTTTGATCATCCCTTCAAAGCATCACCCTGGTCAACACAATCGTGCATCACCTCATCCTTTGAGTCTCCCCACTAAGACTCTTCCACCTACCGCATCAGATAAGATTGTACTGTCATCTAAAATAGATATCCTCTGCCATTATTCACTCCCGCATCTAGGTGAAAGGCATCCAACTCCTCCATCGCCTTCCAAGCATCTACAAATTCTCGAACCACTTCCCTCTACGACTTCCTACTTGAGGCATCAACCAAAATGTTCCCCTTTCCTGAGGTTTAAGAGATCTCGAAGTCTTAGTCTTGGAGAAACTCCATCCACCTCCGCTACCATAAGTTTAGGTCCCGCTAGGAGAAGATATCCCTCAAGATCTTGTGATCCATGAAAACCACAAAGCACTTCCCAATGAGGTAGTGTCGCCAAAAATTCAATGCAAACCCAACTACTGCAAGATCTAGATAATGGGTTTCATAGTTGTGTTTATGGGGACACAACTTCCTAGACCCATAAGAGATCATTTCTTTCTACAACATCAGCACACATCCCAAGCCTAGACTAGAAGCGTCACAGAACACCTCGAAAAACACCCCTTCCTCTAGAAACCTGAGTATTGGAGCACTGACCAACTTCCCCTTAAGATAGATGAAAGCTTTCTGACACCACTCACTCAACACAAAGGCCTGGTCTTTCCTAGTTAAAGCTGTCAACGGAGCTGCAACTCGGGAGAAGTCAGGTATGAATATTTGGTAATAGCCTGCCATACCAAGAAAGCTATGAATCTATGCCACATTATTGGGTTCTACCCAAGAAACAACCACCTTGACCTTTGAAAGATCCAATTCTATTCCCTAATGAGACACCACATGTCCAAGGAAGTGCACCTCTCTTGTCCAGAACATACACTTAGACAAATTCCCATAGAGCTGGTGGCATTGAAGAACCTCCAAGAGAGTCATGAGATGTTCAACATGCTCCTCCTATGTCTTCAAGTAGATCAGGATATCATTGATGAACATGATGATGAACCAGTCGAGGAACTCACAGAAGACAGAGTTCATGATCCTCATGAACACGGCTGGCGTGTTCATAACACCGAATAACATTACCATGAACTCAAAGTGACCATATCTGCATTTGAAAGCAGTATTTAGGATATCACCCTCCTTCACCCTTAACTGGTGATACACAGACCGCAGAAAGATCTTAGAGAACTAACCTTCTCCCCTCAGCTGGTCGAAAATACCATCTATCCTTGGGAGAGGGTAATGATTTTTGACCATCACCTGATTCAATCTCTGGTAGTCTATGCACAACCTCAAACCACCTTCTGCCTTCTTTGTAAACAAGACCGGAGCACCCCACGATGACACACTTATTCGGATAAATACCTTATTCATCAAATCGTCAATATGAATCCGTAACTCCCACAACTCAGAAGGTGCCATCCGATAAGGAGCCATCAAAATTGAATGAGCACTGGGTTGAAAGTCTGTCCCGAACTTAACGTCACGTCGAGGGGGTAGAGTCACAACCTCTTCGGGGAAAACATCTAGAAACTCTCGGAAAACTATTGGAACCTCTATCATCTCAACATCCATTGATTCTACTGACAGATCGACCAACAAAGAAAGAAGAGGCTCCACACACCGACTGCCCACTTGAAAAATCCGCTCGCCAATGAAAGCTACACGTTGGTCATACACGTCAAAAAAAAAGACTCTACTCTAAAAATAGTCAATAAAGGCATGCACATAAAACAACCATTTGATGCCAAGGATGACATTGTATGACTGCATCTGCAGTAGAAAGAGATCCCCACTGGATTGATGTGGCCCCAATATCAGTCTACATCCCTAAAAAATGTCAAAAAAGTTGTTCTGACCTCTGACTGGCGTAATCAATATTAGGGACAAGGAAAATCTCTCTATGTCTAGTCCCAAGGCATGAGTCAGACTGGGTGCAAAGAAGGAGTGTAAATATCCCATATCAAACAAAGAACAAGCAAGAGTACTGAACAAACTGATCGTACCTCGAACGATCTCTGGAACTACTGGAACTACTACCGCTACGGCGTGTAACTTCCCACGCCCAGCTCATCTGCCCCTTATATGTCAGCTTCCCCCCTGAACACACCCTGTTCGAGGTCCCTTAGGAGCACCATGAGGTCAGAATCCACCTACACCGTCTCCCCTCTGTGGAGTGGGAACCTACTGTCCTTGCTGTTGGAGGGGCCTGGCTGGAAACTGGTGCTGAGGCATGCGCTAAATCTGCCCACCTCCACTATACTAAGCTCAAAATGGGAAGTGACTCTGAAGGTTCCCATGACCTCCACAAGAAAAACACCTTGTACCAAACCCATAGGAAAAGGATGAGGACCAGAAGGTTGGAATTGAAACTGCTGGGGTCGGCTCCCGCTGGTCGAAACCTGGAAGGCCCTGACGCAGGAGAGCTACTATTGAAATCCTTCCCCATTTAAGAACTTGGGTGGATCCCCTCTCATGGTAAACCTCCTTGCGATTGCATCCTTTTCACTACCTTATCCTTTTTCTGAACCTCTATATATGTCGGCAGGGTGAAGGGAGTAACCACATACTGAAGAGAAGGACAAAGGGCCTCCTCTAAGCATCTCATCTGAGACTTATCATCTGGAAAAAGATCTGGAGAAAAATGTAGGAGATTCTTGAACTTGATCCTTATTTCTCTCACCGACATATCCCCCTACTAGAGGGAGATTAGTTCCTGCCTCTTCTCAGCCTTCATCATTGAAGAAAGGAACTCCGCCTGAAACTCCTTCTCAAAGTTAGCCCATGAAACATCGGTCTCCTTCCTCTCCCCAAGTTAAAACATCCACCATTGACGCATTGATCCCCTCATCTGGATCACTTCCAGAGGAACCTATTACTCCTTCGGAGCCCGGATCAAGGTGAAGGTGATCGCCAGCTCCTCAAGACAACTCTCAGTCTCTATATCTCAAATGCTGCCTTCGTACTTCCCCAGAGTCTTCCAATAGAAAGCACAAAGGGTCTTCTTCCACTGATCATCCTCTCCCACTGGTTAAACCCTTCTTTGGTTGACCGAGCTAGCCCTCCGAGCCTCCACTACTTGCACCACACCCGGGCGATGTTCGGGAGCCATAGATGAAAGGAAAATAGGGATCTCCTAAGCCCGGGTAGTATGAAATTTCATATAGGATTCATTTTAACTCTTTATTTATTTTAAATTCCCAAAAACTCCAAAGAAAAATAATAACACAAGTTGTTATGATGCATGCACCTTTCCCAGGGTCTCTACCCTGCAATCAGTGTAGCCTCACTTGGTCGTTCGATAGGCTCAGAGTCCTTGCATCGGATCACGAGGGACCTAAAATCTCATGTCCTAGCCGGTCTTCCCTAGCCTATGTCATGAACCAAGATCCCTTAACACTATATTCCTACCATCCCATGCAGTCCTCACTATTCCTAACTCCAAACTCCATTATATCTCTCAACCGTCACCTTTGATACCATTCTCTCACGACCCGCCTTCTTCAAGATGAGGGAAGGGATAACAAGATTCCAAGACCTTCCTTCCTCAAGATGAAGGAGATATAATGACCCCCAAGTCCCGCCTCCAATATACCCTGAGGTGGTGACTAGCACCAAGGGTAGGTAAAAATTCACACAAGATGGGAGGCATGACCCATTTTTAAGGAAAACAAGACTGGGAGATAAGATGGTAAATCCTAAACAACTCCAAAAAACTTTATAGGAAAAGAAATTGAAAAAACAACCCATGCATGTTTTAAACAAAACTGCTATAAAGTACAATGAAACCCAAGTATGGTACCAAAAACATGGCTAAGAAGCAACACAACAACTATCCCGATGCCCAAGCTAGTAAGGTCAAACACGGTCCTCAAAGTCCTCCTGGAATCCTGAAAATAGTTTTTATATACGTAGGGTGAGCATCCAAGTATACTCAGTAGGAAAACCCAAATCACTTGTGCACAAGTGGGTGAAATATACTAATGTCCCTGTGAGAAAACAACAGAACCTCAAAAGCACCTAACAAGGAACACTAACCATCCTAGCCTCACCAAGTCACACTCACCAAATATTGCAAGTCGAGTATGGTAATAATATAAACACATCAATGATAGGGTACCATGAACCACTTCCCATTAGTTAACCGCTCATCCTTAACGGTGAACATCCTGGTGCCACCACTCTTCCACAAGCCCCACTATCACAACCTGCTTGCACACACTTGGTCCACAAACCACATCCCATCCTACCCGCAGACACTTAGGCCATGACCACCACATCCTCCCGCATAAACCTTGGCCACAAACACCACACATCTTGTCCAAAAACACCTAGTCATCATACCAAAGACACTTGGGAAACAAACCAACTCTCACAAAAATGAGTACCCTAAATCTTGTAATAAACCTCAAGCCATTACAGCCTGCCTGAAGTGTCTTGGGCGATAAATTCCTAGAAGAGGGGCATGAGATCCAATAACCAGCCATCCATCCTCCTATCAGGATGTTGGAAAAAACACCCTCCCCTATAAAAATGGGGGTGTTTGGTATGTAGTGATCAACATGGCTGGGGTGTATATATAAATCAAAAGGAACTTATAAGTTTATAAATATAGGTAAACAAACACTCAGCCCGACCTATGAGTTCCCAAACAAATAACCAACCCACACAAAACTACCCTTGCTTCTACCCCTACATTCCCAACAACACAAACAACCACAACCAAAACATAATCCCACCCCTTTCATTTAACAACTTATCATTCTTCATTAAGAAGTGCACTTATTTCATTCTAGAACTACCCGAGAAACTACCAACCACAACCATATCCTACACATTCAGCAACACCACCCGATTGTAGTCCCACTACACAACACTGTTCCACAACCATAACACAACCCAGATGCTGTCCCAATGCTCTAAAATTTCATCCATTCTACAATCAATTGATCTCTTAACCTGATATTCCATCACACCTCCCACACCACCTCATACATAAAGCCCACAACAACTACCACCAAAACCCCAACCCCACTGCACACATATACCACACCCTACTCACAGAGCTAACCCCTCTGCCCATCCCTCTACCCACAACATGCTACCTACAACAACCCCTTACAACCCACACAAGGCACAAGCCCAACAAAACCCCACATATCACACTACCACACCAACAAGCCAAGTGTATTGAGATTTGATCAACACTGTTATTTAATTCCAATTTCATAAATTTAGGGGTGATCACATAATAGGTTCAATCCTTGGGATTCTATTTTATTTAAGCAAATGTACGTGGTTAATCAGATTTCATGTTTACAGTCATCTCAACATAGGGTCAATGATAAGTATAAAGAATCACTAGTGCACAAGAAACGACCGCCAATAACCATGATTTTTAGAGGGATAAAACCCATACAATATTCATTATAGACTGAAGATAACAGATAAAAATAAATGATAATCATCATCTTCCCTGTCCCCATTTATGACTATGGTAAAAACCAGATTATATCGTAACACCCTTAATAATTGGTTTCAACTGTGATCAAGAGGCGACACTAGTATACCCATCCCACATGATACACAAACAAAGGAGAGATGAAGGAAATACCTACTTGGAACAACAGTTTACCAACAATCCTTTCTTGCGCCAAAATAGTGGGCCGCGTGAGCAGGAGTCTCCAAGGAAAAACTGAACAGGATGGTATAGCATGGGCACACGACTCCTCAGGAAGAAAGGTTTTGGGCACACCTAGAGAAAATGTAAACACATGGGGAAGATAAGATCTTGTCTTAGAAGGTATGAATCCTATATAAAAAAAGGGAGACCATTTCAAATTACTTAAAATTTGAATCATGGTTTGACCACATGACTTGGCTATTTTGAGGTCTAGGGGGCATTGGGATATTAAAGATATAATAATTCTTCTTGGAGATGGTGGAAACGACTTCAAAAACCCTTAGACATGATAGGTAACTCGTTTAACATCAAGGAGGGGCAGAATTGAAAAAATGGAAATTACTCACCATTGGGTGAGTCACCATCGTGAGATACCGGTAACGAGTCAGTGTTCGGTGGGTCACCATTCGGTGGGCCACTATTCGGTGAGCCACCGTTGGAAAAATGAAAACTGGAAAACACTTGGAACATGCCATAGTGACCTCCACGAACACTAAAAACACTCTATTTTCACAAAGGAATGGACCAGAGAGGTCTGAGATGTTACATTAGATACCTCTCAAACTATTCTCACCCCTGAGAATTTAAAACCAAACCCAAAAGAAAGAGGGGTTCGAACAACCACCCTGTAAGACACCTCTCAAGGATAAACCACCTTGTGTTCAAAAGATGAAGTGAAAACTCATCATCTAAGAACACCTCCCCTGACATCTACTACCCCAAATAACCACATAAACACCAAAGGTTACACTGTCTGGACACATGGATCAGGAAATTCCTTCCTCCATGTCAAGATACTATCTACTTTGGGTGGCACTAAAATGCCTGTATGGGTTCAATAACATCCACATTAATGCATCTTGATTAGGGATGAGGTCCCCCCTTACCACATGTCATGAATCTTTTTGAAACATTAGAGAATAGGGAAAACAACTCATCTTATAGAAAACAAGGTTCAAGCATTACATCATAAAGAAAAGAACAAAAGAGAAACTCAAAATAGCTATGGGTACTGGGCATGCATCTATACCTCTTTCTCCCAAGTACTCCCCTTGAGGACACCATGCCTCCACAACACACGAAACAAGGGAATTGTCTGTCCAAAGAGCACCTTCTCCTGACGATCCTGGATCTCTATTGGTCGTTCCACAAACATTGCGTCATCCTCGATATCCAACTCTCCCCATTAAATAATGTGGGAGTAATCATGTAGATACCGATGAAGCTAGGAGATGTGGAAGATGTCTTGGACCCTCTCCAACTATGGTGGTAGTGCCAGTTGGTATGCCACCTCACCGACTCATCCCAACACCTCGAAAGGTCCGATAAACCTAGGGGAGAGCTTGCTCCCCCTACCAAACCTCCGTTGCCCACGTCGAGGGGAAACCTTCAAGAACACATGGTCTCCAACCTCAAACTCCTAGGTCCTCCTCCTATGATGGGCATACGACTTCTGCCGGTCATGTGCTGCCTTCATTCTCTCACGCACAAGTTGAACCTTCTCCGTCGTGCTCTGCACTACCTCCGGACCAAAAACAACTATCTCTTCAACCCCCATCCAACACAAGGGTGAATGACATGATCTCCCGTACAAGGTTTTGAACAGTTCCATGCCAATGGTAGAATGATAGCTATTATTGTAAGCAAACTCTACCAGGGGAAAATGTCTTACCCACGATCCTTCGAAGTACAGAACACACGCATGCAGTATATCCTCCAGTTTCTGGATGGTCTGCTCTGTTTTCCCATCTGTCTGGGGGTGGAAAATAGTGCTAAGGCATAACTAAGTGCCAAAAGCATGCTGTAATCCCCTCCAAACCCGTGAGGTAAACTGTGCATCCCAATCTAAGATAATGGATCTCAAAACCCCATGCAGCCGCACCACCTCATCCACATACTTCCTTGCCAAGGAATCCACTACGATCGACTCCTTGATCGCTAAGAAGTGAGTTGATTTCCTCAACTGATCCACCACTACCTAGATTGAATCACAGTCTCCCTAATCCTTGGGTAACCCTTTGATTAAATCCATCGAGATGTCATCCCACTTCTACTCGAGTACATCTAAGGGCTGCAACAAACCGCTGGGAACACGGTGCTCATCCTTCACCTTCTGGAATAATAGGCACTTTGCCACAAACTCCGCCACTACCCACTTTACCCTGGGCCACCAAAATTGTCCCCTCAAGGCTCGGTACATCTTGGAAACTCCTGGGTGTACTACTAGGGGTGAGCTATGGAACTCAAGGAGAATTCCCTCGCACATCGACACACAAACAACTTCCCATGGAACAACATCTAATTTTGATCATCCTATGACCATCCCTCTAGATCATTACCTTGGTCAACGCAATCACACATCACCTCAGACTCTGAGTCTCCCAACTGTGACTCTTCCACCTACTGTATCATAGAAGACTATATTTTCATCTAAAATAGACAACCTCTGCCACTATCCACTCCTGCATCCAGGTGCAAAGCAGCCAACTCCTCCATCAACTTCCAAGCATTTGTAGATTCTCGAACCACTTCCCTTTGCAACTTCCTGATCAAGGCATCAACCAAAACATTCCCATTTCTAGAGGTGTAAGATATCTTGAAGTCTTAGTCTTGGAGAAACTCTATCCACCTCTACTGCCACAAGTTCAGGTCCCGCTGGGAGAAGATATACCTCAAACTCTTGTGATCTGTGAAAACCAAAAAGCGCTCCCCAATGAGGTAGTGTCGCCACAACTTCAACGCAAACATGACTACTGCAAGCTCTAGATCATGGGTGGCATAGTTCTGTTCATGGGGAAGAAACTGCCTAGACCCATAAGAGGTCACTCCTTGCTGCTGCATCAACACACATCCCAATCCTAGTTCAAAAGTGTCATAGAACACCTCAAACAACACCCCTTCCTCTGGAAACCTGAGTACTGGAGCACTGACCAACTTTAACTTGAGATAGCTGAAAGCTACCTAACATTGTTCGCTCCACATGAATACACACTTGGCCGGATAAAGAACTTCTTTATCAGATTGTCAATCTGAATCTGAAACTCCCACAAATCAGAAGGCACAATCCGATAAAGAGCCATCAAAATTGGATGAGCATCGGGTAAGTCTATGCCAAACTCAACGTCACGTCAAGGGGGTAGAGTCACAAACTCCTTGGGGAAGACAACTAGAAACTCTCAAACAACTCTTGGAACCTCCACCATCTCAGCATCCATCAATCCCACTGTAAAGACCCGTAAAATTCAAGGAAAATTTTTTCTTAATTTTCTTTAGAATTTTACAAGAGCGCGGTTTCAGACGGCACCTGATTCCGAGGCCCGGAGTGCCCGGAATTTTTTTTTTCCGAAGTTTGGCTCGGGTACGTTCAGTGAACGAACGAGCGGGAATTCCTAACTTTTGATCCGGTGCTCGGAATTGAAATCCGAGGGCACCGATGAACTCGCAGCGCCGATATTCGCTTAAAGAGACCCTTTCGGGAGTTGCGTTTGTTGCGGGACGAAAGTTAGTTTTTGGGAGAATTATAAAAAGTTGAATAAAAAAAATGTGCATTCTTTTTATTTCACTTTTGTAGGTTAACTCCTCTCAAAAGGAGTTGGGGGTGGGACCCACACCCACTTAACCTACTTTGAGAGGATTAAGTGTGGTGGGACCCACACGAACCTAAACCTCTCAACTTCCCCCTTAAACTCCCCTCTCTCCCTCTTAATTGTTTGTAAACTTAACATCAAATTAATTACACATGACATGTTAATTAATTAAGTGTTATGTTTGAATTTTGAAGTTTTGAATTCCTAGGCTTGGTAAATAAAATAAGGAGAGACCTTATTTTATTTTGTTAGCCAACTTGTGTGGATTTCATTTGAGAGCTCCTCCTCCATCTTCTTCATCTTGACGAAGAACGTTCATCTTGACGAAGAACGCTCAAACTCCGACGAAGAACGACGCCTCTCTTCTTCGTCCTCGGTGTCAACAAGAGGGAACGCCGCATCCTCCTCGGGCCTTCTTCGTCGGCAAACGAAGATCCGCCAACAACGTGTCGCATCGGACGTAACTCTTCGTCAACGGATTTGACGAACGACGACCGCGACGCCCGACTTCCGCGACGCCGTCTTCCGCGGAACGTAGAAGATTCTTTGAATCTCAAACCAGAGGTAGGGGATGTTATTTATTGATTATTTTATTCCATTCTTGAATCATGGATTTTAGCATGACTAAACGTGAGGCTTTTGGATTTTCTTTAGTTATGTTATTATTTAACGTGAGGGGGGTCGGACCGCATGAACACGGCCGAACCCCCCCTCCTTAGTTCTCGTTTTATTCATGCGGGTGGAAGCAAGTGGCGTGGTGTCGTCGCACCACGCGGATGAACATGTTTATATTTTTCCGCAACGCCGCCGCGCTACGCCAAGGAGAGTCTTCAAGAACGCGACGCCGTCGCGCCGTGTTGGAAGGATTCATGGCACGGCGAAAGGGGCGCGGTGCCGTCGCACCGCGCCGGACGACGAACACCGCGGCCGGTTCCGGGCCGCGGCGGGACGAGAAGACCGCGGCCGGTTCCGGGCCGCGGCGGGAGAGGAGACCGGCGGCCGGGCCGCCGGCGTCGGAAGTCGAGGGCGGGACCGGAAATTCCGGTCCCGTTGGTAAAAACCGGCCAGCCAGCTGGCCGGCCGGATATCATAAAAACCGGGGGAATAAATCCCCCGGCCGGTTCAACAAACCCCCCTCTTAATGAGGGGGGGGGGGGGGGCGGTTCATTTAAAGAGGGGGGGGGGGCAACAGCCCCCCGGTTTTATCAAGCCGGCCCCCACTTGCGGGGGCCGTTTTTTTTGGCAAAGGCACGGCTCAAGGCCGTGCCGCCTTGAAGAAAAACGCGGGGCATAGCCCCGCGTGCCAACCACGTGCGGCGCCCAGCACCGCCGCCGCGACCCGCCGCCGCCGCCACCGCGGCCCGCCGCCGCCGCCGCGCCGCCCGCCGCCGCCGCCCGCCGCCGCCGTCCGCCGCCGTCCGCCGCCGCCGACCGCCGCCGCCGGCCGCCGCGCCGCCCCGGGGGGGGGGGGGGGGGTCGGGCCGGGTCGGCCCGGACCCGGACCCCCCGTTACGGACCAGTTTTGGTTTTTGGCTCATAACTTGAGCCTCGGACCTCCGAATGACGAACCGTCTGCGGCAACGCGATCCTTGGATCGAGACGGTCGTTTCGGTATATCGCACTCAAGGTTTCGGTTTACTTTGAGTTCGGCCGGGTTGGTTCGTTCACGAAACCAACCGGGCCTTCGGAGCGGAAACGCTCATATCTTGAGCTACGGACGTCCGATTGACGTGCCGTCAGTCGCGTAGTGTTCCTCTTAGTGAGACGGATCTTTTGGCATACTCCGCCCGAGGTTTGGACGCAGGTGGAGTACGGTCGGGTTGGTTTTGCCTTAAAAATCAACCGGGCCCCGGAGACGAAAATGCCAATAACTCTCAGACCGGGCGTCCGATCGACGCGCCGTCTGTTGCGTTGAGTTCCTGTTGACGATACGGAACTTTTGGATACATCAACTTCGGTCTTCGTGACCGTTGATGTATCAGCCTCTCGGCTCGTGGAGCGGACCCTCCGAACGAGCTTGCTGTGTGCGGGAACCCTAGTACTGGCTGCGACTGTTCTACTGCTACGACTGCTACTGTGACTGCGCCGACGACAGTACAGAGATCCTGTGTGGATTTGACGACGACAGTACAGAGATCCTGTGTGGATTGGACGACGACAGTACAGAGATCCTGTGTGGATTCGACGACGACGACTACAGCACTCAGCGATCCTACGTGGATCAGTGCTACAGGTTCTGTGTGAGCCCGATCCTGTGTGGGTCCTTGCGCTCAGCGGTTCTGTGTGAGCCAGCGCCTACAGGTTCTGTGTGAGCCCGATCCTGTGTGGGTCTTCTGCGGGGGTTAGTTACCTATCGATCCTTCGTGGGTCCGACGACTTAGATGGATCAGTGATCATCTTTATCGTCCTTGAAGAAGTATACCTGTGTGAGCTGAATCCTGTTGTTTTCCTGTGTGGATTGTGTTGTGCAATCCTGTGTGGATTATATTTTGCTTCCCTTTGTGGATTACGTATACTTTCCTGCGTGGACTGAGTTGTACTTGGGCTCGGAGGTTGGAGCGTATCTGAATTGATGACTTAGGTATATGTATGGGCATATACCTAAGCAGTGTCGGTTGTTACTTCGTGATTGTACTTTTCTTTGTGGTTTATCCTTTGTGGATTTGAGAGACCATCAGGGGTCTCGGGGTCCCTACTGAGTAGCTTATACTCACCCCTGCACGGGCTTCGCCCGCACTACGTTGTGTTGGTTGCAGACGACGGACAGCGTTGACCTTAGCTGAGGCTTGCACAGCGGGACGGTACCCGGAGGTGGACCACTGGGCGGGACGTGCACGGAGCAGACGGCGGGACCCGTGGAGCAGAGGAGCTATCTGTACCCACCCTTCAGGTGGGATTTCCAGTGGACAGCTCGGAGTAGCGGCCTTTACTTTACAGTTGCTGTTTTTCCCTTTTCGAGTTGTACTTTACTTTCAGTTTGGGTTTGTATACTGGCCCATTTACCTTTCCGCACTTTCAGTCGTACTCTGTTTGCTTAGTGTTTACCTTCCGCTTGTTTACTCTGTGGTGTGTGTTTACTTTTCAAAGGCAATGCCTTCCCTTTTTACCGGGATTTACGCCTTGGTGCTAGTCGCCAGCCCCTGGCCTATGGAAGGCGGGCTTGGGGTAGTCACGGCTCGGACCCCGAGGGCGGGTCGTGACAAATTGGTATCAGAGGAGTTCGGTTCTACCGCGAACTCTGATCTTTTCTATGTGAAGCAATAATGTTTAGCGTATTGAGTGTGGTTATCAGTCCAGGGAATCCAGTGTTGGTGCGGCGGCCGACGTATCCGTACACCAGGACCCTGACTTCTGATTTCCGACTTAATGCACGAAAACATTGATTGCGTGTGTGTTTCAAAGTTTTCTTTGTGATTACTTGTGCCAGCTCACCGGGTATACTGATCTGCTTAATGAAAGTCTCAAGTTTTCTTTGTGATTACTTATATCAGCTCACCTGGTATACTGTTCTAACCGTGGCGCACCTGTTTCCTATTCAGGATGGCCCCACGACGACAGCCAGCTAGGGTTCCGAGAGTCGAGCGAGACGACAGCCCACCGAGCGACGAGGCCTCGGTGCAGGGCCCTTTTCCAGTAGTGGCACCGGTGGTAGCTTTACCCGCCGAGCCCCCGATGCTTCCAGCAGCAGCCGCTGACGATGCACGTCGCCTCAGCGCACTGCATGAGTTTCAGCGCCAGCGACCGCCCAGGTTTCGCGGGGAGACGGATCCCCAGGCAGCAGAGGACTGGCTGGAGGCAGTGGTTCGAGTGTTTAGGCTAGTGAGGACACCAGCAGACCTCATGGTGATCCTCGCTGCGAGCCTACTACACGCAGCAGCAGGACGATGGTGGAGCTTGATGCTCCAGGTGCACGATGAGGCATCTCTACTCTGGACGGACTTCGAGAGCCTCTTCCACTCTGAGTTCGTCCCGGCCACCCTTCGAGCGGTGCGCATCCAGGAGCTTCTACAGCTGCGGCAGGGCAGCATGACGGTCGCCCAGTACTCGGCGAGGTTTACCGATCTCTCGCGCTTCTCGACCGACATGGTACGGGACCCATTCTTCCGGGCCCGGACCTTCGAGCAGGGTTTAAGACACGAGATCAGGGCATCGCTGATCTCCCTCAGCATACCGACTCAGACAGGAGTACTGGAGCGGGCCCTTCTGATCGAGAGCTTCCTTGCTGAGTCTACACCAGCACAGAGACCCACCGCAGGACGGCACGTGGCAGAGTCATCTGCAGCTGGCAGTCGGCGAATGACTCAGGGGTCCAGACAGACCAGACCTCAGGGCACTGGCTCAGCAGTGCAGGGCACACAACGCGGGGCCAGTCTTTCGAGTGGAAGACAATGCTATGCATGCGGCGGGCGAGGCCACATGGCTCGTGACTGCCCGACCCGCCATGCGGAGGAGCAACAGACGGTTGAGGAACCACCTAGGCAGAGGCAGAGGTTCGACCGTGGCGGTCCGCAGGGAGGAGGCGGACGAGGCAGGGGAGCTGGACGAGCAGCTGGTGGTGGCCGACGCTTTGAGGCTCTACCACCACCACCACTAGGAGGTCCACCCCGACCGCAGGAGAGAGCTCAGCTTCAGGCAGCCGAGGCCTTCGATCATGGAGCCCTGGGAGCCGATGGACAGGAGCAGAACTAGTGGATACATCCTTTGTACTTCTGGTTCCTTGTTGCTTTTGTGTAGCGTCTTGTATTACGAGCTGCATTAATAAAAGACGCATATCTTGTGATGTTTTCGTTCCTGTCCTCTATCGTAATGTTACTAAGAGGTTCCAGTTTTGGCTGTTGACTTGACCCTCACTTGTGAGACATCTACTGGAGGAGGCCCAGTTACCACACACTGATGCCGACAGTGTGACACAACCCCTGGAGGCGAGAGTAACGGTTGAATCTCTTAGTAGTAGCGTCGAGGCCTTACGACGTCATCCTTAGTATGGATTAGTATCATCCATGTTAGGATTGACTGTTTTAGGCAAAGAATGTGGTTCATCCAGGGGATGAGACCAGGTTTCTCTTATCAGCAAAGAAGAAATCTCGCAGCTCTTGTGGGACCAGAGATGGTCCGGGCCACGTCAGAGGAGGTCCATGTCATCCAGGAGCGGATGAGGACAACACAGAGCCGGCAGAAGTCATACGCTGACAGGAGGCGGAGGCCACTAGAGTTCGAGGATGGTGACCACGTCTTCTTGCGGGTCTCACCTCGACATGGTATTCAGAGATTTGGCCGAGGTGGCAAGTTATCTCCACGCTTCATCGGACCTTTCCAGATTCTCAGCAGGATTGGTGAGGTGGCTTATCGCCTGGCTCTACCACCTCAGTTGCACCAGGTGCACGACGTCTTCCACGTATCCCAGCTGAGGAGATACGTGCACGACCCGACGCACATCATTGACCATGAGGAGCTTGACGTTGACGATGGGGCGACTTTTACGGAGGTCCCGGTGGGGATAGAGGATCGACAGGAGCGGGTCCTGCGTGGGCGATCGATTCCTCTTGTGCGCATCAGATGGCAGCACGGGAATCTCCAGGAGAGCACATGGGAGCGGGAGGCTCAGATGCGTGCTCAGTACCCTCATTTGTTTCCCTAGTTTTTGTTGTAGCTTTACGGGGACGTAAAGCCCTGAGGTGGGAGTAATGTAAAGACCCGTAAAATTCAAGGAAATTTTTTTCTTAATTTTCTTTAGAATTTTACAAGAGCGCGGTTTCAGACGGCACCTGATTCCGAGGCCCGGAGTGCCCGGAATTTTTTTTTCCGAAGTTTGGCTCGGGTACGTTCAGTGAACGAACGAGCGGGAATTCCTAACTTTTGATCCGGTGCTCGGAATTGAAATCCGAGGGCACCGATGAACTCGCAGCGCCGATATTCGCTTAAAGAGACCCTTTCGGGAGTTGCGTTTGTTGCGGGACGAAAGTTAGTTTTTGGGAGAATTATAAAAAGTTGAATAAAAAAAATGTGGATTCTTTTTATTTCACTTTTGTAGGTTAACTCCTCTCAAAAGGAGTTGGGGGTGGGACCCACACCCACTTAACCTACTTTGAGAGGATTAAGTGTGGTGGGACCCACATGAACCTAAACCTCTCAACTTCCCCCTTAAACTCCCCTCTCTCCCTCTTAATTGTTTGTAAACTTAACATCAAATTAATTACACATGACATGTTAATTAATTAAGTGTTATGTTTGAATTTTGAAGTTTTGAATTCCTAGGCTTGGTAAATAAAATAAGGAGAGACCTTATTTTATTTTGTTAGCCAACTTGTGTGGATTTCATTTGAGAGCTCCTCCTCCATCTTCTTCATCTTGACGAAGAACGTTCATCTTGACGAAGAACGCTCAAACTCCGACGAAGAACGACGCCTCTCTTCTTCGTCCTCGGTGTCAACAAGAGGGAACGCCGCATCCTCCTCGGGCCTTCTTCGTCGGCAAACGAAGATCCGCCAACAACGTGTCGCATCGGACGTAACTCTTCGTCAACGGATTTGACGAACGACGACCGCGACGCCCGACTTCCGCGACGCCGTCTTCCGCGGAACGTAGAAGATTCTTTGAATCTCAAACCAGAGGTAGGGGATGTTATTTATTGATTATTTTATTCCATTCTTGAATCATGGATTTTAGCATGACTAAACGTGAGGCTTTTGGATTTTCTTTAGTTATGTTATTATTTAACGTGAGGGGGGTCGGACCGCATGAACACGGCCGAACCCCCCCTCCTTAGTTCTCGTTTTATTCATGCGGGTGGAAGCAAGTGGCGTGGTGCCGTCGCACCACGCGGATGAACATGTTTATATTTTTCCGCAACGCCGCCGCGCTACGCCAAGGAGAGTCTTCAAGAACGCGACGCCGTCGCGCCGTGTTGGAAGGATTCATGGCACGGCGAAAGGGGCGCGGTGCCGTCGCACCGCGCCGGACGACGAACACCGCGGCCGGTTCCGGGCCGCGGCGGGACGAGAAGACCGCGGCCGGTTCCGGGCCGCGGCGGGAGAGGAGACCGGCGGCCGGGCCGCCGGCGTCGGAAGTCGAGGGCGGGACCGGAAATTCCGGTCCCGTTGGTAAAAACCGGCCGGCCAGCTGGCCGGCCGGATATCATAAAAACCGGGGGAATAAATCCCCCGGCCGGTTCAACAAACCCCCCTCTTAATGAGGGGGGGGGGGGGGGGGCGGTTCATTTAAAGAGGGGGGGGCAACAGCCCCCCGGTTTTATCAAGCCGGCCCCCACTTGCGGGGGCCGTTTTTTTTGGCAAAGGCACGGCTCAAGGCCGTGCCGCCTTGAAGAAAAACGCGGGGCATAGCCCCGCGTGCCAACCACGTGCGGCGCCCAGCACCGCCGCCGCGGCCCGCCGCCGCCGCCCCCGCGGCCCGCCGCCGCCGCCGCGCCGCCCGCCGCCGCCGCCCGCCGCCGCCGTCCGCCGCCGTCCGCCGCCGCCGACTGCCGCCGCCGGCCGCCGCGCCGCCCCGGGGGGGGGGGGGGGGGGTCGGGCCGGGTCGGCCCGGACCCGGACCCCCCCGTTACGGACCAGTTTCGGTTTTTGGCTCATAACTTGAGCCTCGGACCTCCGAATGACGAACCGTCTGCGGCAACGCGATCCTTGGATCGAGACGGTCGTTTCGGTATATTGCACTCAAGGTTTCGGTTTACTTTGAGTTCGGCCGGGTTGGTTCGTTCACGAAACCAACCGGGCCTTCGGAGCGGAAACGCTCATATCTTGAGCTACGGACGTCCGATTGACGTGCCGTCAGTCGCGTAGTGTTCCTCTTAGTGAGACGGATCTTTTGGCATACTCCGCCCGAGGTTTGGACGCAGGTGGAGTACGGTCGGGTTGGTTTTGCCTTAAAAACCAACCGGGCCCCGGAGACGAAAATGCCAATAACTCTCAGACCGGGCGTCCGATCGACGCGCCGTCTGTTGCGTTGAGTTCCTGTTGACGATACGGAACTTTTGGATACATCAACTTCGGTCTTCGTGACCGTTGATGTATCAGCCTCTCGGCTCGTGGAGCGGACCCTCCGAATGAGCTTGCTGTGTGCGGGAACCCTAGTACTGGCTGCGACTGTTCTACTGCTACGACTGCTACTGTGACTGCGCCGACGACAGTACAGAGATCCTGTGTGGATTTGACGACGACAGTACAGAGATCTTGTGTGGATTGGACGACGACAGTACAGAGATCCTGTGTGGATTCGACGACGACGACTACAGCACTCAACGATCCTACGTGGATCAGTGCTACAGGTTCTGTGTGAGCCCGATCCTGTGTGGGTCCTTGCGCTCAGCGGTTCTGTGTGAGCCAGCGCCTACAGGTTCTGTGTGAGCCCGATCCTGTGTGGGTCTTCTGCGGGGGTTAGTTACCTATCGATCCTTCGTGGGTCCGACGACTTAGATGGATCAGTGATCATCTTTATCGTCCTTGAAGAAGTATACCTGTGTGAGCTGAATCCTGTTGTTTTCCTGTGTGGATTGTGTTGTGCAATCCTGTGTGGATTATATTTTGCTTCCCTTTGTGGATTACGTATACTTTCCTGCGTGGACTGAGTTGTACTTGGGCTCGGAGGTTGGAGCGTATCTGAATTGATGACTTAGGTATATGTATGGGCATATACCTAAGCAGTGTCGGTTGTTACTTCGTGATTGTACTTTTCTTTGTGGTTTATCCTTTGTGGATTTGAGAGACCATCAGGGGTCTCGGGGTCCCTACTGAGTAGCTTATACTCACCCCTGCACGGGCTTCGCCCGCACTACGTTGTGTTGGTTGCAGACGACGGACAGCGTTGACCTTAGCTGAGGCTTGCACAGCGGGACGGTACCCGGAGGTGGACCACTGGGCGGGACGTGCACGGAGCAGACGGCGGGACCCGTGGAGCAGAGGAGCTATCTGTACCCACCCTTCAGGTGGGATTTCCAGTGGACAGCTCGGAGTAGCGGCCTTTACTTTACAGTTGCTGTTTTTCCCTTTTCGAGTTGTACTTTACTTTCAGTTTGGGTTTGTATACTGGCTCATTTACCTTTCCGCACTTTCAGTCGTACTCTGTTTGCTTAGTGTTTACCTTCCGCTTGTTTACTCTGTGGTGTGTGTTTACTTTTCAAAGGCAATGCCTTCCCTTTTTACCGGGATTTACGCCTTGGTGCTAGTCGCCAGCCCCTGGCCTATGGAAGGCGGGCTTGGGGTAGTCACGGCTCGGACCCCGAGGGCGGGTCGTGACACCCACTGACAGCTCAACCAACAAAGAAAGAAGAGGCTCTACACGCCGGTTTCCCACCTGACAGCTCCGCTCGCAAAAGAAAACTACATGCTAGCCGTCCATGTCAGAAAACACGACTCTCCTACAAAAACAATAAATAAAAACATGCATGGAAAACAACCAGTCAATGTGAAAGATGACATCGTACGACTGCATTTGCAGCATAAAGAGATCCCCACAGGACTGATGTGGCCCCAACATCGTCTACATCCTTAGCAAACATCAAACAAGTTGTTCTGACCTTTGACTGGCATACTCAACACCAGGAGAAAGAAAAATATCTCTATGTATAGTCACAAGGCATGGGTTAGTATGGGTGCAATGAAGGAGTACGAAGATCCCAAATCAAATAAATCACAATCAAGTGTACTGAACAAACTGATCGTACCTCGGATGATCTACGGCCTTGCTGGAACTGCTGCTTCTGCGGTGTGAAACTACCCACACCTAGATCCTATACACCCTATACTATCAGCTACCCCTGACCACGACCTAGTCAAGGTCCTTGATGAGCACCATGAGGTCGGCCTCCACCTACATCATCTCCCCTCAGTGGAGCGGGAGCCTGCTATCCTTACTGCTAGAAGGGCCTAACTAGAAACTACTATTGAGGTGGGTGATGAACCTGCCCACCTTCACCATACTGAGCTTGAATTGGGAACTGACTCTGAAGGTTCCTATGAACTCCATTGGAAAAAAACCTTGGCCCCATGCCCACAGGGAAAGGATGATGATCAGAATGTCAGAACTAAAACAACTGGGTTCGGCTCCCCATTGGCCAAAACTTGGAAGGCCCTGATGCAGGAGACCTACTGCTGACAGCCTTCCCCTTTGGGGAACTCAGGTGGCTCTACTCTCACGGTAAACCTCCTCGCGAGTGTATCCTTTCCACTACCTTAGTTTTCTTCTGAACCTCTAAGTATGTCGGTAGGGTGAAGGGAGTAACCACATACTAAAGAGAAGGATGAAGGGCCTCCTCTAAGCGTCTCGCCCAAGAATCCTCATCTGGAAAAAGATCCAGATCAAAACGTAGGAGATCCCTGAACTTGATCCCTACTTCCCTCATAAATATACCCCATATTGGAGGGAGAGTAGCTCCTACCTCTTCTCAGCCTTCATCGTCGGAATAAGGAATTACTCATAGAACTCCTTCTCAAATTCAACCCACAAAACATCAATCTCCTTCCTCTCCCTGAGGTAAAGTGTCCACCACTGACGCACTTCTCCCCTCATTTGGTTCACTGCCAGAGGAACCTAATACTCTGTCGGAGCCCAGATCAAGGTGAGGGTGATTGAAAGCTCCTCAAGACAACTATCTATCTCTATATCTAAAAAGTTGCCTTCATACTTCCCTAGATTATGCTGCTAGAAATCACCAAGGGTCTTCTACCACTGATCACCCTCCCCCACTGGGTCAACCCTATGTCGATCGACTAGGTTAGCCTGCTAAGCCTCCACTTCTCATACCATATGCAGACGACATCCAGGAGCCATAGCTGAAAGGAAAACATGGAACTCCTAAGTCCAAGTAGTATAGAATTTAATATAGGATCCATTTTAACTATTTATTTATTTTAAATTCCCAAAAACTCCCAATAAAAACAATAATACAAGTCATTATGATGCATCCACCATTCCTAGAGTCTCTACCATATAATTAGTGTATCCTTACTTGGTCATTCGGTAGGCTCAGATTCCTTGCATCGGATCACGGGGGGCCCTAAAACCCCATGTCCTAGTTGGTCTTCCCTGACCTATGTCACGCACCAAGATCCCCTAACAATTTTTCCCTACCATCCCATGCAGTCCTCACTGTACCTAACTCCGAACTCCATCCTATCTCTCAACCATCACCTCTGATACCATTCTGTCATGAATTTACTTCTTCAGGATGAGGGAAGGGATAAAAAGATGCCAAGACCTTCCTTTCTTAAGATGAAGGAGAGATAATGACCCCCGAGTCCCACCTCCAATAGGCCCCGGGGTGGCGACTAGCACCAAGGTTAGGTAAATATTCATACAAGATGGGAGGCATGAACCATTTTTAAGGAAAACAAGATCAAGAGATAAGATGTTAAATCCCAAAAAAATACAAACAATTTTATAGGAAAAGAAACTGAAAAACCAACCCATGCATGTTTTAAACAAAACTGCTATAAAGTATAATGAAACCCAAGTACAGTTCCAAAAACAAGGCTAAGTAGGAACACAATAACTATCCCAAAACTTGAGCTAGTAAGGTCCAACACGGTCCTCAAAGTACTCCTGGAAACCTAAAAACAATTTTTATATACGTAGGGTGAGAATACAAGTATATTCAGTAGGAAAATACAAATCACTTGTGTACAAGTGGGGGAAACATACTAATTTCCCTGTGATAAAATAACAGAACCTCAAAAGAACCTAACAAGGAACACTAACCACCCCAGCCTCACTAAGTCACACTCACCAAATATCAAAGGTCAAGTAATTTAATAATATAAGCGTATCAATGATAGGGTACCCCACACCACTTCCCATTGGTTAACTACTCATCCCTAATGATGAACATCCCGCCGCTACCACTCTTCCACATGCCCCACTATCACAACCTTCCCACACACACTTGGGACACAAACCACATCCCATCCTTCCCATAAACACTTGGGCCACAACCACCACATCCCCCCATAGACACCTGAACCACAACCACCAGACGCCTCGACCGAAAACACCTAGGCCTCATCTCGAAGACACATGGGAAACAAACCACCTCTCACACAATGAGTACCATAAACATGGTAATAAATCTCAATCCATTATAGCCTACCCAAATATTCTTGGGTGATAAATGCCTAAAAGAGGGAGCAAGAGAGCCAATAACCAGCCATCCGTCCTCCTACTGGGATGTTGAAAAAAAACCCTCCCCCATAACAATGGGGGTGTTCGGAACATAGTGCTCAACATGGGTGGGGTGCGTATAGAAATCATAAGGAACTTAAAATTTTATACATATATGTAAAAAAACACTCAAACCAACCCATGGGTTCCCAAACAAACAACCATCCCTCACAAAACTACCCTTGCTACCACCCATACATGCACAACCACACAAACAGCCACTGCCAAAACATAAAACCACCCCTTTCATTTATCCACTTATCATTCTTCATTAAGAAGTTCACTTATTTCATTCCAGCACTACCTGGGAAACTACCAACCAAAACCATACCCAACACATTCAATAAAACCACCTGATTGCAGTCCCACTGCACAACACTATTCCGCAACCATAACACAACCCAAATGCAGTCCCACTTCTCTACAAGTTCATCCATTCCATAATGAATAAATCTCTCAACCTGAGATTCCATCACACCTCCTGCACCACCTCATACACAAATCCCACATCAACCACCACAAAAAATACAGCCCTTCTGCACACATATACCACACCCTACTCATGGAGCCAACCCCTATATCTAACCTTGTACCCAAAACCATGATACCAATAATAGAACCTTACAACACACACAAGGAACAAGCCCAAAAAAACCCCACACATGACACAACCACATCAACAAGCCGAGTGTATTCAGATTTGATCAACAGTGTTCTTTAATTCCGCTTTCATAAATTCAAGGGTGATCACACAATAAGTTCAATCCCAGAGCGTCCATTTTATTTAACTAGATGTACATGGTTAATAAGATTTCATGTTTTTAGTCATCTCAACAGAGGGTCAACAATAAGTATAAAGCATCATGTGTGCACAAGAAAATACCGCCAACGACCATGATTTTTGGAGGGATACAACCCATACAATTTTCATTATAGACTAAAGATAACATATAAAAACAAGTGATCATATGATCTTTCGCATCCTCATTTATGATTATGGTAACAAGTAGATTATATAGTAACACCCTTAATAATCAGTTTCAACTGTGTTCAAGAGGTGACACGTTTATACCCACCCTGCATGATACACAAACAAAGGAGAGGCGAATGAAATACCTACTTGGAATAACAGGCGACCAATAATCCTTTCTTATAAAAAAATAGGGGGCCACATGATCAGGAGACTCCAAGGAAAAACCGAACAGGATGGTAAAATATAAGAGCATGACTCCTCAAGAAGAAAGGTTCTCGGCGCACCTAGAGAAAACAAAAACACACAAGGAAGAGAAGATCTTAGCTTAGAAGAGAATAATCCTATAAAAACGGAAGGGAGATAGTTTCAAAGTACTTAAAATTCATATCATGGTTTGACCACATGGCTTGGACGTTTGGAGGTCTAGGGGAGTGTTAGTATATTAAAGATATAATAATTCTCCTTAGAGATGGTGGAAATGGATTTAGAATCGCATAAACATGATATGTAACTTGTTTAACGTCAAAGAGGGGAAAAATTGGAAAAATGGAAATTAATCACCATTGGGTGAGTCGCCGTCGTGAGATACCGGTGATGAGTCACCATTTGGTGAGCCATTGTTCGGTGAGCCACCGTTTGCTGAGCCACCATTCGCTGAGCCACTGTTTGCTGAGCCACTATTCGCTGATCCACCATTCACTGAGCCACAGTTCGCTGAGCTACGGTTTGCTGAGCCACCATTTGGTGAGCCACCATTCGGTGAACCACTGTTCAGTTAGTCACCATATGTTTGGTGGAATACCATTCGGTGGACTACCATTTGGTGAGTGACCGTTGGAAAACTGAAAACTAGAAAACTCTTGGAACATGCCATAGTGACCTCCAAGAACACTGCAAACACTCTATTTTCACAAAGTAATGGACCAAAGAGGTTCAGGAAATTACAAAAATCCCTTTGAAGTAACTTAGAATATCATATAAGATGTCATGAAATGAGTCAATTGACTTCAATAAACATCAATGAAAAATAAAACAAAATTAAAATACTCAGTGAAAATAAAGAGAGGATTTCAATTTTATGCAAGTTTTACAAAACTCTTGTAAGTGTTTGTCTTTTACCATCGATACCTGGGTTATTTTAATCTGTTGGTTGATGATGATGGAGTAAATGAATGTGATTACAAATCACATCAAAAGTACCCTTTAGCTGAGTGAAATGATTGTCATACTACTAACAAACACACATTTCATGATGTAGAGAAGTGTCATGCTCAACCAAATCTTGAAAAAGTGTCATGTAACAATGACACATCTCCTAAGTTGGAATCTCAAGGGTGATTCTAGGCAGAGTAACAGAGGGAATAAAAGGACAAGATACATGAGAGTTCATTGTATCCTCATGTTGCTCACCAAGTTTATCTCTAATCACTACTCGATAGTCTTCTCATCACCACTCCTAGCAATTGACCTCAACAGGAAAAGCTATGGGACTTACAGGATTCTTATCCTCATTATATGGGATATCTTGATGAGTCCCCTCAAAATCAGTGAGAGAGAGGGGTTAAATGAAAGAGTTTTCAAGAGGAGGGGGTGATAAGCCATATTGTCTATCACTTAAAAAACAAATCAAATCAGATTAAATTTCATATCTCGAGTGATGAAAAAAAGATTATCAACATAAATGAATTTATTACTATCATGATCTCCAAGTTTAGATGTGGTGGAAGTTTGGATCATGCACTCGATTATCAATTGAATACTCATTGGTTTTGATTTTGGAATCAAGTGTTTTCCTTGATTAGAGTTTTTGGGAAGAATTTTTGTTAAAAGAAGAATCATTAGGAATTATCCTTGGGTAAACATATAAGATTTAAAATAGACAATACCCATGAAGGTGACAATATATAGGGATGTGAATTAAAGATTGTTAGTGCTAAGTCCTTATTTGAGATGGAATCATCTGGGGGTGAATCAGGATGTTCACAAGTTCTATAATTCTCCCTGACGATCATATTTTTTTGGATCTTGTTGCCTTGCTAGAGTGAAAATTTAAATTTATGATATATATAATTGAATGTGGAAACATGATATTTTAATTCGTTCACCCTTCAATATGGATGAACTAGTCCAATGAGCATGCACAACAATACACCTAAATCACTAACACACTTGATGCACAACACGACACCTAAATCACTAACACACTTGATGTGATTACAAAGTTTAGGATTGGTCCAATATCGAGGCATAAGAACATTTCCCTTTTCAATCTCTCAACACATTTCTTTGAAGACGTGATTATAAATGAATACCCATTGATAATATTCTACTTGATTGCATGTAAACTTGAATGATGAATCTCTTCAGCTCTATATTGTCTTCAACATTCAATTTCAAAAGCCGCAATGAACTCACTTAGCTCTTAATCAATATAGAGCTCTACATCACCTCTACTATCTTCAATAATCATATATTGCATTCCTCTAATTTGAAGACCTGACACAGATGGTTGAGATTTTTTGAAATCTTCAAAGTCTTCCACGAGCATTTAATGTTCCATTTCTATCAAAATGTGGCCAAAATCATTTATTAAAGTTGAACAAGACCCGACGAATCATCTTATTCTTCAATTTCCATAATCATATGATATATAACAACTTTATTTAATTTAATGATTTCAAAACAAAGATGTGTTGATGTTGCAATGACATGATTGTCTTTAGTTGAACACAATATACTTAATCTATACCTTCAAATAGGTCTATTTCCATATCTTTAGACACACTTAAAATGACATGTTTTATTTTCTCCACGGTTTCTCTAGGCGATCCATTATTAAATCCAGGTAAACACCCATGCAAAACAACATTTTCTTATTTTCTTGTCATTTCATGTTGAAAAGACTCTTAGACCACCATGTGGGAGTTTTTAAAAAAAATGATAAAAAAATTATAAAAAAGAGAGAGAATTTTCAATATTTGGAAAAAGGAGACAAAGATGCATTAACCCCATCCACATTTCTATTTCTTTTATGAAGCATGAACATGATTAATGCTTCTATGACTTTTAAGCCTCCTGATTGGAATTTGTATAGAAGTCATGAACACAATTCATGCCTCTCTTCCATTTATAAGGGAGCGTAGTCGAACATCCTATAAGGATTTTCAATTTGAGATTTTAATTCCACATTTAAACATTAGAATATTAATATTTATTAATAAAGAATCATAATAAATTATAAATGATTAATAATATAATAAGTAATTAACAATACAGTTGATGTAATTAATAACCAATGATATAATTGATAATATAAGTAATTGATAATAAAATTATTAATACTCAATTAATTAATTAATTAAAATTTATTAATAATCGATAATATCATTAATATAATTAATTATATTAATAATTAAAAATAAAAATTATAATAAAATATAATTAATTAATATAATTTTATTATGTATTACTAATTTTATTGAATATTAATTAGTATATATTAATTCTATTATTAATATGAATTAAAAAATATTAATTAAAAAATATACATTAATGTTAAATAATATTAATAATATAAAAATTATAATTAATAAATACTCATAAATAGTATTAATAACATCAATATTAATAAATATTTATTACCAAATATTTTTTAATTAATATTAATAATATTAAAATTATAGTTAATAAATATTTATTAATTAATATTAATAATATATCTTCATAGGTGGGGGGAAATAATGTTAATATTAATATAATTAATATTTTATTTATTAATGTTTATAAATATAATATTTATTAATATTTATATCATTACTTATTATTTAATATTTTTATTAATATTTGATTAATTAATATTTTCTTAATATTTTTTAATTAATATTTATTAATATAATTAATAATTAATATTGATAATATTAAAATTAAAATTAATAAATATTCATTAATTAATATTAATAATATTTCTTTATAGGTGTGTGTGGGGGGGGATATTAGTAATATTAATATTACCAAGAAGGTTCAAGACTCGAACGACCTCAGTTCTAAAATTTATTAAAGAAAAAAAAGTACAGTAAAGCACCAACACAATACATGTGGCACATTAACCACCACCAAACACAAAAGCAGTACTCCCATGAACCCATGAAAGAATCTAAACCCCCCTAGGAGTTAGGCTAAGGCCCCACTGCCGACAAATCCACATCACCGAAACATAGCATCATCACCATCATGCCAATGTCAACATCCCACATTGAAAATCCTTATGAGATGTCAGCCCCACTTCCTTACAAAAAGGAGGTATTAGTGGAGTTTTCAGTTATATTTTGGAATTGATTTAATGCATGTGATTCCAAATAAAATAAAAGTATTTTAAATTTAATTTATTTTTCTGTTATATATATATAACAATTTTTCTTTTAAAGGAAAAGGTGTGAATTTTGTTCACATATAAAAACTCCAAACAAGAAGCATGGAACTGGTTCCCACTTCTTGGGGCTCATTTTTCCAAATATTGAAATCCATGTATTTTAATAGATTTTTTAAAAACTTATTTTAAAAAAACCCACCATGTGGTTTTCCATCTACCCTCTTTCATATTTTATATAAGTTCCACTAAAATATTTTGTGAGTGTTTGTATTATTTCATTGATATCTTAAGGTATTTGAAAAGAAATTAAGTTCATAAATTCCTAACACATATTAAATAAATAAAAAGTTAAATTCACTTAAAATTTAGTATTCCCATCCCACTCTTAGGAAAATAAAACCTTTCATAAGAAATAAACATTGTGGAAATATTTTTTTGATGCTCATTATCAATAAACTGGACACATCAACTTTTTAATAGCGATCTTTTAATAAATGGTATCTTATGTATGCTATTGTGGAAATATTTGTTTGATGCTCATTATCAAACCTCCACTTTGGGTCTATGTATGGGTTCTTTAGGCGGTTTGGGTCGGCGATGGTGCCAGCGCACAATGTTACTCTTCTTTAATGCTCTTTTTTTACAACCCATCCAGATAAAATCCATCTTGGTCGGAGTCGATGAGGGTTTTGGAATAACATGGGATGGTACTGGAGGGACGCTGGTGGCAGTTTCAATGCTTTCTATCACCGACATTGGTTTCTCTCATCTATCAGGTTCCTTTGCCTTCTTCGGATTCTTCAGTGTTTCTTTTTGGCGACATCTTGCAGTTTGTATTTGGATTCCTTTTCATTTGTTATGATGTCGTTCAGATGTATTTTTCTGATATTTATTATTCGTTTTTGCGGTGGCATGCTATTCATATTTTTTCTTTCAGCGATGATGCCAATGTTCTCTTCGTGATGCCATTGATGAAGATGATCGAGGTCTGTGAGATGCATAGACTGCAACAACGAATTTGGTTTGTTTCAGTTTTGTGCAATGATTGTCTCGAATGGTTTTGATTCTGAAATATGGCTCCAGTATGCATTTTGGTTTGATCTGAAGGTGATTCGATGATGGAAAGGCTGTTAGTGTCTTCAGTGTTTGTGGTCTGAAGCTTTAGTGGGAAGATTTCCAGTGGTCTTTTCTGACCGTGGTGATTTCTTGTTGACTAAGGTGATTTTTCTTTCAAGGGTGTGGTTCGAGGGGGACCACTGCTCAAGATTTTGTGACTCGAGGTGGTTCGGTGGCGATTGGTATGAGGCGTGTGGTTTTGAATTTAAAATGAGGTTTTTGTGACTCTCTTTTGAATTTCATATTTGGGATGTGAGGGTGTGATGGGTTGAACCGTTTGAATGTAAGGTTCCCACTTAACCATAAAGTGGATTTTAAAAATACCAACAAATAGATTTGGAGTGACAAAGAATCATTTCTATCTGAGGAACTTTTGTTGAAGTTCCACCATACAAACTTTTATGAGAGCATCATATAGAAGAGACCTAGATAGAGAAATCCTAAGAAGTTACCTAACAGAAATTCTTGAAGGTCTTCGGAAAAACTTTTACAAAGTTGTACAGGATGAAGAATTTTACAAAGTTGTATTAGATGAAGACTTTTACAAATTCCATCAGACAAACTTATATAAAGATCATTGGATGGAGAGTTTCAAATTCATTGGATATATAATTGTTGAGTCCACCAAATAGAGGTTTCCTAACAAAGTGGAACCAGACAAGGGTGTACCGAATAGAGTCCATCAGACAGTAGAGTTATTACAAAGACATCATACAGAGCTCCCTTCATGATTTTACAACAAACAGAGGTTTTAGAAGATTTATAAAACTTTGTAAAGTCATTAATTATGATGATGTTGTGCAGTTTTTTCAATGGTTGAAAATGTTGTTGATATTTTTAGAAGTTATGAAGATTGTTGACACCGAAATTCGAGGAATATCATATGAATAATATTGAATCCAAAGTTTCATATTATTTGAAAGAGGTTAAGTGAAGTTTGAGTTTAACAAGAAGTTCAAATTGGATCCCACACTTCTTCCTTAATTTGCGTAGGAATTATTTCTATAAAAGGAGGAGAGCTCAATCAAAACTCTAATTATTGTTGCTGTTTCTAGAGACCAAAATTGTTAAAGTTATTGAGAGAGCATAATGTGAGGTGACAACCAAGAATTCACTTGGTTGGAGAATAAGAGAATTAGGGGGAAGATCTCCAGATAGAGATCCATCGAATAAATAGAGGATCAGATGAAGGAGCATCAAATGGTGGTGTATTATACAAAGAACATCAGATCAAGGTTTTCCGGAAGGAGGCATGTCAAAATGAGGAGTACTAGATGCAGGTGCATTAGGATAAGGAGAATCAGAAAAAGCATACCAGATAGAGTATTTCCGAACATACTTTTTATTGAGGAAAATTTCCATAAAAAGTTTTGTAAATATTGACACTTGAGTAGATCCAGTTCTTTCTAGATCACAAATAAGTTTCAAGACCAACAATATTTTTATAGAGTTGTTGAATATCCTGAAGTTTTTGTACATAGAAAAATATGATCCAACTTTCTTGAGTAATAATAACATATAAAGAAAAGGATCTTTCTACATTGGATAAATAGATAATAAGTAAGAACTTGTAGTTGGGGTGTATAACCAGTTGTTGAAAGGACTTGTGGCTGAGGGGAATAATCATTTGATAAGGAAGAGGAGACATGAAGGATAGTTGGGGGGTATAACCAACCATGATAGATGTGTTGGTTGCTAGGGGGTAGAACCAGAGTTAACCAGAAGAATGATTACTAGGGTGCAGAACTAGTTGGTGCCTGTGCCTTTGTAATCCTGAAGAAGTTAGTAAAGAATCCATATTAGGGGAAATAACCAACATGGTAAGGAGTGGATATTTTTACCGAGCCTTGTAAATATCTTATGTTGATCTATCTCTTTATATTTACTGTATAAAAGATGTGGCTGTGAGATATATTTGAGTAGATTGAAACTCTAACAAGTTTTAGAGGTTGAGTTTTGAGAAGAATTCATGAAAGAAAGGGACCACTGATTCACCCCTCCCTCTCTCCCAGTGATGTCACATTAATATGAGAACTTCAATTAGTATCATAGAAAATTATGCCTCTAAAAGATCTTACTATTTACTGACGATGCAGAATCTAAATTTAGTGAAAAAATGAGTGTTTCTATATTCAATGATAAGAACTATCATAGTTGGAGGAATAATATGTTAGCCCACATTCTATCTTTTGGACTAGAAACTCAAAATTCCATTTTGATGTCTCTCTCTGAGAAGGTTTATAAAAATATTATGAGATTCCCAATTGCTAAAGAGACATGGGATAAGTTCAAAAGTGATTTTAAAGGAAACATGAAAGTCAAGGAGGTGATGTTACAAATTTAGAGGAGAAGATTTAGAGATATCAATATGGATGATGATGAAAATATTGATGAGTACTTTACAAGGGTCAATGAAATTGTCAATAATATAAGAGGTTTCAGTGAGAAGTCAAAAGATTCAATTATTGTTAAGAAACTGATGAGAAACTTTCCAGATAGGTTTGATTCCAAAGTTTCATCTCTATAAGTTAGAGAGGATCTATCCCTCGATGAACTTCAGAATATTCTCGTAGCATACGAAATGAGAAAAGAAATAGTCATTAAGAATAAAGCAAGGGAAGAAATAGCTTTTGAATCTATGTTAAAATGGAAGTTCTGAGATAAAGAAATAGAATAAGAATCAAGTGATTTAGATGTTGAGGAGGATGAAGATAACTTTAAAAAAATCATTACTCTTCTTTCTAGGAGATACAAAAAAGGGAAATTAGAAAGGAAAAGGTAAGAAATCTCTTAAGTGATTGAATTTTAATGACATTGACAATTTTTCAGGAAACTTTCCTAAGAAGAAGATTGATGATTCTGAGTCGGAAGAAGAAGATGATAAGTCTTGAAATAAGAAGTTGAGAAAACATAAGAAAAAGTTCTTTATCAAGCAATAAGAATTTATTGAGTAGAATAGAGAAGGATAATTCATCATCCAATAATGAATCTGATGGTGAAGTCAAATTCTTAACTCATAGTAAAAGGGAAATTAATTTATTAATTATTGATGATGATAGAGAAAAGAGAAAAAAACTAGAATGGATTCTAAAAGAAAAATTGAAAGTAGCTATTGAGAAAATTTCACAGCTCAAGAAGGAGAAGAAAAAGTTAAATAAACTAAGGAGATAACTTTTGAGAATGAGAAAGAAGGAGTTGAAACTCTTTACTGAGATTAGAAAATATAAAGTAAAAGTGATTGAGCTAGAAAAGAAGCTGAAAGATCATGAAGTAACATTATCCAGACACGAGAAGCTCAACAAGGAAGAAACAACACTTGTTAAGGAAAGTAGGTAGAATTTGAGAAGGTGGTAAATGATCTTGTGGAAAGATTAGCTGAGAAAGAGGAAGAGTTGTCTGAGACACAATTGATGTGTCTTACAACACAAAGTGAGTTAAAGAATATTATAGAATACTTCACCAAAATAGTAGAGGTTAAAGGCGAATCTTCTCATGCCGGTTAAAAGAAGGGTCTACAGAGGCAAATTGATTCCTTCACTAAGCAATATTAATATACATCTACCTTTACTAACAATTCAGGTTCAAAATACATGAGCCTTGAGAAGCGTGTACCCCATTCACACTTCTACTTCACCCATGAAACATTAACATGACTAACGCTTCTATGGACTTCACACTTCCCGTTTGGAGATTGTATAGGACACGTGAATGCAGTTCACACATCTCTTCCCTTTATAAGGGAGTGAAGTTAGACATCTCATAAGGATTCTCAATGTGAGATTATAGTTCTACATTTTCCAACATTTGAATATTAATATTTTATTAATAAAAAAAATATTAAATTGTAAATTATTAATATTATAATTTGTAAATAATAATATAGTTAATGTAATTAATAAATAAAAATATAATTAATAATATTATTAATTTATAATATAATTATCAATAATTAATTAATTAATATTTATTAATAACTAATAACATCATTGATATAATTAGTCATATTAACAACTAAAAATAAAAATGAAAATAAAATATAATTAATTAATATCATTATATTATTATGTATTATTAATTATATCGAATATTAATTAGTAAATATTAATTGTATTATTAATATTAATTAATAAATACTAATAAATAAATAAATATCAATATTAATTTATATTAATTAATATTAATAATATTAAAATTAAAATTAAAATTAATAAATACTAATAAATAGTATTAATAATATTAATATTAATAATATTAATATTAATAAATTTTAATTATTAAATATTTATAAATTAATATTAATAATTTTAAAATTAAAAGTAATAAATATTTATTAATAAATATTAATAATATTTCTTCATTAGTGGGGGAAATAATATTAATAATATTAATATTTGTAATATTTATATTTATATTAATATAATTAATATAAGTAATAATATAATTAATATTTACTAATTAATATTATATAAAATTAATATTTTATTTATTAATATTTATTAATATAATATTTTTTAATATTAATTAATATTTATATCATTACTACTTATTAATTAATATAAATTAATTTTTTATTAATATTTAATTAATTAATATTTATTAATATAATTAGTAATTAATAGTAATAATATTAAAATTAAAATTAATAAATATTAATTAATTAATTTTAATAACATTTCTTCATAGGTGGGGGTAATATTAGTAATATTAATATTACTATTAATATAATTAATATTTATTAATATAATTAATACAACTAATAATATAATTAATATTTACTAATTAATATTATATATAATCAATATTTTATTTATTAATATTAATTAATTAATATTTATTAATATACTATTTATTACTATTTATACCATTAATACTTATTAATTAATATTATTTAATATTTTTATTAATACTTTTAAATTAATATTTATTAATATAATAAGTAATACTTAATTAATTAATATTATCTTAATTACTTATTATTTATATCATTAATTACTAATATTTTTAATTATGTTATTAAATATTAATGTTATTATTATTATTATTTATTAATTATGTTAATTAATTATATTTTATTCTTAATTACATTTTTAGTTATTAATTATATTATTAGTTATGAGTAAATATTAATTAATTTATTAATTAAGTATTAATAATTATATTATCTATTATCAATATTATTAATTATATTGTTAGTTATTGTTTACATTAAATGCATTGTTATTTACTTATTATATTATTAATCATTTATAATTAATTATGTTTTTTTATTATTAAAATATTAATATTCAAATGTTGAAAAATATAGAATCGGAACGTGACATTGAAAATCCTTATGGGATGTCAGCTCCACTTCTTTATGAAAAGATGGTTTGGGTGGAGTTTTTAGTTATATTTTAAGATTACTTCAATGCACATGATTCCAAATAAAATAACAGTATTTTAAATATTGTTTTATTTTTTGTTATATATATATATATATTTTGAAGGAAGAGAGGTGTGAATTGAATTCGGGCCTCATGTACAAACTCCAAACTGGAAGCGTGAATGCGGTTCATGCCTCTTCTCGGAAGGTTAGAGAAGCGTGAACGTCATTCACACTTTTTGTCAGAAGTAGAAGTGTAAACAAAGTTCACGCTTCTCAGGGATCATTTTTCCAAATATTGAAAACCTCATATCCTTTTAATGATTTTTTTTAAAAAAATTACTTAAAAAAAACTCACCACTTGGTTTTCCATCTACCCTCGTTTCATATTTTATATAAATTCCACTAAATTATTTTGCGAGTGTTTGTCTTATCTCATTGATATCTTGAGGGTTCATAAAATAAATTAAGTTAAAAAAAGCATAACACATCTTAAATAAATACAAAGTCAAATTCACTTAAAACAAAATAATCCCAACTCACTCTTAGGAAAATAAAATCTTTCATAAGAAATAGACATTGGGAAAATATTTGTTTGGTGCTCATTATCAATAATTTGTGCACATCATCTTTTTGATAGTGATATTTTAATAAATGGTATCTTACATCTATGTGATTTATTTTCTTATAGGGTTTTCAGCGACAGTGACCTCCATGGGTGGTGTTTATTCCTATCAGCTCCTAGAAATAGGCTCTTCCTAGATCTGCATAGATATGTGGGTGTTGTACATGAATATGGTTCAATTTCATGGTTAGGGGTTAAGTGATACTCGTTTAGTGGGTGAGCGGTCCTGGACTTAGACTGTTGGTCAGTGAAGCTTACAAGGGTCTTTAGATCAATGTGGTTCCGACCCCTCCCCATCTTCGACATCATTCTGTTGCAAGGTTCAGGGTCTCTGCCCAAAGAGGTGCGAAACATGGTCCAACATCTTGGTGGCTAAGGGTTGATCTTGTGTAGTGTGCGATGCTGGTGCAGAGACACATGATGCAGGCACAAGGACCAGAGGCCTGGTCCAGGATGGTGATGACACCAACATGGACTCACTGTGCTGATTTTGTAGTGCTAGAAAGAGGAGATCCAGTGGGATTCTTTGTGTCTCCTTGCCTTGGGATTTTGGGATCATGGGTTATATTTTGACTATGTGTTGATTTTACGGATAAAGAGAAATATGAGGTTGGACATGGCAATACCACCCACATAAAAAAATAGTCAAAGACCAAGATTTTATTTGATATTGCATTCCAATTAATTCATCTGCATGGCCTTCGGGCATTGTTTAGCTTATTCCAGGGCCTTTGGGATGTATTGCTTTTGGGCCGCTCTACCGTGTAATGGGTTCCCTCCCAGTTTAAAATGGGTTTCTCTTTTTTATTAATAAAATGGATTAACCTAACTTATTTATTTTTTTTGGATTGGAACAAGAATAAAATTGAAACCAAAATCTTTCAAAGTGTGCTTCATCAACACCTTACGATAACTCCTAGATGCAACATATACCGCCTCAATTATATAAAGTGTCATGGTTTTTAATTTCTTATTGTTAATTCAAAGTGTGTTGGTTTCATTTTTCAATATGTAAATATGCATTTGAAGAGGAAGTTACTTGGAGAAGACTAAGAGAAGTTGTTTCTTAGTTTAGAACAACATTAATAAGTCAGACAGTGATTTAGTGATCCTAAAAGTTTCTAATACCATGATTACTTCAAGAAGTTCATGATTCCAGCTAAGTTTGTGCAAAGGTTGAAATTGTACAAACATGAGTTTATCGGACTTTTGTTATCATACAAAGGTATAGTTGTGAAAATTTCAAGTTATAAAGACTATAAAAAGTTTGAGTTACAAAGTTATAGTTAGGATTGTACAAAGTTCCAGACATGAAGTGATGAAGTTGCATGTTACAATGTTTGAGTTATGAAATCTCTAAAGTTGTAATGGATAGATAAAATAATTTCTATCTGATGAACATTTTTCAAAGTTTAACCATAAAAATTTTTGTGAGAACATCGAACAGAAGATACCCAGAAAGAGAAATCTTAATAAGTTACCTGATAAACATTCTTCAAGGTCTCCGGATAAACTTTTACAAAGTTGTATCGAACAAAGACTTTTATAAAGTTGCACTGGATGAATAATTTTACAAAGTCCATCAGAAAAAATTCTATAAAGATCATTGGATGGAGAGTTTCAAATTCATCGAACAAAGAATTATTGAGTCCATCACATAGAGGTTTCAAAACAAATTGGAACCAGACAAGGGTGTACCAAAAAGAGTCCATCAGATAGTGGAGTTATTACGAATCCATATCAGACATAGATCCATTTATGATTTTACAATAGACATAGGTTTTAGAAGCTTTACAAAACCTTGTAAAGTCATTAATTATGATGATTTTGAGTTGTTTTTTCAACAGTTGAAAATCTATTTGAGATTTGAGGAAGTTATGAAGATCATTGATGCCGAGATTTGTGTAAAGTCATATAAAGAATATTGAATTAAAAGTTTTAGAAGCTTTGAAGGCAGTCAAGTGAAGTTTGAGTTTAACTGGAAGTTCAAATTGAATCCCACGCTTCTTTATTAATTTGTAGAGGATGTATACTTATAAAATAAATATAGCTCATTCAAAGTTCTAGTTATTGTTGATGTTGTTGGAGAGAGAAACTATTGAAGTTATTAAGAGTTCACAACATAAGGTGCCAACCAAGAATTAACTTGGTTGAAGAAGAGGAGAATCATGCAAAAGAAATATAGACAGAGATACACTGAATAGACAAAGTATCAAATGGAGCATCGGATGGCTGTGCATTAGACATGGCACATCAGATTGAGGTTTACTATAAGGAGGCACATCAAACTGAGGAGTACCAGACATAGGTGTATTGGGATGAGGAGAATTAGACAAAGCATACTTGACAGAGTATTACTAGACATACTTTTTGTAGAGGAAAATTTATAGAATAATTTTTTGAAAAATTGAGACTTGAGTAGATCCAGGTCTTTCTTGATCACAGAGATGTTTCAAGACCAATAGTCTTTTCAGAGAGTTGCTGAAGATCTTGAAGAATTTGTACACATGAAAATATGATCCAAATTGATCATGGAAGAAGAAAATCTAAAGAAAAAGATATTTCTACACTAAATCAACAAAGAAGAAGGAATATATTATAACTGGGGTGTATAACTAGTTGTTGAAAAGACTTGTGGTTGAGAGGTATAACCAGTCGAGAATAAAGAGGAGACATAAAGGATAGTTAGGGGTATAACCAAATGTGACATAAGATTTGGTTTCTGGGTGGTAGAATATAGTGATCTTAACCTTTTACACAAATAATTACATGATTTTAAGCATAATTAAACATCAAATTACAAGCCAAGGATCATAAATTCTAGTGTCTTGGTGATTAGGTACATAATTAAACACCAAGATTCCAAAATAAGAACATCTTTTATTTAATCTTAATAATGAGCTCCTAACTTCCATTGAGCACCTATAACTGCATAAGATAACCTGGGGAATATATTAACAAAAGGGATAATATAAAAAAATCTAGTAAGGATATAAACATAGGAATAAAACACAACACATGAGTTAGAAAGCATAACATGATAACATAAAAGGCATGGATCATGAATAATCATGAGGATGAATAACATGTATAACATGAGATTATTTAATCATGGAATTATAGTAATGTGGTGGAAACATAAAACATAACTTTAGCATGAGTCAAGGCTCATTACACATGGAGGATCATGAGGCAAGGCTTACCGCCAAGACCATTGCACATGGAGTACGAATCAAGGCTAACCACAAAGACCATTGCACATAACATCTCATGAGGCTAAATATTACCCAATTCATTAGAGTGATATCTAGGTTCACCCATCATAACATGTTCATAAATACACGTGCCACATGAATAATTATACATAAGGAATCAAACATAATATAATGGTTACTTATGGAAAGGAATGTGTATCATAATCATGTCACAAGGCATAACAATTGAGCGTATCATAAACATGTCCATGAAAGAATGGATTCAAAAAATACATGTACATTCATAAGGTAAAATAGGCATAGATCATGATAAAGGATGTCAAACTTAAGTGAAAACATATAAAAAAAGTATTTATAAAAATTTATAAATAAAATATTTTAGTGCAGTTTAAGGAAAATATTAAAGATCATTTAAAAAAAATGAATAATTTTTTATATAAAACCATAAGTGAACCAAGAAAGTTTTTATAATAAAATGAGTGATTTTAGAAAAAATAATGGTGGCTTAAAACATATTATGGAGTGCACTTGAAAATTAGTAAGAATTTGGGATGTTCCATTTTTATTGGGCTTGCTTATCAGAAAGAATTGAGAAAATAACCTTCTTAAAACATGTATTTCCCCATAAAAGAAGGACGAAATGATATGAATACATGATATTGGAACATATACATAGAATTAATAAGAAGTATATAAAAGAAAGAAGAATTACATTGGGTTAGATGTAACACCCCAAGGATTTATAAAAAAATTTAATATTGAATGCATGAAACACTGAGTCTCTACAAAGCACTACTTTGTTATAACCTAGCCAGTAAACATAATTTTTTCACCTCTGTGATCTGGATTTCAAAAAACTGACATACATGGTTGTGTTTAGTATGATATTTAGAGTCTGATAAGACAAACTTAATTATTGGTGAATATTAACATATGTTTATGAATAGTAATATGACCCTTATAAATAGAAAATCATATTATTATTTTATTTTCTTAAGGTTATAAGATAACGAGATCTTGATTAAATTTTCAAGGTGATATAAAATGAATTATAGTTTTAAAATTGTTATTTTTTGAATAAATTATGATTTTATTTAAAAATTAAATTAATAATATTTAGAAAATTATTTTCAAAAAAACTAAGTTCATTTTTGAATTTATAATTTCGATATTAGGTTACACTAAATTTATGAGAATTTTATAAAATACTTTAGTTTTTTGTGAATAGTAAAAATACAGTTTTGAATTTTTAGTATGATTAATGACATCAAAATGATGTAATAATTAATATAAAATTCAGGTTGACTTGTTTACATTAAAATATGATATAAGGTGTCCCAAGTGGTCAATACCATGGGCAAGCCCATGATTTTTCAAATACCACTAATGAGCTGTCCTTTGAAATTAATAAAAAACTCTTTCTCTTTTACTATAAATACCCACTCATTTATTCATTTTCCTTCATTACAAATTTATAATAGTAGAATATCTGGTATTTTTACCTTCCCAGGAGTTCTCACAAGGTGTACTCAATCCATCAAGGTTCTAAACTTCATGTTTTAGGAGTTACTCTACAAGGTAAGGGAATCTACCACCCTTCTCTTTTTCAAGCACTCTTTTTATGTTATTCGCTTTTAATTTCAATTGGATTATGTTGGGATATGTAATTAAATGTTACAATTACTGTCCATATTACTTAATAATGACGCGGGACCCATTTTTCTCTAATCAAAAATATTTTATGAATTTTAAGTGACGCCTTTAGGCTACCGATTTTTCGTAAGGGATTTCTTAACTTCTCTTTTTTATTTTGAGTTTCTTTATTTTCTTTTTCTTTCCTCACCTCCTTTCATCCAAATTTTATGATAACTCTAGTAACTTAAATTTACTAGAATATTTTTATGATAATTTAATAATTCATCATCATCTCTCCTTTCCCCTTATTTTATACTATAAAAGAAAACACGATATGAGATGTGTTAATTATCACATTCAAGGATAACGAGTTTTCAATTTCTATTACCCTCATCAATTCTGGTCATGAAAACATTTTTATGGTTGAACTAGACTATAATATATGTATTATAATTTATTTATGTTTTTGGAATCTTTTTGTACACATGATAAATCAAAATTAGTTAATTGTGATAAAAAAATGCCAATTAACCCAAACAATTATCATTAAAGTTTTATATAATGATTTATCCTCACTCCCAATAACCAAATGAATTTTATAAACATGTAATATTCTGGATGTTAAAAAATAAAATACAAATTATATTCTGGACAACAATTCTCATCTCACATGTTTATCCTTACATGTATATAAGTAAACCGGTCATGAATATCAGGGAATAAAATGCTCCCAAATAATAAAATTGATATTCTTAAACCCATCAAGAAGGACATGAATGAACTTAATAAGGATATAATAAATCAATTTAATAAATAATAGGTTATTTATATATTAATTAATGAATTTAACTTGGTTATCCAGGACACTAAGATCAAGTGAATAACACCATTGGACTTAAGGTAAGGGTTTTCTACCAAAACCTCCATTTTCATTTGAGTTACTCTTATTCTCTACTTACCTCAATTAAATTATTATTTATCAATATTTACTCATCATAAATTATCTATTAATTTTATATATATTTTCACCAATCGGAATCCTACTTTAATTTATGGGGAGTTATATGTTTTAAAAGGATCTTTCAAAAATTCTTCCCGAAATACAAGCCCGATTCAAGGGAATTTCTCAAATTCTTACATATTTTCAAGGGAACTCTATAATATGTATTTATAAAACATTATATTTATAAAATTACTCATTTTATTATGAAAATAATATCTTACTTAACTTATGGTTTCATACAAATATTTTTTTTCCAAAATAACTCTTCTTTTCAAATTAAAAGAGTATTTATCTCAAGAATTACTCGATGATTTTATAAGAGTATCTTCACCTATTTCAACAATCTTGTTGATTCTTATGTATTATTGGGATTAATATTTTATGATATCATATACCATATTCAATTTAATTTTTTTATGATTAATTTTACTATGTATGTGCTATATTAAAACCATTCACCAATTTACTCTGAATGGTTAGTGTTTATGCTTAATATTCGAGGAAAGTTATTTACATTTCATATGTTAGTTTTAATATGAATGTATATATTGTTTATGTTTATTATAATTCATATGAGTAATGAATTGGAATTAGTAAGTGATTAGTGGGTCCCTCTATATCTCCTTGATGTATTGGTAGGTCTCATGAGACAAACTACAGTCTTAGTACAAGGCCTTGACAAAATGATTATTTATGATCTTAACATGAGGCCTTGACGGTATGGTTATGATGTCCGGTATTATGCATTTCATCATTATGAAACTAGTAATTGAAATTTCATGAGTTTATTAGACTAGTATAATACCCATGATTATACTTTATTATGGAAATATTTATTCAGCTCTTATTCCTGCCATAATGTGTTCAAGTTCATTTTAAAAGGCATGAATTTTTAGTTATTCATCATGACTAATGTTTATGTTTTTGATATCTTCCGCTGTATTGATTAACCTTAATGAGAATTTAAGCCTAAACCTTTCTTATGTTTCATTTTACCAGTACATGAAGAGGTATATTATGAATGACATGCATAAGTAACCTAGGAGTTATAGATGTTTTCAAAGGAATTTCTATATTGTTTTTTTACTTTCAAGTTGTAATGTTGAAGTTATGTATGTATGTAGTTTTCCAAAACTACTAAACTATTCATTCCTTTGTGATTAAACTTTCTTGTAATCATTATAATGTAATCAAATAAGGAAACGACTTTGGGAAATAGGGTCAAGTCTTTACAGTAGAGATATAGGAGAGTAACCCAAAAGAAAAAAATGGAGGTTCAGGTATAATCCCTTACCTTATGTCCGAAACAATTATGCACTTGATCTTAATATCCTGAATAATAAAATTAAACCCATTAATTAATTAATTCATAACCTTTTATATATGTTTTTGATTTATTATAATTTTATTAAGTTTATTTATGTCCTTTTTATGAGTTATGATATTCAATTTCATCATTCGAGAGCTTTAGTTTCCTTGGTTTTCATGATCGGTTTACTTGTATATGTGTATGAAAAATCATGTAGAATACGGATAGTTGTCTAAAAATTATATTTTATTAATGAACTTATAGAATATTAAAATACTATTTTTTCATAAGTGAGGATGATTCATTAGATAAATCATTAATGATAATCATTTAGATTAATTTATCATTTTTTGATCATCACGAAATAGTTTTGTTATATTATTAAATATCATATATTTCTACTAGTTAAAAACATTAAATAGGATTTAATACATATAATATAATCTGGTTTAAGAATAAAAAGGGTTTAATGACCATCCTTGAAGGTGGAATTGAAATATTAAAGTACATCGTTCACGAAGGTGGTAAATCAACACCTCACAGATGATGTTTTCATTCTTAAAATAAAAGAGAGAGTAGAAAAGATTTGATGAATAATTATTACATAAATATGATAAAAGTAAAGTATATATAAGATAATAGAGTTTTAATACCACTTGTATAAGGGTAAGTTATGAGAATATAATAAAATAAAAGAACTTGAAAATAAATTAAAAGAAAACAAAAGAGGGTTTTACCTCTTGATTCTTTCTTCTTGAGAACCTCCTTAGGGGATTGGTTTTGGTCTTTTGTTAAGAATAAAAGATCATGGATTAGGGGTAGTGTATTAGGAAGATATTTGAGTATAATTTGGACAAGGATCAATGTTTTAGAGGTGTGAGGAGAATATGTGGCGAGAGGTGGTATTTATAGTGGAGGAGGGGGTGTTTTCTCATTATTTTACTCAATATTTTATTATTTTTCTCAAGACAAGCAATAGTGTTGATTCTTGAGACTAAATAAAGTAACTAGTTCATGTGAATTCTAACCAATGGTGCTTACATTATCCATTACTCAAGGAATAGTGTATTTAACTTATAATGTATATATGCCGTAAATTACCGTATTTCACTATTCACAAAAAATCAACTATTTTAGAGAAATACCAAAAATTCACCTCGATCATTTTTCAATGTATAGAATTCAAAAATGAACTCCATTTTATGAAATTAATTTTCTAAATATGAGAAATTTTAATTTTAATTAAAATCATCATTTATTTGGAAAATACAGGTTTTAAAATTTTAACTGCTTTTATAACACTTTGAAAAATTAATTAAGGTCTCATAAAATTATCTTATAATCATAAGAAATAAAAATATTAATTTATGAATAAATTTTATGAAAATAAGTTTTATTTTAAATTATTAAATTAACCAAAATAATTGTAATTAAATATTTATGACATATAAAAATACCAACACTTAATTAATAATTTTTAAAACACTTATTTACTTATACTATGATATAATTATATCATATTACCATTTATAATATGATTAAATTTTATTTATAATTTAATAGGTGAGGTTACTATCCCATTGTCTGGTTTACTAATCATAAGGGTCACTTTACTTTTCCAAAGGTCAAATTACTATTTCATTGGTATAGGTTTCTGAAATTCTAGAAATAATTCTTATGTCATTCGATCTTCATTTATAAAGTTTATATCATGTTATTTCTGCTATTTAATGTGATTTATACTATATGAAATAATTATAAGAAGAGAATTTCCATTGATAAAACTTTGGGTCATTACATTCTCCCCCCCTTATGAAATTTCACCCTCAAAATTTTATTTTACACACTAGGGTAAAAATAGGTTTAGGTACTTATCTTTTATCGCTTACTCTAGTTCCCATGTTGCATCTTCATACCTATGGTTCTGCCAAAGTACTTTGACCAAGTGAGTGGTCTTTTTGCGCAAAACTTTATCTCTACAATCCAAGATCTTTACTAATTGTTCCCTATATGGGAGATCATTTTCCAACTGTACCACATCTGAATTTAGTACATGTGAAGGATCAGATATATACTTACTTAAGAAGGATTTGTGGAAAAAATATTGTACTTGAGACATGGTTGGAGGAAGTGTTAGTCGATAGGCCACAACTCTGACATGATCAAGGATCTCGAAGGGGCCGATGTACTTGGGACTCAAATTTCCTTCCCAAATCTCATGTTCCTTTTCCATGTGGACATGCGTAGGAATACTATGTCTCTAACATTAAACTCAATGTCTCATCGATGATTGTATACATAAATCTTTTATCAACTTTGGGATGCCTTGATGTGCTTCTGAATGGTTTTCAACTTCTCCACCATTTCTTCAACCATTTCAGGTCCTAGAAACTTATGTTCACTAAATTCATCCCAGCATACTGGTGTTCTGAATCTTTTCCCATAGAGGGCTTTATATGAAGCCATTTGGATCCTAGAGTGAAAACTATTATTGTAAGATAATTAGACCAGTGGCAGATGTTGGTACCATCCACCTTTGAAGTTCATAGAACATTATCTCAACATGTCTTCTAGTGTATGAATAGTTTGCTCGTATTGGACATTGGTTTGAGGATGTTATGCCATACTGAAGTTCAAATCAGTGTTTAGATCGTGTTGGAGACTTTTTCAGAACTTAGAGATGAATCTAAGATCTCGATCAGATACAGTCAATAGTGGTACTCCATGTATTCTTAACACTAATTTGATTTATATCTGTGCAGGTTGATCCAGTGAGAAGTCCTCTCAAATTGTGATAAAGTGAGATGTCTTTGTAAGATGATCCACAAAAACCCATACAACATTGTTCCCTCCAGATATCTTTGGAAGTCTAGTGAAAAATTCCATTGTGATGTTTTCCCATTTCCATGTTGGTATGGGTAATGGTTGCATCATCCCCTTAGATTTTTTTATTTTATACTTCACTTACTGGAATACTAGGAACTTTGATTTATATTCCATGATATCCTTTTTCATATTGTCTCACCAATAGTTCTCTCAGAGATCTCAATACATCTTTGTGATCCCTAAGTGAATAGAGAATATTGAGCTATGTGCATCATTTAGAAGATCCTTCTTTATATCTGGGTTGGATGGTACACATAGTCATTACCCATATATCATGATTCCTTCCTCATCCATTTTTAACTCTGAGGATCTTCCTTTTCTCATGGCTTCTACCTTATTTTGAATTTCCACACCATTTCTTTGAGCATCCTTTATTTTCTTCATAAGGGATGGTTGATCAATCATTTGAGAAATGATTGATTATGTTCCTTCCTTAATTATTCCCATGTTTATCATTTTTAGGTCTAAGAATATTGGATCCTTATCAATTCTCATAATTTATAAAGATGTAGGATCCTTTCTAATTAGAGCATCCGCTACCTTATTTTCTTTACCGGGATGGTAGTGGATTGAGTAGTCATAATTCTTAATGAGCTTTAACCATATTCACTGGTGTATATTAAGCTCCTTCTATGTGAATATATATTTTAGGCTCTTGTGATCAATATATATCTCACACTTCTCCCCATAGAGATAATGTCTCTAGATTTTCAATGCAAAGATCACAATTACTAACTCTAGATTATGCATGGGATAGTTTTGCTCATAGATTTTTAACTTCCTTGATGCGTATGCTATAACTTCATCATTTTTCATCATTACACAACCTAATCCCTTTTTTAATCATTTATATACACCATAAAGGGTTCTCAACTTTTCAGGAGTGTGAGTACTAGTGTAGTGATAGGCCTCTTTTTGAGCTCCTTAAATCTTTACTCACATTATTGAATCTAAAAAAACTTCACTCCCTTATATGTTATCTTGCTTATTGGGTTTTAAAATCATGATAAGTTCTTCAAAAATCATCGGTAATACCCAGATAAACCAAGAAAGCTATGGATCTCCGTTACAGATGTTGGATTGGGCCAATATTTGATTGCCTTTGTCTTGGAAGGGTCCACATATATCCCTTTACTAGTAATAACATTCCCCAAAAAAGATACTTCCTTCATATAGAACAAACATTTACTATACTTTTCATATAGTTTCTCCCTTTTCAAAGTATTCAATGCAATATTCAAATTCTCTTCATGTTCCTCCTTGCTCTTGGATTATATCAGAATATCATCAATAAAGACTACCACAAATTCTTCAAGGTAATATCTAAATACTCTATTCATTAATTCCATGAATATTTCTGGAGCATTAGTGAGTCCAAAGGGAATCAATATGAAATCATAATTCCCTTACCTCGTTTGAAAGGTAGGCTTGGGAATATCTTCTTTCCTCACCTTTAATTGGTGATATCCCAACCGGAGGTCCACCTTAGAGAAATAACTAACCCCACACAGCTGATCGAACAATTCATCTATCCATGGTACGAGATACTTGTTTTTTATCATGATTTTATTGAGCTCATGATAATCAGTACAGAGTTTCATTGATCTATCCATATTCTTGACGAAGAGGACTTGAACCCCCTTGGTGAAACACTCGAGCATATAAAACCCTTATCTAGATTCTTCTATAATTGCTTCTTCAGTTCTTCCAGCTCAATGGTGGAGATTTTATAAGGTGTATTTGATATTGTTAGTGATCTAGGAATAATCTTAATTGAGAACTCAACCTCTTGATTAGAATGAAGACCAGACAAATCTCCAGGGAATATATCAGTGTAATCCCTCATAATGGGCATGTCTTCAAGAATGATTTTTTCCTTTATCTCAATCATTTGAGATAAATATGATTTCTCATAAGTAAATAATATCCACACTTGAGATGATGATTTTGAAGTATATTCATCATCCTCCATACACTTGTAAAAAATTGGAGGATGCTTTGGAATGTGAAAAGTGATCTCCCTTTCCCAATAATTGATGTTGGATTTGTATAAATATAGCCAATATATTCCCAATATAACATCAAACTCTAAAAAAGGGAGTATGAAAATATTTTATGGGAGGTTCAATACACAAAAATTAATTGGGGAGGATTTATAAAAATTGGATGAAATAATTTTCCCATTTATTGTTCTCATAGATAACTCAACCTCCATATTTTGTGGTGGTGTTCGAATAGTTCTACTAAAATTGTAAGATATGAAAGAATGCATAGAACTAGAATCAAATAGTACATTTGTTATTCTTGAATGAATAACTGGAGTACCTGTCACCACATCATTGTCCGGATCCACCTTAGTATTAGTGATAACATATGCCCATCCTTATTAACTTAGAGGTTGTTGTTGATTTCCTCTGACAGCCTTGGGATTAGAGAATTGGTTTGTAAAATGATCATATTCCTTATATTTGAAACACTACACTACACGCTGAGTGTTGATCTGAAACTTACTTTCTTCTTCCACATTAGTGGAATTATTCATATCACTTCGACAGTTCTTATCTAGTTGTCCCATTATTCCAAATTTGTAGCATTTCTTGGTTCCCTTTAGATAGTTTCCAAGATTATTCTTACCACAATTTTGACACAGAGGATATTTGGTCTTCTTCCCATTATGGGATTTATTTGATGATTCATCCATATTAGACTAATTTTTTTTATTTTTGTCACCAAACCCATGAGACCACTGAGAGTCTTTGATCTCTATTTTAACCTTGAGGGCACAATGGATATTCTCTTCCTAACTTTAGAAGTCTCGAATCACTAATAATTTGCATAGACTGGGCTTTAGTATACTAAAGAAGTGATCCACCTTTATTTTGGTGTTCATGATAAATCTGGAGGTGTATCTTGCAAGACTTGTAAAGTTTTATTCATATGCCCCAATAGAATCATCTTCCATATGCTTCAGTCTGAGGAATTTTCTTTCCATATTTAGATGGAGGGTTTAGGGAAAATATTTATTGAAAAATATTTTCTTGAAATCTTCTCATTCCATGGAATCAATTTCCTACTTGGACTTCATGTTTTTGATTAGTTTCCACTACTGATCAGCTTCCCCATCAAAAATATTGACCACCAGCACAACTTTCACTTCTTCTGAGCATTATAGGACAATGAATATCTTTTCAATGGAGTGAATACACTATTCTGTGAGGAGGGGATTAGAATATCCACTAAACACGGGAGGCATTTTTCATATAAATGATTTGACCACAACTTTATCTCTCTTAGTAGAAGGATGGATTTACATGTGATTAATTTTATTATTCATAACTTGAGCCAATTGAGTAAGTACTATCATGAAGTTTTGAGCACCCATTCCCATCATATTTGGCATATCATTTGGGAAATCATCACATTTACCTTCACATTTATTATTGGAATGAGTTCTTCTATTCCCAACCATTAACTAAGAAAAATAAGTACAATTAGGGGGATTGAATACTTAGCATAAAAAGGAGACTTTAAACATAAAAGGATAAAATTGTAAAGGAAAAGTATATCCTAACTTTTGATCCCCTAGGTTTCAATATAGGTTATCCACGATTTGTTTCCTAACATATATTATTATAGGATTTTTTCACTTAATAATGGTTTGTAATGATATTATTAATTTACCAAATAATATCCCCAAGGAGTGTCGAATCAGGTGCGTAGTAAGACCCGCTATTGTGTACAGGGTTACTTTGAGTTAGGCACAAAACACCTTGTTAGAGTTTTTACTCATAGGTACATCTATTCTAGAACCATGTCCATTTGTAGTATCCATATAGAGATGTATTTTCTTGATAAACTACTTACTCTATACCAATCCAAATTTAGGGATGTTTTCTCAAACTTAGTCTTATCACTAGGATTCTTACTAAAGTGATCTATTCCTAGTCTCCAAAAATAACTAGACTGTGCCTCTGATACCAACTATAGATACCCTATCCTTTTACATATATCATTATATGATTTTAATCATAATTAAACATCAAATTACAAGAAAAGGATTATAAAGTCTAGTGTCTTGAAGATTTGGTACACAATTAAACATCATGATTCCAAAATAAGAATATCTTTTATTTAATCTTGATAATGAGATTTTAACTTCAATTGAGCTTCAATAACTGCATAGGATAACCTAGGGAATACATGAACAAAATGTATGATCTAAAAAAATCCAAGTAAGGAAATAAACATTGGAATAAAAAATATCACATGGATTAAAAAGCATAACATGATGACATAAAAGGCATGGAACATGAATAAACATAAAGAGGAATAACATATATAACAAGGGATATTATAATCATGGAATCATAGTAATGTGGTGGAAACATAAAATATGAATTTAGCACGAGTCAAAGCTCATTACACACAGAGGAGCATGAGTTAAGGCTAACCACCAAGACTATTTCACATAGAGCACGAGTTAAGGATAACCACCAAGACCGTTGTACATAACTCCCATGAGACTAAAAATTAACCAATGCATTGGAGTGATATATGGGAGAAACCATCATAAAATTTTCATGAATATGTGTTCCACGTGAAGAATCATACATAAGGAATCAAACATAACATAAGGGTTACCCATGGGAAGGAATGAGTATCATAATCATGTCACAAGGCATAACAAATGAGAATATCATAGATGTGTCCATGAAAGAATGGATTCAAAACATACATGTAAATTAATAAGGTAAAATAGGAATAAATTATGATAACAATTTCAAACTTAATTGAAAACATGTAAAAAGAGTATTTAAGAAACTTTAGAAATAAAACATTTTAATGCGGTTTAAGGAAAATATTAAAGAGAATTTAAAGAAAAAAAGAATATTATTTTATATAAAATCAGAAGTGAAACAATAAAGCTTTCATAATAAAATGAGTGATTTTAGAAAAAATAATGATGGATTAAAATCGATTATGGATTGCACTTGAAAATGGGCAAGAATTCTGGAAGTTCCCTTTTTATTAGGCTTGCTTATCAGAAAGAATTGAGAAGAGAACCTTCTTAAAGCATGCATTTCCTCATCAAATAAGGATGAAATGATATGAATAAATGATATTGGATCATATAAAAATAATTTATAAGAATTATATAAAATAAATAATAATTACATTGGGGTAGAGATATAGGAAGAGTAACCCGAAGGAAAAAAATGGAGGTTCGGGTAGAATCCCTTACCTTATGTTCAAAATGATTCTGCACTTGATCTTAATTTCTGGAACAATAAAATTAAATATATTAATTAATTAATAAACTTTTACATATGTATTTTATTTATTATAATTTTATTAAGTTCATTTATGTCCCTTTTGATGGGTTATGAGATTCAATTTCATCGTTTAAGAGCGTTAGTTTCCTTGGTTTTCATGATTAGTTTACTTGTATATGTGTATGAAAAATCATGTAGAATGAGGATAGTTTTCCAGAAATTATATGTTATTAATGAAATTATATAATATTAAAATACCATTTTGTTTCCATAAGTTAGGATGATTCATTAAATAAATCATTAATGATAATCATTTAGATTAATTTAGCGTTTTTTGATCATCACAAACTAGTTTTATTATATTATTAAATATCATGTATACCTACTAGTTCCAGAACATTAAATACGTTTTAATACATATAATATAATCTGATTCAACCATAAATTTTTTTTAATTACCAGCCTTGAAGGTGTGATTAAAATATTAAAGCACATCGTCCACGAAGGTGGTAAATTGGCACCTCATGGATGATGTTTTCATTCTTAAAATAAAAGAGAGAGGATAAGAGATTTGATGAAGAATTATTCCATAAAAATGATAAAATTTTAGTATATATAATATAATGTAGTTTTTATTCCACTTGAACAAGGTTAAGTGAGGAGAAGATAAGGAAAGAAAAGAACTTGAAAATAAATTGAAAGAAAACAGAAAAGGGTTTTACCTCTTGATTCCTTCTTTTGGAGAACCTAATTAGTGGATTGGTTTTGGTACTTTATTAATACCAAAAGCTCTTGGAAGTGTGATACTGTATTGGGAGGATATTTGAACATAATTTTGACAAGGCTCATGGCTTGAGAGGTGTGAAGAGAAGAGGTGGTATTCATAGTGGAGGTGGGTGGTGTTTTCTCATTATTTTACTCAATATTTTATTATTTTGCTCAAGACAAGAAATAGTGTTTATTATTGAGATTAAATATAGTAACTAGGTAATTTTAATTGGAACCAATGGTGATTATATCATCCATGACCAAAGGAATAGCATATTTAACTTATAATGTATATATACCGTAAATTACTGTATTTCACTATTCACAAAAAATTCAAGTATTTTAGAAAAATCCAAAAAATTAAACTTGACCATTTTTTGATGTGTATAATTCAAAAATTAACTCCATTTTATGAAAATAATTTTCTAAATATGAGAAATTTTAATTTTAATTAAAACCATCATTTACTTGGAAAATACAGATTTTAAAATTATAACTTCTTTTATAACACTTAAAAAAAATAATTAAAGTCTCATAAAATTGCCTCCTAATAATAATACATAAAAATATTAATTTATGAATAAATTTTATTAAAATAAATTTTATTTTAAATTATTAAATTAATAAAAATATTGTAATTAAATATTTATGACCTATAAAAATACCAACACTTAATTAATAATTTTTAAAACACTTATATACTTATACTATGATATAATTATATCACATTACCATTTATAAGATTATTAAATTTTATTTATACTTTCATAGGTGAGGTTACTATTCTATTGTCCGGTTTACTATTCATAAGGGTCATATTACTATTCCAAAGGTCAAATTACTATTTCATCAGTATAGGTTTCTTAATTTCTAGAAATACTTCTTATTTCATTCATTATTCATTTATAAAGTTTATATTATGTTATTTATGTGATTTAATGTGATTTTTACTATATGAAATAATTATAAGAAGGTAATTTCCATTGATAAAACTTTGGGTCGTTATATAGAACCATTTTTAATCAGAGGAATGATTACTGGGGTGTTTAACCAGTTGCTACATGTGACTTTATAATCCTAAAGAAGTTAGTAAAGAATCCATGTTGGGGGGAATAACCAACATGGAAAGGAGTAGGTCTTTGTACCGAGCCTTGTAAATATATTGTGATGATCTATCTCTTTATATTATCTACATATGAGATGAGGTTGTGAGATATCTTTGAGTGTATCAAAACTCTAAAAAGTTATAGAGGTTGAGTTTTGAGAAGTATTAATAAAAGGGAGAGTCCAATAATTCATCCCTCCCCCTCTCTCTGTGATCTTACACTGATATGAAAACTTTAATTGGTTTTAGAGAAAATGATGCCTCTAAAAGATCTAACTATCTACTAAGGATGGAGAATCTAAATGTAGTGAATAACATGAGTGTTACTATATTAAATGATAAGAACTATCATTGTGGAGGAAAAATATGTTATCCCACCTTCTATATTTTTGCCTAGAAGTTATAGATGCTATTATAGTGGGATTTCCTCCCATTAATGAGGTTTCTATGATGACTATCGATAAAATAAATTTAGAAGTTAATGAAAAAATTAAAAATTCCATTTTTATGGATCTCTATGAGAAGATTTATAAAAATATTATGAGGTTTACAATTTCTAAAGAGACGTGGGATAAGTTGTGAAGCGATTTTGAAGGAAATTTGAAATTCAAGGAGGCTAAGTTAAAAATTCAGAGGAGTGGATTTGAAGATATCAACATGGATGATGATGAAAATATTGATGAGTAATTTATAAGGGTCAATGAAATTATTAGTAATACCATAGTTTTTAGTGAGAATCTATAATATTCTATTATTTTTATGAAACTGATTAGAAACTTTCTAGATAGGTTTGATGCCAAGGTTTTATCTCTATAGATTCAAGAGGATCTATCTCTAGATGAACTTCAGAATATTCATGTAGAATATGAAATGATAAAAAAAGTATTTAAGAATAAGGATAAGGAATAAATATATTTTGAAGCTATGTTAAAAGGGAAGTTCAGATATAAAGAAATGGAAGAAGAATCAAGTGATTTAGATGTTGAGGAGGATGGATATGACTTTAACAAAATCATTACACTTCTTTCTAGGAGATAAAAAAAGGGAAATTGGAAAGGAAAAGGTAAAAAATATTTCAAGTACTAGAATTTTAATTACATTTACCATTTTTAAGGAAACTATCCCAAGAATAAGTTTGACGATTCTGAGTTGGAAGAAGAAGATAAAAAGTCTCAAAAGTAGAAGCTGAAGAAATATAAGAAAAAGATCTTTAGAAAGCAAGAATAATTCATTGACCAGAAGATCGAAGGATGATTCATCACCCAATAATGAATCTGATGGTGAATTCAACTTCTTAACTCATTTTAAAAGGGAAAATTAATCATCAAGTAGTGATGATGATGGAGAAAAGAGAACAGAACTGGAATGTGTAGTGTCTCAGGCCAGATTGACCACTGAGTGGGGAGAGGTGTGGTTTGATTTTGTGAATTCATTTTTTTCAATTCAACATCTTGAACATATTAAGGTTCTATATCCACTCAATAATATCTCTCAAACTCACCTCATGTGTATTAATAACAACAAAAATAGTATCACACTGTATTTACAAGGTTCTTCATAAAAACCCACTCCTTTCTATGCTGGTTATTCCCACAACATGGATTCTCCATTATACTTCACTATTAAACAAGTGATTACAATGAATTTCAGTTCCAAATGAAATACTTCTATTCTGGCTCTAATCGAGAGACTCAATTTTCTTTTATCTCTAACCAAATGACTTCTTTCTCTAACTTCAAATAAGAAACTCCTTCTACTCCTTTCTCCAAATAAAAGACTTCAAATTCTCTCAAAACCAACCAGAAGACATCAAATCAGATGAAAGGATTTATCTAATGTCGGATGATTCTTTGATCTTCCTCCATGAGCTTGAAGGATCTGAATTTCTTGTGTACCTATTCAAGTACCTTCAATAACTACTTATCAGTTCTTTTGGTCTTTCTCAATAATTATGATCACCAATGATTGACCATTTGCCTCATTGGAACTGTGATCGGGCTAATTCTTCCTTCTTCCTAAAGTCGCAACCTCACTAGGATGTGTGCAAGTTATTCACATAAAATTATTCAATATTGTATACAAGTTCAGACTTGCACAATCTAAATTACTTCTTCTTGAATTATTAACTCAATTCAAATATACTTCATGCATAGATTTCATGGAATCCGATCATATTTTTTCTAGTATCTCAATATTGGTACGTATGAATATAATCATACAATACAAAGTTCACCTTATTTCTCAATGCATGTGAATGCAATTGTTGTACATGCATGCACTCACTTTATTATTTGTTTCTTTTCACACTACCCACACACATTGACCGTGTTATTTTATATCCAATTTAATGAATGTGTGTGTATACTTTACTTTGTGATAATGGGTGCATGAACCACACTATTCACTTTTATTCTTCACACATACCTTATACACACATACACTATTTATGTTTCTTTAGTTTTAGGTTCAAATCATGTATGTCATGCATGTGTATTATGCATCATGAAAGTACTTCACACAAGTGCTCCTTCAAAATCCTTCAAGCCTAACTGTTTCATGTACTTCATGCACTGTCTCTTATTCTTCTTGGGTGATATCCCGAATGGGTATAATATATTGATGCAAACAAGCCTGATTAGGTGTTTTCAAGTTCTTCTTATTCATGAGTTATAGTGAATGTGACACTGCCTTGCATAATTCTCAAGAAAATCTCATAAACCAGGAAGGCTTTGTGGATCTCATATCTTCACAAAAGTTAGAGAGACACATTTTCACCATCCCTATTACTTCATGGAACTCTGTTATTTGTGAATCTTCTTCTAGAGTGATAAACACTTATCTAAGGCCCTCAGGACTCCTCTTCTCCTTTGCGTAAGACTATCACGAGAGGGGATTCTCTTTGTGAACTAAAAGGATCACAGTGCTCTATTTTCCATAGAAACGAGATCTTCTCTCAGAATTAGTAGCAACCCATCTTGAACTTAGTTTCTCTTTATTTATAGGAAATTTTCACCACCTTCCCTCTACTTTTCATGTCATGCTGAGGCCATATTCAAAGCTCCAAGAATAATTCCAAGTCTCAACCCTCATTTAAACACCTAAGTCATTCTGGTATCTCAAATGTACACTAAAAATCATGGCACCTTTACTTCAAGAGTTCATGATGCTCCTTTGATGTATCATACTCATTCTCATTCCATTATCATGTGCTTATCATGACAAAATCCTTCTGTTATTTGAACATCCTCCTACCACTATCATTTTTCTTTCGACTATAGATGCTTAATTCGATTTATCTCATGCATGCCATCAATTTGATCCAACGACCCTCACACAGTCAACAATGACTAGAAGCGATCATAGGATGCTCGAATATGCTTAGATGAATTAGAGATGCTTAGTCGAGGGTCAAGGTAGGAGAAAACGTCCCTAATATATCGAATGGCTCTGATGAACACGATTGGAGGGAACACATTATGTTTTTCATTTTAATTCATGATAATAGTAACCCACACATTCCATGTCCCACGTCCCACATCTAAGCCTCCTAAGGTAGGGTCTGCAATATATCATTCAACCGATTCCAGTAGCCAGTCATAAATCTAGACCCACTCTGGTACTGACCTGTACCATCTTTCTACCATGCCTCCCTGCATGGTGGTGCCACCACTGCTCAATTTCACTTTGTGTGAGAATACTCCTGTGGGTATTACACATTAGACCGTACCTCTTAGCTGCCCACGATCTTTTCCCAGGCTTATCTATTTGGACGTGGTTGACCTTCAGGTCCCATAGTGCCTGAGTTTGAGCTTGGCCTGGGTAGTCTCGTGGTCTGGCTCTATTTTTTATATGAGTCCAATAAAATAATTAGAAAATTATCTAAGTATAGAAATAAAATTATAAGCCTTAGATAATATTATATTCTAAGAAAACCATATCAAATTCTCTTCTTTCCACCTCATTTATTCTTCACGCAACATAAATATAAACTTATTATTTTTTCATAGCTCCCATCAATTCAATATCCTCATGCATTTAAAATTTATTTTTTGCATGTAAACTTAAAAACTTATTCTTCATGAAAATACTTTTTGCATGGACTTCACTTAATGTAACCAATGTGAAAACTCCTTAGTACATGTGTTTAATCATTAAAGATCAGTTTGATAATCGTTAAAGTTAGAAACATGGAGAATTTATCAAGTATGACATACAATGCTATGAATCCTTAAAAATTATCTAGGAATCACCACTTCTCATTATTAGATTATAAAAAACATATTGAAATTTTATTGAAAAAAAATTAAACACTGGTCCCAATAATCCCCCCTTTGTATTTTTTTTTCAATATCTCTTTTTCACATATGTAGGTTTCAATATGCAAGCTCAAACTTTTCTCCCACTTATTAGAAATAAAACGAAAAGGAAAAGTGGGTTTTTTCTCAAAACATGTTCTCCTCCACTTGAATATTATTTATTTATTACCTATGAGAGATAGATGGCATCACATGGTTCTCTTAGAAAAGATCCTTTAGTTAATCAACTCTAAGTCTGCTTGGGCTAACCTGGTGTAGAAAACAATAGATATATGACCAAGTTTTTCAATGATATCCATAAACAACCATGCATGTGAAATCATGATCAGAATGTATCAATTCTCATTCAAGGGGTTGAAAATAATTAAATTTATCAATGACATGAAAAATCCTGCACATACTTCAATAAATACATCATAAAGTTCTAGTTCAAAGATAAAACTCCTCCTTTTTATTTTTCCATCAACCAAGAACTCCCCCTTAATTGATATGAAAAAAATTAAGAATGAGGTATGAAAGTGCGATTGAAATACCTTTAACTTTAATGTTGAATTTATCACAATGTTTTCATTTTATTCTCAAGGTTTCTCCCCTTTAAGGAATGCACACTTTTCTTCCATTTCATGGAAGTCAGTAGACTCCATGAAGTGAAATATCATCATGCATTACAGAATTGACAACCTCAAACTTATCCTTTAATTCCCTACATGTCATATTAAAAAACATAAAATAATATGAAATGAAGAGGTTTCTCTTGTTCTTCAGAGACAACTATCAGAATGAGAGCTTTCTCTCAATTTGGGCTTCTTCTTCTTAGACCCAGAATCTTCACATGTATTTACACATTTTTTCTATTGAATCATTTTCCCTTTCTCATCACAGGGAATATCTCCATGTATTATTTTCACTCCTACCACTTTATTGTGTGAGATAACTCTTTTAGAGATCAAATCATATTCATCTACTGATGCAAGATTCATTCTCTTCAGGGATTCTTTTTATTATAGAAATGTGGTTAAACATACTCTTTCACTGTGTACAACTTTATTGAATCTCTCATATATAACTTCTTCAATAAACAAGTTTTCAATTGGTAACAACCTCGTGTGAAATTCATATTCTTCATGTGGAATCTTTATTTTCCCTTTAGCACTAGCTTTTTCTTGTTCTTCTTCCAACTTTTTGGCTTTCTTTAAATTTTATGGAAAAATCACAATAATGCATTTGGGAATATTGATATATTTTTTGGATTTTCCACATGGATTTGCAATTTTTTCTCCCTTTGATATTGGAGATGATCTCTCATTGATATTCTTTTCAACTGTTGATTTAAAAATCTTCTTGTTTTGTTCACAGTCCTAGGATGACCTGTCACCTTTTTTATTTTTGTGGATTTATCTTCTCTACTAAAAGTCTTCTATTTTATTTAGATTTTCTCCCCCTAAATACAGTACTTCTATTATCCTCATGAATTGATATGTTATGTCAAAATTCCAATTCCTTGTTCCCACACTTCAAGCGACACCAACAATATCCTAAGAGACTTCTTATTTTATTTTGAGTTGTAGTCTGTTTAGATTTCACAATTTGAGAACCTTGATACTTCTGAGTGAAACCATCACTCTTTGATACAATTCTTGGGGAATAATTCCTCATGATTATTTTCAAATCTTCTCTTGATGTGGTGGATTTAACAACATTTTTCACCATCCATACTTTCACAGAGTTTAGTTTTAAAACCTATACCAGTACTTGAAAAATCATTAGTACATAAAACAATTTCTAGGTTATAGGATACCTTCTTCTTAAAGGATGTTTCCTTTTGATTATATAATGATCTCATGCTCTTCTTGGAGTCATGATCCTCTGAACACACTTTTTTAACAACATCTATTTTCACCACAATATGGGAAGTTATAGATTGTGATCATTCATGATTCTTTAATCTCAACTCTAGCATTAAGAACTTCATGTTGAGAGAGTTCTTCTCACCCTCAACTAATCTTATCTTGAATTCCATTTCCTATTTCAGTTTCTTCATTTGTTATTCATGCATATTTTTTTGATTCTTGCAAATAAATGTCAATCTACTTTACCCTATTAGTTTTTTCCTCTATTTGAGAAACTTTTAAAACCATATAAACTTTGTGAAAATTTTCAAATTCATGGAAAGATTCTAAAAATACAATCTCAATGAATTATCTCTAATAAATTATTCCTTGAAATTATTCAATAGCTTCAACATATCTTTTATTTCAAAGATAAATTGCATCTTCCTTTGCTTTCACAAGTTTTTTGAGAGTGTTGGATATGACAACCCTTTTATCCAATTCATCTTCCATGGAATCAAATTCTTATTTTAGTTGTAATTTTTCATCCTAAAGATACTTGATGCCTTAATAATACATTTTATCAATTCTATAGGTATATTATTCATATGTTCTTTGAATACAGATTAAAGATTACTTAGTGATCCATTGTCATCACAACTTGAATAGGATTCATCAGAAGAATCATATTTGAAAAAATTATTGCATGTTGTATTGTTCAGATCACCTCCAATTTGAGGTGTCTCTCCACTTGGAATGAGATTATTGTTTAACATCCTTGTATATTTCTTCTTCCTATTATTTTGAGTCATGGAAGAGATCTCCATCTGTGGTAGCTCACTAATTTCCTAAAATCTTCACTTCATAAAGACTCTCTTGGATATTCAGAGGTGAACCACTCTGATATGACTTGTAGTGCCTTAGGATAGATTGAATACTAAGAGAGGAGGGGTGAATTGGTGGTTTATTTTTGCGAATTAATTTTATTTTCAATTCAACCTCTTACACTTATTAATTTTCTCGATCCAATCAATATTATCTTTCAAAATCTCCTCATGTGTAGTAATAAAAATAGAAAGATTAATACGTAATATTTACAAGGTTCACCATAAATTCATACTCCTTTCCATGTTGGTTATTCCCCAAAACATGGATTCTCTATTTTACTTTACTATCAAACAAGTTATTATAATGGATTTAATCTCCAACTAAAATACATCTGCTCCAACTACAACTGAGAGACTCCATTTTCTTTTGGATCCAACCAAAATACTTCTTCCTCCATATTCAACTGAGAGACTCCTTCTGCTCCTAGATCCAACCAGAAGACTTCAACCACTCCTAACACTAACCAAAATACTTCACCTCAGATGAAATTCTTGATCAACTGCAGGATGATTATTTGATGTTCCTCCACAAGTTTTCATGACCTGAATTTCTCATGTACCTATTCAAGTACCTTCAACAACCACTTATTGGGTTTGTTGGTCATTCTCAAAAATTATAATCACTTGTGATTGACCGGTTGCCTTAGTGAAACTATACTCAGGCTAATTTTTCCTTCTTCTTAAACTCCCAACCTCACTAATGTGTTTTCAAGTTGTGCACACAATGTTATTAAATATTGTATGCAAGTTTGGACTTGAAAAATCTCAATTTCTTATTCTTGAATTATTAAATCAATTCAAATATACTTATTGCATGGATTACATGGAATCTGATCATCTTGTTTCAGGTATCTCAATGTTGGTACATATACATGTAAGCATACAATACAAAGTTCACTTTGTTTCTCAATGTAGGTGAATGCAATTGTTGCACAGGAATTCAGTCACTTTATTCTTTTTTTTATTTTCACAAACACACTATTTTTTTATCCAATGCCTTTAATGTTTAAGACATCACATATGCATGGGCATGTATATGCATGCACACACTGTTCAAAAAATGCTTAATGTGAGTATTTGGCCTTCTCAACCTTCATTCGTGAACACAAACTGTTCACACACACTGCCTATGTTCTTTTAATTATGATTAAATTCATGTGTGTGTATACTGTCCTTTGTGTGCATAGGTGTGTGAACCACACTATCTACTTTTATTATTCACACACACCTTGCGTACACACACAATATTTATGTTTCTTGAGTTTTAGGTTCAAATCATGTGTGTCATGATTGTTTATCATGCATCATGAATGTCCTTTACAAAAGTTCTACTTTAAAATCCTTCGATCATAATATTTTCATGTACTAAATACAATGTATCTTCTACTTATTGTACGCTAAACCGAATGTGTATAATCTCTTAATACGCACAAGCCTGATTATGTGTTCAAAATTTCTTCTTCTTCACAAGTTATAGTGAATGTGACACTTACTTGTGGATGTCTTAGGCAAATCTCACGAATCAGGAAGGCTCTGTAGATCTTATATCTTCATGAAATCCAAGGAGACATGTTTGTGCTATTCCTAATTCTTCGTAGAACTCTATTCTTTGTGAATCTTATTCGAGAGTGATAAAAAATTATCAAAGGCCCATGAGACTCCTATTATCCTTTGAGTTAGACTACCGTGAGGGATTCTCTTCACAAAATATAAGGATTCTAGTGCTCTATTTTCCATAGAAATGATAGCTTCTCTCAGAATCAGAAGCAACCCATCTTGGCCTAGGTTTCTCTTTATTTATTGGTGATGAGCACCGCCTGTCCTCCACTTTTCATGTCGTTTTGAGGCTATATTCAAAGTTCCAAGAATAATACCGAGTCTTGGCCCTTATTTAAACACCCGAGTCGTTCAAGTTATCTCAAATGTACAAAAAAAATCATTCAAATTTACTTCATGAGTTCACAATGTTCCTTTATGGTGTTATCCTCATTTTCATGCCATCATCATGTGATTATCATGACAAAATCCTTTTTTTATATGAACATCCTCATGTAACTATCATTTTTCATTCAGCCATAGCTTCTTAATTCGATTTATCACATGCATGATATCGGTTTGATCCAATGACCCTAATGCTGTTGACAATATCTTCAACAGTGGCTAGAATAAATCATAAGAGGCTCAACAGTGCTCTAGAGAACTGGAGATGATCATTCGAGGGCCGAGGTAGGAGACAACGTCCCCTAGTGATAGAACAACTTAGATGAATGCGATCAGACAGACCACGTTATGTACACAATTTTAATGTGCGGGAACAATAACCCACACATTTCATGTCCCACATCAAAGCCTCCTATGGTTAGGGTTGTGAAATATCATTCAACCTCTACTAGTAGAAGATCAAAAATCCCGACCCCCTCTGGTACCACCCCGTACCGTCCTACTGCTATGCCGCCCCACATGGTGGCGCTACCGCTGATCACTTTCAATCTGAGTGAGCATACTCCTGTGGGCTTTACACATGGTCCCACACCTCTTAGATTACTATAGGCATTTCTCAGGCTTCTCCCTTTAGGCATGGTTGATCTTCAAGTCCCATAGTTTTTGAGGTTGAGCTTGGCCTGGGTAGTCTAGTGGCTTGACTCTATTTTTTATAAGAGGCCAATAAAATACTTAGAAAATTATTTAATTATAGAAATAAAATTCTAAGACTTAGATAATATAATATGCCAATCCAACCATCTCAACTTCTCTTCTTTCCTCCTCATTTATTCTTCATGACACATAAATATGAACTTCTTATATTTTCATGGCCACTATCAATTCAATATCCTCATGCATTTATAATTTATTTTTTTCATAGAAACTTAAAAATTTCTTATTCATAAAAATAATATTTGCATGGAATTCACTTTATTTAAACCATGTGAAAATTACTTAGCACATGTGTTTAATCATTTAAGAATATTTCAATAATCATTAGAGTTAACAACATGGAGAATTTCTCAAGTGTGACATCCAATGCTATGAATCCATAATAATTCTACTGGAATCAACACTTCTCATCATCAACTTACCAAATAGATATTGACATGTTATTGAAAAAATGAAACAATGGGCCCAACATAATGGATTCTAAAAGAAAAATTGGAAGAAACTATGAGAAAATTTCACAACTTAAGAAGGAGAAGAAAAAATTGAATAAACTAAGGAGATTTTTTTTGATAATGAGAAAAAAGGAGTTGACACTCCTTAATGAGATTATAAAATATAAAGTGAAATTGGATGATCTAGAAAAGAAGCTAAAAGATCATTAAGTAACACCATTTAGATAGAAGTAGCTCAACAAGGAACAAACAACACTTGTTGAGGAAAGTAGACAAAATTTGAGAAGATAGTAAAAGATATTGAGGAAAGATTGGGCGAGAAAGAGGAAGAGTTGTTCGAGATATAATTGATGTTTCTTACAACACAAAGTGAGTTAAAGAATATTAGATAAGACTTCACCAAAATAGTTGAGTTTAAAGACGAATTTTCTCACACTGGTGAAAAGAAGGGTCCACAGAGGTAGATTGATTCTTTCACCAAGAAATCTCAATATACAACTGCCTTTATTAACAATGAAGGTTCAAAAGATATGAGCCTTGAGAAGCATGAACCCCATTCACAATTCAACTTCACCCATGAAGCATGAACAAGGCCAACATTTGAATATTAATATTTTATTAATAAAAAAATATTAAATTAAAATTATTAATAATATAAATTTTAAATAAAAATATAGTTAATATAATTAATAACTAAAAGTATAATTAATAATATTAGTAATTGATAATAAAATTATTAATAATAAATAAATAAATCAATTAATTAATTAATTTTTAATAACTAAAAATATCATTAATATAATTAACCACGTTAATAACTAAAATAATAATAATAATAAAATATAATAAATTAATATAATTATATTATTATGTATTATTAATTATATCAAATATTAATTAGTAAATTTTAATTATATTATTAATATTAATTAAAAAATACTAATAAATAAATAAATATAAATATTAATTTATATTAATTAATATTAATAATATTAATATTAAAATGAATAAATACTAATAAATAGTATTAATAATATTAATATTAATAAATTTTAATTAATAAATATTTATTAATAAATATTAATAATATAAAAATTAAAAGTAATAAATATTTATTAAAAAATATTAATAATATTTCTTCATAGGTGGGGGATATAATATTAATAATATTAATAATATTAATATTAGTAATATTTATATTAATATTTATATAATTAATACTTATTAATATAATTAGTATAAGTAATAATATAATTAATATTTACTAATTAGTATAAGTAATAATATAATTAATATTTACTAATATAATTATTAATTAATATTAATAATATTAAAATTAAAATTAATAAATATTCATTAATTAATATTAATGATATTTCTTTATCAGTGGGGGATAATATTAGTAATATTAATATTACTATAAATATAATTAATATTTATCAATATAATTAATATAAGTAATAATATAATTAATATTTACTAATTAATATTCTATGCATTCAATATTTTATTTATTAATATTAATTAATCAATATTTATTAATATACTGTTTATTACTATTTATATCATTAATACTTATTAATTAATATTAATTAATATTTTTATTAATATTTTTAAATTAATATTTATTAATATAATCAGTAATACTTAATTAATTAATATTATCTTAATTACTCATTATTTATATCCTTAATTACTAATATTTTTAATTGCATTATTAAATATTCATGTTATTATTATTATTTATTAATAATTTTAATTAATTATATTTTATTGTTAATTGTATTTTTACTTATTAATTATATTATATATATTATTAATTATTAATAAATTTTAAACAATTAATTAATTAAGTATTAATAATTATAATATCAATTATCAATATTATTAATTATATCGTCAGTTATTAATTACATTAATAATATTGTTATTTACTTATTATATTATTAATCATTTATAATTAATTATGTTTCTTTATTAGAAAAATATTAATATTCAAACATTGAAAAATATAAAACCAAAACCACACATTCAAAATTCTTATGGGATGTCAGCTCCACTTCCTTATAAAAATAAGGTCTGGGTGGAGTTTCCAATTATATTTTGGGATTACTTTCATGTAGGTGGTTCTGAATAAAATAAAAATATTTTAAATATTGTTTTATTTTTTTGTTATATGTATATGTAAAATAATTTTTTAAAGGAAGAGAGGCATGAACCACATTCAAGCCTCCTGTAAAAACTTCAAATAGGAATCATGAACGTAGTTCCCACCTCCTCTCAGAAGGCTTGATAAGCATGAACCTCATTCACATTTCTTACTTGAAGTAGAAGTGTAAATGAGGTTCAAGCTTTTCAGGGCTCATTTTTCCAAATATTTAAAACCTAATCTCCTTTTAATGATATTTTTTAAAAAACTTATTTTAAAAAACCCACCACTTGGTTTTCCATATGCCCTTGTTTCATATTTTATATATGTTCTACTAAATTCTTTTACGATCATTTTTTATATCTCATTGATATCTTAAGGGTTTAGAAAATAAATTAAGTTCAAAAATTCCCAACACATCTTAAATAAATATAAAGTCAAATTCACTTAAAATGAAATAATCCCATCTCAATCGTTGGAAAATAAAATCTTTCATAAAAACTAGACATTGTGAAAATATTTGTTTGATGCTCATTATCAATAAACTGAACACATCATCTTTTTGATAGTTTTATTTTAATAAATGGTATCTTATGTCTATGTGATTCAATGTCTTACAAGGTTTCTTGAAATTATGATATAAATAGTATTATCACTTTTAATTGGAACAAGAATAAAATTGAAACCAAAATATTTCAAAGTGTTCTTCATTAACACCTTATAAAAACACCCAGATGCAACATATCCCACCTCAATTATAGAAAGTGTCATGGTTTTTTTTCTTATTGTTAATTCAAAGTGTGTTGGTTTCATTTTTTGTTAATATGTCAATATGCATTTGAAGAAGAAGTTACTTAGAGAATACTAAGAGAAGAAGTTGTTGCTTAGTTTATAATAACATTAATAAGTCATACGATGCTTTAATAATCCTCAAAGTTTCTAATATCATGATTAATTCAAGAATTTCATGATTCTAGCTGAGTTTGTACAAAGGTTTAAATTATACAAACATGAGTTTATCAGAATGAGGTACAATGGTACAAATTTCAATTTATAAATACTATACAGAGTTTGAGTTACAAAGTTGGAGTTATGGTTGTACAAAGTACTAGATATTAGGTGATGCAATTATATGTTACAAAGTTCATGATATGAAATCTCTAAAGTTATATCAGATAGAGAAAGTCATTTCTATCAGATGAATGTTTGTAAAATTTCTACTAGAAAGGATTTTGTGAGAACATCAGATAGAAGATAGTCAGACAGATAAATCCTAAGAAGTTACCAGAAGAACAATCTTGAAGTTCTCAGGACAGAATTTTAAAAAGTTGTATTGGACAAAGACTTTTATAAATTACATCAGGCATACTTCTAAAAATATCATTGGATGGAGAGTTTTGAAGTCAATAGACAAATAATTTTTAAGTCCATCAGACAGATGATTCCTAACAAAGTCGAATCAGATGAGGGTGTACTGGACATAGTTCATATGATAGAGGAGTTATTATGAAGTCATATTAGAGAGATATTCCTTCATGTTTATACACCAAAAAAGGTTTTATAAGACTTACAAAACTTTATAAAGTCATTAATTACGACGATACTATTTTTTTATTTAAACGGATGAAAATACATATGAGATTTGAGGAAGTTATGAAGATCATTAAACCCGATATTTGAGGAAATTTTTATGAATAATATTAAATTCTAAGTTTCAGAAGCTTTGAAGGTTGTCAAATAAAGTCTATGTTTAATGAGAAGTTCAAATTGGATCCCACGCTTCTTACTTAATTTGTAGAGGAAGTATTTATTTAAATGAGGAGAGATCATTCAGAGCTTCGGTTTTTTTTTCTATTACTGGAGAGAGAAATTTTTTAAAGTTTTTGAGAGAGCACAACATGAGGTGCCAACCAAGAATTCACTTGGTTAAAGAAGAGGAGAATTAGGTGGAAAAGATATGGACATAGATCCACTAGATGGAAGGAGTACTAAATGAAAAATGGGAACCAGAGAGAGGTGCATCATACAATGCACATTAGACCAAGTTTTATCAGACATTGGTGCATCAAAAAAAGTACATTGAATCGGGGAGCAGCTGATGTAGATGAATCAAGTTGAAGAGAATAAAAAAATCATACCAGAAGGAGTATTAATAGATGAAATTTTTTCTGAGGAAAATTTATAGAAAAATTTCTGGAATGATTGATACTTGAGTAGATCCTGGTCTTTCTTGATCAGGGAAAAGTTTCAAGACCAACAATCTTTTCAGAGAGTTTTTAAAGACCTTGAAGAATTTGTTCATAGGAAAATATGATGAAATTTATTATGAATGAATAACATATGAAGAATAATATCTTTCTATAATAGATAAAAAAATAAAAAGGAAGTGATTGTATTTGGGGGGTATGACCCATTTCTTGAAAGACTTGTGGCTGGGGGGTATAACTAATCAAGAAGGAAGACGAGACAAGAATGAAAATTGGGGTGTATAACCAACAATGACAGAAGAGTTAGTTTTTTTGTGGGGGTAGAATTTGATTCAACTGGAGGAACAATTACTAAGGTTCAGATCCAGCTGTTTACTATTAATTTGTAATCTTAAAGAAGTTAATAAAGAGTTCATGTTGGGAGGGGGAATAAAAAACATGATAAGAAGTAGGTCTTTGTGCCAAACCTTGTAAATATCATGTTCTGATCACTCTCTTTGTATTTATTACACATGAGGAAATGTTGAGAGTATATTTGAGGGGATAAAAATATAATAAGTTTCATAGGTTGAGTTATGAGAAAATTCATAAAATAAAGGGATCATTGATTTAGCCCCTCATCCTCTCTTAGTAATCTCACACTGATATGAGAACTTCAATCGGTATCAGAGAAAATGTTTCCTATGAAAGATCTAATTATCTAATGAGGATATATAATCTAAATTCAATGAACAACAAGGATATTCCTATATTTAATGATAATAAATATCATATTTATAGGAATGATATGTTACCCTACATTCTATATCTTGGCCTAAAAGTTAGAGATATTGCTAAAGTGGGGTTTTTCCCCATTAATGAGGTTTCTATGATATATGCCAATAAGAGAAATCTTGAAGTTAATGTTAAAGATCAAGTGTACATTTTGATGGATCTCTCTAATAATATTTATACAAATATTATGAGGTTTAAAACTGATAAAGATATGTGAGATAAGTTGAGAAATAGTTATGAAGGAAAAATGAAAGTCAAAGAGGCTAAGTTACAAATCCAGAGGAGTAGATTTTAAGATATCAAGATGGATAATGATGAAAATATTGATGAGTGATTTTCAAGGGTCAATGAAATTTTCATAAATTCCATAGGGTTCAGTGAGAATCTAGAAGATTCTATTATAGTTAAGAAATTGATGAGAAAATTTCTAGATAGGTTTTATTCTAGGGTTTCATCTCTAGAAGACCAAGATTATCTATCTCTGGATGAACTTAAAAATACTCTCATAGCATATAAAATGAGAAAAAATAGTCTTTAATAATAATTCTAAGAAAGAAATAGATTTTAAATATTTCTTAAAATAGAAGTTCATAGATAAATAAATAGAATAAGAATCAAGTGATTCAGATGTCGAGGAGGATGAGGATGACTTTAACAAAATCATTCCTCTTCTTTATAAGAGATAAAAAAAATGGAAATTAGAAAGGAAATGTAAATAATATCTTTAGTGATGGGATTGTAATGATAGTGACCATTTTATAAGAATCCTTACTAGGAATAAGATCAATTATTTTGATTTAATAGAAGAAGATAAGAAGTCTTATATGTAGAATTTGAAGAAACATAATAAAAAGTTATTTAGAAAGAAGATTTTGTTGAGAAGAAGAGAGAAGGACGATTCATAATCCAAAAATAAATCTTATAGAGAAGTGAAATTATTAAATCATGTTAAAATGGAAAGTGATTCATCAAGTAGTGATGATGATGGAGAAAAGAGAACATAATTATAATGGATTCTAAAAGAAAATTTGGAAGCAACTCTAGAGAAAATTTCACAACACAAGGAGAAGAAAAAGTTAAAGAAACTATGAAGATAACTTTTGAGAATGATGAGTGTGTCAAAAAGGATTTGAAAATACTTAATGATATTATAATATATAAAGTAAAAGTGGATGATCTAGAAGAGAATATTAAAGATCATGAAGTAAAACCATTCCAACATAAGAAGATCAATAAGGAAGAAATGACACTTGTTGAGGAAAATAGTTGGAATTTGAAAAGATGGTAAAAGATAATGAGGAAAGATTGGATGAGAAAGAGGAAGAGTTTTCTGAGAAACAATTAATGTATCTTATAGTACAAAGTGAGTTAAATAATATTATAGGATACTTCACTAAAATAGGTTAGATTAAAGATGAATCTTCTCACACTAATGAAAAGAAGGGTCCACAAAGGTAGGTTGATTCATTCACCAAACAACCTCAATATACATATGCATTTACTAAAAATTATAGTTAAAAATATATAAATGAATAAATTAAGACCAAGAAGGTTAGTGAGAAATAATCTTATACAAAGATAGATTAGAATACTTCCAAGAGGATTCCCCCTGAATAATGAAGAACATAATTTTTAAAGAGACAACAACAAAAAACTTCAAAGTAGAAATAATATCTATTTAAATGATCAAGGTTCAGAGGTCACAGATTCTGTTGTTAAGTATTCAAGAAAAAATACTACTCATACTGGTACAATATGTCTCTACTAGGAAAGTGGTATGAATTAAGGGGGATCTATGATAAGTAGATAAAAACAATATTTTCAAGAAAACAAGATGAGGAAGAAAAGAAATTTTAGAATATGAAAAATGATAATTATTCAAGTGAATAATGTAATGAACTTAAGAAAGTTAACAAAGTAAGGAAATAATGGTTAGTTATTTGTCCAGATCAAGTAGCCAAGGATAAAAGGATGGAGGAAGAATAAAATCCTGCAGAAGAAAAAGGGAAGAGACATGCTTTAGAAGATGAGAACAAAGTTGATGAAAAGTTGTCTACATATGGTGGTTTAAATATTCATAAGAAATGTGAAAAGTGTGAGAAATATGGGAATAACACTAAAAGATGTATGAATATTACCAGCCCAAGAGGAAATCATGAACAAAATGTTGAAAAATCAAGAGAATGAAGATATTTCAAAAAATGAAATGAAGATGAAAACTTTATATGAAGATTAAACATATGAGAAGAAATACATTATAAAATCTCTGAAGGTTGATCATAAGGAAGAAAGAACATATAATGATAATTCAAATAAGAATAAGAATAAGTCTATATTTAGAGAATACTTTTATTCTGAATTTTACTTCTAAGGAACACTAAGGTTCCTTCTTATTCCCAATATTCTTGTTTATTTGAATTAACTTGCAAGGAATTGAAGGATAAGAAGTAGAGGGGTTGTCTAAGAATTGTAGTAGCTTTATATTAAGAGGAGATATCTATCATGAAACATTATGATTACAATGATGAAGGATGTTGTGATACTCTTCAAGGGAAGAAAAGCTAAAGCTGAGGTATGACTATCACACTTTCCTTGGTTGTATCAAATTTATCTTCAATGAGTGATGATTGTTGAGAAAGATGAGATGCAAAGGAGGTTGTATTTATACACTTGAATTGTTTTAATGTGTTTATTGAGATGGGTTCAGGTTTTATCTTAACAAACTTACTCAGATTTCCATTGATATAAATATGATGGAATATTCTTGAATAAAGTATCACATAAATGATTTTTTATGGACAACATTGATCACCTTGATTATATAATCTTATTTTCTACATCAGGTTCATCCATATGGACTTAGAATTTCTTAATTAAAGGATATTTTTTTAAGATATTTATGTGATACTATTCTTCTTTTGAGGAAATTTTTTAGAATTACGAGATGAAATAAGATGAGTTTAGATGACCCTTATGTTTCCATTTTTATTTTATTGTTAATAAGGGGGTGAAAGAAAATGTACACACATATGGGGAAAAGTAATTGAGAACACATATTTAGTTCAAATATGTGTGGGGATATTGACACCAAATAAAAAGAGGGAGATTTTTAGTATAAAGTGAATTGGTTTCATTTTTTGTTAATATTCTAATATGTGTTTGAAGAAGAAGTTACTTGGAGAAGATTAAGAGAAGAAGTTGTTTATAAGTTTTGAGAAACATTAATAAGTCAGAAGATGCTTTACTGATCCTAAAAGTTTCTAATATCATGGTTACTTCAAGAAGTTCATGATTTTAGCTGATTTTGTGCGATGGTTAAAATTGTACAAACACGAGTTTACGAAACTTATGTTATTAGATGAAGTTACAACTATACAAAGTTCAAGTTATAAAGACTGTTCAAAGTTTTATTTACAAAGTTGGAGTTACAACTATACAAAGTTCCACACATGAAGTAATGTAGTTGCATGTTACAAAGTTTGAGTTATGAAATATCTAAAGTTGTACTGGATAGAGAAAATACTTTCTATCAGATGAACATTTATTGAAGTTACACCAGACAGAATTCTATGAGAATAGTATACAAAAGAGAGTCAAATGGAGAAATCCTAATAAGTTACCAGATGAATTTTTTTGAAGGTCTTCAATTTTAATTTTACAAAGTTGTACCAGATGAAGACTTTTACAATGTCAATTAGATATACTTCTAAAAAGTTCATCAGATGAAGGGTTTTGAAGTCATCATACAAAGAATTATTGAGTCTATTAGACAAAGGTTTCCTAACAAAGTTAAATCATACAGAGTCCATCAGATAAAGGAATTCTTAAGAAGTCATATCAGATAGATATTCCTTCATTATTTTACACTGAGCAACATTTTGATAAGGTTTATATAACTTTTTAAAGTTCTTAATTATGATGATGTTGAGTTGTTATTTCAATGGTTGAAAACTTAACCAAGATTTTTGGAAGTTATGAAGATTGTTAACATTGAGATTTGAGGAAAGTCTTATGAAGAATATTGACTTATAAGTTTCTGAAGCTTTGAAGACGGTCAAATTAAGTTTTATTTTAGTGGGAAGTATATATTAAATCCCACTCTCTTTACTTTAATTGTGGAGGAAGTATACCTATAAAAGGAGGAGAACTCATTTAGAGATCTAGTTGTTGTTGCTGTTGCTAGAGAGTGAAATTGCTAATGTTTTTTAGAGAGAACAACATGTGGTGTCAACTAAGAATTCACTTGGTTGAAGAAGAGGAGAATCATATGGAAGAGATCCAGACATAGATCCACTGAAAAGATAAACACTAGATGGACAAAGTTCTAGGAGAAGAAGGAGCATCAAACATAGGAGCATTGAATATAGCACATTGGACTAAGGTTTATAGGATGAAGGTGCATCAGATAGAGTGCATTAAATTGAGGAGTACTAAATGAAGGTGCATCAAAAATAGAAAATTGGGTTGAGGAGAATTAGACCAAGCATATCATATGAAGTTTTACCCAACACACTTTTTTCTGAAAAATATTTCTAGACAAATTTTTGGAAAGATTGAGACTTAGAAGATCCAGGTCTTTCTAGACCAAGAAGAAGTTTCAAGGAAAATAGTATTTTTAGAGAGATTTTAAAGATCTTGAAGAATTTTTACACAAGAAAAGATGATACAAATTTCTTGTAGAGGAAGAAAATATGGAGAAGAAGATATATCCACACTAGATCAATAAAGAAGAAGAGCTTGTAGCTGGGGGTATAATTAGTTTCTGAAAAGGCTTGTGGATCAGGGGTATAACCAGTCGAGAAGGAAGAGGAGACAAGGAAAGTTGGGTGGAATAACCGACTATGGAATAAGAGTTGGTTGCTAGGGGGTATAAATATAATCAATTATAGGAATGATTACTGGGGTGTGGAACTAGTTGCTTCTTTTTATTTTTTCAAAGTTAGTAAAGAATTCTTATTATAGGGAATAATCAACATGATAAGGAGTATATATTTGTACTGAAACTTGTAAATATCACATATTGATCTCTATCTTTATATTTAATGCATATGAGGTGAGGTTAAGAGATATATTTGAGTGGATTGAAACTCTAACAACTTTTTGAGGCTGAGTTCTGATAAGAAATCATAAAAGGAAGATATCATTGATTTACCCCCTCTCAGTGATCTCACACTAATATGAGAACTTAACTTATTTCACTAAGAAATTAAATATTTTCCAAAAAAAATTCATGTTTAAGAATTAATTTTATCATCTAACCAAAAACCTTAAAAATTAGCATCATAATTTGAATCAAATAAAAACTAATGGTTTTAGGAAAAATAAAATTATAATTAAAGTACCTTTGAGATATCTTAAAATCATTTACTGCATTTAAATGATATTTTTAAGTATTGGACTAAAATATAGTATAAAGGAAAATATAAATAATGATATATAACCTATTACCAATAAGATATAATATACTTCTAATAATTCCTCTATATAACTTGTTATCCATTTATTTTCCAGTTTCATCCAAATCATGTTTAAATTTGGAACTCATTGGTGCGACTTAAGGTTTACTACTCTCAATGACAATTTTTTAAATGATTATTACTAAAATTTATTTGATTTAAATCAGTGATAAATTCCTTTTGAAATATTTTAATTTAAATAAGAAATTTTAATCATCATACCCGTTTTTAATTCTTTTTACCTAACTATTGAGAATTCATTATAAAGATTTTGGTTTGTGGAGAAAAAAAATTCCATCTACATAAATTGGAAAAATTTAAATATATTTTGAAAAACCTTTCTAAAAAAAATAACGGTCAAACTTACCAATTATAAAACCATATACTAAAATAAAATAACATAACATTTCTTATAAAACTCTAGGTTCTCGCTTACACTCATATAAATCTTGTGTAAGTTTAAAAATTGAATTTAAAAAATGAGGATTTTTAAAACCCAAGGATGATTTAAAAAAACATCACCAAGAATAAAAAACATTTATAAAACCATATTTTAAATCCTTTTAAAATAACTTATAATCTTATATAAGATGTTAAGAAATAATTTAATTGATTTTAATATACTCTAATGAGATTAAAACAAAATTTAAATACTCATTGAAAATAATTAGAGGATTTAAATTTTATGTATGTACTATAAACTCTCGTGAGTGTTTATGTATTTTATGATTAATAACTCAAGGGTTCTTTTAATCTCCAAGTTTTAACACTTGCTAAGTTTATGGCTACAAAAAATATATTCTGTTTTTTTTGGAGTGTAAACAATAAATTAAAGTACACACTTTAGAGGTAATGAGAATTTTATAAACTAGTAAATAAAAATTTTATGGAATAAAAAGTCAATTATATTCACTCTTAATCCTTACAAAAAGAATTCACATGATTTTAAAAGAGTAAATTAAATTAAATATATATTATGAAAGGTAAGTGTGGAATAGAGCATTAGAGATTTAATGAGATTGTGAGTAACTTACTTCTTAAATATTTCACAAAAATTTATCTATAATATTTTATATATTTATAACTATAAATATTTTATATTCCATTGATTTTTATTGTAGTGGTTTAATTTAAAATAATTAAAAGAATTCAAAGCCCAAGTGGGGCATTGAGCCCAAGGTGTATCATTAATGGGTATCCAATAAAGCCCATGAATAATTTGTTTAGTCATTACCTATGAGAAAAATTACTTGGTGGTAACCTAATGAGAACCCAATAGTTGGGTATAAATCCAACATTTGAATGTTGGAAGTCTCGAAGGCCTTCAGGTTGAGTTGACATGAAATGTTGGAAGTCTAAAAGAACCATGTTGTGAGAAACTCAAGAGGAACATAGGTAGTACAATAATTAAGTAAAAGAAATAAAATACTTAAAATAAGCTGAAGCCCATATGGGGCATTGGTCCCAGAGCACTACATCAATCTTCCCCTCTTAGAAAGGGATTTACCTTGAGTTTATGTGGATCTTGAGTGTAATATTTCCTTATCAAAGGTGACAAGATATAACAGACCTTTTTCTTGGTGAATTCCTCTATGTTGGTGTAACCACTGTGATGGGCATCAACATCATATTACCATAACCATTATAGTATAAATTGATAGACATCTATCTCCACTAATGGTACTAGGGTGCACAACAGAAGCTAGTGGGATAGTGATTTAAAATGTTTGATTATCAGAGTGATGAAACTTCACCATATCTAGAGATTCAGGCCCTAGTAGCGGTCTAAGGATATCATATGAATTTAATAAGAAAATAATAAAATAAAATAAATGAGTACCTTATTCGATTTGGAGGTGCATTCGATTGCAACTCATAATTGATGATCATTTCTCAAAGGACTTGAAGTATAACCCCTCTAGATCAACCATACATGCTCAAAGAATCCACATGGATACTGATCATCAAATTTTAAGTGCAAGCATGAAGCTATAATGATTCCTTTGATGTCATGATGATCACCTCAATCCCGTCCCTTTCAATCTTTCAAAGGCGTACTTGGATCAATCATTCAGAGAGAGACTTTCTATCTCTAAGACATAGGATGAGGTAGAAGGTATCAATTATGAATGAAGAATCTTCCATGAAATGAGCTTCTCCTCTATTTATATAGTGGATGTCCAAAATACCTGGTAAGGGTTCCCCAATCCTTGTATATCCAATGTCCACTAAATAAACAATAAATTACATATTAATATGAACTAACTATGTAATTAATTCCATTTATATTTTTATCACATACTTGTAATATATAATAAATGTATTACTTATGAAAACTGAGTCATTTAACTCAAATAAAAATTTCCCGCAATAATAAATGAACCTTGAATAAAATGATATCCATTCGTATAATATTTTTTACGTATTCACTTAATACCTTGTGGATAATTTTATTAAATAAATTCTACCCAATTATTTTATACTCAAATAATAATGAATTTATTTATTCTTTGGTGATCGATTACTTGGAAAACTCTCAGATCCTGCGATGGGGCCCAACATGTCCTATATACTTATTCACCAGAATAGGGTAGATTCTTGAATATTCTATTGTGTGTGACCCTCTAATCCCTTATCTCAATAGCAGTGAATACTATTCATAGATCAAGAGTGGATTATAGCAACCCATCATGTCCCCTAAAGAGATAAGGAATATTCATAGCAATAATAAATATCCTACGAACACACATTGTCTTATATAATCTATTTGTCTCATGATACATCATAAAGAAGGATGAAAACTTGTGTCATCATCTATTCTTGATTTATTATTTTTTGATCTAATTGGATGGACTTACCTTTGACTGACTTGGTGAAAAATTTATGAAGGTAATACCATCCTAATCAATTAGACCCAAGATATCACTTCCTTAACTCAGAAGTGACAAATTATTTTTCAAACATTCAACCAATGCCATACCACTAATGACACACTCAACACAAGATAGATCTCCATGAATTAAATGTCATGGTTATTTTTTTTCATCAAAGTACATGATCAAATGACACACATTGATAATTATCTCAAGTCAGGTTACCAATACTCATGTTCATAGATAGAAAAAACCAATGAAACTGGAAACATGTGGTGTTCCTATTGGAGGATCTGTCCTTATAATCTCACATTCTAGAGATCAACAAGTGAAAAATTCATGAGAATAAGTCTCAATACTTATAAGCCCCCAAAACCTAATAGTAATACATAATCTATGTCTATTCAATATAATATATCTAAACCATAAGACACATGTCAAGAACTAGCTCAGGTACCTTGGTAACCCGATAACCGAGCTAGCTAGCCCTGACATAGCCCGAAGGGCATTCCTGATCCCCATGGGTTGGTGACTAGCACCTGGCATCATACAATTGAAAGTGGGAACAATTTTTTTCCACAATCATTGGGGATGTAGAAAGAGACAATTCAATATGCATAAAAAAAGAAACTCCATTGGGAGTAAAGTACAAGAATACGATAGGGCATAAACAATCCCAAAGTAATACAACCCAAGTACCAAAATAGGAAAAATTAACAAGTCCCTAAGGACAAAACTCACCATGTATAAGGTTCAACAACTGGATCCACCTCTAACAAATACTTTCCCTTTGCTCTAACCTAGAATGAGATAATATACAAACACCTGAAGGCACAAGTAGGGTCTGAACTAAAAATCCCAGTAGGGTCTCACCAAGGATTCCATAACAGGCGCCAAAAATAGATTAACCAAAGGAATGATTTAAATTAAAAAAAATAGGTTTGGAATTTTTAAATCACATTTAAAAAAATCATGATATATAATTCAAATGATGGAAATTACTTTAAGAAAAGGCTTTACAAGTGATGGATTTTTTCTAAAACAATGGATTATATAAAATAGTTTATGTAAATACAGAAGGCATGTAAAGTAGTTTTAAAACATTGGAATATATTTATATCTCAAATATAAATAAAAAACAAGAAATAAGGTCATATTACAAATAGGTACGATAATATTTATATCTATAGGTATCCAAAATCTCTAAATGATCTCAGAAATATGTGTATACACACGTCCCCCCTACAATGGAAAAATGTAACTCATCACCATCCCATCAGGGATGTGACCTGCTACATTTATGTTTTAGAATGTTGTAATAACGTAGAGTGTGTCCAAATAACTCACAAACTACATAAGGATTTCATGTGATCTTACACAATCAATGATAGGAAATTAATTTTAAGACTTCTTAAAATACAATTAAATACCATTCTTCCATTTCACTGCCAATTTTCCATTTAAAACCAAAACATGTTTTAATAAAAAACATGCCTCTTTCACAAGATAAAACCACTGGGTTTCTATCAAATCATTTTAATCCATTTTCACAAGTTTGAAATATATTCAGAACCAATTCCATCAATTTTACAATTGATTTCCAAAATAAAATTCAATAATTTAATTGAAATCATTTCCATCAAAACTCCAATTTAAATTAAACAATTTAAATCAACCAACTTCCATAAACACACCCCAATTCAATAGATATGGGTGTTTCCCCAATTCTCATGCCAAAACCATTTCAAATATCCCAATTAACTAGAATTGGATTTTTATTACATCAACTGAAATAAATTTTGATCAATTTAATTTAAATCAACATTTGAAATAAATAAAAAAATTCATAGTTAACCAATTTGGCTAAATAGAACAAAATCACCTACCACTTTTCCAAAACTCAACACTCGCAACGACACCCATAAATGAGAACAAAGGTGTAGAAGACCTAAAAACACAACCTAAAAGTGAGATCTAGTAGTATGGAACATAGATCCATCAATTTCAAGATGATCCATTGAAATCACAAAGGAGGAGATGGAGAGAGAGATGAAGAAAGAGGGAGAAATCTTACCTAGGAATCACACCGTAAGAGCAACGATGATCAAACACCAAACGAATAGATCCAGAGGGGTTGGAAAGATCCAATATCTCTTGGGGAAGGCCTTAGTATTAGGAAGAAGAAAATATAGTGGAGGCGAAAATAGATCTCATCCATGCTTCCCATTAAAAAAAACAGTCAGGGTATTACCCGAAGTGTAATCCCACTACATGTCATGAAATAGTTAAGTTTCATAACTTCTGAAAAATGCATTGCTTTAAATTGAAAAACTTTAATTAAATAACTTAATAAGTTTAAATTCTAGTCACAGAATGTTAACTTCATAGCATAAAGCCTTTCACAACTTGCCTTTAGAAACCATTCCACGTGGTGTAACACAGTTACATGGTATGTAACCCTCTAATAGCCTGTAGAAAATTCCAGTTAAAGATGAGAGTCCAACAAATCTATGAATTCAACATTATAGGTATCCTCCCAATTCATTTTCAACACTACCCAGTAAATAAAAAGGAAAACCCACAATAAGGTTAAAGTCATACCTATTAGATCGATAAAGGGATGTTACAACCTCCCCACCATAAAAAATTTTTATCCTTAAAAAGCCTAAGAAGATGCTTAAATGATGAAAATATGAGGTCATTTCTCTCTCATAAGTGCCTCATGTTCCCAAATCCCATGATTATTAGAACCATGCTTCAATAGTACACAAACCAAAGGCATCATCCTCCCACGAAGTACCTTGGTATCAGAATCAACTATCCTGACTAGCCACTCAATCAAAGATAAATCAGGTTCAATCTCCAGATCACTCCTGCTCAAAACATGAGATGAATCAGATAAACAATTTCTCAACTATTATACATGGAATAAATTATGTATTGACATTAGATACAGTGGAAGTTATAAATGGTATGAAACTTTTCCCACCTGTCCAACAACCTCAAAAGGTCCCCAAAAACGAGGAGAAAGATTCCCTTGCTTACCAATCCATCGATGAACCAACCAAGGCGAAACTTTCAAGAACACATGTTCACCAACTGAGAACTCCAAAGGTATATATAAACGATCAACATAAGACTTATATTGGCTCTGTGATGTTGATATTATCTGAAAAATTAACTAAATCTTTGCTGTCCTCTCTTGTACTAGGCTTGGTCTAACCAAGGAAATTTCACCAATATCTGACTAACACAATGGAGATTTATAAGTTTGACCATAAAAGGCCTCAAAAGGATCCATTATGATCATATAATGGTAACTATTGTTATAAGAAAACTCAAATAGCCCAAAGTGTTCATCCCAAACCCCACTGAAGTCGATAACATAGGCATGGAGAAAATCCTCAAGAATCTGTATAGGTCTCTCTATCTGGCCATTCGACCATGGATGGTAGGCCATTATCAAATGGACATGAGATCCCAGTGCCTCCTAAAGTCCTCTCTAAAAGTGAGAAGTGAACCAAGGATCCCTATTAAAGACTATAGCAGAAGGAACTCCATGAAAACGAATGATCTCCTTCATGTAGATATTTTCCAACTCCTCAACTTTGGTTGTATCATGAATGGGTATGAAGTGAGATGACTTGGTCAACATGTCAATCAAAACCCATATCGCATTATTATTTCTATGGGTACAAGGAAACACAACCAAAAAGTCTATAGAGATTTCATCCCACTTCCAAGTAGGGACTGGAGTTGGTTAAAATAAACCCAAAGTCTTCTGGTGCTCAGCTTTCACCTATTAGCACATATAATAATGAGAAACAAACTCAGCAATGTCCCATATCATCCCTGACCACCATAATTTCTACTACATGTCATAGAAAATCTTAGTGGTTCTGGGGTGTACAAACCACTATGAATTATGACAATCCCCCATCAAATCCTTCCTTATAATTAAAGGTACAACGAAGCGATCCTGATATCATAGAAAAACTTATTTGGAGAATAACCACTGGGCCACTATCTCCCTACCATAAAGAGAGTCCCTAATGTTACAAAAAGTCATCATCAAGCTCTTGATCATGAAGAATCATCTCAAGAATATTGTATTTCAATTGAAATCTGGCTAAAGAAACTTTATCCCCTTTCTCCTAGACTCCAATTTGAAACTATAAAAAGAGAGCCTTCAAATTCCACTCTTCTGAAGATTCTTTCACTACCTAGGTTGGAAGTTTTTTTTGTCAATGAATCTGCAATTACATTCCCTTTACTTGGGTTATAGGTGATGTAAAAGTTAAAATATTGTAGGTAATCCACCCAACACCTCTGGAAAATATTAAAATATTTTTGAGAGAAGACATAACTCAAGATTTTGTGGTCTGAATGCACAGTAAAACTTTCTCCATAAAGGTAGTGTCTCCAACTCTTAAGTGCATGCATCATATATATAAGTTCAAGGTCATGGGTAGGATAATTATTCTCATGTGTCCTAAGATAATGAGATCCATAAGATACTACATGATTTCCTTATATAAGAACGCAACCCAAGCCTGAACTCGATGCATCAAAAAAGACCACATATCCCTACCTGAACTCTGGAAGAGTCAACACCAGTGCGGTAGACAAAAGATGTTTCAATTCAAAAAAGAACTCTAACACTTATAATTCCAAGAAAATTTCACCACCTTCCAAGACATAGAATTCATCGAAGAAGCCAACTTTGAGAAGTCCTTCACGAACCAATGATAATATCCAACTAAGCCCAAGAATCTTCGAATCTCGAAGACATTTTATTGTTGATACCAAGTCATAACAGCCTTCACCTTATCAGGATGAACCATTATACCATGTTCATACACCACATGTCCTATTAATATCACTTCCCAAATTCAAAAATCACACTTTGAAAGATTGGAATAAAGTTGATGATTTCTCAACAGAATTAGAACTGTTCTTAGATGATGAAAATGATCCACCCTAGACTTGGAGTAAATGAGTATTTCATCCACAAAGATTACTATAAAGGTATCCAGATACTTGTGGAAAATTATATTAATTAGATATATGAAAAACAAAGGATCACTTTTCAGACCAAAAGGAATAACAAGGTACTAATAATGGTCATACCTACTCCAAAAGGTGGTTTTTTGAATGTCAGATTCTTTTATCCTCAACTGATGGTAACCAGATCGAAGGTCAATATTTGAAAACCACTTCACCCCTTTCAACTGATCAAACATATCATCAATTCAGGTAAATGAATAATTGTTTTTCACTGTAACTTGATTGATCTTTCAGTAATCAACAAATAAGAGAATAGGACCATCATCATTCTTAGAGAATAGAACCGATTCCTCCCAAGGTGAAACACTAGGGAGTATAAATACTTTCTCAGGAAGATAATCTAATTGGGACTTTAGCTCTTTCATTCTAGATGGAGCCATTCAGTAAGAGGGAATTGAAACTGGTTGAGTTCCATACATCAATTAAATGGAATACTCGACCTCCCCTATCAGTGGAAAACTAGAGAAATCAGAAGGAAAAATGTTGGGAAACTCGATGATAACTAGAGGGAGATCACTACTCAAAGATTCATATTCCATATCAAAAGAAAAAATTGATATTAATTTCCCCAACTCTGGATAAGAAGGTCTGGCCCTGCTCGATCTTGGGTCCTATTATCCTTGAAAGATAAGAGACACACCAATGGCTGTAGTAAAGTAGACCCATCAAAGATAATAATCAATTCATAATTTATTGGCAATGATCCAATACACCCTGAATATGATGTTAAGAGATTTCATGTTGAGGACTAGAAAACTCCAATCTAGATAGACATCAGATAGAGAGAAGACACAAGAAGGACTTTGGATACCCCATTCTCTCTTTGTACCAAGGGGTAGTAATATCCATTAAACAATATAAAATCTCCATAGGAAGATTAAGAAGATTAAAAATATAAGTTGAAATAAATGAGTGAGATGCACTAGTATCAAATAAATCAATCACTAATAACAAAGCTATAGTAATGGTACCTCTCACAATTATTGGACCCACATCTACTTCCTCTAGAGACTCTTCCACTGAATGAGGTAGCTTTATTCTAGATGCTTATGGCTAGAACCATTTTAAACATGAAGCATCTGATTTCCCCACAGTTTTAGGAGGATTTGATGATCCCATTCCACTATGAAGAGTAGAAAAGTTATTCTAGAATATATATAAGTGTTCTAAACATCCGTAGGAGCTATAGTTCTTGGGTGCCTCAATGAAAACCTTCTTAGAATTTCCTAACTTTACACACTGATATAAAATCAAATGATTTCCTCCTAGCACTATTGGAGGTATGGAATGACCCTTCTGTTGAGAACTGCCATGAGAATCACCATGCTTCCATTTTTTCCTTGAAGAAACTCACACTACTAATGGGAGAGAAAGAAACTCCGGATAACCCTAAATTTCCATCCAGGTCCATCTCTACCATCATCGCCCTATCTAGTACATCAACATAAGTGGGTATATTTATCAAGAAAACCTGAGAAAGAATATTTGATCGAAGTACTAACTTGAACCATCGATCCTTCATCCTATCATTAGATACAATATCAGGTGAAAACTGCACCATCTCAGTAAAGTGATTTGAATACTTAGTCACAGTTCTATTTTCCCACTCAATATTGAAAAAATCCACAGCCTTATCCAACACCATTGACTATAGATAGAAATGGTTGGTGAAAATAACCTTGAAGTCTTTCCACTCTAAGACCCCATGTTTCTTCACTGTCACCATCATGTCCCACCATCTCCTGCTTGGTCCTTCCAGCATAAAGGTGGAACACTTTACCTTGATCTCTTATGTTGTATCCAATAACTCAATAATATGTTATATCTTTCCCAACCATTACTCAACATGTTGGTGATTAGTGGAAGCTTTGAAAAAATGGTGGATTTTAGTGAAGGAACTCTTTAGAATGATTTTTCATAACATCCCCTTGAGGATCAATAACTGGAGCCTAAACAGGAACTAGAGGTAGTGCCTTTCCTAGATCTTGGATAGTGCGGACAATCACCTCAACTAGATTTGGGTCCACTAGAGGATTCTATCGTTGCGGTTCAGTAACATCTCCCTCCTAGATCTAATTTGTACGTCTTCTTGGATCCATGATGCTACACAACATCAGGAGACAATAAGGAAGACACCATAATAACACACAAAATGATCAACCAAGGATATTATTCCTAACATATGGAACAATGAGATTTGGACTTCACTCTATCCAAATCACAATAGGGAAAAAACTAAAATCAATCCACAAGACTCCCTTCCATAACTACCCATGGTGACTTAAGGTTCATTGAGGTGAGAGATGTCCAGGAAATCAATCAGAAATACCTCCTAAGTCCTAAAAAATATTTCAAATTCATATTGAATTTAAGACAAAATCCCAATAGCATCCTTTGATACCATTTTTTCATGAAGCATCCCAGGTACCCTAGTAACCCGATAACTGATCCAGCCCTAACATAACCCAAAGGGAATTCCTGATCCCCACAAGTCAATGAATAGAACATAGAATCATACAATTTAAAGTGGGAATAATTTTTTCCACAAGAATTATATAAGTAGAAAGAGACAAGTCGGTATACATAAAAAAAGAAACTCCATTGGGATTAAAGTACCAAAATACAATAGGGAATAAAAAAGACCAAAGCACTACAACCCAAGTACCAAAACAAAAAAACAAACTAAGTCCCTAAGGACACATCTCACCAAGTCCAAGGTTAAACAACTAGATCCACCTCCAAGAGATCCTTTCCCCTTACTCAAACCTGAAATGTGATAATCTAAAAACACCTGAAGGCACAAGTAGGGTGTGAGATAAAAAACCCAGTGGGGTCTCACTAAGGATTCTATAATAGATGCCAAAAATAGATTAACTAAATGAATTATTTCAATTTTAAAATAAATAAGTTTTGAATTTTAAAAGTATATTTAAACAAATCATGCTGTACAGTTCAAATGATGGAAAGTACTTTAAGAAAAGGATTTATAAGTGATGGAATATTTCTAAAACAATGGATTAAATAAAACAGTTACATAAAATAGTTTATGTAAATCTAGAAAGAATGTAAATTAGTTTTACAACATCAGAATATATTTATATCTCAAATATAAATAACAAGAGAGAAACATGGTCATATTCCAAATAGGTATGATAGTATTTCCGGCTGTATGACTCTGCACTCTCTAAGTGATATCAGCAATATGTGTATACACACGTCTCCCTGATGCTAGCCAAATGAAACTCGTCACCATTCCATCAGGGATGTGACCCACTACATGTATGTTTTATAATGTTGTAATAGCGTAGAATGTGTCCAAATAACTCACCAACTACCTAAGGATTTATTGTGATCTTACACAATCAATGATGGGGAATTTATTTTAAGACTACTTAAAATAAAATTAAATCCCATTTGATGTGGCTCTATTTTTACATAGTTTTGCCACATCTTTTTACTTATTTTTTAATGATTCAATTAATTATTTAATCACTTTATACTAAATATTTGTACTTTTGTATTTTTATAGTTAACTTTGTTAATTAATCAATTTTTAAAATTAATTATGTATTTTTAGTCATCAAAATAATAATTTTAATCTTACTAAACTAATCAATTTTAATTATGTCTTATTTAGTTTGATTAATTTAAATTTGCTTGACTTTTTAATAAGTTAATATCTATTTTAAACAATTATTTAATTGACGCAATTATATTTAATTAAGTTAGTCTTTATTTTAATATTTTATCATTTAACTTAGTTTCATTAAAATATGTTAACTTTATTAATTAATGTGTTTAGTCATCCTGCTAATCATTTAAGTAAATAATTTGTAGTTTTAATTAAATAAAATAGTTCGCTTTTAATTTTATGTGTTAAAATAATTAATTAATTAATTAATTAATAGTTTTTAAACATTAATTATATTATTTTATGTATGAATTTTGTTTATTAATTCATTTTATTTTGATTTTAGTCTACTGGTGAGGTAGATAAGAGCTTGCGGTGATTTATTTGGGTCACCGATGTTAATCTTTATTATTCGCTGCTACTTTGTAATTAACTTGTTTAGTTATTTTAATTTAAGTCTTTTATTAAACTAGTTCATTAATTATCTAGTTTATAATTTAAGTGTTGTCAATTAATAATTTTAATGTTTTAAAGTTTAATAAAAATCCTGTTTTAAATTTATGATGTTTAGTTTATTTTAATTAGTTATTTTCAATCTTTATATGCGTATTGCTTAAGTTTTAATTTTTAGTTCAAAATAATTTCCAAAGGTCAACGTTAGTTTTATTTATCTTGTAACGGTGACCCCTGCACCTCACTATTAATATCGTGTACTGGTGACCCTCGCGCGACGATTCTTTCCTTTCTTCATTTTATGTAGCAGTGATCTTGTTTTTTTTTATTTTCTAATAGTGACACTATTCTTTTAAAAGCTATCAGAAACCCTTTTATAACGGTGACTATTTTATCTATCAGTGACCTCTCTTTTATTCTATTAGTAGCCTAAAATTTTAGTCTATCTATGACTTTTTATTTTAAGTATCAGTGAGCTTTTAATTTATTTAATGGGTGACGTTGAGACCTTCACAGCTACCGGTACTCTCAACCTCACCGATATTTTTTTCCTCACTGGTAGCTCATTCCTCAACATTACTCATTCCTCACTGCTACTCTTTCCTTGTTGATCTTCTCTTTCCTCACTGATATCTCTACCTCACCGTTGCATCCTTCCCCTCAATGATAGACTTCCACTTTTCTCATTGTTACTGCTTCTCTTTCCTCACACTGCAAAAACAAATCAACTCCCTCTTCACACATCGCGACACCTCCATTCTTTCACAACACCTGCAAATCCAGACCCATCCCCATTTCGTTCACCCATATACACAAATGAAAACCAGAACTTACCCAAAATCAAACAAAAATTCACAAAACCAGATCTATAATTTAACCCTTCAAGACATCAGAGCTGGGCCGCGAGCCACCATTAGAAGAACTGTTGCCTCCATGGAGGATTCGTTGCAAGCCTCCTGATTCCTGGAGAAGAAGCATCTGATCTGTTTCAGGTTGAAGAAGATGCCACGTTTTGAAGAGGAAGGTTATTGATGTGTTGAGATGGTCTCTTGTGATGAGAAATTTGATCCGAGTCACATTGCTACTGGGTTTCACCACCGTAGGAGGGATCGTGGCAACTGAGGAGGTCCGCACTGCAAGTAGAAGAATTTATGCTATCTGCTGCGAGTCACTGCTATCCGGTCTAAAGCCAGAGAACTATTGCGCTGCTGTTCGGGAGGTCGAGCCGGTGCTTAAGGAGGCTGATACGCCGCTACTGTGAAGAGAGGCCGAGCAGGCTTTCCGCCTTGAGGGCACTACACTAGGCTGCTTCCAAAAGCCTCCAAAGATGAAGCCATCCCCCTGTGCGCTGAACTTTGGGGAGGAAGAAGAGAAGATAAAAAAAATTAATTAAATAATAAAAATAATAATTAAAGTAAAGTAAAACAAAAAGAAGAAGAAGTAATAAATAAAAAAGTTAAAGTTAAAGTAACTTTAATTAATCAAATGAATTGAATAAATTTTTTAAAAGTTATAATATTAATGAATAGATAATATTATAAATTAAAATACAAAACTAAATTAATAATAAGTTTTAATAATAATTTAATATGCTGTTTATAGTATAAATATATAATTAATAATAATTATAAATAAAATATAAGATATACTTATTAATTTAAAGAAATATTTAAAACTTAATTATTAATTCTAATTAATAAATTAAAATAAACTAATTAATAAATTAATGGAAAAATTTAATTTCTTAAATAGTAATTACAATAATAATAATTAATTTAGTAAATAAAAATAACTAATACAATATAAGTTATAATTTTTTTAATTACTTCTTTACTTATGACGTAAATATTAATAAATTAGTTAAAAATGTTAAAATTAATAACTTAGTAACTATAACTATTAACTTAATTTAATTAATAAATTCTTGATAAATTTATATATTACCATAATAATATTAAGTGGATAATTTTATAAATAATATAAAACTAGATAATAATTATCAATTTAAGATATTTATTAATTAAAATTAATTAATTATTAATAAGTATTATAACAGTAAACATAAAATAATAACTACAACATATTAATTTACTTTTGTTGAGTTTTAATTATTTCATTTTGTTTTTAACATGTTCAGGTTCATTAAAGAGGCAGAAACACGTCCAAGTGCTTCTAACTAACTCATCCGGAGTTAGTTACGAGGGAAAAACTAGTGCGACGTGCCTGTCGTGAAAAAAGTGCACATGTGTGGTGCACATTAAAGAAACAAATTATGTCGGTGGAAGACGTGCGGTGACAAGCGACAAGTGACATATGATTTTTAAGGCAGATCAGCAACAAATTTTGGGGGAACTCTCTCAATTTTTCCATTCCACAAACACACATAGGAGAGCAGATCCAAATACTCTCATTGATTCTATGAACACACCAGACTCAAGAGCAGATACCCAGGAGCAGCACTGAAGATGAGCAAGGGACCGAGGAGCCCGAGAGGAGAGAAGTATTTGGGGAGTACTTATTCCCTTCGTCCTTAAATTTTGTACTCTATTATTGGATGTTTTTCACTTCTTTAATCAATATGATCAAAGGATGAATTATCTAGCTTGAGAATTCAATTCTATTAGTTAATATTTTAGTCTTCTTCATTCACTCTAATTTTTTTTTCAGAATCATAATCAATCAGTGTGATTGAATAATGATTCTCTGTTTAGTTGTTTCATACCTTAAATGTTTTAAAAATTCATTAATTCAAGATCTACTGGAGAGGTAGTTCTTGAATGATTTTTCAAAGCGTTAACGTCTTTACATCTGGAAATTTACTTAATAGTTATAAAATGATAACATTCGGAAATAAACTCACTCTAAATGTCTAGATGTAAATATGTTAATGCTTCAAAAAAGTATTCAAGAACTACCTCACCAGTAGATCTTGAATTAATGAATTTTTAAAACATTTAAGGTATGAAACAACTAAACAAAGAATCATTATTAAATCTCACCGATTGATTACGATTCTGAAAAAAATGTAGAGTGAATGAAAAATACTAAAATATTAACTAATAGAATTGAATTCTCAAGCCAGACAATTCATCCTTTGATCATCTTGATTAAAGAAGTGAAAAACATCCAGGAACAGAGTATAAAATTTAAGGACGAAGGGAAGAAGTACTCCCCAAATACTGCTCTGCTCTCAGGCTCCTCAGTCCCTTGTTCATCTCCAGTGCTACTCCCGTGTATCTTCTCTTGAGTATGGTGTGTTCATGGAATCAATAACAGTAATTATTCCATTTTAGTGCCAATTTTCCATTTAAAACCAGAACAAGTTTTAATAAAAAACATGCCTCTTTCACATGATAAAACCATTGGGTTTCTATCAAATAATTTTAATCCATTTTCAAAAGTCTGAAATACATTTTAAACCAATTCCATCAATTTCAGAATTCATTCCCACAATCAAATTCAAAAATTTAATTGAAATCATTTCCATCAAAACTCCAATTTAAACTAAAAAATTTAAATTAACCAACTTCCATAAACATACCCCAATTCAATGGAATTGGGTTTTTTCCCAATTCTCATGCCAAAACCATTTCAAATATCCCAATTCACTAGAATTGGATTTTTGTTACATCAATTGAAATAAAGTTTGATCAATTTAATTTAATTCAAGATTTGAAATAAATCAATAAATTCATAGTTAATCAATTTGGATAAACAATATGGAATCACCTATCTCTTTCCCAAAACTCAACACTCACAACGAAAACTGTCAATGAGAACAAAGGTGTATAAGACCTCAAAACTAAACCTAGAAGAAATATCTAGTAGTATAGAACATAGATCCATCAATTTCAATATGATCCATTTAAATCCCAAAGGAGGATAAAGAGAGAGAGATGAATAACAAGGGAGAAATATTACCTAGGAATCACACCGTAAGAGAAATGATGATCAGATGCCAAACTAATGGATTTAGAAGGGTTGGAAAGATCCAAGATCATGTGGGGAAGACCTTAAGTCGAGGGAGAAGAAACTAGATTAGAGGAGAAAAGAGATCTCATCCATGAATACCATTTAAAAAATGTAGTCAGGGTATTACAAAACATGTAATCCCACTACACATCATGAAATAGTTAAGCTTCATAACCATCGAAAAACATGTTGCTTTAAATTGAAAACTGTTCATTAAATAACTCATGACGTGTAAAGTCTAGTCACGTCATGTAACCTTCACAACATGAATCCTTTCACGACATGCCTCTAGAAACCATTACACATTGTGTAACCCAGTTACATAATGTGTAACTTTCTGGAAGCCTAAAGAAAATGCCAGTTAAAGTTGAGAGTCCAACAAATATATGAATTCACCATTAAATGCATCCTCCCAATTAATTCTCAACCCTAACCAGTAAATGAAAAGGAAAATCCATGACAAGTTTAAAGGCATACCTATTAGATAGTTGACGGGATGTTACAACATATGTTTAATATTAATATCATAGTATCTCAATGTTCTCATTATATCATAAGAACCACTATAACCTTTTGATAATAAAAAAATCTATGAACATTACCATTTAAAAAATAGAAACATAAATATCAACACTATAATGGTAAGTATAGATCAGTCATAACTCACTGTATGCATGATATAGTAATATAAAAGTATTGATTAGTTGGGTCTAGGGAACCCACTATTAAAACACTCCCACTTGCACTAGAGACAACTTGATAACTATCCTTGTTATCTATCACATAATAAGATCATGTTTCTGTTGTGTTTTGACTTTATCCATAGGGCCTTCCATGTCTCTACTGCATGGCTGTTCTGTTATCTGTGACCTCACCACCTTGACTAAGACATCTCAAGTTATGAAAACCCTAAGTATATACCCTTTTTTCCCATTGTCTAAAATTGACATATTTTCTAGTACTGGTAATAAAATTATCATAATTTATATTATGAAAAAATTTTACTTACTAGGTGAGATTATAAGAACTAGAACAAATTGTTGATAATTTTACACTCCTTCTTTAGCTAACTCAGAAGCCACAATGAACTTGGTATTTATTGATATGACTGCCACTAGCTTGAATAAGTTTTTCTTACTCACTAATTTAGCCTAACTATGATATTAAATCATATCTATCTATAGGAATACTAGTTTGTGTCCCCTTATAAGTAGTATCCTATCCTCTCCACATACCAGGTATATATCCTTTGTACTTTCTTAAATACAATTGGATGGTTATGACTACTTCCTGTACATTTATCCTGGATATAATTGATATCTTCCTACCATAGAATTTATGCTGGAAATATATTTTCTTTTATATATCATGGAATACATGATTAATCCATTGAAAAATCATATGGAATTAAACTCACCACAATAATATCCTTCTATTTCCATACATGTTTACTTGGATAGATTTATTCCATGCGACATTAGTAAAAATTCTCTCTCAAATTTTTCCAACTTGTATTTTCAATACCTTGTCAGTATATATACTATTGACTTGGTCTAAGAAAACTTTAGATCTTCCTCAGTAGATATTATTCCCTATAACTTAGGTTACTAGTTTAAGTCAATCTATGGAAAGTTACATTCATTCTGGTCTTGACTAATTGTAATACCAATAGTTATTTTCTATATGTTACCAAAAATATTTTACTTGGAAAAAATTTGTTCTCCCACTAACTTCTTGTAAACACATGGAAAAAATTTATTCCGAATGGATATTATATGATATAGTTTTTTAATTTAATCCTAAACTTGATTTCAGTAACTTTCACCCCTTATTGGTAATCTATGATTTCACCATCACTTTTTGGTTGTGTCGTAGAGACACCTTCCTTTATTGGTTATCTTGACATCCAATACTCAATATAATTATCATAAAAAGTAGTTATGACAAGTAATATTATAATGGATTTAGGCATAACAACTTGGTGTTACTAATCAAGACACATTGGTACCATGATCACACCATCCATTTATAGTTTCACTTGAATACTCACCAAAACATTCAAAATAATAAGTCCCCTATACTGTGATACATGGAATCTATTATTAAATTTTAATTGATCTTATCAATTTATCTGATTTCCATATATTTCATACTTATAGGATTTATTATTCTCAATGAATAATGTATCAAAATCCATGGTGAAAATAAAATCATCACTACGGTTTTAACCTCCCTACATAGTATGTGTATCTAGAACATTCCTATTCTACACATCTTGTGGATATAGTTCCTATATAAACTATTTGTGCAACTCTAGTATTGACTAAACCCAAGTCAATCTTGTTCCCACTATCTTAAGTAGAATTATGCACCTTTTTTATAGAAATGTAGTCTATATATTGACTATAACTTTTTTATCATTGTGATTTCTATAATATCCTAACAAACTTTTCGGATAATTAATTTAGATACACACTGTGTTTTTTTTGATGAAAGTTTGTTTATATCCTTAAAAAAACTATTCATATAAACATATGTTCTTATGACATAATGGATTTCTATCATACTATAACTCATATGATGTCCAATTTTCATGATAGTTGGAATTTTTTATGGGATAAAATCGTTATTTTTGATGCATGTATTGAAAATATATGTACAATGATATAAGTTGCAACATTATACTTATTTTAATTACATCATGACTTTGATGTGTATAAGGAAATGTATGTTTAGGAATTACTCCATGCGACATTATATTGATCAATGTTAACCTATAAGAATCATCATCAATCCTACTTATTAACATCATATCTTTGATTTGGATAAGGTAATGTGCATTTAATAATGTCACGACCCGTCCTCGGGGTCCGTGCCATGACTTCCCCAAGCCCGCCTTCCATAGGCCAGGGGCTGGCGACTAGCACCAAAGGTGAAACCCTAATAAAAAGGGAAGGCATTGCCTTTAAACCTGTAACACACACATTCTGAACACAAGCAGTACAAGAAACAAGTACTAATATAGAAAATACAAGTGTGCTGAAAGTAAGTGGGCCAGTATACAAACCCAACTGAAGTACAAGTACAAGTAAAAAGGGAAAACAACTCCTGAATCATCCACTGGGGAATCCTACCTGAAGGGTAGGTACAGATCTCAAACAACTTGTCCCTGAGGTATGCCCCGTCTTGTCCAGCTCCGAGCAGCCTCCTGTCCTTCTCCCTCAGCCTCGATCACTGCTGACCGTCGTTTGCACAAAACACTATAAGGTGCAGGCATAGCCCGTGTAGGGGTGAGTATAACGATACTTAGTAAGGGACCCCGAGACCCCCGAAGGTCTCCCAGAATCCACTAAGGATAAACCATAGTAGTAAGATACAAACACTAAGTAACAACCATCCCTACTTAGGTATATTCCTATACATATACCAAAGTTACCAATCACAGTCCGACTCCAACACTCGAACCCAAGCACAACCCATTCCACAAAGGAATTAAAGTCAATCATCTCGATGATAACAACTTAAATTCAAGACTCAGCTCACATAGGTATACAACTCATTTAGAGGGGTAGAGATTATTAGATATAGCCACTCAATCATCTCCTCTGTCGAACCCACATAGGATCCTGGAATAGTAATCATCGCTGTCGAACCCACGTAGGATCCTGATACAGAAGTCATCGCTGTTAAACCCATGGAGGATCCCGGTCCAGTATCTTCACTGTTGAAACCACAGAGGATCCGGTTCCAGTATCATTGCTGTCGAACCCATAGAGGATCCTGGTATAGTAGTAGGTCCACGTATGATCTTATCATCTCAGTCACAGCCAGCCATAGGGTTTCCGCACACAACACGCTCGATTTCGGGAGGGTCTGCTCCTTGAGCCAAGTGTCGATGCATCAACTACCAAAAATTATTGAGTTGATGTATCCTGTAGTTCTGTCTCATCATAAGGAACCCAACGCGACATACGAAACGTCATTCGGGCGCCCGGTCTGTGAGTTATTGACATTTCCGCTTTGAGGGCCCGGTTGGATTTAGGTTTAATCCAACCCAGCCGTACCCCAACTGTGTCCAAACCTCAAGTGGGGTATACCAAAAGAACCATATAATTCCAATATTTTTGTCTTCATAGACGTTTTGTCAATTGGATACCTATAGCCCAAGATATGGGCAAAAAGATGGAATGGGTAAGAACTAGGTCCGGGTCCGGTTCGGCCTAACCAGACCGAACCGACCCGACCCGGCCTGGGCTGACCTGACCCGGTTCGGATTTGGACCGGGGTCTGACTCGGCACATGGGTCTGAACTGGCCCTCTGGAACTGGCTTGGCCCACCAGAAACCGGCCCGGCCCGTGACAGGCAGCGGCCCGGCCCGTGACGGGCGGCGTCCCGGCCCGCAGGTGGCGTGGCTTGCGTGGTTGGGAGGCGGTCCGCCAGTAGGAGCCAGCGGGTGGCTGCGCATCGCGACGCCCACCCTGACCGAGAAGGGGGGGGGGGGGGGGGGTGGTCAGTGCCTCCCCGTCTCCCTGTAATGGCCGGCTCGTGGCATCGACCCGGAATCCTCAGGACCCAAAGGGTCTCACCTGTTGTGCGACCGCCGACAGCTAGCTCAGTCAGCCACCCTCCTCCATCCACCGCGGCACGACGACACCGCACCCAACCCGTCTAACCGCCGTGACTTACATGGTCGCGGCTCCTTCCTCTAGCCTGGCCATGGACCGACTCTTCTCATAGTGTGACGACACCACAACCCTTCGGCGGCCCGACGACCCTTGCACTACCAGCTTCTTCTGTGGCCAGCTCATTGCCGGTCGCAGCATGTACGGCTATGGCCCATCGGCCGCAGCCCATTCCTCCGGCAGCGCTGTTGCACCGTCACTGCCATTAATGAGCGAGAACAAATAGAGGGTTGTTGGGCCGTGTTTGTTTGGACCGCACCCTCCACGTTAAGGTGATAGAAAATGACTATTATCGAAGCTCAAGAACGACGAAGAACGAAGATTGAAATCATTAAAAATGACCCCTACCTCATATCAACCATTGACGGTGAGAGAAGAGTTCGGGGAAGAAGAAGTCAAAGATAATGTTGGTGTTCTTTGTGGGTGACACTTCCCTTTCTTTCCCCGGTTGAAGTTTGTTCTTCGTTGGTGGAAGAGGCGTTCTTCGTGGGCGAATTCCTTCTCTCAATCTTCCTCTTTCCCCAAGCTCCACCCAAAAGAATGATGCCAATGAAAATAAAATAATAGATTATCCATTTATTTATTGGTTGGAATGAATTCAAATGAGTTCAAAATTAATTAAGTGAAATATTTTAATTGATTAATTGTGAGGGTTGGCACATTTAATTAGTGGGGGAAGATCAAGGGGTTCTCCACTTAATTGGGGGTTCCAAGGGGTTACAACCCCCAGGTGGTCCCCACCAAAGATATCCTCCCAAGGGAGGTTATGTGTGGGTGGGACCCACCACCATAACCTCCCATGGGAGATTAGGGTGTGGTGTCCCCCACCACTAACCACCTCTTGGAGGTTTTAACCACCTCAAAAATAAAAATAAGCAAACACCTTATTTTTATTTAACTTTATTAAAAACCCCAAAATCTAACTTCCATTCTCGTTAGAACGCAGCTGTGATGAAGGTCTCAATAAGAAAACATCAGTGCTGCGAGTTCAACGGTGCCCTTAGAATTCGATTCCGAGCACTGGTTCAGAAGTTATAAAATCCCGCTCGTACGTTTACTGAATGTACCTGAAAAAATTTCAGAAATTGATTCTGGGCACACCGGACCTCAGAATCAAGTGCCGTAAATTTTCGTGGACACGTAAAAATCCCATGAATTTAAGAAAAAATTTTCCATGTAATTTTTGGGCCTTTAAATTCTCCCTACCTCAGGGATTTACGTCCCCAAAAGCCAAAAATCAAAACTAGGGAAACAAATGGGGGTTCCGAGCATGGATCCGAGCCTCCCGCTCCCATGTGCTCTTCTGGAGGTTCCTGTACTGCCACCGTACACACACAAGAGGTATCAACCACCCATGAAGGAATCTCTCCTGTCGATCCTTGATCTCCACTGGAATCGTTGAGAAAGTCGCCCCATCATCGATGTCGATCTCACCCCAGTCTATGATGTGAGTCGGGTCATGCACGTATCTCCTCAGCTGTGAAACATTGAAAATGTCATGCACTCGGTGCAACTGAGGTGAAAGATCTAGGCGGTAAGCCACCTCACCTAATTTACTTAGGACCTAGAAGGGTCTAATGAAACTCAATGATAACTTGCTACCCCGGGCAAATCTCCATAAACCTCATCGAGGTGAGACCCATAAGAAGACATGGTCACCATACTCGAACTCCAGAGGTCTCCGTATCCTATCAGCATAGGACTTATGCCTGCTCTGTGCAGTCTTTATCTGCTCTTGGATGATCTGCACCTTCTCCGTCATATCCTACACCATCTCTGGTCCCATGAGTGCTGACTCCCCCCGGGTCAGTCCAGCATAGAGGTGATCTGTAAGGTCAGCCGTACAGTGCCTCGAAAGGTGCCATCCTGATGGTGGAGTGGTAGCTATTGTTTTACGCGAACTCTACCAAGGGTAAGTGATCCTCCCAGCTATGACCGAAGTTGAGGACGCATGCACGGAGTATGAACTCGAGAGTTTGAATGGTCCTCTCAGTTTGGCCATCCGTCTGAGGATGGAAGGCGGTGCTCAAGCGAAGCTGTGTCCCGAAAGCCTCCTGTAACCCCTTCCATAGCCAGGAAGTGAAACGAGCATCTAGATCAGAGATGATCGTCGATAGAACACCATGAATACATACGATCTCCTGTATGTAGAGGCATCCCAATCTCTCTACTGAACCCTACTCTCTGATCGGTAGAAAGTGGGCCAACTTGGTTAGCCAGTCGACAATCACCCAGATAGAGTCATGACCATTGGATGTATGTGGAATTCCCATCCCAAAATCCATGGATATCCCATCCCACTTCCACTCTAGGACCTCTAAGGGCTGGAATAAACCTACTGGAACCTGGTGCTCCGCCTTCACTTACTGACAAGTGAGGCATCCTGAGACAAAGTCTGCTACTGCCTTCTTCATACCTGGCCACCAGTGCTGTCGTCGGAGGTCCTGATACATCTTCGCCACACCTGGATGTACCGCTAGAGGAGATGTGTGGAACTCCCTCAACACTTCCTCCTGAAGTACTACTGGTACCATAGTATGTCCTCTGAAGAGAATGATGTGCTCCCCACCTTCAAAAAATTCATCAGGTGCCTGCCCTGTGGATATCTGAGCACATCATGTCTCGCAGTCAATGTCTCCATGCTGTGCCTCCCTGACTCCCTGAAAAAGTAGAGGAGTGACTGTAAGAGACTACAGAAAGAATTATCCATCTTGATCCACAAAGGATATCTGCAACACGGCTAGATGCTCCGTCGCCTCTCCTAGTAGCTGAATGCCTGATCTCCTGTTGAGAGTATCTGCTACAATGTTCCCCTTTATAGGAGTATAAACTATCTCGAAGTCATAATCATGGTGGAACTTAAGCCAACGCCACTGTCTCAGGTTTAGGTCCTTCTGTGAGAAGATTTACTTGAGACTCTGGTGGTCAGAGTAGACTATAAAACGTTCTCCCATTAGATAGTTCCATCACATCTTCAAGGTGAAGACCACTACTGCTAACTCCGTGTCATGAGTGGCATAGTTATGATCATGCTGTCTCAGATGATGAGAACCATAATCTATCACTACTCGCTTCTGCATCAGGACGCATCCGAGTCTGGTCCCTAATGCATCGCAATAGACTACGTACCCAATGCCCTCCTCTGGTAGCCTCAAGATGGGTGCACTAGTCAGCCTCTGCCTCAGCTCTTGAAACCTCAGCTGGCATATCTCTGACTACACGAAGGGTTTCCCCTTCTCCATCAATGCTAAAAGTGGTGCTGCAACTCTGGAGAAGTCTGACAAAAATCTCCGATAGTACCCAGCCAGACCCAAAAAACTCCGTACCTCCATCACACTCCTGGGTGGCTCCTAAGCAAGTACTTCCTAGATCTTTGTTGGAACCACTACAACTCCAGCCTCTGAGATGACATGTCCCAGAAAGTGTACCTCTCAGATCCAGAACTGGCCCTTCGAGAGCTTACCATATAGATGGTGCTCTTGGAGTGTACTACTCAAAAATTGTAGGTGTGCTCCTCCTTGGTAGCTGAGTAGATCAGAATGTCATCGATGAAGACTACCACAAAGAGATCAAGGTATGGCTGGAATATCCTGTTCATGATTCCCATGAACACAGCTGGTGCGTTGGTTACGCTGAATGGAATAACCAAGAACTCGTAGTGGCTATACTGGCATCCTAAGGCCGTCTTCTGCACATCCTCATCCCATACTCTGAGCTGGTGATAGCCTGAATGAAGATCTATCTTCTAGAACCAACACGCTCCCTTCAGCTGATCAAAGAGGTCGTCAATCCTCGGGAGTGGGTACTTTTTCTTCACAATAACCTGGTTCTAGATCCAATAATCAACACACAGAAGCAATATCCCATCCACCTTCTTGGAGAAAAAAATCGGGGATGCTCAGGGTGAAACACTAGGTCTGATAAATCCCTTCCCCTACAAGTTCACCAGCTGTACCCACATCTCACGAAGCTCTGTGTGAGCCATCCGATATGCTGGAGTGGATATCGGTGTCATCCCGGGGTAAAAGTCAATGTAATAGTCTACCTCTCTGTAAGGAGGTAGTCCTGTAATGTCACCAGGGAAGATATCCGTGTACTGATCCACCAAAATAGGAAAACTCAGAATCTGCACATCAACCACTCCAAGAATGAGGCTAGCCAACTAATGTGTGATCGACTGCCCCCTCCTCTGGGTAAGTCCATCCTGTGCTACAAAGGATCCCTTCTCACCGGTGAAGGTAAAACTCATCCCATCCTTATAGCATCCCGTCTTTTTATAACATAACTTTTCATTCCATTTCACGGAACTGAGGATCTTTAAGGTTTAGTGTCTTGGAAACAAGGAACATAAAACATGAAGAAAAAAAAAACATTCTTCTTAAAAACTTGAAAGGCTTCTCTTCATGTTCACCCTAGGCTCATTACTGCATCTCATAACCTGGGGACATACATCAAAAGGAAGGGTGAGCAGAAGTCCCAGCAAGGGAAACAAGTGAAACATTTTACATATGAACTTGAGATACATCAATAAAGTCATGAAAAGAACTTTAATGCATGAAAATGAAATCATGAGGCATATCATAATAAAAATAAAACTTTTTCATAACTTGAAGATGTGGCTACATAATTTAACATAGAAAATCATGAACATATCACCAAGGTCCATCCCCAAGGTGTCATTTTAAAATTACCAAGGTTATTCACCAAGGTATCGTGAAAATTGTAATCTCTAGTGGTTACATCATTATCCAATGCATTGGAGCGCTATCAGGGCACACCCTTAAATTTTCCTTTATTATCATGTGAGCCACATATATCATCATCAAAAAATTTCATAAATAACCCACATAGCATAAAATAAATGGGTTTCATTTCATAATCATAACGTTTTAAAAACTGCTTTAAAGACATGATCTTTACGTCACTTTAAACCCACGGAAAGGGAATGCGGGTCTCATGTATGTAAATCCCAGAATTTAAAATGGAACATTTTGATATATATGTGAATACCCTTGTAGAAATAAGAGCTTTGAGTATTCACTTTATAACATAAAATAATTTTTGAGAAAAGAGAGAGGCATTTTGAGGGGAAAATTCTGCAGCATAACGGCTAAGTTTCGGGGTTTTAGAAAACATTGAAATGAGAGGGGACATGGGTCAACCTATCATAAATGATCCATAAAATAGTAGGGTGAAAGAATAAGAAGGACATATGGACATGGTAATGAAATTTTAGGGACATACCATTTGAAATGAAATACATGGAAAAACAATTAGATTTCTCTTATTAAAAATTCGGCAGCCTTACGGCGGCACTTAACTTCAAAAGAAAATGATTTGACAAGATCAAATAGGGTCCCTCATCATATGATCATAAGAGATCAGTATGATGGATATATAGATAATTCCCCAACATAACAAAAGGAACTTGAAAGAATTGACATGAAAGTAGAACTTCAAAACGAGAAGGGTGAAGAACCACTTAAAAATTCGGCAGCATAACGGTGCCACTTAAAACATCAAAATACGGAATTGAAGAGATCAAATGGGGTCTCTCATCATATGAAAATAAGAGTCCAGTATGATATATATAGAGATCATACCCCAATATAACAAAAAGGAACTTGAAATAGTTGACATGAAAGTAGAACTTCAAAACGAGAAAGGTGAAGAACCACTTAAAAATTCGGCAGCCTAACGGCGCCACTTAAAGCATCAAAATACTGAATTGAAGAGATCAAATGGGGTATCTCATCATATGAACATAAGAGTCCAGTATAATATATATAGAGATCATACCCCAATATAACAAAAAGGAACTTGAAATAGTTGACATGAAAGTAGAACTTCAAAACGAGAAGGGTGAAGAACCACTTAAAAATTCGGCAGCCTAACGGCGCCACTTAAAGCATCAAAATACTGAATTGAAGAGATCAAATGGGGTATCTCATCATATGAACATAAGAGTCCAGTATGATATATATAGAGATCATACCCCAATATAACAAAAAGGAACTTGAAATAGTTGACATGAAAGTAGAACTTCAAAACGAGAAGGGTGAAGAACTACTTAAAAATTCGGCAGCCTAACGGCGCCACTTAAAACTTCAAAATACTGAATTGAAGTGATCAAATGGGGTCTCTCATCATATGATCATAAAAGATAAGTATGATAATTTAGAGATCATACCCCAACATAATAAAAAGGGACATGAAAGACTTGAATGAAAATAGAACTTGAAAACGAGGAAGGTGAAAGAATCCCTTAAAAATTCGGCAGCCTAACGACGCCACTTAAACATTCTTAAAACGAATTGATGAGAGAAAGGTGGGGTCTCTCATAATATGAACATGAAATAGGCAGTAGGATGAATATAAAAGAACATCCTCCAACATAAGAACATGGAGTATAAAATAAATGACATAAAAGAGATTACTTGAAAAGAAAGAGAGGGGTCGGATCCCTTACCTTAAAATGTAACTCTTAAACCTCAAAGGTTGGGACCTTGAGGGCTTGGGGGCACCTTGGGAGGACTCCTTGGGAGGTAATGAGACCAGAAATTCGTTGGGAATGAGTGGGGAGTCGAATGGATGAGAGGAGGGCTTGGTATTTATAGGGAAAGTGAGGGGACAAGGCATTAATGACCAAGGGACACCTCACATGTGCTTTTCTCAAACCCATGTGCTCTCCCTTGGCATTTATCATGGAGTTAGGCCACATGGGGCCCCCAGAACAATAATTCATCACCCTTGGCCGGCCAACCCTTAAAAAAACTCATGAAATCATCATGACACAGTTATGATGTCATTAAACATACCGAAACCCTAAAACTGTATTTTTACTATTCACTGAAAATTCAACTTTCTCAGAAAAATCCCAAAAATTCACATTAACCAAATATCAATGCTCTGATTTCAAAAATGAAATCCATTTTATAAAAATAATTTTCTAAATATTTTTAATTTAATTTTTAAATAAAAAAACTATTCATCGAAAATTCATTTTTTCAGAAAAAACCCCAAAAATTACCATAACATAATATCGATGCTCTGAGTTCAAAAATAAAGTCATTTTTATAAAAATAATTTTCTAATTATTTTTAATTAAATTTTTAATTAAAAAACACTATTCACCCGAAAAAACTAATACTTGAATAATAATTAATGAAACTGTTATTTAACTATTTTATTGAATCACATTACTTAATCAAGGTGCCTAGATTATTTTAAAACTTTCTTTAAGTGAGATTACTAATCCACTTGGTCATATTACTAATCCTAATCATAAAATCACTATTCATAATTTACTATTCATCGAAAATCAAGTTGATCTTATTAGACTCCAAATTTCGTACTGAACATAATTGTAGAAGACCATTTTTCGAAAATCATTACACATTTTAAGTTATTTAAGGTTTACATAAACATTTTTTTCAAAATATTCTTTTGAAAATTCATCAAAAATATGCATACTATTTTTATCCAGTCATTTGAAAATTCATAAACTTCATCATAAGCAGAAATCCCAATTTTTATTTAAAACAAGGATTACACAAGGCAATTACGGTCTCGTTACATAGCCCCTTATAATACCAGCATAGGACCTAAGAGTAAGGTGTGCTAGGGTGATAGAATCTTGGGGCGGCTCGGTCAACATTGCTTGAGTAGTAATTTCTATCAGTTTGAACTTATCACGAAGACGATTCCGTTCTAGCTTCACATGATGAAGTTCGGCTTGGGTTTGGTCCAGAGAAAAGGCCAATGGTGCTACCTCCTTCCCAAGCTCTGTTAGATGGGCTTCGATCGGTCCATGTCTACTAGGCGAGGCCATCAAATCTTCTTTCTATAATAATCAACCAAGATTACTTATATATAGAGACAATAATCAAAACATTTTGTTCATAGCGGTCATATTGACCGATGGTCATATAACAGTCAAAACCAATGGTCTCATTCTAATTATAATCATGTTTATCAAATAAAACATTTTTTGAGTAATAACGCATAAAATTAGGAAACAATATTTATTTAAAATTTCGGGTCGTTACAATCCTCACAGACACACCACACTTTCTGCCTAATGCAGTCAATCTAAGCATGTATTATGGATAACCAGTCCATACCCAAGATGATGTCGTAAGACCTCGACGTCGCTACAAGGAGATCCCAGCCAAAGCTCTCGCCCCTAGAGTAATCTCACACTGACGGCACCAGTGCGTAATCATCGAGTCTTCTCCCGTAGGAGTCTCTAGCCATAAGGATTGAGCCAACGGCTTCATCAGAATCTCCGAGCTCCACATGAGGGCAGCGACAATAAAAGAATGACTCGCACCTGTGTCTATAAGTACTACAACAAGGATGGAGTAGACATAGATAGTACCTAAAATCATCTCAGGTGAACCGTGGTCATAGGCCTCGAATACCTGGAGCTAAGACCGCCCCTATCTACTAGTTCCCTATGGTTGGGGTGGACCTCTTGGTGGTGGTGGTGGTAGAACCTCGAAATGTCGTCCACCACCTGCTGCCCAGCCAGCTCCTCTTCCATGTCCACATGCTCCCGGTAGACCACCACGGTCGAACCTCTGCCTCTACCTGGGAGGTCCCTCTATTGTCTTCTGCTCATCTGCATAGCAGATTGGGTATTCATGAGCCATGTGACCCTGCCCGTTGCATGCATAGCACTACCTGCTCCTCGTATGGATGACTCTATCTCGTGTGCCCCACACAACCGAACCTATATCCTAGGGTCGACCACCATATGTCCTGGTCTGGTTGGACCTTTGCGACATCTGTCTACTACCAGCTGCAGAAGACTCTGCTATGTGTCGCCCTATGGTGGGTCTTGCTACTGGTGACTGCTCAGCAAGAAAACTCTCCATAAGAAGGGCTCTCTCCAGCGCCCCTGCCTGCGTCGGAATGCTGAGGGAGATCATTGAAGCCCTGATCTCATGCCTGAGTCCCTTCTCGAAGGTTCGGGCCCTAGAGAATAGGTCCCGTACCATATCTGTGGATTAACACAAGAGGTCGATGAACCTCACTGATTACTGTGCCACTGTCATGCTACCCTGCTGCAGATGAAGCATCTCTTGAATCTGCACCACACGAAGGGTGGCTGGAACAAACTCTAACTGGAAGAGGTTCTCGAAGTCTGCCTAGAGAAGTGATGCCTCATCATGAACCTGAAGCATCAGGCTCCACCATCTTCCTGCTGCTTTCTATAGGAGACTCACGACAAGGATCACCAAGAGGTCGGCTGATGTACCTACCAATCTGAAAACCCTCACAATAACCTCCAGCTAATCCTCAGCTGCCTGTGGGTCTGTCTCTCCCCTGAACTTGGGAGGCCTCTGGTGATGGAACTCATGCAATGCACTTAGACGGCGTGCGCTCTCTACTGCTGGAGCTAGTGGTATCAGTGGCCCAGCGGGTAGTGGTACCGCTGATACCTCCACTGTGATGGGGCCCTGCACTGAGGCCTCATCGCTCAGTGGGCTACCATCTCATACAAAACTCGGAACCCTGGCTAGCTGCCTACATGGGGCCATTTTGAAAAGAAATAGGTGTGCCACGGTTAAAACAATATACCTGGTGAGCTGACACAAAGTAATCACGAAGAAAATTTTTCAAAGGAAACACACACGCAATCAGTGTTTTCGTGCACTGAGTCAGAAATCCAAAGTCAGAGTCCTAGTGTATGGATATGTCAGCCACCGCACCAGCACCAGCTTCCCTAAACTGATAACCACACCCAAAACACTTAATACTATTACTGTTAAAATAATTAGAGTCTAAGTTATACGGTATAACCGACTCCTCTGATACCAATTTGTCACGACCCGTCCTCGGGGCCCATGCTGTGACTTCCCCAAGCCCGCCTTCTATTGGCCAGGGGCTGAAGACTAGCACCAAAGGCGAAACCATGATAAAAAAGGAAGAAGTTTCCTTTAAACCTATAACACACACAGTCTGAACACAAGAAGTAGAAGCAGCATGTACTAATATAGAAAAGAAAAGTGTGCTAAAAGTAAGAGGTCCAGTATACAAACCCAACTGAAGTACAAGTACAAGTAAAAAGAGAAAACAACTCTTGGATTTTCCACCGGGGAATCCTACCTGAAGGGTAGGTACAGATCTCGAAAAACTCTTCCCTGAGGTACGTCCCATCTAGTCCAGCTCCGACCAACCTCCCGTCCATCTCCCTCATCCTCGATCACTGTTGACCATCGTCTGAACAGAACACAACAAGGTGCAGGCGTAGCCCATGCAGGGGTGAGTATAACGATACTCAACAAGGGACCCCGAGACCCCCGAAGGTCTCCAAAAATCCAATAAGGATAAACCACCGTAGTAAGATACAAACACAAAGTAACAACCATCCCTACTTAGGTATATTCCCATACATATACCTAAGTTACCAATCACAGTCTGGATCCAACACTCAAACATAAGCACAAACCATTCCACAAAGGAAGTAAAGTCAATCATCTCGATGATAAAAACTTAAAGTCAAGAATCATATAAAACAGGTATAAAAATTATGTAGATGGGTAGATATGATTAGATGTAGCCACTGAATCATCTCCTCTGTCGAACCCACGTAGGATCCTGGAATAGTAATCATTGTTGTCGAACCTACGTAGGATCCCAGTACAAAAGTCATCACTGTCGAACCCACAGAGGATCCCGGTCCAGTATCGTCACTGTCGAACCCATGGAGGATCCTGGTCTAGTATTTTCACTGTTGAACCCATGGAGGATCCTGGTATATTAGTAGTTCCACGTAGGATCTTATCATCTCAGTTGCAGCTAACCATAGGGTTCCCGCACACAACACGCTTGATTCCGGGAGGGTATACTCCTTGAGCTAAGTGTCGATACAAAAACTACTGTGAAGTCTCGATTTGATGTATCCCATAGTTTATTCTCATCATAAGGAACCCAACGCGATAGACGACGTGTCATTTGGATGCCCAGTCTGTGAGTTATTGGCGTTTCCGCTCCGAGGCCCCGGTTGGATTTAGGTTTAATCCAACCCGGCCATACCCCAACTACATCTAAACCTTGAGTGTGGTATTCCAAAATAACCATATCGTTCCATGATTTCTGTCAGCGTATACGGTTCATCAATCGGATACCCGTAGCCCAAGATATGGGCAAAAAGGTGAAATGGGTCAGAACTAGGTTCAGGTTCGGGCCGGCCCAGCTGGACCGACCCGACCCGACCAAGCCTGGGCCTACCCAACCTGGTTTGGGTCAAACTGACCCATTCCAGATCCGGACTAGGGTCCGACCTGGTCCGCAGGTCCAACCCGACCCGGCCCGGCCCGCCGGAAACCGGCCCAGCTCGCAACAGGCGGCCCGGTCCGCACGGCGGCCCGACCTGTTGGTGGCGCGGCCCGCGTGGCTGGTAGGCGGTCTTCTAGATGGAGCTTGCGGGTGGCCATGCCTTGCTGGGCCCACCCTAATTGAACGGGGGGGGGGGGGGGGGTCAAAGCCCCCCGTCTCCCTGTAACGGTCGGTGTGTGGCGCCGACCCAGAATCTGCAGGACCCGAAGGGTCCCACCTGTGGTGCGTCCGCTGGCTCAGTCGGACACCCTCCTCCATCTTCCATGGACTTTGGCCGTGGTTCTTCTCCATCATGGTGAGACGGTGCCGCGTCCAGCCCATCTGACCGCCGCGGCCTGCGTGGTTGCGACTCCTTCCTCCGGTGCGGCACGACGGCACCGCGCCCCTCTGGCGGCCTGGTGGCCCTTGCGCCATCAGCTTCTTCCACGACCAGCTCGTTGTTGATCACCGTGTGTATCATCGCAGCCCCTTCCTCTGACGACGCCATTGCACTTCCACCACCATCAATGAATGAGAACAAACGGAGGGTTGTTGGGCCGTGTTTGTTCGGCCCGCACCCTCCGCGTTAGGGTGATAGTAAATGACTATTATCGAAGCTCAAGAATGACGAAGAACGAAGATCGAAATAATTCAAAACAACCCCTACCTTGTATCGATCATTGACGGTGAGAGAAGAGTTCAGGGAAGACGAATTCGAAGATGACGTCGACATTCTTCGTGGGCGACGTTTCCCTTTCTTGCCCCGGTTGAAGTTCATTCTTCATTGGCAGAAGAGGTGTTCTTCGTGGGAGAATTCCTTCTCCCAATCTTCCTCTTTACCCAAGCTCCACCCAAAAGAATGATGCCAACCAAAATAAAATAATAGATTATCCATTATTTTATTGGTTGGCATGAATTCAAATGAGTTCAAAATTAATTAAGTGAAAGAGTTATGTTAATTAATTGTGAGGGTTGGAAAATTTAATTAGTGGGGGAAGATCAAGGGGTTCTCCACTTAATTGGGGTTCCAAGGGGTTACAACCCCCGGGTGGTCCCTACCAAATATATCCTCCCAAGGGAGGTTATGTGTAGGTAGGCCCCACCACCATAACCTCCCATGGGAGATTAGGGTTTGGTGCCCCACCACTAACCACCTCTTGGAGGTTTTAACCACCTCAAAAATAAAAATAAGAAAACACATTATTTTTATTTAACTTTATTAAAAACCCCAAAATCTTACTTCCATTATCGTTAGAATGTAGCTGCGGTGAAGGTTTCACTAAGCAAACATCAGCGCTGCGAGTTCAATGGTGCCCTTAAAATTTGATTCCGAGCACCAGTTCAGAAGTTATAAAATCCCGCTCATATGTTTACTAAATGTACCCAAACAAAACTTTAGAAATTGATTCTGGGCACACCGGGCCTCGTAATCAAGCACCGTAAATTTTTACAGACTCGTAAAAATCCCATGAATTTAAGAAAAAAATTTCCATGGAATTTATGGGTCTTTACAAATAATTACTCCATGCTACATTATATTGATTGATGAATGCTTGATTAAGATATTCTTCAGCACACCAGTTCGAAGCAATTCATATCTTCTAACCATAAAAATACCATAATTCACCTTCACATTACTTAAAAAAACTTGAAGGAATAATATGAATTATATTTAACAATATCTTACCCTTGGAATAGTTCATTCTTTCCAGCTAAAATAATTCTGAAATATTTGTGGCATACCTTTATTTATAAAGGTTTATTTTTCCAAAACTAAGTACATAAGTATGTCGATAATACCTAAGGTATTTAACTCCCAATAGTCTAAAACCATACTGGGTATATCCTTGAAAACTATTTCATTTTTATTGAAAAAGTATTATCTTTCCACAAATGGGTATATAAGTCTTACATTTTATATTCATTAGGTATTTCCAATGATTCAAGCATTACTAAACTATTGGTTGAGTATTAAACACCACAAACAACATTCATTCCATAAATGGAATAATGAATCTTTTTGTCCAATGGATATGTAAGATTAATGTTTTGGTAATACTTAAAAGTTCAACTAAAATCATTTTCTTGGAAATTAGAAGTTGTGAGCTTCTCACATCCGACTTAGGAACCACCCTTTCTCAACCTCTTAGAGAACACACCTTACTTCTTGTAATGTTTCTATACTTACTTGGTTACTGTATTCAAATACACATATGTTATAGACATATTGTATTCAATACCCTAAAATTATTACAAAAACATTACACATAATTGATGAATATAATTGAATAGGAAATAACCACTTGCTTCTTAAACCAAGTTCATTGTAATTAATCCTTTACAATTATATTTCATGAAATGTGAAGTAAATAACCTCATGTTTAATATCTTTCCTATTTTCTTTGAAGGAAGTTGCGAAGGTGTCTTTGGCATCACTCTTTCTATTGGTCTTTTGCCTTGAATTTTGACTTGTTCTCTATAATAACTAAAGATTAATATTTCTTTAATGTTCTTATTTCTTGGATAACCCTACTCAAAAGTTAAAAAATCATTTTATCCATACTGTTCATTTTTTAATCTTAAACAAAATTAGAGTAAATGAGTAAAAATGATATGATAAAGGGATGCATTGAAATATTGTTATCCATCTTTCAATTTACAAAAATTCAGTGTAATCATCATCCATTCACATATCACTTCATGAGGTGGCTTAATAGGTATTGGGGACACCAACACCTTGAATTTCAGATATTATAGTACTTTGTGCAAGCGCTTATACTATCTGTTGGAAACTCATGATAGTCTGTAAATTTTATTTATCCAATATAAATAATTTTTAACTTGTCGTATTACATTCCATTTTTCTATATAAACAAAATCTAGTAGATTAGTACTTTTATCTTGATTAATGATTAGAAATTACTGATTAATTAAATCAGTAAATGTCTCCTAATATTTTATCAAACTCCAGTAACCCTCACTACTAGACTTGGAATACAGTATCACTTGAGTATTCTAGTGGAAAGGATATATGGAACCTCCCCTAATAGTCTTAAAACTTTGGATATGCCACTAATCAGAGAGTTTAAATGTAGGATCTAGACTGGACAACCACATTGACTAATGGCTCCTTGATCTGTTGAGTGAATTCCTAGCTTCTAAAATTATAAACATGATTTACTGAATGTTTGACTCTAAAATTTCAACAAGTTAGCTTTAGAAACTTTGTTAATTATAACTTCACTTAAGTTAACACATCATTCTCATAAAAACTCTCAAGTAGTAGGATACACCGTAAACTTTGACTTACGAGCACCCCATACACTTGGTTTTGTTTAAATTTTAGTGACATAAAGTGTTCATGACAAAATATTTCTTTGATAGTTTTAATATTTTCAAAGAATATAATTCATTTCTATTAATATGTTCATACTATGTTTTCATGCTCACAAATGAAAATTAATAGAAAAAAATTCATCATGTATTTATGTATTTAATTGTTTATTATTATTTGTGTTCTCCTCTATCACGCAAATGCATAAAATAATAAACAATGCATAATGGAAGTAACTCACATGACTAGTCTTGAAAATTTGATATTGGTTAATCCATTTAAACTAAATAGATCAACCATGACCTAGGAGTATCATACTTGAGTCGTGTCTTGACTCATGATGTAGCTCTTCCACTATCCATTGTGTCCAATTATCATACGGATTTCACCTCGACTTGGCGTGGTTTGTGACATACAACATCTTCATCAATAACACATCAATACTCACAAATAGGGGGTCTCAGGAAGTGAAAATTACCTAAATATAATGATGGACGTGCACGCCCTTATACATATTGAATAGAAATGATGATGCATGGACCATTAATAAAACTAATTAATTATTACAAGAATGACACACATTTGTAATAAATAATTAAATTAAATAACTCATATAAATACAAGGGGTAGTCACCGCTCAAGACCAGTCAATGGGTAAAATTAAAGCGCGATAAAAATTAAATTCTATAAATTTAAGTATGGGAGAATTTAAATAAATTAAATGAATTATTTAAATTCAAATAATTTAGTTTAATTAAATATATTTATTCATTTAATTTTTTATTCCAAAATTATATTAATTAAATAACTTAACTTTAGACATAAAATTAAATTAATTATTTAGGATATTAAAATTATTATTTTTATAATCCAAAATAATAAATTAATTTTAACTACATTAAAAAAAATTTGGGCCTTGAAACCCCGCCCAAACCCATTATGGATCAAGCAAAACCTGTACATGCCCATTCTAGGCTAGGTAAACTCCATGCAAGGGTGTTTTGGACCATTCAGACCCACCTTGACCCATTCCAGGCTGGGTAGACCCACCTCGGCCCATGATAGGATAGATTGGGTTAGTTATAACCTAAGTAACCCACAAATTGTTGGTTTTAGGAAAACAAAGTAAGGAGGGTGACAAATTCTAGGGGGTAACACACAATTGAGTTAGATTGGTCGATGCTGGGTAAGACGCCAAGATGGAAAGGAAGGTGGCTGAGGGAAGCACATGGAGTTAGAAACAATGGATCTCATGATGAGCTAGGATCTATCTAGATGTGGGCTATCAGTGGAGGGAGGTCATTGGGTGATAAGGGTGATGGGGTCGGTGTAAGGATATCGGGGATCTTGGTTCGACGTGGGAAAGGCATGACGATGGTTGTGCTGGGCGAGGAAACACCCAAGGTGGTTGAACTCGATAGTAGGGATTCAGTAAGATGTGCATCTGGTGGGTGGAGGCAGCACGATGCTAGTTTCATGACTAGGAAACGAGGGGTAGGGATGGAAAGTGATGATGTTTGGGAGAGGTAGTGACAAAGAGGTGGATGATGGCTGGGGAAGATTCTAACGGAAGCTTTCCTAATTTTTTTAATTTTTTTTGATTAAAATTATCCTTCTGATTTGAAAAGTTAAAAGGTATTATTTTTTCTTTTGACCCCAATCTTCATCCAACCCATTAGTTTTATTTATAGAATTTCCACAACTAGGTTCCCCTTTTGTTATTTTAATTTTATGTTTTTACTGATCCGTGAACCACCTCGTGCAAGAAATTTAATATTATTTTTTATAAAAGAAAATTCCATATGTTGTGGAATTATTTTCTCTGACAACCACTATTTTCATCCAATGAATTTAGGCTATATCCTACCTAGAAATCAGAGTGATCAGAATCACCACCAGTGACAAAAATTGGTCTATTAAAATTGGTTCTTCAAAAAAATTTAATACCCAAAAAAAATTGCAAACAATTTGTATCAAAATTTTTGGATGACCATAACTTGACCTTCCAAAATTAGATAAACATTTTGTCTATTATATTGGGACCGAATTAAAACCCTCTACTTAATTTAATGTAAATTAATTTTTTCTTTGCTTAACAAATTTACACAATCGCTCTAATACCATTTGATAATACAGAAGCACGCAACATAAGCCAGTTGGATAGGGATTTAAATTTTTTTTATAATTATAGGGATGAAAATTCATCATCTTTAGAAATTTAAGCCCCCATAGAGGTCTAAGAATCTCCTATGAATTTAATAATCATAAAAAAACAAATGAGAACCTCATTAAATTCGGCGATGCGTTTGACTACAGATCATCTTCAGTGATTGTTTCTCAAAGGATCTGAAGCTGAACCCCTCTAGATCATTCAGGTGCTATGATCACACCATGATTCACTATTTTATTTCACCCTTACACCACTGTGTTAAAATAGTTTTGTATTGAAAATTAAAAACATAATAACAAATTGAACTTAAAATTTTATTTATTTATTTTATTTTTATAACTGTTAAAAATATAAATTTTAATTTTTTTGATGATTGTATTGTAGTAGGAGGTGACTTGGAGGATCCAGAATGAATTTAAAGAAAAATGAGCCAAACTGCATGGAATCCCATGAACACTTTTCCAATTTTTTACATGTTTCATGAAATACATGTATCCAAATGGACTTAAAATTTGTGATCTAATCCAATACTCAATGGGATGCAACTCATATTGGGAAACCAAATCCCAATTCATACATCTGGTGGCCCAAGTAAACTGATCTGTCTAAGGAATAAAATCTACATGAAGTCAAAAGTTTGGTTTGGTATTATGACTATATATCTCATTCCAGATTTCCAATGGTGAAATTTTTTGGCATGGTGATAGTAAATATTCCTTTAAAAAAATATTCTCTTTTATAAAAGTCAATATAATCCCATTTACCATAAAAAAACTAAGACAAAAGTGGTATCTTAGAATCTGGGTTCCCAAAAACACTTCCCATTTTGGATATAAAATGGAACCACGAGAACCTCATTTTGAAGTTCTACTAAGGAGTGAAGTGCTACCATTTTAAAGTTTTATAGAAGTCCTCTCATCACCTTGGAGGTTTTGGAGCTCCCAATACTCATAGGGAGAGATGAAATGAAGAAGGAGATCCACTTTACCTTCCTCTTCCTCTTAATGTTGGGATAAACAGTGGGCCTTCATTGTGAGGGAGCTAAACACATGTTAAGGGAGTTAAGATGAAAATATTAGCTACTTATTTGGAGTAAATTGTGTGTTAAAACATTTAATTCCATGTATCTTTGACTGTTTTGTCATGACACATCAAATTTATTATGATTTTAAGGCTGATTTGAAGTATAAGTAATACCCTAGGTCCTCTCTCAAGGATAATTTATAGGTTTAGAGTATGATTTTTTAATAAAAAGTACTAAGGGGGGGGGGGTGATTTTGAAAACAATTTTAAGAAAATAACATGATTTAAAGACCTTAATAGTTGATAGATAAAGGCGATGATTTAAGAATTATGAGAGAAGGAGATCATTTCAAGTTCATTACAAATCTTGGATAGTTCATTGTTCTTAAAATTCTACATGGTTTTGTTTAATTATTTGGTTTAGGGTTGTCAAGATCTTGATTCCCATTTTACCCCTTAAAAAAATGCACAAAGAAGCAACCCTTGACAAAAAAATTGCATTGTCAAGGTTTGGTCTTCAATCATAGCATAAGGGATACCAAATAATTATTAAATCTCATATATCTGTGAGATAGAAAGTATGATTGTGTTGTCTAATTGGAATAACCCAAGATTCCCACTTGAAATCTCAACCCAATCGATGTTGAAATAAAAATAGTTTCACTTAATTATATCAATAGAAATGCAATCATAAGATAAGCCTGTAAAGATATAAAATAAGTGAAATATTTAGAAAAAAAACACACAAAACCAGTATAATAAAAAGTGTTGGAACTCCCTCCCAAGTGTGTGTAGATCCCTCGAAATGATTGTCCACTGTTTAGCTCGATATCAGGAGGAGGAGGAAGCTCGGGTATAACTTCACTTTCATCCTTGACCCCCCTATGAGGATAGAGGCCTCTAGAAATTCTTGGATGATGAGAGGACTCCTTTGAGTCTCCAAAATACAAGAGCTTTTCCTCCTGGTAGAACTTGAAAATGAGGAGCCCAAGCTTCCATTTTATAGGCAAAGTGGAAGGTGGCTTTGGGAACACAAATTGTGTAAAACCACTTGGACCATGGTTTTCAACCACTAGAAAGTAGAATATCTCTTTGAAAAAAAGAAACATGTTTCCCCACCTCTTGAATGTCCCTAAAGAAAGTTTTTCACCATTTAGAAAACTAGATCCCGAGATATGGAAAAATCACAACACACCACTTTTGACTTCATATAGATTCAGTGTGTTGGATAGATCAGATCGGTTGGGCCATCAGATTAAAAAATGAGTCTTGGGTTCCTTAAGATGAAATGTGTCCCAATTAATTTTGGACAAGGACACAAAATTTAATCCCATTTGGAGGCATGGTTCAGTATAAGTGTGCGGATGAGTCCACTGGTGTTCATGGATCCTATGCAGTTTGACCCATTTTTCTTAGACATCATCATGAGCCCTCCAAATCACCTCCACCTTTAATAAAATTATCAAAAAAAGTATCATTATCCTTTTTAACAGTAATAAAAACAAAATCATTGAATAAAACATGAAGTTCAATTTGTTATTATTTTTATAATTTTCAATAAAAAACTAGTTTAACATAGTGGTGTAAGAGTGAAAATGAAACAATGAATCACAGTGCGATCACACCCCCACACCTAAAAATTTTCACTCCTAGGAAAAGTCATATTTCCAAAAATTATGCATGTATATATTTCCAACATTATAAATATTTAGCATTCAATGAAAATTTAATTACTGATAGAAATTTGATCAAAGAAAAAATCATACTGATGAGTTATTCTCTATGATCATGGAAAAAGAAATCTCAAAAGTTATATCCAATTGAAATTCCAAGAGATGCATGATACCGATAAAAGAAAATAATTCAAAAGTTAATCATTTCACTAATTCTCCATGTGTGTGTGTGAAAAACATTTCATGCTATTATTTCCAATTTTTATCGAGTAAATATAAGTTATTTTAAAAATTTTCTACTTATATGATCCTTTCCACCGAACCTGTCCTATATCCTTTGTAATCAAATTCCAAGACCCACTCAATTAATAATTCCCAGAAGTCAAACCATAATCTCCCAACCTAGATATCCCCATATATTTCAAATTTCATCACTCCCCTCATTTTTTTTCAAAAGTTGCACTTGGAAAAAATCTCACACTCTTCTTCTAAACCATGATTGATCTCTTGACGAAACTAATTGTAATAGTTATAACAAGATCAAAGGTCAAGGAAGGGTGGTTTTTGACCTGCCCAATATACACACCTTTTTTAGGGTGTACAATAGTTGGATAACAGGCACACACACATAGGTCAATCTGGTAAAGTAATGAAATAGATCAAATAAGGAATGAACATATGGAAAAATGATTTTGGAAATTAGAGAAAAATCAACCTAACTTATATTTACCTTTTATTAAGTATTAATTTTCACACTTTATGGTTGGGTGAAAAGTTGTGTGGAGAAATTAAGTGACACAATTTCCCCTTAAACTATTCACAAAAAGAGAACTATTCTTCTCAAAGGTTTCAAAATGATACAACCATTTATATCATCTAAAAAGAACTAAATTTCAAAATAAAGTCACACCACAATATTGATTTTTTTTCCTAAAATGCACATTGCTTCAGATTTTTTTTGAATGCTAAAACAAAATGGAATATGGAAATTCTACACGCATTTTCAATAAAATCCATGATTAAATGGGAATCATTTTACATGATAATGTGGGAAAAAAAGTAATACTCTGGAATAAAGGTGAGAGGGATGGAAGGGGGGAAAGTAACAATACAATTTAGTAAGAGAAAAAGAGAAAAAGAAGAAAGATGATGAAAATTCCTAAATAACCCAAGAATATACCCATCCCCCCAAACCTAGAGTGTGCAGTTTCCTCACTATAATGAAATAGAACATGGGAAGGAAGGACAAAACCTGGTGGGTGTCCTTGGTATGTTGCTTCTTCAGCATGGAGTTCCTTTATCAGGAACTCTGGAATGGATTCATAGAAGTGCTTCAGCTGCTGCCCATTGACAGTGAAGGTTTGATTGGTTTCTTTATTTTTAACCTGAACAACAACAAATGGAGATAGATTAGTAACAATGTATGGTCTAAACCATCAGGAACAAAGATTACCTAGATGAAACTTCATCCATGAATTATAGAGGAGGACCTTCTACCCAATGTATAACTGACAATGAAGGATGAGATGATTGTGGGTAGCTTTGGTTCTCTCTTTATAAATCCTAGAGTTCTCATATGTATCTCTTCTCATTCCCTCTAGCTCTTGAATCTGTAAATTTCTTTGATAACCTGCACCAGAAAGACTATAATTTCATTATTTAATAGCTTAGTAGTCCCAGTTCTCAATCTCAATATGTAGGTGAAAACTCTTTCCAAACACTAACCGATATGGTGACATGCGAATGAGAGTTTTAAAGGCAGTACAGTAATCCCATAATGAATCACCGAGTCTAAGACTCCAATATTTTCTATTAGGTTGAACTATTTTTTCAAGAATCTATTTTACCTCTTTATTTGACACCTCGTCTTGACCATTGGTCTGTGGGTGGTATGTAGTAAACACTCTATGACCGACCCCATACTGACACAAAAGTGATTGTATTATTCAGTTGCAAAAATGAGAACCCTGGTCATTAATGATGAACCTATGTAAGGAAAACCTACAGAAGATTTGGGTTTCTCAAAAATTCTATAACTGCCTTAGAATTATCAGTCCTTATAGCTTGTGAATCTACCCATTTTGACACATAATAAATTTCTAGAAGAATGTACAAGTTTCCAAAGGAATTAGAAAATGGCCCCATAAAGTTAATATAACAAACATAAAAAATATCACGAAAGAGCAATGGTTATTGAGGCATTTAATTTATTTTAGAAACATTACCCATTATTTGACAATGAGGACAAGATTTAAAAAAATCATGGGCATCTCAAGAAAGTGTTGGCCAAAAGAGACTAGAATCAAGGAACATTCAAGCGGTCTGTTGGGTACCCAAGTGGCCCCCATAAGCAAGAGTGTAGAAGAATATAAGGATAGACTAAAAATCACTATCAGGAACACAACACCTAAGGACCTGATCAATACATTTGTTCTAGAGGTAGGGGTCATCCCAAATGTACCAACATGACTCATGTTTTAGATAGTCATACTTGTTTTTATTAAAATAAAAAGGAATGCAAGATGCTACCAAATAATTCACTATTTCATCATACTAAGGAATAACATCTTGCACTCAGTACAGTTTCTCATCAGGAAACATGTCATTTATGAGAATACAAGGATATGAGTCAATGTTCGAGGATGGATGAATCCTACTGATATGGTCAGCCACCAAATTATCTGCTCCTTTTTTTATCTCTAATCTCTAAATTTAATTCCTAAAGGAGGAGCATCTAGTGAATGAGATGTGGTTTGACTTTCAGTTTCTTAAGGAGATACCAGAGGGATGCATGGTCTGAGAACACAATGACTTTATACCCTAAAATATATGACCTAAATTTATCCAAGGAAAACATAATGAAACGAAATTATTGTTCAGTTGTGGTGTAGTTTTCTTGGGTAGGGTCCAATGTATGTGAGACATAGGCTATGACATATGGAGCTAAATCAACCCTTTGTGAAAAGAATACCCCAACTGCATAGTTAGAGGCATCACACATGATCTCAAATGGTAAATCCCACCTAGGTGGTTGGATTACTGTGGGTGACTTGAGACTCCATTTTAACTTATTAAAATATTACTCACATTATTTATCAAAAAAAATCCTTTTCTTTTTGGAGTAACTAGTAGATTGGGAGTGTAGTATTACTAAAGTCACAAATGAAATGATAGTAAAATTTATCATGACATAGGAAAGACCACACATCCTATACATTTTTGGGGAATGGTAGGGAAGAAATGAAATCCACGTTTGATTTATCTACTTGGATACCATCCCCAAAAATTACATGTCCCAAAACTATACCTTGTCACACCATGAAATGGTATTTCTCATAATTTAATATGAGATTATTTTCATCATAGTGACGTAGGAATAAAGCAAGAATACTCAAAAATTCATCAAAAGAGGATCCATAAATAGTGAAATCATCCATTAATACTTCTATGAAATTATCCAGGTAATATAAAAAAATACTAACCATACATCGATGGAAAGTACCCGAAGCATTGCATAGACCAAATGGAATCCTTCTATATGCAAATTTGCCTAAGGGACAATTGAAGGTCATATTTTCCTAGTCCTCAGGGGAAATATGGATCTGAAATTATCCAGAATACCCATTAAGGAAACAAAAGTGGGACTTACCTACTAGGCTCTCTAGAATTTGGTCAATGAATGGTACAGGGAAATGGTCCTTCTTAGTGTATTAGTTTAGTCGATGATAGTCTATGCAGACACACCAACTATTCTTCACACGAGTTGGAACCAATTCATTGTTTTCATTTTTGATAATTGTAAGGCCAGTTTTTTTAGGAACTACTTGAACGAGACTAACCCATTGTCTGTCCGAGATGGGGTAAATGATTCTAGTTGGCAATAATTTTGTTACCTTATTTTTCCAAACTTCTAGGAGGTTTGGGTTCAGTCAACGTTGTGCCTACCTCACTGGTTTAGCCTCATAATTTAACAAAATATGATGTGTAAAAACTTATGGGCCAATACCAGGAATTTCCACAAGTGTACATCCTAATTCTTGTTTATAAGACTTCAAAATTTCAAGTAGTCATAATTCATTCTCAAGAGGGAGTGAACTAGAAATAATGACATGCATCTTGTTTCCATTCTCAAGATATGAATATTTTAAATCTTGTGGTAGTTGTTTTAGTTTCAATTAAGTTAGATTTTGGATTGATGGGAGTGTGTGTTAAAGTGATAGGTCACTAATCTCATCTAACTACTCAATGGTATCATCCTCAGATGAGGAATGAGCTTTTATAAGCTTAGCAGTATCATCGATGGTCAGTGGATCCTTAGTGTTCAAGAAATCATTAGTTAATAAGAATGCATGAAATTTTTATATAACACTACAACAATAAATTCATGATTCATTTCCTACCATTTCAATTAATGATGAAAACTCATAAATGGGATCAGGGTAAAAAAAGATGTTCTTTCAGGGGAAGGGAGTACATCAATTGAGTTAATAGAGAGAGAGGAATGTTCTTCTGAGGGGTGATTCATGGCATAAAGGATATTGAAGTGGACTATGTCACCAACAAATTCCATAGATAATGTACCATTATGGACATTAATTATTATTTTTGTGGTTTTCAAGAAAGGTCTCCCCAATATAATTGGGGCGTGTCCATTCATCCTACAATCTTCCATTTTTAGCACATAAAAATCAGCAGGAAAATTTTAAATTTTCACCCTCACAAGAACATCCTGTAACACACCAGAGGGGTGTGAAGTACTTTGGTTGGCCATTTGAACAACAATTCCAATGGGATTCATCTCCTTGACCTTCAATGTAGAGTAAATGGAGTAAGGCATCACATTAATAGAAGCACCTAAATCAATAATAACATTGGAAAATGAATACTCCCATATGTTGCATAGAATCAAGAATTTCCCAGGATTGTTGAGTTTGGTGGGAAGTGATGACTCTATTAATGATGATACGTTCCTCCCCAAGATCACTTTCTCATATCCACAAAGTTTCCTTCGGTGTGTCACATCTCCTTTAGAAACTTGGCATATCCTGGAATTTGATTCCCGACATCAATCACAGGGTTGTTTACCTGCAATTTTTTGAAAGTCTCCAAAATTTCCTTATCGAGTTTAGTCTCCATTTGTTTTCTAGGTTGGTAGTACCTTTGGGGAAATGAAAAAGGAATGTGTTGGCTAGGGAATCATCGACATACACACTCTTTCCTTTGGAAGGGCTTCTCTCAAGACATGGTTTTTAAACATTTGGAACATTTTTAATGGTTGGGATGAAAGTCTCCTCAGGAGGGGAAGAATCTAATGGAGGATTTATTTGAATTTATATTTGTTTTCCACTCTTAAGGGTGATGTAAATAACATTTACTTTATCCCTAGGGTTAACTACTGGTTGATAGGGTAGTTTACCCGAGCCATGACTTTGAATTTCACCCACTGAGTTAGCTAGTTAGCCTAATTGGGTTTTGAGGTCTTGTATGGATGCCTGAGTGGTTTTTTGGAATTGGATATTATTGGAATCCATTTTATTCATCATATCTTCTAGGATAGAATTGTGTTTTAGAGGGGGTGGTTGGAATGTCCTTTGTGGTGGTTGAGGATTTCTGGGTGGTGGTGGATGACTACTCTGCCCTGGTTGGTTCCATTGTTATTGAGGTTGGTTTGAATACCTCCTTTTCTATAAGCTTGGTTTTCCTTTCCACCAAGAGTGGGATGGATATTATGGTTCTTTCCTAAAGGGTTGGTTATAGGGGAGACCTAGAAAGATTGCCTCATAACTCTCAGAAGTTTCTCTCAATTGAGGATGTTGGTTAGAGTAGTGGGTATAAAAAGAGAATATACCACAATGGATGGGAGGAGGATATTGGGATCTTCCTTAGGAAAGAGAGATTTGTCGAATAATGGTACTTAGCTCTTCAAACTTTGTGTCCACCTTCTTCTCGAATTCGTTACTTTGCACCTCATGGACACATCTAATAGGTACACTGAACCTTATACCAAATTTTTGAGTGTTTTGTTTCATGTACTCAATTAGAGTTATTGTAGAAATTGGGGTCTTATCTACCAGTGAAACACATGTAGTATCATCAATAATGTTACAATCAATTGGAATTAAATATTCATAAAAATATTTTATTAAAAGTTGATCGCTTATTTTGTGGCGTGGACAACTTGAACATAATCTTTTAAATATTTCCCAATATTCACGAAGTGTTTCCCATTGCTATTGTATTATACCACATATTTCATTACTTATTGTTGTAGTTCAATAGGCTGGTAAATATTTTTCAAGAAAAATGCATTTCATGTTCACCTAGCCTCTTATTGGTGAATTAACATAGTAAATCCAATATTTTACAATATCTTCTAATGATAAAGGGAATGCCCTTAGCTTTACTTGTTCTTAATCCACATTAGAAGGTTTTAAAGTAGAATATACAATATGAAATTCTTTTAAATGATTGTGTGGATCCTCTCTAATAAGTCCATGGAATCTTGGTAATAGATGAATTAAACCATATTTTAGTTCAAAATTGGGTGCCTCACCTTTTAATTGAATGTATATGGGTTAGATATCGACATAAGGTGAGGTTAGTTATTTTAATGTTAGTTTTTTTTCATCCATATTTTGCAAGTTTATTTCCATTTTTATATCAGTTCTATAAGAATAAGTAGAAGGATCAAGAGGAGTGTCGATGTTTTGTGTGTCCTACTTCAAAGGGTTCTCTTATGTTTCTCAATGTTGCTGATGTAAGATCCTCTCTGGTTTGGGTTCAAATGGTGGTAGGTCTTCTGAAGTAGAACACGTCATGCACATTACCTACAAAATAAATAAATAAAAACACAAAAAGATAGGTAAAGGTATAAGATATAACAAATAAATATTCAAAAATTTTATACAAAACTTATAAAAAAATTATAAAAAACACACACTAAAAACCAAAGTGCTCCCTGGAAACAGTGCCAAAATTTGACCGCGTTGTCGTGACATGTCAAATTGATTATAATTTTAAGATTTATTTTAAGTATAGGGAAAACCCTAGGTTGTCTCTCAAGGAGTGTTTATAGGTTTAGAGTATTAGTTTTTAATAGAAAGTACTAAAAAGGGGGGTGATGTTGAAAACAATTTTAAGAAAATAACATGATTTAAATAGATTAATAGTTGATAGATAAAGGTACTGATTTAATAATTCTGAGAGAAGGATATAATTTAAAGTTCAATACAAATATTTTATAGTTAATTTTCTTGAAAATCCCACATGTCTTTTTTAATTATTTAGTTGAGGGTTGTCAAGATCTTGATTTCTGTTTTACCCCTTAAATCGATGCACAAAGAAGCAACCCTTGACACAACAATCATGTTGTCAAGTTTTGGTATTAAATCATATAACAAGGGATACAAAATCATAATTAAATCTCATATATGTGTGAGATAGAAATGATGATTGTGTTTTCTAATCAGAACAACCCACGATTCCCACTTGAAATCTCAACCCAATAAACGTTGAAATAAAAACCATTTAACTTAATTATATCAATAGAAATTCAATCAGAGGATAATCATGTTAAGATATGAAATAAGTGAAATATTTAGAACAAAAATTACACAAAACCAGTATAAGAAAAATTTATGTAACTCCCTACCAAGTGTGTGTAGCTCCCTCAAAATGATCATCCACCATTTAGCTCGACATCAGGAGGAGGAGGAAGCTCAGGTGGAACTTGAACTTCATCCTTGATCCCACTATGAGGATAGGGGAATTCATAACTTCTTGGATGATTAGAGGAATAATTTGGGTTACCAAAATACCACAGAATTTACTCCTGTATGAACATTCAAATGATGAGCCCAAGCTTCCATTTTATAGGCAAAGTGGAAGGTGGTTTTGGGAACACAGATTTTGTAAAACCACTTGGGCCATGGTTTTAGACCACTGGACAGTCAAATTTAGATTTAGATAATACTAAAAACAAGTTTCCCCACATATTTAATTTCTTAAAAGAAAGTTTGAAACCATTTGGACAACTAGATCCTAAGATACGAAGAGATCACAACACACCACTTTTGACTTCGTGAAGATTCAGTGCGCTGGAAATATCAGACCAGTTGGGCCATCAGATTGCCAAAGGAGTCTTGGTTTACTTTATATGAAATGTATCCAAATTAATTTTGGACAATAAAAAAAATTTCAGCCCATTTTAATGCACGATTCAATATAAATGCGTGGATGAGTCCACTGGTGTGCATAGATCCTACGTAGTTTGGCCCATTTTTCTTGGATATCATCATGGGCCCTCCAAATCACCTCCACCTTCAGTGAAATTATCAAAACAAATTTCATTAAATTTTTTAACAGTAATAAAAAAAATAATTGAATCAAACATAAAGTTAAATTTGTTATTATTTTTATAATTTTCAATACAAAACTAGTTTAGCACAGTGGTGTAAGGGTAAAAATGAAATAGTGAATCGCAGTGCGATCAATCTTACATTAATTCATATTTAAATTTTTGTTTTGATGAATGTGATTAATATGATTTTAATTTATAAACAATTACTGTGAGGTTCTGAGTGAGTGAATTGTGTTTCACCGATTGTAAAAAACAACAATACTTTTATTCCCCACTTATTTTAGATTTTAATATGATTTGGAAGCTCTGATACCATGCATAAGGGATGGACCTTGGCAATACGATTGTTATGTAAAGGTTTGGTTCAACATGAATTAATATAAAATCTTATAAATTAATTGTGATTCTGATTAATTTCGACCAAATATTTACTCCAAACCTATATAGATATATAAGAATAATGAACTTGAAATGCGTGTAGTGAAATGAAAACAACCCCCTTTATCTCATATTTTTTAAAATCCACTTGGGTTTTCAACTATTAAACTCTTTAAATTAAGTTATTATATTAAAATTGTTTTCAAAACCACCCCACTTATTATTTTTTTTTTGAAAATAAACACTTTAAACCACCAATGATCCTTGAGAGATGACATAGGGTCTTCCCTATACTGGAAAATAATCTTTAAATCATAATCAATTTGACATGTCATGACAAAATGGTTAAATTATGATTTAGTTTATGGGGAGATATTTGGTTTTTAGTGTGCTTTTTTTTTATAAAAACATTGTTTATTTTGTAAATATTTGTATACTTCTTTTATTCCTTCATTTTTTAAGTTGATTTCTAACATATTCCTTTTGCAGGCCCCATGCATGATGTGATATTCATCGGAGGAACTACTTCCTTTCGAACATGAAATAGAGAGGATCTTATGTCATCGACACTAAGAAGTACCAAAGGATCCCTTTAAGGATGACACAAAAAAATCAAAAATATTCTTGATCCTTCTTCTTATTCTTCTAAAATAAACATCAAGGATGAAATAAACTTGAATAATATGGCTGAAAATAACTGGACATTCAAATAATTGACCTCTCTTGATGTAGGGATCCACCTCGTATACATTCAAATACAAGGTGAATAACCTAATTTGAACTAAAATATGGTTTAATTAACTTATACCAAGATTACATAGATTGGATGGAGATGAACCACATAAGAATTTAAAAGAATTTCATACTGTGTATTCTACATTAAAACCTACTAATGTGGATGAAGAACAAGTAAAACTTAGGGAATTAACTTTCTCATTATAAGACACTGTAAAATATTGGTTGTATTATGTTAACTCCCCTATTAGAGGCTAGCTAGACATAAAATGTCTTTTTATTGAAAATACATCCTAGACTCTTAAATGGTAACTATTAGGAAATAATGTTTTGGTATAAATAAATAATAAGGGGAAACACTTCATGAATAATGGGAAGGATTTAAGAGGTTATTTTCAAGATGTCCAGACCAAAAAATAAGGGATCAACTTTCAATACAATATTTTTATGATGGTTTAATCCTTAGTAATCAAATCACGACTGATGCTGGTTTTTGGTGGTGCACTAGTGGATAAGGACTCAATTGATACAAGAAATATAAATAAAAATATGGTGCAGAACACACAATAATTTGGTTCAAGGTATAATGTACCCATTAAAGGTGTCTATGAGGTGCTAAGTTTTGAGTTCGAGAAGAAGGAAGACATGAAGTTTGAAGAGGTAAATAACCTTATCTAACAACTTGATCTTTCCCAATGGAAATCTCTATCTCCTCCTTCCATCCATTGTGGTATCTGTTCTGCTGACAACCACTATTTGGACTAATTCTCTCAACTTATAGAACCTTCTGGGAGTTGTGAAGAAATATTTACAGGACACCCCTATAACCATCTCATTAGGGAAGAACCATACTATCTATCCAACCCTGGGTGGAAAGACAACCAAGCATATAGAAATGGGGGGGGGGGGGTACTCAAACTAGCATCAACAACCATGGAACCAATTAGGGTAGAGTTTTCATCCACAACCACCACCCATAAATCCTTAACCACCACAAATTCCATTACAACAATCCCCTCAAAAACTAGATCCTAGTCTAGAATTCATGATGAAAAAAATGGCTACAAATAATCTCTAATTCCAATAAACCACCCAAGCAGCCATACAAGACCTAAAAACCCAATTATGCAGGCTCACCAACTTGGTGGGAAAATCCAAAGTCATGGGTATAGTAAACTACCCTCTAAACCATTAGTCAACTCTAGGGATAAGGGAAATTTCAGAGCCATCACCCTTCATAGTGTAACACAACTTAAAAGAAAAATTACCCCTCCATTAGAGTAATCCCCTCCCGAGGAAACCACCATCCCAACCACTAAAAATTGTCCAAATTAGGGGAAACCTTGTCTTGAGAGAATATGCACTAAAGAAAAGAGAGTTTAATTTGATAAACCATCAAGCCAAACCACTCCTCTTCTATTTCCCCAAAGGGCCACCCAAATAAGAAAATAAAAAGAAATTGATATTGATAAATAAATTTTAGAAACTTTAAAAAAATTATAGGTTAACATACCCTTAATTGATGTCATGAGTAAAATTACACGGTACACCAAGTTTCTAAAGGAGATGTGTACACACTAAAGGTGACTTTGAGGTGATGAAAAGGTGAGATTTGGAAGGAAAATCTCAACATTGATTGAGCCATCACTTCCCACCAAATGAAATGATCTTGGAACATTCTTGATTTCATGCATTATTGGGGAATATTTCTTTTATGATGGTATGATTGATTTGGGTACCTCTATAAATGTGATGCCTCACTCTATTTTATCCTCATTATAGGTTGGGGAACTTAATAACACTAGAATTTTTGTTCAACTAGAAAACTGGAGTATAAAACACCCCGCTGGTGTGTTAGAGGATGTTCTTATGAGGGTAAAAAGTTTAATTTTTCCTAATTATTTTTATGTGCTTAAAATGGAAGATGATATGATGAATGGAAATACCCCAATTATATTGGGGTTTCCTTTCTTGAAAACTACCAAAACCATAATTAGTGTCCATAATGGTACATTATACATGAAGTTTGGTGGTGAAATTGTCCACTTCAATATCCTCGATGTCATGAAGCACCCCTCAGAAGAACATTCCTTATTTTCAGTTAATTCTATTTATGTACTCCTTTAACCTGAAAAAATTTATTTTTATTTACCTTGATTACATTTATGAGTTTTAATAATTGATATAAATTCTAGGTAATGATCCATTCATTGAATGTTGTACTGGTTTAGAAAAATTTCATGCATGTTCGTTAGTTTGTGATTTCTTGGGAACCGAGGATCCCATGACCATTGATGATATGACTAAGATTGTAAAAGCCAATTCCTCACATAATCCCATTACCATTGAGTATATAGATGAGACCAGTGAGATCCCACTTTCATATTCACTTCCATAAATCTTAAATCCCCATGAATTGGAACTTAAACCACTACCTCAAAATTTAAAATATTTATATCTTGATAATGGAAATAAAATACCTATCATCATTGCTAGTTAACTCCCTACATAGCATAAATTAAAACTACTTGTAATTTTAAGGAAGTATAAATAGGCATTAAGATGAACATTTTCTAACATTCCTGGTATTAGCACATCAATTTTCACACATCATATATTGTAAAATGAAGAGGCTAAACCAGTGAGTCAGGTGTAACATCTACTAAACCCAAAATTACTAGATATTGTTAAAAATGAGGTAACACAATTATTAGATGATGGAATAATTTACCCCATATATGATAGCCAATGGTTTAGTCCAGTGTAGGTAGTACCTAATAAAACTGATCTTACTATAATTAAAAATGAAAAAAATGAATTGGTTCCAACCTATGTGCAGAATAGTTTGCATCTCTATATAGACTATCTCTAACTAAACCAACGCACTAGGAAGGCGAATTTCTCATTTCCGTTCATTGATCAGATTCTAGAAAGCCAACATGGAAGCCCCACTATTATTTTCTTGATGTGTATTCTAGATACTTTGAGATCTATATTTCCCACAAGGATTATTTAAAGAAAACATTTACTTTCCCCTTTGACATATTTTCATATAAGATGATTTCATTTGGTCTATGAAATGCTCCGGGTAATTTCTAGTGATACATGGTAAGTATTTTTTCAGATTACCAAGATAATTTCATGGAATTATTCATAAATTATTTCACTATTTATGGCTCCTCTTTTAATCAATGTTTGAGTAGTCTTGGTTCTGTCATACATCTCTATATTGAAAAGAATCTTGTATTAAATTATGAGAAATTACATTTCATGGTGAGAAAATGTATAGTACTTAGACATGTCATTTATGGGGATGGTATCCAAGTAGAAAAATAAAAATTAGGCATCATTTCTTCCTTACCATTACCCAAAAATGTATGGGATGTGTGATCTTTCCTAAGTCATGCTGGATTTTACCGTCATTTCATTCATGAATTTAGTAATATTGCACTTCCCCTCTCCCAATTACCCCAAAAAGAAAAAGAATTTGTTTTTGATAAATAATGTGAGGAAGATTTTGAAAAATTGAAATTGAGTCTCACATCTCCTAGTAATCCAACTACCTTAGTGGTATTTACCATTTGATCTTATATGTGACGAATATAACTATGTAGTTGGGGTTGTCTTATCACTATGGGTAGATCTAGCTCCACATGTCATAGACTATGCCTCTCACACACTGGACCCTACCCAAGAAAACTACACCATAACTAAAAAAGAATTTATGTACATTGTTTTTGACTTGGATAAATTCAGGTTATACCTCTTAGGTCCCAAAGTAATTGTGTTCTCTAACCATGAAACCATATGGTATATCAATAAGAAACTTGAATCCAAACTATGTCTCATTTACTGGATGCTCCTCCTTCAAGAATTTAATTTATAAATTAGGGATAAAAAAGGAGTGGTAATATGGTGGCTGACCATATCAGTAGGATCCTTCCATCACCAAACATTGACTCATCCCCATGTATTCCCATAAATGACACATTTCTTGATGAGAAACTGTACTGATTGAAATATTTTATTCCTTGGTATGTTTAAATCTTAAATTATTTGGTATCATCTTTCATTACTTCTAATTTTAACAAAAAACCAAGATGATATTTTGAAACATGAGTCCCATTGGTACATTTGGGATAACCCTTACATTTGACGAAAATGTAGTGATAGAGTCCTCAGGATTTTTGTTCCTAATAGTGAGTTTTAGTCTGTACTTAGGTTTTTCCACACTCTTGATTGAGGGGGCTACTTTGGTCCCCAATAGTCTACTTACAAGGTCCTCAATTTTGGTATCTTTTGGCCAACACTATTTTGGGATGCCCATGATTTCTGTAAATATTTTCATCACTTTAAAGGAAGGAGGAGTGTATCCAAAATAAATAAAATTCCACAAAAACCATTTCTCTTTCATGAATTTTATTTATGTTTGGGGAATTTAATTTATGGGGATATTTCCCAATTTATTTGGAAACTTATTCATTATTTTGGAAGTTGATTATGTTTCAAAATAGGCATATCCATGAGCCATAAGGAATGATGATTCAAATATAGCTATGGAATTTTTAAGAACCCAATTTTTTTGTTGGTTTGAATTACCTCGGTTAATCATTAGTGACCAAGGTTCTCATTTTATAAACTAAACAATTAAATCACATTTTCATTGATAGGGGGTTGTGAATCGAGTTTATAATACATATAATGCACAAACCAATGGTCAATTTGAGGTTTCAAATAGAGAGGAAAAACAAATCCTTGAAAAAATAGTTCAACCTAATAGAAAATATTAGAGTCTTAGACTTGATGATTCATTATGGTATTATAGTACTGCCTTCAAAACTACCATTGGAATGTCACCATATCAACTAGTTTTTGGAAAGAGTTTTCACCTCCCTACTGAGATAGATCACCAGGCCTACTAGGACATTAAAAAATGAAATTCTAATCTTTATGGTTTAGGTACTCAAAGGAAGATACAAATTTAGGATTTGGATAAAATGTGTAGATATTCATATGAGAACTTGTTAATTTTTAAGGAATGAACCAAGGATTCCCATGACTGCCTCATCCTTATTTTTAAATTCCTAATTGGACATAAGGTACTCCTTTTCAATGAAAGGATAAATTTTCATTCATCTAAGCTTTATTCCCAATAATTTGGCCCATATACTGTTACTAATGTTAATAATTTTGGTGTTTTTGAAGTTTAAAGTGAAGAAATAAAACAAACCTTCACTGTTAATGGGAAGTGGTTGAATCAATTTCACAAATCCATTTCAAAATCCCTGATAGGGGAAATTGAAGTTCAAGAATAAACCTACCAATGAAACCCACTAGGTTTTATTTTTCCTTCCCACATTCTCTTTTATTATAGTGAGGACACTGTACACTCAAGGTGTATAGGGGATTGGTACATTCTTGGGTTAGTTTGGAATTTTCATCATCTTTCTTCTTTTTCAATTTTTCTCTTACTGAATAGTATTATTACCTTCCTCCTCTTTCTTGGGTACATTCCTAGGTTAGTTAGAAATTTTAATAATATTTTTTCTTTTCTCTTTTTTTTTCTGCATAGTATTGTTACTCCCCCTTTCCCCCCTCACTTTTGTGTCAGAATATTCATTTATAATACCCACTTAATCCTAGAAATTATTGAAAATTCATGAGGAATTTCCTTATTTCAAGTTATTTTGACAATTTTTCCTTCATTGATGGAATGTTTGTTTTATCATGAATTTAACATCAAGGTGTGAATATTTATTGAAAATTGGTTGTTTTTTGATGATATAAATGGTTGTATCATTTTGAAACATTTGCGAATAATGGTACCCTTTATGTGAGTTGTTTATGGGAAAATTTTATCACTTAATATCTCCACAAATCTTTGCACCCAACCATGAAGTGTAATTTATCATTACTCAATAGAAGGTAAATATAAGTTAGCTTAATATTTATCATCTTTATAATTTTTTTCCATATGTTCAATCCTTATCTAATATTTTTCATTACTATACTAGATTGACCTATGCATGTGTACTTATTGTCCATCATTTGTATGCCCTAAAAAAACACATAACACACACACACAAAAATATGGGTTTTTTCTTGGGCAAGTAAAAAAAAAAACTCTTCCTCGACCTTTGATCTTGTTATAACTATTATAATTAGTATCGTGAGGAGATCAAATAAGGGTTGAGTGATGAGTGTGATATTTATTCCAAGGTCAATTTTGATAAAAAAAAACAATAATAATTAATGATGGGAGTGATGAAATGTACAACATATGGGGATATTTAGGTCGGAAACTTAAGGTTTAACTTTTGAGAATGCTTAAGTGAGTGGGTCTTAAAATTTGATTGTAAAGGATATAGGGATGGTTTGGTGGAAAAAATCATTTAACCATATTTTTTTAAAATAACCTATATTTGATGGATAGAAATTAGAAATAATAACATGAAATGTTTTTCACACACACACATGGAGAGTTAGTGACATTGTTTACTTTGGAATTATTTTCTCAAATTTTTATCACTCATCTCCTTGAATCTTGTTCTGATACAATTTATGAGACAAATTTTTCTACAATCGCTAAGAATAACTCCTTGGTGTAATTTTTTATTTGATCACATTGACATCAAAAATTAATTTTTCATTTAATATTAAATCTTAATTAAGTTGGGAATATATCCATTCATAATTTTTGTAAGTATGAATTTTCCCAAGAGTGAAAATGTTTAGGTGTGGGGGTGTGATCACACCACGATTCACTATTTTATTTCACCTTTACACCATTGTGTTAAACTAGTTTTGTATTGAAAATTTAAAAAATAATAAAAAATTTCACTTCACATTTGATTTAATTATTTAATTTTTATCACATTTAAAAAGAAAAATTTTAATTGTTTTGACGATTTCATTATAGGAGGAGGTGATTTGGAGGATCCAGAATGAAGTTGACGAAAAATAGGCCAAACTGTATGGAATCCCATGAAAAATTGTACAATATTTTTCATTTTATTAGAAATAAATGCATCAAAATGTTCTTAAAATTTTTCATATTATCCAAAACTCAATGTTATACAACTAATATCAATACACCCAATCCCAATTCGTCCATATGGTTTCCCAATCGAACTGACCTGTCCAGGGAACTGAATATAAATGAAGTCAAAAGTTTGGTTTGGTATTATGACTATATATTTCATTATAGATGTCAAATGGATTTTAAATTTGATATGGTGATATTCAATATTCCTTGAAACAACTCTTATATTTTTTCTAATTATAGATAAGTCCATTTAGCCATAAAAAAGAAAGACTCATTTTTTATCTCGAAATATGGGTGCCCAAAACCACCTCCCATTTTGGCTATAAAAGGGAACCATGGGAATCTCATTTAGAATTTCTACCAAGGAGTGAAGTGCTGAATTTTTATAGTTTCATATTATTCCTCTCAAAACATTTTATGTTTTTTATATGCCTATTATCATAGGGAGATATGAAATGAAGAAGGATATCCACCCGACCTTCCTCCTCCTCTCAATGTCGGGATAAATGGTGAGTGTTCGTTGTGAGGGAGCTACACACATGTCAAGGGAGTTCTGATGATTATATTAGCTACTAGTTTGGAGTAAATTGGGTGTTAAAAAATTTCATTCCATGTATATTACATTATTTAATATTTGAATTATTGTTTTGATGCATGTGATTGATATGCTCTTAATTTCTAACCGATTAGTGTGAGGTTATGAGTGAGTGAATTATGTTTATCAGGTTATAAAATACAAGAATATTTTTATTTACCACTTATTTGATATTTCAATCTAATTTTTAATCACTTATACCATGCATAAGTTATGGACCTTGGCAATACGATTGTTATATCAAGGTTTAGTTTAACATACATTAATATAAAAGATTAGAAATTAATCGAGATTCTGATTAATTTCAACCAAATACTTACTCTAAACCTGAATGAACCTATAAGAAAAATAAACTTTAAATTCATGTAGTGAAATCAAAATGACCCCCTTTATCTTATATTTTTAAAATCCACTTGTTTTTTCAAATATTAAACTCGATAAATTAAGTTATTTTCTTAAAATTGTTTTCAAAACCACCCCCACTTTTTAGTATTTTTTTTGAAAATACAAACTTTAAACTACCAACGCTCCTTGAGAGATTACCTAGGGTATTCACTAGAATATAAAGTCATATTTAAATAATAATATATTTTATGTTTTAATAAAATTATATCATGCTACTTAGGAAATCTGACGATTCCTTTGACATCATAATGACCACTTCAACCCCATCCATTTCAATCTGTTGAAGATGTAATTGGATCGATCGCTCAGGGTGAGAATTTCTCTCTCTAAGATATAGTATGAGAGATAATATATCAATTATTAATGATTAATCTTTCATTGAATTATCTTATCCTATTTTTATATAGTGGATGTCCAAAATACCCGGTATGGGTTCCCCAACCCTCATATATCCAACGTTCACTAAATAAATAATAAATGACACATTATGATGAACTAACTGTATCATTAATGTTATTTATATTTTATCACCTATATTTAAAATATAATAAATATATTACATGATAAAATTGAGTCATTTAACTCAACTAAAAAATTACCGCAATATTAAATGGAGCTTGAATAAAATAATATTTGTTCATATAATATTTTTTATATATTCACTTGGTACCATGTGAATACTTTTAATAAAAAAATTCAACCAAATTATTATATACTCAAATAATAATGAATTTATTTATTCTTAGGTGATCGATTACATGAATAACTCTTGGATCCCATGGTGGGGCCCACTATGTCCTAAATGCATATTCACCAGAATTGGGTAGATTCTTGAATACGATAATGTTTGTGACCCTCTAGGACCTTATCTTGATAGTAGTAAATACTAGTCACAGACAAATATTAGAGTCTTGAAACCCATAAAGGCCCCTAAAAAGATAATAAATAGTCATATCAATGACAACCATCCTACGAACACACACTATGTAATATAATCTCTTGTCTCGTGATATCTCATAAAGAAGGACACACACTTATTTCATCATCCATTCTTACTTTATTATTTTTTGATCTAACTAGATAAACATACCTTCAACTACCTTGGACAAGGATTTATTAAGTCACTACTAACCTAACCCACTAGGATAGAGATATCATTTCCTTAACTCAGAAGTGACATATTCTTTCTTGACTATTCAACTAGTGCCACACCATCAACGACACTCCCAATACAAGCTGCCTCCCCAGGACTTTAATGTTATGTTTTTTCCTTATATCAAAGTACATGATCAAATGGTACATATTGATAATGATATAAAGTCAAGAGACCAATACACATATTCATAGATTGGAATAACCAATGAAACATGAAACATGTGGTGTTCCTATTGTGGGGTCTATCCTCATTATCTTACCTACTAGAGATCACCAAGTAAAAACTTCATGATAATAAGTCTCAATGCTTATGAACTCCCAACACCCGATATTCAAACATCATCCGTGTCCAGTCAGTATAATATATCTAGACCATAACACATATGTTTAAGATTAATTTCATAGTATCTCAAGGTTCTCATTATATCCTAGGAACTACTATAACCTTTTGATATGGCAAATAATCCATGGAAATTACTATTTAAATAGTGGATGCATAAATATCAACACTATAATGGAAAGTGTGCATTAGGAAAAACTCACTGTACACATGATATGGTAATATAAATGTACTGATTAATTGGGTCTAAGTAACCCACTATTACAAAATCTATCACATTGCAATCCATTTCATCTTCCTATTGTTTGACGGTAAATGGTAAATTACATCACTATGTAATTCAGATGTTTCCCATGGAATTTATTCCCCCAAAGTGGTAGGGTGAAAAGTGATTCATTATCTTTAGGTGAAACCTGTCTACCAGGCCCTATGAGATTAAATTATCTTGACCTCACTATTGATGGTGAGCTTGAGAACACATACATTCACCATGCATTGGGTGTGGAAGATATTATGTCACTATGAATCTTTCTATGTTACCTCAGTGGTCATCATCAATCGACAATTCTTGGACTTCCTGCTTCTCCTCAATGATGTTCTTCAGGCCAATGAAGTACTGCTCTATGAATTCATCATCATCCACCTTCACAACCTTGTCATCAGATACCTGGTTAACTTGACCTTGGTTCAGACAATTATTTGAAAGGTTTTTAGGCTTATAACATTGATAACACTTGTCACCAAATCGTCGATCACAAGGATTATTGTTTTGTCATAGTGGAGGGGGTTTCCTGGGTTGTGTGGTGCCTAAATGGGTTTTTTAGAGCCATATTCACTTGATTTCCATATCATCTTAGGGGTCCTAACCTCTCTATATAGGGGAGGAAAAAACCTAGGGTTCTACCTGGGCGAATCCCAGGCTTCAAGGGGAGAATGGGGGTGTCAATTTAGTTGATACCCTATCTGTAAGGTTTAAATAATAACCTATGTAGTCATAGATATAACATGGATAAAGACTCAAGTAAGGGGGGGATCGAGTATTTTAAAAATATTTGGCCGTTTTAAATTTCCATCTTAAATTATGTTTGAACCTATCCTCTCTATTAAATTGAGTATTATAGTAGAATAAAGTGAAATAAAAAAGACATGACATATAAAATTTTTATAGTGATTTATGATTACAAGAAAACCCCTAGTCTACTTCACCAACACTCGATTTGAGTTTGGTGATTTTTATAACGGATCATTTTCCTAGGGATCTCCAAACTGAGTGTAAGAAGGTGTCACTTATACAATAAGGTATTTACCATCCCTTTAGATTATTTATTTGAGGACCTTGAAAAATAAGTACATGTAGTTGAAACTTAAACAAAACTAAGAATAAGTAACTTCCACTTCACCCAAAACCAAGTACAACCTAGCTGCCACATAAAATAAATTGACGAGATGTAGAATTTCTAAAAAGTTTTATCATATAATTAAAACCCACAAAACTAATAGTAGATGGTTTTTCCTCTAGAAAATTATTCTTCAAAGTGTAGCTATCCTAAAGCGATCCTTGCTGTAAAATGATCTTAAATCAGACACATAATTATAATAAGATAATATTCAATTTTTCACATGATTCCTATTTTCTATTTCTTTATTCTAAGTTATAAAATATGATTTAATAGAAATAATATAATTTGAGTGTAACTTTATAACACTTCATGAAACCTTCTTGATCATTCTATAAAGAATATAAATAATACAAAGAATAATTATATTCATTACAGTTCCTTCCCCCTTCTTCGATAATTCAAAATAATCAAGTCAAATATTCCATAAATTTCTCCTTGAATATAGTACAACTATAGAAAATCTTGTTCCCAAAATAATACTTCTAATAACCAAGTAAAATTATTTCTATAATTTTCTCTATAAAAATAGTAGTAAGAATATTTATTTTAAATATTAATTTGAGTTTTCTTTTTAAATCATTGAATCATCCCTAAAAACTCAAAACAACATCTTTTAAAATTCAAATATTTCAATTCAAAATATATTAAAGTTTCCAATTATTAATCGTAGATTATGACACCTCAATATCATAATCCTCAACTTTATAAGAATAAGTCTTTATTCTATAAGGTCCATCTCCTTCATTCCATATGATTCATATACTTTACCAAAAAACCACTTCACTGGTTTCTCCTTGTATTTTGTAATGGTAAATCACTTTGTCAATTTTTTTTACTTATTTCAAAATTTAATATTCTTTATTTTCAGAAGGATAAACTTTGATTTTATAAGAGTTGGTACTTAGATAATTTTTGAGTACTCAACCATGGTGTTCAAAATGTAAGATTAAAACTTCACATGTAATATAGTCCCTCTAATCTATAGATTCATAATATTATTATATTTGAAAATTTCCAAACCTTAAAACATCATGATTAATATAATTCTTCATCCCATGATGATACATAATATAATTCCTAGTCTTCTTCATCATGTGTAACCTAATTGAATTTTTTTTTGATTCTTATAATATATAACATAATTTATTCAACTTATAGTGATACGTAATATGACATACTTATCCAAAATTTTTGATATGTTAGAAGCTCGATCTAGTATATAGGAAATATAACTAGTGCACAAAATGAAATACTTATATAAATCTTTAATACATAAAATGATCATGAAAATTCACTATAATACATAATAAGTTCTTCAACTTATGATGATACACCAGTTCTTATAGAATCAATAGAATATGTAATATATTATACTTTGTGAAATATCAGAACTTCCAATGTATAAGGAGTTCATCTTCAATAGAATTTATATTTAAGATATTATCTACACTTAGAAAATTTCTCTAACATAAAATGTGAGTAATAACAGAATAATAAGAATAATATGAATTACAATAAAATCATATAAGATAAAGGGATGGTAGATAAAATACATATAAAACATAAAAAGAATGGTTGAAGTATTTATCAAAACAAAGGTTAATTGGAAAAGTGTCACTCAATGAGGAAAGGATCCACTAAGAAACCTCGTCTAAAATGAATGAAGTGATTAGCTATATTCGATAATGAATGGATGGATGACGACCTTCAGTAAATCTTGATATTTACTATCCCTCATTCTACAGAAAGTTTTTATCACTGGTATTACACCTGGTTATAGTTATTTGGGAGGAATCAAAGATTTAGGGCTTACTTAATAAGCTCTAAGGATTGGATGAACCCTTTTCTTTATTATTGTTTGTTGTTTATCATTTGTTCCTACCATATAGAAGAACCTCTATAGAGATTATAGGCCGCATATTTTACCTAAAGATTCTTTAGGATATGCATCATGTTGAAGTATTTTTTGACCTCTATAATCTAATCCAAAAATTCTTCCATGTATAGGTTACCATGGAAGTTTAGAGGACCTTATTTAATTTGAGGACCTTGTTGGGTTCCTTATGGTTTGACATAATTGTCCTTAGAGTTTGAATCATCCTCTTATTGAACAGGTAGAGTTCAAATTGGCGCACTAATTTCTTCAAGACCTGTAGTGACCAGTGATGGCCCATCATGGGGTTTAACTTTCTGATGAAGGGAAAATGACAACTAAGGTTATGGAATAGGTGCTGTACAAAGTTCTCATGGTGCCTCCAAAATTGATTCATGATGGTGTCAGGATTGATTTTGTTGTTGGTGAAGTTTCTCACGTTGTTGGTGGAGTTGTTCTTGAAATTAATGTCATTGCATTCGAAGTTACTCCAAAATTATTCGCATGGTCTGATTTATTATGGAAGAGGATTAATTAATTTCATCATTTTTTCCCATTACAACCGTAGATGAAGGTGCACATAGATGAATTTGTAGCACTCAGATAGTACACATAGCCAGAGCCTGGTGCATGCGGGGTTGGCTGCGTGCCACTTAGGCTCATTTTGGGCCTGAGTGTAACAACATGCACCTAACCTTGACTCATTGACTTGGGCATGACTAAATTGAAACTAACATCAGGTGAAATACCCTAGACACAAACAATTGAAAATAAATTCTGAGGGATTTACCAAATAATGGGGGACAATTTTCCCTCACATACATAACACAAACTATAATAGACGATCATGATAGGATAACAAAAACATGATACATGATATAAAAACCAACCAAAATACCAATGAAAAATTAAGACCATAAATAGATATATAGAAGAAAAATTGAAAATAGAAAGTCTTCAACATCCCAAGGCATAAAAGACTCCAAGGAACCAATATGGCACAATGATGACTCCACTGTAAGACAATCTCTAAGATCCAACTCCCAATGGAAATGACTACAACATCACGATTCTCTATTAAAATATTATGAAATCTTTCCCTTAACTATATAATGGTAGACAATTTCTATATATGCACTAAAGTATATATGCAGGGTGTAAGTATCCAGCCTAGTAGTTAAGCCTTGAGATTTCCTACACATGCCACTAGAATAAGAAAAAATTAGTTCATTACAATAGTATATATAAAAAAAGATAAGAGGATAACAAGGCTTGTAGATATACATATATAGTAAAATTTAGAGTTAATACACACTATAATATTTCCAATTTCATCAATGCACACCCATGTAACTCACACATCCAATGCACATCTTGTCAATCAGGACCACTGAATAGTCTATACTCACGAGCGGTACTTGTCCCTCTGGACCCAAGTTGTTGCTTGGTAGTGAAATCCATTGTTCCCAAAATTGGACCTATGACCAGGTTTAAACCTAACAGATCCCTTTATATATGCGTTTATTAACACATACAAACCACACCAATGTCTATATCCATATTTAAAATCATTTACCATGAAATTATAAATTCACTATGAGTCTTCAGGAAACCATCCTTTCCTTGGAAAACATAACTTGCATCATAAGAGATTCCAGATGTTTAAATTAATAATTTTCATCCAAAATTTAAAGTATAAGTTTTAAAAAAATAAATCCTTAAATTTATTTATAAAATTAGAGTGATATAGAATCCACTAATCTCAAACACAATCACATAACAAAGTCCATGAGGAAGAGATTTGGCTTCAAGGGGGAGTCACCTTAGAGAATTCCTAGATCTAAATGCAAAGTTTAGTAGAGGGAGAATGATTATTATTCATGGTTTAAAATTATTTGAAAATTTAATTTAACACCCCCCAAAATCTCACCCCTAATTTCCCTCTTAAATGCAGTTTCCTCCCCAAAGTTCAGCATCAAATTGACTATTTCAAAAAGCACATTGATCAGCACTATTCCCTAGACCACGATGCGTTGTGTTTTCCCAAACCATTTTGGAAGATTTGAATAAGGCCAAATTTGACCAAAACCATGCCTAGGACCAAGACGTGGTGCATTCACCCAAGCTATTTTGGATAACACCCACACGAGACTGACTTGATGCAGTCACCATGCCTATCCACTGGACGTTCTGGTATACCTATTTCCCCAAAATGATCCTCCCAGCCATAAAACCCACCAAAATGGTAGGCACTAGAGCGTGGTTATGTCCCTATGTCATGGATGAATCCCATGCCCAGAGCACCAAAATTCTTGAGACCAAGAACATCACCAAGATTGGTCCCATTACACAACGAAACCCAGAAATCCAAACACCACATCATTCAACCCACTATCCACCAATGATTCCTTAACCCAAAAGGGACCAACATAACATATAAAAAAAAGAAATAAAAAACACATACCACAAACCAGTGGTGTTACATTTTCCTCATTAATTGTATTTCTATCCTCATAAATCCAGAAGTTTTTGGCTTTTTGGAAAAGATCTGGCCATTGGTCTAGTATATACTTCTCCCATTCCCAGGTCTATTTCTGAATTCGACCATGTTTCCACAATACCCAAACTATAGATATATATCTTCCACGTAGATATTTTATTTCTTTTATAGAATATGAATCGGGGTGTTCAAAATGTTGAATCAAGATCTAGAGTATCATGGTCCCAAATAATGACATGGGTCGGGTTAGGATAATAATTATTTAGTTGTGAGATATGGAAAACATTATGAATACAACTGAATCTTAGTGGTAGATCTAACCAATAAGAAACCTATCCAATATGTTAAATAATTTCAAAAGGTCCAATGTATTAAGGATCCAACTTCCCTTGCTTACCTAAATGATGATGCCCCAAACTCAGAGAAACTTATAAGAATACATGATTGACCACCTCAAAAGAAAAGGGTTGACAATGATGATATGCATTTGATTTATGAAGGTGCTGTTATATTTTTATTCTCTTCCAAATCATCTATATCTTCTCAACAGTCTGTCACACAAGGTTTTATCTAATTTATGAAGTTTCTCTAGCCTCCACCCAATAAAGTAGAGAGTGACATGGACTATCATACAATGCCTCATATAGGGACATATATATTGTTGCATGATAACTTTTGTTGTATTAAAACTCCACTAAATGAAAATAGTCTTCCCATATGTCACCAAAGTCCATGACATAAGCTTTGACCATATCCTCCAATCTCTGAATCGTACACTCTAACTGGGCATCTGTTTGGGGATGATATACCGTACTCATGGTCAACTTGGTTCCAAGGGTCTATTGTAAGGATATCAAAAATTGTGAGGTGTGTAAGGGATTAAATCCATACAGTCTAACCCTTTACGTGTTTTCAAATCTTGTGGTGCTCTGATGAGGATTAGTGGAGGTTTGGTGGTGTTTGGATGCTATAATATGGAATTAGGGAGAACTTACGATGTAAGTATGAGTTTATATCATAAGTGGGGTTTACAATGTAAGTGGGTTGTAGCTTTTGATATAAAATCCAAGGAATTTACATCATAAATTGGGAGTTTGCAACAAAAATAAATTATGATTTGAAATGTTTGAATAACGTGTTTTAAAAAAAACATAAAATTCTACACATTTGAGATGTAAATGAATTATTCACACTATAAATTTCCCCTAGGAAGTGATTTTATAATGTGTTTGACCTCTTGGATCTGATCAAACCCTACCCTGTCCTACCCGTTCTCCAGGTGGCTAGAGATAAGTTTTCAAGGTGTTTTGGGAGCCCTTTGAAGGGGATCGATCCTAGCCTTCCACCTTTGATCCACAATGATCCAAGGTACATTATACCTCTTCTCTTATGGTTCTTCTATCTGGTTTCTCCTATGTTTCTTTCCATGTGACGGAGGTTTCCTCTATATGGTATAAAAAGGGTTTTTTTTATTTCATTTGTGTTGGAACATCCTTGGAGGGATACAGTCTTCTTATAGGATAGGTGATCAAGAACCATAATGTTGATCCATTCTAGTGTGAAGAACGTTGGAGCCTTTGAGGTAGGGGATTCGTTGATACTATATTTTTTTATGTTAAATCATAAATTTATAATGGATTAACCCTTTTTATGGTAATTAAATTAATCTAATAAATATTTATTTCAATTAATAAATAATTATTTTATGCGTAGTGATTTCATTTTGTTGCTTTCTACCGTTATAACGGTTTACCTATTGATTTGTTAGATAATGTACTATCTATTCTATTATTGTTTAGAATATTGTCATTCTTGGTTTAACATGTTGAAATTGATGTAAATTTTAAAGAACATAAATATGTAATTAATTGATTAATTGGATTAACAATGAATGAAAATGAATGTTTGAAATCTGGTGCTTTTTAAGTTAATAGTAATTCAAATTCATGCAATGAAATTTTTTAATTGAATATGATATTCCATGTGTTAATGGTATTGATAAATAATGTGAATAATGTTATTGATTATTGAAGATAATAATAAAAAGTCATGTTGAATGAGAATGGTACTACTATGAGTTTGTTGAAACTGTAATTAATGATAAGAGCATGTTAAACTTTTGATAGATTTTTATAGGTGATGAATTAGATATCATGTAGTTGGAACTAGTGAATAATGTATTGGTTAATTCAAGATTGAATTAGAATAATTTGTTTAATAAAGATAAATCTTTGGGGTCATAGGTTCCCATTTACTAAAAGGATGAATGCCTTGTGTTGGGGTCCATGAGAGCTTGTTTTCATGTCAAGGAAAAATGCCTTATTTTAGGGAAAAGTTTCCCTATTAATTATACTTATTTTCTCGCTACCTTGTGATGTGATCTAGATAAAAGCCTTGTGAGGTGCTCTGGATACGAGCCTTGTGATATGAGCCTAGGATGGATGATCTTGGGATGGATGATCCTGGAATGGTTGATGTGATATGGGGTGGGTTGTCCTAGATGATGAGGAAGTAGTTCACTCTTATGATGGATAGATACATTGGGATATTCATGAGGTGTGTCAGCGATGACACTAAAGATGATGAAATGGTTTTAATATATTATTACCCCTTAATTTGGTAAATATGGATGCTTTCTTGATATGAACCTTTTTAAAGTCCAATGATCGAGTTGCTTGTTTATCTGTATTCCTTTACCCACTGATTGAGCCAACTGGATGTTCTTGGTTTCATGTTTTCTCTTTATGGTAGATTAGGATGATTTCCCAAAGTAATTGAAGTTATGTAATGTTTGATAATGTTTAATAAATGTTAAACCCATGAGGTTGGTTGTTTCTATAATGAAAAAGATAAGATTATGAGAAACCATGGACACAGTTTGGATTATGCCTAGAGGGCATGGAATTTAGAATGATGATTAATGTAATGTAATGTGGAATAATTTTAATGGTTAATTAGTGGTTAGTGAATTAATTAATTAAAGGATAAATGTAAAAAAATTAAGGAATCCATTTAATGTAGCTCTTTAAAATAGTTATGTGCTTATAAGATATCTATTCCCTAGCAGTGGCAGCCAGATTTCTGAGTGACAATAGCTATAGTTGATCCTAGGACTAGGTTATTCCCATAGAAGGGTTGTAAGATATATTATATCATATATATTATGTGATTTTATATGCTACCCCACCCATGTCTGTTAGGTCCATTGACACCCAATGGAGTATGGGGGGGGGGATGTTTTTCTCGATACCCCGGTGGGTGGATGTATGGATGAATACCTCCTATGGCCCCACTCTATTCTCTTGGAATTTCATGTGTTGGTATGAACATAGGTTAGTTTCAATATATATATATATATATATATATATATATATATGCGTGTAGAGGAATGTGATGGACTGTGGTTATTTTGTACACATGTATCTCTAGATACAGTTTCCGAAGAATTATTATAGGTATAATTCATATAGGCTATGATGGCTTGAGGTGTCCTACTCGGTGTATGGGCTATGATGACTTGAGGTATAATACTCAATGTATAATACACATCATACGAGATATGGTATCTCTTGAAAGCTACTTGGATACAATATGGAGATGTGATATGGGATGATGTGATGCACGAGGTTCATGTTGTGATACTTAGCCTAGGTGTTTGTGAGATGAATTACTTTTGGAGAGAGATGGATCAAGACGTGCGATGTTGGGGAATAGCGGAAAACCAGTGGGGAAGTAGGAGCATGGTACCCATGATGTTTCATTACTATATTATATGATCTCTTGTTTATGATGTTTGGTGAGAGGTATCCATGGTTTGGCTGTGAACTTAATATACCTATTTAGGTGATGAGTTAGTTTCAATATTGTTCAATGTGCATTAGCATGATTTCTTTATCTTTTTTATGAGAGGATCCAGGGAGGATCCTATAGAGTATACTGTTATGATCACCCCATGTATATGTGAACTATTTTTAGGTCAACAAGAGTTGGTTGGAGATTGGGATGGATATTACTAGCTCTTGGTTTTGCAGGAGCTGTTTAAGTTTCATTGTTTCTGTCGAGTTTAACTTTTTGGTACTTTTAGTTTTACTTTAAATTGTTTTAGCACTATATATCAATTAATGTATTCACTTAAGATTATTTTTATATATTTGAGCAGGTGTTTATTTCTTTATCCGTATTATATTTATCTCTTCTGCATGTTCTCTTAGAGGGTAATGCCTTCCATGTAATGAATTGTGCCTTCCTGGTCTATTACTTTACCAGTTTAGGTAGTTGTATGTGTTCGAGGGAGGTTCCTAGAGTTTTCAATAGAGGCTGTAGGTTTAGCTGAGCTGCTGTAGGAAGTAAAAACCATGTAAATATATTACACAATGTGTAATAGTGGTTCATGGACAGTACGTGGATAAGGGGTATCCCATGAAAAGGGTTCATGACCTATAAGTGGGATTCATGGAATATAATAATTCATGAGTAAAAATCCTTTGAGGGGATTTTTTTTAGTTGAACTTAAAAACAGACAGTTACATGACATGTAGGGATTACACACTGTATAAATGTCATGTGCAATGAATCTTTAAAGGCTGTAGTGCTCAAGTTTGTTTCTCAAACCCTATGACCGGTGATCCTTTCTCCCCTTACAAGAGATTTAAAGGCTCCCTCTTCAAGCGCTTGGAATTACTTTTGATGGGGATTGATTCTCAACTTCCCATTTTTGATCTATAGTGGTTTCTCCTCCCATTCTAATTCATTTTCTCCCATTATTCTTTTGGGGATTCTCTATGGAGATGTTTTTTTATTTGGGGTGTGTGTTGGGCTATGTGTTGACGGTATTTGGGTGTGGTGTAGGTTGATTCGCGGGTTCTCATAGTGCGGTTGTGGTTTGAAGGTATTTTTTCTTCATCTTGTAGTGTACATTAAGATCGAAAAGCTTCTTTGAGGTAGTAGATCCTCATTATCACCCTTTTTACATGCTACATGTAGAAATTTCATGCTTTTTCTTACCTTTGGGTGGATATTAAGGGTCAATATAATCATATAATTAATTGGCATGTCTAAAATTGATGGGTATGGTGAGTTATCACATGATTTCTTGATTTATTATATGTTGTTGTTGTTATAATTCATGCCTGTTTCCAATTCTAAAAATAGTGGATATTGGGAGCCTTACTTGTTCTATAGTTTTTATGTTTTAATTAACCTTGCTATGTTTTTTTTGTGATCACACATGGATAAAAGGTTAAAGAACATATATTTGTCTAATAATTGGTTTCCATGGATATCTGTTTTGTGTGATAATACCCATTCTAATGTAAATAAGTAACGTGATAAATACCATAAATAAATTTGGAAGAATGAATGTGTATTGTGTGTGTGTCTATTCTTATTATGATTCTTTGTGTGGCTTACTTTTGTTGTGTGGTGTGTAGGTTAGTGATGTAGTGGTCAGTTGGCATGGATATAATGTGGGGATTTGTGTGATGTGGTGCAATGAGATTGTGGCGTAGTGGTTGTGGTGCAGTGGTTGTGACATAGTGATTGTGGTGTAGTGGTTATGGCATAGTGTTTGTGGAAAAGTGGTTGTGGCATAGTGGTTTTGGAATATTGGTTGTGGTGTAGTGGTTGTGATAAATGGAAGATGTGGTTGTGAAATGGATGATATACATGGTTGTTGTGTGGTTAGATGGCTTGGGTGAGTAAAATAAAATCTCTTCTTAGGGGTGATTTTTTTTAATTTCATGATGGTTTAAACTACCGCCACATGGTTCTATGATGGTTTCAAAAAACCATTGCTAAAATTGGTGTCAACATAAAATATAAGGTAGTTCCTTCCATTTAGAAGAATTTTCTAGTAAGTATTGTATAATGTGTATTTAGTGGTGGTTTTCTTAGTTTTCACGGTGGTTTTATGAAAAAAACAACGAGGATTTAGTAGTGGTTAAAACCACAACATAAAGTTTTTAGCTGGATAACCACCGTTAAAATGAAGAAAACCACCGTTAGATTAATAGTTCATCATATTTAGTATAATTTTGAACTACCTCTAATAAAAAAATATACCATATTTAGCGATGGTTTGAACTACTGCTAAATGTTGATTTATAAAAAGAAAACCCAGCTTCATATTACGCATCCCAAAACTACCCTGAAAAAAAAATGCATAGAACCATACATTTCATCTTTATATTAAAAAAAAACTATACAAGCATACACTCTAATATAACTATTTCACCATAGACCGACAATCACAACTATTTTCACCACTATATGAAACAAGAAGCAGCCACCACACAAACCCATACATTTAATCATCTAACTAACAAAGCATTTACACACATAAAAATGAAACCCAAACACATCATTAACCAAAAAAATGTAACACCCCGAGCTTCCACGATACGCTTCTCATTCAATAATGCAATAGCTTGCATTGTACGCAACTTCGAGTTCTAAAACACCGCGACTAATCAAAGTAGCCGTTATGAATAGTAATAACCACTTTTTAAAATTATATAAATTTTATATTTCAAAATGGACTTCATTTTTGGATTCGGAATATCGAAATTAGCCTATGTTGAATTTTTGGTATTTTTCTGAGAACTTCTAATTTTTTATGAATAGTGAAAAATACTTAAAACAACTTTTTAATAAAAATAATTTATTGTGATAAATTATACTATTTAGTGGTTTTAAGGTATAATTAGAATATATTTTTACCATTTTATCCAATGGTGGTCATTAGAATTAATTTAACATTGAAATTAGACATAAACAATTGCCAATCTTTTGATATAAATTGTTTCTTAAAAACACGCTATTTGTTGTAACAGCGGGAATTAATTATAAAATTAATTAATGCAACTTATATGTTTGGAATTTTTTAAAATAGACATCATTTTTGAATTAGGAATATCAATTATATCTTAGGGTGAAATTTTGGCCTTATTCTGAAAAACTTCAATTTTTGATGAATAGTGAAACCACTAAGTGGTAGTTAAATAACTGATTTTTCGTTTAAATGAAATATTACCACTTCTGTGATTTGATTTTCAAAAATCCGACATACATGGTTTTCATTAAGAAGCAAAATGTGGTTCAATGAGATTAAAATAATTTTTTGGTGAATAGTAACTTTTAAGTTCTTAATCGCGATTAGAGGTAATTAGTGTAGTTTAAGGTACAAATAATGTTTTAATAATATGAGATGAGCATGAAACTTGTCCTACTCCTATTGGATGAGTCATGGCCGACCAAGACAACCCATGGGTAAACTTGGGGACCCCATGGAGCCACTTTAGTTGGAAAATGACATTAATAAATATTTATTTAATGTTAAAATTAAATTGACACAAACATGAGTTATTTTACTAAAACAGTTTTTAAGTGGGGTTACACAAGTCCAAATTTTGACTATAAATATTCATTAGAAAGATAAAAAGATTTCCTACATCATAGTATTTTTTTTATAATTTTTAGACATTAAATAAATAAATTATTTATGACATCATTATGATGCAACGATGACCTCATTATTTAACGATTTTAATAAAATGAAAAGATAATGAAAAATCCAAGGCTTACACTTGTCCAAATACTATTGTATGGGTAGATTTCGAACCCTTATCACCTTATCCAAGAATTATATAAGTGTGGGACCTTTAGAATCCGAAAATCATTGTGTAATAATGGAACATTTCAATCTTTCCAAAAAGGCCCCTCCTCTCCACTTATAAAAGGCCCCCACCTCTCTCACCTTATTCACACCTTCAAGCCATTTGGATCGGCAAAACTATGCCCAAATACTCTCCCAACTTCCCCCTCTTACTACTAGAAGCCTCACTTTGAGCAGAACTCTTCCCAAGGAATCCTTTGGCTCAAATCAAAAAGAGTTACCCGATTTTGAGGTAATGTCTTCTCTAATGTTGTTTTGTTTTATTTTTCTTCTCCAACCCCCTAAACTCTTTTTATTCATTTCTTTTGTAACAACAACAGTATCATCAATATACTAGGATGTTTTTATAAGAATTATTCGAGCTACACTTACACAAACCTACATCTAATGGTTAAAGAACATACGGTTTCTGTGGATGGCGAATTTCTGCCTCACGAAACGATGATTGTTCAACACTCATATAACACCTTCAAAGGTGGCCATTAAGATGTCACTACTTTTATATATGATATATAATATGTTTATGTTTTACTTATGCTTCTGTATTTCTCATTTATGGCATACTTTATGATTTCCATTATGGGTGAAACACGATAATTTCATTTTAGGAAGTGCGGACTACCGCCCCCTCAAAGTGATTTGAATCGTTAATGCCATATGTGGGATGTATAAAGGATGGAGTAAATGGTATTATACACTATATTATACTGGAATTATATTATACATTTATATCATTATGATTTCGTTTCATTAAATATGAAATTGAAATGAAAGTAGCATTCATGCGTACGTACGGCTTACCGTCTCCGTGAACGGTGCATTTCATTTCTTACCTCTAAATGTTACGTAATATTATAAATGAATGTATATAATGGATATATAAGATATATATGACATCTAAATCATGAATATAATTTTGGAGACAATGGATATTCTACCACATAAACAACTTGTAATTATAAGAAGTTTATTGTTGACTCAAGTACCAAAGATCGACAAAACGACCGTTATTAACTTAAATAATTACATAATGTTCATATCAATGTAATAAGTGATATAATAAGGATAATGAAATTGAAAATGGTTCTTAATAAGGTATATATTAACTCTAGTTTATTATTCAGGAGGTTAAAGAACGGTTGAGTCAAGTCAGACACGAGGTAAGGGAACTTCTTAACCCAACTTCAATTCTTTGGGTTAATATGCTACTTTCAAATTACGTCATGATATTATTATGTCCTATCTTGTATTTGTACTTTCTTTATGTGTATCTATAGTGAATACACATAATAGATCTATTTTATTTGTAAGGGAACTTCTTAACCCAATTTCCATTCTTTGGGTTAATCTCCTACTTTCAAATTATTTCATGATATTATTATGTACAATCTTGTATTTGTACATTATTTATGTGTACCTATAGTGAATACACATAATATATCTATTTTATTTTAAAAAATTGATCTTTTTAAGGTAATTTCTTACCCCAATTTCCATTCTTTGGGTTAATCTCCTACTTTCAAATTACGTCATGATATTATTATGTACTATCTTGTATTTTTACTTTCTTTATGTGTACCTATAGTGAATACACATAATAGATCTATTTTATTTTAAAAATGATCTTTTTAAGGACTTCGTCTCAATATCGTTTCATTGAGGCATATTTGGTTTTATACACAACTTTCTTTTATACGGTGTATAAACCCCTTTGACTTTTATTTTTATTCAAAAGGAATCTTTTTATACGAAGCGTTTTACTAAACGACAAAAAGGGAATGTTTTTCTTTCTGTACATATGCGGCGACAACGACTTCTCCGCCGTCGTGACCATTATTTGAGCTTCGGCTTCCTCTACAAGCCATCATTTTTTTTAAAATGAAAAATAAATACCAAGTTCTACTTTTATTTTATTTTGGTATTTAAAATGGTTTTGATGAAGTTTTATTATATCAATGTGTTGTATTGATATCTTTTGATTGAAATGGGAAATGTTATGCATGTTTTATGTGATAAGATTATGTTATGGTTTATGATATATTTAGACCTGTTCATATGAGGAATGTATTGGACTTAATAAGTGACGGGTGGAGCCTGCTATAGCTCCTTGATGCATCGGTAGGTCTCATGAGACAACTAGACGTGGAATTGGCCGAGGCCCTTTCACAATTTGATTTATGGTTTTGGCCAAGGCCTTAATCATTGTAGATGTCTTGGCCGAGGCCTTGACAAAGTGTTTCAGAATGTCTGGCATTATACATTCCCTCATTATGAAAGTGGTTAATGATATTTCATGTGATTATTCGACCAGTAGAATATCCATGCGAAGAAGTAAATGGAATTATCTCATTTTACTTTTTCCATATTATGTTGAAGTTCAAGTTTAAAAGGCTTTTGTTTTAGTTATACATTGCCTTAAATGTTTATGTTTATTGATGAAAGCTTCCGCTATGTTGTTATCCTTACTGGGCATCTGAGCTCACCCCTTTCAATGTTTTAATATTTTCCAGGATGTGAAGTGGTATTTTTATGAATGACCTGCAGGGATAGTCAGAAGAGGATATGAGTGTGGACTATGAAGACTTTGTTATTAGTTTTTCACTTTTTGATGTAATGAAAGACTTATGAATGTATCTAGTGTTTCCAAGGCTACTAAACTAATCGGTCTTTCGAGACTTGATCTTTTGTGATCATGCCAATGTTACGAAGTAATGCACCGACTCTGGGTAGCTGGGGTCGGGGCATTACAGTTGGTATCAGAGGCAGTTTAATACTAACCTTGGAAGCTAGATTTAGATAAACTCTGATTAGAGCACATATCCCGAAGATAGACTTTGAGGATTAGTATAGAAGAACTTCCTAGAATTTTGGTATTGTAGAGATGTTGTGAGTTTTCCGAGCAATACATCCCTGTCTGGATATGAGCAGGTAGAGGCGGCTCTGGTACAGATGTACCTAGGGGTAAAACCCGAAAACACCGCTTTGAGCTAGACTCGAACGGGAACTGGTGCACGACAATGGGCCTTGCTGCACTCTTGGTTACGACACTCCCGGGGGATATGCTTTCGATAATTCACATTTTCTTTACAAACCACTATGAAGGGTTACAAGTATATACTTCCTCAAAGAAAACATTTTTATAATTATGGATTATATCCATAAATAGTTCAATTTATGTAAAGTGTTTTACAAATATGGAATTATGTATTTTATTTCATAAACTAATCTAGTTTATGCCATTGTTTAGAAATGGCGCCTAGTGGAAGGAATGGAAACCGTATCAATGCACGCACTCCATGTAGGGGTTTCCCTCCTGCTCAAGATAATTACGTTGGAGCTAGTGATACAACTGGTGCTGATCAACTTCTCACCATACTGGGACAACTCACGCAGGTTATGAATAACAACCTTACTCGTATGGAGCACCCTGATCCGCAACGTGGAGGATCAATGCTAGACCGTTTCATGAGGAAACAACCACCAACCTTCAATGGGAGTACAAATCCTATAGTAACTGAGCAATGGATAAATTCCTTAGAGAAAATATTCCATGCCTTGGGGAGTAGTGAAAGGGAGAATGTTGTCATGGCAGTTTACCGCCTCACTGGAGATGCCGATCAATGGTGGTCACTAATTCAAAACAAAAAGGAAGATGATGAATTAACAAACATGGAATGGCAGGAGTTCAAAGGGCTATTCTTAGAAAAATACTTTCCTCGAGACCATCGAGCGGATATGGAAAGGCAATTTCTGAGTCTGAGGCAGAAGGAGGATGAGAATGTCGCAAAGTATGAGGCTAACTTTACATGGTTAGCGAGGCATGCTGCCGATTATATACGTAAACCAAGGAGTAATATTGACCGTTTCTTTGATGGGTTAAAACCATTTCTCCGTCGATCTTTAGTATCACAATCCTTCTCATCATACGAAGATATTGTCTCGTGTGCTATCAAGACAGAAAAGGAATTCTCTAAGTCTTATGACAACAAAGTAAAGCAAGACAAGAAGAGAACGATGGAACAAGAGACAGATAAAGGTAAAAAGGGAAAGAAGGATTTTCCATTATGTGATAATTGTGGGAAGAATCACCCTGGTACGTGCCTAAAAGGAATGGGAGTTTGTTATAAATGTGGAGAAAAGGGTCACCAGGCTCGTGATTGCAAGGGGAAGAAAGAGGCTATCAAAGTTGAATGCTACAATTGTAGAGAAATGGGTCATTATGCAAATGAATGTCCTAAGCGTTAGGGAAACTTACCTCAGAAAAGGCCAAGGGATCAAGGAAAATCTTATGCTGTTACTACAGTTGAAGCAGAATAACTAATGTATTGGTGCTTTTGGACTCATGGATTATATTCTGGTTATTAGAATAATGTGATATATATATAAGGATTGTACTGCAGTACTTTTTGATTTCAGTAAGGTTTTAATATGATGAAGGTAATTATATTTTTAGTATGTGACAATAAGAGAAACTTTACTTTGTTTGGGGAATCTGATAAATTGATTTTGGAATTAAGAGACCTTTTAGAGAAAGTCTGGATAGAGGTATTTTGGATAACTATAAAGGTTGGAGTGGATTAAGTTAATCTTTGTATAGTATTGTTTAAGGTTAAAAAATTTATGAAGATTATTTTTGGAATATTATGATACTATAGTTTTAGGAAAAGGACAACCTGCACGGTGGGGCATAACCCGTCGCGTCGGACAAAGCTGCAGGAATCGAACCCACAATCATAGTGCGACAGGGCTTTATTTCCTACCACTATCCTACAGGAAGTCCCTGGTTATTACAAAATAATTTTACTAATCTAAATGTTATGTGTTAACATTTGGAACCTTATACAATTGGGATAAGTATAATATTTTTGAGTTTTATTATCTTTTTGAGTGAAAGATGAGTTGAAGGTTGAAACTCTAATTGTCAACCATAAATATATTTATACCTATCTCTTATTAAATGAATAAAATAATTATTAAACTTTATTAAAGGGATATTAAAACAAAAAAATGTGTTATCCTAATACCTTATGTCTTGTGGAACTGATGATATTTTAAATCAACATAGATTGAAGGCTTTGAGGCCCTCAATTTGACAGTTGATTGTGATTGATGAACTCAATCACTCCCTACAAATATTTACATTTTTCCTCCAATTATATGTCTCTAATTGCCACCAATGTTCTCCTAATCGAGATCATAATTGGGTGGTGACTTCTTCATTTCCCTTTCCCTCTTATTAAGGCTAAATTTTATTAATCTTATTTCCGATGTGGGTTTTCCACAAAGGTATTTTCTCTTTACAACCTTTTATTTTCAAAGAAAAATTTCAAATTGCGAGGACGCAATTTATTGAAGGAGGGGAGAATGTAACACCCCGAGCTTCCACGATACGCTTCTTATTCAATAATGCAATTGCTTGCATTGTACGCAACTTCGAGTTCTAAAACACTGCGACTAATCAAAGTAGCCGTTATGAATAGTAATAACCACTTTTTAAAATTATAAAAATTTTATGTTTCAAAATGGGCTTCATTTTTGGATTCGGAATATCGAAATTAGCCTATGTTGAATTTTTGGTATTTTTCTGAGAACTTCTAATTTTTTATGAATAGTGAAAAATACTTAAAACAACTTTTTAATAAAAATAATTTATTGTGATAAATTATACTATTTAGTGGTTTTAAGGTATAATTAGAATATATTTTTACCATTTTATCTAATGGTGGTCATTAGAATTAATTTAACATTGAAATTGGACATAAACAATTGCCAATCTTTTGATATAAATTGTTTCTTAAAAACACGCTATTTGTTGTAACAGTGAGAATTAATTATAAAATTAATTAATGCAACTTATATGTTTGGAATTTTTTAAAATAGACATCATTTTTGAATTCGGAATATCAATTATAGCTTAGGGTGAAATTTTGGCCTTATTCTGAAAAACTTCAATTTTTGATGAATAGTGAAACCACTAAGTGGTAGTTAAATAACTGATTTTTCGTTTAAATGAAATATTACCACTTCTGTGATTTGATTTTCAAAAATCCGACATACATGGTTGTCATTAAGAAGAAAAATGTGGTTCAATGAGATTAAAATACTTTTTTGGTGAATAGTAACTTTTAAGTTCTTAATCGCGATTAGAGGTAATTAGTGTAGTTTAAGGTACAAATAATGTTTTAATAATATGAGATGAGCATGAAAATTGTCCTACTCCTATTGGATGAGTCATGGCCGACCAAGACAACCCATGGGTCAACTTGGGGACCCCATGGAGCCACTTTAGTTGGAAAATGACATTAATATATATTTATTTAATGTTAAAATTAAATTGACACAAACATGAGTTATTTTACTAAAACAGTTTTTAATTGGGGTTACACAAGTCCAAATTTTTACTATAAATATTCATTAGAAATCTAAAAAGATTTCCTACATCATAGTATTTTTTTTTATAATTTTTAGACATTAAATAAATTAAATTATTTATGACATCATTATGATGCAACGATGACCTCATTATTTAACGATTTTAATAAAATGAAAAGATAATGAACAATACAAGGCTTACACTTGTCCAAAGACTATTGGATGGGTATATTTCGAACCCTTATCACCTTAGACACGAATTATATAAGTGTGGGACCTTTAGAATCCGAAAATCATTGTGTAATAATGTAACATTTCAATCTTTCCAAAAAGGCCCCTCCTCTCCACTTATAAAAGGCCCCCACCTCTCCCACCGTATTCACACCTTCAAGCCATTTGGCTCGGCCAACCTCTGCCCAAATAATCTCCCAACTTCCCCCTCTTACTCCTAGAAGCCTCACTTTGAGCAGAACTCTTCCCAAGGAAGCCTTTGGCTCAAATCAAAAAGAGTTACCCGATTTTGAGGTAATGTCTTTTCTAATGTTGTTTTGTTTTATTTTTCTTCTCCAACCCCCTAAACTCTTTTTATTAATTTCTTTTGTAACAAAACCAGTATAATCAATATACTAGGATGTTTTTATAATAAGTATTCGAGATACACTTACACACACCTACATCTAATGGTTAAAGAACATACGGTTTCTGTGGATGGTGAATTTCTGCCTCACGAAACGATGATTGTTCAACACTCATATAACACCTTCAAAGGTGGCAATTAAGATGTAAATATTTTTATATATGATATATAATATGTTTATTTTTTACTTATGCTTCTTTATTTCTCATTTATGGCATACTTTATGATTTCCATTATGGGTAAAACGCGATAATTTCATTTTAGGAAGTGCGGACTACCGCCCCCTCAAAGTGATTTGAATCGTTAATGCCATATGTGGGATGTATAAAGGATGGAGTAAATGGTATTATACACTATATTATACTGGAATAATATTATAAATTTATATCATTATGATTTCGTTCCATTAAATATGAAATTGAAATGAAAGTAGCGTTCATGCGTACGTACGGCTTACCGTCTCCGTGAACGGTGCATTTCATTTCTTACCTCTAAATGTTACGTAATATTATAAATGAATGTATATACTGGATATATAAGATATATATGACATATAAATCATGAATATAATTTTGGAGACAATGGATATTCTACCACATAAACAACTTGTAATTATAAGAAGTTTATTGTTGACTCAAGTACCAAAGATCGACAAAACGACCGTTATTAACTCAAATAATTACATAATGTTCATATCATTGTAATAAGTGATATAATAAGGATAATGAAATTGAAAATGGTTCTTAATAAGGTATATATTAACTCTAGTTTATTATTCAGGAGGTTAAAGAACGGTTGAGTCAAGTCAGACACGAGGTAAGGGAACTTCTTAACCCAACTTCAATTCTTTGGGTTAATCTCCTACTTTCAAATTACGTCATGATATTATTATGTCCTATCTTGTATTTGTACTTTCTTTATTTGTATCTATAGTGAATACACATAATAGATCTATTTTATTTGTAAGGGAACTTCTTAACCCAATTTCCATTCTTTGGGTTAATCTCCTACTTTCAAATTATTTCATGATATTATTATGTACAATCTTGTATTTGTACATTATTTATGTGTACCTATAGTGAATACACATAATATATCTATTTTATTTTAAAAAATTGATCTTTTTAAGGTAATTTCTTACCCCAATTTCCATTCTTTGGGTTAATCTCCTACTTTCAAATTATGTCATGATATTATTATGTACTATCTTGTATTTTTACTTTCTTTATGTGTACCTATAGTGAATACACATAATAGATCTATTTTATTTTAAAAATGATCTTGTTAAGGACTTCGTCTCAATATCCTTTCATTGAGGCATATTTTGTTTTATACACAACTTTCTTTTATACGGTGTATAAACCACTTTGACTTTTATGTTTATTCAAAAGGAATCTTTTTATACGAAGCGTTTTACTAAACGACAAAAAGGGAATGTTTTTCTTTCTGTACATATGCGGCGACAATGACTTCTCCGCCGCCGTGACCATTATTTGAGCTTCGGCTTCCTCTACAAGCCATCATTTTTTTTAAAATGAAAAATAAATACCAAGTTCTACTTTTATTTTATTTTGGTATTTAAAATGGTTTTGATGAAGTTTTATTATATCAATGTGTTGTATTGATATATTGTGATTGAAATGGGAAATGTTATGCATGTTTTATGTGATACGATTATGTTATGGTTTATGATATGTTTAGACCTGTTCATATGAGGAATGTATTGGACTTAATAAGTGACGGGTGGAGCCCGCTATAGCTCCTCGATGCATCGGTAGGTCTCATGAGACAACTAGACGTGGAATTGGTCGAGGCCCTTTCCCAATTTGATTTATGGTTTTGGCCGAGGCCTTAATCATTTTAGATGTCTTGGCCGAGGCCTTGAAAAAGTGTTTCAGAATGTATGGAATTATACATTCCCTCATTATGAAAGTGGTTAATGATATTTCATGTGATTATTCGACCAGTAGAATATCCATGCGAAGAAGTAAATGGCATTATCTCATTTTACTTTTTCCATATTATGTTGAAGTTCAAGTTTAAAAGGCTTTTGTTTTAGTTATACATTGCCTTAAATGTTTATGTTTATTGATGAAAAATTCCGCTATGTTGTTATCCTTACTGGGCATCTGAGCTCACCCCTTTCAATGTTTTAATATTTTCAAGGATGTGAAGAGGTATTTTTATGAATGACCTGCAGGGATAGTCAGAAGAGGATATGAGTGTGGACTATGAAGACTTTGTTATTAGTTTTCACTTTTTGATGTAATGAAAGACTTATGAATGTATCTAGTGTTTCCAAGGCTACTAAACTAATCGGTCTTTCGAGACTTGATCTTTTGTGATCATTCCAATGTTACGAAGTAATGCACTGACTCTGGGTAGCTGGGGTCGGGGCATTACAGTTGGTATCAGAGGCAGTTTAGTACTAACCTTGGAAGCTAGATTTAGATAAACTCTGATTAGAGCACATATCCCGAAGATAGACTTTGAGGATTAGTATAAAATAACTTCCTAGAATTTTGGTATTGTAGAGATGTTGTGAGTTTTCTGAGCAATACATCCCTGTCTAGATACGAGCAGGTATAGGCGGCTCTGGTACAGATGTACCTAGGGGTAAAACCCGAAAACACCGCTTTGAGCTAGACTCGAACGGGAACTGGTGCACGACAATGGGCCTTGCTGCACTCTTGGTTACGACACTCCCGGGGGATATGCTTTTGATAATTCCCATTTTCTTTACAAACCACTATGAAGGGTTACAAGTATATACTTCCTCAAAGAAAACATTTTTATAATTATGGATTATATCCATAAATAGTTCAATTTATTTAAAGTGTTTTACAAATATGGAATTATGTATTTTATTTCATAAAATAATCTAGTTTATGCCATTGTTTAGAAATGGCGCCTAGTGGAAGGAATGGAAACCGTATCAATGCACGCACTCCATGTAGGGATTTCCCTCCTGCTCAAGATAATTACGTTGGAGCTAGTGATATAACTGTTGCTGATCAGCTTCTCACCGTACTGGGACAACTCACGCAGGTTATGAACAACAACCTTACTCGTATGGAGCACCCTGATCCGCAACGTGGAGGATCAATGCTAGACCGTTTCATGAGGCAACAACCACCAACCTTCAATGGGAGTACAAATCCTATATTAGCTGAGCAATGGATAAATTCCTTAGAGAAAATATTCCATGCCTTGGGGAGTAGTGAAAGGGAGAATGTTGTCATGGTAGTTTACCGCCTCACTGGAGATGCCGATCAATGGTGGTCACTAATTCAAAACAAAAAGGAAGATGATGAATTAACAAACATGGAATGGCAGGAGTTCAAAGAGCTGTTCTTAGAAAAATACTTTCCTCGAGACCATCTAGCGGATATGGAAAGGCAATTTCTGAGTCTGAGGCAGAAGGAGGATGAGAATGTCGCAAAGTATGAGGCTAACTTTACAAGGTTAGCGAGGCATGCTGCCGATTATATACGTAACCCAAGGAGTAAGATTGACCGTTTCTTTGATGGGTTAAAACCATTTCTCCGTCGATCTTTAGTATCAAAATCCTTCTCATCATACGAAGATATTGTCTCGTGTGCTATCAAGACAGAAAAGGAATTCTCTAAGTCTTATGACAACAAAGTAAAGCAAGAGAAGAAGAGAACGGTAGAACAAGAGACAGATAAAGGGAAAAAGGGAAAGAAGGATTTTCCATTATGTGATAATTGTGGGAAGAATCACCCTGGTACGTGCCTAAAAGGAATGGAAGTTTGTTATAAATGTGGAGAAAAGGGTCACCAGGCTCGTGATTGCAAGGGGAAGAAAGAGGCTATCAAAGTTGAATGCTACAATTGTAGAGAAATGGGTCATTATGCAAATGAATGTCCTAAGCGTTAGGGAAACTTACCTCAGAAAAGGCTAAGGGATCAAGGACAATCTTATGCTGTTACTACAGTTGAAGCAGAATAACTAATGTATTGGTGCTTTTGGACTCATGGATTATATTCTGGTTATTAGAATAATGTGATATATATATATGGATTGTACTGCAGTACTTGTTGATTTCAGTAAGGTTTAGTATGATGAAGGTAATTATATTTTTAGTATGTGACAATAAGAGAAACTTTACTTTGTTTGGGGAATCTGATAAATTGATTTTGGAATTAAGAGACCTTTTAGAGAAAGTCTGGACAGAGGTATTTTGGATAACTATAAAGGTTGGAGTGGATTAAGTTAATCTTTGGATAGTATTGTTTAAGGTTAAAAAATTTATGAAGATTATTTTTGGAATATTATGATACTATAGTTTTAGGAAAAGGACAACCTGCAGGGTGGGGCATAACCCGTCGCATCGGACAAAGCTGCAGGAATCGAACCCACAATCATAGTGCGACATGACTTTATTTCCTACCACTAGCCTACAGGAAGTCCCTGGTTATTACAAAATAATTTTACTAATCTAAATGTTATGTGTTAACATTTGGAACCTTATACAATTAGGATAAGTATAATATTTTTGAGTTTTATTATCTTTTTGAGTGAAAGATGAGTTGAAGGTTGAAACTCTAATTGTCAACCATAAATATATTTATACCTATCTCTTATTCAATGAATAAAATAATTATTAAACTTTATTAAAGGGATATTAAAACAAAAAAATGTGTTATCCTAATACCTTATGTCTTGTGGAACTGATGATATTTTAAATCAACATAGATTGAAGGCTTTGAGGCCCTCAATTTGATAGTTGATTGTGATTGATGACCTCAATCACTCCCTACAAATATTTACGTTTTTCCTCCAATTACATGTCTCTAATTGCCACCAATGTTCTCCTAATCGAGATCATAATTGGGTGGTGACTTTTTCATTTCCCTTTCCCTCTTATTAAGGCTAAATTTTATTAATCTTATTTCCGATGTGGGTTTTCCACAAAGGTATTTTCTATTTTCAACCTTTTATTTTCAAAGAAAAATTTCAAATTGCGAGGACACAATTTATTGAAGGAGGGGAGAATGTAACACCCCGAGCTTCCACGATACGCTTCTCATTCAATAATGCAATAGCTTACATTGTACGCAACTTCGAGTCTAAAACACCGCGACTAATCAAAGTAGCCGTTATGAATAGTAATAACCACTTTTTAAAATTATAGAAATTTTATATTTCAAAATGGACTTCATTTTTGGATTCAGAATATCGAAATTAGCCTATGTTGAATTTTTGGTATTTTTCTGAGAACTTCTAATTTTTTATAAATAGTGAAAAATACTTAAAACAACTTTTTAATCAAAATAATTTATTGTGATAAATTATACTATTTAGTGGTTTTAAGGTATAATTAGAATATATTTTTACCATTTTATCTAATGGTGGTCATTAGAATTAATTTAACATTGAAATTGGACATAAACAATTGCCAATCTTTTGATATAAATTGTTTCTTAAAAACACGCTATTTGTTGTAACAGTGGGAATTAATTATAAAATTAATTAATGCAACTTATATGTTTGGAATTTTTTAAAATATACATCATTTTTGAATTCAGAATATCAATTATAGCTTAGGGTGAAATTTTGGCCTTATTCTGAAAAACTTCAATTTTTGATGAATAGTGAAACCACTAAGTGGTAGTTAAATAACTGATTTTTCGTTTAAATGAAATATTACCACTTCTGTGATTTGATTTTCAAAAATCCGACATACATGGTTTTCATTAAGAAGAAAAATGTGGTTCAATGAGATTAAAATAATTTTTTGGTGAATAGTAACTTTTAAGTTCTTAATCGCGATTAGAGGTAATTAGTGTAGTTTAAGGTACAAATAATGTTTTAATAATATGAGATGAGCATGACAATTGTCCTACTCCTATTGGATGAGTCATGGCCGACCAAGACAACCCATGGGTAAACTTGGGGACCCCATGGAGCCACTTTAGTTGGAAAATGACATTAATATATATTTATTTAATGTTAAAATTAAATTGACACAAACATGAGTTATTTTACTAAAACAGTTTTTAATTAGGGTTACACAAGTCCAAATTTTGACTATAAATATTCATTAGAAAGCTAAAAAGATTTCCTACATCATAGTTTTTTTTTATAATTTTTAGACATTAAATAAATTAAATTATTTATGACATAATTATGATGCAATGATGACCTCATTATTTAACGATTTTAATAAAATGAAAAGATAATGAAAAATCCAAGGCTTACACTTGTCCAAAGACTATTGGATGGGTAGATTTCGAACCCTTATCACCTTATCCACGAATTATATAAGTTTGGGACCTTTAGAATCCTAAAAGCATTGTGTAATAATGTAACATTTCAATCTTTCCAAAAAGGCCCCTCCTCTTTACTTATAAAAGGCCCCCACCTATCCCACCTTATTCACACCTTCAAGCCATTTGGCTCGGCCAAACTCTGCCCAAATACTCTCCCAACTTCCCCCTCTTACTCCTAGAAGCCTCACTTTGAGCAGAACTCTTCCCAAGGAAGCCTTTGGCTCAAATCAAAAAGAGTTACCCGATTTTGAGGTAATGTCTTCTCTAATGTTGTTTTGTTTTATTTTTCTTCTCCAACCCCCTAAACTCTTTTTATTCATTTATTTTGTAAAAAAAACATTATACTCAATATAATAGGATGTTTTTATAAGAAGCATTCGAGCTACACTTACACACACCTACATCTAATGGTTAAAGAACATACGGTTTCTGTGGATGGCGAATTTCTGCCTCACGAAACGATGATTGTTCAACACTCATATAACACCTTCAAAGGTGGCCATTAAGATGTCAATATTTTTATATATGATATATAATATGTTTATGTTTTACTTATGCTTCTGTATTTCTCATTTATGGCATACTTTATGATTTCCATTATGGGTAAAACGCGATAATTTCATTTTAGGAAGTGCGGACTACCGCCCCCTCAAAGTGATTTGAATCGTTAATGCCATATGTGGGATGTATAAAGGATGGAGTAAATGGTATTATACACTATATTATACTGGAATCATATTATACATTTATATCATTATGATTTCGTTCCATTAAATATGAAATTGAAATGAAAGTAGCGTTCATGCGTACGTACGGCTTACCGTCTCCGTGAACGGTGCATTTCATTTCTTACCTATAAATGTTACGTAATATTATAAATGAATGTATATACTGGATATATAAGATATATATGACATCTAAATCATGAATATAATTTTGGAGACAATGGATATTCTACCACATAAACAACTTGTAATTATAAGAAGTTTATTGTTGACTCAAGAACCAAAGATCGACAAAACGACCGTTATTAACTTAAATAATTACATAATGTTCATATCATTGTAATAAGTGATATAATAAGGATAATTAAATTGAAAATGGTTCTTAATAAGGTATATATTAACTCTAGTTTATTATTCAGGAGGTTAAAGAACGGTTGAGTCAAGTCAGACACTAGGTAAGGGAACTTCTTAACCCAACTTCAATTCTTTGGGTTAATCTCCTACTTTCAAATTACGTCATGATATTATTATGTCCTATCTTGTATTTGTACTTTATTTATGTGTATCTATAGTGAATACACATAATAGATCTATTTTATTTGTAAGGGAACTTCTTAACCCAATTTCCATTCTTTGGGTTAATCTCCTACTTTCAAATTATTTCATGATATTATTATGTACAATCTTGTATTTGTACATTATTTATGTGTACCTATAGTGAATACACATAATATATCTATTTTATTTTAAAAAATTGATCTTTTTAAGGGAATTTCTTACCACAATTTCCATTCTTTGGGTTAATCTCCTACTTTCAAATTATGTCATGATATTATTATGTACTATCTTGTATTTTTACTTTCTTTATGTATACCTATAGTTAATACACATAATAGATCTATTTTATTTTAAAAATGATCTTTTTAAGGACTTCGTCTCAATATTCTTTCATTGAGGCATATTTGGTTTTATACACAACTTTCTTTTATACGGTGTATAAACCCCTTTGACTTTTATGTTTATTCAAAAGGAATCTTTTTATACGAAGCGTTTTACTAAACGACAAAAAGGGAATGTTTTTATTTCTGTACATATGCGGCGACAACGACTTCTCCGCCACCGTGACCATTATTTGAGCTTCGGCTTCCTCTACAAGCCATCATTTTTTTTAAAATGAAAAATAAATACCAAGTTCTACTTTTATTTTATTTTGGTATTTAAAATGGTTTTGATGAAGTTTTATTATATCAATGTGTTGTATTGATATCTTGTGATTGAAATGGGAAATGTTATGCATGTTTTATGTGATACGATTATGTTATGGTTTATGATATGTTTAGACCTGTTCATATGAGGAATGTATTGGACTTAATAAGTGACGGGTGGAGCCCGCTATAGCTCCTCGATGCATCGGTAGGTCTCATGAGACAACTAGACGTGGAATTGGCCGAGGCCCTTTCCCAATTTGATTTATGGTTTTGGCCGAGGCCTTAATCATTTTAGATGTCTTGGCCGAGGCCTTGACAAAGTGTTTCAGAATGTCTGGCATTATACATTCCCTCATTATGAAAGTTGTTAATGATATTTCATGTGATTATTCGACCAGTAGAATATCTATGCGAAGAATTAAATGGCATTATCTCATTTTACTTTTGCCATATTATGTTGAAGTTCAAGTTTAAAAGGCTTTTGTTTTAGTTATACATTGCCTTAAATGTTTATGTTTATTTATGAAAGCTTCTGCTATGTTGTTATCCTTACTGGGCATCTGAGCTCACCCCTTTCAATGTTTTAATATTTTCCAGGATGTGAAGTGGTATTTTTATGAATGACCTGCAGGGATAGTCAGAAGAGGATATGAGTGTGGACTATGGAGACTTTGTTATTAGTTTTTCACTTTTTGATGTAATGAAAGACTTATGAATGTATCTAGTGTTTCCAAGGCTACTAAACTAATCGGTCTTTCGAGACTTGATCTTTTGTGATCATGCCAATGTTACGAAGTAATGCACCGACTCTGGGTAGCTGGGGTCGGGACGTTACAAAAAACCCTACAACAATGAATCTTAAATGGAAGAACACATGTAACCAATGTGTTGTATGATTCTTTCACAAAAAATCATCAAAAAACACTTCCTCCACCAACTTATTAAAATCGAGATCCTTGGAGAAGAGGAATTTCTCCTTGATCTCTGGATGAAGACCCCCAATTAAAATAGAAGCTTTCAGTAGATCCTATGACACCACCTCCATAGAAAAGGAAACCATCTCTTTGAAGTGTTCAACATAAGCCTTCACCGTCTATTGACATTATTGGACAATCGTGAGCTTTTCCCTTTTCTTCATCTTCACATCCTTAGGTATAAACCATCAGACAAATATGGACTTAAAAACTTCCCATTTAATCCCAACTTGCATCATTCATGGGGAAAACAACTCCCATTCTTCCAAAGATGGACCCCATGCAAACCCAGAACAACACAAACTCTAACAGCTTCAAGAGTTACAAACACTCTGAAGACATGCTCAACTTCATCAATCAACTTCACTACCTCTAATGAACCTTTATTTCCATGGAAGATGGGTATCAACTAAGGAGAACCCGAAATAGGGAAAGACACACTAGAAACTTTGAGGACCTTTCTGGGTGACATATTCTGAATAACACAAAAATATTTATCTACAAAAATATTTTTAACATTTTAGTGGATATATAATCTTAAATAAATGTATTTTAAAAATGAGTGAAATTGAATAATTTAAAATGAGTACACTTTAAAAATATTGAAAAAATAGATAATGAATTCCCTTATATAATCTAAATAATATTTATATAGAGTTTCAGAGGTGGTTTATCTTTATATGGAAAAAAAATACTTGAAAAATAAATAAAATATTAAATACATTATTTTGGATCATGCATATACAAATAATTAATTTATTTTCAATGAATTATCATCACAAAATTTTCATCAAAAAAAGAAAGGCTATTGATGTAGAATTATTTTAAAAGGAAAATAGTAAATATATATGTGCTTATGGTTGGAAGGATTAAATATTTATGATGAAAAATTAAGAACAACAAACATAAGTTTAGAGACATCTGAAGATGTTTAGTTTCAATACACTTTTAGGGAGACTACTAATGACATGCTCAAATATACACACGTCCCCCAATTTTAGATCATCATATTATATAACATTCCTCTAACCAAGCCATATTTTTGAACATTCATAGAGCATAAAGCAATTCAATACCCAATTTCTAGAATGACTTGAAGACCAAATGTTTACTAGGGTATATCTTTCATTGAAAATTATCTTGGAGAACTGGTATGGAAGTTGCTGCAATCATGGAGAGACAAATAGAGGTTCACAAACACAAGAGTGAGAGTGGGATAGGTAGCTTTAACTCAAGTGGAGGATTAGGGTTTGAAAACCCTGTGTTCCTAGTTTTTTTGGATAATGGGATTACTATAATTTTCTTACCTACCTTTTGAAAGAGGGTATGATATTTCTATTGCCGACGCATTGAATATGGTGACAAAAAACTTGTAATAGACTTGATATGTGAAGACGAGGAAGTAAATATAAATGATACCGTAGAACTTGACGAACTACCTCCAGATTTCCTGAAACCAAACTTGGTGACCATGAATCTTAGTTTCAATGAATAGAGGATCACTCCAAAATTTTGGTCACCAAGTTTGGTTTCAGGAAGGATGATGATAGTTATTTGAGTTCTATAGTATCAAATATAGCTACTTCCTCATCTTAATATATCAAGGCTATTCCAAGTTTGTTTTCACCATGTTCAATATGTTAGCAACATAAATAAACTACCCTATTTTACAAGGCAGGTATGAAAATTATAGTAATACCCCATCCAAAAAAAAACCAGGAAGACATGGTTGTTTAACCCTAATCCCCCACTCAAGGTGAAGCTACCTATCCCACTCTTACTCTTATGTCTGTGCACCTCTACTTGTCTTTACATGTTTGAAAAAACTACCATACCAGTTTTCTAAGATAATTTTCAAGAAAAGATGTAACCCATTAAACATTTGGGATTCATATCATTCTATAGATTGGGTAGTGAATTTCTTTATGCATCATGAACATTCAAAAAACATGGCTTGGTTGGAGGAATTTTTTAGAAGACAATGATTTAAAAGAGGGGGGCATGTGTATATTTGAGCATGTCATTAGTAGTCTCCCAGAAAGTGTCTTCAAACTGACCATATTCAGATGTCTCTAAACTTATGTTTTTCATTTTTCATTTTTCATCATAAATCTTTAATCCTTCCAACCATAAGCACATATATATTTACTATTGTGCTTTTAAAATAATTCCACATCAATAGACTTTATTTTTTTGATGAAAATTTTGTGATGATAATTCATTGAAAATAAATTAATTAAAACACATAAGTATTACTAAGAAGAAAAAGAGATAAATAGAAGTGAAAAAAACATCCCAAGTAATTATAAGAAGATTCATATAAGTTATACAAAATTCAAAGTAAAAAAATTAAATCAATCATGGATAATAATATGTAAAATATAAGAAAAATAATATCATAAATTTATTAATTTAAAACAGGCATCATGGGAGAAACACCCTAGGTTTACTAAGTATAGGTAAACCTAGTAATTCTCTATCACATAGTAGTGAGGCTAGCGAGGGATACACATGGGGCACCTGGAATATGGCAGGGGAACCTAGAAGACAAAAGAGGGAGACAATCATTTTCATGCATAAAATTATGGATGATTCATACATAACATAACCCACACATAGATAGATCATGATACATTAATAATTACCCTATTTATTGGGGGATATATAATCCTAGGGCCACTCCATTCATCATAATACATAATATATATATGTATTTCACATGAATAAAAAAATAATCATAAATCCATCAAAAATAAAAAATGATAACCCATGGAGATAAAAAGAGCATAAAATGAAATAAAGTAAAACATTAGGTAAATACACATAAATCATGATAATGAATCATATAGTATTTACAAAATATTTAAAAAAAGAATATATATTTCGTTCAATAATTTACCTAGTAATTAAAATATAAAATTTACATTAAAATAATTATATTTCATAATATACAATGGTTATATCAAATAATATACAAAATACATTAAAAATGAATCTTGATAAGAACATATAGAAAACAAAAGAGAGATTACAAAAAGAGAATTCATAACTTTATTTTTGAATTGTTTATAAAAATATAAAATGAGTCACATTCAATAGTTATTTTAAAAAATGGATTAAAGTATTTTAAATGAAAATTTAAATAATACAACTTTTCCACAATGTAATCTTAAAAATAAATAGATTTTATATAGAAGAATCTTGGGGGATAAGGTAAGAAAAATGTAAATGTTTCCTTTATATACTTAATTTGGTTTGAATTAATGGATGAGTAGAAAGAAATCATGAATACATCAGTATCCCCTAAAAAGTAAGGATAATGAATCCAAAATAATATAAAGTAATTATATTATAAATATTGTAAGAGTATCAAAGAGAGATAAATAATATATCATCAAGAACTAGAAAGATTTGGAAGACCTCCTACAAACCATATAGGGTATGGACATTGAATATTTATTAGAGGAAAGGACAGAAGTAACACCTTATAAGTAAATGGAAACAATTAAGTTATTGTTATAATATTTTGAGTATATTACATATAAGAGAATATGGACCTTATATAAACAATATATGAGAAAATAAGGCTTGAAAAATAAAATCTCTTACCTTGACTCCCGAATCAGATTAATACATGCATCTTAACCCCTAAATAATAAAATTAATTTTATTAAATACTTATTTTAGATTTTTTTTTGTATATATGATTTATTATTATTCATAGATGTTCTATTATAATCATTTTGTTTAATCTTTGTGTTCATTTCCATCATCGGGGGTATTTTTGTTTCATAGTTCCAAGGTAGCATCAATTTATCAGTAATCGTAAAACTTCATAACAAATGAGTCTATAACTCCATAATTGGGGTGAAATTGATTTAATTTCATTCTAAAAGTTCAAATGGTTTCAAATAACAAATTTTATTACACTCTATACTAAATTCAATTATTAAAATTGTTATCATTTATTAGAGTGGACATATAGGTGATTTATTGTCCATTTTAAAATTAAAGGGGAAATAGTATGGTTATTGATAACTCCCATGATACCTTAGTAGTGACCTATGTTGATGGTAAAAAAATAGAAAGACCATGGTCTGTACATATGGTATATAAAAATTAATCATGTTCCTTAATTATAATTATTAGAGAGTATGTCATTCCTATCCCTAATTCATGGTTTCTTATAAAATACATATCATAACAAACATCATCCAAATTTTAACTTAATATTCCATAAAAAATAAGTATCTATATAACTGAATATTATAACTTCCATTTTTTATTAGTGATCAAAACATATGTAAATCTACCTCAATTGGGAGGCTGTGACTGCGACACAGACAAGGGCTCAGAGGGCTCAGGATTTGATGGATCAGGGTGGGGCTTGACTAGCGAGGGCTCAGCTAGTGAGGGATTTAAGGGATCTAGCTCAGGTGACACCAGTGAGGGATTTGAGGGATCAAACTTATCCAGTTAGGGATTAGAGGGATCAGGCTCAGGAGCCTCTGGTGAGGGCTTGGAGGGCTTGGTCTTTGGAGCTGCCGCCGACGTCTAGGATGGATTGGGCTCGAGTGATGCCGATAGGGGGGTTAGCTAGGGTTTGGGGTCAGGGGAGTCAGGGGAGGAGGGGGGTGGGGGGTGGGGGGTGGGGGGTTGGGGGAGAATGATGGGGGGTTGGGAAAAAGTGTGTTTTTTATTAAAAACTAAATATTTTTTGGCGGTTTTTAAAAAACCATTGTAAAATCCTGTAATATTTTTAGCAGCGGTTTACTAAACCATCGCTAAAAAAACTGCTGCTAAATAATGATTTTGGTGTAGTGGGTGATACGATGTGATGATGATGGTATATGTGTGGTGATTTGGATGTATTTATGTTTGTTGGTATGGTTTCATGTCATGGTTGAGATAGTTTCCTGGTTAGTCATGGGATGAACTAGATGATAAACAAAACAAAATAAATTGGTAAATAAAGAAGGTGGGATAAAAATAGATATGTGATAAAATGTCTTAAAATGAAATGAAATGAATAAATTAATGATTTGGTAATTTAATGTAATGGGATAAAAAATTTTGTGTGGAAGTTGTGTAGTGTGTTGCATATAGTGGTGGCAGAAGTTGTCACAATTGATGTATGATATGTGGTGGTGATGTGGTGTGTGTTGGTGTTGTTAATACGAACCCTTAGGTTAATTATTGTGTTCTATATCTATATCATATATGTTTATGTTATTTTATATGCACCCCACCTTATTTGGATAACCTTACCAATGCACAGAGGTTTTGGGTTCCAGGTGTTTTCCCCAACATCCAGGATGGTAGTAAAATGGATGGCTGGCTACCCCCTCTCCCCCTGCTCTTCTATTAGTAGTGATGTGTTGGCCCATGATTCTTTCAGAGAGATGTGATGTGTGGTCCTAGTTTTCTTTGGGATGAGTTCTGATGTGTGGTACTAGGTGTCTTTGGGATGAGATGTGATGTGTGGCCTAGGTGTTTTCGGGTAGGATGTGATGTCATGTGTGGCCTAGGTGTGTGCGGGTGGGATGTGATGCGATATGTGTGGAAGGGATGGGAGCATAGGACATTCGATGTTGGGGAATGAGAGTGTAAAATCAGTTGGGAAGTGGCAGCAAGGTTCCTTTCTTTGTTATGATATTGATGTTATATTATTATATTGGACGTGTGATTTGGTGAGTGAGCCATGGTGAGGCTGGGTTTGGTTAGATGACCTATATAGGTGCTTGTTGGTTCTACTATTTGTTCAATGGTACATTAGCATTCTCTTTTCACATGTGCACTGGAGGCCTTGGTTACGTCCCTATTGAGTATACCTATTATGCTCACCATATGTATATAAACAATTTTCAGGTTTCTAGAAGGACTTTGGGGATCAAGTTGGACATTAATAGCTGGGTTGGAGTTGCTGTTGGGTCATTACCATAGAATTGTATTTTTTATATTTACTTTAGAGACTTTAATATGTATTAGTTTTATTTACTCATGCATTATGGTATGGTTTTGGGTTTACCTATAGTCTTCTGGAGTTGTTTGGTGATTTTTTATCCTATCTCCTGACCCTATTTCATTTATAGAGGGTAATCCCTCCCATATTGTGAGATTTTTATACCCTCAGTGCTAGTGACCAACCCAGGGCCTACTAGAGGTGGGACTTGAGGGTCATTATCTCTCTCCCTTAATTATAGTATCTTTTATGGGATGGGGTTGTGATAGAGTGGTATCAAAGGCTGATAATTGAGGGATATTATGGATTTTAGATTTAGGTATAGTGAGGATTGCATCTATTGGTATGAATGCAGTGCCAGTTGACCTTGGTTAGTGACATAGGCTAGGGAGACTAGCTAGGAAATGAGATTTTAGGGCCCCCTATGATCCAGTGCATGGACACTGAGCTTATTGAACGACTAAGTAAGGGGGAACTATTTTTAGGGTAGAGACCCATGAGAGGTACATACATCATAATTACTTTTTTTCATGTTTTAATTTAGAGTTTTGGGAAAATGAAATAAATAAATTAAATAATCTTTGATAATTTTTCATGTTATAGGGGTTAGGATGTTATCCTTATTTTTAGGAATGGATCCTGTTCATTGTTCATGAGTTTCCTAGGAAGTTGAGGTCTAGTAGGCTGATCTGGTTGATCATCAGAGGGTTGACCCAACAGATGAGGATAAGGAACAAAAACAAAAATTGTGTTCCTTTCAATGGTAGAGTTTGGATAAATATGAGGGGAGTGTCTCATTTTTGGAGACAGAGTGCTGGATAGAGGATCTCCATATTTCTTTTGGTCTAATTTGAGAATGAGATGAGTTTTGGGTTCCATTAGTAGTTATTCAAATGTTGGAAGCTATGTGTAAGTGGTGGATGATGTTTCTTGGTGACTATAAGAAGGAAAATATGTTGTGGCCCAACTTTCAGAGGGATTTTTGGTAGAGTTTATATCATCGATGATGAGGGAATCTAAGAGGGAGGAGCTTCTCTCCATTTAGAAAGGGATTCTGAGCATGCGGGAACTTGGGATTAGGTTCAAGTACCTCCTGAAATTTTCTTTAGATGTCTTTCTAGATAAGGATTCTAGAGTATTGTGTATGGAGAAGTATTTACACCTAATGATTAGGTATGTTATCACTTAGTTTATGCTTCCAACGTATCTATAGGTGTATAAAAAGGCCGAGGTTATCTGGATAATGCTTTAATTGTGAGTTTAACCTTAGTAGGGTGTCTAGTAGGGTGTTTCGAGGAATATGAATAGTTAGGGTTCCATTCAGTGGGGAACCATCCATGATAGTTTCTTTTATGACCATTAGGGACAGGTGGTTTCTGAGTGCATTTTGGGGGTTTTTCATTTTAATTCCATATTTTTGGGAGATATGGATACCACCATGCCCAATGTATGACTTCTTAGGGAGGCTAGTTTTATATGGGTGGTCAGTCCCATTTTCTGCCATAGTAGTTGCCTCTAAGGTAGTTCTTGTGGTAGGGACTGCAGGTTGTTGCTCAATAGTTGAGAGTAGGCAGAGTTGGTAGAGGTAATCCTCATGATGATCCCCTTCCATAGGGACCCAGGAAAAAGTGTGAACATGGAGTCCATAAGCAGAGAGGTAGAGAATTTGGGTGTGGTTAGATTCACGTGTTAGAGGAAACAACACTAGTAGAGCTGTGGTTTATTTGAGGTATGACCAATTTATCGTCTACCCTTGTGCATGATTTATTTGATTTATGAGACTCACACTCCTTTGTTTCTCCTACTTTGGTCCATATTTTGGGACTTTACATAGAGAGGCTTCTAGTGACCCTAGTTTTATCTACACTGGTTGGAGTTTAGGCTTCCTTATTTGATGTATGTTGGGAATATAGATTGGTGATGGGGAAACACCAGTCAGTGGGAGACTTTTTCTTATTAAAGATACAACCATACAATATTTTCCTTTGTATATATTGGCTATATTCTATTTGTGCAGTTATCGAATGATTTTGGATAATAGTTTTTCTTTTTGATGTGGAGGTCCAATGAGTGGCGTTCTTTGGTGAGTGAGGTTATAAGTTGGGTGGTATGAAATTTGAGCCTCTTTTATTGAATTTGGTGGAGCTATCTATAGAATATTAGGTTGGGAGTGTTCCCAGGGTTGTGGAGTAGTTCCTAGATGTTTTCATAGAGGAGGTTATGGCACTACCTCCTTGATGCGACGTCGAGTTTGGGATAGAGTTTTAGCTGGGTGTGTCTCCAATTTCAATGGATTCCTATCAGATGGTTCCCATAGAGTTTCATGAGTTGAGGATGTAGGTCAATGAACTGACGTAGAGGGGTTTCATCTGAACTAGTGTGCCTCCATGGGGTGCCCCAGTGTTGTTCTCTAAGAAGGTGGACGATAGTCTAAGGTTGTTCATAGACTACTAGAGGTTGAATAAAAAAATGGCCAAGAATCATTACCCACTTATGAGGATCTATAATATGTTTGACCAGTTGAGAGGATTTAATTGGTTCTTAAAGATTTATCTTTGGTTTTGATATCATCAGTCGAGGGTGAATGATGGGAATATCCTAAATACTACTATTATATACTGGTATGGGCTCTTTAAGTTTATAGTTATGCCATTCGGTGTTATGAATGCACCATCCATGTTCATGGGAATTATGAACTCTGTATTCTATGAGTTCCTAGACCAGTTCTTCATTATATTCATTGATGATATCTTGGTCTACTCAAAGTCAGAGGAGGAGCATGCTGAGCATCTCAGAGCTGTTTTTTAGGTTTTTCGACACCACCAGCTTTACGGGAATTTTTCCAAGTGTGAGTTCTGGATCCGAGAGGTGCATTTACTTGGGAATGTAGTGTCTCTATAGGGTGTGTCAGTTGAACCATAAAAGGTTGAAGCTATTTTTCTTGGGAATCATAGAATAATTTAGTAGATGTTTGCAGTTTCCTTGGTCTCACAGGCTATTATCGAAGGTTTGTACCTGATTTATTTCAATTTGCATCCCTATTGATAGTGGTGACCAGAAAGGACTAGGATTTTGTGTTAATAATAGGAAGCATTTAGTTACCCAAAAGATAATTTGTTTAGTGATCCAGTTCTTTAGTTTCCTAAGGAGGGTGTTTTGTTTGAAGTTTTATATGATACATATTGTTTGGTCTTGAGATGCATGTTGATTTAGTAAAAGGTGGTAATCTCTTATAGGTCTAGAAAGTTACATCCTCACAAGCGTAACTATTACAACCATGATCTGGAGTTGGTGTTAGTTGTTTTTTCACTAAATTTATGGTGGAATTACCTCATCAATGATTTATTTGGGGTTTTAATGGACCACAAGAGCCTGCAATATGCTTTATCTCAATGTGATCTGAATTTACTCTAGTGGAGGTGGATGGAGTTTTTTCAGGATTATGATTTTGAGATCTCTTACACCCAAATTAAGGGTAATTTATTTGATAATGTGTTGGGTTAGAAGTTCTGATAGGATGTGTCTTGGGATAATGGAGATGTTTAGAAAGTAATAGAGGACCTTTTTGCGATGCATCTTGACATTGGAGAGAGAAGTGGCAGATGAAATCTTTATCAGATAACTGTAGAATCATCTTTTATGTAGATGGTGGAGGAGTCTTAGTGAGGAGACTCAGAGGTATAAGTGATGCATGATCATGTTAGCCATGGTGATGCTCCTAAGGGATGGTCAGAGGATGGTTTAAACTAGGTGTTTGTTCTAGGAGAGGATGTTTGTCTCACATGTGATGTGTGGGGGATTTATTTATGTGTTTTACATATCACCCATGGCGGTACATCCTAGTGTGAAAAAGATGTATCATGTATTGAGGAGACAAATTTAGTGGTCAGGGATGAAATGGTTAGTTTCTGAGTTTGTGGAAAGATGTCTGGTTTGACAGAAGGTGAAAGAGGAGAACTATGTTCCAAGAGGTCTATTTCATTCCTTGGATATTTCTGAGTGGAAATGGGAGAAAAAATCGATAGATTTTTTCATAGGTTTACCCAAAGACCAGGGAGGTTGTGATGCAGTTTGTGTGATAGTGGACTAACTAACAAAATTGGCTCACTTTCTAGTGATCCATGAGTCAAGTGCTGTGGATGTTTTGAAAATAAAGTACATGGATGATGTGGTTAGGATTCATGGGGTACCAAGGACCATCATATATAATCAGAATCCTCATTTTAACCCATGATTATGGAGTGGATTTCAGCATACCCTTAGATCCCAGTTGTGCCTTAGCACTACTTTCCACCCTTAGAATGATAAGCAGATGGAGCGGACAATCCAGACACTAGAGGACATGTTACAGGCATGATTCTTGGACTTTGGTGGATCTTGGGTATGAAACCCACCTTTGTTCAAGTTTTCATAAAAAAATAGCTATCACTCATCCATTAGTATGGATCCATTTGAGGTATTGTATGAGATACCATGTCGTTATCCATTATGCTAGATGTAAGTTAAAGAGTTAGTAGTTCTTGGTCTAAATGTGGTGTAGAGACCAACTGAGAAGATCCAGTTGGTCTGAGAGTAGATGAGGGAGATGAAAGACTGTCAGAAGGCCTATGATAAATGTAGGCAGAGGCCCCTAAAGTTAGAGGTTGGAGACCATGTTTTCTTGAGAGTCTCCCCTATACATGGTAAGAAGAGGTTTGGAAGAGGGATTAAGCTTTCTCCTAGTTTTTTGGGCCCTTTGAGGTGTTGGGGCATATTGGTGAGGTGGAATATTGATTAGAATTTCCACCACGGTTGTTGAGGATCCATGAAATCTTCCACATGTTCTAGCTTCGTTTATATCTTCATGATTACTCTCATGTTATTGATTGGGGAGAGTTGGGTATTAAGGAGGACACGACATTCATGAAGCAACCAATAGAGATCCAGGATTGTCGATATATGGTGCAACGTGGTTGGACCATTACCTCGATCTATGTGTTATAGAGGCATGGTGGCCTAGAGGATAGTACTTGAGAGTTTGAGGCATAAATGTGTTCTTAGTACCTAGATCTATTTTGAGCTTTTCTTTTTTCTATTTTTCTTATGATGTCATTTTTGGATCTTTCTATGTTATGAGATGTGCTACTCTTCTTGATGCTATGATGTGTGATAAGACACCCAACATGTGAAAAGGGGAGGAATTGAATCCTAATTGAGATGAATTAAATGAAATGTGATTAAACTCGTGTGGGAATGTTAGTACCACTCAGAGAAGATAATATCTTGACATATATAATGAGATTCCATGATTCGTATGTTTTGGGAAGTGTAGCTTATTGGTTTGGGATGTGTGGAGGTTAGATAGATGTATAGTGGTTGTGTGGAAAAGTGGTGGTCGTGGTTGGTACCAGATGATGTAGTGTTGTTACCGATAATAGGTAGTGATGAAGTTGTGTGGGATGTTTTTGGAAATTTGATTTGGTGTGTTCAGTTGGTGGTAGTGTTTAAGGTATGAAAAGATCCTTGATAGGTATCTCACAAGGTGGTTGTTCAGACCCCATTCCTTCTAGTCTTGGTTTTGGATTCTTGAGGGTGGGAATTGTTTGAGAGGTATCTAATGTAATGGAACATTCCTTCCTAGTCTGTTACTTTTCTGGTTTTGGTGGTTGGAAGTTATTAGGGGAGGTTCCTCAAGTTTTTGATGGAGGTTTGAGGTTCAGCAGAGCTGCTACATGATGTACATTTCATGTAAATGTATTATACACCATGTAATGGTGGTTCATGACTTGTGTAGCTGGGGGGGGGGGTTACAACTTCTATGCAGCTAAGTGGTATCTCATGAAAAGGGTACACGATGTGTAAGTGGGATTCACGACATGTAATAATTTGGGTGTAAAAATCCTTTAAAGTGATGTGTTTTTAGTGAAACTTAAATCCAGATAGTTACATGGTGTGTATTTATTACACACCCAATAAATTTATTGTGAATCAAATATTTAAAGGATGAAGTGCTTAGGGTTGTTTCTCAAACCCTACCACTGACACTCCCTTCTCATATTCCAAGCAATCCAAAGGCTCCCTCTTCAAGCATTTGGAATTCCTTTTTTGGAGATTGATTCTCATCTTCCCATCTTCGATCCATGGTGAGTTATCCTCTCATTCTCATCCATTTTCTCCCTCTATTCTTATAATGATTGTATATGTATTTTTTTGGTTTGGGGTGTGTGTTAGACTGCACTTTTATGCTCTTTGGGTGTGGTGTAGGTTGATCCACGTTTTCTCATGGTGTTGTTGTGGTTTGTGGGAATTTCTTCTTCTCCATGCAGTGAAAAGTGAGATTGGAAAACTTCTTTGAGGCAGTGAATCCTCATTCTCACTCTTTTTATGTGTTACATGTGGGAATTAAATGATTGTTATTATCTTTGGGTGGATAGTAAGGGTAAACATAATCATATAATTAATTTTCATGTCTAAAATTTATGGGTATGGGGAGTCATCACATGCTTTCTTACTTTGATATATGTTGTTGATGTTATTATGCATTATAGTTTTTAATTCTAAAAATAACAGTTTTTGGGATCCTTTATTGTGCTATAGTTGTTATTCTGTAATGACCCTTGACATGTTTTTGTGTGATCTCACCTGAATAAAAGGTTAAATAAAATATATTTGGATAATAATTGGTTTCCCCTAGATATGTGATTTGTGTGATAATACCAATGATAATTTAAATTAGTAATTATATGAATCCTATGAATAAATATAGAAGTCATAATATGTGTTGTGTGTGTGGTTGTGCATGTTGTGATGATTTGTGTGGCTGGTGTTTGTTGTTCGGTGTGTGGGGTAGTGATTCAGTGGTTGGTTAGCATGGATGTGATGTGGGAAGTTGTGTGATGTAGTGTAATGATTTTGTGGCATAGTGGTTGTGACATATTGGTTTTGGTATCACAGTTGTGGTGCAATGGTTGTGGCATAGTGGTGTAGTGGTTTCCGCATAGTGGTTGTAGTGTAGTGTTTGTGATACATGGATGTTATGGTTATAAAATGGATGATATACATGTTTTTTGTGTAATGATATGGCTTGGGTTCTGTGACACAATGATGATGGAAGATGTGTGGTGTTGTGGTAGTTGTTATGTTTGTTGGGATGGTTGCATGGCATGGTTGAGATAGTTTCCTGGTTAACTATGGGATGAACTATGATGATAAACGAAACAAACATAGGTTGGTAAATTAATAGGATAATAAAAAAATAGATATGTGATAAATGGATTAAAATGAAATGAAATAAATAAATGAATGGGTTGGTAATTGAATGTAATGGGATGAAAAATGTTGTGCGGTGGTTTTGTAGTGTGTTTCATATAGTGGTGGTAGAAGTTGTGATAGTTGATGTATGGTACATGGTGGTGATGTGGTGTGCAATGGTGTTTTTGATATGAACCCTTTGGTTGGGTATTGTGTTCTATCTACATATCATGTTATTTTATTTTATTTTATACACGCCCCACCTAAGTTGGATAAACTTACTAATGCTCAGAGGTTCTGGGTTCTGGGTGTTTTCCCCAATATCCAGGATGGTAGTAATACATATGGATGACTACCCCCTCTCCCCCACTCTTTCTTTAGTAGTGATTTGTTGGAAAAGGTGTCTTTAGTCAAGATGTGACATGTGGTCCCAGGTGTATTTGAGATAAGATGTGATGTGTGGTAATGGGTGTCTATGGTATGATATAGTGAGCCTATACTTTTACACATACCATTTCAATATTTTAAGCATAATAACACATCATATTACAATCCAAGGATCCTGAAGTCTAGTGTCTTGGAAGACTAGGTATATAAAACTTAAAACATGGTACTAAATAAGACATTTATTTATTTAATCTTTATAAATATCTCATAACTTCCATTGTGCTCATACATCTTCATAGGGTAACCTGGAGATAACATGAACAAAGGGATGAGATAAAATCCCAGTAAGGAAAAAAACATAGTAATAACGCTTTAGCACATGGGTTTAAAGGCATGGCATAATGATATAAAAAAGCATAGAACATGGGAAATCAAAACATATAAATAGGGGATCATATAATAATGGAGTCATAATAATGTGACAGTAATATAAAACATGACTTTAGCATGAGTCAAGAATCATTGCACATATAGGAGCACAAGTCAAGGTTAACCACCAAGACCGTTGCACATGGTAGCACGAGTCAAGGCTAACCGCCAAGACCATTACACATAATGTCTCATGAGACTCAAATTTACCCAATTAATTGAAGAACTATCTGGGTGCATCCATCTTAACATGTCCATGAATATTCTTTCCACATATATAATCATATATAATTAATCATAAACATAAGGGCACCCATGGAAAGAAATGGGTATCATAATCATGTCATAAAGAATAATGAATGAGCGTATCATAAAAGTGTCAATCAAAGAAAGTCATTAGAACATACATGGAACTTAATAAGGTAAAATAGGAATATATCATAGTAATTTATGTCAAACATAAGTGACAACATGTAAAAAGAGTATTTAATAATTTTTACTATTAAAATATTTTAGAGCGATTTTAAGGAAAACACTAACAAGCATTTAAAATAGAAAAGAGAATAATATTTTGTACAAAACCATAAGTGATACAATAAGGTATTAATAATAAAAGCACTGATTTTATAAAAGAAATGGTGGATTAAAACATATGGTAGAGTGCACTTGAAATTGGGTACGAATTTAGGAAGTTTCGTTAAAACGGGTTGGCTTATCGAAAAGTATTGAGGAGGGAATAATTTAAAAACATGTATATACCTGAAAGAGAATGAGGGATGGATCTTGAAACATGATTTTGGAAATATAAACAGAAATTATAATATTTAAATGCACAAAATATAGGATTTCATTTGGGTAAAAAAAGAGTAAGAATAACCCGAAAGAATAATGGAGGTTCAGGTAGAATCCATTACGAAATATCAACATGGTACCAGGTGTACTTACAAGGGATTAATTAGAGAGAAAAATTGGTTTATAATATTTTATAAATCATGAGGTAAGTATGGGGAAGGTGTAAAATCATACCCCAACATTAGGAATTATGCCTAAAATGACATAACATAGAGGATATTCTTGATTAAATGTGAGAAAGAGAGGATCCCTTACCTTAATTCTGATAGTGTTCTTCGCTTAATCTTAATGACCTGAATAATCAAATTAGGTTTATTAACTAATAATTTAAGAACCTATTTTACATGTAAATTATTTAGTATAACCTTTTTGAGTTCATTCATAACCTTTTTTTGTTATGAGGTTTAATTTCATTGTTCAGGTTTGTTTGCTTCGTTAGTTTTAGTGATCGGTTCACTTATATTCATGTTCGGACACACATGTATGATGAAAGTGGTTGTACAGAATTGAAGTTATAATAAATTAGTGAACATAAATAAGATTAAATGGTTATAAAATTAATTTTTTTATTTGGAGTGAAGGTGAATCATTATATAAAACATTAATGATAAACACTTGGATTAATTTGGTGATTTCTCTCATAATTAACTTGTTTTGTATTATTATTTTACATCATGTGTGAAAAAGGATTCACAAACATCAAATAAGATAAAATAAATATTTTATAGTTTGTTTCAACCATAAAAATGGTTTCATGACCATAATTGAAGATGGTAATAGAAATTGATAACCCGTCGTCCTTGAATGTGATAAATTAACACATCACGGATAGTGTTTTCATCTCTTTCATATAAAAGCAGGGGAAAGGAAATATGATAATGAATTATACCATTAGAATAATAAAATTATATTACATGTATGGTACTGGATTTTTCATACCATTTTTATGAGGATAGGTTAGGAAAGAAAAGAGAACAAAAGAACATGAAAAGAAAATGAAAGAAAGAAAAGAGGAGTTTACCTCTTGATTTAATCTTCCTTGAGTGCCTCTTAAGGAGGGAGGATTTGATCTTTTGAGGAGAAAAAAACCTGTTGGATTTGGGGGATGATCTTGGGGAAATATTTGGGCATAATTTATGCAAATCACAAGGCTTTACATGAGTGAATAGAAGAATAGAGTGTGGGTCATTTTTATAGTGGAGGGGAGGAGGGTTTTCATAATATTTAATTCCTTAGTTTATTAATTTCTCTCAGGACCCAAAATAGTGATGATTCCATGACCAAAAAAAGTAATATGTTCATGTGAGTTCAAACCAATATCCATTTAAATCATCCATGACTCAAGCATGATGCATAAATTTAGGTTTTAGCATTTATTGTGAATTATCATATTTTAATATTCATAAAAAATCATGTATTTAAGAAAAATCCCAAAAATTCACCATAAACATTTTTAATGTCTAGAATCCAAAAATTAACTCCATTTTTCAGAAAATAATTTTATAAATATGATTAATTTAATTTTTAATTAAAATCATAATTTACTTGAAAAATATAGATTTTAAAACAATAACTGATTTTATAATATTTTAAAAAATTACACAGGGTCTTATAAAATTATCTTAAAACTAGAAGAAATAAAATTTTTAATTTATGAACACCTTTTAGGAAAATAAATTTTCATTTAAATTAAATAATTAATTGTAATTAATTATTTATGGATTACAAAAATACCAATACTTTTGCTATGGTCATATTATCACTTATAAGATGCCTAAATTTTATTTATACATTCAAGGGAGATTTTACTATTATTTTGGACAATTTAATATTCAAAAGGGTCATATTACTATTCATAAGGGTAAGTTACTATTCATAAAGGTAGGTTACTATTCACCAAAAATTAAGTTTGTCTTATCGGACTCCAAACATCTTACTAATCGCAATCGTGTATGTCTGATTTTCTAAATTGAAATCAAAGAAGCGAAAATATTATGTTTAAAGGCCATATAGTACTTAGTAGTTCGTTTTTTTTGTGATTTCATGTGATTATATTACATAATTATAAGAAGGGAATTTCCATTGATAAAACATTGGGTCATTACATTATTCACCCTTATGAAATTTCACCCTCAAAATTTCATTTTACATTCTAAGCTATAAACTGGTGAGAGTACTTTTCCTTTATTACCTCATCCAGTTCCCATGTTGCCTCTTCGTACTTATGGTTCCACCACAATACTTTGACCAGGTGAGTAGTCTTGTTATGTAGAACTTTATCTCTACAATCCAAGATCTTCACTGGATGCTCCTCATAAGAAAGATCATTATTCAACTGTACCACCTCTAAAGAGAGTACACATGAAGGGTTGGTATATACTTCCTTAAGAGGGATACATGGAAGAAATCATATACTTTGTCCATGGTAGGTGGAATTACTAGTCAATAGACCACAAATTCAACATGATCAAGGATCTCGAAGGGAACGATGTACCTTAGACTTAGCTTTCCTTTCTTCCCAAATCTCATGGATTTATTCCATAGAGATATGCGTAGAAATACCATGTCTCTAACTTTGAACTCAAGGTCTCAACGACGATTGTCTTCATAACTCTTCTGTCAACTTTGGGCTACCTTGATGTTCTGCTGAATGGTTTTAACCTTATCCACCATTTCTTAGACCATTTTAAGTCTTAGAAGCTTATTCTCACTGGATTCATCCCAACACGCCAGTGTTCAACACCTCTTCCCATAGAGGGCTTCGTATGGTTCCATTCAGATGCTTGAGTGGAAACTATTGTTGTTAGAGAATTCAACCAGTAGAATATGTTGGTACCATCCTCCTTTGAAGTCCATAGAAGATACTCTCAACATATCTTCTAGTTTCTAAATAGTTCTCTCATATTGGCCTTCAGTTTGAGGATTATAGGCCATACTGAAGTTCAGTTTAGTTCTTAGAGCATGTTAGAGAATTTTCCAGAACTTCGAGGTGAATATAGAATATCAATCAAATACAATATATAGTGTTACTTCATGAATTATTACCACTTATTTTATACATATCTATGCAATTTGATCCACTTATAAGTCCTCTCAAATCATGATAAAGTGAGCTGTCTTGGTAAGATGATCCAAAATGACCCATATAACATTGTTTCCTCTGGATGTCCTTGGAAGTCCAGTGAAAAAGTCCATGGTGATGTTCTCCCACTTCCATGCTGATATGGGTAGTGGTTGCATCATCCCCTTAGACTTATGTCTTTCAGCCTTCACTTTTTGACATACCAGACACTTTGATGTATACTCAAAAATATTCTTCTTCATATTATCCCACCAAAAGTTCCCTCAGAGAGCTCGATACATCATTGTGCTCCCTGGGTGAATAGAGAAGTTTGAACTATGTGTGTCATTCAAAAGATCATTCTTTATATCTGGATAGGATGGTACACATAATCTTGACCCAAATCTTACAACTCCTTTCTCATCAATCATAAACTCAGAGGATTTCACATTTGTAATGGCTTCCACCCTTTTCTAAATTTCCACATCTTTTCTTTGAGTATCCTTTATTTTATCTATGAGGGATGGTTGAGCAATCATTTGAGAAAGTATTGATGATTTTTTCCATTAATGATTCCCATGTACAACCTCTACAAATCTAAGAAGACCAGATCCTTTTCAATTGTCACCATTGCTAAAGATGCATGATCCTTTCTACTCAGAGCATCTTCCACCTTATTTGCCTTACCGGGATGGTAGTGGATTGAGTAGTCATAATCCTTGATGAGCTATATCCATCTTCACTAGAGCATATTAAGCTCTTTTTGTGTGAATATATATTCAAGACTCTTGTGATCAGTATATATTTCAAACTTCTCCCCATAGAGATAATGCCTCCAAATTTTTAATTCAAAGATCACAACCGCCAACTCCAGATCATGCGTAGGATAGTTTTTCTCATGGATTTTAAGCTTCCTTGAGGTGCAGGCTATAACTTTATCATTTTGAATCAGCACATAGCCTATTCCCTTTTTTTAAAGCATCACTATACACCACAAAGAGTTCTCCACTTATTGAGAGTGTGAGTACTAGCACAATGATTAGCCTCTTTTTTAACTCCTTAAAACGATGTTCACATTCCTGAGTCCATAAAAAATTTAATCCCTTCCACGTCATCTTGGTCATTGGGTTTTACAATCATGATAATTTATTCACAAATCATAAATAATACTCAGCTAAACCTAGAAATCTATGGATATCCTTTACATATGTTGTCCTAGGCCACTCTTCAATTGCCTTTATCTTGGAAGGGTCCATAGATATTCTTTTACCGATGATAACATGCCCCAAGAATGATACTTCCTCCATCAATAACTCTCATTTACTGTACTTTGCATAGAAATTCTCCCTTCGCAAAGTCTTCATCATATAATTCAAATGCTTCTCATGTTCCTCCTTGATCTTGGAGAATATCATAATATTATCCATAAAGAATACCACAAATTTGTCAAGGTAATCTCTAAAGACTCTATTATTTAAATCCATGAAAATTGATGGAGAATTAGTGAGTCTAAAGGGAATTGCTATGAAATCATAGTGTCCATACCTCGTTCAAAAGGAAGTCTTGGGAATATCTTCCTTTCTCTCCTTTAATTGGTGATATCCCGAATGAAGGTCCACCTTAGAGAAATAATTGTCCCCATGAAGCTGATCGAACAAGTAATCTATATGTGGTAGGTGATACTTGTTCTTTACCATGATTTTATTGAGATAAATATAATCAATGAAGAGGTGCATTGATCCATCCTTCTTCTTGATGAAGAGGACTGGAACACCCTATGGTGAAGCACTCAGGTGTATAGAACCCTTCTATAGATTCTCATGTAACTACTTATTTAGCCCCTCTATCTCTACAATGGACATTCTATAAGGTGTCTTTGATATATGAATAAATCCAAGAATAAATTCAATTGAGAACTCAACTTATCGACCATGAAGAATACCATTCAACTCTTCAAGGAATACGTCAGTGTAATCCCTCACGATGGGCATGTATTCAAGCATGTTTCTCTCATTTGTCTCAATAATTTGAGCTAGACATGCTTTATCATAAGGAATTAATATCCACACTTGAGAAAATGATTCTAAAGGAGATTCATCTTCCTCCTTACACTTATAAAGAATTGGAGGATGCTTTGGGATGTGAAGAGTGATATCCCTTTCCTTACAGTTGATGTTGTCTTTGTATAAAGATAGTTAATCCATGCCCAAGATAGCATAGAAATCCACTAAAGGAAGTATGATGAGATTTTCTGGGAGGTTCAGTCCACAAATGTTAATTGGGGAGGAGTTATAAACTATGGATTCAATAATTTCCCCATTCTCTATTCTCACAAATAACTTATCCTCCAAATTTTGAGGTGGGATTTGAATTATTCTACTAAAAATTTAAGATATGAAAGAATTAATAGAACTAGAATCAAATAGTATGTTCGCTATTCTTGAATGAATAACTAGAGTACCCTTCACCACATCATTATTTGGATCTAACTCAATAGTAGTGATAGCATAATACCTTCCTTGTCACCTTGGTAGTTGTTGTTGATTTCCTCTGACAACCCTCGACTTAATGAAATTGTTCACATAATGACCATGCTCCTTACAGTTGTAACACTACACTACAAGATGAGTGTTTATCTGAAACTTCCTTTCTTCTTCCACATTAGAGAGATTATTCATATCCTGTCGATAGTTTTTAGCCAGATGTCCAAAATTTCCACATTTGAAGCAATTCTTGGTTCCCTTTAGAAAATTCCCAGGATGCTTCTTCCCATAATTTTTACACATGGGAAGATCAATATTCTTTCCATCATGGAATTTATTTTCAGAACTTCCAACATTAGATTCCATTTTCCTCTCTTTTTTGCTGGGTCCATGATACCACTGAGAGTCTTTGATATCCATTTCAATGTTAAGGGATAAACAAAAAATCTCCTCATATTTGTTGAAGTCTTGAATGACCAATGCTTTTCATAGACACAGATTTAGTCTGCTAAATAAGTGATCCACCTTGCTTTCAGTGTTCATGACAAAGCTAGAGGCATACCTTGAAAGCCTTGTAAATTTTTCTTCATATTCCCCAATTGAAACATCTTCCATCTACTTGAGTTCAAGGAACTCTCTTTCCATCTTGAGATAGATGTTTTAGGGAAAATATTTATTGAAAAGCGTTCTCTTGAATTCCTCCCCATCCATGGAATCAATTTCCTCCCAGGGCTTCATATTCTTGATCAGTGTCCACCACCAATCGACCTCCCCATCAAAACGATAGACCGTAAACACAAATTTCTCTTCTTCTAAGAACTGGAGGATAGAGAATATCTTTTCAATGGAGTTAATCCACTATTCAAATAGGAGGGGATCATACGATACACTAAATATGGGGGTCCTTTTCCACATGAAGGATTCTATAAAAACTTGATCTTTCCTTGGAGGAGGAGGGAATTCCACATGATTCAAGTTATTATTAATAACTTGAGCCAACTGATCAAGTACTGTCATGAAGTTTTGAGAACCCATTCCCATCATATCAGGTATATCACTAGGGAAATCTTCACATTCTCTATCACATTGATTATTGGCACATGTTCTTCTATTTCACTCCATTAACTAAGAAAAAGAGCGTACAATTAGAGGGCTTGAATACTTATCTATTGAGAATAAAAAAGGAAACTTTGAAGATAAGAGGATAAACTTTAAAAGGATAAGTATATCCTAACTTGGGATTCCTTATGTTTCAATCTAGGTTATCCTTGTTCTATGTCATAAATTATATTCATATGGGATTTTTTTCATTCCTTTAATAATGGTTTGTACCAAGCTCACAAATTTACCAAATCATATCCCTTAGGATTATCAAACCAAGATTACAGTAAGGCCCATTGTCGTGCACCAGTTTCCATTCAAGTTTAGCTCAAATAGGTGTTTTCAGGTTTTAACCCTAGATAGATCTGTTCTAGAGCCACATCTACTAGGTTTTATTTAGACATGGATTTATTTTTTTAATAAACCACTTACTCTATACTTACCAAAATTTAGTGGTGTTTTCTTATACTTAGTCTCATACTTAAGGTTCTTACTAAATTTATCTATTCCTAATCTCAAAAAATAATTAGACGATCCTCTAATACCAACTATAGAGAACCTATCCTTTTACACATACCATTATAATATTTTAAGCATAATAAAACATCATATTACAAGCCAAGGTTCATAAATTCTAGTGTCTTAGAAGACTCGGTACATAAAACTTAAAACATGGTACTAAATAAATCATTTATTTATTTTATCTTTATAAAGAGATAATAAATTCCATTGTGATCATACATCTTCATAGGGTAAACTGGGTATAACACCAAAAAAGGGATGAGCTAAAATCCTAGTAAGGAAAAAACATAGTAATAAAGCTTTAGCACATGGGTTTGAAGGCATGGAATAATGATATAAAAAGACATGGAACATGTGAAATAAAAACATATAAACATGGGATCATATAAAAATGGAGTCATAATAGTGTGGTATCAACATAAAACATGAATTTATCATGATTCAAGGCTCATTGTACATAGAGGATCACAAGTCAAGGTTAACCACTAAGACCGTTACACATGGTAGTAAGAGTAAAGGCTAACTGCTGAGACTATTGCACATAACGTCTCATGAGACTCAACTTTACCCAATGTATTGGAGTGATATATGGGAAAACCAATCTTAACATGTTTAGGAATATTCTTACCACATATATAATCATACATAATTAATAATAAACATAAGGGAACTCATGGAAAGAAATGGGTATCACAATCATGTCATAAAGCATAATGAATGGGAATATCATTAAAGTGTCAATGAAAGAAAGGAATTAGAACATACAGGGAAATTAATAAGGTAAAATAGGCATATATCATAGTAAGTGATTTCAAACATAAGTGAAAACATGTAAAAAGAGTATTTAATAATTTTTAGCATTAAAACATTTTAGAGTGATTTTAAGGAAAACAATAACAAGCATTTAAATAGAAAAGGGAATAATATTTTGTATAAAACCAGAATTGATCCAATAAGGTTTTCATAATACAAACACTAGTTTTATAATAATAATTGTGGCTTAAAACATATGTTAGAGTTCACTTTAAATTAGGTACAGATTCAGGAATTTCCCTTAAAACGGGTTGGCTTATCAAAAAGTATTGAGGAGGGAATCATTTAAAAACATGTATATCCATGAAAGATAATGAGGGATGGATATTGAAACATGATTTTTGAAACATAAAAAGAAATTATAAGATGTACATACATAGAATATAGGATTTCATGTGGGTAAAAATAGAGTAAGAATAACACGAAAGAATAATGGTGGTTCGAGTAGAATCCCGTATGGAATATCGACATTGTATCAGGTGTACTTTGGAGAAATTAATGAAAGAGAAAAGGGGTTTATAATATTTTATAAATGAATAGGTAATTATGGTTAAGGTGAGAAATCATAACCCAACATTAGTAATTATTTATAAAAGGACATAACATAGAGGATATTCTTGAATAAATGTGAGAAAGAGAGGATCCCTTACCTTAAGTCTGATGGTGTTCTTCGCTTGATATTAATGACCTAAATAATAAAATTAGGTTCATTAATGAATAATTAAAGAACATATTTTACATGTCAATAATTTATTATAACCTTTTTGATTTCATTCATAACCTTTTTGTTTGGTTATGAGGTTTAATTTCATTATTCTGGTCCATTTTCTTCCTTGGTTTTAATGATCGATTCACTTATATTCATGTTAGGACAACCATATATGATTAGAGTGGTTTTATAGAATTGAATTTATATGAAATTAGTGAAAATATATAATATTTAATGGTTATAAAATTCATTTGGTTATTTGGAGTGAAGGTGAATCATTATATAAAACATTAATGATTAACGCTTGGATTAATTTGACAATTTTGTTCATAATTAACTTGTTTTGTATTATTATTTTACATGATGTGTGAAAAAGGATTAGAAAACATCACATAAGATAAAATAAATATTTAATATTCTGGTTCATCCATAAAAATGGTTTCATTACCAGAATTGAAGATGGTAATAGAAATTGATAACCCGTCATCCTTGAATGTGATAAATTAACACATCTCTAATGGTGTTTTCATTTCTTTCGTATAAAAGAAGAGAAAAGAGATCTGATAATGAATTATCCCATTATCATAACAAAATACTAGTAAATTTATTGTACTGGATTTTTCATACCATTTGGATGAAGCTAGGTTAAGAATGAAAAGAGAACAAAGGAACATGAAAAGAAAACGAAAGAAAGAAAATAAGAGTTTACCTTTTGATTTAATATTCCTTGAGAGCCTCTTAATGGGATAGGATTTGGTCTTTTAAGGTTCCCAAAGGATGATGGACGTGGGATAGGATCTTGGGGTGATATTTTTGGAAAAATTTAGGGAAGGCACAAGGCTTGAGAGGAGTGAAGAGTAGAGGGGAGTGTGGGTGGTTTTTATAGTGGAGGGGAGGAGGGTTTTCATAATATTTAATTTTTTAGTTTACTAATTTCTCTCAAAACTAGAAATAGTAATTATTACATGACCAAAAATAGTAATATGTGCATTTTAGTTCAAACCAATGGCCATTTACATCATCCATGACTCAATCTTGATGCATAAATTCAGGTTTTAGCATTTATTGTGAATTATCGTATTTTACTATTCATAAAAATTCAAGTATTTTAAAAAAATACCAAAAATTCACCCTAACCATTTTAAATGTGTAGAATACAAAAATGAGATTTATTTTTCAAAAATAATTTTCTAAATATGATTAACTTAATTTTTAATTAAAATCATAATTTACATGAAAAACACAGATTTTAAAACTATAACAGATTTTATAATGTTTTAAAAAATTACACAAGGTCTTATAAAATTATATTAAAACCAGAAGACATAATTTTTTTAATTTTTAACACCTTTTAGGAAAATACATTTTCTTTTAAATTAATTAATTAATTAATTTTAATTAATTTTTTATGACTTATAAAAATTCTAATCCTTTTACTATGGTCATATTATCACTTATAAGATGCCTAAATTTTATTTATACATTCAAGGGTGATGTTACTATTCTTTTGGATAATATAATTTTCACAAGGGTCATATTACTATTCATAAGGGTAGGTTACTATTCATAAGGGTAGGTTACTATTCACCAAAAAAATATGTTTGTCTTATCTGACTCCAAACATCTTACTGATCGCAACCGTGTATGTCAGATTTTCAAAATTCAAATCACAAAAGTGACAATATTATGTTTAGAGGTGACATAGTACTTATTAGTTCATTATGTTGTGATTTAATGTGATTATATGACATAATTATAAGAATGGAATTTCCATTGATAAAACATTGGGTCGTTACAGATGAGATGTGATGTGTTGTGATGTGTGACCCTGGTGTGTGTGGGAGAGATGTGATGTGATGTGTGTCTTTGGTGCATGTGGGTGGGAAGTGATGTGATATGTGTGGAAGGGATGGGAGTATAAGATATTCATTTTTGGGGCATGAGAGTGTTGAATTACTAAGGAAGAGGTAATAGGGTGCCTTGATTTGTTATGATCTTGATGTTATATTATTATATTGGATGCATGATTTGGTGAGTGGGCTATAGTGAGGCTAGGTTTGGTTAAATGAACTATATGGTTGCTTATTGGTTTTTTTGTTTTTTTACTGGCGCACTAACATGCTCTTTTCACATGCACACCTGAGGCCTTGTTTATGTCCATACTGCGTATATCTTTTATGATCACCCTACATATATAAACTACTTTTATGTTTTAGGTGGACTTTGGAGATTGAGCTATAAATTATTAGCTGGGTTGGAGTTACTATTGAGTTTCCACTATAGATTTTAATTTTTGGTATTTACTTTGGATACTTCTATATGTATCAGTTTTATTTACTCATGAATTGTGGGATAGTTTTTGGTTTACCTTTATACAGTATGCTGGAGTTGTTTGGTGATTGTTTGTCATATCTCCTGATCTTGTTTTATTTATAGAGGGTAATGCCTCCCATACTATGAGATTTTTATACCATCGATGCTAGTCACCAACTCAAGGCCTACTGGAGGTGGGAATTAGGGGTTATTATATCTCTCCCTTCATTGTGACATCTTTGGTGGAAGGTTTCTATGACATCCCATATGTATTTTTATTATACTCTAGGTGCTAGTTTCCAACTCGGGGCCTACTGGAGGTGGGACTCGGGTGGTCACCTTCTACCTTTTCTCATTTCCAGCATAGGAGGGGTATTCTTTGGGGGGATGAGGTCATTACTGAGTGATATTGAAGGTTTAGGTTGAGGGATAAGATGAATTTTGGAGTTAGGTATAGGTGAGACTGCATGGGTTGGTTTGGGAAATGATTTTTTCAAAGTTTCATTAATGATGTAGACATGAGATACTGGATGAGACACAAGTATTTAGGATTTACTATGATCTAATTCACAAAATTTTAATTTTACTAAGATTAATAAATGAAGTGATACTAGTTGCGGGGTAGATACCCAAGAAATGATCATGCGTCATTCTTATTTTCACCTATGTTTTAAATGGGTAGACCTTAGGATAAGTTAAAACCTCAAACAAGATAATGAAATAAACAATTAATAATTGTTAAGTATTTCATATTCTATGTTTTGGTTCTCTAACCATTTTTTATTTCTACAGACATGGTTCTAGGTTAACATCCCTATTAGGTTCCTGATGAATATGTTATGTAGGAAGTTCCAGTAGATCACCGTAAAGTAGAGGCTGAAAATGAAAACACTTGGAGGATGATACTATGAGAGTTTTCATTCCAAATTCTATAGAATTCTGAGGGATCTGTTTTAGATACAGTCACATAATACTGGTTGGAGGAGGTTGAGATAGCTTTCAGTTTAATCCATGCTTAGAAGGAGAACCGGGTTTCATTGGTTCTGATGATGCTACATGGAGTAGTGAGGTAGTGGTCAATATTGTTTTTTAGGGATCATGAGGAGTTGGTTATCTCAAGGGAGAAGTTCGGAGACTATTTCTAAGTAGAGTTTCTTTCTTCAAACATAAAGGATGCTAGTCTCCAGGAGTTTTATACCCTTCATAAGGGGAGTTTAGGTGTGTGGGAGTTCAGGATCCATTTTAAGACCCTTATGTGATATGCTTTAGACCTATTTCCATATGAGGAGTCCAAGGTGAGACATTTTGATGAGGCTTTACATTTAGAGATCCAACACTAGTTCACCCTATTTTTGTTTTTGACTTATCTTGAGGTACTAGTGAGAATAGAGGTTGTTGAGAGGACACTGTCCTGAACAAGATCTTCATGAGAGTATAATCATTAGGATTTATCATGAAGTAGAGATGTGGTCTAGGGTACTTATTTTTACAGATATAAGAGTTTTTGATCAGTCAAGGGTAGGTCCTATCCCCCATCATCTCATTTCTATTGGGGTGGAATCTCATAAACCCATTCTGAGGGATCAAATACATGTTTTTATTGTAGATTCTGTGTTCATAAATGGAAAGAGTTCTTGAAATTTTTGAGCAATCAACGTGTTCTAGGTGTTCTAATTCTAGTTCCTCTATTGAGGAAATTTCATTCAAAGCAATAGTAGTAGGATGTACCAATTTGTGATCAGAAGATAGGAGATAAGGTGGGTAGAGAGCATCATTGAGATGCTCCTCATCCTCATAGAGTAGAGAATGACTATATAGGTTGTCTCCACCTGGGTCTGAGAGGTCATGAAGGAGGTTGTGGTTAGCTTCATGCATTATCATTGCCAGCTCCAGGTGATCCAGATGTCCTCTAAGGTACCCTTTTATTATTTTTCTATATGGGTTTATGCTTTTTTTGATTCAGGAGATATAAAATCCTTCATATAACCTACCCTTTTCCATGCTTTGGGACTTGATATAGGCATACTTCCAGTTCCCTTGGCATTGACTACACCAGTTGGAGGTCGAGCGGACTTTTATAAAGTATGTAAACACTATGATCTAGTTCTAGGGTATCACCACTCTCAGGGAGACTTCATATATTTGTGGATATAGCCATACAACATCATCCTCAACATGGATTGGGTGTATTTGGTGTAGTCTATTGTGGATTTCTTCAAGAGATAGGTTGAATTATATGATACCAATAGAGATCTGACAATGTTCATTAGTGAGCGAGACCCTAAGATTGGTTTGAATCATGTTATGTCCTTATCTTCCTTGATGTTTGAGCTGATGATGAGCTCATTGAAGGCTCAATATTTAGTGCTTCCTAGGGTTTTGGAAGAGTACCCTAATGTATTTTTATAAGAGTCTATAGTGTTATCCCCTTGATGTGAGATTAAGTTTGGGATAGAGCTACAATCATACGTATCTCTTATCTTGATGTCTCCATATAGGATGAAACCTTATAAATTGTGAGAGCTACGAGTATAGCTTGATGATTCGTTTCATTGAGGTTTTTTGGACAAGTGTGTCACCTTTGGGTACACCAGTTTTGTTCATAAAGAATACCGATGATAGTTTGTTTCTCTTTATTGATTATCATCGCTTTAACTAGGTGATAGTGAAGAACCACTATCCTCTTTCATGGATTGATGACTTATTAGATCATATGAAAGGATAAAGTTGTTTCTCGAAGATCGATCTATAGTAAGGATATCATCAGACATGGGTAAAGGATGAGGATATTTTGAAAACTTTCTGATGTCGTCATGGGCATTACGAGTTCATTATGATGTCATTTGGTCTGACAGATGATCCAACTGTGTTCATGGGGTTGATGATTTTTTTGGAAATGTCAAGAGTCACAAAAAAAAAAGGTTTGTAGATGAAGAAAAATATAGAACATAATTAGAAGAAAAAATATGAGCATGGATACAAATATTGATGTGGTTCGAGAAATAATCTCTACATCCACGAAGAGGTAGAGCAATTCACTATAATTTGGGTGCACAATCACATGGAGGTATTTAGAGTTTATTTCACACATATAAACCCTAACTTGAATGATATAATAAATAAGATGAATCACTATTTTAAAAATTGAACAGTAACTCCACCGTGCTATAGTGATCAGTGGTTGGAAGTCCACACTACCATAGTGCTATGGCCACCCAAGTCCAAGATGCTATAATATCAGTATTAAGAAGTCTGTGAAGCTAAAGTGACTGGTGATCACAAGTATACAAAGCTATGGTGAATTGTCACATGATTCTATAGTAAGTCAACACCACTATAATTCCTTTTCAATGTTTTTAGTTAGTTATGCTACAATGGTCAGAGATGCTATAGTTCCCAAAATTTGGCCCAGTGGGATTTGGCCCTCAGACCCCCGGAGTAGGGGTGTGTTTTCCCATGTAACCCCAATGATCTCACCATGGATCTTGACCCCTGAGAGTTGCAATTTGGTGTTTATTATGGGCCAATATAATTTGACCCAAAATCATCCAAAAGGATTAGGCTAAACCCATCCAATATAATGAAATGTTTAGGGAGTTTTTGGATCTATTTATGGTGGTTCTCATTGATGACATTCTTGTGTAATCCACATCTAAAGAGAAGAATGTAGAGAATTTGTGTTCCATTTTGGGAGTTCTTTATCTGTCACTTAGGAAGTTTTCTAAGTGAGAGTTCTGGTCTCATGAAATTTATTTCTTGGGTCATGTTGTGCCCCAACAGTGAGTAATTGTGGATCCTTCAAAGATAGAGGCAGTTCTTTCTTGGGTATCCCCCATGACTGTAGTAGAGGTGAAATGTTTCCTTGGTTACAGGATATTATAAGAGGTTCATATCCAATTTATCTCAAGCAAAAACTTCTCTAATATCCTTGACCAATAAGGATCAAGTGTTCTTGTGGACTGACTAGTTCCAGACAACTTTTGAGTACATGAAGGGGAAGTTGGTCAACACCCCATTCCTTTATTTACTAGAAATGGGAGTTCAGTTTGAGGTTTTATATCATTATTTGAATTTTGGTTTGGGATATTTTCTGATGTATAAAATATTGGTTGTTTCTTATGTGTCTCAATAGTTATGTCCCCATGAGTATAATTATGCCACCCTGATCACGAGTTGGTGATAGTTGTGTTTTCTCTAAAGTTTTGGAGAAATTACCTCATTGATTAGTGTTTTTTGGTTTTTACTGATTATAAGAGATTGAGGTATGTCTTATCCCAGTGTGACTTAAAATTTTGACATCTCCAGTGGATGAAATTATTATAAGATTACAACTTCAATATTTTTTATATTCTAGGAAATGGAAATATTGTAATGGATGCACTGAGTAGAAGTCACATAGTGAGTCTGTTGGTGAGTCTAAAGATTCTTAGAGAGTGATGGAAGAAATATCAATGATGTATTTATATATGGGAGAGGATAAAGGTAGAGATTTTATTTTCCATATGATAGTGTATTCATATTTGGTGTATCAGGTGGAGAAATCCTAGATGGGGGGTTCTGATGTGGAGGTCTTAAGAGACCGAATTGTATTTAGTGATGAACCTGATGGTTGGTCCAAAGATAAATAAAACTGGGCGTTATTCCAAGGGGGGATTTTCATCCCTTAAATGATGCATTATATGGTTCTTCATGATTTCCATAGATCACCCTTTATGGTACATTTTGGTATGAAAAAGATGTACCAAGCTTTGAAAGGTCAATTTTGGTGTCCTAGGTTGAATCATGTAGTTGCTGAGTTTGTGTCCCAATTTTTGGTCTTCTAGAAGGTGAGTACCAAGAACTGTGTTCCTGATGGTTTACTTAAACCATTAGATATTCTCTAGTGGAAGTGGGAGTACATCTCTATGGAATTAGTTATTGGTTTACCTTAATATTAGGTAGGCTATGATGATATATGGGTGATACTTGATCATTTGAATAAATTGGACCACTTCATAATGATCAGGGAGTCATTGTTAAGGAAGTATCTGGAGGAGGTGGTGAGAATCTATGGAGTACCAAGGATGATCATCTCTGATCAAGATCATCATTTTAACTCCTGGGTATGGATAGGTCTCCAACATGATTTTGGTTCTCAGTTACACCACAAAACTGATTTTCATTCGAAGACATATGGTCAAACATAACATAACATCCAAAATCTTGAAGACATGTAGCATTCTTGTGTCCTGGATTTTGGAGGTTTGTGGATAAGGCACCTACCATTTTTTGAGTTTTATTACAATAATAATTATCACTCCACCAATGGTGTGGTTGTGTTTGAAGATTTTTTTGACTAAAATTTCCACTCTCCATTGTTCTAAACTAGGGTTAGAGAGTTAACAATTATCGAGATATAAGTAGTAAAAAATATTATAGAGATGGTTTATTTAATTTGTGAAAGGATGAAGGTAGAATAATATCATCATAAATCCTATTTTAATCAAGTAGGAGACCTTAAAAGTTTGGTGTTGGAGATCATGTGTTTATGAGGTGACTCCTCATCACAGGTAGTGAAGGTTAGGTTGTGGGAGTAAGATTTCTACCAAGTTTGTTAAACCTTTTGAGGTTTTGGATCATATTGGAGTTGTGCCATATTGAATATAACTCCCCCCATAGATGAGATGAATACACAATGTTTTCACATGTCACAGCTCCACTATTACCTTCACTATGACTCTCACATCATCGATTGGGGTGAGATTGATGTTGACGATGATGTGGCCTTCAATGAGCAACATGCGGAGATCGAGGACCTCTAGGAGAAGGTGTTGTGTGGGCATTCTATTCACTCAATTTATTTATTTTGTAAATTTAGTAGTGTGGATGAGATTACTTAGGAACATTAGTCATAGATATGTTCCTAGTACCCCAATATATTTTTTATTTAGATCTTCTTTTTTTGTAATGATAGTTGGGTATGTTGAACCTTTTTGGTATATGAGATGGTTTTCTCTTATTTCATTGTCTTTGGTAGCCTTTCTCTCATTTGAGAGGTATCTCCCCTGAGAGAGTGTTTAAGAGCTATTTTTTTTCTATTGAATGGTTTTTTTATTGTTCCTATGATGAGGTGGTTTAGTTTCTATGATGGAGAGATCCTTGAGAGGTATCTCAGGGGGTAGATGTTCAGATGAACCCTTTTTTGTTTTCTACCTAGGTTTGGTTTTGTATTCTAGAGGATGAGAATGTTTTGAGGGGTATTTGATGTAAGGTCACAAATCTACATAGTCCAAACCTTTGCATGTTTCCAAAGCCTATGGTGATCAGATGAGGATTAGTGGAGGTCCATTAGTGTTTGGATACTAACATTTTGAATCAAGAAGAAATTATGATGTAATTATGGGTTTATGACATAAGTTGGGTTTACGATGTAAGTGGTTTGTGACTTGTGTTATATATCCTATGGGATTTACATCATAAATAAAGATTTTTGATGTAAATCAATTATGATTTGAAATTGCTAAGGAGATACATTTTTTTGGTGAAACTTAAAATTCCACACATTTACAATGTAAATCAATTATTTACGACATAAATTTCCCATTGGTGGTGCGTTTATAATGTGAAATTCCACTTGGATTCACTCAAACCCTACAATTTCCTCTCAACGCTCCAATTGGAAAATAATAGGTTTTCAAGGTGTTTCAGGATCCCTTCAAAGAGGATAAATCCAAGACTTTCATCTTTAATATATGACAATCTAAGGTAAGTTCTACCTCTTCTTTTTTTGTTCTTTTATATGGTTCCTCCCTATTTTCTTACCATGCGATGGCGGTTTTCACTCTATGATATAGAAATGGTTTTTTTATCGTTGGCATGGTTGTTGTGTGGTGTCCTTGGAGGGATGTATTCTTCTTATAGGGGAGGTGATCGGGATCCACAACATTGTTCCTTTCTTGTGTGAATAACATTGAAACCTTTGAGGTAGGGAATTCATTGCTTCTATTTTATTTATGTTCAATCATAAAGATAGAATAGTTTAACCCTTTGGATAGAAATTAAATTAATATAATAAATATTGAACCAAATTAATAAATAATTGGTTTATGTGTAGTGATCATATAACATTTTTTTCTACCATTACAGTGACCTTCCACTTGGATTAGCATGTTGACATTGATGAAAATGGTAAAGAATGTAAAACTGGAATTAATTGATTAATTATATTAATAATTAAAGAAGATACATGTTTGAAATATGGTGTTTTTTGTAAGTTTATGGTAATTCAAATTGATGAAATACACATGTTTAATTGAATATGATCTTCCATGTGTTAATATAATTGATAAATAATGTGAATCATGTTAAGGATTATTGATGAAAATAATAAAAAGGCTTTTTAAATGATAATGGTACTACTATGAGTTTTTTCAAAATGAAATTGATGCTAATATCATGTTAAACTTTTGGCATCTTTTTATAGCCCATGTCTTAGGTTGTCCATAGTTGGAACTAGAAAATAATTAATTGGTTAATTCAAGTTGGAATAAGAAAAAGTTTTTTGATAAAGATAAATCTTTAGGGCCAGAGTTTCCTATTTTCTTAAAGGATGAATGCCTTATGTTGAGATCCATGAGATCTCATTTTCATGTGATGGATGAATGCCTTGTTTTATGGAAAAGTTTCCCTATCGATTATGTTTGTTTTCTTACTGCCTTATGATGTGATATGAATACAAGACTTGTGATGTTTTATGGATATGAGGCTTGCGATTTGATCTTGGGATGGATGATGTGATATGGGACAGGGAGGCCCAAAAGATGTGGAAGTATTTTATAACTTTGATAGCGAGATACATTGGTATATGCATGAGGGTGTTGGGGATAAAATTGTAGATGATATAATGGGTTGAATTTTGGAATACCCATTGATGTGATAAAGTTGGATTATTTTATGATATGAATCTGTTTAATGGATGATGGCCATGTTTCTTAGTTATCTGTATTTCTTTTCCCCATTTATTAAGGTAACTGGATATGCTTGGTTTCATGTTTTATCTTGATGATATCTTAGTATTTTTTTCTAGAGTAACCAGAATTACGGAAAGTTTAATAATATTTAATAAACGTTTAACCCATGGGGTTGGTTTTTGTTGGAATACAAAAGAGACGATCTTAAGAAATCATGGACTTGGTTTGGATTATGCCCAGAGGGCATGGAATTAACTATGATGATTAATTTAATGAAGTCTGGAATAATGTTAATGGTTAAATAATGGTTAGTGAATTAATTAATGAAAGGATAAATATAAAAAAGGAAAGAAATAATTTAATGTATCTCTTTAAAATAGTTGTATGCTTATAGGATATCTATTCACAAGCAGTGGAAGTTAGGTGTCTGAGTGATGATAGCTACAGTTGATCCTAGGACTATGTTATTCCCACAATTTAGTTTTGAGATATATTATATCATGTATATTTTTTTGAATTCATATTGTAATGCCCCGACCCCTCTAGACTGGATCCGGTACATTACTTGTGATATTGGTATGGTTAGAAGGAATGAAAATCCTGAAGGAATGATCAGTTTAGTTGTCTTAAAGAAACTAGATACATAGTTGTTCCTCGAATTACATTGGAAAAGTTTACAAAATACAATACATAATGAAAACAATAAACGGAATCCATAAGAGCTCAATAAACGATATCCTCTTTGTCAACTGTTGGAAGTAAACAATGAAAGGGGTGATCTCAAATGCTCAATAAGGGTTACAAATATAGGAATCATGAATAAAATAATGAGTGAATCATAATCAATATGACATAATCAATATGGCATGGTGAATAAATGAAAAACTCACCCCATTAATAAACTGAGAATGAAACTGCATCCATAGATTTTGTCACAGTGAAAACCTCATGGATAATAATAATAACTGATAATGAATAAATAGAATTCTTATTAATTGTACATCATGTATCTGGAACATGAAACCATAATACCATAAAAAACGGTTTAGTTCTATGGGTAGAAACCTGCCGGATTTTTTGGAAACAAACTCGAAGGGTTTGTTGCCAAACTGATTTGTCTCATGAGACCTACCGATGCATCGAGGGGCTGTATTAGGCCCCACACACCATTGAATTTCCAAATCATTCTTTATACATTGATTCAATACAAGATCAATATTCCTTTTTAATATCCGTATAGAGTAGAGTATACAGATTCATCAATATTTCCTTAACTAAAATAACTTTCCAAATAAACACCATATGTAAAATGGTATACGATTTAGAAAAAAAACATATACATGATATGAGATTATGGATATTTAATATAAATATAATTTCAAATGAAAATTTATCTCAAATGGGAAGTAGGTACACCACATAAGTATTATTAAGTGCACCATACAAAGTTAGTCACAACCAAATAGAAGTTGAGACAAAGACTCTTTCCACAATGTAAACGGTCACATCATATGACCAGAACTTAATAAACCTAAAATTAATTATTTAATAACATTAATATAAATAGAATAATGCTATTATATATCAAATGGAAGTACGCATATACCACATACCAGAGATAAGTGGCGAACAAAGAAAATATCACAGAAATGAAAGTGAGATGAGAAACCCCTTATAAACATTTAGGTATGGTAACGAGTGTTATTGTGAGGGATTAATGAGATGTAAAGGAGTATTACATTATTTATATGTCACAAGGGTAGTATGGGGGAGGTTATAAAACATACCCCATCATTAGTAATTAAAAATAAAAGTGCAAAACATAGGGGAGATTCTTGAACAAAAGTGAGAGAGAGGATCCCTTACAAAGAACGTATCATTAGATTGAGGACAAATCAATGAAATAATTATGTGTGAAAAAAATAAACCCACAAAATAAAAGTGAATATATAGAATAAAACAATCATAGTTCATTCACACATATTCTTGAAAAAATGTAACCAATGAAATAGACGTTTAACTCAAAGAATGAAAATTGAGTTAAGCAATCCCTTACCTTATGCTCGAAGGTGTTCTTGATTGTTCTTAACTACCTAAATAATCAAATTTAGATTCATTAATTAATAATTATAGAACCTAATAAAATTTAATTTATATGGTATAACCTTATTAAGTTCATTAATGGCCTTTTTGATGGGTTTAAGAGATTCAATTTTATTGTTTTGGAAGCATTTTCTTACTTGGTTTCATGATTTGTTTACTTTTATTCATGAATGGAAGTTGGTTTGAAATATGGTTAAACATAAAGAATTTTTAATATAAATTATTAGTGACATTAAATATTTATAAATGATCTTATAATTATTCTGGTTATATACCATGAGGATGACTCATTCGATGAGTTAAAAATAAACGCTTGAATTTGGCTTGGCAGTTTTGTGATCAATAAACTTGTTTTGTATTATTATTCCATATTATGTAGGTGTAAAAGATTACAAAACATTAATAAAGATAAAATACATATATTATGACCTGGTTCAACCATAAATATGGTTTCATGACTAGTAATGAAGGAAATATTGAAGAACAAAACTTCGTCATCCATGAAGGTTATAAATTGGAACCTCATGGACGTTGATTTTGTTTATAAAAATAAAAGGGAGGGAGTAAGAATATTGATGATGGTTATCACATTAACATGATATAAATCCAGTATATAGATGACACTGGATTTATCATGATCATTTGGATAGAGGAGGTGAGGAGAGGATAAAAAATTAAGATAAATTCAAATGAAACTAAAAAAAAAGAAAGGTGTTTTACCTCTTGAAATGACTTCCTCGAGAACCTCCTTAATGGAAGAGATTTTGGTCTTTTGGAAATACTAAGAGCTTCTTGGTCGTGGGGAGTGACTAGGGAAGGGTATTTGGGAAGAAATTTGAGGAGCTTCAAGGCTTAGAGGTGTGAAGAGAAGAGGGAGTGGTGAGGGGTTTTTATAGTGGAGGGGAGGGGTAAATTTTGAATATTTAATTCATTATTTTATTATTTCCCTCAAAACAACCAATAGTGTTGTTTCATGTGACCCCTAATAGTAATAAGTTCATGTGAGTTCGAACCAAGTGGCCTTACATCACGTATGATGTCATAAATAGTGTATTTAACTAATAATTTGTATATACGGTATTTTATCGTATTTCACTATTCATAAAAAATTCTAGAATTTCAGAAAAATGCCAAAAATTTACCATAACCATTTTTCGACGTGTAGAATTCAAAAATGAACTCAATTTTTCAAAATTAATTTTATAAATATTATTAATTTAATTTTTAAATAAAGTCATAGTTAATTTGATAAATAACAATCTTAAAAGTGCAATTAGTTTTATTTCTCATTGAAAAACTAATTAAGATCTCATTATCTTATTTCCTTAAGAAAATAAAATAATAATATTATTTACTATTCATAAGGGTTATATTACTATTCATAAGGGTATGTTACTATTCACCAAAAAATCAAGTTTGTTCTATCAGACTCCAAATGACTTACTGATCACAACTCTAGATAACTATTTTTCGAAATTCAAAACATAGAAGTGGAAAATTTATATTTAATGGCTAGGTTTTGACTATATCCTAAATAGACTAGTTTTGTTTCAAAGGAACATAGTGATGAATAAAATGTATTTAAGAGAAACATACCATAAAATGTTTGAGGTGTTTCATTATTCCCTCCTTCAAAGAATTGCATCCTCACAATTCATTTCATAATCACAAAAGAAAGATCTTTGATGTTATTTCCACATATCCCATTGCAGAGGATCCTCAGGTGCATTCAGCAGAAAACCCAAATTGATGCTCAACTCCTCTAGTTCTCTGACCCAGACACACCTCAGATAGAAAGGGTTGAACTCTTGCATCGAACACTTGAGATTCCAGAGGGAGGCTCAAATGGTAGAAAGTTTGGAAATATCCGAATGGACCAACACACAAAGAAATTTCCGAACTATGTCTCAAATGAGGACATCTAAGTCATAAAAATTGTTGTACAGGATAAAAATGAGGAGTTGGTACATGTAGGCCGTACAAAGGTTTCCCTCCAAAAGTAGCCTCTTGAAAACATAACCTGACCGTGTAGTTCCGGCCTAGGGTGAAACATAGGAAAAGCCCTTCATGGTATTTTCCTCTTCGCCTATACTTGGCCAATTGTGCCATGGCTATGTGGTAGTAAATGGAATCATTCCCTTGACAGGTGTCGAGAATATCCAGACTGTTTTTCATTTTATATAGTTTTTTACACATTTTCGCAAGTTTGTGAGAGGTAGGTACTCCTCTTCACAGGTTTTGATCGGAATAATCTCCAATACCTCCACAGTAAGGGATAACATATGGGTTTTTCCTTCCATCTGAAAATTTATTATGAAAGTTCACTTAGTGATACTCATTAAAAAGTATAACTGATGAAAGGATAACAAAAAAAAAGAGACAAAAAGGTATATTCTTATATAACCACTGGTTCAAAAAGTAAAACAGGGCTAATGGTTTCCCCAATCCCCCAATACACGAATCCCCAAAACCAGTTCAAAGATTTCAACCTCCCAGAACCATATGCAACACTAGACACACGTCACTCCCGAAGTCCATTTACTGAGAACACCACAGATTCTAGGGTGCTAAAGACCTCAGGTGTATTCCTAAGGTAGTATTCAGCTGCTCGATTTTCTTAGCCCAGACACACTGCAGATAGCTAGGGTTGAATATGTGCTTAAAGCACTTAGGCTTCCATGGAGAGGCATGAGAAGTGTGGAGGTCGGAAATTTCAGTGTGGACTAAATCCCTATAATTCCCATGCACCACGTCATTCTTGAAGATATTGATGTCGTAAAGTTCTCCGTACATAATAAAAATCAGGACCTAGAATAGGTAGGCTGCTCGATGGTCACCATCCAAAGCAGCTTCTAGAAATTTACCCACAACTCGATAGTTATCAACCAAAGCGAAACATAGAAAAATATCTTCATGATACTTCCAACTTTTCCTATATACTACAAATTGTGCATATGCAATACAGTAATAGACCAGATTGCTTCCTTGGTAAAGATAGAGAATGTTTGGACGATTAGATACCTGATAGAGTAGTTTACAAGTCATACGTAAGTTGGCATAGGGCTGGGCCTCTTCAGAGCATGTCTTGACAATTATAATCTCTAACAACTTGGAAGGTAGTGATAAAATATTGGTTGGTTGAATCATATCTTCTATCTGAAATTTTTTAGTGAATCAACTTTTAGTATGGAAAATCCATTTTAAACAAAGTTATTTGTTTTATATAAAAACATATCAAAACAGAGAATACAACATCATTCATTTATACATGATTTATAAAACTCAAGAAATTATGCAATCTTTTTCTCCCTTTCACAAAACACTATTATGGAATTTCTGACATCCTCTAAGATGACTCCTCATAGATTCCACTGAGGTTAGGGATTTCCCCAATTTTCAAACAAAAGTATACCCAAAGCAATTCTAAATTCCTCTATCTCCTTGGTCTAGATGCAACGTGTGCAACTAGGGTCAACTGCGTGTGGACATCTAGAATTCATATTGAGAGAATAATGTCAGGTATCAAGTTGAGTGACATAAGTATGAACTTGATGCGAATAATGAAAATGGGTAGTCTCATTCTCAAGGGCTTCAAATTCCACAACTCGACCACAGAGTCCGTAGGAAAAAATATGACATAGATATACTACCTGGAGTTCTCCCCCTTGTGAAGCCTCCTCAAACCTCAAGAGAAAAGAAATTATTGGATTGGGTAAAAAATTTAAAGATAACCTCAAAGTATTTCCCTTGTCGTACATAGAAAGGAAATTGTGTTCTCATCATGAGGTAATAGACGAAACCTACTCCATGGTGAAGTTGGAGTACACAAGGAGAGTTGGATACTCGGTAGAGGGTTTTTCATGATAAACGAATATTTTAAAAATTCTCGTAGTTTTCTACACACGATTTCACCACTATAGTTTCTAATAATTATATTGGAAGAGACAAAAGGCAAGTACTTTCATTTTCTATCTAAAAATTAAGAAAAAATCATTCTTCGTATTGTTTAAGTAAGTTTTTCATTGTTCAGTTCTGGTTTTCCACAGTTAGCCAAACAGAATCCTCTAAGGAAAATTTACATTAAACTTCTTCATAATGGCTTGTAAAGAAAATATGAATTACCCTAAATATATCCCCTAGGAGTGTCATAACCAAGAGTGAAACATGGCCCATTTTCATGTACCAGTTCCCGTTTGAGTCTAACTTAAAGCGGTGTTTTCGGGTTTTACCCCTAGATACATCTTTCCCAGAGCCGCCTCTACCTAATCGTATCTAGACAGGGATGTATTTGCTATAAATATCCATATAATCTATTCCTTACCAAAATACCAGGATGTTCTTGTATTTTTATCCTCAAAGTCTTATCTTAGGGACTCTTCCATAATCTATGTTTTCTAAATATAGTTCCCAAGTTTCCTACTAAACTTCCTCTGATACCAACTGTAACACCCCGACCCCTCTAGACTAGAGCTGGTGCATTACTTGTGATATTGGAATGGTTAGAAGGAATGAAAATCCTAAAGGAACAACCAATTTATTATTCTTGAAGAAACTAGATACATAGATGTTACTCGAATTACATTGGAAAATTTTACAAAATACAATACATAATGAAAACTATAAATGACATCCACAAGAGTTCAATAAGTGATCTCCTCTTTGTCACCTATTGGAAGTAAAAAATGAAAGGGGTGAGCTCAAATTCTTATTAAGGGTTAAAAATAGCGTAATCATGAATACAATAATGAGTGAATCATAATAAATCTGACATAATCAATATGGCATGATGAATAAACGAAAAACTCATGCCATTAATAAACTGAAAATGAAACTGCATCCATAGATTTTTTCATAGTGAAAATCTCATGGGTAATAATAATAACTGATAATGAATAAAGATAATTCTTATTAATTGGATGTCATATATCTGGCACATGAAATCATAATATTGTAAAAAACAGTTTAGTTCTATGGGTAGAAACCCTTCTGATTTTTTGGAAACAAACTCGAAGGGTTTGTCGCCAAAATGATTTGTCTCATGAGACCTACCAATGCATTGAGGGGATATAGCAGGCCCCAACTGCCACTGCATGTCCAAATAATTATTTATAAATTGATTCAATACAAGATCAATATGTATTTTCAATATCTGTATAGAGTAGAGTATACAGATTCATCAATATTTCCTTAACTAAAATAACTTTCCAAATAAACACCGTATGTAAAATGGTATACGGTTTAGACAACAAACATATTCATGATATGAGATTATGGATATTTAACATAAATATAATTTCAAAAGAAAATTGATATCAAATGGGATGTAGGTACACCACATAAGGATTATTAGGTGCACCATACAAAGTTAGTCACAACCAAATAGAAGTTGAGACAAAGACTCTTACCACAATGTAAACGGTCACATCATATGAACAGAACTTAATAAACCTAAAATTAATCATTTAATAACATGAATATAAATAGAATAATGTTATTATATATCAAATGGTAGTACAAATATACCACATACAAGAGATAAGTGGTGAAAAATGAAAATATCACAGAAATGAAAGTGAGATGAGAATCCCCTTACAAACATTTCGACATGGTAACAAGTGTTATTGTGAGGGATTAATGAGAGGTAAAGGGGTATTAAATTATTTATATGTCACAAAGGAAGTATGGTTGAGCTTTAAAAACATACCCCATCATTAGAAATAAAAAATAAAAGTGCACAACATAGGGTAGATTATTGAACAAAAGTGAGAGAGAGGATCTCTTACAAAGAACGTATCATTAGATTGAGGACAAATCAATGACATAATTATGTGTGACAAACATAAAACCTCACAATAAAAGTGGATATATATAATAATACAATAATAGGTCATTCAAACATATTCTTGAAAAAATGTAACCAATGAAATAAATGTTTAACTCAAAGAATGAAAATTGAGTTAAGAAATCCCTTACCTTATGCTCGAAGGTGTTCTTGATTGTTCTTAAAAACCTGAATAATCAAATTTAGATTCATTAATTAATAATTAAAGAACCTAATAAACATTTAATTTATATGGTATAACCTTATTAAGTTCATTAATGACCTTTTTTATGGGTTTAATAGATTCAATTTTATTGTTTTGGAAGCATTTTATTACTTGGTTTAATGATTTGTTTACTTGTATTCATGAATGGAAGTTGGTTTAAAATATGGTTAAAAATACATAATTTTTAATATAAATTATTAGTGACATTAAAGAGATATAAATTATCTTATAATGATTCTGGTTATATACCCTGAGGATGACTCATTCGATGAGTTAAAAATAAACTCTTGAATTTGGCTTGGCAGTTTTGTGCTCAATAAACTTGTTTTGTATTATTATTCCATATTATGTATGAGTAAAAGATTATAGAAAATTAATAAATATAAAATAAATATATTATGAACTGGTTCAACCATAAATATGGTTTCATGACAATTAATGAAGGAACAATTGAAGAACGAAACTTCATCGTCCACAAAGGTTATAAATTGGAACCTCATGGACGTTGATTTTGTTTATAAAAATAAAAGGGAGGGAGTAAGAATATTGATGATGTTTCTTCCATTCACATTATATAAATCCAGTATATATATTAAACTATAGTTATCATGATAATTTTGACAAAGTAGGTGAGGAGAGGATAACAAATGAAGATAAATTCATATGAAACTAAAAGAAAAAGAAAGGTGTTTTACCTCTTGAAATGACTTCCTCGAGAACCTCCTTAAGGGAAGGAATGTTGGTCTTTTGGAAAGAACAAGAGCTTCTTGATCGTGGGGAGTGACTAGGGAAGGGTATTTGGGAAGAACTTTGAGGAGCTTCAAGGCTTAGAAAAGTGAAGAGAAGAGGGAATGGTGAGGGGTTTTTATAGTGGAGGAGAGGGGTAAATTTTGAATATTTAATTCATTATTTTATTATTTCCCTCAAGACAACCAATAGTGTTGTTTCATGTGACCCCTAATAGTAATAAGTGCATGTGAGTTAGAACCAAGTGGGCTTAAATCACTTATTATGTCATAAATAGTGTATTTAACCGATAATTTGTATATACGGTATTTTATCGTATTTCACTATTCATAAAAAATTCTAGAATTTTAGAAAAATTCCAAAAATTTACCCTTGCCATTTTTTGACGTGTAGAATTAAAAAATGAACTCCATTTTTCAAAAATAATTTTCTAAATATTATTAATTTAATTTTTAAATAAATTCATAGTTAATTTGAAAAATAACAATCTTAAAAGTGCAATTAGTTTTATTTCTTATTGAAAAACTAATTAAGATCTCATTATATTATTGCATTAAGAAAATAAAATAGTATTATTATTTACTAATCATAAGGGTCATATTACTATTCATATTACTATTCATAAGGGTATGTTACTATTCACCAAAAAATCAAGTTTGTTCTATCAGACTCCAAATGACTTACTGATCACAACTCTAGATGACCATTTTTCAAAATTCAAAACATAGAAGTGGAAAATTTATATTTAATGGCTAGGTTTTGACTATATCCTAAATAACATAGTTTTGTTTCAAAGGAACACAGTGATGAATATAATGTATTTAAGAGAAACATATCATAAAATGTTTGGGGTGTTACACATATGCTACCCCAATCATGTTGGTTAGGGATACTAACACCCAATGGACTCTGGGAGGGTGTTTCCCCCCACATTCCGGTGGGAGGATGGATTATTGATTACCCCCTTTTCCTCAATATCTTCTCTTGGTTGTTCATGAGCCAATATTCACAAAGGTTAGTTTCCCTATATATATGTGTGTGTAGAGGGATATTATGGCTTGTGGTTATTTCACACACATGTATCTCTAGATATAGTATCCAATGGATTATTATAGGTATGATGTGTATAGGCTGTGATGGATTGAGGTACATTACTCTGTGTATGGGGGGTGAAGGATTGAGGTATAATACCTGATGTATGATACACATTATATAGGATATGGTGGCTCCTGTAAACTACTTGATTATTATATAGATATGTGATATGATATGATGTAATTCACATAGTGCATGTTATGATACTCAAATTAGCACTACTCTAAATGGGATCTTTCCCCATGCATCTATCCCCATGGTTTAGAAAAACCAAGGGGATATCTCATTTTTTATTATCTATTCCCACGGTTTTAATAAAATCGTGAGAAACCAATACCCAATTCCCCAAACACCATCATGCTCCTCCTCCCTCTTCTATCACGCTCCTACACTATTCCATCACGCTCCTCCACTATTCCTTCACACTCCTCCTTACCCTCACTTCCATCGCCCTCTTCCAACGTGCTCTTACTCACTTCCTAGACTCCCGACCCTCCCCTCCCCTCCCCGACTACCACCTCTCGACCATCCGACCTCCGCCGCTTGACCCTCTCCTCCCTTCACCGACCTCCACCTCCTGGCCATCCAACCACCATGTCACAACCATCTCATACCCTCCCAGGCCTCCCTCTTGGCCTTCGACTTAACCTCAATGTCCCGGCCTCTACCTCCCTTCCCCCAGCTACAGGGATGTCTCCCCTCTCGGCTCCCTCTCCTCCCAGCCTTGGGCTCTACCTCAACTTCCCCCAGCTCCGACGATGTCCTGTCCCATCCTGGACTCCACCTCCCTACCCCCAACTCCAGCATCTAGGTATGAAATTTCTTCTCTTTGTTTTTATAGTGGTTGAGATCTCTTCTATTGAGTATATTTTTTTGGGATATCATCTCTCAAACTTATCCCACTTTCAATATGAATCTTATGACAGACTTCAACATATGTGTTTTATCAACACGTGAACCTAGAGTGAGGTTTGGAGTAAAAAGGTGATGCTAGGGAGCATTAGGTCCCACTCTTTTTCTATTATATGAGTGGATGAAGAGGAATTTTGGGTTGTTTGGTATCATATCTTTCATGCTTTTCAGCCTCTATATTATTTTTCTGATGTGTTGGAATCTGATGATTCATGTAGTGAAATATATTCCTTTTGAATTTTCTTTATTTCAATCCCTACAATTCAGCTCTATTCCAAGAATTTTAGAGTTCTTAAGCATTTTGGTGATGCATTCAGGGTGTTATTATAGGCTGATTAGTTGGAAATGACAAGGAAGCAACCCATTCAGGCAAGATTATGTATTTAATTAGGACTATATCAAACTCTCCTAGATTTCATTTAGTTTAGTTTTGATTATGGTACTAGTCTTATTCATAAGATTGTTTATGAAGTTAATACTATGTATTTTCATCACTTGGACATTTTAGAGAATCACATGGATTGATGTCTCAAAATTCATATAGTGGTTTGATATATACTTCCTTTCCATTTGTCGATGAATGTTGATGGTCCTATAGAGTCTATTACTAATTCGATGCTTGAATTAGAATTATCTATTATTGTTCTAGAGCTAAGGATGGAGGCTCTTCCAAAGATTTATGAGCTGGGTGGTGGCTTTGGTAAGAGATAAAGGGGTGGAAATGACCCCCCTCAAATCTGTTTACTAGTGTTGTAGTGAATTCACCAACTAATTATGATGTAGTGAGTCTAGGATTCTCATTTGGGATGGGGTATCTATTAATACTCCTTTATATATATTGTAGGAGTTAATATAGAAAGGAATTTCAATATTTGTTGAGAATACCCTGATGGAATGGAGTAATGGAGGACACTTTAGGAAATCCTGGGTTAAATTTTTCCTCACTCAGGGTGAATGATCTTTTGGTAGTAGTTCTCCCTTATGGGGTGGGGTGAGGGGAGAGAGAGTCTCACTAGCCTCCTAGTTAATGAGTTTTTCCTAGTGTAACACCCTGAGATTTTATGAAAAATATTCTTTTAATTTCATTAATGTCTTGTGTTGTATGCTACACCAAGATTACCTTGCGCTATACGCAACACTGTATTAACTTGTAGTATACGCAACACAATTCATGGATCGTGTTATACACAATTTCAAGTTCATTTGATAGAAGTTATTCTATGAAACATTGAGTATATATATATATATATATATTAAATGTATAAATGAAAAATGGTTGGATTATGTTATAATGAAACAAAAAAAGAGTCTTGCACTATACGCAACCCTGACTTGGCTTGCATTACACACAATCGCGACCTTCCTCGATATTGTGTGTTGTACGCAATACCGGGGTTTACTAAACAACGATATATTATTATAATATTATTATGAACTAGCAGTTATGAATAGTATTAACTAAAATTTTGAATTTAATAACATTATTATTCATCTTACACATTTTCTAGAACATGGTATAAGAACAAAATAAATTTTTCGTGTAAAATAAGTATGTTTCAAAAAATGCAGTTTTGCCGCCTTTTGATGGCACACCCACTTTAAATCTAGTTTTTGAAATTTTTATAAGTTCAATTTGATAAAATAAAATTCTTCTTTGGAATCAAGAAATAAAAATTTACTTTGGATAAAATTTTCATATTATTCTGGTAACTTTCATATTTTGATGAATAGTAAAAACAAGCTATATTTTAATTAAAAACAACTTTTTTCATCACAATAATTTATATGGTTAAATTATAATATTTAATGTTTTTAAAGTATAAATATAATATATTTTTACTATTTAATATAATTTAGGTCATTATCATTGATTTTACATTGAATTCGTAGGTTAAATCAACTCAATCTTTTGCAATGTTTTAAACAAAAGCCCGTTTTCATTCGACAACGGGATTAATTTTAATTTAATTTCTGAAAATTATTTGTATTGAATTTGAAAAAATGGATTCCATATTTAGAATCACTGGGTCCAAATTATGTTAATAGGCTACCTTTTATTTTTGGGAATTATGAATAGTAACTACGGTAAATTTTATTTACCATAGTTAAAGGTAAATCGGGTAATTAAGGGTAAATATAATATTATAAAATTACCCTAACACATGCAAAAATTCTATTTGATGGATAAAAGTAGACACATATCACCTAAGGGTCATATTATATTTATTTTATGGACTTTTGACTATGAAAATAATTTAATTATTATTAAAACCAAAGAAAGTGACAACATGTCACTCTCTTAAATCTTGCAAGTATAATAATTTTAATTTAGTGATAAACATCATAAAACTTAGAACATGAATAGTATCCAGAAATCTAATAAAATTATCTACATCATAATAATTTATTTAGAATTTTTAGGGATTAAATAATTGTCATTAATGGTGATACATTAATGATGTAGAAATTATTCATTAAGTGAAAAATCAGTAATATAGTTTTTATTGAAATAATAATACCCATTAAAAGGCCCAAAAACCTGAAAACAACTTATTGGTAGTGTATATATATACCATAATCATCCAATTACCTAATATATAACCGTTTGGAGTCTTATTAAAGTGATTATTACACTTATATTATTTTATTTTAAATGAAGCCAAAGTTGTCACCTTCATAATTTAATAAATATAACAATTTATATATTGTGATTTTAAGATGATAAATTAGAGTAAAAGTATTATTTTGAAAGGTAATAGATTTATCTTTATCATAGGATTTTATTTTTTAATTTTTATACAAAAAATAAGTATATTACAAAATTATACAAAAATGTTGTAGTAATTATTTTATTAAGAGATAAACCAAATAAATGGTTTTAAAAATAATAAAATAAATATTATATGAACTATTTAATGTTCTCCACTAATTTTATAGATACATATGACCTTTTATGAATCTATTAAAGCTTTTATTTCGAACATATCTTCTGTATATAGTTTATTTAAATTCATATAAATGAATAGTGTCAAAATTGACACTATTGTTATTTTATAAAAATAACATATTATAAAATTGTTTAAAAATCACAAAAATATTTAAAAATTATAAATTTAAATTTATATGATCTAAAATGTTATAAATTATCCAATTATGTACAATTCACAACAAATAAGTAATTATTTGATATAATTTAAAATTTAGAATTTTATTACCACAAATAAAATTAAATTGATTAAATAAGGATAAATCAAGTTGATAATGTTTAAAATAAATTCCTAACATGTCTAAATTTTATTGGTTGATGATATTACAACCCTATATCATCTAATATTCGAATATGAGTCATTTTTGGATTTTTTTAACTGGGGTTAGATTTATTATAAATTAATATTTTTAAGATTTCCAAAGGTGCCCCTCTCCTCCCTTATAAAAGGGCACCTCCTCCCTCTCTTTCTCACACCACTTTGAGCCTTCAAGCTCGGCCAAAACCTGAAAAATTCTCTTAAACACTTCCATATAAACATCCTAGAGGTTCTGGTCTACTTCAAAGACCAATCTTAGTGCCCTAAGAGGAGGTTTCAAAGAGGCGTATCGAAGAAGAGGTAATTTCTTCTACCGATTCTTTCAAGCTTCTTTCTTCTTCAACTTCTTCTTCTTTAGTTGTTTCATTATAATGTAATAACATCAGTATCAATAATATACTAATATGTTATTATAAATATGAAACAACCACATTTCACCTTCTATCCATCCTACGGAAAGCAAAATCACCGCGCGTGCGTACGTACGGAATACCGTCTCCACGCCGTGGTGTAATATGTTTTTCCACCAACACCTTACATGGATGGGTATAATGGTGTGAAGAATAACTATACATAGTTATTATAACATCATACCAATTCTGATATATTGTATCATCCACTCCAATTTAATTCAATAATTATGGAAATGATATCATAGCTCGTGCGTACGTACGGACTACCGTCTCCATGACGCGATGAGATTCATTCTCCATGTTAACCATTTAAGAATGATTATAAAGTATATATAAACAATAATAATGAAATATATGACACTATGAAGCTACTGGATTTATGTATATATATATATATATATGTATGTCATCTACCTAATTCCATTCAACTCAATAAGGAAACGAAAACAACGTTCATGCGTACGTACGACCTACTGTCTCCATGAATGGTGTATTTCTTTCCATTTGTCAATCTATTATATATATGTATATTATGAATATATATTATATATAAATCATGTTTTATATTATGGAATTAAGTAATTATGATCTAAGTAATCATATGAATAATTACAAGTCAAAACACAGACGACAAATGAAACTATTTTACCCAAAACACTCTTTAACATGGAATTTAAAAAAGAGTGGGTAATATAAAGTCACAAGTGAACCATATATGATATCATAACAATGAATATGATTCTGTAATAATCCAATCACATTATTTAAATCATTATACAGGAGATTTGGATACATACGAAGCATATCAGACATAAGGTAAGGGATAATTTTGCAAATGTCATTTTTATCCGAGATTGCTTATTCGTAAGTATTTACTTGGGTTATTTCTATCATCCATGTCCATGTTTTATAAAAGTGTTTTCATGTATTTTTAAAGTCCTTTTTACCCATTTTTTACTTTTACTACATGGTATGTAAGGAATCTTTCTTTTGTTTACGTTACGAGGTACTTTTTGACTTTTCTGGCAAAAGTACGAGAAGAATGTTTTTTTAACTTATACAGCACGAACAAATTTTTACAGTTTTATAAATCCTTATTTTCATGAAGATTCCTCCAAAATATTTCATGACTATTTTCAACAAAATCATTTTCTTTTAAAATTTCATGAAATTTTGTGGAAAAAGATTGATTTTTAAGAAGAAAGGATATTTTTTTCAAGAATTCATATCAAGTGTTTTATTAAAACCATTTTCAATATAAGATGACATTATTTCATATGTATATGTTTCAAGTATAATGTCTCTATGATTTACATGGTTTCACTTTTCTTATGATGAAATGATATCCATTTGTTTTATATGGATTTTGTTATGATGGAATGATATTTATGAAACCCATTTCATTCTTTGGGTTATGATGAATGTTTTATGTTTATTTTGTGGCACAAGTAAGAATGATTTCATTATGAGATGGGTGGGACCTATATCTCCCTCTAATGCATTGATTAAAGATTTATATCTCATGAGACAGACATGGCTAGAACGGAAAGTTAAACTGGTTTAGTAATACATGACTGGAATGAGGAGTGAACTCGATTCAGAAAGGGACTTTGTACACTAAGATGGTCTTGGCAGCAATGCCTTGGCTAATATGGAAATCATATCATGTTCTTAATATTTGCCATAATTACATGTTTTATTCCCATGCTATTTTATCATGATTAATGTTTCTTTATGATCTATGCCATACGTAATTCCATGTTTTATGTCATTGCTCAAGCTTTTGATGTTTAAACATTATGTTCATGTTTTTAAGTTCAAATGTATATGATTTGTTTTATTTTATCCATGCTTACCCTTACTGAGCATTTGAGATCACCCTTTATATGTTTTCTTTTCCCCAGGATATAAAGAAATGTTTTAGGTAAGAAAACAAAAGGGGAAGATCTTTATGGGAGATGTTGAAGATCTTTCACCATGATTAGAAGATTACGTTCTAGGTTTCCAAAGACACTAAACTATTACGGTCCTTGTGTGTCTGTTTTTGTTATGTATTAAGTATTCCGCAAAAGTAATGTAATGTTCATGTACGTCAAGCTTCGGGTCTCTACAGTTGGTATTAGAGGAAAGGTTTAGTTAACCTTTGGAAACTAGGATGCGAAAATGTTAGTGAGATCCCTAGAGATATTTCTAAGGTATGTCTAGGGATGTACCTAAGGATAAGTATACGTATAAGATATAGTCCTAGAACTACGGTAACGATCTTATAATTTAACCTAAGATGTTAGATATTGAGGGTGATCCCACTTTACTATGTTGTTTTCCCTAGCATGATTTTTTCCTCTCACACTATTCTTTTTGGGTTTTAGAAAATGGCTGGAAATAGAAAGATTCATGATAATGGAGGATATGACAGACAAAGGAATGATATTCTTCATGAGAAACCAAATGAAACGGGATTTGGAAGTCCAAACATCGTTATTATGCCTAATAAGCAATCTCATAATATGATCAATAATCTCAACTTTGGTAAGTTTCCCAACTCAGATAATAAGAGAAAGATGGAGTTTCATGATGATCATAGAGGAAAGAAAGTTCAATTTCCCTCATGTAAATCATGTGGGAAGAGGCATCGAGGAGATTGTTTCAAGGGAACTGGAAGATGCTTTGGGTGTGGAAAAGAAGGACACAAATCCAGTAAGTTCAAAGGAAAAGGTTTAGTTAACACCATGGATGAGGATAATGGTATTGCTACGACATCAACAATGGTTAAATGTTTTAAATGTAGAATGTACGGGCATTATGCAAACCAATTCCATAAGGTAAAGTCTCATGAAGAGAATCAGTACGGCCGTATGGGTAGTATTTATGTTGATGACGATGAAGAGACTACAAATGATACGTGAGATGAAATAATTTTTGAAGCTCGGTCAATGGTTTAAGAAGGTAGTGTAATGATTACATGTTTATCAAGTGTAATGTTGTATAAGTCATCTCATGGTACTATGGAATAAAGAGACATCTAAGGATTGTTACACTGTTGTCTTTCCTTGAGTTTTTAAAGTGTATGATTAATGGTACCAGTATCCATGAAAGGTTATTCAGATATTTTTGGAATGTAGATGATATGCGCATAATGAAGGGGATAAGGAGAAAATTAAATGTTTGATAGTATTCATGAGCTCATGACTGATATAAGGAGAAGGTTATATCATGGTTTGAGTATATAGAATTTTTGGATTTTGGTATGTGGAAAGAGTTAACTTTTTACATCATTCATGTTTTCACTAAGGTTTAATGGGTATTCATTTTTCAAGAGAATACATGATTAAGGTATTCACATGATTGGAATGTGACCAACAAGATATATGGGGGATAAATGATGGTATTCACATGCTTGGTTGATGACATTTCAAATAATAGTTTTCTTTATACTATGAGCTCGGACCGAAGTATTTTAGATAATCCTAATGATTGGAATGGATTATGTTGGACATAAGTTAGTATTGTTTAAGGATAGAACTTTTTTTCGATATCATTGATGGGATGTTATAGTAATGTAGTTTTAGAAAAAGGACAACCTGTAGGTAGGGCGATAGCCCATCGCGTCAGACAAGGCTGTGGGAATCGAACCCACAACCGAAGTGTGACTGGCCTTTATCACCTACCACTGGCCTACATGAAGTCCTTGTTTAGTAGAAACTAGTTTTATTATATTAAGCAGTATGATATATTAAGTATAATTCCATTTTAGGAACCATACATGATTAATCTCACTATAGATGGACTTATGTATTTTTGATAACTTTTATAACCTTTTGTTTGAGACAGATGGAATGACTCATCATTCTATCACATGATCTGATAACACTTCATGAATGGAAAATTCAACTTCATTTCTTTAAGAGATGAAGTGGAAATTGTTCAAGGCACGAACAATGGTGAGATTGTACAAAAATCAAGTAAGTATTTATTTTGATTCGAAAATTCTTCAACACTAGAGAAATGATCCTGAAAACCAAAAATGTTGTCCTAGTGCTCTTATATCCGATGAATCAGATGGTACCTTAGATCATCACAAATCTATGGCTTTGTGATTTATGGATTTTTCATAGCCATGTTCTCTACCACTCTCCATCAGAACTTGATGGTTAGGTTTTTCTTCCATATCCATATTTTCACCTATGTTATCCTACGTGGAAACCCAGTGATGAGTTAATTTGGGAAACCGTTACATTTCATACTTTAGTTTTTAAATCCACGTTTTGGTATTCCTTTTTACGATGTGGGTTTCTATTAAAAAAAACTATCGAGTAGTAAACCATTTATAACCCCGACGAATTTTGAGGGATAAATTCATTTTAAGGGGGGTAGAATGTAACACCCCAAGATTTTATGAAAAATATTCTTTTAATTTCATTAATGTCTTGTGTTTTATGCTACGCCAAGATTATCTTGCGCTATACGCAACACTGTATTAGCTTGCAGTATACGCAACACAATTCATGGATCGTGTTATACACAATTTCAAGTTCATTTGATAGAAGTTATTCTACGCAAAATTGAGTGTATATATATATATATATTCAATGTATAAATGAAAAATGGTTGGATTCTATTATAATGAAACAAAAAAGGAGTCTTGCACTATACGAAACCCTGACTTGGCTTGCATTACACGCAATCGCGACCTTCCTCAATATCGTGTGTTGTACGCAATACCAGGTTTTACTAAACAACAATATATTATTATAATATTATTATGAACTAGACGTTATGAATAGTATTAACTAAATTTTGAATTTTATAACATTATTATTCATCTTACACATTTTCTAGAACATGGTATAATAACAAAATAATTTTTTCGTGTAAAATAAGTATTTTTCAAAAAATGCATTTTTGCCGCCTTTTGATGGTGCACCCACTTTAAATATAGTTTTTGAAATGTTTATAAGTTCAATTTGATAAAATAAAATTATTCTTTGTAATCAAGAAATAAAAATTTACTTTGGATAAAATTTTCACATTATTCTGGTAACTTTCATATTTTGATGAATAGTAAAAACACGCTATATTTTAATTAAAAACAACTTTTTTCATCGCAATAATTTATATAGTTAAATTATAATATTGAATGGTTTTAAATTATAAATAGAATATATTTTTACTATTTAATATAAGCATTGATTTTACATTGAATTTGTAGGTTAAATCAATTCAATCTTTTGCAATGTTTTAAACAAAAACCCGTTTTCATTCGACAACGTGATTAATTTTAATTTAATTTCTTCAAATTATTTGTATTGAATTTGAAAAAATGGGTTCCATATTTAGAATCAGTGGGTCCAAATTATGTTAATAGGATACCTTTTATTTTTGGGAATTATGAATAGTAACTACGATAAATTTTATTTACCATAGTTAAAGGTAAATCGGGTAATTGAGGGTAAATATAATATTATAAAATTACCCTAACACATGCCAAAATTCTATTGGATGGATAAAAGTAGACCCATATCACCTACGGGTTAGATTAGATTCATTTTATGGACTTTTGACTATGAAAATAATTTAATTATTATTAAAACCAAAGAAAGTGACAACATGTCACTCTCTTAAATATTATAAGTATGATAATTTTAATTTAGTGATAAACATCATAAAACATAGAAAATGAATAGTCTCCAGAAATCTAATAAAATTATATACATCATGATAATTTATTTATAATTTTTAGGGATTAAATAATTGTCATTAATGGTGATACATTAATGATGCAGAAATTATTTATTAAGTGAAAAATCAGTAATATAGTTTTTATTGAAATAATAATACCCATTAAAAGGCCCAAAAACCTAAACAAAACTTATTTTTAGTGTATATCTATACCATAATCATCAAATTACCTAATATATAACCGTTTGGAGTCTTATTAAAGTGATTATGACACTTATATTATTTTATTTTAAATGATGCCAAAGTTGTCACCTTCATAATTTAATAAATATAACAATTTAAATATTGTGATTTTAAGATGATAAATTCTAGTAAAAGTATTATTGTGAAATTTAATAGATTTATCTTCATCATAGGATTTTAATTTTTAATTTTTATGAAACAAATAAGTATATTACATAATTATATAGAAATGTTGTAGTAATTATTTTATTAAGAGATAAACCAAATAAATGGTTTTAAAAATAATAAAATAAATATTATATGAACTATTTAATGTTCTAAACTAATTTTATAGATACATATGACCTTTTATTAATCTATTAAAGCTTTTAGTTCGAAAATATCTTCTGTATATATTTTATTTAAATTCATATAAATGAATAGTGTCAAAATTGACACTATTGTTATTTTATAAAAATAACATATTATAAAATTGTTTAAAAATCACAAAAATATTTAAAAATTATAAATTTAAATTTATATGGTCGAAAATGTTATAAAGTATCCAATTATGGACAATTCACAACAAATAAGTAATTATTTGATATAATTTAAAATTTAGAATGTTATTACCACAAATAAAATTAAATTGATTAAATAAGGATAAATCAAGTTGATAATGTTTAAAATAAATTCCTAACATGTATAAATTTTATTGTTTGATGATATTACAACCCTAGATCATCTAATATTCTAATATGAGTCATTTTTGGAGGTTTTTAAGTGGGGTTAGATTTATTATAAATTAATATTTTTAAGATTTCCAAAGGTGCCCCTCTCCTCCCTTATAAAAGGGAACCTCCTCCCTCTCTTCCTCACACCACTTTGAGCCTTCAAGCTCGGAAAAACCCTGACAAATTATCTTCTACACTTCCCTATAAACATCCTAGAGGTTCTGGTCTACTTCAAAGACCAATCTTAGTGCCCTAAGAGGAGGTTTCAAAGAGGCGTATCGAAGAAGAGGTAATTTCTTCTACCGATTCTTTCAAGATTCTTTCTTCTTCAACTTTTTCTTATTTAGTTGTTTAATTATAATTTAATAACATAAGTATCAATAATATACTGATATGTTATTATAAATATGAAACCACCACATTTCACCTTCTATCCATCCTACGGAAAACAAAATCACCGCGCGTGCGTACGTACAGAATACCGTCTCCACGCCGTGGTGTAATCTGTTTTTCCACCAACACCTTACATGGATGGGTATAATGGTATGAAGAATAACTATACATAGTTATTATAACATCATACTGATTCTGATATATTGTATCATCCACTCCAATTTAATTCAGTAATTATGGAAATGATATCATCGCTCGTGCGTACGTCCGGACTACCGTCTCCACGACGCGATGAGATTCATTCTCCATGTTAACCATTTAATAATGATTATAAAGTATATATAAGAAATCATAATAAAATATATGACACTATGAAGCTATTGGATTTATGTATATATATATATATATGTATGTCATCTACTTAATTCCATTCAACTCAATAAGGAAACGAAAACAACGTTCATGCATACGTACGGCCTACCGTCTCCATGAACGGTCTATTTCTTTCCATTTATCAATCTATTATATATATGTATATTATGAATATATATTATATATAAATCATGTTTCATATTCTTGAATTAAGTAATCATGATCTAAGTAATCATATGAATAATTTCAAGTCAAAACACGGACGACAAATGAAACGATTTTACCCAAAACACTCTTTAACATGGAATTTACAAAAGGGAGGGTAATATAAAGTCACAAGTGAACCATATATGATATCATAACAATGAATATGATTTTTTAATAAGACAATAACATTATTTAAATCATTATACCGGAGGTTCGGATACATACGAAGCATATCGAACATAAGGTAAGGGATAATTTTTCAAATCTCATTTTTATCTGAGATTGCTTATTCGTAAGTATTTACTGGGGTTATTTATATCATCCATGTACATGTTTTATAAAAGTGTTTTCATGTATTTTTAATGTCCTTTTATCCATTTTTTATTTTTACTACATGGTATGTAAGGAATATTTCTTTTGTTTACGTTACGAGGTACTTTTTTGACTTTTCCGGCAAAAGTACGAGAAGAATTTTTTTTAACTTATACAGCACGAATGGATTTTTACGGTTTTATAAATCCTTATTTTCATGAAGCTTCCTCCAAAATATTTTATGACTATTTTCAACTAAATCATTTTCTTTTAAAATTGCCTGACATTTTGTGGAAAAAGATTGATTTTGAAGAAGAAAGGATATTTTCCTCAAGAATTCATATCAAGTGTTTTATCAAAACCATTTTCCATCTAAGATGACATTATTTCATATGTGTATGTTTCAAGTATAATGTCTCTATGATTTACATGGTTTCACTTTTCTTATGATGAAATGATATCCATTTGTTTTATATGGATTATGTTATGATGGAATGATGTTTATGAAACCCATTTTATTCTTTGGGTTATGATGAATGTTTTATGTTTATTTTGTGGAACAAGTAAGAATGATTTAATTATGAGATGGGTGGGACCTATATATCCTTCCAATGCATTGGGTAAAGATTTATATCTCATGAGATAGACATGGATGGAACGGAAAGTTAAACCGGTTCAGTAATACATGGCTGGAATGAGAAGTGAACTCGATTCAGAAAGGGACTTTGTCCACTAAGATGGTCTTGGCAGCAATGCCTTGGCTAATATGGAAATCATATCATGTGCTTAATGGTTGACCCAATTACATGTTTTATTACCATGCTATTTTATCATGATTAATGTTTCTTTATGATCTATGCCATACGTACTTCCATGTTTTATGTCTTTGCTCAAGCTTTTGATGTTTAAACATTATGTTCATGTTTTTAAGTTCAAATGTATATGATTTGTTTTATTTTATCCATTCTTACCATTAATGAGCATTTGAGCTCACCCTTTATATGTTTTCTTTTCCCCAGGATATAAAGAAAGGTTTTAGGTAAGAATACAAAAGTGGAAGATCTTTATGGGAGATGTTGAAGATCTTTCACCATGATTAGAAGATTACATTCCAAGTTTCCAAATACACTAAACTATTACAGTCCTTGTGTGTCTGTTTTTGTTATGTATTAAGTATTCCGAAAAAGTAATGTAATTTTCATGTACGTCATGCTTCGGGTCTCTACACCTAGTATTAATAATACCACTCTTTTTAGTGGGAGGGGGTCTACATGTAATTCACAAAATAGGGTAGAAATTTGTTCATGGGTTTCTAGAATTACTGTTACAGAGTGACCCATCTCTTTATTGGAACCATTCTAACAGACTCTAAGATAGGGGTAGTTATGAAAGTAGTGGAAACCAGTAGGGAGGTGTATTGACCTAAGTTTTCATCGGATGATAATTAGATGAATTTTATGTTTAAAAAAAGTATTAAGACATTATTGGGGGTAAAAAGGTAATTTTACTATAGTATGCAACTTCACAATTTTTTTTGAAGGTTTCTTTGGTTCCATATTATGATGTTTAACCCAAGTCTTCTTTTTCATATAAAATAGAGTGTCAAGGATCTTCATAAATAATATAAAAATATACTAAATTATTTTTAGTCCATGCATTGTATGTTTTTTAAAGTTTCTTATATATCTTAAATAGATTTTCATATTGAGAAACTAAGATATATATTGAATATAAAATGTGAATTTTACCATATTCATGGTTTAAGATTCATTTTAGTTAGGACTCTTTGGTGTTTTGGTCATGAGATGATTAATTAAATAATTTAATTATTTAATTAATTTTTTATTATACTAAGAAACCATGAATTTATTTATTTAATCCATATTATAAAATCTCTATAGGGTTAGTTATTCTATGACCACATGAACCTTAGAGGGAGATGAAGAAGAAGATATAGTGAAGGCTTGGTGGTGATGAAAAATCAGGGAAGAAATATCAGTTTTTTAGTGATGTCGATAAAAAGTACCTTGGTTGTGAAGTAGAATCAAATAAACATCATTTCACCATCATGGTAAGGAATTTATATATTTGGATTCATCCCCATTTTTTCTTGATTTGAACATGGAACAATTTTCTTTAAATTGAATCAATAATCAGGTAGCAAATGGCCTTTTTAACTTATGATATTTGGTTGAAATTATGATATTGGGATAACTAATATTGGGACTAGAAATTACTTATTTGTTTATTTATTGTAAGAAAACGTAGATGATTCCTGATCATATAAGATCATCATTTCCATTCTTGTGGTTTCTTCTATTTATCCCACCATTATTTACATGTTCATTACTAACTTTATATTTTAGCTGATGATTAAACTAATATCACAGATTTATTTTATTACACAATTAAAATAGGTTCCATATATTTACATTGTGTGTTCTCTATGTAGGATTTTATCTTGAGGATGGATTATAGGATAAGATAAAATGGGATAAGGGAGTCTGGATTTGGGGTTTCTTCATGAATAACAATATGCACATCGACAATATTTTGATATGAATCATCAATCCAGGTACCAAAGGATAGAAACCACTTTATATAGGTGGAATTATCATGTTTAGCATGGCCAAAGGAAATTCAAGTGATATATGAAGAAAAATAAGAGGAAGTAGAAATGAATTGAGGACTAGAGTAATGTTTAGATCTTAGAACCCAACTATATGGAGTATAGTTTGAAAGAACACACATCATGTAATTTGGTAGGCACAATAGCTAGGGATTCTATGATATGTTAAATACCACACATTGTGTGGTTAAATCATATAATCTGTTACCCGTATCTAGATATTTTTGTGTGTGTAGGGAATACACACCCAGGAAGCCCGAGTAGCCTCACAAACCATGAGGTTTAATACCACATTCCATTTTTCCTTAATAGAACATGACCCGTGAAGATGGAGAACCTGCCAATTATCCCTATGGATCCTACACACCATGTTCACCTCTCCACACATATTATAGTCATATTTCTACTTCACCTTTTTGGGTTTTTTACATGGGATATAAAATTCCTAAGGGATATATGATGTTTATCTTGGGAACACATCATATACCTATACCAAGACTATATGGTGACCTAGAATCTTCATTTAGGATTATATTTTTACATATAATCAGTACCTTAAAAGTGACCTTACACAGTGGACATGATGGTGGAGTTACTTCTGAAGATAGATATGTGTCATGTTCTAAATCTATCATGATCGATCGTATCAGCATTATAGTAAACAGGATTATCTGTTAATAATTTTTGGTAAATAGAATCCCTCCTTGATGATAAAGTTACACCAGGGAATAATTTCATCTCACTATTCCTAGGAATGGTTAGAAATTTACCCCATGGGTTTGGGGCATAAGATCCTCTACCTATAGATTAGATAGGGTTGGTATTCCCCCCACCATTATGGGGTGTGATATCCCCAATATATTTATTTTGTAATAATATCAGTGGGAATATTTACTAGCATTAAGGGGATGGAGAAATAATCCCTTGAGCCTAGAAACCCTATTATAAGTGACATTCCTAAGGAATATTCAGTGGCCTTAGAAGATAAAATCCAAACTAAGAATGAAGGGAGAATATGTATGTAGGATAATATATAAGTTTACCTAACTCCAATTGTAGAAGAAAATAACATACAAAGAACTTAAACCTGAAATCTTCTCTAAAGGAAAATATTATATTATAGTAAACACATTTAAGGGGTTTTAGTTGGACCAAAAATGAAAATATGGAACTGATCCAAAATATAATTTGGATCTTATTATAAACTATAAGGAATAGATAGAGACATTGACCACCAATACTTCACCAGATGATATTGGTTGAATATAAAATCAAATGATAGAATTTGATACATATGAGGAATAAAAATAGTGGATTAAGAAACAATATCAATTTTTTGCTTGAGTATTTAATGAAGGGAATATTAACATGGAAGATTTTATCAAGACCTAGGACAAGACGATCTATTTCTTTGAGGACCTCATTAAAGATAATCCAAAAAATAGGGAAAGTTATATTACATATAGATTATATAGGGTGCAAGACTCCAATATTTTATTTTTTTAGACAGGTCTAATGATACCCTATATAATTTAATTTCATTTATGGATTTATCTTTTTTTGTGGGTTAACACCAAACCCATAAATGTGGTCTTCCTAAAAATAAAAAAATATTTAATTGATGGTTGAATGAAGGGGAATAATATGAGAAAATAAATATTAGAGAATTAATAAATTATTTGATTAATAATGTTTTGTTTTATAAAATTATTATAAAAATGAGAATTTGAGATTTCAAAGAAGTTTATAAACTATTATTATTTTATTTAAGATGTTCATTATTTATTAAATTATTTTAGTTTATTTACCATGTTAATATTTGACTATAATAAATGGGTAAATATTAATTAAATTAAAATGATGACAAATGATATATGATTTTGAATTATGAATTGTTAATTATTTAAGTTACTTGAAAAAAGTTATGTGAAGGATAAATATAGAATTCTCTCTCAATATAACTCATAGGTGAGACTTTCAATTCTTCATAATCCATTCTTCTAGTCTAAACTCAAGGAACCATCCTTGACATTTAGAAGAATGGTAGTATTATAACCCATAACTTACAATGGAGGTATTCTAACCAAATAGATCAAGTCTAATCCTGTTAAATCATCACTCAAAATTAAATGAGGGTACGCCATAAGAATCCAAAATAGTAATTGATGACATTTGATATAGAAGACATTACCTAAATCCCAAGGGAGATTCCCCTGGTCATTTCACTTTAATTTCCCTCAGTTTCATTTCTTATGAGAGCCCTAATCATGGTGTGTGTAAAATTCAGTGTTAGATATTAATATAATAACATGTATTTGATTTTTCAATTGATTTTAAATTCATTTATTTTACCAAAATTAACTTTTTCTTTTTAGGAGTCTTGTTGTGACTTGTTCTACTTTGTATGCAGTAGGTGTTTCTAGGTAATTATTTTATTAAAAAAAATTCATGAAGTGATTAATTTTTTAAATTCATCTTCTAGTATATTTATACAAAAATTTGATACCCATGATTGTTTTATATAAATTATCTAAATGATTTTCATTAATTCTTAGAGATGTAGTGGTTTTATTTAAATTTTTTTTCCTCTTTGATTTAAAAATTTACCCCTGTAAAATATTAAATTAAATGAATATGGGGCTCGTTTAAAATATTTTTGATGATGGATGAATGTTTTTACCTCTCCCTTTCTTTTTAAATGAAATAACCCATGTTTAAGGGTGTGTTTTAATGTTAAAATTTTGTTTTTTTTATGTTACACCTAAGGCATGACAAACTTTTTTATCTCTCCCTTAGTTCAACTATAATGCCAATTACCACTCTATCATAGACATGAAACCTTTCTTGTCTCATTATGGTTTACCTTGTTGATCATCCCTTTATATGATAGATGTAATAATTTTATCTTTGATACTAAAAGGGTTGAAATTGGTAATAAAAATAAAGGCACTTGCAATACAAATGTGAATTAACTATTAAGTTTTTATGTTCTAATAGTTTTATTTTCTATAGTACATATACCTTTTTTAATTATGGTTTAAATTGTTTATTGGAAGATAAATTTTCTTTTTCTTTTTATAGAATGGATAGAAGTTGGATGTATTGTACCAATAGGATTTCAACCGTGTTTCAAAATAATTTAGAGAAGTTTTTAGATTTTTCATTTGACAATGCTTCAGATAGAGGTTGTATACAATGTCCATGCTATTAATGTGTTGGAAGACCATGGTTAAGCTGAGAAGAAGTTAACTACCATATAATTAAATTTGTATTTCAAACAAACTATTATGTTTGGTATCACCATGGAGAGACAAGTCAATGTTCGACTGGTCATGAACAAAATGAAAGAAGTGGCATGGAGAATTTGATATTTGATCAGTTTCCATTTTCCCATAATCCCGAGAGAGATAATATTCCAGTGAAGGAAGAAAATGTTATCAATACACATGAGGAAAATATTGAAGATGATGATGAGAGAGTGAAAAATTTATTAGATGATGCCAGAACTCCAGTATATCAGGAATGTACTAAAATACCAAGTTGGAATTTTTAATGCAGTTATATCATGGGAAAAACATGTATAGAATTTCTAATACCACTATTAATTACATTCTTACATTTTTGAAGGACTTGCTTCCTAATGGTGCAGATATTCCCTCAAATCATTACAAGACATGGAAGTTAATTAAGCATCTTAGATTTGATACTAATAAAGTTCATGCTTGTCCGAAATATTACATTTTATTTTGGGAGGAAACAACTAACCATAATGACTATAAATAATGTGGTACATCTTGATAGAAGAAAAATTTATATGGAACACTATCTCGTGTGACACAAAAAGTCATGTGGCACTTTCCATTGATTCCCAGACTTCAAAATCTATTCATGTCTGTATAAATCTCATCCAATATGTGATGGAATGATGCTGAGAGAATTAAAGGAAATGATGAGTTGGTTCATTCTATAGATGGATTAGCATGGTGGAAATTTGATGCACAACATCCTGATTTTTCAGCTAAGGTTCGTAATGTCAGGTTGGGTCTATCCTGTGATGGTTTTAATCCATTTGGTCAGATGCTTACTTCTCACAGCACGTGGCCAGTTTTTATTCATGTTTATAATCTTCCTCCATGGATGTGTATGAAAAAAACATTCACTTTCTTGATTATACTAATATCTGGACCTTCTTATCCTAGTAATGATATAGATTTCTACTTGCAGCCTTTAATAAGAGAGTTGAAAAAACTTTGGTATTTGGGTGTATAGACATTCGATGCTTCTTCAAAGAATACATTTCAAATGTGTGATTCCTTTCTATGGAACATAAATTATTTCCCTGCTTATGAAATGATGTTTGGGTGGAGCACAAAGGGAAAACTATCATGTCATGTTTGTATGAAGAATACACGATCGAGAAGGCTTAAATATCATCGTAGTTTCAGTTTCATGGGGCATCGATGATTCTTGCCAATGAATCATCAATATAGGATGGATATTTGGAGGTTTGATAATACCATTGAGACTGAACAACCACCTCAACATATGTCAGGAAGAGGTGTGCTTAATGAATTAAAAGATTTTAGTTTTTCATTACGTAAAGGTCAGTTGAAATCTAAAAATAGGAAGAATGTTGACACTTAAACCACTTATAATTGGAAAAAGAGAAGTATTTTTTTTAATTTCCATATCGGTCTACCAATTTGTTACTTTATTGTTTAGACATAATGAATATTGAGAAAAATATATGTGAAATGTTGCTTTCAATTATTCTGAATATTAATGGGAAGACCAAATATGACTCCCGATCTCGTCAAGACTTGTTAGATTAGGGTATTCAACCAGAACTGCATCCTGTGTGTATCGGTGAAAACAAATGGAAAGTTCCTTGTGCTTCTTATGTGATGACACCATTATAGAAAGATCAATTTCTGGTATTATTGGAGAATATCAAGGTTCTAGATGGCTATTCCAGTAACATATCTAAACGAGTGAATAGAAGAGATGTGAAACTAAAATCTATTAAAAATTATTATTATCACATCCTTCTTCATGAATTGATTCCAATAGCAATTCGTCATTTTCTATCCAATAATTTAAGGGTGATAGTGATTCACTTGTGCCATTTTTTTAGATACCTTTGTGCTAAAAGGTTATCGAATTCATTCTTAATAAAAATGCAGTAGGAGGCACCATTAATTTTATGTGAGATGGAAAATATTTTTCCTTTATCCTTTTTCACATGAATGTTGCATTTAACGGTTCATCTTCCAACTAAAACACTTCTTGGGGTACTGGTTTCTTTTCGGTGGATGTATCCAACTGAAAGAAATATGTGCACAACAAAATCATATGTTCGAAACAAGAATTATCCTGAAGGTTCGATTGTGAGGGGTTATTTGGTTTAAGAATGTATGGATTTTTGTTCAATGTATTTGTCTGATGTCACCACAAGACACAGTCAAACAATGAAAAATGAAGATGACTAGTATGGGGAAATTGAGCCCTCATTTCCATCTCTTCCCCAAACAGGAGGAATTGTTGGGTCTTATACATTGGCTACATTGAGCCTTCAAGAGCTTGAGATGGAACATCACACAGTCTTGTTTAACTGTGGTTTGTTTGATGACTATATCAAGTAAGTAATTTGGATATTTATATGTTATCTCATATTATGAAATTTCACATATACCATACAATTTTATTATCATTTTATGTAGGTAACATAAACAAATTATAAGTAGAATTCATCTATATTTGTCTTTGAGAATGAGAGAGGCTTTTCATAGCCTAGAGTTTCCTACTCGGTTGAAATCAAAGGTATTACCATTACTTTAATTAGTTTAAAAAATAGATATCAATTTAATTGTATTATTTATATATATTTCAGGTGTTGAGTTTACCTATTGACTCTGTTTATCAAGAATTGAGAGCTTTGGATTTTGATCCTAATTCCTTGGTTTGTGAATGTAAATCTTTAATAATCAATGGGTATAAATTTGTCACAATGGACCGAGTGGTGAAAATGAGAACACAACATGATGACATTATGATAACCACTACAACAGATTGTTATGCCAGTGTATTCGATAGTTGACCTCGATATAAAGATGTGTATTATTATGGGATATTTGATAAAATATTGTTATTGGATTACTACTCTCAAGGTAGAGCCATTATGATGAAATGTAAATGGTTTGATTTAATGATACAACATGGTACATTTATTGATGATTGTGGATTCAGAGTTATTGATATGAGTCGATGCATGCGTACCGATGAACCATTCATTTTGGAGTCAATGGATAAACAAGTGGTTTATGTGAAAGATCATATGAGGCCTAATTATGGTGTCATTAATGACATAATCCCCAGAAATATTTTTCATGATGCTGGTGATGAAATTTCCACCATTGACATCCCCGTTGGTGTTGGCCAAAATATTTCATTTGATTAATCAAATTTTCCTATTGTGAGAGTTGATGTTGAACCTGAAGTAGTGGTCAGTAATATATAGAAGCAACCATATTTGTTCACTATTCATTTAGTTTATATTGACATAAGTTTCTCAGGTTATTATTAATGTAATTAATTTAATTATGCTTCAATTTGGAATGAAATATTGTTTTTTTTATTTTCTGGTGTCGTTTCATTAAATCAGATTTATTTAAATTTACAAAACTTGGTTTAAATATTGTTTTTAAAAAATGTATAACTTGGTAATGTAATTTTAAAAACTATTTTAGTCATTTCCTTGTAATCATTTGTACAATTAGTAATTAAAAGAAGTCAAATTGGTTCCTCTCAAGAATTGCTAATAGATGTAAGTTGAATGCATGATTTGTAAAAAATATTTCTAAAAACTTTAAATTTAATTCTTATGTAGATTATGAAAAATACTACAGAAGGTTGAAGGAAGAGACTATTTGATCCCAATTGACTTGGGAATGAGTGTACGTTGCCTTAGATTCCATCAGTGAGTATTATAATTGTAATGTTTTTTTTCTGCATTACATATAATTTCATGTTAATATTATTTATCAATTTTTTAGTGACATTTAGTTCCACCTGATTTAACTCATAATCTGGTTAGCATAGGTATGAGTGGGAATGCTCCTAGACCTAGACGGAGCACCCGTCATACCCATTTCCACACTGACCTACCATCAGATACCCCTTCCACCACACCTTTCCATCCTCCTCTTGAGTCTTCAGGGATGTTTTTATCTATGCCTCCATCATCATCTCAGCTACCCTCTTATTCACATACCATTTCTTTGCCACCTTTAGGGATGATCCCACTGATGCCTCCATCATGTCATTTTGCCTCTTCTTCCCGTATGATGACTACACCGCCTCCACAGATGTTTCTACCTTTACCATATCCATATCTGATGATGTATCCCCCAACCTACTACCCATATGCTTCCATGTCTACACCTCCTCCAATTCCTACCATCCAACTAGCATATGATGATCCTGTTCCATTAGCTTCCACTCCATTACATGAATTTCACCCAAAGAATGCACTGGAATAGACACTTCCTGTAGAGGATGCTGAGTTAGGACAACCCACAGATCCATCACAGTCTATTGAGCAATGTGCAGACAGTTGTTTGATTATAACTGTTTCAAATTATATCACTTTATTTTTGTCGTGTTGTACCGTGACTTAATTCTTCTTTCCCCCTATTTTTCTTATTCAGTGTGATCTTATACTAGGTGATGTTTTCACACTCGGATGAAGGAAGTTTATAATTTATAGAAACAACTAATGGTGGATTACAATCGACAAAATCAGATGGTAGGTCCAACTGCAACACAGTGTAGAAGTTCCATGGCCACTTCGGCCAAGTATCATGATATAATTCTGGGGGAACCAGTGTCATGGAGACATATCATTAAAGAGATTAAGGACAAAGCATGGGAGAAAATATGGGTAAGAAAATTATATAAAGTCATATCTATATTATTGGTGTATTTAAATGAAATAACATGTTCATTGCAGATTCAGTTTAACTTTCCCGAAGGAGAAGATGCTAAGACAGAAAGGTTTATGGATATTGTGGAGTTCTGACACTCATACAAGAATGAGTTGTATGTTTTTTGGAAGGGAAGGGTTGGTACTGACTTAGAGGGGGTACCCATATTCCCCAACTGTCCAAAAAGTCAATATGAAAAAATGATTTCACATTGGAAGACTGTTAGGTTTAAGGAGATATCAATCTTTAATGGTTGACATATAAAATTTAATTCTTATTACTTTTATCAGAATTTTTTTAGTAAGTTTCAGAGAAAAACATAAATAATAATGATTCAATGACATATTTGTACACATTGGGGTGCACTATAATGCCCGATCATGAAAAGCACCAAGTACTTTAACTGGGTATTGTGATGTTATACATGATGTTCTACTGAAAATATTATTGAATAGACATAGGCCATATTTGTGAATTTGTCATATATGGTAATAATCTAGATTTGTGCATTTCTCATTTGCAGTAAGCTAAATTGGGCATCGAAGGTCCTGTACCTCATGCCAAATTATTTTTCTCCAGCAGAAAGAAAAAGGATGGAAGTGCAATAAATTCATAGACATAAGATAAAATTGTAAGGTATTTATTTATATTTTAAATAATTATATGAAATTACTAATTTAATATGTTTATAATTTAAACAGTCTGCCTTGGAGGTCCTTGATGGTAAATAAGATGATAACTTCAGGCCACATGATCATTTAAGTCAGGTATTAGGTGAGGAGCACCTGGGGAGAGTACGATGTCGACCAGGGAAAAAATTGTCCCCTTTAAGTATTGGTCTTCATTAGGATCCTCTCAAGCCTCCTAGACCTCTGATCTAGAAATCACTCTTGCTGAAGTAGTTGAGGAAATGAAAATAGTTTTAGAGGAGCATGAAAGATGTAAGCTGATGACTGAACATTTCTTGAAAGCTATGGTAGTTTTGAGTCAGTCGCTTCTATAAGAGGCTATTTCAACTTTTGAATCATATATGGCATCGATGTGCTCTTTAAATGATGCGTCAGGTGATGCCAATGAGGGTCGTATTGACAAAAAAGTTGGTGGCGATAGAGCTGTTGGTGGTGAGAATGTTGCTGATACTGCTGTTGGTGATGAGGCTACTGAAGATGTTGATGATGATGATGATGATGTTGATGATGATGGGCATGGACATGGGGATGGGGATGTTGGTGATGGGGGGGGGGGGATATTAACCCCCTCCATTTTTGATTTAGTAGGGAGACTTATGTATGTACTTTAAGAACTTGAATTGAATTTTTATATGGATGAGATTAGTTAATTTTTTTTCTTCTAAAAATTTTTTCATAAATTTTCGCATGAATTTATATAAAGCTAACATTATAATCCTTAGTCATGAATATGGGTAAGCGATGCCCTTACTACCATAGAATATTTATCTCTAAATGATATCCCATATAGTGACATTGGATTCCATTTATTATCTCTTTATTTTTCATAAATTATTGAATTGAAAAGTCTAAATTAATGTAGGTAAAAAGGAATATATTCCTCAGTTGTTATTTCTAAAATTTGAATTTTTTGAAATCTGAAGTTGTTATACTGATTGAAATGGTTCGGTTTTTTGAGATCCCAAGTCCTTGAATGATACGGTACATGCTAGAGATTTTTTTTGGTTTATAGGTAGCTTTGTAAGAAGGGTGAAGGGGGGGGGGGGGGCTGGGTGCAGGGGGAGGGGGGAATGGGTGTAAGGGGGAGGGGGTCCGGGGGGTGGGGCTGAGTACAGGTGGGTTCAGGGGGGTGGGGTTGGGTGCAGAGTGTGGGGCTGGGTGTGGGGGGGGGTGGGTGATGGGGGGTGGGGATGGGTGTAGGGGGGAAGGGGGGGGGGGGTAGTGGCTTTCCCACTCCTAGGAGATTCAGTGAGCAAGGCGATCACAATATTTCTGGTGAAAATCAGGTAATCCATATGTATATTTTTCTATCAATTTTTGTGTAGATGGATTTTTTTTGCTTAATTGTAAATTTCTAAGCTACTTGAGCATTCATAATTTTTTTTTCTATATTCCCCTCTTATCCCTCTGACACTCCCAACATTTGTGTTCTATTTGAATGTTGATACAAATTTTTAGGCCGACTCTCTACATTCTTGCATGTACTCTTGCATTTATTTTACTCTCCATTGGGTTTTTCTTGGTTTATGAAGTTAAACATGATATTGTTTTAAATAATTCCAGATTAGATGTAATACCAAACTTTGTGTAAAACATGGATCATGTTATATGATTCCATTGATACATTGATAATAATGTGCTTCTTTTTTTTATCATTTAAGAAAAAAATGCAATGATTTTTTTGGATGTTTGAAATATTGTGACAGTTCATTTGATCTTGTCAACTCCCTGAAGCATGATGTTCATGAAGGACAACTGAGATTTAAAGGAAAAAAAGTATGAAAGATAATTCTTTTTATATATCCATGGTTTCTTTTTTTCATTTTAGTGTTTTTTGGCTATGCAACTCAGTGTTCATGGAAATCTAATAAGCTCATGTATGGATGGAGCTTTGAATGTGTTTGGTTTCATGACGTTATTTGTAGCTGGGTTGCAGGTATGGGATTCCGTGGATATTATCTTTACTAAAGGTATATTTCACTAAGGTGTATTTTTTACATGTGTTTTCAAATAATTATCATGGTTGTTTTCTATCTATGATTGTATTTAGTAAGATATGTGTGTATATTGTTTAAAATAAAATGAATATTACATTCAAACTCCTCCACCACCGCATACTCCTCCACCTTCATTCCCCTGACTATGACTCTACCTCCAACTTCACCACCAAATGCTTCAACTTCATCTCTTCACCATCATATCCGCTCGATTCCCTCACTATTTCAATTCCTCATCTCGTCCCTGATACATGGTCAGTCTATAACAAATTTTCCTCCTCTTTTGCCTCCGTCTACGCGCCTTTGAGCATGCCTCCACCTCCGCAACTAAGCCTTCTGCCCTCTGGATTTTATTTTCTTTTCATTCACTCACTGCCTCCCTACGTGGAGCACCATCACTCTCACTCCTTATGTCAAATGTTTCTATTGATTTCCTTCATTTTTTTTAATTTTCAAAATGTTGGGTGGAAGAGAAGGGGTGGTTATCATTATTGTTCATTATGTTCATCTTTAAAAATACTGAAGGTTTCAATGTCAGTATTACTTATTTTGAGTGTTCTATAGCCAAAGGAGTAGGTGAGAGTTCCTATTAGAATAATCAATTCACTGTCTTTCATATATTATCGCTTTTACATCTCTTGAGATATGTTTATCTTAATCTTATGTAATGTATTTGATTTGGTTTGTAGTCTCTTTGGATGGAATCTCACCGGATTATCACTTTGACAAGGGATTTATTGTTGGGGTTAAAAAATGGTTTGTAGTCTCTTTGGATGGAATCTCACCAGCTTATCACACTTGGAAAGAGAGCTATCTTTTCTTTTCCTTCCCTTCACTCTAAAAAATTCTGTAATGCAGTTTATAAAACATTTTTATAAAATGAAAATAAGACATGTTTTCATGGACCATATGCAGTATTTTAGGTTTTTCAAGACCTTGGATTCTAAAAGGATATTATTATTCTTTTCAATATCCAGATTTCTTTAACTGAAAAATGATTAAAGTTAGATATTGTGATAGGGAATCTTTTATCGGTACTGTGGAAGTAGTAGATCCAGTTAAGTTCTTTAAATTTCATAAAAAAATATTAAGTTTCAAATTTCATTTTCTTGTCATTTAATAAATATGGATTAACTTCATCGGGTCACTAATATTCACTTTATAGGGTAAAGAGTTTTCCAAGTAATGATATATTATCTAAATTCCATTGGAATGAGAAATACTAAAAATTTAATTTCATTTAATTATCTGAAGTTTTTTCATTTTCCATATATTTTTTCATTTTATTAACTTGTAGGAATTTGTAATTGTAGACTATAATTTATGGCTATTCAGCTGGTGAATTGGCTTCCATTTTTTATTATGATAGATTTAAAACTCTCCCTCCCTGTGTCTGCAAAATTAAAATGCCTTGTAGATGCCAGTTTCTTTTATAACACGTAAGTTCTTTATGAATGTTTTTGATGATAACTTTTATCCAATACACATCCTGTTTTTGCAAAATGAAAATGATCAAGTTAATATCTACAGTCACAGGTCATCTTTTCAAGAATGAAATTCAATTGATCCTTGATTAGTAAATAGGTAGTTTTCGTATTCCAAATTACAGTGGATCATTTTTACAGATTCTACAATTGTTCTGTATGAGACAAAAATTGATGTTCAATTTTGGCATTCCATTTGTGAAGGGGGTGAGGGGGGGGGGGGTGGGGAGTGTGGGGGTGTGGGGGGGGGGGGATGGTGCTGGGGAAGAGGGAATGGGTGTGTGCTATGGGAAGGGGGTGAGGGGGGAGGGAGTGTGTTGAGTGGGGGGGGGGGGTTACAAGTATTCATGGGGGCTTGTGCTGGGGAAGAGGGCGGGGGGGGGGGGGGGGGGGGAGGGGGCAGGGGTGTGGGGGTGCAGGGGGAGGGGGGCTGTCTAGGAGTGTGCAGGGGGTAGGGAGGGGGGGATAGTCAAGGAGTGTGTAGGGTGCAGGGGGAGGGGGGCTATCTAGGAGGGGGTGTCGGGGGGGGGGGGGGTGCAGGGGGGTGTGCAAGGGGGTTCTATCTAGATGGGAGAGTGGGGGTGTGAAAAGGGGGAGGGGATGTACTAAGGGGTGGGGGGTATGTCCAGGGGAAGGGGATGTTCTGGGTGGGTGGGTGGGGGGGGGTTATAAGTATTTAGGGGGGGCTGGTGCTGGGGAAGAGGGAATGGGGTGTGCAAGGGGGGAGGGGGTGTGCTGTTGGGGGGGGGGGGGTCTGTCTAGGGGGTAAGGACCCATGAGGCATTGAAAATCGAGACAAACTAATTATATACCATTAATAGGAAGAGTTATTCTTAATTAACATGACTCTACTATTTGAAAATATCATTTTGAAGCTTGTATCTATTTCCCCCTTTATTATAGGAACATGATTGGACCCGTGAGGTGTTGTGGTTCGTATATATTGGGCGGTGACTTGTTTAATAATAGGAGACATGTATGTTATAGTTGAGTTTTTATTTTGTTATCTTTATCGCATCAGCCACTTAGGACTTTTACCGCTTTCTATGGATGTAGGGTACTTATATTCTGCGAAGGGGTCCAAAAGGGCACTGGAGGTGGCTACGTAGTTTTCTTTACTGGGGAGGGAGATTAGGGTAGTTGAGGGATTGATAGTGTGTTTCATTTTTGTCTGATTTTACTGTGTTTCTTCTATTTATTTTCTTTTTCTTTGGCATGGATGTCTGACATATGGATGGGTCATGCCAAAATTTTATTTATTTTATGTTGTAGTTTTAATTAATTGTCTGTGGGGGAAATCGTTCCCGAGTGGTGATTACTTGATGCCCATACACTTGTTCCCACCCATGGGCATAGCCCATCCACCTTAGTCCATCCTAGTATTACTATATCAGAGTCTATGTATGAACCATGGGAAGGCCTGGGAAAAAAGGATAATTAGAGAGGGATTGAGAATGTCTAGAAATAAATTATGAATTCCCATGAATAAGGATCGAGGGCATTAAAATTTATAAAGAGTATATATGGGATACTATGAAATATATATTGATTCTGAAAATGATATGGGTATAAAAGGTGGTGAAATGATAATGCTTTGGGATTAATAAATAGAAATTCACATTCATAAATAATTTGATAATGTAATATCAGATCATGAGCAACTATACATTTTTAGAGTTGATAATTAGACTCTATCCCAATGCAACTATAGAAATAATTTGGTGCCAAAAATACTCTATCATACACTAGATAGTTTGGTTTGAAATTCCTAGTAAAACCATCATTAACCTCATGAAAGGGCTCATGATTTGTTAGCAGATCGCAACCAGGGGCAAGACAGTTAGTCCCTTATCACATACCTTGAGTGAAGTGCCACACAACCCTAAATACAACTATATCCCTAAAAGAAATACCTAAGATTTTTTTAATCTACCTTCCTTCTTTGATACAATTTTAGGAACATGGTTAATCTTCCCACCAGTTCTTCTATGAATATTTCGTTCATTCTTAAATCCACCCCACACAGTTTTGTTTTTCTAGGGAATTCCACTCATCTAGAAAAGGACCGGTAAATGCCTCATGATAATTGGATTCTTTGGATTGACTTGTCAATCTATGTAGGAAAAAACTAAATACCCCTTGTAATAATTTCATCTTTCAAACATATCACACCCATAAGTAGGGTGATTAATCCCTTGTCTGAGACACAAAACACATATCAATATCTCCAAATCATGAATGTCATTTCATTATGAAATTCTTCCATGAATACCTTCACCTTCGGTCCTCTTCCAAGACTTCTTCTTTATGTTAACACATCGAATGCACTAATCATATATAAGTTTTCAACACATCTTCATGCAATAGATCTTCATGACATTATTCTTGAAAAATCCCATGCCTATTTATTCAAACATACCTCATTCACACTGTATATATTTTCAACAAATCCAACGAATCAAACCTTGGTTACAATAATCCCCCCCTTTGGATGATCCTATTTTTGAATTAGTTTCCTCTGGTAGAGAGGTTAGTATCCCTATTCCTCCCATTCAAAAGAAGGTGAAAAATACTATCTTATGGGCTAATATAGTAGATGTGTCTCATCCAGACTATGAGGTAATTTCCTTTAAAGATGCTCTATCATGGGTCATCTATGATGAAAAACTTGGAGAATCATCCAAGCATAGTAAAGTCGAAATGAAATATGATGCACTGGATGAGGTGGATTCCAATTACTAGAAAGAGCAATGAATGATTTCTTCAATGAACCGGAAAGGTAAGTCAAAGATAGTGGCCACCAATTTAGGGAAATATATTTTTCTTATTACAAGTTTAAAAATTATGCCTTAGTTTATTTAGGACTTTTCTGATAAGAAATTTTTTCTTGTTTGAACACTTTGGCCAGCTCTGCTTATGTTTTAACTAGTGAAAACAATGCATTGTGGTTCCATTGTTTCTTCATTCTGGTTTTCATTGTTTCATAGTGGTTTCACAGGGGGGAGGATCGGTGTAGGTGGTCGTGGGGGTTCATGGGAGGGGGGGGGGGGTGGGTGAAGGGGGTGCGAGGGGGGGGGGGATGGGTGTAGGGGGTAGTGGGGCTGGGTGTAGGGGGAGGGGGACCTGGGTGCAGGGGGTAGTGGGGTGGCTGGGTGTAGGGGGTAGTGTGGGGGGAGGGGGTTGTAGGGGTAGTGGGGCTGGGTGCAGGTGGTGGTGGTGGGGGGGGGGGGTTCTGGGTTCAGGTGGTACTGGGGGTGTAGGGGGTGTCCAGGAGGGGGGGTAGTGGGGGTGTAGGTGGGGGTGGGGGGGGGGGTAGATAGTGGGGGGTGAAGGTGGGGGGGGGGGGGGCAGTGGTGGGGTGAAGGTTGGGGAGTAATTGGGGTGAAAGGAGGCAGTGGGTGCAGGGGGAGGGGGACCTGGGTACAGGGGGTAGTGGGGGGGGGGGGCTGGGTGTAGGGGGTAGTGGGGGGGGGGGGTGGGGGGTGGGTGTAGGGGTAGTTGGGCTGGGTGCAGGTGGGGGGGGGGGGGTCTGGGTTCAGGTGGTATTGGGGGTGTCCAGGAGGGGGGGTAGTGGGGGTGCAGCTGGGGGGGGGGTGGGGGTGGACAGTGGGGGTGTAAGTGGGGGGGGGGGGTGAAGGTTGGGGAGTAGTTGGGGTGAAGGGGGCAGTGGGTGTAGGGGGAGGGGGGGGGGGTGGTGTCCAGGGGGGGTCCAGGGGGGTCCAGTGGGAGGGGGGGGGTCCAAGGGGGGTCTAGGGGGTCCAGGGGGTGTCCAGTGGGGGTGTCCAGTGGGGGTGTCCAGGGGTGTCAAGGGGGGGGGGGGGTGCAAGGGGGTTCTGTCTAGAGGGGAGGGGAGAGTGGGGGTGTACAAAGGGGGAGGGGGTGTGCTGGGGGGTGGGGTCTGTCCAAGAGGGAAGGGAGGGGCTACAGGATGTCTATCTATCTGAACAACTGCTATTTCTAGGAAAAAAATCTATAGCCATGGTTTGATAACCATGGGTATCTATGCTACTGCATAACCCTCTATACCCACAGTTCTTAAACCGTGTGTAAAGATGCTACTGTAAAACGCTCTATACCCATGGTTTAGTTAACCATAGGTATATAATTTCTGTTGTAAAAATGTATACCAACAGTTATGTAAACCGTGGGCATAGATGTATACCCACCGTTTACCAAAACTGTGGGTAAGTTGAAATTTCAGTGGGCCATGCCCACAGTTTCTATCAAACCGTGGGTATAGGGCAATCCTGACACCTCAGGAGCCCACAGTTCATCAAACCATGGGTATAGCCTATACCCACGGTTTAATGGGATATACCCACAGTTTTAAACTGTGGGTATAGGGCACTTTTCCAGTAGTGTAGGTGTTTGCGGGATGGATTACTTTTGGAGAGTGAAGGATTATGATGAACGATGTTGGGGTAGAGAAGAAAACCAGTGGGGAAGCAAGAGAGGGGTGCCCTTGATGTTTAGTTTTCCTTTCAATTGTTTTGGTACTGTATGAAATTGGATGTATTCACTTGGGATTATTTTTACATACCCTAGCAGGTGTTTATTGGTGTATCTATCTTATCTTTCTCTATTCCTCATGTTCTCTTAGAGGGTAATGCCTCTCATATGTATGTTTATTATACTCTTGGTCCTAGTCACCAACCTAGAGCCTACTAGAGGCGGTACTTAGGTGGTCACCATCTCCCTTCTCTCATTGATGACTCGAATGGGTACTCTTTGGTGGGAGGGGGTCACGACAGAGTGAATCTAGGGTCTGAGTTAGAGATGATAGAAACTAGGAACCCATTCAATTTAACCATTCTTAAAGATAGATATTTTCCAACTTTTCCACTATATTCATCTATCAAATTGGAATGAAGTGTACTAACTTTGTGAGTTAGTCCAGAATCACCCAAATGGAATCTTTCTTCCGAAATGTTCTCTGTGGGCTAGTGTAAAATCCCATGGAAATATATTCCCATTTCTATATAGGTGTGGGTAATGACTGTAACATGATGACTGATCACTGATGCCAATCTTTGACTCACATATAGGACATACATCATATAACATACTTCACCGACTTCTGCTTCATACCCAACCACAAAAAATGTTTTTCATTATCCTATACATTTTCTAAGTACACAGGTGGATAACCCACTTAGAATATGATCTCAAAATCACAACACTTAATTTTCATCTTATGTCCATTCATTAATGTTCTCCCCACTATTGTGGTTTAATGTCATTATAAGACAATCTAGGTTTTATTATTGAACCTATTTGACTTGTTCAGCAAAAGAAGAAATAAGAGTGATCAGAAAGAAAACTTCAATATCATTTTTCTTAGAAAATTCCATGTTCATATAAACAATTACTCCCATTAGTTTCCAATGGTCTCAGGCTTCTCCAACCACCTAATTATACAACTTATGACTTAAAGAATCATCTTTTGAATTTCTTTTATTGGGTGTATAAACCAAGTTAGAGTTGACCATCTAGAGATATTCCATCCAACGTCATTATATCAGGTTCAAGTCCCTCTATGAGAAAATGTGTTTAAAGATTTTGTGATACATAAACACAATGAACTTCTCATTAAAGAGATAGTGACACCATGTTTTTAAGGCATGAACCACTACAAGAAGTTATAGATCCTAGTTCATAGAGTTATTTTCATATATCCTCAACTGCTATGATCTATAATCTACAATATCATCTCCCTGCATGAGAGTACATCCTAACCTAGATCCAAATGCATCACAAAAGAAAATATATCATTTTCCTCATTTTGGAAAGATATGTATAGGTGTCTAAGTGAGATAATCCTTGAGTTCCTAAAAATATTTCTGACAACCTTAAATCTAATAAATTGTAATAACCTTCCCTTTTAACACATTCATGGGTAAATATAGATATAAAAACTCACATATAAAATGATTATAATAGTCTAATAATCCTGGAAAAATCTGTATGTTAAATATATTCATATATGGTTTCCAAAAAATTATGGCCTAAATCTTATCAGGTTCAACAAATATTTTCACGACCCCCTCCCTCTGAAGATACCCCTTTCGAACTAACAATGAATTAAGAGAGATAATGGCCCCCTAAGTCCTTCCTCCAGTAGGCCCTGGGTTGGCGAATATAATTGAAGGTATATAAATCTATCATATAGAATAAATTACCCTCAATATTATAAAAATGATAGGAAGATAGGATAAATAAATCACCAGGAAAATTCAACACATAATATAAAAAATGGAACAAAACCAACCCACAATGTATGAACAATGTCAACAAATACAAATAAAGTGTCCAAATGAATACCAAAAAGACAAGTCCTACAATAATGACTCAATAATGAATCCAATATATAAGATAGTAATGCCCATTTTAGTCCTAAAATCCTTCTATAAACCTAAAAAATAATTTATATACCTTGGGTGAGAATAAATGTATACTCAGTAGGATCATAACCAAGGTCTATCATTTATATGTTAAAAGAGAATACTAATGCACCATTGAATAAACAATAGGACCAAAATTCATCTAAATAGGTCAAATAACAAATATCAACCTCATCATGGGATGATCACCAAATAACACATCCAATCTAGTAATATAATATCAAGGAATATAAAACAAAGGTACCCCACAACTGCTTCCCCACTGATTTTCTGCTCCACACCCCAACGTCAAAAATCGTATACTTCTATCCATTTCATGCATATATCATCACATATATCCATCAATATCTTATGTGGGTTGGTATAAATCCCTACCCACCCCAACCACTTAAGGTCTTGAATATTGTGTTAGAATTATTCATCATCAACACATCACAACCTCATCACATCATCACATCTCATGCCCCAAGTAGTAGGGTATCATGAACATGAAAGACATCAACCTCATACCCTCCTACCACACATGACCCCCACCACATATCAAATTCTAATAATCACTAAGTGACCTCTGACACCAACATATAATCATTGGGTGATCTCCAACACTAACCCATATCATCACCACCACTACTAAAGGAAGAGTGGGTATTCAACCATTTGAATCATCACCAACTTGAATGTTAAGAAAAAAACGGAACCCAAAATGTTTGGGAATTGGTAAAGTTATCCAACTCAGTTACTGTGTGTATAAAAATAAGATGGAAGTATAAGATAGATATATAACACACAATACCCAACCCATGGGTTAAAATTAACTACACTAGTGTACTCCTCAACTCCACCACTGCAACTCAAAAGATCCATCACAATCACTGCCAACACTAAATACATCACACCACAGTAGAGCCACACATAACCACACAACTTAAACTTTCAATTATAGGTTCTTAAATTTTTAGAATTAATGAGTTTCCACTAACTCCCATTTACTAAGACACTTCATTTCACATTAACACAACCCATTCATTTATCATTCAATTCATTTAATCCAATTAACACATTAATTTCATCCCATTCTTATATTTAATTATAACCCAAGATTATTCATTTACCAACCCATTTCATTTCATTTTCAACATTTTAATTTATTATAAGGCTAATTGGAAACTAACACAACCATACCACATAACAACTCATCCATTCCATATCAACCATCACCACAACTCAGTGTATAACAAGCCATCACCACAACCCAGCCGTCTCACTACAACAACTACAATCTAACCACCACACATCATCCCATGTCACATATCATGCCGACCAACCAATGCCTCATTTAAAAACACATCCCACATCAAACACTATTACCACTATTACCAATAAACCCCCCCACAGGTTTCTATCACATCACATGAGACAATAAAAAAATAACCTCAACACGTAATGACACATTCCATATTCCACAATTTCCCACAATTTCTTATTAAAAAAATGGATTTAATTACATTAAATCATCACTTATCATGGGTATTATCACTCAATTCCAGATTTCTAGGGGAAAAAAATTATTTAAATATATATAAGGTATTATCCTTTTCATTCAGTGTGAGATCAAACAATCAAAAGAACCAAGGTTTCACAATCATAACAACTACAACATAATCAAGGCTCTCAATGACCATGATTTTTAGAAATAACAAAAAGTGAGCATAATTATATTAGCAATATCATAAAAATTAGTAAACACATGAAATTTCACTTCATTACCATTCAATTTTATATTAATAAAATTAATTTTATTCTTATGATGACCTATACTATCCACCCAAAGGAAGATAAAAACATGAAATCCCCATATATACACATAAAGATAGATAGAATGAGGATCTCTTACCGCAAGGAATTTTTCCGAATCACCACACATAATAAGGACAAAAAAAACAATCAAAATACCAAAAATGCATAAGGAAATCCCATACCAACCTAAATCATACCAAGGGATCATCCAAATCATAAGATAAACCACTCACCGAATCAAATAAGTATCACCACTAAGAATCACCAATAAAGGAATATAAGAAAGCATAGAGGAAAAAAGAGGATTCATCAAAAATTTCCATAAATCAAATTTCTGAATCTAAGGATAAAATCCAGATAAAGGGGCTAGAAGATACTCCAGAATATCCTAGGGTTTTCCCAAAACTCGAGAGGAATGAAATAAATTTGTAGAGATTCTGAATTTATACATAGGATAGAAATTGAAACTTTTGCAATTTGAAACACTGATTCACACTACGAGTATTCTTGTGGCTCTCCAATATAGGCTATGAAACTAGTTTAGGCTATGAATGCCCTTAATTAAAATCCTGATGATTATCTGTTGAATTTCATGGAACCTCAAGCTAGAATTCATTCATGTCATTAATAATTCTCTAGCGGTGTGACTAATTAAGAAAAAAACCCCCTATGAAACTTAAAGCTATGAATCATTAGCTTTCAAGTCATGAACAACCATTCATGTCATGAACATAGGTTAATGCTATGAAAAACCCTTTGAAACAAAATTCTAGCCTTAAACTCCATCGTAATTTCCTTGAGCCTCCTCTAAATACCTTCATCTCCCAAAATAGTAAATTAATTTACTGAGAAGGCCCAAACCACTACTGATGTGCCTTTTTATGTGATAAATTGGCTATATAAGTGAACTTATTATATCCAAAATCATCACTTTGAGAATTTAACATAAATAGGATGGAATCATAATGTACTCAATATGATCTCTAGGTGCCTTTCATTATCATATTCTATGTGAGAATCCACTAAGATATCATCAATGAATACCACAATAAAAGAGTCCAGGTATCCGTGAAAGATACAATTCATCAATGATATGAATACTTATGGTGCATTAGTGAGACCAAAGGGCATGAAAAAATATTCATAGTGGTTATAATGAATTTTAAAATCTGTCTTGCGGATATAATCAGTCTTTATTTAGAGTTTCTGGTACCCCAATCAGATTTCAAATTTAAAGAACCATTTTCCCCTTCAACTAATCAAATAGATCATCAATTCGAGGAATATGGTATATATTATTTATCATAACTTGATTTAACCTATGATAATCAACACAATGTTAGAGTGTAATGTTTTCATTCTTAATGAATAGAACTAGATCATCCTAATGTGATGTACTTGATCTAATAAAACCATTTATTTACAATTCTTTTAGTTTAACCTTTAACTCTCGCAATTATGTTAGATTCATTCTATATAATGAAAGTAGAATAAGACTCATTCCTAGGAGTTGGTAGAAAGGAAAATATACTTACCTTTCAAGTGGTAGACCAAATAAGTTTCTAAGAGGATTTCAAAGTATTAATCTACCATGTTAGGAATAACTCTATGTTTAGTTGTATAAATAGAACCCAAGGTGATCACTACCAATTGATATGTTATGGGTTTAACCACTATCACTAAAGGACATATTTGCTTACATTGAAATCCCATCCCCTTGAATATTTGATAAACTCCTTCAGGATATGTGTAGGTCACTCACTAAGCATAGATATCAATATGAGACTTGAATGATACTATACAATTCATTACTAGGTTGAGGTTGAAGATATCCATTTCTAAAACAGTGAATTTGCAGAAAAACTAGACTAATTCGATGGTTATAAAACATTATAGACATTTAAATCCTCTACAATCTCATTTTATGAGGGGTGTTGTGATGCTCATAATGTGAGGCATCATTTACATAGAAAATCATATTTGTTTTACCAAAAAAGAATAAATAAAAGTATATGAAGTACCAATGCAATAAAACCTGCATTAAATCAGGGTGAAGAAGAATAGTACCTCACAATGCTAAGATACCCACTTCCTTATTTGGAATAACTTTCTCAACTCTAAAAGTTGTCATTACATTCCCCCTTTTTGATTCCTACTCCCTTATTTAGGTGGTTCCTGCTAATGTGTCTAGAAATTTTGGGAATCACCCTAACTCCCTTGATTCTACAAGTGAGAAATATTCTGATGAGAGTGTACTGGTTGATCATTATAAGCCTATTATATAGTAGAATACTCTAAAAAAGATCTTAAGATTCCATTTCTAACCATAGTTATGATATTACCAAGGTAGTGTCATGAATTCCTTCTTTATACTCTCCAATAAGAAACAATGTAAACAACCAGGTTGATTAATGCAATGCAGAGGAAAAGAAACTGATCTAGTGGATTGATTATATGGAGCTATGCTACCCTAGGAGAAACTATCCCTTATGCATTTATTCCCAACACTAGAGTTTCCACCTGTGTTTGATAGGAAAAAGTTTTTCCCTTCACTGAGGTTCCTGATGATATCTTTTTTCCCTACCATATCATTTTTCACCATGTTCAAGTAGTTTAAGATATAGAACATCACCAATTAAGAATGAATACCTGATTACAGACCCACTTCAAACATCCATGCCTTGAGTGATTCACCAGTTACCACTTATAGTAAAAAATGATCAAGGTTTTTATATCAAGATCCATATTCCATAATCAAGAGGTTTCCTTGCTTCATTTGGATTAAATTCATTTTTCATGACATTCGCAAGGAATGTGAGTAGAATTTTTTATTTAATAATTCTTCAAATCTATTCCAAGTGAGTCCTTGGCTGACTTTATCTTAATCAACTAAGTCCCATCATTTCCATTCTGGGTCCTTGAGAATATAAACAATGAGATTCACTTTGATTTTCCATTGGGGTCCCCAAGAAATAAAATATTATATTCATCCTCCCAATCCATTATTCCACTTTATCAGGTCTTAAGTCACCTCAAAAGATCAGTTAGTTATGCCTTTGGAATTCTAGTGAGTGATCCACATGATGTGGTTCTTCAGTTCATTTTTTTCAATAGACTATAATGCTTCCTTAATGATTCTGAAAATCTATTTATTCACTTGTGGTTTGGGTGGAACCAAATTCTCAACAATAAACTCTTACTAATTTTTTATTCTCCTGACTAGTGATATTTTCCTATTACCATAGCAAGACCATAACTAGTCCAAAATGAATAAATTTATCACATATCATTTTCAATAAATCAAATAAAAAATAATTAGTATTTTAAAGTATCATATGAATGATTCAGTCCCAGTAATAAGTCTCTTTACTAATACATCATATATAGATCTTATCATCTAAACTCACAATGATAAGGTGATAAAAAACCTAGAAGTGCTTCATAACCCTCTTCATACCTAATAAACTCTGATAATTTTAATATAAATAAAAATAGGTTATCTATACCTTTTTTAACTTACATTTCAAGTCCCGAAACATCCTATCTTCACACATACCATTACAGATTGATGGATTGTACTAAACTAGTACCATTTGTAACATCCTGACCCCGAACCATTGGCCTAGGCGGGGCCAATATACATCTAACCTTAGGTGACATCCCATAGACACCAAAGTCTGAAAATAAATTTTGAGGGCTTTACCAAATCATAGGGGATGATTTTACCTCACAAACATAACATAACTTTCAAAAGAAGATCACAATAGGATAAAGTAAACATGATGCATGCTATAAAAACCAACCAAAATCCCAATGAAAATATATAAACATAATAAGAGATGCAATAAAAAACTGAAAATTGAAAGTCTATAATATCCCAGGGCATAAAAGACTCCAAGGAACTAATGTAGTTCTATGATAAATCCACTACAAGATAATATACAAACTCTAACTACCAATGGAAATGACTTTAATATCAGGATACTCTATTAGAAAAGTATGGAATCTTCCCCTTATATGTATCCTAGTAAAAAATGTTTACATATGCACCAAGGTGTATATACAGGGGTGAGTATCCTACCCAGTAGGCAATCCCCAATACTTTCAACACTCACCACTAAAACAAGAACACATTATCTCATAATAATAGTATATATAATAAAACCATAAAAGGATAAAAGAACTAGTAGAGATACAAATACAGTAACAATGAGAGGTAATCCACACCATGATGGTCTCCCATTTCATAGACACACTCCCATAGAACCCACACACCCAATATATTTCCTTCCATATAGACTATCTAAATATTTTATACAAATAAGCATTACCCATACCTCTAGTCCCAAGACATCGCTTGGAAATAATATCTATTAATCCCAAAATTGGCCTCGTGACCAAGTATAACCTGATGAGGCCCTTTCCAAATTAATTTATGAACACATGCAACCCACACCAATGTACACATCCACATTTAAAATCATTTATCAGAAAATTACAGATTCACTATGAGTTTTTAGAAAAATCATACATAGAAAATAGGTTATGAATCATAATATATTCAGGTTGTTTAAATCAGGAAGGTTTAATCACCAATTGTAAGTATAATTTTTCTAAAACTAAAGCTTTAAAATTCTATGTAAAAATTGAGTGATAGAAAATCAAATTACCTCCAACATAATAAAATAAAAAAGGTTAAGATGAAGGGCTTTAGTTGTAAGGGGGAATGACCCAAAATTACCTCAGAGAATTCTTGGATCTAGAGACAAATCAAGGAGAGGTAAAATGATTTTTATTTAGGGAAAAAATAGTTTGGAAATCGAATTTAATACCCAAAAAAATCTCACCCTTGATTTTCCTCTTGAATGTGCCCCCCAAAGTTCAGTGGATAAAATAGTTGTTTAAAAACCATGATGAACGAAACCATGCCCTGGACCACTGTAACACTCTGAGACTTTAAAATAGAACTCTATTTTATAGTGTATATGATACACAACACTGATCCTAAACAAATCATGAAATATTATTATTTAAATATGACCGTTATAACAAAAACATTATATTGGTGGGCATGAATAAGATTTAGTACCTTATGAAATATATATAAGGTTTACACTCAATATAAATTTATTGATAAATTATTAGTAAACAATCGCTCAATTTTTAGTAAAGAAATTTTTTTCTACAAAAATATGTTTTCATCCAAAATAAATTTTATTACTTTTTGTGAGAAAATATTATACTAATTTATGGAACTTTTAGAATTTTTATTTGATAAAAATGATATAATTTTTGAAATCATCATATAAAAATTATGTTATGGTGAATATTTGAGATTTTTATAAAAATTTTGATTTTTCAATGAATAATGAAAAATATTGATTTTTATTGAAAATGATATTTTATTTTAAATTATTTTAAAATTAAAATTATATTTTGGATTAGTTTTAAAATAAAATTAGTTCCTTTTGATTAAAAATAATACAATTATAGAATTTGGAATGAATTTTATACTGGAATTTAGTATAAAAATATTTTTATACTTAAACAAGAAATTTATTTGAAATTTTTTTTCATTGCATTTTGCGTTTTAATCTTCAATTAATTTACACAAATTTTAGAAATTTAATATTAAAAAATTTATTTCATATTTGGAGTCAGGACATCCAAATTTGGTAAATATTTTCCTTTTATTTTTGGTCATTATGAATAGTTACCATAGTAAAAAGTGTCACTACGGTAATGGTAAATCAGGTAATTAAGTTTAAAAATAATATGTTAAAGATTAAAAAATGACCCTAACACTTTTATTTATCTTATTGTATGAGTATATTTTGACCATTTTGATCCAATGTTTAAAAATATAATAGATTGGTGTCATATTTATTTTATTTTTACCTTTATATTATTTTATATAAAGAAAATTAAAAAAACCATTATCTTTATTTTATTATCTTTAAATTTTTGACATAGGGATAAAAAGAGTATATGTTATATTATAAAAGGATTATTGAGAATATAAATGATTTTTTTATCATGGTAATTTATTTATAATTTTTAGTGATGAAATAATAACCTTAAATGCATACGTAGCACTAGAATAATAGTTATTCAATTAGATTAGAATTACTTTTCTGCTATTTTTTTCAAAGAAAAATTAAATTAATAGTGTAAAAAATGACATTAATAATATTTTATGTTAAAAAATATTTAATTAAATGATGTAAAATTACTAAAAATCCTATATTTGACTAATTTATTGAGATATGGTTTAAAATACCATCCATTATTCTTTTATGATCCAATTTTCCTTTTATAATAACTATCTTGACTTCTAAAGAGTAAAAACTTCATTATCATAGTAATTTCAAAAATAGTAAACACAGGTTAAAAAAAAGAGATAAGGGTGAAAACATAATATGAAATTGTTAAAATTTTATTTTATTATATTATTTAGACCCATAATAATATTATATTCTAATTATATCTATTTGGAACCTTTTTTTTCATCAAAATTAATTTATATTTATTCAATATTTTATGTAATTCCAAGAGTGCCCATATCCTCACTTATAAAAGGGAACCTCCTCTCCCTTTTCTACACACTTGAAAAAAATTTAGTTTGACCAATATGTACCCAAATACCTTCTTAACATCCCTCCCCATTTTATAGATGACTTAATTTGGGAATAATACTAACCTTATAGGTTTTAAGGTGTAGTGCAAAGAAAGTTGTCCGAAGAAGAGGTGTAGTCTTTAACCAAATGTTTTAATTTTATTTATTATTCAAAAAATGATGAAATAAAAACAATATTATCTTTAATATACTAATATGTTATTATGTTAATTTTATCACCTATATCCATCTTCTCTTCCATCAAATGGGAAATGAAAATTTTCATTCGTGTGTATGACAAACTACCATTTTTGCGAACTGATATAATTCATTTTCCATCACCCCCTCTCATAGATGGTTACAATTAAAGATTTAATAAATATATATTTTATGTATAATATTATAATGATTATGGATAGGTGAATTATTATTTACCTTTCTTTCATTCCATCCATCAAAAATGGAAACAATGTTCATGCATATGTACGACCTACCATCTTCATGAACAATGTAATTCATTTTTTATCTATACCTTTTATAGATAAAATTAAATATATATATATATATAATAAATATATATGATATTAATATCATTTATAACTTTATATAGATGATATAACCATGATCAATGTATAAAGGATAAGATCGCTGAACCAAAACATGCATGAAAAAATGAAGAAATTATCACTTGCAATAGTGATTTTAATAAAGAATTATTAATAAACTGGTGGTAAGATGTTATAAGAAAATCATATATGGTATGATATATATATGATTATGGTTCTTGAATACATTTATAATATATCAATAATTATTATACAAGTATTTTTAATGCATATGATGAAAGAAAATACTTAAGGAAAGGGATCTATTGAAACCACCCTTTTTCTTTAGGTGATGACCATTCTCTCTCTAACTCACTTTCTATATCCAAATGATGTTATGGATTGTTTATAAATTATATATATATATATATATATTTCTCTTTAATTTATAAATAGCTAATTCTCTACTTCTTTTATGGGGTAATACATGCCATAAGTTCGTTTCTCAAATTCTTTCTTTAAAATCAAACCAAATTAAGGGGGACTTTTCTATTCATTAATACTTTTATGAAATGATCATTTAAATATTTAATTTCCAAATGAACACCCTATTTTGAAACCTATAATTATACAATTAGATATGGAAATCCATATTATTTAATCTGTTCTTCTCTTTATAATATTTAAAAAATTTCCATTGAATATGATGTGGGGAAATATCATGCAATCCATTTATTTCCATGGGAAATTATTATGATTATGCCTTATGAATGATTTAATTTTTTGGAACACATAATTAGAAACATTTTATATAGGAGAACTTATATAACACTCCAATTCATTGTGTAATTTTTTTTGTCTCATGATACTTTGTGTATAGAATTAGGGAGTAAACCTACTCTATGATGGGACTCTATCCACCACGTGATATTGTCTTCGCAGTTTTCCTTGACTTAAAATCATGTCATGTTTTGTGTTGATTCCAAATTTCCTATGTTTCCATGTTATTTTTATTCCATTTTCTTTTTTCTATGATTTTATGTGATTACTAATGAGCCTCCTATTTTTTGATATCATGTTATACCTTTGAATCACATGTTTTGATTCCTTATCTTATCTATTCCCTTACTAGTCTTTTTAGCTCACCCATTTTGTTTATGTATTCAACATAATATCTCATGAAATTATAGGATCTTAAATAGATTTATGATCTCATTATAAATCTTAAAATAAAGAATTTTTATTTTCATGTTTATGTTTTATGTAAATAGTCTTCCAAATACCCTAGGCCTTATGATCCTTTGATTGAATTTATTAGATATTTATGTTAAAAAACATGTAATAATATGTATAAAAGTATAGGGTCAATATAACCATGATTTGGTTAATCACTGAAGGTGTTTTGAGTAGTTTTTATTCTTCTAACTTTTACCAGCACCACACCTTGGACAACGACATGGTGTATTCACCCAAGCTGTTTTGGATAAAGCCTACATGAGATCGACCCCACACAGTCACCACACCCACCCACTAGGAATTTTGGTCTACCTATTTCTCATAGGTGAGCCTCTCAGACACCACACCCACAAAAATGGTATGCTCTAGGGTGTGATGATGTCCCAATGGAATGTCCGACTCCCACACTTGAAGCGCCAAATCACTTGGGTCCACAAACTTTACTATGATTGGTGCCATGACATGGTAAAGCCTATAAACCCCAAATACCACATCCATTAACACACCATCAACTAATTCTTCCATAACCCAAAATAGACCAACATAACATGAAAAACAAGTAATAAACAATAACATAACTCAAACTGTGGGTGTTGTAATGAGTGGGTCCTTTTTTTCTTTCCCTTTTCCCCGTTTCCACTCTTTTTTTATACATTGATTCTGAATTATTATCTATTACTTACACACATGGTGTGTAGCATGGGTGCACATAAGGTGGATTGGTGTGAAAAGGATGTGTAAACCAGGAGATGATGCATAAAAGTTCTAGATTCTCGGGATCATGGCACACATTGGAGGTATTTTATCATATTAAACCAGTCATGTAGGGATGTGAAATGTAAGATGTGGGTCATGTGAAGAGTTTTTTCATTTAGAGGTTCTTCATAGCAAGAGTGAGAGGAAGTTGTTAGGTCTCTATTAGTGTTTTAAAGTAGATTCATGTACTAGGAAGGATGTAAACCATCACCACTCAAGGTGAAAATCATAATACAAAATGTAAAACAAGCTCATGTCATACCACAATTCGTGGTATCCAATGAGGGTTCATGTGTACATGAGACTCAGCCCGATTGGTGAGGACTCGGTAGGTGCATCCAAGAGACCTGAGATCAGATATGGGTGGAGGCGTATTTCCGGGGAAGTATTGTAGCAGTACTGTGTAGGCACTATAGAAGGTACTGTTCAGTACTATAGCCGCTGGAACTATTCATCCATTTGGGACTTTGGGCCACCGGTTTGAGCCTCAGGTCCTGCAAAGGCTTTCGGGCCACCCAAGGCCTTCAGGCTAGTTGATTCTCAAGGCCTTCGGGCCACCTTAAGGCCTTAGAGCCACTGTAAGGCCTTTGGTCCACTTGAATTCAGATGTAATAGTTTGACTACAAGGAACAAGGCTTCAAATGAGGATTCAGGGTAGACACATTCAATAGAGCAGAACTAACCATATTTGGAAGAATGAGAGGGTATGGATTTTCCATCGGTACAAGGCCTGTGCAGCTTTGCATTGGACAACTAGTCGACCGACCCTGCGAAGGTGGAGTCCTAATATCATGAAATATGCTGGGGAGGAGCAGTTCCAAGTTGTCTTGTCTGGGTGATTCCCTCTAAGATCTATGGGTCATGTAATTTTCCCTAAGCCTTCGGGAATTGTTAGAGTTCCACCTCACCCCTTGAAAGGCGGATTATCAAAAATAATGAAAAATGAAGGCCTTCAGGCCTTTCTGACAATGAGGTTTTATGTAGGTTGGGTGAAATTTACATTGCGATTCACAAGTCACTGCTAGAAGATCTGAATGTTTGGATTGATTTTTTTATGGAGGTATGTGATGCTTAAATTGACTGAGTGGAGGGTGGTGTGAATGAATATTAGTGGTGTGATTAGGGATAGTACCACTACCAATAGGGATGCAAAAAGTGGGAAATATGGTTTCAATGGATTCTAGAAATACTTGAATTATAAGGGGGTTCCACAGAATGAAGCTGAGAATAGGTAGGCGGGGCAGAATAGAAATGTAATATGCTATAATTGAGTGAGGAAAGGCCTCTATTTGATACCTAATGATGTAGAATAATGGATAGGAACAAGTACTTACATGATTAAATCAGATGGAATACAGGTATAACACACACAAATATAGATAACACTCCCTATAATTTTATTTTAAAGGAAAAAATAATTAAAAATGATAGATGATATCCTATTTATAGACCAAAACCCTAAAATAGATAGACTAATTTTCCCTTAATAATACCCTAAGTTAGAGGGGAAGAAATATTTAAACAGAAGACCACACCAAGTCTCGGTTAAGTGGTACATGTAAGGTGGACAATCCCTACTGTATAGGAACCACTGTAGGGTTGAGTATTGAAATACTAGAATTTAGCTGGGGGTGGATGACACGTATGGTGATAGGTAAGTATCGAGAAAGGAATTTTGTATCACCTACCGATACCGTAATTACCTACACTCTGTTTTTTAGTTGGGGGATTTCCTTAGTGGTAAAGTAACATCTTAATTCTGCATATGACTAGAGTTCAAACCCTAAAAGACTCCCTTGTAGGGGGGGGGGGGTATTTTTGATCCATTTATGTTTATGATGAAGGTGATGATACAAATAGGGGTAAACAAATAGGTATACATTGGCCCAACACCTAACATTGTCATGAGACCTTTGATCTAGGATGAAGGCACCTTCAAGACATAAAATAGAAAGCCTTTAGGATTTAAAAATTTTAATGGGATAACTATGGAATGGGTCAACCCTTAGAGAGGGGGTGTGAATTGTTCTTACTATCCTATATGTGGGTGTGTTGTTTTGTTTCATGTAACCTAAAATACCTTAAAATTAATAAAATAATTAAAAAGGAGATGAATCATATTTAGGATGTCAGGCCTAAGGCACTGCATCAACTAAGTTTCCACCAAGCACCTGTTAGGTTGAATAATAACTTCACTAATTTTTGACAAGTCTGATTAGGTATTTGTTAAGAGGTGACAACAATGTATTACCTCTCACTGGGTACCCAAATGGATGATATCAGGTAGTCATTGGGGGGATAATAACTAATTTTTTAATTCTTTGTTCTTATTTCAATGAGTACATGATGACTTGATGGATCTTATGTACTTGGGGAGATTAGAGGGGGTGGACTAGTGAGGGATGATAAGGGCTCATTGATATTTGGATTCAGTGCATTCTGTGGACCAGAAAAATCCATTAGGGTATAGATAAGGGTTATGTTTAGTGGTATTATTTTTGTACATTATTTACAACATTGATATTTATATGGTGGAGTCTAACTCAATAGTTTTGGTTGGATTCCTTTGAGACAGGACCAACACCCCATGGGATCTAACCTACTACGTCAGGTTGTGTAGGATGATCACTGATCATGGAATCAAGATTAGATAAAAGTAACTATTATAGGCACTCTCAAATGATGTTTTATTTTTGTGTACTTAGGTGTAGAAAAGTGGCTGACCAAGGTCGTTATCTCAAAAGATGAAGTAATTAAAACAAGATATTAAAGGTATTTTTAAAATAAAATAAAATAAAATAAGAACACTTATTAAAAGGATGGGAGGGGTAGTTTTTTTATAAATTTTAAAAATAGAATAAATAATCTGGAATAAGATTTTATTTTTATTTTTGAAATTTGATTAATAAAACACAACAAGGAGATTTTTTTTAGAAAATATTTTTTTAGAAGGAATAATTAATGTAACTCCACCTCTTCAGTTAATTATTAATCATTATCATTTAAATTTATATCCATTTAATTATGATCCCCTAATTATTTAATCCCTGAAACCTATGAGAATTTACCTCAACTACAAATATGAAATGAACTAAACCCTAGGATAGCTTCAAAACATGCAATCATACCACCCCAGTTTAATTGTTTTTCCAAGGATAGATTATGGTTAGTGGTGAATTAGAGATCATATCCATACTATAAGTGAGGATGAATTGATATTATATATTATATTTGAACTCTACAAATTGATCCTGTTTTTTTACAAATTAATATCATGCTCTCACAATTCATATATTACTTGACCTGACATGTTTTATGTTAATTTTTCAATTGATTGATTATTTTATTTTAAGTTAAAAAATAAATCCATAGATAATATTATATTTATTATAGTATCTTAGTGATTCAAAACAAAAATGTGAATAAAGTGATAATTAGACCAATTTCTAAGAAAAACTACTCCTCTATGGGCAGTGTAGTCATCGTAGAAATGTTTTTCATATGCAAAGGTTTAAAAAGGGTATAACCCAATAACATTTATAATATTGATTTTCAGCCCAAATAGGAAAATTATAGAAGAAATTAATTGAAAATAATAGAAGAAATGGAAGATAAATGAGGTGTTTATTACAAAAACACAAACATTACAATATGAAGAAGAATAAGAAGGAGACTTCAATGAAGGGATACTTTCTTCAAGAGCTACCCATCTTTAAATGGTTAGATAATTGGAGAGGAACCACTTCTCCTCTTCCCTAAACTTTATAATTTACGAACAATCCCATCTAAATAAAAAATATATACATTTATTGATGGGATGGGAGGCTAGGTTTTCAAGTGATTACAAGTGTAAATGGGAAAATTTGGCCAATATTTTAATCCAAATTTCATTGACTAGTTGACCTAAAATATTCTTGAACCAACTATCCAGGAGGATGATTTTTGAATAATTTTTATATTTATCTACTTTCCAAATTTTAGCTTATTCTAATACCTTTTGTTGAAGATATGGCCCAAATTCTGATGTGGTGTCTGGTTTTATGAGTCCAATCCAACTTTTATTCAAGGACCATTTACTACAATCAAATTCATTATCCATCTAAACTGGTATAAATGAAAGTTTTATCCCATTAAGTGAGGAATTATGTTAAAAATTTTATGGTAAAATAATCCACAACAAAATATTTATTACGAAAATATTACAGTTCACTTTAAAGGGTCAAAACTATAATTTTCATAAAATTTGAAAATGAATGATCTAATCCTAAATATTCTATAAATAAACTTATTTAACAAAATTTTAGGAAATTATATCATTTATAATCAATAAAATATTAATTAATTTTTTATCAACTCCCCCACACTTACTCTTTGAAACTCCTTGGAAAAGTCACATTTCCTCTATTCCAAATAATTGTGATAATATATGCATGTTTATATTTCCTAATACAGAGTGTAAATATAGGAAAAGTAATAATCTCATCAAAAAGTAAATATTAATAAATTTGAAATTTGTTGTCTCATAATTTTTTTCAAAAAAAATCCAATGAGATTAATGACACTAATTATTTTGAAACAAGTTATGTATGTACTATGCCATTAATTCCCCACATGTGTGTGCCAACTATTTCAATATCATATCTCCACCCTTTATTCTATATATTTAGTTCAAGTAAAACATTTATTCTTACTTTTTTTAATTCCACCAAACCTGTTCTATATTCTTTTCTAATCAAATTTCAAGATCCACTCACTTAAGCATTTACAAAATTCAAACCTTAAGTTCCTAAAATAGATATACACATTTTTTTGAATTTAATAACTCCCATATTTATTAATATAATATATATTTTTATTTTCTTTTGTTTTAATTTTGTTTTGATTTTTTAAGAGGGTGTACAACTTTCGGATATCAGGTACACACAGAAAGGTCAATTCAGTGTAGTAATGAGACTGACTGAATGGCCTGAAGGCCTTCTTTTTTATTGATTTTATGATAACCCCCCTTTAAAGGGATGAGGGTGAAACCTTACAAGTCATGTAGTCTTAAGAATTACATTTCCCATAGGCTTGGAGACATTACATGACTCGTAGGTCTTAAGGAAATCAAACAGAATATGACTACATAAAACTGCTCCTCCCTAGAATCTGCATCATGATCAGCTCTCCGCCTTTGCATGACTGTTCGGCTAGCATGTCTATGTGAAGGGGTGCACTGGAGCGGTACCTATGGAAAATTCCATACTCTCTCATTCTTCCAAAGTCCGTTTATCCCTGCTCTGGTGGATGTGCCCTTCTCTTTCCTCCTCTGGAGTGGTTCCTTATAGAATCTGTCTGTGCAACTGCAAATCAGGTGGCCTTAAGGGCCTTGAGGTGGATCGAAAGCCTTACTGACCCGAAGGCCTTGGGTGTCCCTAAGGCCTCAAGGACTCTAAGCCCAAACTGGTGGCCCAAGGTGAATAGTTCCGGCTACTATAGTATCGAACAGTAACTGCTACAGTGCCTGCTACAGTACTGCTACAATACTGCTATAATGCCCCTGAAATTATGCCTCTGCCTGGTTTTGAACCTGGGTCTTGTGGATTCACTTATAGAGACCCCACCAATTAGGATGAGGCTCATTTTCTAGTAATGAGACTGATCAGAAGAAAAATGAATGTATGGATCAACCATTGATGTAATATGAAAAAATTACATAACTTGGATATACCTTCAATTTAGTAAGAAAAATATCACAAGTCATGATTGTATGCAAAGTAATATGTATAAATCAACCACAAAATTTACCATGAACAAATATAAAAAATAATGGTTTTAAAATCTAAAAGGTTTTATAACAACACAACCAAATCATATCATCGATGACTTACATTTTTATAAAAATCAACCTTTAATGATGAAATCTTGATCATTCTTATAATTATACCAATTAATTTAAAATCTTAATCAATAATTTTCTATATATTCTACATATATATAATAATGTTACATGGAATTTTTATTTATTAATTTATTTTGGTTTTTTTTTATTTTTTTTGAAAATTAATAGAAAACACACACTAAACACAAAAATAAAAATCCTAAACAAGCTATCCCAAATTGTTTTCCCCTCCCACACACTTAAAATATCAACTTTTACTCAATGTGATACTATGAAATAATATATTAACATAAAATTAAGAATTAAAATTTGGGAAAATAACATAAAAGTGATAGGGTAAAGGACAACATGATAATTTCAAGTGATGATGAGATTATAAAACATGATGGAATAAACTGCATGTGTGGGGAATCCCTCAATGTACTTCTTCAACTACTACCCATTTACTAAAAATATCTTTCCTATAATATCTTGAGTGACCTCCACTTTACCATAAGGAAAAAAAATGAGATACAAAATAATGTCCCAACTATCTAGAATTTAACTTACTAGGAATCAAATTCAATCTTGAACTGTAGAGAAGGACTTTTCCTACTACATTAAAATCCCTTTTTTGGATAATTCTATCATGATATGATTTTGATCTTTTTTTATAGATCCTTGAGTTCTTATATGATGATAATAAAATCTTCTCAAGCACTTGAATTTGTTGCTTCCTTTGATCTCCATCATGGGATAAATCCATGTTTCATTCCTTTGTATCTCAATATACCTGATGCTCAACCTTAATGAAAATTGGACATGATTTCCAAAAAATGATATGGAAGGGGGAAATACACCAATTTTTGTTTTTAATTCCATCCTATAAGTCTATAACACATTATCCAAGAACTTTCTCTAATCTTTCCTATTCAGTTGTACTGTTTTCTCCAATATATGCTTCAACACACAATTTGAAAATTCTACCAGAATTTTTTTTTGGGGGTGGTATGGTGTAGATGTTTTTTGTTTCACCCTATACCTTTTAAGGATGGAATCAAAATTTTGGTTTCAAAAGTGTGTCCCCTATTCACTGATGATAGACTTTGGTACTCCAAACCTACAGAAAATTTGAGCCTTGAAAAACTCTACTAAAAAATGAGAATCATCAATCCTGGTAGACTTATCCTCTACCCATTTACTAATATAATCAAAAAAAAATAATAATGTATAATAAACCCAATGATCTTGTAAATAAAACCATAAAATCAATTCCCCATATATAAAAAATCTCACAAAATAATATGTGTTGTTAGAGAATCTCATGTATCCTAGAAATGTTTCCAGTGTGTTGGAAATGAGAGAATGTCTTAAAAAACATATGGGCATCATGAAATAAGATAGTACAATATAATATAGAGTCTAAGACCTTACTATCTATCCTTTGGTGTCCAAAGTTTCCACCACAAGAAAGTGTATGATAAAAATGAAAAACTGAATCAAACTCATGATCAGGCACACATCTCCTAATGACTTGGTCACAACAAATGAACTAAAGGTAAGGATCATCCCACATATAAAAACTATAGTCAATCTTAAATTTTATAACATGGTTTTCCTTTATGTTTGTTTTAATTTAATATTCAACCATGAAATTCACTAAATTTACATACCAAAGATGCGTACCTAAGATGACATATAGATATTCTCATCGAGGAAAGTGTCCTAAATTGGTACCTAGTTTGGGGTATCATGATACAACATGTGAGTGAACCTTCTCATGTGGTCAACCACTAATTTATTTAACCCCTTATTATCCCTTATCTTTATGTCAAAATCTTAAAGAATAAGAATCCACTAAATAAGTCATGGCTTTTAATCTGGTTTTTTTAGGAGTCATCTCGAAGCTACATGATCAGAGAAAAAAATCACTTTAGATCACAATAAATAGAAGCATAATTTTTCTAAAACAAATATGATTAAAAGAAACCCATTTTCTGTTGTGATTTTATTTTATTGGACTTAATCCAAAGTCCTTTATACATAATAAATCATATGGGACCACCCTTCCACCATATGAGGTAAGACTATTCCCACTTCAAATTTTGAAGCATCACACATAAGCTTAAATGGTAGGGCCCACCATGGGGGATGTGTGATCGGTGGAGTGGTCAAATGATTCTTTATATCATAAAATGATATCCTGAATAAATCACAAAAAATGAAGTCAATATATTTTTGAAGTAATCAAGATAAGGGTATATCTATCTTACTAAAATCTATGATGAGGCGTCAATAAAAACTTACATGTCCAAGGAATGATTAAACATCACCCACACATGTAGGAAATGTAAAGGATGTAATGATGTCTACCTTAGATCTATCAACCTCAATTACATGCTGTGACACTACATGACCTATGAAAATTCTCTTCTATACCATGAAATTACATTTCTCAAAGTTCAAAATCATATTTTCTCAATGCAATGATGCAACACATTGCCCAAACTCACGAGACACTCATCAAATGAGGAACTATACATAGTAAAATCATCCATAAATAACTCCATTAATGTTTTATATAAATCATAAAAGATACTCACCATGAATATCTAAAAGGTACCCAAGTAATTAAAAAGTCCAAATAGAATCCTTAGATAAGTAAATATACCGAATGGGTAGGTGGATGTTGTCTTTTTCCTAGTACTATGCTACAATGGGAACTTGAAAATATGAAAATAAACCATCCAAGAAGAAATATTATGTCCTCCCTACATGTCTCCCAATAATATAGTCAAGGAATAGAATGTGGAAATTTACTTATGAGTGTATTAATTCATTTTCCTATAATATATGCACACTCAGTAACTGTTTTGTACTCTTACAGGAACCAAATCATTATTTTCATTTTTTATAATAGTGAACCCAATTTTATTTGATACAACCTTGACTAGGTTAACCCATTAAGAGTTAGAAATGGGGTAAATGATATCCACCTTAGTAAAATTTTCCATCTCTTTCTTCACAATTTATAATAATATGGGGTTAAGTATCCTTTATGTATATCTAACTTTTTTCACCCCATCCTTCAAAATAATACTATGCATATAAATGGAGGGGATAATACCTGGTATATTTTTTAAGGTCCACCCAATTTCCCTAATATTATACTTTAAAATATTTAAAAGTTATGTTTCTTGATTAGGTAGAAGATTATTTGAAATTATTCCAGATAATTTCTCATCATTAATTAGGTATGAATATTTTATGTTTGGTGGCAATGGTTTGAGTTCCAATTCTGGTGAGTTTTGCATTGATGGAAATGATGTGGGAACTAAAATATGTACACAATTAATGTTATTCTATAAATATACATAATCAAAATTAGTGAAAAATACATCAAATCCATCTAAAAAATCAATATCCATGTCATAATTAGAATGTAAATGTTCAGAATCAGAAAAACAATCCAAATAAAAATCAATACCAAGAGAGGAAGTCTCATGAAAAAAAAGTGTGGAAATATTATAAGACATAAAGATAGCCCCAATAAATTAAAATATATTTAAGAATGGAATTATCTCCATTTGAAGATACTGAAAATCAATATTTTTAGAATCATCAAAATGTGGGTTAGAATGGGAGATAAAGAGAGCAGAATGGTCTTTTGTGGGGTCCTTCATTGAGTTTAGAATGTTAAATCTTACAATCAAATATAAAAAATCCATATAAAGTGTTACCACATGGAAATTAATTATTTTATTATAATTTTTGAGTATGTTTATACTAAGAATAATGATATAATGATAACTTACTTGATCATCCTCCATATTCAGCACATATAAATATTCTGAAATGATAATGTCTCTTACTCGAACAAGTACGTCTTCAAGGACTCCCGTCAAATATGTTTTAGTTATATTTTCCAATTTCACCACTACTAGTTTAATATTAAACTTACCAATATAATAAAAATATAAAACTTAGTGTGACATTAAATTAATGGAGGAACCCAAATCACATAAAGAATCAGAGAAATGAAACTCCCCTATGGTGCATGGAATGATACATGTTCTAGGGTCCTTGTTCTTTTTAGGAATCAACAAGGTTGGTGTGATTAGTTTAGATACATCCCTTACAAGTTTTATCAACTCATTTACCATTATACCTATTCTATTTGTACATATTTATTTCAATGAATTAGCATATAACTTGGAATTTTATTGATTGCTTTAAGTACAGGGATGTTGATCTCAATGTACTTGAATGTATCCAAAACCTCTTTTTTCATTTCCTCTTCAGCCATATACTTGGTTTTTACAACTATATTTTGAAATGTAAGGGGTTTAGTAGGAGCACCAACAATATTTTACTCACCTTTTTCTTTTTTCATTGGTTTTCTCTTCAGTTGGTCTTGAATTGGGATTCTCTAGAGTTGTTGTGAATCATGGTGGGATGATAGGTGAATATGTATTGTCTGTTTTCTTCCCACTTATATTTTTTATGGAACTAACATTACCCTTAGGATTTACAGTAGGTTGTGAAGTAATATTTTTGGAGTTATTACTTACCAGTTTTTGGAGGGTGGTGGAAATAGAGCTCATTTGTGTCTTCAAATCCCCCAACTTTGAATCTTGAATCTTCATCTCATTCTGTTGATTAAGAAAAATTTGTTTCAAAATTTTATTGGTATTATAATATACATTTGGTTTAGAATTAATTTTTTTTGAATTATTGATTCTTGGGATTCAAATATCCTTTGGGTTTGTTGAAAACCTTGTTGGTAAGGTAGATTCTGTTGGAGATTTTGGTGAAAAGGGGACTTTTGTTGTTGTCTAGACCTATACCTCATGTGTGAGTGATATTTCCACCCTTGGTTATAATCATACTTATTATAGGGATTTAGCTATTTTTTTTGCCGATATGGAATCCCAGAGAATAAGGATACACAATACTATTTCATTTGTAATTAAGGTAAATAGTTTTTAGGGTGGTCTATTTTAGTGTAAATTTTACTAGGCCTTATAGGCTTGGGTTGGGATGTCTTTTGATTGAAAGAAATTTATCTCAGTATAGTTTTTAATTAATCTAACTTGGTATTAATTAAATACTTTTTAGGGATGCTAGACTTACCTGATGTAATCCTATAACATGTAGTGCACCTCAGTTACCAAATTTTTATCAGTTTTGTTCCATATTTTCAATCAATTCACATGCAACTACTGATGTTTTTTTCGACCAATGCCCCTCCAGCCACATAATATAACATTTTCCTCCCCATAGGCATGAGTCATTCATAGAAGTATTGGATGAGGAGTTTCTAACTCACTTGGTGATATGGGAATCTTGAAAACAACCTCTTGAATCATTCCCAGTACTCATACATTGACCCACTTGTGCTTTCTTGATCCCTAATATCTCTTTTTGAATGTAAGTGGTCCTTAATACTAGAGAAAATATCTATACAAAAATAAATTTCAAATCATTATAACATGTTACATATTGTGGTTATAAATAATACATCCAAATTTTTTCATTTCCATAAAATAGAGAATGGGAATTCTTTTAGTTTAATTTGGTATTCAGATACATTCCTTGGTTTTAGGGTTTATAAAACCACATTAAATTATTTTATATTTTTATTAGGATCCTTCCCAAATAGGCCATAATATTTTTGGAGAAGGTTTATGAATCTGGATTTTAGTTCAAATTATAATTCAAGGTTTGGGTCTTCAATACAAGTTCGTTGATAATTATTATATAGTGTATCTAACTCTTGAATGGTTCTATCAAGTTCATTGTTATAATTTTCATCCATTGGTTATGGTTTTATGTTTGATTTAGAAGTTATTCCAATTTCAATGTTCCTATAATGGAGTAATTCTCCAATTGGGTGAATTTTGAAGATTCTCATAGACTGATACTGTCTAATTAAAATCCTAATGTTTCATTTAATATTAGGTTCAATATCTAATAGATCATTAGGATTATTTTATGCCATAAATCAAAGAAAAATAAAAAGAAAGCAGAGAAAAATAGACCATAATAAAAAGATAAGAAGTTTAAATTGATTGTTCAATAAAAAGGAAGAAAAAATAAAAATTAAGAAATTGGAAATAGGGAAGAATAAAAAGAGAAGAATAAAATGAAATAAAAGTAAATAAACCTATAATTTGTTTAATAAAGTACTTTTCTCCCAGGTAAGACAATAACTAAAAGGCGTTGTCGTGGGCGCTCTCAAATGATTTGTGATTTTTGGGTACTTAAGTATAGTAGAGTGGCTCACCAAGATCAATATCTCAAAGGATTAATATAAAACTCTGATATTTTAAAATAACACTATGTTTTATAGCTTATGTTTCACGTAACACCGAGCCTAAATGAAACCCAAAATATTATTATTTAAATATGAACGTTATAACTTATCCATTAAATTGGAGGATATAAATAGTATTAACTAAATTGTGGTATATATATATATATATATATATATATATATATATAAAGGACCTAATCAATAAAAATTCATTTATTAATTATTTTGAAACACGTACTCAATTTTTAGTAAAGTTATTTTAGGCTTCAGAAATATGTTTTCTTCAAAAATGGGTTTTATTTTTTTTATGGGTGAATATTATAATCAGGTTTTAGAACTTATATAAATTTTATTTTATAAAAAGAGTATAATTTTTGAAATTATCATAAAAAAATTATCTTAGGTTTAATTTTATATATTTTTATTAAAATATTTATTTTCCAATTAATAGTGAAAAATACAGATTTTTATTGAAAACTGTATTTTTGTTTCAACCATTTGTGAAGTTACATTTTATTATAAAATGGTTTCAAAGAAAAATTAGTAATATTATATTAATAATAATTCAATTAGTTTTATTATAATAAATTTTATAATTTAATTTTTATAAAATCATTTATATACATAAATAAACATTTTTATGAAAAGCCGTTTTTTTTCTTCTAAAAAGCAGTTTTCATCACGTTTTACATACTTATTTTAAAATTAATTTATATAACTTATTGGAATTTAATTTCATGAAACTTAATTTATCATTGGATTGATAAATCCAAATTTATCCTTTGATGATTCTTTTACATTTTTTAAAGAAGTTAAATTTTTAGTGAATAAAAAAAAATTGTTTTATAAAATATTGTATCTTTTATGATAACACCAAAACATATAAATAATATAAAAATTTATGAAACTTAGGTAATGAATAAATTATAATAAAATAATAAAAATACCATTAACAAATAATTAAAAACATATAAATCATAATTTATTCCATAATAAATATTAAAATCATTTTCAGTACTGACGTAGAGCCTACGAAGCAATAGAAAAGTAAAATTTTGTATCTTAAAAATAATAATTCAGATGAGATAACTCCTTGATATAATTGGATATTAAATATTAAATATTATCTATTATTTTATGCTTATACATGAATTTTATAGTTATATAAGAAGTGTCTTATCCAAATGCTTGTGCAATGCTTGCATAAGGCCATGAAATTCAAAATAACACATTAAAAGTGTATTCGTGATATATATATATGTGTGTGAGTTAATTTTTTAACTAATATAGATTTATATTTTTATCATAATAAGATTATTTTAATTATATAAATTTATTTATAATTTTTAGTAATTATATAATTACCTTATATGCTTGTGCAACAGTAATAAAATTTCAATTTAATTAACAGAAATATCAAATACATGATATTAAAAATATTAAAAGTGACATAATTTGAGATATTTATGGTGATAAAAAAATTATATAGATTAAAATGACAGTTTTTGGATATAATAAAATAGTTGGTTTAAATTTAAATTATTTTATTGATGTTTTTAAAGTCAAAGTAATGAATAATATCAAAATTGACAATAATGATATTTTATGAGATTAATATTTTATTAAATTATTTAAAAATCATAAAAATATTAAATAACATAAAAGGGAGATAATATATGGTTTAAAATTTCATCCTATATTCATTTATAGGGAATTTGGAATAATTTTTTTTAGAATAGTCTTATTATATTTTAATCTTTTCAGAAACTCCAAAAGTGCCCCTCACTTCAATTATAAAAGAGAACTTCTTCTATCTCTTATTCACACCAAATTGAGCCTCATATCTCAATAAATTACTAATAATTACTATTATAAACATAATTTTATAAGTTTTAGAGGTTTTAGTCCTTCCAAAAGACCAACCCTAGATCCCTTAACAAGAGATCTAAAGGAAGTCCACCGAAGAAGAGGTAATCATCTTTATGAACTATTTCAAGTTTATTTCTTCTTATAATTCCAAATAATGAATTGTTTCCATAATGAATTAATAAATAAAATATCATCAATATAATTAAATTTTATTATGATTATGGGATAACTATATTCTCTTTCCTTTTCATCCTATAAAAAGAGAAAACATCGCTTGTGCGTACGTACGACTTACTGTCTCCACGTTGAGGTGTAATTTGTTTTTCATCACCACTTTACTTGGATGGTTATTAATATTGAAATAATAAATATATATGATATATATGAAATAATAATGATTATCTAAAGTTTAATTATTCTTTACCATTATTTCATTCTATTTATTAAAAAAATGAAAACAATGTTCTTGCATTTGTACGGCCTACCATCTTCATGAACAACATAATTCATTTTTCTATTTATATATTTATGGATGAATATATATATATATATATATATATTTAATATATATTATATTTAAACCATAAATAATATTTCAGATATGATATAACTATATCCTATTAACAAGAACCATAACTTACATGACCAAATATATATTGGAAAATGAAGCAGTTAACACCCAAAACAAGGGCAATAAGGAAATATTATTAAAAAATATATGATAAGATGATATATGAGGATAATATATGATATTATAAATATTAACATGGTTATTTTATAAATTAATAAATTGTTTAAAACCATTATATATGAGGATAAATCATGTTCAACTAAAGGGAAGTGTGAGGCAAGGGATTTTCGTCTCACTTTCATTCTCACGGGACATATGTATTATATACCACTTATTTATTTTGTGTGGTGTATAAAAATCCCATGAATGTATTTTAGGATTATTATTATTAAAAATATATTATATACATATACATATGAATTTATTTATTTCATTTGGATTATAATTCAAAAGTTACCAAAGTGGTAATGGTTTATTTCACAATCTCATCTTTATTCGGGATTGTTTATTTTTAAGTATACACTGAGGAATATCTCTATTACATTTCCATATTTTATAAAATTTGTTTTAAAAAGGTTTTTACTATTCTCCTAAAATCTTTTAAAATCATTTTACCCATTTTTTACTTTTTATAAAATGGTTTTAAAGGAATATGTTTTTCATTTTCTAAACGAGGTTCTTTATGAATTTTCTAACAAAAATACAAAAGGAATGTTTTTTAACTTATATGGAGTGAACGAATTTTCCTAAAATCCTAATGAATCAATTATTTTAAGTTTATTTTAAAATTTTACAAGTTTATTTTCAAATAAAATGTTTTCAATTATAAGCGCACCTATTTTTAAAAATAGAAGTGATTTTAAAATGAAAAAGTTATTTACCTCAATAATTTTTCCAAGTGATATTTAAAAATAATTTTCCATCTATGATAAAATCATTTGATGTTACTTAATATTTAATAGGGATATGATCCAAGTATACTATCCTTATTAATTCAACATATAATTTTATATTTATGATGACACGATGTTTATGAAACCCATTACCTTTCTATAGGTTATACTTTGATGAAACTCATTTCTTTTAACGAGTTATGATATGATAAATGATTTATGATCCTATGGAACACAAATGTATGGTTTTAATTATGTGATGGGAGATAACTATATCTCACTCCAATTTAATGGGTAAATAATGATATCTCATGAGATAAATTGGTTTGGAATGGGGAGTGAACCCAGTTCTGTAAGGGACCTTATCCACTATGACAACCTTGGGAGTAAACCTTGACTACTAAGATGGTTTGGGGAGTGAACACATTACACTATGGTGGTCTTTGGAGTTAACCTTGACTACTATGATGGTTTTGGGAGTTAACCTTGACTAATACAATTGACTGAGGAGTTAACCCATTCCTCTATGATAATCTTAGAAAAAAGACTTGAGTACTAAGGAGACGATTTTCTTTGCTTATTTATTTTCTATAATTCCATGTATTATGCCAATGCGATTCTCTCATGGATCATGTTACTTTATGATTCATATTTTTTTAAATTCCAATATTTATTCCATGACTCAAGATTTTGATCTATGTTATACAGGGTATAATTTTCAAATGTTAGGTTCATGTCCTTATGAACTTATTCTCATGTTATGCTTATGTAATATTTGATATCTCTATTTTTTACCCTTACTGAGAATATAAGCTCAAAATTTTATTATGTTTTCTTTCCCTAGGTTATGAAGAACATTTTTAAGTAGGATATGTCTAATAAGGGTACTATATGTGAAGAAATTTTGGGGAATTATATAGATTTTTTATGAACCAGTTGTTTATTTTTCCAAGATATGTAAGAATATTTCTTAATTATCTAAAACTATAAACCTAAAATATCATTAAGTATCAAATAAATCAAATATTTCCTTTAATTTTTTAAAATTTTATGGTTTAAATTGGGTCATGTTTATTAGTATCAAATACAAAAATGTAAAGACTATGTTTTTAGCACCAAATCTGGCAGCACAGGTTCTAGGCTATTACAAGGAAGTAAATAAAACAACATATTAAAGGTATTTTAAAAATAATATAGAATAAAATAAAAAAACTATTTAAAATTATGGGGGATGGGTGTTTAATTTTTATAAAACTTGAAGAAGTATGTTGGAATAAAAATTTTTTTTTTCTTTTTTTCCTTTTGAAATTTGTTTGATAAAACACAACGAGATTTTTTTTAAGAAAATATTTTTTAAAGGTGTAAACAAAATAAATATACCTATTAAATTAATTATTAATCATTATAATTTTATTTAAAATTTACTTAATTATTATACCCTAATTTTTAACCCCCTAACCCTATTAGAATTTACCTCAACCACACAAATGAAATAAATTAAACCCTAGGATTTCTTCAGAACATGAAATCATGGTACCCTCTTATGATTGACATTAAAAGGATAGATTATGGAAAATTGTGAATTAGAGATCATATAAATTCTATAATTGAGTAATAATTGAGATTATTTATTATATTTGAACTCAAAAAATTGATCCTGTGTTGTTTTGTTTTACTAATTAAGATCGTGCTCTCACAATACACACATTACTTAACCTCGCATGTTTTGTGTGAATTTTCAATTGATTGATTAGTTTATTTTAAGTCAAAAATAATTTAAAATAACATATTATGTGAATTTAATTATCTCAATGATTCAAAATAAATAAGTTAATAATATGATAATTATACTGATTACTAAGAAAAACTATTATTTTATGGGTGGTGTAGTCATTGTAGAAACGTTTTGAATATGAAATATTTAGAAAGGGTATAACACAATAATACTTCTAATCTTGTGTTTTAAAAAAATTAGGAAAATTATAGAATAAATTAATTGAAAATAATAGAAAAAATGGAAGTGAAATGGATATTCTATTACAAAAATAGAAACATTACAATGTGAAGAAGAAGGAGGAGGCTTTCATGAGGGGATACTTCTTTGAGTGTTAAACCTCTTGCAATGCTTATAGAATTGAAGTGGAACCAATTATAATCTTCTATAAACTTAATCATTAATTTCAAATCACCTTTAAAGGAGAAAATAAAAATTTATAGAGGGAATGAGAGGCTTGGGTTACAAGTGGCTACAAGTGTGAATGAAAAAAATTCATCCAAATATTTTAATGAAAATTTCACTGACTGATTAACCTCAAAAATGCATGAACCATATGTCCTTACAGAAGTATTGTTTGTGTGGAATCGGGTTCACAATATAATATAGAATTTTTATCCTAATAAAATGTTTTATGTTTAATATTTGGACCAAATGGTGATGTGGTTTTTAGTCTAAAGAGTCCAGTCCATCTTTGAATTAATGGCCTATTTAATTCAATAAAATTCAAGATCCAGATTAGATGGTCTAAATGAAAGTTTTATCACATTAAGTTTTTAATTCTATTATAATTTTTTTAGATCAAATAATCCTCAAAAAAATATTTATAACTAAAATACTATAGTTAATTTTAATGTGTAAAAACTGGATTTTTTTTATCAAATTTAAAAATAAATGATCTAATCTAAAATATTACATAAATAAACATATTAATAAAATGTGATGAAATTATGTAATTTATTATTGATTTAATATTCATTAAAAATTATTTTTGTTAATTCCCCAACACTTACCGTTTGAAACTCATGGGAAAAGTCACTTATTATCTATTCGAGAGAATTGTGATAAGTTATGTATGTCGATATTTCAAAATCCATAGTGAAAATATAGGGAAAGTAATAATTTCATCAAGAAGTAAATATTAATAAATTTTAAATTCATTATCTCATAAATTATATTAAAAAAATATAGTGAGATTAATGAAAATAGTATTATAGAAACAATTTATTGGTCTATTATGATATTAATTCCCCATGTGTGTGTGTTCTAACCATTTAAATATCACATCTCCACACTTCATTAAATATATTCATGTCAGGTAAAATATTTTTTCTTACCTGGTTTAATTCCACTAAAACTATTCTAAATTTATTTGTAATCAAATTTTAATTCCCACCCACTTAAGCATTCCTAAAAGTCAAACCATAAACTCCAAACCTATATATCTCCACATGTTATACATTTCATCACTCCCATATTTATTAAGATAATATATATATTTTTGTTTTTAATTTTTTTTATTTTTTAAATAGGGTGTATGACTATCCGATATTAGGAACAATCGCATAGGAAAATCCAGTATAGTAATGAAACTGATAGGAAGAGAAACGAACATATAGATAAACCATTGATGTAAGATGAAAAAAGTTACCTAACTTGAATATTCCTTTAATTGAGTAATAAAAATTTTACAATTCATGGTTGATTATAAATTAATGTGGAGAATTCAATGAAACAGTTTACCATGAACAAATATCACAAATAATGGTGTTAAAATATAAAGGGTTTTATAACAACACAACCAAATAATATCATAAAAAACATCCATTTTTATAAAAATATACATTTAATAATGAGATATTTATCTTTATTATCATGATACCAATGAATTTAAAAATTTAAACATGCATTTTTCATATGTTCCACATGTAAATGAGTATGTTTTATGATGTTTTAATTTATTTATTTTTAGGTTTTTTGTAATTTTTTTATTTTATAAAAATTAACAGAAAACAAACACAAGTAAAAAAAATAAAAAATCCTAAATTAGCTACCCCAAAATTAAATCCCCTCCCCCATACTTAAAATATCCTATTTTTCTTAATGTTCCTCTATGAAATAATATATGCACATGAAATAAAGAATTTAAATTTACACAAATAACTCACTTTCTATCCCCATTTGATGTTATATATTTATTTTAAATTCTATAAATACATCTATTACATATATACCTTTCTCATTTTACCTTAATTTAAATGGGAAATAAATTCCATATGTCTATTTCTCAAATTCCTTCTTTAAAATTAAACCCGATTAAGGGGAACTTTCCTATCTCTAAATCCTTTTATGTAACACTAATTTAAAGTTTTTATTCCAAAATGAACACCATATTTTGATATCTATGATTATTTAATCATATGTAAACATCCATAGTATTTTATTTCTTCTTCTATTTATAATATTTATGAAATTTTCTCTGGTTATGATATGAGACATGATTATGTAACCCATTTCTTTCCATGGGAAATTCTTATGATTATGCCTTATGATTAATTTCTTTTTTTTATGGCACAAATAATCATGAAAATTTTATGATGGGTAAGCTGAAATATCTCTCCAATGAAATGGGTAAAGTTTTTGTCTCATGATACAATATGTATGAGATTAGGGAGTAAATATAATCCATTACGGGACTTTGTCCACCATGTGACATTGTCTTGGTGGTTAGCCTTGAATTTTTCTTATGTCATGATTTTTGTTGCTACCAATATTCCTATATTTTCATGATCTTATGATTACATGTTTAATATTTTATGCTTCCATGTTATTTCTCATAATCCTTCTATTTTATGATATCATGTTATATATTTGACTCATATGTTATGCTTTCTTATCATATTTATTTCTTTACTAGGATTTTTAGCTCACCCCTTTTGTCTATGTATTCCACAAGTTATCCCATGGAGTTATAATAGCTTGAAGGTATTTAGGATCCCATTATAGAGATTAAAATAAAGATATTTTATTTTCATGTTTATGTTTTATATACCTAGTATTATAAAGACACTAGGGCTCAAAGTCCTTTGATTGTATTTATTAGATATTTATGTTAAAAATCATAAAATAATATGTGTAAAAGGATAGGGTAGATATAATTGGTATCTGAGGAAGGTATTGTTATTTTTGGATATTAGGACTAGAATAATTTACTAAAACAACTACAAAATTATCTTATTTCCATATTTTAAAATCATGGAAATAGTCTCAAAAACCATGGATATAGACCAAGGCCATAGTTTACTTGAACCATGGTTGCTATAGCCATTGCAATATGGTTTGACCTATATCCATGGTTTAAAACATGGAAATAAGTGGCTATATCCATAGTTTAAATTGTGGAAATAGGTGGCTATATCCACATTTTAAACTAGGAAATTGGTGGCTATAGCCATAATTTTAACCATGGTAATTGGTGGCTATATCTATTGTTTAAACCGTGGAAATAGGTGGATATATCAATGGATTAAACTGGGGAAATTGGTGGCTATATCCTTAGTTTTAAACCATAACATTAGGTGTCTATGTCCACAGTTTCAAACTATGGCCTTAGGTGGCTATGGACATGGGGTGAAACCATGCCAGTAGCCTTAAAAAAATAAATGTTTCCAACAATGTTTGATCCTCCCACCTCTTCTATATTGTTTCCAACACTTAACCACTTTGTTGAACTCTACTATGTATATATATATATATATATTTATATATTTAAATATATACATATAAATATATATATATAATTATATATAATTATAATTAATAATTATTTAATAAATAATTAACTTATAGCTACAGTTTAAACTGTGTTTAAAGCCATATATTTCCACAGTTTCAAACTATAGCCTTAGGTGGATATGGACATGGTTAGAAACTATTGAAATATGTGGCTATATCCATTATTTAAATTATGTAAGTAGGTGGATATAACCATGATTTAAACCATGGAAATAGGTTGGTATGGTCACGATTTAAACTATAGAAATAGGAGGCTATATCCATGGTTTAAATGGTGGAAATAGATGGCTATGGGAACTATTTAAACTGTGGAAATAGGTTTCTATGGCCACAGTCAAAACTGTGGAAATATGTGGCTATTAACGTGGTTTAAGTCATGGACTTAGGTGGTTATGGCCACAATTTACTAAATCATAGAAGTATCCATTTCCCCGCAATTTTATGCATTTTTTTAGTGTTCTTGAGAAACTTACCACCAAAGTTTTATATAACCATGGCTATATGTTGGCCTATAGTGATAATTTACAGAAACCGTGGCTATAGGTAGCCTATGACCACAATTTTCCAAAATATAGAAATAGAAGAGTGGACTTAGGTTCATTTTATAGTTTTTTGAGAACCCTAATGATAATTTTAAGTAGAGGATAATATCTTATAATTTTTTGTGAAATTTAGATTGAATGGTTTATAAGAAATTATATCTCTACCTGGATACTACAATTTGATGTGTCTCTAGAACATTTGTACCTAGGGGTAATAAATCCAAAAAGGAAACATTGTGAATTGAATTAATTTTCACCTAGTGAATGAAAAATAGGCCTTGTTTCATAGATAGTTTGACACTCCCAAGGGATATGATTTAGAAATTCACAAAATCTTTAGGAACCATTATGAAGGACTTGATCAAATTGTTATGTTAGAAAACATAATAGGGAAATTATTATGGGTAAACTAGATTGAAACTTAGATAATCATAAGTTAGGATATAGTTTTCATTTATAAGTTATTCTTTATAATTTTATAAGTTTCCATTTTGTATGTTTATTAGTTAAATGGTTCTCATCTTGTTTTTCTTTTTTAGTTAATTGTGAGAAATATGAGAAACCATGCCAAAAACTAATTTGATGGAAAATGTGATGAATTCAATAATGATATGACTAAACTAATTGTAGTGGGAGATGTTAACTTCATGGAAGTATTGGCTTAACTAACATATGATATGAATAATAAATTAATTCACATAGAACAACCTCATTATCCTAATAAAGAGAAAATTACAGTTTAGTATTTTATGAGACAAAGGCTTACTACCATTAGTGTATCTTCTGATCCAGTCATTGTAGAAAAATGGATTAAATCTATTGAGAATATATTTGATTTCCTCCAATTCCTAGAATAATAAAAAGTTGTGGAAGACGTTTATCACATGGATGGTGAAACTGATCAGTGGTGGATGCTGATATAGAACATGGAGTCCAAAGAGGATATTTATTCCATGAAATGAGAAGAATTAATAAAATATTTTTCAAAAAATATTTTCACTAAACCCTCTATCTTAAAATGTAGAGGGAGTTCCTTAGACTGAAGAAAAATAAAGATGAGTATATCAGGGAATATGAAGAAAACTTCAAGAGGCCTATATGGTATTCCTCTAATTTTATCATCAATATCTAAAGTAATATGTACCACTTATTTAGTGTATTAAATCCAAGTCTATAAAAAGATTTCGTGATTTGTGACTTGGAAAACTATGGAGAGATTGTATGTTGTGCCTTCAAGGTTAAGATAGAGATTGGATACTCTCAGTGGTATCATGGTCTTGGAGATAAAAATGGTAAAATGGATTTTTATTCAATAGGATCAGTAGGTTAATATGATGGTGGAAAGAAAACCCAACATCCCATGTGTAAAAAGCATGAGAAGAAGCATATCATAAACTATCTAAAGGGAAACAAGAGATGTTTCAAGTTTGGAAAATAAGGGAATCAAGCTAATAAATTCCAATGGGAGATGATGAAACCCACTAATGAAAAGAAGGAAAAGAAGGATTAGATCAACAATTAGCTAGTGTTATAGTTTTTCAACTTCAAGTAATATAAGAATTATGAAATAAAATGTCCTAAGACAAGGGATGTTATAAAAAATAAATGAAAATAACTTCTAAGGACTAGAGAAAAAGGAAGGGAATATTTTATCACTAATACTATGGTGGACCCCAACAATAATTTAGTGTCATGTAAAATAGTTATTTGTTAAAGAATAGAAAATAAAATTTTTGATTTTGGTTCTATGAATTATTTAATATCTTGAAATCTTATCAGAACTATTGGAACGCCACTTGAAAACGTGGGGGTTGAGCTATCTGTGAGAATAGTAAATGAAGAAATTGTTGCATCCCAAGTATATAACTCCTCCCCAATCAATGTTTTTGGATTTAATATTATAAAAAAATATCATCTTACTTTTTTTAATGGAGTTTGATGCTATTTTGGTAATATATTGACTATCCTTATATAAATCCAACATCAACTACCAGGAGAGGGGTATCACTCTTCATAACCCATGAAATACTCCAATTATATACAAGTGTAAGGAGGAGGATGAATCCACCCTAGAATATTTTACTCAAAAATGTATATTATTCTCTTATGGTCAAGTATATTTATCTTAGATGGTTAGGAAAAAGGAGAGAATCATGCTTTAAGACATGACCGTTGGGAGTGATTATACTGATTTATTCCCTAAGATATTTCTAGTCCTCCTCCCAACAAAGAGGTTAATATATTAGTCTAACTTATACCTATATATCTTCCCATATCCAAGTATCCATATCTAATAACCACCATTGAGTTAGGAAAACTGAAAAATTAGTTAAAATAGAATCTAGAAAAGGGTTTTATATTCCTGAGTGCTTCACCATGGGGTGTATTGATCTTCTTCATCAAGAATAAGGGTGCATCATTGTGCCTCTATATTGATTATCATGAACTCAAAAAAATTATAATAAATCACATGTATCCCCTAACAAAGATGAATTACTTGTTTAATAAACTTTATGGGGCCTATTATTTCTCTAAAGTGGACCTTTGGTCAGGATATCATTAATTAAAAGTGAAGTAGGAATATATTCCCAAATATTCCTTTTGAACAAGGTATGAATACAATGAGTTCATAATGATACTATTTATACTCTCTAATTCTCCAAAAATATTTATAGACTTAATGAATCTATCATTTACATATTTCATCAAAATTATTTGGTAGTCTTTATAGATGATATTCTGGTACGCTCCAAAATAAATGAGGAGCATGAAAATCATTTAAATACTATGATAATTTTTTTTAAAAGGAACATACATATGAAATGTATAGTAACGTGATTTTTATATGAAGGAAGTATTATTATTGGGATATGTTATCACCAGAAAATGGGAATCTACATAACATTCAAAGATAAAGGAAATTGAGGAGTATCCAAGACCAACATCTGCAATGAAGATCTATAGTTTCCTTGGACTAAATGGATATTATCGATGATTTGTGATAAAATTATCATGATTATCAATCCTGCTAACTAAGATAACTTAGAAGGGAGTAAAGTTTTTCTAGACTGAAGAATGTGAAGATAGATTCAGGGAATTGAAAAATAGGCTTATCATTGCACCAATAACGATTTTTCTCTCAAGAGGGGAACTATTCATGGTATATAATGACGCTTTAAATAAGTTTTTGGGTTGTGTTCTAATGGAAAATGAAAAAGTGGTAGCATATGACTAAAGGAAGTTGAAATTTAATAAATATAACTATCAAATGCATGATCTAGAGTTAGATATAGTGATATTCAGATTGAAAATCTGGGGACATTATCTCTATGTGGATAATTGTAAAATATATACATATCTTAAGATCCTTAAGTATATATTCACATAGAGGATTATTAATATGCACCAACAAAGTTATTTATATCTAATAAGGAATATGACTATTGAATCCACTACCATCTTGGGAAAGAAAATAAAGAGGAAGATGCTCTAAGTTGAAAGGATCCAACAACCTTATCACCGATGAGAATTGAGAATTATCCAATCTTCTTAAACTTGTAAAGGATGGACATGAGAATTTTTAATTAAGTAACATTATCATTCCTTTCTCAAATGATTTATCAACCATCCCCTTTGGAAAATATAAAGGATGCTCAAACAGATGATGTGGAAATTTACAAAAAGGTGGAAGATATAAGAAAAAGGAGATATTTTGAAATTAAATTTTATGGAGTTTTAATATTTGGGTCAAGAAACTGTGTACCATCAAATCCTGAGATAAAAGTGGAGTTTTTAAATGATTCACATAGCTCGACCTTCTCCATCCACCTAGGGATCATAAATATATATCAAGATCTCCAATAGAACCATCGATAGGATAATATTAAGGAGATCATGAAATATAAATCAAAATTTCTGGTATATTAGAAATTGAAGGATAAAAGAAAAAAACCTAGGGCATGATGAAACCATTAGCTATACCTACATGGAAATGAGAAAACATAACCATGGAATTTTTCCTTGGACTTTCAAAGTCATAAATAGAAAATAATTCAATATGGGTTATGGTGGATCACCTTATGAATAATAATCACTTCATTGAAATTTGAGAGGACTTATCACTTTATAATCTTTCTAGGACATACATCAGAGAAGTAGTGAGGATACATGGAACACCATTATCCATTTTATCTAATAAATATCATAGATTTACCTCTAAATTATAAAAAATTCTCCAATATGATATATTAATTGAGTTGAACTCTAGTATGACTTATCATCACCAAAATGATTGCCAATCTAAGTGAAATATCCCAAAACTTAAAGACATATTGAAAGAATTATAAATGGATTTCAAAGGAAGATGGAATCATCATCTTCCTTTGGTTGAGTTCTCATACAAAAATCTAGATGGATCCATATAAATACATTTATGGGAAGAAATGTATAACACCTACATGTTGGGATGAATTTGGTGAAAAAAATGATTTGGGACCTAAAATGGTCAAGGAAATGGTAGAAAAGGCCAAGAGCATTGAGAAGAACATTAGGGTTTCTTAGAGTTGATAGAATATCTATGCTAATAATCATCGATGAGATCTTGATTTTGAGGTCAGAGATAAAGTGTTTCTCTTCATATTTACATGGAAGAGATTCATGATATTTGGTAAGAAGGGTAAGTTAAGTTCTAGGTATATCATCCCTATAGTGGTTTATGCCATATTGGCCTATTACATTTCCAAGTTTTGGTGTTGGGGGTGATTTTGAGGATTATTCAGTGGTTTTGGGGAGGATGAAGGTGTAATAGAACTATAACAGGACTTTTAAACCCTAAAAGAGAGGTTTACTACTCAAGAATGTTGTTTATGCCTTGAGAATCTATTGGTTTACTTCTTCTACATGGCGAGGTACTGGGCATGAAAAAGGGTTTTACACCACCAGACAGTGATCTATGATGTACGTTAATTCTGGACCAAGGTGACATGAATTTTGAAAAAATATGAGGTCTTGAGGGTTTTATAGATTGAAAGGGAAATTTATAGAATAAGTTTTATAGGCCCATGGAATTTACGATGTAAATTTGTAATTTACACCATAAATTGGGTGAGTTACATGTTTTATATAAATCTAATTCATCTGATTTTTTTATTCTACCTTCATTATCTCTCATTTTGGCGAACCCTAGGAACCTTTTAGAGGATCTTCTAGTCATTGTTTCCTTCTTTGATCCTTGGTTTCTAGTGATTTTGTTCTGGTGATCAGCGGTGACTTATTCTTTCTGCCCCATTGTTTTCCTTGCGTTATTATTTGGGGTTCCAATGTGGAATTGTTTTTTGGGATTTTGGTGATTTTTGGATGTGTTTTTGATGATCCTTAGTGAGGTATAGGCTGATTTTTGGTTTTCTATGTGTAGTTGTGGTTATGAGTTGATTCTTCTTCACCCCAGGATGTACAATGAGATTAAAAATCTTACTTGATGCATGGGATCCTTGTTCTCTCTATTTTCATGTGCTATGTGTGATATTTTCATGGGTTTTCTTTCCTTTGGGTGGATAGAAAGGGTCATCATAATAAGATAATAAATTTTAATAATTGAAATTGGTGGGTATGTAGAGATATCACATGTTTTGAATACTTTAATGTTATTATTGATTATATTATTAAATGATGTTCCTTACTGAAAATAACGGCTATCGAAAGCCATGTTTTCATTGTGTATGATACAATGTGATGACCCTTTCTATGTTTTTATGTGTTCCCACCCTGAATAAAAGGATAAAGAATGTATATTTGGATAATAAACTGGTTTATTATGAAATCTGGTTTGTGTGATTATACCCATTATAAATTAAAGAAGTAATATGATGAAATCCATTGAATAATTTGTGAAAGATGTAATGTTTTGTTGTGATGTGTGTTTGTGCTTGTTGTGTTGGTATGTATTGTTTGGACTATTGTGAGGTGGTGGTGATGACTGTATGGGATTTTTAGTTCACGGGGATATGATTTGATTTGGTTGGTTGACATCAATGACATGTGGATATTTTTGATGTGGTTGTGGTGTGTAGAGGTGTGGTTTATGATAGAGAAGATGTGTGGTGGTGTTGTGCAGCATGGATATGCCCTAAAAATGTTGCGGTGTGTAGTGGTGATGATTTGTGGTGCAAGGTGGTAGTGGTGCATGGTGGCTGTGTTTGTGTAGTGGTTTTGATGTGTGGTTTCTATGGTAATATGGTTTAGTTGGTGTGACATGATGATGATAGTTGATGTGAGATAGCCGAGTTATTGTGTAGTGGTTGTGTTATTTGATCAATTATCCATGGAATAAACTGATATGATAAAACAAAAAAATAGCATGGTAAATAAATGAGATGGTATGTAAATGGTCATGTGGTAAGACGATTAATGAATTGAAATCTAAAAAAATAAGTTTTGTATATGTGAATGAAGTGGCTTAGTAATGAATGTTTGTGGAGCTTGTTATATCTAGAAAGTGGTGAAATTTTAAATGAAAGTGAAAAATGTTGTGTGACTCGTGTGGTGGTGGTGTGGTGTGTTTCATATAGCGGTGGAAGTGGTTGTGATACTAGATGTATGGTATGATGTTGGTGACTTGGTGGGCTGTTAACATTTTATTGACTTTAAACAACACCACGCCTAGGACCAAAACATGGTGCATGATCCCAATTCATTTTTGATGAATCCCATGTAATAATGACCCCACACAATCACTATGTCCATATTCTAGGAATTTTGGTCCTCCTGTTTCCCACAACTGAGCCTCCTAGCCACCACACCCAAAAAAATGGCAGGTGCTGGGGTGTGGTGACGACCCTATGGCCTAGATGACTCCCACACTTGAATTGCTAAAATGATTGGGACAATAAACTTTACCATTATTGGTCCCATAACATGGTGAATCCTAGAAATCCCAAATACCACATCCTTTAACCCACCTTCAACCAATGCTTCCATAACCCAAAAAGGAACAACATAACATGTAAAAAAATCAATAAAAATTACATAACTCAAATTGGGGGTATTGTACTGAGAGAGTCTTTTATTTTTTCATTTTTGTTCCTTCCACCCCTTATCTATCTTTTTTATAAATTTATTTTGGTCCCCTATCTATTACCTTGTACTCATGGTGTGTATCCTAGGTGTACATAAGGTTGTTGGGTGCACAAGGATTGTGCATGCAAGGAGATGAGGCATTCTAGTTCTAGACACTTAGGCTTAATAATATCATTAGAGGGTTTTTATCATGGTACACTGGTCACGTAGGGAGAATAAATCTGAGAAATGGGTCACATGAAGAGTTTTTCCATGTAGAGGTTCCACATAGCAAGATTGAGAGTAAGTGATGAGTTCTTAATGTGTGTTTCACTTTAGTTTCATATCCTAGGAAGGGTGTATACCATCACTACTTAAGGCATAAATTACAACACTAAATGTGTATCGAGTGTAATTCATACTCTAATTCATATTATTTGACAAGGGTTTATGTATATTGGTTGAAATTCACATTGGGATTCACACTTAGTTGCAAAAAAGGTTTGAATTTTTTGGTTTATTTTTTTATTATGGAGTTAGGAGGGGATTAAATCAGTTGAGCAGAGGGTATTGTTTCCAACTGGTAGTGGCATGAGTTGGGATGGTTCCATAATTATAAGTAGTTCAAACAAGAGGTGAAGATTGTGTTGTTTGATTCTATAAAGATTGGATTTGTAAGGTGTTTATACATAATGGAATTGGGAATAGGTGGGAGGGGTAGATCAGAAATGAAACATAATGGCTGTGAATGAAGGAAAAACCTAGATTTGATGTCTAATGATGTAGTGTAATGGATATGAACAAGTCCTTACATGCGTAACTCATAAGTAATATAGGTATAACACCTAAAAATAGATTAAAAAATTTCTATAATTTTATTAAAATGGGAAAAATAATTACAAATGATAGCTCACCACTTATTTATGGACCAAAAACATAAAATAAATAGAATAAATTTCTCTTAATACTACCATAATTTAGTGGGAAAAATAATTAAAAAAAGAGACCACTGGGGCTTGGTTAAGTGGTACATGTAAGGTGTCCACTCCTTACTATGTGGGAACTAGAATAGGGTTTCAATGATCGAATTTAGCTGTGGGTAATGACACGTAAGTGTTATATAAATATTGGGAAAGGTGATGTGTGGAGATTGACAATACCCTCATTACCTATAATCCATTTTGCAGTTAGGGGCTTACCTGAGTGGTAAATTCACCCTATACTTCTGTATATGACCAGAGTTGAAACCTTGACATCCTCCCTTGGGGGGGGGGGATTTTGAGCTATTTATAACTGATGTTGTAGGTAATGATGAAAAAGGGTGTAAACCTAGGTAAAAAATGGAACAATTCATGACATAGGCAAGGGAACTTTGGACCAGGATGAAGGGGCCTTCAAGCCATCAAATGGTGAGCATTCCATTTTTAAAAATTGTAATGGGATAACTATATAATTGGTTAATACTTGGAGGTGTGTGTGTGTGTGAGGTGGGGGGGGGGGGGGGGGTTGATCTGTCATTTTTGTTATAGAGGTGTGTTTTTTTCCATTTCATGTAATTTCCAAGACCTCAAATTAATTAAATACTTAAAAATGATCTAAATCCCATTTGGGGTGTTTTTCCTAATGCACTATATTGATTAAGTTTTCACCAAGAATCTGTTAAGTTAAATTATAATTTCACCAATTTTCCACAAGTCTGATCAGGTACTTATTAATAGGTAACGATAAATTATTACCTCTCACTAGGTACCCAACTGGAGGCTATTAGGTACTCATTGGGGTCTGATAAATTGTTTCTTGCTTCTTCGTTATTCCGTCAATGATTACACGAGGACTTGATGGATCTTGTATACTTACAGAGATGGGGGGGGGGTAGACTGGTGTGGGATGATAGGGACTTAGTGATCTTTGGTTTTAGTTCATATTTTAAACCAGGAAACTCCATTGGGGAAAAGAAAATAGTTATGCTTACTGGTCTTATATTGTATAGTATTTACAACATTGAGATTTATATACCAGAGTCTAACTCCATAGTTCTAGTTGGATTCATTTGAGACTGGACCATCACCCCATGAGATTTGACCTACTACATCAGGAAGTGTAGGATGATCAATGATTAGGGCATCAAAGTTAGCCACACTTGTAGGGAAGGGAACTTTGTGGTTGAAATATTGGCTAGTAAATGAATCTTGAGCGAAATCATCATTTTTTTACCAATTTATCGAATCCTTACCACATGAGTGTAACCTCATTATAAGTTGTGAGGACCTTAGTCCTTAGAAATTCCCCCTCTGTGTTCTTGTGATTTTTGAATAAAAATTTAATTTTGGGTGATTGAGTACACGGTGACTTATAGTATATACCTATTTAAATGAAAAATACAAAACATCTCAAGTTTGAGTCATGTTTTTGAACCAAATTAAAAGGAAAATCATTAAAAAAATAAGTTTTTAATCTTTATAACAAGTCAATAAAGTGAGTGATACATGCACACAAATGTCAACATTTTTTATTATCACAAAAACTTATAAGAAATATACAAGATAAAATACATATTACTCTCCCTCACTTCCTCTCAATCTTACAATGTCCTTGGAGAGTGAGTGTAAAAACAATTCCAAAAAGAGAAATTTTATTATAAAAATAATTTCAAAATATAATTTAAAACTTAGAAACATTTTAGGAGAAACAAACTAATGTAAACCTTTCTTTTCACAATCATAATCATTATATTCCTTAATAATTGTCAAAACTATCTAATAAAGGGATAAGATTAACTAAAATAGGGATGTATTTAGAAGGATAAATATATTCTCTAACTATGAATGTTTATACACTTATTGTGTCAAGAAATAAATAAAAGAAACATAAATCTATAAATAATGAATTTTCAAGAAATAAAAATCAAAACAACATAAGAACATGAATAAAGTTTCATATATAAGACAAGTCATACATAGAATATTGGAAAATATAAGAACATAATCAATAAGAAATGGTTTCAAAATGATGTTATAAACATATAAAGACCATCAATCACTAAACCTAATACTGATACACATTCCTAAAAGAAGTTATTAGGCCTATATAATTGGTTGATACATGTGTAGAGTTGATGGGGTGAATGTATATGATTACAAATATCATCAAAATTTAACTTTATATATGTGAAATGATTGTCATACTATTAAAAACACCACATATGATGATGTAGATAGGTATCTTGATCACTCCAATATTGGACAAGTGTCATGTCACAGTCACACATCTCCCAAGTTAACACCTCAAGGATAATTATAAGTATAGAAACTAAGGTCCTAGAAGGATAGGATACATGGGAGTTTATTGTATCATCATGTTTCTCCCCAATTTCATCTCCAATCACCTATTTTCCAACCTCCTCCTCCCCCTCAATGGTGTTCTTATAATCAATCTCCTAAAAACCACCATTAATAAAAAATCCATGGGAATGTTAGAAAAAATATCCTTATCTAACTGAATCCACATAGTTTATTCACTTTATTAATCGATTATCAATTGTATGCTCATTGGTTTTGATTTTGGAATCAAGTATTTTTCTAGGTAATTTTTATAGTGAAGAATTGATTTTAAAAGAAGAATAATTAGGGAATTATCCTTGGATAAACATATAGTATTTGAAATGATAAATACTCATGAAGTTGATAATTTATAAGGATGTGAATTTAGTATTGTTAGTGCTAAGGTCCCACTTGATTTGGAATCATCAAGGGCAAGGAGGGTGAATTAGGGTGTTCATGAATTCAATGATTCTTTTAAAAGATAACCTTTTTTGGATATTATTCTATTTTTATTAGAATAAAATCTTAAATATATGATATATACATAATTAAATACACAAGGAACATAATGTTTTACTCAGTGCACCCATTAATTTGGATGAACTATTTCAACATGAATGCATAATAAGGAACCATTACACTTAAATCACTAAAAAACTTGATGCGATTAAAAAATTTAGGACTAACCCAACATCAAGTCATAGGAAAATTCCTTTCTCAATCTCTAAACACAATAATTTAAAAGTGTGATTAAAAATGAATAGTGTAATGACCTAGGTATTTTGGTTAGGTGATTCAAGTATGGTTTCAGCTTGATCATGTGTAATTGGGTGTGTTTGAGTTGTTGAACAAGATTAGAGAAGTCCTAGGGGTGGTGTTCAGGAAGTTTTTCTAAGTGATGGGATTTTTATTTTTTAGTTAATGGTCACTAACACCTTATGGTAGTTATAGAGCATTGTGTTGCATTTGTTGTCAATAAGGTGTCAATATGTGTATGGAAAGGTAGTGATTGTGGTGGTGATGGTGTTTTAAGAGGGGAATTTGTTCCAAAGCTTATGTCACTTGGAGAATAAGTATGAAATCACATTGGATGTCATGATTATACATTATCCACAACCAAATTAGACAATTGTTGAACTGGTCCTAACTTCCAAGACATGTGTCTATGAATGACACTTTGTTACACTATTTGAAGAAGACCATGCAATACTTGATTTCGTGATGCATTTGGAAGATCCATCCACTAGTTTATAATTGGATGAAGTGGATGAAGTGTTTGAGAAGATTGAGTTCGTATTAAATGATGAAGAGGTTTGACAAAAGAGTTTTCACATTGGTTACATGCTTTAAAGTGCCTTGAAAAGAAAATGAAGAAGTGGAAAAGCTACCAAAAAGAAAATAAAGAAGAAGAAAAGAGGAGAAAAGGTTCATGGGATTGGAATTTTAAGTGAGGTGACCATGCAAGAATTAGTAAGGTGGCTATTCATGTATGAATTAGTGGAAATTAATTTTATAATTAGAATCATTTTTATGGGGTTACTTAAAAATTTGGGGGCTAGCCAACGGCTAGCAAGACAAGTGAGAGGCACTCACCACAACAGTTGGAGGATGAGCTCGAACCCAGCCATCCAACTAGATGGTTGACTAAGGAGCGCATGGTACACACACAAACGTGCCCATAGGGGCACATGGGAGAACCGAAAATAACACCACCATCCAGGGAAGCACGTCTACATGAAGCATAGGGTGGGTGCAGAGCGCACTTGCAAGGAGAATATGGTACATGGAGATACCGTGGAGGGAGGAGGAGTAATCTGGAAGAGGGTTGAGAATGATTGATATTTAAACCACGGATCAGCGTGCCTCCATTTTTATGTGGGATAATATTAAAAATAACATAATCCATTCGAGCTGTCCATCTAATCCCACGTGTAATTGTGGCCGTACATTGCATCCCACATCCTGTGATGTAATCTGCACAATCCATTCATCCCATGCTACATCTTTTTGAACCACGATCATCCGATGATCTGTAGCCATGTATTCTTCAACCTCTGGATCATCCTGACATCGCTGCTCACCACAAATGAATCCACTCCCCCATGTTTGAACTCCTACCACCATTATCGATCGAATTAAGTGCATGAGAATCATCTAGACACCACAAAATCATGCATGCAATTACATTTTCATGAATGAGATAAAAATGAAGAACTCACATGGGATAAGGAAAATGTAGTTTTTAGAGGCCACATTATTTCAAAAAGATGATTTTCATGCATTCATAAACGCATGAACGTGGGGTTTTCATGTGAAATATGGTGCCTGTGATGAACAGAAACAAACCAAGATTTGTGGCATATCTTCGAATGAGTTTGAAGATATTTAAAACATAAGGTTTGAATATTTTAAAGTGTCGAAGATCTTAGTTATTCAAAGGTATGATCTTAGCGGATTCAAAGGCGAGATTTATAACATAAAGACGATCCAATGATCACCTATGAATAGAATATCATTGTGCCAAGAAGATTTGATTCCTTTCACCAACATGAGTTCTCCTGTTTTGAAAATAGAGCATTCCCTAGTTCAAAATTCTACAAAAAGAAGAATCAGAGCTCCCTAGACCTTTGGAAGGTGGTATGAATTCTCAATGTTTTCTCACGAAGGATAAATGCACATCTGTGTGAAGAAAAACCATGAACACATGACTAGTTTTTCTAAATCCTTGTCGTGCTTCATGGAGGAGATCTCGCGAATACAAAATCAGTACCTACACACCCTTTTTGTTCTATTACGAAGTTAAAATCAAGAACCACTTATGGTTCTATGAAGGAGATCCTCGTGAATCCTTGTGTAAAGAAGGATAACCTTGATCACCTTTAGTTTCATAAACAAAATAAGAACACCCCTCTTGCCTTCAATATATATATATATAATGTTTGTGTTTTCAGGGGTTTGAGTTTCAGTAAAGAAGTGTATTGCATGATAATGGAAGTACGTGTTGGGATGAACTCATGTTCTTGATATGAGGAAGCCCAAGGCCTTTGTGTGATCGCATAAAGAGGAAGATCCATGAGGAAAGAGGCAATGCATGAACACGTGCACTCATATGTGATAAAAAAATAGGAAGTGCATGCAAAAAGGACTCAATTGATTCAAGTTAAAAAAAAGTGAATCGTGGTATGCATCCATTTGAGTTTGGTTTCACACAAATAAAGAAAGAAAAGAACTAAATAATAAAGGGTTGTGTGAAAATTGAGAAATAAAAAATTGAGTGGGCAGTGCACGTTTAATTGAATGACCCACACACATTGAACCTAAAAAATTGATACAAGTGAAAAGTGTGTCCTTAGGTTGACAAGAAAGATATTATACATGCATGCAATCATTCATGAACATATTCATGTGTGAGAAGTCATTGATATATCCAAAATTTGTTTTTGGATTCCATGAAATCCATGAATTAAGTAAAAGTGTACTGATATTTAAGCCAAACAGAATTAAATAAGATCTTATATCTGAGTTGAAAGTGTTTGAGAGTCTAAGAAGGAATAATAATCAAATATTGCATAGAATTATTCTTGTATTCTTGAAGAGGTTGTGTGCACTATATTCACCCATGTAAGTGAGGTCGAGTCTTCATCAGAGTTAGAAAGAATTGTCCAATCATTGTTTAATTGAGGATTGATTAGAAAAGTGATCAAAATTATTGATCATGGCCAATTGACCTTACCAAAGGCTGTTGAAGATTCTTGAAGAGATACACAAGAAAGTATGTTTCAGTAATCATGTGTGGAAAGAGCATAAGATCAATCTATAGTGAATCAAGAGAGAACTAATAAGGAAGCAGCTCATGTGGCTCGAGAGCAAGAAGAACCTTGAGTGATTTAAGGATAAGAATAAGTATTCCGTGGGACTCTGAAACAGGCCAGTGGGACTCTGGTAACACTATGGGAAGCAGTATAAAGAACCTTCTATGGGACTTAGAAGATATACAATGGGACTCTATATCAACCATTTTAATTGATAATAATATTATATTGAAGAATATGTGTTGGGGGATAATAACCAACACAATAAGGAGTAGGTCTTTGAACAAAACCTTTTAAATCCTTGTATTCAGTGCCTTTATATCTACAACATCATTTGGGGTAAGTTTAAGAGTCACAAGAAGAGTGGGTAAAAGATTTAACCAAACATAGAGGTTTAATTGAAAAGAGTTAATTTGTAAAATGTTTAAAAGTATCACTGATTCATTCCTTCCCCCTCTTAGTGATTCACACTGATCTAGGTACTTCAATTGGTATCAAAGGTAAGGTCACCTCTAAAAGATCCAAGGGAGTATTTATGAAGTGACAATTTTAGGAAATGAGTGAGCAATCTAAAATGGAGATATCTTCCAAGACTCAGAAAAATAGAAAGAAGAAATAGGCATGGAAGATGAATAATAAGCTTATTGCTAATGGGGATACACATTCTACTGAAGGTAATATGAAAGGCACAACATGTGGTAGATATTTTTATTATTCCTATTCTGATAAAGCCTATTCAAGATGTGATGATGATAGATCAATTATTAATCTTCAGTCTGCACTCAAAGATCATCTAAAGAAAATCCACAGAGAAGTGGAAAGACATATTGATAAAAGTATTAGTGCTCTTCAAGATTAAAAATTACAAATGGAAGAAGAAGATGATGACATGAGAGAGGCATTGGATAAAACGATTTGAATATCCAACACTCTCACAAAATTAGTGAAGGAAATGGAAGAATAAATTTCTCTTTTCAATGAAATACATGATGATGTTAATAAAGAATTGAAAGGAAGTATTTCCAAGAAATAATTCTTTGAGATTATATTTATAGAAGATTTCCATGAATTTGAAAAATTTCACAAAGTATCTATGGTCTTCAAATCTACTCACCTAGAATACAAATCCAACAAGGTAAAGAAGCTTGACATCTCTTTATAACAATTAAGAAATGTGCATCAAGAAAAAATAAAAAATCTAAAGTAGAATTGTGAAATCAAATTAAGATCATTTGAGGATGAGAAGAAATCCCTCAACATGAAGTGTTTAGAGATGGAGGTGAAATTGATGAATCAACAATCACTCCAAGCTTGAACTTCCCAAATAGCTGGAAGAAGAGATGTTTCCACTCACGTTTTCATTCAGGACTATGATTCTAAGAGGAATATTAGAACATCCTTTAATACAATGGAAACATCCTCCAAGAAAAAGGTACCATCCATACAATCTTATACTCATTCTTATAAATGTGTTTCCACAAGATATATAGGTCAGAAGAAACATTCTAAACAAATATGGATGAGTAAAGGTGATGAGAAACCTACCACCATGGCTAGGGTGGATATGAAGAAGAATATGAAAGATGGTTCCCCAGATAGAGAATAATAATTCAAGAAGAAATTCCACTAACCTTATCAAGAAGAGATTAATAATTCAAAGTTTTTGGGTCAATGTTGGTGCTGCAACAAGTTTGGGAATTGTGAATTATCTTGTTGGTAAAATCCTCAAAATTAAAAAGCACAAAGGAATCCCATCTCAAGGGGGATAAATCCATAGAGGAAGAGGCAATATACACATATCCAAAAGCATCCGTATACTGAAAACAGATTTGAAATGCTTGATAATATTTGTGATGTATGCAATGGAAGTTTCCATAAGGATGGTACGTGTCCATATCAAAATGTATCCAAAGATGATAAGAAAAGAAGATCATAAAAGTTAGATAAGAAATAAGAAGCATCCTTGGGAAGTAGGTAGAAGAATAGTCCAAAAGAAAATTATCCCAAGAAGATTTCAAGGAGAAAAGGTGAGAAGACCTTGGATTTAAAATCCAAGAAGTTGAAGGGTGTTCAATCTAAAATCACTACCAAGAAAAGATGCTTTAACTATGGAAATAAAGGTCATACCATGTATTACCACAAACAATCCATGGAAATGAATGGAAGAAAGATAAAATTAAAAGGAGGATCAATCTAGGAGAATTTAGGATTGATTGAAGACATTACTAAAGAAAATTTTGATAAGTTTCCTAAGAAAGGTAACTTGAAAGATTTTAAGAAGCCATGTGGATGATCCAAACCAAAAAAATTTAAGGAGTGTTTAATTATCTAGTATAATCATTCTCAAATTTCTATAGAACTTCAAAAAGATAAAGAGGAAGTACTAGCTAAAGAAAAGTCAAAGGGGAAACATATTATTCCACATGAAGATGAATAAGAATTTCACGAGAGGTTGTCAGCACATGACAACCCAAGTGTCTCAAAAGTACTATGTGGAAGGTTCAAGCATTATAGACATCATGAAAACAAATGTATAACTATTTTACCAGGTCAAATGGAGATGTTGAAAATTAAAAAACATGCACCAATGGATGCCAATTCACTACTGACAGAAGTAAGGACAAAAAATCCACGCATGTTGAAAGTGAATGGAAGTAAATGGTACATGCTGATAATGAAAGATCAAAATGTTAAATGGAGAGGATACACCAACATTAATAGTACCAAACACATTAGAGCTATCAGGAAAGAAGTTATTGGGTTGAGAGAAAATTATCTTCCTTGTTGCTCCTATTAATAATCTCACATGTGTTCCATCTTATCCCCTTATATTATTTTTGTATATGTGTGATTACATTGCAAAGAATTGAAGGTAAATGTCACGACCCGTCCTCGGGGCCCGTGCTGTGACTACCCCAAGCCCGCCTTCCATAGGCCAGGGGCTGGAGACTAGCACCAAGGCGTAAATCCCGGTAAAAAGGGAAGGTATTTCCTTTGTAAAGTATACAAACACCACAAAGTAAGGAAGCAGAAGAAATAAAGACTAAGTAAAAACTGAGTACAATAGTAAGTGCGGAAAAGTAAGTGGGCCAGAATAGAAACCCAAACTGAAATTAAAGTACAACTCGAAAGGGGGAAACAACAACTGAAAAGTAAAGCCGCAGCGTCGAGCCTCCCACTGGAAGTCCCACCTGAAGGGTGGGTACAGATAGCCTCCACTGCTCCTCAGGTCCAGCCGATCACTCCGAGTACGTCCCGCCTAGTGGTCCACCTCCAGGTACCGTCCTGCTCTGCAAGCCTCAACTGCGATCAGCGTTGTCCGTCATCTGCAACCAACACAATGTAGTGCGGGCATATCCCGTGCAGGGGTGAGTATAAGCTACTCAGTAGGGACCCCAAGATCCCCAGAGGTCTCTCAAAATCCACAAAGGATAATCCACAAATGAAATATACAATCACGAAGTAACATCCGACACTTCTTAGGTATATGCCCATACATATACCTAAGTCATCAATTCTCGTCCGGCTCCAACACCCGAGCTCAAGTACAACCCAGTCCACACAGGAAAGAAAAATGTAAATCCACACAGGATAGCACAACACAGTCCACATAGGAAAGCAATACATGATTCAGCTCACACAGGTATACTTCTTTTTATGACGATAGAGATGGTCAGATATTGCCTCTGATTCATCTAAGCTGTCGGACCCACGAAGGATCGATAGGTACTAACCCCCGCAATGACCCACAAAGGATATGACCCACAAAGGATCGATAGGTAACTAACCCCTGCAATGAACCACAAAGGATCTGACCCACAAAGGATCGATAGGTAACTAACCCCCACAATGACCCACACAGGATCAGACCCACACATGATCTGTAGGTGTTGGCCCACACAGGACCGCTGAGCGCTGACCCACACAGGATCAGACCCACACAGGATCTGTAGCACTAATCCACGTAGGATCACTGAGTGCTGTAGTCATCACCGTCGAATCCACTGAGGATCTCTGCACAATCGTCGTCATCACGGTCGCAGTCGCAGCCAGCTCTAGGGTTCCCGCACACAGCAAGCTCGTTCGGGAGGGTCCGCTCCCCGAGCCGGGAGGCTGATACATAAACTGACACATAGTCCAGAGTTTATGTATCCAAAAGTTCTGTATCGTCAACAAGAACTCAACGTCGCAGACGGCACGCCAATCAGACGCCTGGTCTGAGAGTTATTGGCTTTTTCTTCCCAGGGGCCCGTTTGGTTTTTAGGTCAAAACCAACCCGACCGTACTCTACCTACGTCCAAAACTTGTATGGAGTAATCCAAAAGATCTTTCTCACTTAGAGTAATCCATCAAAGTTGACGGTACATCAATCTTACATCCGAAGCTCAAGATATGGGCGTTTCCGCTCCGAGGGCCCGGTTGGTTTCGTGAACGAACCAACCCGGCCAAACACAAAGTACTCTGAAACATTAAGTGCGATATACCAAAACGACCGTCTCGATCCAAGGATCACATCACCACTGACGGTGCGTCGATCAGAGGCCCATAGCTCAAGATACGGATAAAATACCGAAAAGGCTTGAAAACGGGGGGTCTGGGCCCAGACCGACCCGACCCAACCCCCCCATGGGTCGGCCCAAACCAGGTCGACCAGACCAGGGTCCGAGTCCAACCCGGACGGAGCGGCCCAGCCCGGCGGTCTGGCCGGGCGGCTCGGCCGGCGCGCTGGCACTGGCCAGGCGCCGCGCAAGGCAGCCCCCCCCCCCCCTCGCTCGGGGGCCGCTCCATGACACCCGGACGCGGCTTAAGCCGTGTCCCTCCTCCACGGTCCCGCACGGCCGCGGGACCGGCTAGCGCCGCCATGGATTCAGCCGCAACGGGTCTTCTCAGCGGCGCGCCGACGGGGGGTGGGCGGGGGAGGGGGGTTCTGTGGACCACCGGACCCGCTCCGATGGTCCGATTTGCGCGCGGTCTTCGCCAGTGCTCATCCTGAGACTCGTTCTTCACTATAAAGCCTTCAAAATTAACTTACGGCCCCGTTTGTTGTCACCCGCCAATCCGCGCATAGCAACAAAAAGGGAAGTGGGTTCAAACTTGTTCGTTGGTCCGCACCCACCACGTTATTGGTTTTTAAAGTCTCACAACAGTCATATTTAACAACTGGGGATATAAATCACAAATATTTAAAAAGAAACAACCCCAACCTCGTCATTGTCGTCGAACGTGAGTTCTTCGCGGAATTGACCGTCATGGTAGAAGAGGATCGTCGCGTCGCGGAAGGGGCGTCGATGTCGTCGCGGTACACGACGCCGTGTAGTCAAACTCGGGGATTAAGAACACACAGATTTAATTGCAACAATTAAACCCATGTTGAGAAAAGAATAATTCTTAAAGAATTAAAAAGGACTGCAATCCCCTACCTCAACTGGTTGTTGATCGAAGATTGTCGTGGGGATGGAACATCACGGAAGAAACCTCACGGAAGAAGAATCGTCGGTGTCGCGTCATCGATCTTCGAGGGTTCAACGTTCTTCATCACCCTTCGTCAAAGGCCGGCGTTCTTCACATTCTTCGCGTTCTTTGATTTCTTCACTTTCTTTGCGAAGAAAGATGAATATCTTCTAGCTTCTGAGATTTCTCCAAATCCTCTAAACAAGTCACCCCTCAAAAGACAAGTGTTGGTCTTATTTTATTATTATTCCAACAGTTTGAAAAAAATTTAAGAAACGAACCATTAATTCAGTGAATTAATGGTAACGTCTTAACTACCCAATTAATTGGGGCGTTAAGAATTTAAGAAACGCAGCAGTTGACTTTCATTAAGAGGAGTTTTCGTGGGTGCGTTACTTAGGGGTAAAGAAACGGTGGGGCTCATGCGGGCCCCACCTCAAAAATATCCTACCAGGTGGGTAGGATATTTTGGGTTCCACCCTATCTGCTTCTACTTAGCTTAAGTGGCTTTTAAGTGGCATTAAGAGAAATAAAATAAAGTTCTCGCATCACTTTATTTTATTTTCTTAACTTAACCCCAAAAATTAAAAACCACACCCGAGAAAACGCAACTCCGGAAAAGGCGTTTCTAAGAAAATACAGGTGCTGTGATTCCATTAGTGCCCTCAGAATTCGATTCCAAGCATCGGTTCAAAAGTTAGAAAAACCTGCTCGTTCGTTCACTGAACATACCCGAGCCAAACTTTGGAAAATGATTCCGGGCACACTGGGCCTCAGAATCAGGTGCCGTCAAAAACTGCGTTCTTGTAAAATTCCAAAAAAAATTAAGAAAAAAATTTCCTTGAATTTTATGGATCTTTACAGTAAATGTCATTCTAAAGATGATAATTGGACAAACAAAGTGGAGAACAACAAGTTGGACTGATTATTCATGATTTGATAAATAGTTGGAATGTTCCACAGTGCAAGATTATCAATATGAATATCTTGAAGATTATTTGATGATATTTTACACCAGGTTAAATCAATTGGATTACACCCCTTAAGGGGGAGAAAATATTAAGGAGATGATATTAAGGGATATGTCATGACAAACCTTGAAATTCATATCATTTCAAGAGGCTGAAACATGAGGTATTTCAATCACACTTTCATCTCTTGTTCTTAATAGTATTTATCATGTCAATTAAGGGGAAGTTCTTGATTGATGACAAGATGGGTTGAAAGGGGGAGATTTATCTTTTCACTTGAACTTTTTAATATTTTTGATGAAGTATGTGTAGGATTCAACAATTCACTGATAAACTTGATTATTTCCAACCCCTTAGATAAGATTTGATACATTCTAAGCATGATTTCTCATTTATGGTTGTTTATGGACATCATTGAAAACCTTGGTCATATATATCTTGTTTTCTACACTGGGTTAGTACAAGTATACTTAGATTTGATTAACTAAAGTATCTTTTCTAAGTTAACCATGTGACATCATCCCTCTCTCAGAAATGTTCAAGAAGATGTTTTGTTGAATAGACCCCACTAAACCTTTTCATTTGGTTTAAAATAAGAGGGAGAAAAGATTTTCACACATATTTACCCATAAAAAGTGTTCTTAGGTGATATTGACAAAAAAATAAAAAGGGGGATATTTTAGAGCATAGTGTTTCATTTGTTGTCAATATGGTGTTAATATGTGTATGGAAAGGTAGTGATTATAGCAGTGGCAATGTTTGAAGAGGGGAAGTTGTTCCAAATCTTATGTCACTTGAATAATCAGTATGAAATTAAATTAGATGTCATTATTGGACATTATCCATAACCAAATAAGGTGATTGTTGAACTATTAATAAGTTCCAGGACATGTGTCAATGAATGGCACTTTATTACACCAATTGAAGAAGACCATATAATACTTGATTTCATGATGAATTTGGAAGATCCATACACAATTTTATAATTGGATTAAGTGGATAAAGTGTTTGAGAAAATTGGGTTGATCTTAAATGTTTAAGAGGTGTGCCAAAAGAGTTTTCACATTGGGTACATGATTCAAAGTGCTTGGAAAATAAAATGAAGAAGAGGACGAGCTCCCAAAAAGAAAATGGACAAGAAGAAAAGAGAAGGAAAGGTGCATGGGATTGGAATTTGAAGTGAGATGACCATGCATGAATTAGTAAGGTGTCCATACATTATTGAATTATTGCCAATGAATTTTATATTTAGAATCATTTTTATGGGGTTACATAAAAATTTGGTGGCCAACCAATGACTAGCAAGCCAAGTGAGTGACACTCACCACAAGAGTGGGAGGCAAAGCTCGAACCTATCCATCCAGCCAGATGGATGACTGAGGAACACATGGGACACACACGAGAGTTCCCACAAGGGAATATGGGAGAACTGGTGACAACACCACTGTGCAGGGTAGCACATCAACAAGAAGCATAGGGTGGAAGCAGAGTGCGCCTGCAAGGAGAACATGGTATGGGGCGGTACCATGGATGGAGGAGGAGTAATATGGTAGAGGGTTGAGGTATATCAATATTTAAACCATTTCTTAGTGCATATCCATTTTGATGTGGGATAAGATTTTAAAAACATAGAATCCATCTGATCCATCCATCTAATCCCGCGTGTAATCATGGTCGTACATCACATCTGGTATCCCACAGTGTAATCTGCATCGTCCATCCATCCCACACCACATCTTTTTAAACCTTGATCATATGATGATTCACATTTGTATCATCTTTAACCTCTGAATCGTCCCAATGCCACTAATCACCACAGATGAAGCCTCTCCTCTATGTTTGAACTCTGGGAACCACTATCTATTGAATTAAGTGCATGATAATCATATGGATACCAAAAAATCATGCATGAAATTACATTTTCATACATGCGATAAAAATGAAGAAATCATGTAGGTTGGGGAAAATGTAGTTTCCAGAGGCTACATTATTTTGGGGAGATGATTTTCATGTTCTCATAAATGAAATCATGTGAGGTTTTCACGTGAAAGGAGCCTACATTGAACTGAAAAAACCAAGATTTGAGGTATATCTTTGAATGGGTTTGAAGATATTAAAAATAGAAGGTTTGAATATTCTAAAGTTCTAAAGATCATGGTTATTTAAAGGGAAGATCTTGGCTGATTCAAAGAAGAGATCTAGAATGTGTAAAAGATCCAATCCTTGCCAATAAATAGAGGATCATCAAGCCAAGAAGATTTGTTGTCTTTCACCTACATGAGTGCTCTTGTTTCAAAAATAGAGCATTATATCATTCAAAATTCTATGTGAAGAAGAAATAGATCTACATAGACCTTTGATAGGTGATACACACTCTTGAAGTTGTATCATGAAGTAGAACCACACTTGTGTGTGAAGAAAACCCAAAAACACATGACTAGTTTTTCTAAATCTTCATATTGATTCATGGAGGAGATATTGTGGACACAAAATCGGTGCTTACACACCCTTTTTGTGGTCTTGAGAAGATAGAACCAAGAACTATTTCTGGTTATGTGAAGGAGATCCTCATGCATACCTGTGTGAATAAGGAGAACTGTGATCACCTTTAGTTTCAAGAACAAAAGAAGAACACCCTTCTTATTATCAATATATATATTGTTTGTGTTTGTAGTGGTTCAAGTTTTGGTGAAGAAGATGATTGCAAGATAAGGGAATTATGTGTTGGGATGGACTCATGTGATTGATATGAGGAAGCCTAAGGACTTTGTGTGATTGTGTGAAGAAGAAGACCCATGAGGGAAGAGGCAATGCATGCACACGTGCAATCATATGTGAGAAGAAAATAGGCAGTGCATACACAAAGGACTCCATCTATTCAAGTGAACAAAAAAATTGAATCATGGGATGAATCCATTTTAGTTAGGTTGCAAACAAATAAATAAATAAAATAACTAAAGAAGAAAATAATTGTATGAAAATTGAGAAAGAAAACATTGAGTGGATAGTGTATGTTTAATTACATGACCCACACACATTGAACCTAACAAATTGATACAAGTGAAGAGTATGTGCTCAGGTTGACAAGAAATATATTATACATGCATTCAATCATAAATTAACACATTTATTTTTGAGAATTAATTGAGATATTAAAAAACCAGATGTTTGAATGCCATGAAATCCATGCATGAAGTAAAATACTTATGAGACTGAAGCCAGAAAGAATTAAAGAAGATCAAATATCTTAGTTGACTATGTTTGAGAGTCCAAGAAGGAAGAAAGAGTTGATATTGTGAAGAATTACTCTTGAATTCTTGAAGAGTTTGTGTGAAAAATTTTCACACATATAAGTGAGGAGAGGTCTTCATCAAAAGAAGAAAGAATTTCCTGGGCATTGTTGAACTGAGGACTGATCCAAAAATTGATCAGAATTACTGAGCAATACCAACAGACCTTACCAAAGGCTTTTGAAGATTATTGAAGAGATACACAGGCCAGTGTAATTCAGAAAGCCTATGTGGGAAGAGAATAAGATCAATCTACAGTGAATAAAGAGATTACTAAGAAGGAAGCTTCTTGTGTGACTTGAGAGCTAGAAGAACCTAGTGTGATTTAGGGACAAGTAGATGTCTTCAGTGGGACACTAAAGAAGGCTTGTGAGACTCTAGTAACACTGTGGGAAGTCATAAAAAGAACCTCATATGAGACTCATGAGAGACAAAATGGGACTCTGCATCTACCATTTTAATTGATAATATATATTTTAGTGGAGAATCTATGTTGGGGAGAATAACCAACATAGTAAGAAGTAGGTCTTTGAACTGAAACTTGTAAATCCTTCTGTTCAGTACATTTAAATTTACAACATCATTCTAGGTAAGGCTGTGAGACACAAGAAGAGTGGATCAATGCTTTAACTAGCCATAGAGGTTTAATTTAAAAGAGTAAATTTGTAAATTATTTTAAGGGATCACTGATTTACCCTCTCCCCCTCTCAGTGATTCACACTGATATATTCACTTTAGTAGTAGTAGAGGATCTAGTGGCCTTTTGAGTCCCATAGGCCACCCGGTGGACTTAGAGTGGGTACCCAGTGGATACCTGATATTTTTTTTATTTTTTTATTCAAATTAATTAATTTTATTAATTATTTTAAATTAGGGGAAGCCTCATTTTGAGGCTAGAAGATAAGGGATATTTTACAACTACCCTTCTTTCATTCCTCTCTTATCTATCTGGGATATTTATTATTGGGTGTTAGTTCTTGGTTCTATTTGACACAGGAGGTCACTATAGGTAAGGTTAATCATCCTTTAAAGTTATTTATCATTTATTTCTTTTTTGGTTTCTATTGTAGCAAATTATAAATAAAATATCCATTTAATATGTTTTCTTAGGTTCCTTGATCTCTTTTTTCCTAAATTATAATAAAATGATGCTATTTGACATGAATTTTTTTGTTAGTTATAGGTATGTGGTGCCTGAATATTTCCTTGGTTATAAATGTGTTTATGCATCATGTGAATTGCAGGAATGGGTATGTTCATACAAGAATATTGAAGCATAAACAATTATAGTTTCTATTGTTTATGTAAGATTCCTATGAGTGGTATTATTTAGATAATTATGGTCTAGTTTATGTGTGGGTTGTTCATGTGTTGTTTGTATTCAAGTATTTATTGGTAAGATTTCGTGCATTGTAAAGAAATGGTTATTGTGATGGGTTTCTTAATATGGATCCTTGAGATCATGATGGTTTGTATTGTGTGGTCATGGGGATAAATGGGTTTCTAGGTTGACATGAGTGGTGATGACCACTATCATTGATAGTGGTTGAGGTTCTCTATGTGATTTACAGCTATAGGTGTTTGGTGATACCGCTCACCTTGGGGTTGAGGCTATTGGGGTTGTGAGCACATAGAAAAGGGCCCTTGATATTATATTAAATATTGATTATTGGTAGTATTCTATGTAAAATATCATCTTAGGGTTATGGTTCTAACCACCAAGATGGAGGAGGGATACATCCTAGGGATGAAAATGGGATACAAGTGGTGGTTGTGATCACCAGATGGGAGTGGGTTCTCACCACACTTGGTATCCTGTTGAGGTGATAGTTGGAACAAGATTTAATGGGATCCATGGTTCAATATGTGGATATGCATTTAGAGAATCATTACAAGTGGATTTGATCAAATTTATGGGTTACCAATGGTAATGTATCACTATGTGGTATGGAATTATTTGGAAGGCCAAGGTTGATTAAATGTAACATACCATGGGTACATCATCCCACTTTCGAACTGGCTATGACTAGTTGAGCTTTGGGTGGAGTGGGTTATGCTTGCAGCATTGGTTGTCATACTTTACACTTTATACACTCATATATGTATGAATATTATCTGGGGTCACCATTGGCAGTGACCTACTGAGTTCATACTCACACATTTCACAAGAACTCTAAAACATGTGTATAATTTATGGTTCGTGATGTAGGAAAGGTAAAATGTATGATGTATTGAGATTAGTGGGGATAAATGTTGATGTAGTATTGGAGATAGGTCAGGTGAGACCTCAGTGCCATGTCAGAGTTTTCTTTTTTTTATTTTTATATCTTATGTATATGATTGAGCTACAAGAGAACTACTTTACCTTTGTATAATTGGAATGAAATTGAAGACATGTGTTTTGTATACCGTATTTTATATTTCAGGTTGATTGTTAATATTATACTAGGATGAATATTTATGTATTTTTCTTCCACTTTTGTTTGTCATCATTTAAATTTTAGGGTATATTCTCCCCACAATCAACTTTATATCCCTTCCACTAGTTTACCGTCCTTGGCATTCATGGAGACATGTTTGAGATCTGTGGGTCTCTATATCTGGTGCTATTCGCGTGATCCGTGTTGGGGATACTACAAATAGGTTCACATACTTGTACATTGATAACAACCAATGTGATTACACTTAAACCTGAATGATGAATCTATTTATCTTTATATTTTCATGAACATGATATTAAAGGTATTCAAAATGTTAAAATTTTAATACAATTCCAAAAGTTGTAGTGAAATCACTTAGCTCTTATTTTTTTGTAAATCTCTTTTGAGTTCCAAAACAACTCTAACATATTCAACAACAATTTATTATATTCCTAAAATTTTAATACCTAACATGAATGATCGAGATATTTCCAAATAATCAAAGTCTTAAATGATCATTCAACATTCCATTTCCATCAAAATGTGGTCAAACTTATTCATCAAAGTTGAATAACATTCAAAAAAATATTATTATTATTCTTTTTATATAATCATATGAAATAAAAAACTTGAACTAAATTTTTTCATAAAAAACATGATTTATCACCCCTATATCTAGAATTATATTTTCCTTTAAAACCTAATGTGTTTGATAGCTTGCTTCATATTAAACATCAAACCACAATGGACCACATAAATTTATTAGACATTAAAATATAGCTGTGATTTGAAAGATAAAAATAGATGTAATAGAATTATGAAATATATTCTTAAATAAAAATAAATTTCATTATTAAAACCAAGGCATCGATGGAAATTCAATTAGTGTAGCTAAGTAATTAATAAGAATGAATTATTATTTAAAATATAACCTTTATAAAATTTGATTTTATGCACTTTATTTTATGATACTAAATATATCATGGATAAAATATCTTATTTATATTAATAATATATTACAACCAATTTTATTATTAATTGATAAGAAATAATAACAATAATAGTTAATATGTTTTAAAAATTTATTTTCCTATGAAAATAGTTTTCATTATATTTTTTGTTTTTATTTAAAAATTAAATTCTCAACTTTCAGAATTTGAATTTTACAAAATAAAATTCGTTTATTTATCATGTTAATGTTATCATGAGATTAATTTTTAGTATTTTATTCAAAAATAGTTATTTTTTGGGTAAATAGTGAAAAATACAATTTTTACCAAAACTATAGATTTCATGAATTTATCATCATATAATTTATAAAACATTTTAATTCATAAAATATGTGTTTAATGAGTAAAAAAAATTTATTTTAAAATGACATTATGAATTTAAAAAATATATGTTTGTCATTTAATGAACTTAAATAATATTTTCCAATAAAAGAAATAGTTTTGGTATTTTCTTTTAATTAAATAGTATTTTTGAATTTTTTTGGATTGATTTGAAATCCACATAAATTTTATTTGTTTTATAATAAACCAATTTATGTCAAGAAAATAAAATAAATTTATATGTTTCTCATACACATAAATTTTATGCTTAAAAATATGCTTGTTCTAAAAATGATTTTTAAGCATTACATTCCCTAATGTTAAGTTGTTTTTTAGTACACATAAAATTTTTATGATAAAATTAATTTCATATTTTTAATAAGTAGGTAGAAATTATTTAATAAGTACTATTTTATTTTTAATCATAAAAATGATTTACTTTGGTAAAAAATAGTTACCAAGGTAAAACAAAAAATTGTAAAAGTGAAAATTCTATGATTAAAGGACTTAATAAAATATTTAAAACATATTTTAAAATTAATGGTTGAGGGATTATCAGCCTTATCTCATCCTAAAATCCATTATTATAAATTTTGGAGTCTTCTTGACAAGTGTGAAATGTGATATATTTATATTAAGTTGTGATATTTACAAAAATATCATTCTCACTACTTCTAAAAGGAGCGTATCACAACCTATTCAAGACCAATACTAAAATTAAGTTTCCTCTTGAAAATATACCTTATTTTATTATCATATAATCAAATTACACTTCCTTGAGCCTTTGGTCAAAATATATTTGACTAAAACCCCCATTTCTAAGGAGTCTTCTAAGGGAAATCCCAAGTCCTCAACATAAATATATATTTTTATAACTTCTTTTATTTTCATTCTTAATTTAAAAAATTAATATTTTAATTACTATATAATGAAATAAGTATTTTCTTTGTACTTAATTTTATAATTCTAATGGAATAATTATTAACTACATTTTTTTTCCATTAATAAAAATGAAACCATCATTTTTGTGTTGTGTGGACTATCACCTCCATGAAGTGATGACTTCTGTTTTTTACAAACTCCACTCTTAACTAGTTATAAGGGTGTTATTATAGAATAAATGTGAAATATATAATAGAATTATGATTATGAAGAGACAAATTATAATCCACCCATCTTTGCCTCTCATTCTTTGAGAAATGAAAAAGTTAACTATATTAGTGTTTGAACTTTGTTTATAATATTTTCTTTATTAATTACAACTCCTATAATTTATTTGTTAAATATTTTATTGAATTTAATTTTTATTCATTTATTATTGTTATTATTATTATTATTTTTTAAATTTTTAGAAAAATTTAAATTTTCTAAATATTTTCACCTTAACATGTTTTAATTTCTATTTACCATTACATAAGTTTTCTTATACCCTTACATGTGTTTTTGAAACCTTGTTTTTACCTTTACATATTTTTTCACTTAGCCATATTAAAATTTTATAAATTCTATTCTACCCTTAAGTAAGTAGTTTAATTTTTTTACCCTTAAATATGATTCTTAAACTTTGGCTTACCTTTAAACAAGCCTTAAAAATAGAAACTGACCCTTATATAAGATTTGGATTACCTTTTTGAGAGCTTTAGATCTCACATGTTACAATTATTCATGTATCCATTTAACCAAACTCGGGTATTGAAAAAATTAAACAACCCATATACGAGGTTCAAAATAAATTTAAAAATTCTTATGAAATTTTATTTTACCTTTATATGAGTAGGGGAACTTACAAGTTCCTATTATGCAACCAGTAATCAAACTACTTTACCCCCACACAACATAATTGTTAATTATTCACATCATATTTTCAAACCTTACATAATGTATTATTAACCCTTATATATTATACATTGTACCCTTATGTAACACATGATTTACTTTTTCACAGTGCATATGAACTCTTATTACCCTTACATAAGCGTGTTCACTTAGCCTTATATTGATTGTATAACTTGAAGCTTAACTTTACACACATTTTATAAAATTACTCTTACCTTTACATATATTTCTTCTTAACCTTATGTAGTGTATGTAAAATGTGAGTTACCCTTGTGTACTTTCTATCTTACCTTCATGCATGAAGTCGAAAGTTGAGATTACCTTTACACATCCATAAAAGTAACTTTACAAAACCTATATAAAATATGTCATACCCTTATGAGTCCTATAAAAAAGAAATTTTACCCTTAAATAAGGGATATAATTTCCTTTTCATTAGTATCACCCTATATTAATGTTATCATCTTATTTTAATAGTAGCGACACCTTATGTTCTAATAGTAGCAACACCTCAATTATAACAGTAGCATCACCTTACCTTCTTATAGTAGTAGCACATCAATAGTAAAAGTAGAAACTCCTTACATTATAATGGAAACAACACTTCAATAGTAATTATATATTCACCATACATTCTAGTGGTAACACCGATCTCCTCCAATGATAACAACTTCATTAGTGAGGAAGTAGCACACTGGTAGCTCTTTTTAGTGTTTTTTTGATTTAATTTAGTTTTATTTGATATATTACTAATTGTTTTATTATTTGTAAAATAAATATTTTTTTAATTAACATATTGAAAGTGTTTCAGATTCATTTCATACAGGAATAAAATAACTCAAGAATTATCTCATAATGAGTGCGATAATTTAAGTTAGAAGTAAATAGAATTAATCTAAGTACAATTATTATCTAAAATGTGGAATACTATGATTGGTTATTTAGAAACTCCTTCATACTCAAGAATATCTTGGATTTAATGATTTATTATTATCCATTGAAATTAAATCAAGGGTTAATGTGATTAAAATAACCCGACACATTTTTTTCAACCACACGACATATAGAGAAATACGACTTTTATATGAGAGTTACGAAGTGATGAATCCACTCCACAATTATTGTTTCATTGGATCGATCATGAAGGACTTTATTATTTGAACATTAACTAAATATGTTATTAAAGATCTTGAGATACATCAATATTCATCTTCATCTTCTCCACTAATATTTTTATTTTATTTTGGATTTTCATTATTGTATATTTTTATTCTTCTGTTTGTGATTTCAAATTAATTTTAACCTTTTCTTATCCAATAGGTGTTTATTTTAGTTTTTACTCATATTCAAAAGAAATTTCATTTTGTGAATCCTAAAGAGAAGTTAGGTTGGTTATGGGTTGTGACTTTGGTAAAAGTCTGTTGGGTTATACCACTAGGTGAGAAAAAGGTATGTCTATAACGAGGTTATCACTCCCTAAAAAAAGTGAGTTTCTTAGTGAATACCAATATTATCACTGAGTATAGAATATTTAAGATTAGAGTAGGATCCCAGTGATCCAAAATACTATAAAAATATCTTGTTCTATTTTTTTATTTCATATTTCACTATTTATTTCATCATTTCACCTTTTATTACTCTGATAATTATAAATTTTTAAACATTTAAAAGGAATATTTACCCCTCTAGCCCATATTTACATCTCAATTAGACCTAAAATTTTTCATTAGTGGGTGGTTCCTTTTAATTAGTTTCTTGGTGATTACTGTTTCATTATTTTTTTGAACAAACCATTATCCTAGACCTAACATTCTAAGGAAAGATCCACTGCTTTCTTATGGAAAATCAAGAATTTGATTTGCTGAATCCCATCAGAACACCTCATTTAAATGAAAGAGATTATGTATACTAGAAGGATCAGATATAATTATTTCTAAATAATAAAGTTATTGAATTTTGGGCTATCATATCAAAAACCTATAAATTTACTGAGTAAGATTTAGAAACTCTTACAAAAAAATGATGCTACAAAATGAATCCTAAGATAAAAAGTTATAAATTATCTATGTTATTATTTAATTAAAAATATTCATATACATATTTCATCTTGTAAATTTTTATTTAACAACTAGAAAAATTTATAATTCACTCATCAAGAAACTGATAAGTTGTAGAGAACCAAGTTGGGCATTCATATGGAAGAGTTTCAAGAATTCAGAATGATCAAGAGAGAATTAGTGAGATGTGAAACATATTCAATAAAATTTTATACAAAATGATTTTACTTAGAGAATGCATTAAGAATTAATTTTTTATTTAAATAATACTCTGATCCTTACCTAAAATGTGGAACTCAAATAAGGTTTAGATTGTAGAGAGTTAGGATTTGGATAAGTATTAAATGGATAAAATCGGAGGATCACTTCTTTAATATGATATGGAGTTAAAAAATGATAATGGTGAATAAAATTACAAAATTATGGGTATAAAATTACAATATAATATAAATGTTTCTTATAATTCCAATGATTCTGAGTTACAACAAAGCGATAAAGATGAAACAACAAATTTTATTAAAGGAGTTTATAAGTACATGAACTTAAAGAGAGGTTCAAAGAATCTTACTATAAGAGATCATTAAAAGGATGAAAAAAGGGAAAATATAAAGGTAATAGTAGTAAATAAAATATTTCAAAATTAATTTGTAATGAGTGCATGAAAAAGGGATATATTAAATCATATTTTCCAAAAATGAAACAAGAAGTAAAAACAAGAAATACAAGGAGTTAAAATGTGCATACCATGCAATATGAAGTTTCACATAGGATTAAAACTTGAGAAATGATGATTCTGATAGTTGAAAATAATTTAAAAATCTATGTTTTATGGAAAAAACTATGAATTAAGTAAGCATTGATTCAATTTCTAGTTCAGGTTATGAGTCTGATAATGAAATTAAAGTTAAAAAATTAGCTAAAAAAATTAAAAGTTTCAAAAGGATATTTTTAAAATGGATTAAATATATATATAATTTCAGAGAGAAAAATCAGAAAATTAAATAATAAAATGAAAATTTTAAAGTTTCTTCTTTATGAAATGTAGTATAGAAAAGAGTTGTAGATTCTGAACTGATAAAGATCAAAGATAAGAATGAAATAATGAATGCTTTATTTTCAAAAACTGGTGAAGAACAAAAAATTATATTTAAGTTAGTTTGTGATGATTTATCTAAAATTGAAAATTAATTTAAGAAGATCAAAAAAGATAATAATAAATTAATAAATATAAGATCATATTTAAATGGGAAAATATGCGATGATTTGAAAGTTATTCTAAAGGATAATGAAAATATTAAAAGGGAAATTACTAGATTAAAATAATCCTTATTGATTTTTGATCAAGGTGAATAAAAATTTCATAAGATAATGGGTATGAACAAAGATAATAAAGATAAATCTAAATTTGGATATAATAGTCATATTTCTAATCTATACAGAAATAATTTTGTTAAAATAATTAAAGGGAATATTTGTAGTGTTACATGTATTAGATATATTTTGAAAGGTAATTTTGAAAATTAATTTTTGTTAAGATTTACTTTTACATTATTCCACACCAATAATTTTATTTCTAAGAATCAATCTTCTATATTACCTTACAATTTTTGTATTTAATCAGTATGGGTGCCTAAATTTTTTATCACTAATCTTTTTGTACCCAAAATAGCTTGGGTACCAAATTAATTATTTTCTTAATATGTTTTATAGGGAATTTTCCTAAAGAGTAATAAAGATACATAGTATATGTACAATGGGTGTTCTAGGAACATGAATAGTGATATTTTTAACATTTTATATTTTAATTAATGTGACAGAGGCACTGTGACTTTCAATGATAACTCTAAAGGAAAGTTTAGAGGTTTTAGAGATGTATGAATATTCAAATCTATTAAAATTTCTAAAGTATTTTATGTAGAGGGATTAAAACACAATTTAATTAGTATCTCACAGCTTTGTGATGATGGAATGAGTGTAAATTTAGAAGACAATAAATGTATTTTTTATAAGTATAACACAATTTTATTTTATTTTATGATAATATAAAAGGAAATATTTAATCTAGATTTTTTAGAACTAACCCATAAAAATTTAATGTATTTAAATTATATATAAACAAACTATATTATTTTTCACATAAGGTTGAGACATGTTCACTTTTAAAAATTTTACATATTGGAAAACCATTGAAAGATTCTGGAACTTTAAAAATTTAAAGCAAGTAATTATTTTGTGTGTGATTCTTGTTTAAAGGGTAAACAATAAAAAGAGACATTTAGATCTGTTAACAATGTTAATACAAAAATATGTTTCAAAATAATTCATATTGATTTACTTATACCATTAGGAACTTATAATTTAGGTAGTAATAAATACGTTTTTTTAATTTTAGACGATTTTAGTAGATTCACTTGGACTCATTTCTAATCTCAAAAAAGTTAAACTCTAAAAAAGTTTATTGTTTTTTTAAATTGATTCAAAATCAAAAATTCCATTTAATGACTTCAATTATAAGTGACAATAAATGTGAATTTATTAACTTATATTTTGATAAATATTGTGAAGATAATGGACACTTATATAATTTTCTTCCCCTAGAACACTATAATAAATTGGTGATGTAGAGAGGAAAAATAAAACTATTAATGGATTGAAAATAACTATGTTAAGTTAATTAAATTTAATAAAATATTTTTCATTTGATTCAGTTAATATTTATTTCTATATATTAAATATAATTTACAATATACCCATGTTAAAGAAATATTCTCATGAACTATTTAAAGAAAATAAACCCAAGATTTGACACATTAATGTTTTTGGTTGCAATGTTTATATTTCAAATATTAAAGATAATTTGAACATGTTTGATGCTAAAAGTGATAAATTTATTTTTATAGGATATCATAATAATACTAAATATTATAGATTATATAACAAGAGAACCATATCAATGTAAGAATATTTTCATGTAAGTTTCATTGAAAATAATGAAAAATATAATGTGGTTTATGATAATATTGATAAAGAATTTAAATAGTTCAATTTTGGTGAAGATAAACCTAAAAATGACCATGTATCAGTTTAGAGGTAGAATATATCTTTTAAACATGATCCTATGAATCAGAAAACTCATAGAGATCATTCTTTATAAAATATAACTAGAAATGTTGAATTTGGAATAAGAAAATAGAAAATCCGTTTTGTTTTTTTCTAATCCTGCCTTTGTTGTGGATTTATTCCTATTAATGTTAATGAATTATTTAATGGATCAAATTGGAAAAATTTTATGCATGATGTACTTAATATGTTTTAAAGAAATAAAGTCTATAATTTGGTTGAGTTTCTTAAATATAAACATACTATTGTAACCAATAGGTTTTCTTGAAATAAAATGGATGAGTCTAGTGATATTTTAAGAAATAAGACTTTACTAGTTACCCAAGTAGATCTACAAGAATAAGGTGTTGATTTTAGTTATTTATTCGAATGAGTTTCTAGAATATAATCAATTTATATTTTATTAGCTTTTACTTGTTATCAAAATTTTAAATTATTTAAAATTTATATAAAAATTGAATTTTTAAATAGTTTAATTTATGAAGTTGTCTATGTTAATCAAATACCTTGTTTAGAAAATGATGAATTTACAAATCGTGTTTTTAAAATATCTAAATCATTTTATGGTCTAAGGAAATCTCAAAGATATTGATATTATGGACTAACTATATTTTTATTGAAAGATGATTTTAACAAAGGAAAGGTTGATCTAACTTTATTTATAAATAAAATTTCTAATGACATTTTTATTTTAAAAATATTTTTTACTGATATTTCATTTGGGGCTATAAATGATATGATTAGTAATGAAAAATTTAAATTATTAACAAATGAATTTGATATGAATTTAATGGGTGAAATAAAATTTTCCCTTGGTTTGTAAATTTTATATAGAAAAGATAGAATATTTCTAAATCAAAGTAAATATTATAAATATTTGGCTAATTTTTTTTATATCTAATCATGTAAACCTATGGGAAATATAACAAGAACCAATTCTAAAATGGATGTGGATGAATCTGAAAAATATATGAATGATAAAATGTATAGAGTAATGATAGTAAGCCTACTTTATTTGACTGTATCAAGGCATGATATTATGTTTGTACTATATATATATGCAATATATTTGTTTAATATAAAATAAATTCATTAAAAACCAGTTAAAATAATAATCTAATATGTTAAAATAACTATTATCACTAGTGTTTTTTACTTCAATCACAATTGTTTCAATTTTTTACCATATTCTAACTATGATTTTAGAGGCTATAGACTTAACATGAAATGTATAAACATAACCTTCAAAATTACATAATATTTATTTTTATGTCAATAATTTATTATAATACATTTTAGGATATTGTTAGGCATTTTTAGGGAATTAGTTCACAAATATTTCATAAAAAACCCATATTTTACAAACTAGACACTTCGTTTCAATATCCATTTTTTCCATAATATAAAACTTTTTAAAATGAAACATGTTTGTTTTTTATAAAAAATATTAAAGTCTTTCAACATGAATTATTCTTTTCCCTTTACCATGATTAAAACCAATGATTTTTTTAAACATGGAATGATAAAAAAAAATCAGTAAGGTATATAAAAATAAAGAAATAAGATTTCAATCCATGAATACTTGTAGAAATTATCCTTTTTTGAAATAAACATTAGGCTCAAAATAAAAATTTTATTACCCAAGAAATAAAATTATCTTCCTAAATATTTTTATACAACAATTTATAAGAAATATTAAATGAAAAATAAAACTCCTAAAGGTTTCTTTGAAATCATGAAAAAATTATAATATTTTTTTTTACTAAGTTATCCTTTTTAACCTTATGAAGTAGCATATAATTTCTATTACCTTGTGAAATCATAATATTTCCATAAAAAACTATATAAATCATAGTATTTAAATTAGAGATAATTTTCATATTACTATTATAAGAGGGATAAAATTCTTAGTCACACATAGAATAACCATTTAATTTACTTATAAAGTAACCACCACATTTATAATTGGAGTAACCATCATAGTATATTTCCATAATCTCTTAGGAGAAACTTAATCAGTTAACTCTATCCCTTTACCAAATGAATTAGAGAGATATAATGGCCTCAAATACCCTTTGTTTATAATGTATCCACCCATTCTCATAAATAATTCCCAATAACCATAATAGAATACATAAAATCATGCATCATAAAAATACTCTTTTCACCCATAAGAAAATATTTTCAGATATTGATATATCCATATAATTTTGAAACCCTTTTTGAAAATAAAAAAACATAGGGAACTGGAGTTTTTATTTGAAGAAAACATGCAATCTTATAAAGGAATCTAAAAATCAAATAAATGTTATTATGGTGGGAAAGTTTATTGTCACCATATATGTTAAAATAGAACATTCCTTTTTTCTTTTTGTAAACAATGTTAAAACATTCTGTAAATATATTCCTTTTTGAAAACCATTGAAAGAAATTAAAAAAAATATAAAGTTTAGTTTATAATTCACTCATTTATATATTAATAAATCCATAAAATAATTTTAAAAATACGGATATGGAAGAAAAATATAGTTTTAAGGGAGATTTTAAAAGAGGTTTTTTTAAAAGAAAGTTCCCTATATTGAGTTCGACTCATGACATATGTTCTTTATCTTACTGAATAATAAAGTTATGTTAATTATTTAATTGATTTATAAAATTTTTAAATTTTATTATTCCTTTTTTATCTCCCTTATTTCTATGCTATAAAAATTACTTAATCATTTAAGTTTACGTTATATGTTTTGACGATATTCGGTTCATAAGTCCAAAATGACTTCGGTAGGTTGACTATTATCGAAGATTTAATTATTATACATTTTATAGAATAATAATCATGGAATAATAATCATTTATATACTTAAATTATTCTTTTAAAACCAATCATTAAATATATTTATAATAAATGAACTACGTTACAATCATGGAGATAGTAGTTAATACGTACACGAGTAACATTTCCATGTTTCTATGATCATTATAGAAAGAAGGTAAGTATAATTTTATCTTAAAAAATGATAATTACATCATAAATACCATCTTATTTATTTAAAATTTCTTTTATATATATCTTCCATTTGATGTGGTGATGAAAAAAATCACATCACTCCGTGGAGGTGGTAGTCCACACATACACATGATTAACATTATCATTCATTAGTGAATGGAAACTTTTGAAATAAAATGATATGTTATCATTTTATAATTATAAATATGTCATGTATATCATATATAATCATTAATTCCATTATTATAATCCATCTTTTAGATACTATGATGGAAAATGAATTACATTGGTTCACGAGGCAGTAGTCCGCCGTACACATGAAAAGTGGTTTTGTTTCCCATTATATGGAATAAGAGATGGATATATGTTATTAAATTAAAATAATATAATCTAATTATATGGAGGACAATTTTATTTTATTTTATCATGGTTGAATAATATTTTAAGGATGAGGAAGAAGAAATAAAACTAAAATATGTGGTAAAAATACCTCTTCTTTCAAAAATATCATTTTCTTAACACCTTATGGACTCTAAAATTTGGTATTAATTCCAACATAATGCCTCTAGAATGTGGGAATGTATTATAGTAAGATATTTGGGTAGGTATTCTTTGAACCAAAAGGATTTTTATGTCTGAAGGAATAAGAATAAGAGGTTCCCTTTTATAAGGAAGGGGATGAACACTCTTAGGTTTTCTTATATATCAAATTAATATAAATTAATTTTGTTGTAAAAATTAATCAAAATTTATAAGATTAAAATTTAAGATTATTATTATTCAAAATAATCTCATATAATAAAATCTAGACTAATTTGGATCACTTTTTTACCCTTATATTTTTTAACCCTTTTGACACTTACCGTAATATAAAAGTTTTCTACACTTTAAGGGTGAATAGTGTTACTATAAAATTAAAAATGACACATAAATGAACCATTGTTGATTTAATTAACCATATCAAATTAACATATCCAAATATAAGATTTTATGAATTTTAAATCATTTAATACAGTATTATTTATTATAAAATATCATTAATGTAAATTTTTGAACTATTCATTTACTTTGACTTTAATAATATCAAGAAAACAAAGGAATTAAAAAAAAAATACATAAAAAATATATAATATTTAATTTTCATCTATAAAATTAGTGGTTAAGATTAATTATTTAAAATTATACTACTTTTAATTTTGTTAACATCATTTATTTATTTTTCCATTAATTAAATAATTACCTCATTAACGTTGTGTAAGAATTTAAGGTAATTATTTATTAATTAAAAATTATAAACTACCATGATTAAGATAAATCATTTAAATTTAAAATGACTATTTATAACTAAACATTTCATATGTTTATCCCCAAGTTAAAAAAATTATTATTATTAAAAATAAGTGTGATATTTTTGACTTTTCATACATAAAATATTATAAAGGTCATAATCACATCCAAATAGATAAAAAATGACATATAACCAAATAATGGATTATTATGGATGAAATTAACTCATAAAATATAATTAAATCAAGTTTTAGATTCATTTTTTAGTCCTTACAATTTTTGGCTTTAATTACCCTATTTACCCTTTACCGTGGTAAAAAATTTACTAAGGTTACTATTAATATTAAACAAAAATAAAATGGCACTATTTACCAAATTTAAATATCATGATTACATATATAGAATCCATTTTTCAAAATTCAAAATACATAATTGGTAGAGTTAAATTTAAAATTAAAACCGGAAAATGTGATAAAAAATATTTTTTTTCAGAAAAATGTCATTTTTAAGTGTAAAATGTTTTTATACTAAAAAAATGTATAAAATTAATTTAAAACACCATAATTGAATTAATTTAAATCAAAAGTAACTAATGAAATTTTAAAAATAATCCAAAATTCAATTTTAATATATAAATACTCAAAAATAAAACACCATTTTTAATAATAATTTTTATTTTCACTACTCATTAAAAAAACAAAAAAATTATGAAAAAATATAAAATTAACCATTGGATAATTTTAATTTTATGATTTAGAAAATGATTTTTATTTTATTAAATAAAATTTATAAAATTTCCAAAAATTAACTGTATTATTTTCTTACAAAAATCAATTAAAAAAAATATTTTTGATGAAAATATAACTTTTAATAATAAAATGGTTTTACTAAAACTTGAGTGATTATTTACAAAGAAATAATAAGTAAATTTATATAGATTAGAATATTTATATAAATTTCAAATAATAGTTAATACTCTTTATATCCTCCAATTTAACGACTAGGTTATAATGATCATATTTAAATAATAATATTTCACGATTCATTTAATCTTGGTGTTGCGTGTCCAACAAATTATCAAACATAATGTAATTATTTTAAAACTTTAGATTATTATTTGAAAAACACATCAGGTATGTGTCACTTAGTCAGTAAATGTTTAATATCATTGAGTTCTAAAAAGTAATTGATAGTTGCATTGTTCACAACTAAGGCTGAGTACATTTATACTACAAATTTTCGTTCTCAAAGTGTTTGGATAAAACAAACTCTATCCAATTTCAATGATTATTTAGTCAAAAATACATTATATTATGAAAATACATATATTGTTTCAATATCTAAATAAAATTTACAACATTATAGAAAAAAACATATTGATCTTATATTTTATTTTTTAAGAGATAATGTTAATAAAGGGGATATCATTAACAAATTTGATCCAATAGGAAATAAACTTCTAGATATCTTTACTAGACTATTAGTTTTTATGAGGTTTGAGAAATCAAATCTTGAACTAGGGTTGATTGAGATTTATTTTATGCAGGAATTCCAATTATATGTTTTAATGTTCTTATATCTATGTTAAAAAAGTTTGAATTTAGGGGGAGTTATCCCTTACTTGCTAATTGTTTAAATCTTCTTTTAACAGTATAAGCATGCGCGGTTCCAATAATGAATAAAAATATTTTGATCAATTAAGAGGTAATTTTTTGTTCTTAATAATTTTGTTCAATTTTTGATAAATTTAAAAAAAAGGGAGAATATTTTGACTTTAAAAAAATGTTTATTTTTATAATTTATAAAAATAAGGAGATTGTTAATATATAAAATTGATTTAAATATCTATTTTTTTTAATTACAGCTCCTCTCAATTATTTGTTAAATATTTTGTTCAATTTAATTTTTCTTTATTTATTCTTATTATTATTTTTAATTTTTTTATTTAAATCTTATGAAAAATTTAAATTTTATAAGTATTTTTCCCTTATGTAACATGTTTTATTTTCTCTTTACCTTTAGGAATGTTTTAAAAATATTAGTTTTACCTAAACATATATTTTCCTATACACTTATGTGTGATTTTGAAACCCTATTTTTACCTATACATAAGCTTTAATGTATCCTTACACAGGGTTTATAAATTATATTATAACCTTATATAAGTTGTTTAATTTTATATTTACCCCTATATATGATTTTTAATCTTTGACTTACCGTTACGCAAGACATAGAAATAGCGGCTGACCATTACATGATATTTATATTACCTTTACATGAGCTTTAGATCTCATGGGTTAACCTTAAAAAATTACCAATTTACCCTTACACGGGTATTGGAAAACTCAAAATACCCTTACAAAAGGTTCATAATACCTTTACATAGGCTTAAAGTATTTTGGTTTACCTTTATACAAGCAGGGTAACTTACAAGTTACCCTTACATAGGTAGTAATAAATCTGCTTTACCCGTATATGGAGTAAATTTTACCCTTTTGAAACATACAATACACCCTTACAGAGGGCATGATTTACCCTTATGCAGTGAACATTCTACAATTATACTTTGTATGCTTTATATGTACGTGACACTTATGAACCCTTGTTACCCTTATTAAGCATGTTCACTTAACCTTACATAAGTGTGTTCAACCCTTATGTAGACCGTATAACTTGAATCTTATCATTATACAACATTCAACTTCATGTGTAAAGGTAAGATAAATAGTACATAAAATATGCCCTACCATTACAAATCCAATATAAAACATGTTTTACCCTTACACAAGGTATAAAATTGCTATTGCAACAGTTACACCCTCTATTAATGGTAGCATCTTATTCCAATAATGCCATCACCTTACCTTCTAGTGGTATAAACACCTTAATAGTTATGGTAACATAAAATTACCTTCTATTGGTAGCAATACCTCAACAGTAATGGCGGTAACACCTTACCTTCTAGTAGTAACAACACCTCAAAAATAATAGCAGAAATACCTTCTAATGGTAGAACCACCCCCTCAAATGGTAGTAAATTTATTAGTAGGATGAAAACACACCAATTTATCTATTTTAGTGATTCTTTTATTTACTAAAATTTTATTTGATGTATCTGGAATTGTTTTATTAATTATAAAATAAATATTTGTGTTAATTATCATGTTGAAATTTTTTTAGAGTCATTTCAAACAGGGATAAATGTGTGTGAGAGTTATTTGATAATGGGAATAAAAATTCAAGTTATAGGTAAAAAATATTATTCTAATTACAATTATTCTATAACCCATGTCATACTATGATTTTTTTAAACACTCCTTTAGACCCAAGAAGATATTAAAGTTAATGATGCGGGATTATCCGTTGAAAAGCAATCAAGGGTGGAAGTTTTTAAAATAACTCGACATAGTTTATTCAAGCATAAAACATACCAAAAAATATAAAATTCTTACAATAATTGTGAAGTTGTTAATCCCTACTATTATTATTGTTTCATTGATGAGATCTTGAAGGAATTTATTGTTTGATCATTCACCACTGATGTGATAAAAGTTCTTGAGTTGCATTGACAATCATCTTCATATACTCCACTACTATTCTTAATTTTTTCTAGGTTTTATTTTTTTATATCTTTTCATTATTATGTTTGGGATTTTTAAGTTGGTTTAATCTTTTCCCATCCAAAATTTGTCTGTCTAGGTTATTACTCCTATTCAAAAGGAAGGGTGGGTTGTTACTCCTTAATAAAAGTTAGGTTGCTCATGGATTGTGACTCCTGTAAAAGTTAGTTGGGTTATACCAACAGGTGAGAAAAGGCACATTTATAGTTATGTTATCACTCCCTAACTGAAGTGATTTTATTAGTGATATCCAGTTTTCTCACTGAGTAGATAATATTGACAAGTAGAGTAAGATTTCGATGATCCAAACTACTATAAAAATATCATGTTATTTTTGTTATATTTTTTGTTGAACTATTTATTTTCATCATTTCACTATTTATTACTATGATAATTATAATTTATTTATATCTTCAAAAAAAAAATATTCAACCACCTCTAGTCCATATTTATATCTCACCTAAACCTGACAAACCATGTGTTGTGCAGACCACCACCACCATGAAGTAACATATCTCATTTTTATCTAGTTTATTTCTTATTTGTTAAAACCAATCCAAATATGATTCACCAACTTAAAATAATATAAATAATATCACTATGATGATGTAATAATGATATTATAATCAAAACAAATAAACCACTTTAATAATCATAATCATCCATTAAGTATGGTGTGTTTATTTTTGGGTTAGTCTGACCACCAACTTGAACAATGATATAAAATAATATAATTTATGACTATAAGAACATAATGAATAATTATATAAGATATAAATAAGAAAATAATTATTTTATTTTGGTTCTAGAATGGTAATATTAATTATAAATTCATCAATTAATATAAAAACATTTATTCCTGAAAAATCATCCAAACATGCTCATCACTACTTTTATCTTTTAGGATCGTAACAAAAACCATCATAGAAAGAAATTATAACATTATATATAATTATAAAATATCAATTCTAGAACCTTATATTATTTGGTAAGGATGAAATTTGTGAGAGCAATTAAAAAAAAACCATTATTATGAATTTAGTTTAAAATGATCAAGATTACTCACACCACACATAGAAAATAGATAATAACCAACTAATATAAATGTATAGAATAATTATAAATTAAGTTTATAAAATTTTATAGATATTAATAATTTTCTAAAATAGATTATTAATATAATTATTTTTTTATACACTAGATTCAACTGCTTTAGTGGATGTCAGAAATTAAGGTAATGGGTTTTTTATGAAATTTAAATTCGTTGAGACATGATTATGTTTTTAATTTTTTTTCTACTGTATGGTGTAATTACTACCCATTTTATATTTTATATCACAATTATATAATTATTCATGGTATTAAATGTTCCATTTAATATTCTATCCTTCAAGTGGGTTTGGCTCAAAAGTTTCTAAATCCACAACTATTATTTGTTTCTATTTTCAATTCCATGAGACATGTTTAATATTATGAACTATATTTTATTTTATATTGTGTATTCCTTCCCCTATTTCATTAAATTATAATTAATATATATCATTTAATTATATTTTAATTTCATGGTATCTCTCTCATGTCCTTTATATTCTTACCTTACTATTAACATAAGGGTTTTTGCACCTCAATTTTACATCATTGAGATATGATTCAAATTTGCCACATTTTCCCCTTTTACAGTGTATATAATTTTCATAGACAACCTTTAAATCCTCTCATATTATTTTCTTTTAGGGTATTATATTATTGGAGATCCATCATTTCATTTTTCCATCCAAATCATCCTATGTTATAGACATGATTTTCCTTCCAATTTCTTTCCTCGGTGAACACTCTATATTTACTTCTTTTATTGATGTATGTTTCCCTAGATTCCACACATCGATTGATTGGGAAAATTATTATGTTAAAAATATATCCCTTTATTTATATATTGTTAGTTTGAGGGATTCTTACATAGAAATCTATTTCATTTACTTATTAGTGAAATTTTGAAAATATGAATATTTGTTATTCCAATATGGATGATTATTGATTAATAAAGAATGCTGATTATGTATTGTTTAAATATCCACATTCTTTCTCCAAATAAGGAAATAATATATATATATATATATATATATATTCTGATACAAATGTTTATTGACTACTCATGGAAATTTAATATGTATTGTTTAACCATCCACTTTCTTTCTCTGGATGAGTTATGATCATGTTATCCATTTTATGGACATAGAGAAAAGTATTTACATTCATTATGTTATTCCAATACAAATATTTATAAAGGAAATCTGATTATTCATGGTATTTGTATTCATATATTTCATACAGATAATGAATTAGACTTAAAGAAATGATGGGAGAGGCCTGATGTTATATAGCTCCTTAGTGCATTGGTTGGTCTCATGAGACAAATGGTGTGAGTATTTAGTGTATTCCCACCCAATGTAATAATTATGTCTTTGGTATGACCTTAGAGATAAGAATTATTTATTTTATGTGGTCTTGATGAAAAAAATTATCTCTTGGATGAAGTCTTGATGGTAAAATATATGTGAAATTATGCATTCCACCACCATTAATTTAATTATTGTCATCCATGTGATTATTTTTACTGTTATATCCTCCATGGATTTATTTCAATCTCATGTATTCAGTTCTATGAAATTATTTGACTCTTATTTGTTCTTACCATATTATTTATGCCATGACATCTTTCGATATACATTTTCCCTTATTGAGAATTTGATCTCACCATTCTTATGTTTCCATTTCATTTGGATTTGAATAAAATTATTAAAAATAATATGTCTTAAATAAAAGATAATGTGTGGATAATTTTTGAGATATTCTGAATACTTATTATGGATTAAGTAGTTTCTTATACACTGGAAAAAAATTCCATTTGATGAGAAAGACATTATCTTGTTAATTAAAAGTTTTTACTAACTCTATAAAACTATAAACCTAAAAGGTCCTTAGAATGTATGTAACTCAAATTTTTTTTAATAATATTATAATTATTTATGATTAAAATTGGTTTGTTTCAGTTTATTTCAAAGACGGTATATAAATAAGGTATTTATAAGCACTAGATTTGGGAGTCTGGATCTAAGGTGTCACAATTGGTATCAAAGGAGGGTTTATAAAAATTTATGGGTTAGGATGTTATTTTATGATAAATTAAGGGTTGATAAGTTATGGTTTATCATAATTTCAATGGTATAGATAACCCTTTAGGTTAGTTGATGTAACACCCCGGGTAAATAAAGAATATGACATTTTCATATTTATCCATATTTGTGAATAAAATATTAATATGACTTTAAAGGGGATGCTATGCTTGATGGCGTACCCAACACGCAACAACGAGTTTCTTGGGAATCTTACGCTGCACTCTAATAATAAAATAATATTATTTTAAATGGTAGTTAACATGTAGCCGTTGTATTTTCGGGAATGGATAGAAATAACTAAAATATGATTATATATGTTTTTAAATGTTTTTACATTTTTCCAATAAAAGATAAAGGCTTAAAATACGGAAAGAATTCAATTTTAGGCGTATATGACCTGGTTTTCACTAAAGGGTCACTTATCGCCTTTTGATGGCGAACCATCATTAAATATAGTTTTTTTTTCACTCTTATACATTCTATTGGACCAAATAAAACTCTTCTTAAGAATCAGGACATCAAAATTTACTTTGTGTAAATTTTTGGTATCTTTCCGATAAAGTTCATTTTGTTTAATGAATAGTGTAAAACGTTGTATTTTAATTCAAAACCTCTTTTTAATCTAATTTATTTATATGATTATATTATCTTTTGAATTGGTTTTAAAGTGAAATTAGAATATATTTTTACCATTAAATCCAATAGTGGTCGTTGGAATTAATTTTACTTTGAAATCAGACTTAAACTAGTGTCAATCTTTTGATACTTATTGTTTTATAAAAACACGCTATTTGCTATGACAGCGGGAATTAATTATTAAATTAATTAATGTGACTTATATGTTTTGAATTTTGTAAAATAGACTTAATTTTTGAATTCGGAATATCAAATATAGCTTAGGGTGAATTTTTGGTAATTTTCTGAAAAACATCAATTTTTGATGAATAGTGAAACCACTAAGTGGTACTTATAAAAACTGATTTTCCGTTTAAATGAAATTTTTCCATCATTGTGTTTTGAATTTTGAAAATCCTACATACATGGCTGTCATTAATATGTAAAATGTGGTTCAATGGGATGAAAATAATTTTTTGGTGAATAGTAATTTTTTTCATTAATCGCGATTAGAGGTAATTAGTGTAATTTAAGGTAAAAATGATATTATAAAAATATGAAAACACCATGAAACTTGTACTAACCCTATTGGATGAGTCATGGCCGACCAAGACAACCCATGGGTCTATTTAGGGGACCCTATGTAGCCTCTTGGGTTAGATAATGGCTTTAATGCCTTTTTTTTAAATAAAGGTGAAAATGAAACTAACATAAATTATTTTACTAAAACAATTTTTAGAAGGGGTTATACTAATCATAATTTTGTCTATAAATACTCTTTGAAAATATAAAAAGATTTCCTAAATCAGGATATTTTTGTTATAATTTTTAGACATTAAATAAATTAATTTAATTATGACATCATGATGATGCAACGATGACCTCATTAATGAACAGTTTAAATAAAATGAAACGATATTATAAAATCTAAGACCTACACTTGTCCAAAAACTATTGTATGGGAATATTTCGAAGCCTTATCATCTTATCTTCAAAATATATCAATGTGGGACCTTATAAATTCGAAACACTTTTGAAAATAAAATAATAGTTTCATGATTTCCAAAAGTGCCCCTCCTCTCCTCTTATAAAAGGCCCCTACCTCTACCTCATTTCACACAATCCTCAAGCCTTTGGCTCGGCCATAACCTTCCCATTTAATCTCTCCAAATCCCTCTCCTCATCCTAGAGGATTCCCTTTGGGAAGTATCCTTTCAAAGGAAGCCTTTAGGCTCAAATCAAAAGGAGTTACACTTTTAAAGGTAATTCATTCTCTCATGTTCATTTGTTTTATTTTGCTTCTCCAACCCCCTAAACTCTTTTTATTTAATTCTTTTGTAACAAAAAAAGTATCTTAAATATACTAGGATGTTTTTATAATATTTATTCGAGCTACCCTCTCACACAACTACATCAAATGGTTAAAGAACATACGGTTTCCGTGGATGGCGAAATTCTGCCTCCCGAAATGATGATTGTTCAATACTCATTTAACACCTTCAAAGGTGGCCATTATGATGTCACTATTTTTTATATATGATATATAATATTTTTATTCTTTCCTTAAGCTTCTATATTTTTCATTTATGGCATACCATTATTGTTTCCATTATGGGTAAACACGATATCTTCATTTTAGGAAGTGCGGACTACCGCCCCCTGAAAGTGATTTGATTCGTTAATACCATATGTGGGATGTGTAAAGGATAAAGTTAATGATATTATATATTTTATTATACTGGAATTATAATATACTCTTATATCATTATGATTTCATTCCAGAAATACGAAATAGAAATGGAAGTAGCGTTCATGCGTACGTACGGCTTACCATCTCCATGAACGGTGCATTTCATTTCTTACCTCTAAATGTGATGTAATATTATAAATACATGTATATGCTGAATATATATGATATATATGTTATCCAAATCATTAATATCATTCTGGATATAACGAACCTTGGACCAAATTAACAACATGTAAGTGTAAGAAGTATATTTTTGACTTAAGAACCAAATACCGACAAAATGAACATTATTAACTTAAATGATTACATGATGTTCATAACATGGTATAAAAGGAATAATGAACTTGAAAAAGTTTCTTAAGCAAGTATAGATTAACTCAATTTTATTATTCAGGAGATTAAAGAATGGTCGGGTCAAGTCGGATACGAGGTAAGGGATCCTACTCCTCTCTTTCTTTTTAAGTACACTCTTTTATGTCATTCCCTATAAAGCTAATATTTCTTGTTATTGGGATGTTATTTTATATTAAACTTACTATAATTTTTATGTTCATGTGATGAGAGACCCTATTCTCTCTCATCAATCCATTTTGGAAGTTTTGAATGGCACCGTTAGGCTGCCGAATTTTCGTAAGAGATCTAACCTCTCTCTTTCTTTTTAAGTACTCTCCTTTATGTCACTTCTTTTAAGCTCCTCTTTGTTATGTTGGGGGATGTTATTTTATATTACTCTTTCTATAAACTTTAAGTTAATATGATGAGATACCCTATTTGATCTCATCAATCCATTTTTGTAAGTTTTATGTGGCGCCGTTAGGCTGCCGAGTTTTCGTAAGGGATTTTTCATCTCACTTTTATTCCCGTGAGATTTATGCTACATTTTCCACAATTTCCTTTGAGTGGTGTATGTACTGCCCATTATTATACTCTTTGTGTAATATAATTTAGTTTATGAGTATTTACATCAAGGATTTATTGTCCTTCTTTCATGGGGGTATGTTTTGAAAGATACTCAAGTCGGTAAGGGAACCTTTCACCCTCCTCTTTTTTAAAAGACTTCTTTTGTTGGGTATTTTAATTTAAATATTTTTATGTTGGTATATGTTCTAATATATCCTTATTAATATAAATTTTATGTCCAAGTGATGAGATACACTTTTTATCTCTCATCAACTCATTTTGATGTGACACCGTTAGGCTGTCAAGGGAACTTCTTAACCCAATTTCGATTTCTTTGGGTTCAACATGTAGTTATTGAATATGTCATCCTTTGAATATGTGTGAATGAACTTTGATTATTTTACACTTAATATCCACTTATATTTGGTGTATTCGTTTGTTGCACATAATTATGTAATTGATTTATCCTTAAACCAAGGATACTGTCTTTGTATGGGACTTCGTCTCAATCTCCTTTCATTGAGGCATATTTTGTTTTATACACAACATTTTTTTTATATGGTGTATAAACCCATTTGACTTTTACATTTATCCAAAAGGAATCTTTTTTATACGAAGCGTTTTACAAAACGACAAAATGGAATGTTTTTTTCGTACGTATGCGGCGACAACGACCTCTCCACCGCCTTGACCATTATTTGAGTTTCGGCTTCCTCTACAAGCCATACCTTCTTTTTAAAAGAAAAATAAATACTATGTTTTACTTTTCTTTTATTTTGGTATTGAAAATGGCTTTCATAATGTTTTTATATCAATGTGTTGTATTGATATCTGGTGATTGAAAGGTGGAAATATTATGTTTCCTTTATGCATGTTTTATGTGATGCGATTATGTTGAGGTTCTTGGGCATTATTATGAAGACGAGTGGTTCCATGATAAACTAAGGGAGGGTGAGCCTGATATAGCTCTCCAATGCATTGGGTAACGCGAAGGAGTGAAATGTTAAGGTTTCTCTGAAGAGAGTTTAGGGAATATACTGTGATGGGTATTCCAAATGTAACCAAGAGGGTTACTCCCTACGTAAGAATGTTATGAATGCCTCAAGTTACCTTTATATCTTATGATTTCTATGATTTATTCATGATTTTATGAGGTATATTAAAGTGCTTATGTTTTATGGGTAAAGTATGATCTCATCCTTATGTATATATGTACCCATGTTTCCTTTCCATATTTTTATATCCCTTACTGAGCTTTTTATGCTCATCCCAAGTTTTTTTTGAAATGTTTTTCACAGGTCAAGGGAAAGGTACATGATATGATGATAGTGTCAAGGAAGTGTCAAGAAAGAATCCATGTTTATTTTAAATATGTTTCCATTGATGGGAATGAAGAATACTATCTTTATGTAACCACCTTTTTTATATGTGGAATGTAATGCATGTTTTAAGATCTAATTCTCTAAAACTCTAAACCTGAAAAGATCCTCAACGTGTAATCTTGTGATAAATCAAGATTATGTAAGGTTTAAGGCTGGGGCCTTATAGTTGGTATCAGAGGTCGGTTTAGACAACTTTATGGATTAGGAGTTGTTGTGAGACACATGATTAGTCCCTATATTTATTATTTCAGATAAATCCTTGTTTTATAACTTTTTTTTTTCAGGTCATGTAAAGTTGGTTACGAATGGAAGGAGAAGGATATCAAACGACATTCCTATCTATTCCTGATGATATGCTTTCAATAATTATTGCAAAGTCATCTTCGGATGATTGTGAAACTTTTTCTAGCATACAACTCACTTGCAAGCAGTTGTTTGAGATATCAAACACCTCCACTATACCTCGTTATCATCGTGGATCATGGGTTGTTTTTAGAAAAATACTATTTTCACAATATTCTCATATTTTCAAGAAAGGTAAATATTATCAAGGTATTTTCAAATATTTTACCTTATCACAAGAATTTGAAGCATATTATGATTTTAGAAATGGTTCTGAGGAAGGAGACCCTTGCGCAACCTATTTATATTTGCTTTTAAAATACAGTCTCACATCACATACTTATGGTATTTTAAAAGGACCAGTAATAGAAAGTTTCAACTCAATTTCGGTCCGACTATTTTATAGAAATCAGGTTTTATCAGATGTTTTATAATTATATGTAATACATGATTATTTTCCAAAACTGTTTTTCTGTGAACACCCATATGACCCATGTTGTACGAGGTGTATTTGGATGGAGGAAGCAAATGATTTTGAAGGATCTCTAAATCATTGTTGTAATGCATTGGACTTCTACCTACGTGAGCAAGATGACGATGAAACCGAGTGGACGCCATGATCAAGGTATGATGTTATTCATTTTGGGAATCGTTTTATTTTATCTTATGATGGTGAAATAAGACTTCAAGAATTAAGATGTTGAGATCGTAACGAATTTGGATGAACATTAAAGGTATAAGGAAACGATTGAGGTTAAAACATGTTAGGGTTATTTTTGGAGTTTTATAAAAAGGACAACACGCAGACTGCGTGACAACCCGTCGTGTCGGACAAAGATGCGGGAATCGAACACACAACCAAAGTGCGACTGGTATTTATCGCCTACCACTGGACTACGTGAAGTCCCTGGTTAGTTTGACTGATTCTTTTTAGTTATATGATTTTATTAATTAAGAGTAAGTTGATTTTGGGTTATTTATGAAAATTATTAACCTATCATGGAGGATATGTGATTAGGTTTATTACTTTTCAATACGAGACTTTAGGAGAAACTGATGTTGTTTGGAGATAAATGTTACGATTTAACTTGGAAGAATATATGACTAAATCCTTCAAATATTTGGGTTTCAATCTTAGATTGGTTTACTTTGAAGAATTTTATGGACAAATTGTTTATCGGATGGTCCTCGTTGAACTTTGGTTTTTTTTGGAAAAAATTTGGAGATTAAGCATAGATTTTCTTTTTAATGGGTTATCCTTTTCTGGATTATCTGACCTTGTACTAACCTTTTTGGTTTTGGTTTTGGTTAAAGCCTAAAGACATGGGATGTATATAGTTCTCTTTGGTGGATTAGGTGATTCTCTAGAAGTTGATTATAGTACTCTTAATGTGAACAAGTCTTCCTAAATACTCGTCTTTTGGAGAAAATATGAGTTTGTGTAAAAGTTGAAAGTCAACATGATAAGTGATTATGTTTCCCTATGAATAAATTACTCAATAAAAAGTAACTTAAAACAAAAATGTTATCTATTAACTTTTCTTACTGGGGAATCGAATACCGTTTAACCCATCACAAGTTTGTGATTTTCTTATGGTTAACTTTCTCCTAAACATGTTTTCTATCACTCTCCATCAGAACATGACCCTATGTTTTCTCCTCCAGGTCCATGTTTTCCTACATGGAGTCCTAGTATGGGTTAACTCGGGTGACCTCTGTACTTATCTTTCTTTATTTTAAAGTGATTGTTTTACCGACTCTTGATCCGATGTGGGACTTTCAAGGATGTTTCCAAGCGCAATTTTAAAAATTGCGAGGACGCAATTCCCAAAAGGGGGGAAGGATGTAACACCCCAGGTAAATAAAGAATATGACATTTTCATATTTATCCATATTTTTGAATAAAATATTAATATGACTTTAAAAGGGATTCTATGCTTGATGGCGTACCCAACATGCAACAACGAGTTTCTTGGGAATCTTAAGCTGCACTCTAATAATAAAATAATATTATTTTAAATGGTAGTTAACATGTAGCCGTTGTATTGGCAGGAATGGATAGAAATAACTAAAATATGATTATATATGTTTTTAAATGTTTTTACATTTTTCCAATAAAAGATAAAGGCTTAAAATACGGAAAGAATTCAATTTTAGGCGTATATTCTCTGGTTTTCACTAAAGGGTCACTTATCACCTTTTGATGGAAAACCGTCATTAAATATAGTTTTTTTTCACTCTTATACATTCTATTGGACCAAATAAAACTCTTCTTAAGAATCGGGACATCAAAATTTACTTTGTGTAAATTTTTGGTATCTTTCTGATAAAGTTCATTTTTTTAATGAATAATGTAAAATGTTGTATTTTAATTAAAAACCTCTTTTTAATCTAATTTATTTATATGATTAGATTATATTTTGAATTGGTTTTAAAGTGAAATTAGAATATATTTTTACCATTAAATCCAATAGTGGTCGTTGGAATTAATTTCACTTTGAAATCAGACTTAAACTAGTGTCAATCTTTTGATACTTATTGTTTTATAAAAACACGCTATTTGCTCTGACAGCGGGAATTAATTATTAAATTAATTAATGTGAATTATATGTTTTGAATTTTGTAAAATAGACTTCATTTTTGAATTCATAATATCAAATATAGCTTAGGGTGAATTTTTGGTAATTTTCTAAAAAACTTCAATTTTTGATGAATAGTGAAACCACTAAGTGGTACTTATAAAAACTGATTTTCCGTTTAAATGAAAATTTGCCATCATTGTGTTTTGAATTTTGAAAATCCGACATACATGGTTGTCATTAGTATGTAAAATGTGGTTCAATGGGATGAAAATAATTTTTTGGTGAATAGTATTTTTTTTTCATTAATCGCGATTAGAGGTAATTAGTGTAATTTAAGGTAAAAATGATATTATAAAAATATTAAAACACCATGACACTTGTCCTAACCCTATTGGATGAGTCATGGATGACCAAGACAACCCATGGGTCGATTTAGGGGACCCTATGGATCCTCTTGGGTGAGATAATGACTTTAATGCCTTTTTTTAAAATAAAGGTAAAAATGACACTAACATAAATTGTTTTACTAAAACAATTTTTAGAAGGGGTTATAATAATCATAATTTTGTCTATAAATACTCTTTGTAAAGATAAAAAGATTTAATACATCAGGATATTTTTGTTATAATTTTTTACACATTAAATTAATTAATTTGATTATGACATCATGATGATGCAACGATGACCTCATTAATGAACAGTTTAAATAAAATGAAACGATAATATAAAATCTAAGACCTACACCTGTCCAAAAACTATTGGATGGGAATATTTCGAAGCCTTATCATCTTATCATAGAAATATATCAATGTGGGACCTTATAAATTCGAAACACTTTTGAAAATAAAATAATAGTTTCATGATTTCCAAAAGCGCCCCTCGTCTCCTCTTATAAAAGGCCCCCACCTCTACCTCATTTCACACACTCCTCAAGCCTTTGGCTCGTCCATCCCCTGACAATTTACTCTCTCCACATCCCTCTCCTAATACTATATAGGATTCACTTTGTGTAGAATCCTTTCAAAGGAAGCCTTTAGGCTCAAATCAAAAGGAGTTACACTTTTAAAGGCAATTCATTCTCTCATGTTCATTTGTTTTATTTTGCTTCTACAACCCCCTAAACTCTTTTTATTTACTTATTTTGTAACAACACAAGTATCTTCAATATACTAGGATGTTTTTATAAGATTTATTCGAGCTACCCTCTCACACAACTACATCAAATGTTTAAAGAACATACGGTTTCCGTGGATGGCGAAATTCTGCCTCCCGAAACGATGATTGTTAAATACTCATTTAACACCTTCAAAGGTGGCCATTATGATGTAACTATTTTTTATATATGATATATAATATTTTTAATCTTTCATTAAGATTCTGTATTTTTCATTTATGGCATACCATTATTGTTTCCATTATGGGTAAACACGATATCTTCATTTTAGGAAGTGCGGACTACTGCCCCCTGAAAGTGATTTGATTCGTTAATACCATATGTGGGATATGTAAAGGATAAAGTTAATGATATTATATATGTTATTATACTGGAATTATAATATAATCTTATATCATTATGATTCCATTCCAGAAATACGAAATAGAAATGGAAGTAGCGTTCATGCGTACGTACGGCTTACCATCTCCATGAACGGTGCATTTCATTTCTTACCTATAAATGTGATGTAATATTATAAATACATGTATATGCTGAATATATATGATATATATGTTATCCAAATCATTAATATCATTCTGGATATAACTAACCATTTACCAAATTAACAACATGTAAGTGTAAGAAGTCTATTTTTGACTTAAGAACCAAATACCGACAAAATGAACATTATTAACTTAAATGATTACATGATGTTCATAACCTGGTATAAAAGGAATAATGAACTTGAAAAAGTTTCTTAAGCAAGTAGAGATTAACTCAAGTTTATTATTCAGGAGATTAAAGAACGGTCGGGTCAAGTCGGATACGAGGTAAGGGATCCTACTCCTCTCTTTCTTTTTAAGTACACTCTTTTATGTCATTCCCTCTAAAGATAATATTTCTTGTTATTGGGATGTTATTTTATATTACAATTACTGTAATTTTTATGTTCATGTGATGATAGACCCTATTCTCTCTCATCAATCCATTTTGGAAGTTTTGAATGGCACCGTTAGGCTGCCGAATTTTCGTAAGAGATCTAACCTCTCTCTTTCTTTTTAAGTACTCTCCTTTATGTCACTTCTTTTAAGCTCCTCTTTGTTATGTTGGGGGATGTTCTTTTATATTTCTCTTTCTATAAACTTTAAGTTAATATGATGAGATACCCTATTTGATCTCATCAATCCATTTTTGTAAGTTTTATGTGGCGCCGTTAGGCTGCCGAGTTTTCGTAAGGGCTTTTTCATCTCATTTTTATTCCCATGAGATTTATGCTACATTTTCCACAATTTCCTTTGAGTGGTGTATTTAATGACCATTATTATACTATTTGTGTAATATACTTTAGTTTATGAGTATTTACATTAAGGATTTATTTTCCTTCTTTCATGGGGTGTATGTTTTGAAAGATACCCAAGTCAGTAAGGGAACCTTTCACCCTCCTCTTTTTTAAAAGACTTCTTTTGTTGGGTATTTTAATTTACATATTTTTATGTTGGGATATGTTCTCATATATCCTTGTTGATGTAAATTTTATGTCCAAGTGATGAGATACACTTTATATCTCTCATCAACTCATTTTGATGTGACGCCGTTAGGCTGTCAAGGGAACTTCTTAACCCAATTTCGATTTCTTTGGGTTCAACATGTAGTTATTGAATATGTCATCCTTTGAATATGTGTGAATGACCTTTGATTATTTTACACTTAATATCCACTTATATTTGGTGTATTCGTTTGTTGCACATAATTATTTAATTTATTTATCCTTAAACCAAGGATACTGTCTTTGTATGGGACTTCGTCTTAATCTCCTTTCATTGAGGCATATTTTGTTTTATACAAAACCTTTTTTTATATGGTGTATAAACCCATTTGAATTTTACGTTTATCTAAAAGGAATCTTTTTTATACGAAGCATTTTATAAAATGACAAAATGGAATGTTTTTGTCGTACGTATGCGGCGACAACGACTTCTCCGCCGCCTTGACCATTATTTGAGTTTCAGATTACTCTACAAGCCATACCTTCTTTTTTTAAAAAAAATACCATGTTTTACTTTTATTTTATTTTGGTATTGAAAATGGTTTTCATAATGTTTTTATATCAATGTTTTTTATTGATATCTGTTGATTGAAAGGTGGAAATATTATGTTTCCTTTATGCATGTTTTATGTGATGCGATTATGTTGAGGTTCTTGGGAATTATTATGAAGACGGGTGGTTCCGTGATAAACTAAGGTTGGGTGAGCCCGATATAGCTCTCCAATGCATTGGGTAACGCGAAGGAGTGAAACGTTAAGGTTTCTCCGAAGAGAGTTTAGGTAATATACTATGATGGGTATTCCAAACGTAACCAAGAGGGTTACTCCCTACGTAAGAATGTTATGAATGCCTCAAGTTACCTTTATGTCTTATGATTTCTATGATTTATTCATGATTTGATGAGGTATGTTAAAGTGCTTATGTTTTATTGGTAAAGTATAATCTCATCCTTATGTATATATATACCCATGTTTCCTTTCCATATTTTTATATCCCTTACTGAGCTTTTTATGCTCATCCCAAGTTTTTTTTGAAATGTTTTTCACAGGTCAAGGTAAAGGTACATGATATGATGATAGTGTCAAGGAAGTGTCAAGAAAGAATCCATGTTTATTTTAAATATGTTTCCATTGATGGGAATGAAGAATACTATCTTTATGTAACCACTTTGTTTATATATGGAATGTAATTCATGTTTTAAGATCTAATTCTCTAAAACTCTAAACCTGAAAAGATCCTCAACGTGTAATCTTGTGATAACTCAAGATTATGTAAGGTTTAAGGCTGGGGCCTTATAGTTGAGGTGATATTTAATATTTTAGGGATCAAGATGAGATAATTTTAGTGAATATCCTATGGGTAAGACTAAGGTATAAATCTATGTATAGGATGAAATCCTAAAGTTTTGGTAAAGTAGATATTATATAGTTCTCCAAGAAATTTCATCCATATATGGGTACTGGAAACTGGATGAAGCTATAGAAAAAATTAATCTTGGGGTAATCATCTAGAAAATAGTTGATTGAGTATCAACTCAATCGTCACTCTGGTGCGAGATGAGTGTTCCTAATACTACACACTTAATTATAAATTATTGAGGTATATTACTTGGTTAATCACATTATATTTAGAATGAATTATGAGGTATTTATTATGTTAAGGAATTAGATTATTGAATATGATAGAATCCAAACTAAAGAAACCTATATTGAACCAAGAGTGTTTCAGGTTGAACTGAAATCAAATGTAATAATTTCAAAGAATAAGAAATTTTGAAGTTTAATTTATCATGAAATTTTCGTACAATAATTCTATTTTAGTGTTCATCAATCACGTTAACTCCTATTGGATTAAGAAATGGATAAATCCTGAAGTAATCAAATTAATAATAAATTCCATGGACAATGAGGAGATTTCCCCAAAGAGAAACCTAACTGGATAATAGCTGAAGTGAGAAACCTTGTGATTTTAAAAATTATCTATAAATAATTTTTATTAACAATGTAAACATAGTCGAATTCCCAAAAAAACCATATAAGATAAGGATAGTTTCTCATAGAAGTTCCTGTGACAAATATAATTTAGGAAATAATGTTCAATTTATAACAAGTTAAAAATTTGGGAAGAAGTACCAAGAAAAATGTATCAAAGGAATTTTAATATTATTCATGTGTGTAAAAGGAGGGAATTAAGCAACATGTTACATAGGAAAAATGAATCTATCACTTAACATGATAATGGGAAAATATTTGTTTCCTAGTCATGCCTAAGATATAAAGGTAGATGCCTCATTATAAAATATTTATTGATTCATATCTATCTTTAGATACCCTTGAATAATTTTATTAGTAATTGATAATTAAATTTTAATGAAAAGTTTTTAGGTGGGGGAGGGGGTTAATGTAACACCATAATATCTAAAATTATATATTTCCTTTAAAACCTAATGTGTTTAATAAATTTATTCACATGAAACACCGAACCACATCGTATCACAAAATGATATAAACCATTAAAATGTAGCCATATAATTGGTGGGTAAAAATAGATGTAACCAAATTATAAAATTTATATAGAAATTAAAATAAAGGTCATTATTAATAAAAAGGCATCGATGAAAATTCAATTAGTGTAGCTATGTAAAAAATAACATTGATTTATCCTTTAAAATGAAACCCTTATGAAATTTGATTTTATGTTCTTTATTTTAACATAATAAATATATTATGAATAAAATATATTGTTGGTATGAATAATATGTTAACAAAAAATTTATTAGTAATTGATAAGAAATAAAAGTTAAAATATTTAATATTTTTAAAATTTATTTTCTTTGGAAAATAGTTTTTGTTAATTTTTTATATTTTTATTTAAAAGTTAAGTTCTTATCATTAAGAATTTTAATTTGATAAAATAAATTTATTTTTTAGATTTAGTATGTTAATATTATCTTATTATTATTTTTTATTTTAATTGAAATAGTTTATTTTTAGGTGAATACTGAAAAATATGATTTTTACCAAAACCATAAAGTTTATGACTTTATCATTATATAAGATAGACCTATATATATATATATAAAACATTTTTATTGATTAACTATGTGTTTAATTGGTAAAACTATACATTTTTAAATACCATTATGAATTTATAAAACATATGTTTAACACTTTATGAACTTAAGTAATATTTTAGTAAAAGAATCAATTTTTGGTCTTCTCTTTTAATTAAAAATTATTTTTGTAAAATTTAGTTTTGGATATCTTTAAAATTCACCTGAACTTTCTTTTCATTATAAAAAACCAATTTATATCATTAAAATCATATAAATTGATAATTTTATCCAACACAAATATTTTAAGAATAAAAATACACTTTTTTAAATAGTTTTATTCTATACATGCACTAATGTTAATGTTTATTTTTCTTAAACAAAAATTTTATCAAATAAAATGGATTTCATATTTTAAATAATTATTTCTAAATTATCTAATAAGTTACATTTTATTTTTGGGAATAAAAATTATTTACTTGGGTAAAACTTGTTACAACGGTAAAACTAAAAATGGTAAAAGTGAAAATTATAAGAGTAAAAGACTTAAAAACATATTAAAAATAGGTATTAAAATGAATTATTGAGGTATGATCGACCTTATATTACCCCCACTCCATTATTATTCATTTTAGAGTCTTCTTGACATGTTAAACATGCACACTCTTTATATTAATTTGAAATATTTACAAAAATTCCATTCTCACCACTTATAAAAGTGGCCTTCCACCACCCCTTCAATGACACTTTTAAAATCCAGTTTTTTCATGAAAATATTCCCTTTTCCTTCCCCTATAATTATTAAAAGTATATTACCTAGACCAAACATTTTAATTTACTTTTATTACCATTACATTTATTCTATTGGATACATACATGTGTTTATTCTTACTATAACAGTGTTGATACTTCTGTATCCACTGTTTACATGGTAATGTCCTTAGATTATGTGTCATACTAATAGGTTGTAGAAGTTACCAGCTATAATGAGAACTTAAAGATACTATGATAGTAATATTAAATATATGTCCTATGGTATAGATAAATCATAATGATTAGACACATATTATGTATGACTATTATGTGTTGGAGATCATAAGAATTGATAATTCTTCGCATAAAGTTTTCACCTGGTGATCTAAAGTAGATGAGATAATGAGGTATGACTTTCCAAGAGGAACAAAACATGTTTCTAGTATCATTGGTTGTTCTTATCTATGAATATTTGTATTGGTCTCCAAAATTAAGATCATTATCAATGTATACCACTTGATTGCATACTTTAATGTAAGGAAAAAACCATGACATTGAAGTAATGGAGAGGTAGCTTGTGTATGTTGCATCTTTGGTGGTATGACATTGGATGAATTATCAAGATAGAAAATTTCACTTTTGAGTTAAATAAGAGATATTTCATGGGCATATGTTAACCTGGATGGTGGTACCTTCCTTAAATCCATGGATATAGTACAAGAAGGTAAGCTTGTCTAGTAAGGTCATGGAATATAAAAAGAAACATAAGGAAGATGACACAAGTTTGCATCCTCATTTATGAGAGATCACGTGAAAAAGAGATTATATTAAAGAAAACATGTTCATAGGAGGTAGTTAGAACTCTGAAAATTATTATCTACTTAGGGGCCATGATGGGTTGTTATAATCTACTCTTGGTTTATGCATTCGACTCACTTCAATCTAGATAAGAACTTATAGGGTCACACACTAAGTGTATCCATAAATTTCAACCATTCAGATGAATAAGAGTTTATGAATTAGTAGACCCCATATATTGGGCCTTGTGAACATCTTATTGTGATTGATCTCACTTAAAAATAATAAATTATATTATTCAAGTATATAATAATTATGATTTAATTTATTTCTCAAGGTATTCACAATTTGATTGATAAAGAAATCAGTATAAGAAAATATAATCTTTTGAATGAACATAACATATTCAAGGTTCTTTAAATTATTTGTGGAGATTACGAGTCAATTTAATTATTTTTATTTTATCACATAACATGTTGAAGTGTTACAAGTGAGAATTAAAATATTTGAAACATTTATGATGAGTTTATTAAGTCATAAGTGTGAGAAAGGGTCTAAAATAAAGATTAATACTTTCTAGGTAGTAAAGTGCAATGTTGGAAAGTATAACCTAAGTATAAAATCACATTTTAGCCTCTTAAATAGTAATATAAATCATTTGGTCTAATTTAGAGAGAGAATATCCCCTCTCCCCTCCTCTCAATCTCTTAGAGAGTCATTCTAAAGAGAGAACAAGGTCAGATTGATCTTGTCTTCACGATCGAGTCCACATTCTTCACATGATCTAAGGGACATCATAAAGCTCTTCAATTTCCCATTCTAGAACCCTAGAATAATAAATTTAAAGTCAAAGAATTTTGGTTCATTTGTGGATGATCTAGAGGATGCATAGTTTGGTGCATTTGAGCCATGACATGCTGATGGTCAGTGAATAAAAACATCCACCTTAAACGAACAAGGTGTCATTTACACTTTCTTTTAATTTTATTATTCATTATTAATTTAATTTAACACTATATTTTAAGAAAAAAGGGAAAGGGGTTTTTGTGGATTCAATGTTTTTAACACGAATCTGAACGAAAAAATTTTATTCTCATGTTTTTTACGCTTTCATTGTGCCCCGATTTCCTTCAATTGATAGCAGATAGATCATGTGATTATTTAAGCTATAAAATTTAGGATTTTAATTAAATTTTCTATAATTCATAAATAGGATTTTTATACAGTCCCAACGTAACTAACTACATGTAAATTTGAGTTTTTATCACCAAGATATGGCCGATCGAAGATTGATGACTTTTTCATAAATATTAGGATGAAAATTAATGTTTTAATTTTTTCTTCACTTTAATGGCCATCGATGTGACAAAGTTTTTTTCGGAGTGCAATGTGAGGACATTGTGTGTTATCTTGATATATCAGAAGCCAAATGAGGTAGTATATTGGAAATACAATCTTGTTATGAAACATTAATTAATTTACCAACAATCAAAAAAAGGAAAGGGAAAAAAAGATTTCATTGGAATCATTTTTAAAAAAGGAAAAAGCTTCCCTTGAACACTTCGTTAAAAATTGGAAAAATCTTCACTTGGAATATTGATTTAAAAAAGGACAAAGCTTCCCTTGGAATATTGTTTTTTTAATTTTTTTAAAAACATTTATATATATAAATGTACCCATGACCCACTTGTAATTTTATATATTACATATATATATATATATAAATATTATATTTTATTTAATAGGATTACCAATTAGACATGGGTTAGACTGGTATAGTCTGAGTCCAGCCCGGATGACCCATCACTAGCCCTAAATTAATTTCTAGGGATCCTATTTAGGTCTAAATATCCCAATAAAATTATGAATAAATTTTAGAAATTAAAATTATTGGTTTGTAATTTAATAAAATTATTTCTAATGGTATGGGATATATCTAAAATTAATTAAAATTATTTTAATTCAAATTAAAGCATTAAAAATTCCATCAAGTTAAATTTTAGAAAATTTAATTTTTATTGTGCAATATACTTACATTTTTATTGATCATGATTTGAGACAGATCCATTCATGTTGGTTTTATAATTTATTTAATTTAATTATTTAATTTATTTTTAAAAATGAAATAATTCTTTTATTTTTATGATATGCACATAGTCCCTCTATATTTAATTAGTATAAGGGCATACATGTACACATTTAATTAATAAAATGTATTTTTTCACCTCAATTTCCCCTTACATGTTTTTGAGTATAAATTATAAACATTTTAGGAGTTCGTGAAAAATCACTTCAAGTTAATAGCTGTTGTAAACTAAAAAAGTGAAGTGCATGAGATTTTTTGGTGCTATAATTCAAGTTAAGTATTGACTTAAGAAATTACTACAGGGTCTCGGTTAATCCATTATTTTCTTAATGGATTAACCAATAGTTAATGACTCATAATTATGTCATTATTTATTTATTTTATATTGTGTATAGTTTATTGTTTTTTTAATATGAATTTATTATTTTCGATCACATAATATAATAATAAATGAGCATGTAAAGGTAAAATGAACATGTGCAATGAATTTTTTCTATTTAAATCACGGTTAAGTTGTGAGTGAGATCACATAGAACCATCATGTTGAATAGAAAAGAATTTCATTTTCCGAGATTAAATTTAAAGATCCCTCAAATAAAATATTAAGTCATTAAATTCCTTCCATCACTTGAATTTAAACACAAATGTTTGTTCAAGGTGCTCGTTATCCCTAGTTGAGGGTGGCTCTTACTACTAGGGAATTATTATGAGAGTTGTGGGTTGAGTTTACAAAAGTTGGAACAAATAGAGTATCTTTATCTTGCTTATTGAAAATTTAGAGGCAAAGTGTTGAGAAATGAAAAGTAATTCTTTATAGGATATGAGAATCTACTTAAAATATCAAGGATCCATGAGTTAATGTCTTTGGATAGTCAAAATCCTACCTTAGACACTGGGATTTGTGGAAATTCCATAGCTAGGTATATCAAAAGTTTTTTAAGGATAATTTCCACTATAATACTCAAGAAACTATGTATAAATGATCTATTAGTTTTGGGATTATAGGTTTTGATAAAATAGTGGGAGAAATTTAAAATTAATAATTTGAAAGTGTCTACTGATAATAAAGACAAAATAAAAATCTACTAAGTTTATTCATTATAGATCAAATGGAAACCACCACCAATTCAATTTAACTATAATCAAAATTAGATAAAGAGAATATCTTGATTGACCAAAACTTCTATGAGTGTACATGTAATTTCCTATAGTACTGCGCCAAGAGATGAATCTTTATGTACTAGAATACACACTTCATGCTGAGCCCCCTCAAGAATAAAGTCAATGAAGAAGTGTCAAAGAAAATTCCCAGCCAAAGATAATGATTCATCACCCTTTATAGAAACCAAATATACAATGGGAGAGATACAAGTTAGAGGAAGTCTCCTTTTAATGTTTTAATAAAGACCACTATAAAAATAATTGAATAGCTAGGAAGAAGAAGAATGTTGATACTTATACTTTAGTTATATTTTTCATTGAATTCAATATGTCTATTCCAAACATCTGGGTATTATATATTGTATGTGGTTCACACATTTGTATTTAAATACAAAAAATTTGATTCAATATAACTACAGAAGGTGAAGTAGATATCAGATAAGAAAATGGTGCAAAACTAGAAACATTATTAGTGAGAGATTATCATCCAACCTTGTCTAGTGGGATGGTTTTTGTACTAACTAATTTTTATTATATACTATACGTTACCAAAAAAATAATCTCAGTGTCACTTTTGGACATTATTTTCACAACCCATCCCAATGAGGCCCATGCCATGACTCCTTAATCATGCCTCCAATAGGCCATGGGTTAAAAAATAACATCGAGTAAGCATAACACTAACATGGGAGACATTAGACTAAATTACCTATACAGATGCACACATATACAAGACCATACAATTTTGAAATGTAAAAAAAATGATAAACCATGCATTCATACATCTAAATCCTATAATGAGAGTATGAAAACAAGTGATGGAAAGTAAATAGGGACAAATACAATCCCACCACAAAGAGTCTGAAAAAACTACAACCTGAATATAAAGATGAGGATTGCTATCAAGATAACCGCAAGAACACACCTTTATCTATCTGGATCACTAATAATTTCCTGGTCCTAGTCCCTCTAGGATTCTATCAAAAGGCCGATTGACTGCACAAGATAGGACATGTGCGGGAAAAGATTTTGCATGGGTGGGTATAAAAATACCTAGTAGGACACCTCAAAATCACCAAGCAGATAATAATAAATTATAACAATCATTTCTACACAGGTATATTTCTAAAACAAATATAATAAGAATATCTAGATATAATAAACAAAGAGACACAATCTCAAGGTAAAGTCACAACCATAACTCCAGTCCAAAGATCCTGCTCATAGATTCATCATAGCACTTATCCAAGAAAATACACCCCACAAGTTAGATAATAACGATGGCATCTATCTGAGATATACTAATCATTGATTTTTTTCTATATGAAGTATACACTAGATGTATTAAGATAATGATACATAGATTAAGATCATACCCAAGGACATGGGTAAACCAACAACTCAATCTGGAATAACCTGTTAAGTAGAGGATTGACGCCCCTGTAGTATTGGTCATAAAGATACCAAGAAATCCACCTAGGGGAAGATTATGATAGATAATCTCACTCTAGACCTCATAGTGGGATTTTTTAAAATTTATCCAAGAAGTTCCACTAAATTTATCAAAGTTCTATCTGTAGGGTGTGATTCCATACTCACAATTAGGGAACTTATATGGGGAATGTACCTTAATAAAAATTGTCCATACTGAAGAGGAAAATGGATCTAAGATAACTTTAAAAGAGTACATGGTGTGTCCCTTTAGTACTAAGTACTGACCATGTATCCCAACCAATTCCCATTTATGTTTCATAGTAAACAGTGTGTCCTTTTCCATGTAATTCTAACCATGTCCAAGTACATGACTATACTCATGTACACCTAGCCAAGCCGTGTCTGCGTCACAGTAAATGACAATTCCATGATCATGTACTCTTGGCTATGTCTGTGTACCCTCCAAGGCACACACCAAGTTTACTAGTTGAGTCACATGCCATGTGATATTTAACTTCACCCTGAAAACCCTGGATACCATACTAGGGGTCCCACATGGTTTGTTTCTCTAGAGCACATGTCATGTACCATGAGACTTTACAGATCTTGCGAGTTTCTAATATGAATTATTCTCACTCCTATAGCCCCTAGATCTGATCATGAATCATACTGGGATGGGTTTATCTACACTGGATGATCCTTTCCATTGTCGCTCGCTAAAAACTGACCATTAAAACTAATTAGGAATCACCATGTTGTTTCGTCCATAACCACTCCATCAATCCGGAATGAACGAGAATCATTAAACTGATCCTAGTCTATCATAGCCATCATCATAACATGCTCCTGTTGTCATAATGATCCCAAATCCGTGATATCAAACCACCATTCCATATATCAGGTGCACAATGGTTTTTTTCTTGGTATTTTTTGAACCAAAGGACAAGGGATTTACCTGCGATGAATGAACAAATGGATAAGAAAAGAAAAAACCAAAAACTTGTAGAAAAAACATCAACTAATGTTCATATTTTCATCGATTCATTTCTGTTATAATGATAAACAAAGAGGAAATAAGATAATCACAAAGGAACTCCACAATTCTTGGATAAATCTTCCCCATAACTGCAATACGCATGATCCTCGAATCAATTCATTAGTATATTTATTGACACTAATCATAGGAATAAATAAATGGGAATAGATCCAAATAAACAAATTTACTACCTCATTTTGGATCAGTTTCCAGGGAAGAGCAGTCACATGTCTCTATTATTGGAAATATCCACACATTCTGCTACACACCGATTTATGATCAATGATCTGGTGGTTGTTCATTTAAGAGAGATCCTCCAAAATTCTCTCAAATGGTTCCTCTAAATTTCAAGGGTTATGTGGTTAAGCCTAGGATTTTACCACAATAATATATTTATAGAGTTCTTATTTGGTATGGTAATTAAAAATATATAAATATATTAATTTCATTTATTTTAAACATCTTCTCATGATCATGTCTCAATCAGAAATTCTGATTCATTTCATGGTTCTATTATTACTAGGGTAAAACCCACATTTTAAACTCAATAGAGGCCTCAAATTTCCTATCCGAGCCTCCATTTATAAGTTATTCCAATTTTTAAGGAAAAATACGTGCATGTTCATTTAATATATTTAATGTATTTCAAATAGTAATTATAGGAACCCAAAGCCTCAAAATTACACACTGTCTCCGTACGTGGTCTCAAAAATATTTTATATAATATCCAAAAATAATAAATGTAAAATTTGAGTCTCTAAGTTATCCCCACCTTGGTTATTTATGTCCTGAAAATCCAAAATAAAAATCTACACAAAGAGATGTGGGTACTGAGCACACATATAATTCTCCCACTCCTAAGTCATCTCCTAAAAATTCTCGTGTTTCCACCAGACATGCACTAAAGGAATTGATTTACCAAGAAGGATCCACTCCTAGAAATACTTGATATCTACCAGGTACTTATAAAAGGTACCTCAATCCTGAATGTATATCTCTCTCCATTAAATAATATGTGATGGATTGTGTACGTAACTCCTCACCTGTAACATGCGGAAGATTTCATGTACCCGGTCTAAATGTGGTGGTAGTGCTAAGCAGTATGCCACCTCACCAAATCTATTTAATATCTCAAAAGGACCAATGAATCTTAGATATATACTTCCACCTTGGAAAAATTTATGTAGTCCATGTTGAGTTGAGAACCTTAAGAACACATGGTCTCTATCCTTTAAATCCAAAGGCCCCCATTGTCAGTCCACATAATACTTCTGATGGATCTACATAGTCTTCATCTACTCCTGGATGATCTGCACCTTCTCTATAGTGGCTCACACAAACTCTTGACCAATAAGTGCTGAATCTCATGGGTCATTCTAGCATAGGAATGACATGTAGGGATGAATGTACAAGGTCTCAAATGGAGGCATACCGATTATTGAATGGTAGATGTTGTTTTATGAAATATCTTCCGATGATAGATGATTCTCCCGACTATGGCCAAAGTCCAACACATAAGCTCACAACATGTCCTTTAGAACCTGAATGCTCTGCTTAGTTCGACTTCCATTTTGGGGGTTAAAATCTATGATCAAATGTAGTTGAGTACCAAAAGACTTCTGCAATCCCTTCAATAATCTATATGTGAAGCAATCTTCATGGATATAAATGGGTGTTGAGGGAAATCCATAGAGTCAAACTATCTCTTACACATAGAGGCATCCCTAGATCTTTAATAAACTCTACTCCCAGATATCTAGGAAGTGGAATGACTTGATGAGTCAATCTATGATTAACCAAATGGCATCATTTCCCCTAGATGTTCATGGTAATTCTATCATGATGTCCATGGATATCCCATACCACTTCTTCTTTAGCACCTTAATGGGTTGATCTAAACCTGCTGAATCCTAAAGACCATCCTTCACTTGGTGAAAAGTAATGCATCAAGAGACAAACTATGCAACTCCCTTCTTAATCCCTAGCCACCAAAACCAACATAAGAGGTCCTAGTACATCTTTAACACACCTAGATGTACCCCCAAATGAGATGTATGAAATTCTATCAAAACCACCTTTTGCAACATCACAGGTACCATCATGGGTCCTATAAAAAGAATAACATGATCCCCACCTTCAGAAAATCTTTTAGGCACATGTTTAGGGGATATCTAAGTACGTATATTCTCACAATTAGTATCCCCAATCCATGTCTTACTGAATCTTTAAAAAATAATATGGGTAAAAACCCTATATTGGAGGTAAAATAATGCATCACTATCCACAAAGGATAAGTGTCATGGGGCCAACTACTCCAATGCCTTTCTTAGAAATTGTGAACAAGATATCTTGTTGAAAGTGTCTTCTACCCTGTTCCTTTTCCTAGGAGTATAGAAAATCTCATTTTCGTAATATTCGATAAACTATAGCCATATTCTCTATCTAAATTTATGATTATTCCAAGAGAAGATATACTTGAGAGTCTTGTGGTCAAAATAGACCATAAACCACTCTCCTATTTGGTAGTGTTGCCACACTTATAGTGTGAAGACTACTGTTGCTAACTCAAGATTGTGGGTTGAGTAGTTTTTCTCATATTTTCTTAACTGATATGAACCATAGGAAATCATTTACTTCCTCTTCATCGAAACAAAAACAATCCCAGTTTAGGATTCATTATAGAACACTACCTACTTGAAATCCTCCTTTGGAAATCTCAAGATGATATCACTCATTAATCTCTGCCTAAACTCTTGGTAAGCCTATTGGGATGACTCTTCCACATGAAAGGCTTCCACTTTTAGGTCAAACTATCAAAGGAGATAATACCCTAAAGGAATTACCTATTAATATCTAATAGCATATTGCTAACCCAAGTAAGCTCTTCATATTCATCATGTTCTTGGGTGGATCCCAAGATAACAATGCCTTGAACATCATTGGGTCCACTGCCACAAAATTTTCTAAGATAATGTATCCTAGAAAGTGGACCGCTTGTATCCCGAACTAAAATTTTGAGGGCTTCCCATAAAACTGATGATCTCAAAGTATATCTAGAACCATATTCAAGTGTCTCGTGTGCTCCTCCTCAAACGCCGAGTATACTAAGACATCCTCGATGAAGACTACCAAAGACCAGTATAAGTAAGGATGAAAGATCTGATTCATGAGTCCCATGAAAACTTATGGGGTGTTCTTCCAGTTAAAGGAAATCACCAAATACGCATAGTGACCATAGAGACATATGAATGCTATCTTCAATATATTCTAATCATGTTATAGAAACTACTAATTTCCTGATCCGAGACCAATATTCTAGAACCATCATGCCCCTATCAACTAGTCAAAGAGGTCATCCATCCTTATAAGTGAATACATTTTCTTTACAGTCACCTAGTTTAGGTGATGTTAATCCACACACAACCTCAATATCCCATATTCCTTCTTCTTGAACAATACTTAGGTTGAACTAGGTGAAACACTGGGTATAACAAATCCCTTCCTCTACAAGTCCTCTAATTACACCCTCAAATTTCAAAGCTCTGTGGGATCAATTCGATATGCTAGAATAGATATCGAGGTTGTACCTAGGTGAAGATCAGTGCATATTTCTATCTTTAGTTGGGGAGGTAATCCTGGAACATCCTCGAGAAGGTTGTCCGCATACTTCACCATCACTTCAAGGAACTGAAAACTCAAAGCATCTACTGCACCAAGGGTCATTCTATCCAAATGATGAGTAATCAGCTACACCATCCTATGAAAGATTCTAACTTGTGCTGCCTGGGTTTCCTTTTCACCCACAAAGGAAAACCTAGTCCCTTTGTTGCAGACACACCGTATCCTCCACCTAAAACATTCTATCTGGGCATGAACCATAGATAACCAGTCCATACCTAAGATGATGATATAAGGAATCATATTTTCTACAAAGATATCCCAATGGAAACTCTTTCCTCCAAGAGTCAAGTCACACCATTGATACAAGTGCATGGTCACTGAGTCATCTTCAGTAAGAGTCTCCAAGCACAAGGGTCAAGCTAAGGGCTCAACCAGAATATCTAAGTCTTAAACTAGATATGTGGAAAAAAGGAATGACTAGCACCTATGTCTATCAGTACTAAATCTAAGGTAGAAAATAGACATATGAAACCTCATATTATCCCTGTAGACTTTAGGTTATAAGCCTCAATCACCTACAATTACCCTCACCTCATCCTCCAGCTCCCTAAGCTCGGCGTGGAACATATAGGGGTATTTGTGGTAACAAGTCAAAGATTCTACCACCTCCAACTACTCTCAAAGATACTATTAAATATCTTCCACCCTTTAGACATGTCATATCCTATCGTTGCCTCTTCCTAGGTGGCCCATCCACTGTCTCTCTGTTAGTTGTACAATGAGTTAGATAATCCCTTGCGAGATGTCCCCATCTATCACATGAGTAGAACTGCCTCTCTCTAGGATAACTAGACCAATATTATGATCCTAAACCACATACCCTCTATGTTGGGACCTCCTCATGAAATTTATCACACATATATGTCCCTAAGACTAATGTCATATCCTATTGCTGAAGTCTCTACTCTCGTGTTCCCACTATCGACAACAACCATCTACATATGCTCATCTAAGAAGACCACAACCACTAAGTCATGATCTATAACCCCACAATAGGTAGGAATTCATAGAGTTATAAAGTTGTCTCATATTTATCTAAGAAGTCCCTACATGAAGGTATTAGCTCAAAAGAACTGATCACAAACCATATCCATCAAGTACCTAAAGAGGTTGGTGAGCCTCGATGAATACTCATCCACTATCTTACTACCCTACTAGAGCTTTAAAAGATTCTGGATATGTATATACCTAGCTATAATTAACTACCATTTGAAAAGTCACTCAAAATCTTGCTATTCTAGAGTCACCTCTTCATTTAAATGGGTCACTAAACCCCATCATCACCCTAGAAAGCTAAGCCAAAGGATCACTACCAGGATCACCATATGGTCTGCTGGTTTCTTGAAAAGATATAAAAATAATGCCACTACCTCAAGACGGTCCTCATGTACCTATGGGCCTAGATCACCTCAAAATCTTAGGGGTCATTGTAACTAAACTCATGAAGGGTGTTCAACCTATGCGCCTCATATTTTGGTACAATAGAGACTATCTAATTCTCAACAGGTGGTGGTATAATTGGTGAAACACCTAAAGGTAAAACCAATAGTATATGACCCTATATAGATGCCTAATCACTGAGGAGATCATCCTCATGATCCTGATGTTGAATCATAGATAGAATACATCACAGAGGTATCCCAAAATAGACAAGATATACCACGTTCAATGAGTATATCTGGAGAGATGACTCAAGAAGGAAATGGAAATCAAAACCCATTTATATATGATGCATGTACCATTCCCCCTACAACCAGTGTCCATATGTACCAAGTTAAAAGGATGGTAATTAGAGTCCTGGTGTATGGATATGTCATCCACCACACTAACACTAGATTCCATATCCCAAACGATTAACTTGAAACACTTAACACTTTTCCCCAAACCAATCTCACAGACTCTAGTCCTAATGTAGAACTGACTACCTTTGATACCACTTTGTCACAACCCATCCCAATGGGGGCCATGTGGCCACTACCTAAGCTCATCTCCAATAAAAAAATGGTTGGAGACTAGCACTGAGTTGGAATATCACTAACATGAGAGGCCTTAGCCTAAAGTACCTACAAACACACACATATACAAGACCATACATTTCTAAAATGTAAAAAAACTGACAAACCATGCATGAATACATCTAAATCCCACAAATATAGCATGAAAATAAGTGATGGATTCTAAATAGATCCAAATACAAGCCACCATAAAGAGCCTAAAAACAATTCCAACCTAAAAGTAAAGATGGAGACTACTATCAAGATAACCAAATGAACAAACCTTAGTCTATCCAACTCACTAAGAACCACATGGTCCTGGTCCATCTAGGACTTCGTTAAAAGGTCAACTGTCTACATAAGACATGACATGTGTGGTAAAATCCCTTGAATGGGTGAGTATAAAAATACCCAATAGGATGCCCTAATATCACTAAACAGATAATGAAAATAATAACATTCATCTCTACATAGGTATATGACTATAACATATATAACAAGAATATATAGATATAATCAACAAAGACACATAATATCAAGGTAAAGTCACAAACATAAAGATATTTTAGGGATCCTTCTCATATATTCCACATAACACTCTTCCAGAAGAAAACAATCCATGAGTCAGATAGCACTAATAGAATCCTTCCAAGATGTATTAATCACTGGGTCCTTCCATAATAAGTATTCGTTGAAGTCTGAAGAAAATGATTACCAGATAAGGATTAGATAAAAGGACATAGGGTATACCAAAAAAACAATCTTGAATAACCCACTAAGTATAGTATTAGCACTTTCTTAGTGTTCGTAATGATGATATTAAGAACTCCACCTAGGATAAGGTGATGATAAAGGATCTCACTCCAAGACTCACATAGGGATTCCAACAACTATATCCAAGAAGTTACACCAAATGGATCACTATATTATGTGTAGGATGAAATTTAATACTAACCTTTAGGTAATAGATATGGGGAACATTATCTAATGAAACTTCTCCAATATGAAAAGTAAACGGGATCTAAGACAACTTTTAAAGAGTACACAACATTTACTGTGAGTTTATTGAGTGTCCCTTTGGCATCAAGTCCTATCTGTGTATCATTTTCCATGAATTTTTTGTGTCACAGTACATGATGTGTTTATTCCCATGTACTTCTGACCATGTCCAAGTACATGACTATTCTCATGTACACCTGTCTCAGATATGTCTGTGTCAGAGTACATATTGTGTCAGTGGATGTGTACTCATAGACATGTCCATATACCCTCCATGGTACACATTGATCCACTAGGTTAGTTACACTCCATGTGATTGGGTCACAAATAGTGTGTTATTTAACCTCACTTTGAAAACCCTAGATGTTGTACTAGGGGTCTCTCAAGGCATGTCCCTTCGGAACAAATGTAATGTATTGCAGGATTTTATAGATTTTGTAGGTTTTTCATCTATGTTGCACCCACTACTATATCCCCTATATCGGTCCATGAATAACACTAGGAAGGGAAGATCTACTCTAGCTAAGCCTCTTCATTATCAGTCACCGGTAACCAGACTTTGAAACTACTCAGGAATCATCGGGTTGTTCCATCCGTAGCTGCGCTATCAATCCAAAATGAATGAAAATCATTGAACTGATCCTAATCCATCATCACCATCATCATATAATGATCCTATTTTTGTACTAATCCCATATATGTGATATCAAATTGTTCTTCTAGGAATATGGTGTGCAATAGTTAATTTCTTTGTATTTTTGAACCACAGTCCAAAGGATTTTCCCACAATGAATGGAGAAATGGGGAAAAATCACAAACCCAAAAAATATGGAATGAACCTCATACAATGTTTGTGTTGGTCTTTATTTTTCACTATTAGAATGATAAAAAATTAGAAAATAAGATAATCAAAAAGTAACTCCCTAATTCCCAGATAATTCTACCCCGTATCCGTAATAAACCCGATTCACGAATCAATTCATTAGTTGATTGATTTGAGTTCATCATAGAAGTAAATAAATGGGAATAGATCATAATAAAAAAACTTTCTACCCTAATTTGGATCAATAATTGGTAAAGAACTATCTCACATCACTATCATTGGTGATATCCACAAGTTTTAATGCACACCGATCGATGATCCATTGGTTATTTATCAGAGAGAGATCCTTTAATTATCTCCACAATGGATCCTCTAAATCTATAGGGTTATGATACTAACCCTAGTATTTTCCCATAGCCTAATATTTATAGATTTATTATTAGACCAGATAATTCAAAATAAATAAATTTATCAATTTTATTTATTTTAAACATCTGGAAATGATCGTGTCTCAACCAGAACGCCCAAGGCTTTCTAAGGTTCTATCAATCCTACGATAAAACCCATGATCTGAACTCAATGGAGGCCATATATTTCTCATCCAATCCTTATTTTATAATTTATTCCTTTTTTTAGAGAACTACATGTGTGTCCATTTAATATATTTAATATATTTCAAACATTTATTCCATGCACACTGGGCCTAAAAATTACACACCTTCTCAACTCTTGGTCTCTAAAATATTACATATAATATATAAAACCAATACATGTAAAATATTAGTTTCTAAAACTATGATATTTTATTTTAATTTTGGAAATAAATTTTTTCTATTGTATAAGGTTAAAATATGTTAAGATATGACATGTCTTAATAATGGGTTATATATAATTAAACTAGACAATCCAATTTTTTTAATTAATGAAAAATCCAATGAGAATAACTCATATCCTACCTACCTATAGAAATTTAGTCCAGGTCATGTAAATGATAAGAGTTTAATAAAATAACATCAAGTAGGGTATTTAAACTACATTGATTTAAAACCCTTGTATGTATGTTACACATGTTTACAAGGTAAAATGACCAAATCACCTTTTAGTGGTAAAGGAGAAAGATCCAAAGAACAATTGTAATTGGTTCATACTGATTCATGTGGTCCATTTCTAGTAGAGGTAAGTGGTCATTTTTTCTACTTCATTACTTTTAATGATGGATATAATAGATATAGATATATTTACTTAATGAGGTATATGTTTGATTCCATTTTCATGTTTAAGGAATATTAGAATGAAGTATAAAATGAACATGGGAAAATGATTAAGAAAATCTACTCAAACCATGGTTGAGAATATTTTAACCAAGATTTCATCAATCATTTAAAGGCATGTGGGATAGTTTCCCAACTCAATCCTCCTTTTATAGATTAGTGGAATGGTTTTAGTGAAATGAGGAATCAAACATTTATTAACATGGTCAGATAAATGACCAGTCATGAAACTATACCATTATAATTTTGGGGATATGTACTATAGACTATGGTATATACACTAAACTGAGTACCAACTAAATTAGAAGATGTGATTCTTTATGATTTGTGGTATGGAACGAAATCTAGTATATTAGCCATATGTGTATGAGGATGAAAGGCTTTTTTAAAGACAATAACTAGTGACCAATTCACATCTCAGAGCATAAAGTGAATATTTTTAGGTTATCCTAATGACACTAAAGTATATAACCTATATAAACCTTCATATAAAAAGGTTATTGAATCATGTAATGCTACATTTCCAGAAAGGGAACACATTTCCAATAAAAATAGTGGGAGAAAGTTTGACTTTTATGAAATTGATGCCCAAGATGCATAATAGTTGTTATGGGAACAATATATATAATAGATAGAGGGAGAGAAAGATGTTTTTGAGACATATATACTAAATAGGTATATTAGAGAGGCTAGATAACCTGAGAGATATGGTTTTCTTGTAACTAAGTCCAGTGACACATTAGTCCCTGAGAATGATGGACCACTTACCTATAAGGAAGTAATAGATGGAAAGGATGATGATAAGTGGAAAGAATAAATTCATTATGAAATGGAGTCTATGTACCAAAATCAAGTTTGGATTTTGGTAGACCCACCAGCTTATATAAAATCTATTGGGTGTAAATGGGTATTCAAAAATATATAGACATGGATTGTCAAGTAAAAACCTATAAGACATGAATAATAGTGAAGTATTTTAGGTATCATCAACCCATATAACATGATGAAACCTTATCACTATTATCTATGATAAAATCCATCAGAATATTACTTGAAATAGAATCCTTCCCTGATTATAAATTTGGGCAAATGGATTTCAAAACTGTTTTTTTAATTTGATGTCAGTTAAAGATATACATTTAAAACAATGTAAATACCCAAACCCCAGTAGCTAAGATTTGGTGGTTACTTTATTAAATTGGAACAACATACAAATAATGACATACTAAAGGACTTAATAGTTTATTAGTCTTATAAAAATAGATACATACTTGAATATTACATTATAATTGAAAATATAAAATAAAACATAGGAATTACATTGAGAAAAATATTATTATATTATCTTATCCATGAATATAAACCATAATATACATCTTTGAATCCTAAGAAAAAACAAACATAAGAAAAAGGTGAGATCATATGCTTAGTAAGGGTATATGTACAATAGAAACTAAATAAGATATGGATAATATGGTAGAAAATAAATGGAAATCTAATAATACCATATAAATAACCACATGAACTAAAAAATATCCATAGATATCATAACTAATAAAATAATCACATGTAAACCAATAATAAATCTCATAATTATGGAAATTAATAATTCAATACATCATAAAAAACCTTCAAGGCCTCATGCCATGACATCTTATATAAATAGATAAGGCCTTACCAATACCCAAGATAGTTTGTATCATGAGACTTATCGATGCATCAAGGTGATATAGAGGGTCCCACCAATCAATTACTAATTCCAATTAATTCCTCATATGAAAGGAAAAAAACATAATCAATGTAAAAAATATTATTAAAACTAACATATGAAATGTTAATAATTATTCCAATTAATAAACATAATCATAACCAATCTAAAGTAACATGGATAATGGTATTAAAATAGCACATCTCTAATAAAAATAATCATAAACCTTATAATAAAATATGGTATATAGTAAAATAATATAATAACCTCATTGAATCATAAAATTTAAAAAAATATGTTGATATATATGAAAATACTTTAAAATTAAAATTGGAAAACTTTTGATGAAAATAACCTTTTCACCTTGAAATCATTTTTTTAAAACTATGCACATATAAAAGAAAAAACTTTATTTGAAAAGAACCATGTAAAATTATAATGAAAGCTTCAAATAATATATTTTTATTTATTGTGTGAAAATATTTTCATTCCTTATAAGTTAAAAAACATTCCTATCATATTGTTGATAAAAAGGTTGAAAAGTACCTTGTTTAGAAAACAACAAGAAGATTCATTTCAAACCATTTTGTAAATAGTAAAAGATGGGTAAAAATGAATTTAAAAATCACAGGATAATAGTAAAAAATTGAAACATTTTTAGGAAACATGTAAATGTAATAGAAATATTCCTCAGTGAAGAATTAAACATAAACAATCCCAAATAATGACGAGATTGTGAAATAAACCCTTACCTCAGGTTTAAATTACTTCATATGTGTTAAAAAATACTGTATAATAAATATATATTTTTTATAAATATATTATAGAACCATAATTATATATAAAATACCATTTATGACATATTTATAATCTTTTATCACTCGTTTCTTAATAATTATTTGTTAAAAATCTATGTTTCAGGTAATAACTGCATCGTTTTTCATGTTTTTTTTGGTTCTATAGTTTTAGTATTTATAATTTTATCAAGGTTAAATCATACCAGTAATTTTAATAATGATATAAATATCATATATAAAACTGAAAAAATTATAATTCCCATATATAAATGGTGGTAATGAAAAATTAATTGTATCATCCCAAGGAGATGGTAAGCCGGACATACATACGAGTGATAATTTTACTTCTCATTTGATGAGAAAGAGGGTGGGTAATGGTGTTTTAATAATCATAATGAATTTTTGGTATATTTATGATTTTAAATTTGTTATTTTATGATAACTTATAGATATTTAGAAGAGGTAGAATATGGAATAAATCGAAAGAGGTCGGGTAAGACAATTACCTTTCTTTTGGGAGACCTTCTTTTGACCCTTTCGTAAGGGACTTAAGATTGGTATTTTAGGGAGAAAATAATATCTATAAGTTATATAATTTTTTTGATAAGATAAATGGGAAAGGATTGGTTATGCTACATGTATCAATGTGGTGTGAAGAAGTGAGGGAGGAAGTTCCCTTTTATAATTGTGGTGTGGGGCACTTTTGGAATTTCTCAAAAGATTAAATTATAATAAATTCATTCTCATGGAGAATTCATAATATGTTAAGGTATTTTAAGATAAGGTATGATAGGGTTGTCATAAAATCATAAAATATAATTTAAACATTTTTTGGTTTTATTTTAAACCTTATCGTTTTGATTAACCGCTTGGTTAATTATTTTTGACTTTAACCATGTTAACCACTATTTTAATGATAAAGGGTTAATAATTTTACTATCAATGAAAAAATGACTCATAAATAGACAATTTATGATTTTTTGAAATATATTATATTTTCATGACTGAATATAATATTTTTATGAATTTTAAATAATTTAATAATATATTATTTTGATAAATTATCATTAATGTCTATTTTGACACTATTCATTAAATTTGACTTCAAATGCATCAAAAAAAAAGGTTGAATTAAAATATAATACTTTAAAACATCTATAATATTTAATTATATCTCTAAAATTAAATTTACATATCAAATCAATAAAATTATATAAAAATTTATATTTTTAAATTCAATAATTTTATATTTCTGTTAATAAAATAAATACCATATTAGCATTACACAAGAATTTAAGGTAATTATATACTTTATAAAAATTTAAAATTAATTTATATAATTTAAATAATTTCATTAATCTCAAAATAGATATTTAGGTTTATTTATATATTTCTTTTTTCTCTATATGGATACATAAAATATATAAAATAAAAAGAGAGTGACATTTTGTAGCTATATTTTATTTAAAAATATATAAGTCATTTTCATGGAAAATTATCCATCAAAGAAGTAAAATTATAAAATAATGTGATAAGGGTATAATCCTATTAATACAACAATAATAAGGATGAATAATTATGGCCTTATCAATTAGTTTTAACTTAAATTAACTCAATTTCCGCTTTACTAAGGTGATAAAATTTTCCCGAATTACTATTAATTTTGACAAAAAATAAAAGGTCCTAATTACCAAGTTAGACCTCCTGATGGAAAATATTTAACTAATTTTACCAAATTCCATACCTATAATTGGTATAAATTAATTTTAAAATAAGTGCCCAAAAAACCTCTTTTTAGAAAATGCTCTTTTTAAGAATAAAAATAGATTTATTCTAATCCCTTGATTAAAAATATTATATAAATATTAAATAATTTGAATTAATATATAATTTTTATTAAAATCATTCACTAATAGTAACTAATTCAATTTATTATTATATAAATATATTTCTTGCAAAAAATATTTTTTCTAAAAAAACAATTTTAATTATTTTTTAAAATTTTATTTCTAATAAATTGATAACCAAAGACTATATTAGATAAATGTATAAACCATATATTTTTCAGAAATTAGTTTACACCATTCATACCCACCAATTTAATGGCTACATTATAATGGACTCATAATAATTGATCATGTTTTGTTTGAACTTAGAGTTGCATGCAATAAAATCTATCAAAGAGATTAAATTTAGTTAAAAAGTGACATACCATAAAATATTGGGGTGTGATATTCTTCCCTAATTCAATAAATTTCATCCCTGAAATTTCCATAATTTTACCTCATAAATAGATTTGGGTTTCTTTTCATCACAATTTCCTTAGGTTCCCACATAACCTCTTCTATCTTATAATTTTTTCAAAGTACCCTTACTATCCAAGTTATCCAATTCCTCAACACTTGTTCTCTAGTGTCTATAATTAGTATATGCTCTTCATAGTAAGAAAAATTACATTCCAATTATATTTATTTAGAAGGGAGAACATTCATTTGGTTTGTCATTTACTTTATTAACAAAGAGATATGGAACAAATCATGTACTTTATAAAGGATATGTGGAATTTACAAAAGGTAAGGTAGAACTCCAATTATTTCCAAAATTTTAAAAGGTCTGATGTACCTAAGGTTGTGTTTTCCTTTTTTATCATATCTTCTTCCATGGAGATTCCTTTAAGAAAACTTGATCTCCCACTTTAAATTCCAAACCTTTCCTATAATTATTAACATAAATTTTTTTACTATTTAGAGATGTTTTGATATGGTTTTGAATAGTATTTACCTTTTTTGTTATTTCCTCCACATGTTCTAGGCCTACAATCCTCCTTTCACCAACTTCATCCCAACAAGTTGGTGTACAGCATCTCTTTCCATATAGCACTTCATATGACTCCATTTGAATACATGAATAAATGATATTGTTATAGGATAATTATAATAAAGGTATATATTAATACTAAATACTTTTAAAGTAAAGTGATAAGGACATAAACATGTATTCTAAAGTTTGGATAGTTATTTCTTACTACTTGTTAGTTTGGGGGTGATAAGAGATGCTAAAACAAAGATCAGTATCATGATACTTCTGATGAATTTTCCAAAATTTCTATGTAAGTCAAGGATCATGATCTTAAAAAATTGAAATATGTGTAATAATAATTCTCACAACATATTTAATATAGATTCATTTATAAAGATCCAGGGGAAAATATTCTCTTATAGTGAGAAAATACATAGATTTGGTAAGTTGATCAACAATAACCCATATCACATCATTTTTTCTTAGAGTATTTGGTAATACATTGAAAAATTATACAGTAATTTCATCCTATTTCCATGTAGGAATAGGTATAAGTTTCATGAATCATCTAGGATGTTTTCTATTAGCCTTCACTTGTTGATAAACCAAACTTCTTAACATATAATCAGAAATTTCTTACTTCATATTATCCCGCCAAAAATGTTTCCTCCAATTCCTATACATCATAGTTCCACCAGGGTGTATTGAGAAATTCGAGTTATGAACATCATCTAATAATTCTATTTTTAGCTCTAGTATAGAGGGAACATAAATCCTCTTTCTAAATTTTAGAACAACATCTTTATATACCAAGCATACCAAATTCCCCTCATTCAAAAAATTAATTTTCTTTTTAAAATTCTCATCATTGAATGTGAAATTTTTATCTTTTCCAATAATGATGTTTTGAAAATCATTTGAAATAGTAGTGATGTTTCCCCTTCCTTAATAATTTACACATCTATCTTTAAAAAATCTATGAACACATGATCCCTATCAATCCTCATTTTGTTCAGAACTCCATGATCCTTCCTGCTTAATGTATATGATACCTTATTTTCTTTTCTTGGTTGGTAGTGTATTGATAAATCATAATGCATGAGTAGATCATGCCATTACCTTTCCCTCATGTTGAGTTCTTTTTATGAGAAGATGTATTTTATACTCTTATGATATATATATATATATATCACATCTTTCACCATATAGATAGTGTCTCTATATCTTCAAAGAAAACATTACAAGTTCTAACTCAAGATCATGAGTTTAATTTTCATGAGTTTTTAACTACCTTTATGTGTAGGAAATAGCTCTATCATCCTACATAAGGACCAAACCAAGTCCCTTAATCGATACATCACCATATATAACAAATCCATCATTTCCCAATGGTAGAGTCCATATGAGAAAATTTTCCAATTCCATCTTCAATTATTCAAAACATTATTCACATTCATTTTTCCAAATAAACTTAACCCTTTTATGTGTAATCTTGGTTAATGGGTTAGAAATTCAGGAATTATTTTAAACAAATCACTAATAGTGACCTACTAAACCAATGAAACTACATACATCAATTATGTTCATTGGTATATGCCATTCTTGGTCTGTCGTTGTCTTAATAGGATCAGATGAGATTCCATTTTTGGAGAAAATATATCCATGAAATGAAACTTTTTGATGCTATAATTTACACTTTCTAAATTTCCCATATAAATTATTTATTATGAGATACTCAAGAATGATCTGAAAGTGGTTATCTTGGGGTTTGGTTGTGAGTGGGGTGTCTAGAAAACACACCTTATAATAGGACTTGAGTCACCATGGAATGTTGTGATTTGGTTTGACTTCTCCTTTAAGCAACAAGTACAGGCTTTAGAATGTGTATAGACATTGAGTGGGTTGTGGGGGGTGAAGTGGTTTGGCTTTTTGTTATGATGGATTCAATTTTTTTTATTTATGGAAGTGTTTGTAATTTTTTATTGATGCTGAATATTTTTAGAATGGTGTATTGATAGTTTTTCTTTATGGTTGTGGCTTGATTCATCACGATGCATCACCATAGACTTGATATGAAACCATGGGAAGAGGCCCAAGAGAGTTATCCCTCACTAGTTGACCAGAGGCTAGTGGAAGTTGTGGTTCAGTCTATATAGGAATTGGTTAAGGGAGTAAGCTCTGGTCTAGCCCAGTTTAGGGAAGCCAAACCATGTATTAGAAAGGAAAATTCTCATAAGTTTATCAATAATAACCCTCCTACATTATTAGGTAGCATAAAACACCAAGAAGAATAGGAGTGTCTTGTAAAAATAGAGAGAATGTTTGAGTTTCTTGATACTATTGAAGTAGTTATGGTGAAGTGTGCTTCGATTTTGTTGGAAGGTCCCAGTTGGAGGTGGTGGGACTCTGTGGTTCAATATGGAAAGCATGAGAAAATGGGTTGGATGGATTTCAAGGTCACGCTTAATCAGAAGTATTTCCCTAATACGTTGGACTTCTCAAAGACCCATGAGTTCTTTGATCTCCACTAGGGGGATCCGATCGTGATGAAGTACCCTAACTGCTTTGCATATTTGGTTCATTTTTCACCCAATGTAGTTTCCAATGAGTACCTAAAGGCTCATTTGTTTGAGATGAGGTTGTGTCTAGATATCTGATCCCATGTCTTTCTGTTTAAGTTAAAGGATTATGTTGAGGTGGTTGACCATGCTATTATGGTAGAGTTCGATTGCAGTGGAAAGTCTAGTTTCTCTGGAGAAGTGTTAGTAGTGGTCTAGATAAGTGGCAGTTCATCTGAAAATAAGAGAAATCATGATGAGTTGGAAAAAAGGGTAGGTGGTAGCACATGAAATATTTCCCAACCATTTTTTTTGCGACTTCAGGTGCAAGATCAATTCTATGTCATCGGTGTGGGATGGTGGGGCATATGAGGTCAACATGTGTAGCTCCATCAAGAACTTTCCATAAGTGTGAATTTATGTGAAACTTGTAGTTATTTTTCATAGTGGAACACCCATATCAGGTTGGTTTAGGATCTATAGACTCTAGAGGGATTTCATCCTAGTTAGAATAGTCCAGGACCACGGGATCTTGGTTTGGTGACCATGGTAGTTGAGATTGATCTTTTTCTAGGGTGTGTAATATTAAGGAAGATCTGTAAACCAGTGGTCTCTCTAAGGATCAGGCAGATACAAGGAATCTTCATGACGTGGATCAAGTTCCATTGGAATTCGATTTAGGTCCTATCATAGTTTGAGTTATGATTCTTATTGCATATTCTATAGCTGTTTCTCTATTTCATACATGTGCCTCTATTTCTTTTATCCTTGACCATTTTGTGGATATGTTGAAATTTTCAACTAAGATTATGTCATATGCGATAGAGTTAGTGATGCCAAATGGTAATAAGTGAGATAAGGGTTTTATGTGTTCATAATTTTCACTCACCATGTAAGGAGTATAACTAGAATGGTATTTCCTAGTTTTAGAAATGGACCTCTTTGAGATGATCCTTAGTATGGATTAGATGGTGTATTTTCAGGTGCACATCGATTATTATTAATGGAGACTAAGTTTGAAAGAAAATAATGAGGGAATACTAGTTTTTAAGGGTGAATTGGATTCTCAGTCAGGATGTGCTAGACCTACACTTCAAAAATTGGGAAATCTAATTTTTCAGATATTTCCACTCATGTTGGAGGATAATAGTAGTGTTCTTGAGGGTGGATTACCTCATGTGGTGGATGATTTCCTAGATTTGTTTCCAGATGACTTATCAAGTTTTTCTGAAGAGTGGTATGTTTATTTCGCCATCGATTTGGCATTGGGAACCCAATTTATATCTCTTCCTTTGTAATGTATAGCCCCATCGAGTTGAGATAATTAAAGGTATAACTGGATGATTTGTAATACAAGGGATTCATTCTCTCAGGAATCACTCCCTAGACCACCCTAGTTATATTTTTGAAGAAGGCCGATGAATCTATCTAGTTATTTATTGATTAATAGAATATGAATAAGGCAAAAATCAAGAACAAATACCATTTTCCCTATATTGACTAACTTTTCAACCAACTTAAGGGAGAAAGGTCGTTCTCTATTATTGATTTGTGTTCCGGGTATCACCAAGTCAGAGTTAGAGAGAAAAATGTTCTTGAGATGACTTTACAAAGTAGGTAAAATCATTTTGAGCATTTATTCATTCCTTTTGGTTGGGAAAACTCTCTATCATCCTTTATGGAGATCATGAACCAGGTGTTCCACAAATATCTTGACTCATTTGTCATGGTATTTGTGGATGAAATAATAGTCAATTTTGAGATCGAGAAGGAGCACTAGAAACACCTGAGGATTGTTTTGGAAACTCTTATAGATCATCACCTCTATGAGAATATTTCCAAGTACACCTTTTGGATTAGGGAGGTGAAGTTTCTTGGTCATGTAATCTCAGAATGGGGGGTTTTAATGGACCCCTAGAAGATCAGTGTTGTGATGTCATGGGAGAACCCAAAGAACGTTTTTTAAATCATAAGATTTTGAGGTATGAAATGGTATTACGGGTGGTTTTTCAGAGATTTATCTCAGCTTTCTTCACCCATGATAGTTCCTACTTGAAAAGGGGTGAATTTTGAATGGATCCCAGAATGCTAGTCATCCTTTGAGAAGCTTAAGCAGAGGTTTAAAAAAAACCCTATTTTGATCTTTCTAGAATTTTTAAAGGGATATGTTGTCTAGTGTGATGCATTAGGTATGGGTCATTGGTGTGTATTGATGTATGATAATCTTGTGGTGGCTTATGGATCTCTCCAACTCCAACTACATGAAAAGAATCACCCAACCCATAACCTGTAATTAGCAATGATGATTCATTCCTTAAAGATGTGACATCATTATATCTTTAAGGAGATGTTTGTGGTCTATTCTGATCATAAGAAATCAACCTAAATTTTAACCCAAAAGGATTTGAATTTGAGGAAACTTAATTGGGTTGAGTAACTTTAGGGGTTTGATTTTGATATCCTCTATACTCTAAGAAAAGGTAATGTGGTAGTAGATGGTTTGAAAAAAATTTCCAATGCGATCATTGAAAGAGTCCGGTGATGAGTGGACTTTTATGGGGATTTTTTCCCAATTGTATTTGGAGACCAAAAGTAGAACAATGAAGGAATAATGTTGGATAGTGTTTAAATGAGACCTTCCCTTATGGATTTTATTTGGAAATATCATCCTAGTAATGAGCTGTGTTAGTACACTTTTAAGTTCCTAAATGGTGAGGAGGTGCCTTGTGGAAGGTTATTGTATCTTGAGAGAGTTATCAATTTTAAGGTTCAATTTGTGGTTTTGTTTTCATTTTTAAAGGTGGTTATGTGGGATAACCACCAATACTAGGGGACTATTTATCCTAGTACCACCAAGATGGTTTATGATATGCGTCTTCAATTTTGGTGGCCATGTATGATATGAGACATAGATGAATTCATTTTGAGGTGTTATACATGTCAACAGGTCAAATAAGAGAACCAATGGCCCTATAGTTTGATTTATCCATTGCCTGTTACTACTTGGAAGTAGGCTGAGGACACTATGGATGGCTTACCTCTTACACTTGGGGGGCATAATTCTATTTCGGTGGTGATTGACCATTTACAAAAATCATCCCATTTTATTCCAATCATAGATTCCACCAAAGTGAATAAATTTGGGAGATTGTATGTTTAATAAATAGTGAGGATTCTTGGTGTGATGTAGGCTATTATTTATGATCGGGACCCCCATTTTACATTTATGTTTTGGAAATGTTTTCAGAAAGAAATGGGGTTACAATTCAAGTTGAGTATTACATACCATCCTCAGATGGATTGTTAGACTGAGTGGGTGAATTAGATCTTAGAAGACATGCTCCAAGCATGTGTGTTGGATTTTAGAGTCTCATTGGATGACCATTTGGGGTTGGTTGAGTTTTATTATAACAATAGTTCCCAATCTTTTATAAGAGTGGGGTCCTTTGAGGTGCTCTATGGTCGACCATATTGGTCTCTATTGTGTTGGGAAGAGGTGAGAGAGGCATCATTATTGGGATCGAGCCTTATGAAGAAGACATCTAATGAAGTGAAGTTGATATGAAAACATTTTTTTATGGAACAAAGTTTCCACAAGTCTTATTATAACTGGAGGTGCTAAGCTTTGAAATTCTCTGTGAGTGACTAGGTGTTTCTGAAAGTGGCACCTTGCTTGGGTCACAATCATCTTGGTAAGAAAGGGAAGATAACACTAAGGTATGACAGACCTTTTAAGATTACAAAGAGAGTTTTTAAGGTTTCGTAATGGCTATTTTTTGTAACAACCCAATATTTTTATTTTATGTCATTTTTTAATTCAATTTCTTTGGTAGCTTACATTGTACATAACAATGAACTTAAACAAACAACTAAATATTATTATTTAAATGTTACCATTATAACCTAACCACTAAATTAGAAGTTATAAATAGTATTAAACAACTTATTAAAATATATGGTTAGATTAATTGGTTATAAATTAATTATAAATGAATATAATAACCAATTGAATATAATGAGAGTGTTTTTATAAAAACAATGTTTATGCTCACAAAGAAATTTTATCTTAATAAATTAAATTAACTACTATTAGTGAATTATATTAATGAAATATATATTTTATATATTTCATCAAATATTTTTTATATTCATATAATATATTTTATAGGGATAATATAAGAACAAGCCCAATATTTCACATAAAAACCTATATCTTTATAAAGGTAGTTTTACAACTTTTTAATAGAGAACCTATTTTAAATCCCAATTTTGGAACTTTGATATATTCTATTTGAAAAAATAAACATCTTATTTTAAATTATAATATAAAAATTTAATTTGATTTAATTTATGGTATTTTTATGATATGTTTCATGTTTTGATGAATTGTGAAAAATACTATTTTTAATTAAAATCAACTTTTTTCATTGAAATAATTTATAGTGATAAATTATATTTTTGATTTGTTTTAAATTATAAATAAATTATTTTATTATAATTTAATGTAATTTTGTTCTTTTGAATCAATTTTACACTGAGTTTAGATATAAAAATGTTTAAATCTTTTTCCTTTTAAACTTTAATAAATTGTTTTCTCACCCGGTCAACAAGATTAATTTTAAATTAATTATTGTAAAGTATTTTTTAAAATTTTTAAAAATATATTAAATATTGGAATTAGTGTGAACAAATTATTTAAATATTTTACTTTTATTTTTGGGAATATGAACAGTAACTTTAGTAATATTTTCTTATTATCCCTGTTAAGGAGAAATTGGGTAATTAAAGGTAAAATTATATTATAAATATTATAAATTTACCCTAACACTTTTAATAATTTTATTTGATGATATATTTTGGACAAAAAGCATCCTAATTCAGATTTTATGACCTTTTGGAGCCACTTTGATGACTTTATGCCTTTTATAGAATTTTATTCTAAGAGAAGTCCAATATGTCACACTCTTGTTTTAATAAGTATTACATTTTTTATATGGTTATTTGGAGGATAACTTAGACTATAAATAATAATTTTAAATATTAAATGTTTATATTAGTTATGGAAATTTATTTATAATTTTTAGGAAATAAATAATTCAATTAAATAGCGACACAATGATGATGTAATAATTGTTTAATTAATGGAGGAATCAAATAAATGATATTAAAAATATTAAAATAAATATAATTTGATAAAATTAATATCATACCTGACTTTTATAGATTAATTTGACATATTATAGATGATTTAAAATAGTTTTTTTAAAAGATATCATGCTTTTATGATATTTTTATAAAGTCAAGTAATTAATAGTGTCAAAACTGATACTAATGATATTTTAAATTAAATAATATTTTATTAAATGATATAAAATTAATTAAAATCTAAAATTCGTAAAATTGATTGGTATGAAGTTAAATATTTCATAAATTGTCTTTTTATGCCTTGTTTTAAATTTTATATTAACTATATTAACCCTCAAATAGTAAAATCCAAGTTGTCATGGTAAGAGTTAAATTTTTTAAATAAGGGATAAATCCAAACGATTAGGGTAATAATGTGACTTAATATTGTATTAAAATTATTATTTTGAAGGATTTATAACCATAATAAATTTAAATTACAAATAACTCACTATGTATCCATTTTTAATATAAAATAAATTTATATTAATTTAATATTTTGAGTTTTCTGAAAGTGACCCTCACCTCAATTTCAAAAGGGATCCTCCTCCCTCACTTCCCCACACATCTCAAGACACTTTGGATAGAAAAATATCTACCAAAAAAACTACCAAATTCACTATCTTAATCATATAATCCTCTATTTAGGAAAAAATATATCCAAGGAATCCCTTTGGTGAAAACAAAAAGTGGTTACCTAAATAAGAGGTAACATCTTTCCTTAAGATCTTCAGTTTTATTTCCATTCTTCACCCCCTAAAATATATTTATTAAAATATTATATAAAAATACTAGTATAATAAATATAACAATATGTTTTTATGCTATGTTTTCAAACTAAAATTACACACACTTCCATCTAATGGGTAACAAATATACTCTTTTTGTGTATGGTGAACTACCGCCTCACAAAATGATGATTGTTCATTTTTTTCTTTACCACATTTCATGGTTGGGAATTATTATGGACATTATTTTTATATATTTTATATATGATATTAATTATGCATTTTTTATTCTGTAATTATTTTATAACACATACCCTTATTCTTTCCATTTTGTATAAATACGATAACATCATTTGTGGAAGTGTGGACTACTGTCTCCTCAAAGAGATATGATTCATTCACGCTATACAAGGAATGTATAAATTATAATTTTAATAATAATATGTAATTTATATGAAATAAATATTATAATATAATTATAATATATATATATATATATATATATCATTTTCATTATTTTAATACAACAAAGAAATTGAAGTAGAATTCACGCGTACGTACATCCTATCATCTCCTTGAATAGTTTATTTCATTTCTTATCTCCAATTTTTTTTGTATTATTATAAATATATATATAATTAATACATATAATATTTAAATTATGGTTCAAATTTTGGAGATTATGAAACCATGATCTAATTAAAGGTAACAAAAAATAACAAGACAAAACTTACTCAAGAAAATAGGCAATTAACACCCAAAACAGTGAAAATAATGAAAGATTACCAACAACTAGGTGACATTATATTATAATAGGATCATATATAATATCATAAATATTAATATGATTCTATAATTAGCTATTAAAATTTTTAAAACCATTATACAAGATGTTAAAGTATGTTCACCCTAAAGGAAACACAAGGTAAGGATTTAAATCACAATCTCACCATTAATCGAGATTGCTTATGTTTAAGTCTCCACTAGGAAATATTTTTATTCTATGTAAATTATTTATAAAAAATGTTCTCAAAAAGGATTTTACTATTATACTATAATTTTTTAAGTCTTTTTACCCATGTTTTACTTTTTATAAAAAAATTTGAAAGGAATCTTTTTGTCATTTTCCAAACAAGGTGATTTATGACTTTTTTGATGGAAGGAATGTTTTTTAACTTATGCAGCATGGGTGGATTTTTCCAATATCATGAAAACTTAATGTCTTGAATATTCCTTTACATTTTTAAAGGTTATTTTTAAATAAAATGTTTTCATTTATAATTATACTTTTGTTTAGATAAATAATTTCAAAGTTCAAAGGGGTATTTCTTTCCAGAATTTTCAATGATTTTATTAGAGTATTTTCATGTATGTCAATATCATTTATTGAATTTTATGCAATATTAAGTTTGGTATATTATGATATCATTTAACATATTGTATTAAATTATTTATGATCATTTTGAACGTGGTTGTTCTATTTTTATACCATTCACCATATTACTCAAAATGGTTTGTGATTTTGTTTAAGGATTAGGGAAAGTTATTTATATTTTTATGTATATGTTGTTTATGTTTCAAACTATTCATATGATGAATGCATTGGACTTATTAATTAATGGGGGAGGCCCTCTATAAACCCTCTATGCATTAGTAGGTCTAATGAGACAAACTAGATATAGACTTGGCTAATGGCTTGATAATTTATTTTTAGATATTTATTTAATAGAGTCCTTAACAATTTATTTTTAGATGTCTTAGCCTAGGTCTCAATGATATTTTTCATATGAACAACATAATGAATTCCATAATTAGGAGATTATTTATTGATATTACCTATTATTATTCAACTAGTAAAATATCCATGGTTATGTTTCCTAGATCATGTGATTATTTTAATGGCTTGTGTTTCAGTTATTTATCTTGCCATATTGTTTATGCCATATTTACTCATAGATTCTGCTATACACTTACGCTAACCAATTATTTGAGATCATCTCTTTCTTATGTGTTATTTTCCCCCATGATATAAAGGTATGTTTTTCTTTTGATATATAGGGTTACACTAAGGGGATTAATGGAATGATCAAAGAAAATTATTTGTGTATTTTATGATTTAGATTGCAATGTGAATTTCAAGTATGTAATCTAATTTCCAAAACTACTAAACATATCATTTCTTTAGAATTAAAATCTTATATCTATGAAAATTTAATAATTTAAGGCATCATATCTAGGATACTGGGGTTGGGGTCCTTGTAATTTTCCTTCTTAGTTGACGTTAGTTCATGACATGTTCCATGTCTCTCAGTTAAATAAGTATAATATAGAGCTTTATCATGTGATGAATTGGGAAGAATTATAGTTCTAATCTGTTTTATCTATGCTTGAGAGACCAATGAGGATTGCAGATTCCCAAGAGAAATTTATTCATAGGAAGTACATACCATTGGTTTGAGTTCTCTATAAGCATGGAAATGATGAGCATGATACATGGGAACAAAATTCTTGGGTGAAGATAAATATTCATTTTTATTCTCTAATCAGACATGGAGTTGGATTTTTGAGCGAGGAAAGTTTTCATGGTAGGGAGAATTGTGAAATATGTGAATTTATTTTGAGGTATTCTTAATGGTTTATTTTGTTTTTATCTTCATTTTATATATTTCTTGGAAGTTTTTACTAAAAATGGAGTTTTTGGACCTTAAAAAATGTTTTTCACGGTTGGATAACAGTTATAGGAAACCGAGCGCTATCCCAGAAGAGACCATGCACCAAGAATAGTGGCACTATCTAAGACTTACATGCATACAAACTTCCCTAGAAAACCATGTAGCAAACTTAATCTTGGAATGAGGAGACCGCACAGTTGCTACATGGATTGAAAAACTATGCGGGATAACTGTGTGGCCTATCTAAGTCATTAAAAATGCGTAATTAACCATTTTTACCTATTCAAATTTAACCCCAAATCCACCCTTTCTTTCCCCATCTGATCTTTTCATCCTTAGGCACCTCCCCCTATACCTCTTGGCTCCCTTAGGCCTCCTTTATTTGGGGGGGGGGTTTAGTTTTGGATCTTTAAATAATCATCAAGTAATCCCTTTCTTTCTTGGTTTCTCTCTTGTTCTTAGTTATTCCTTCCTTCCTCCTTTGGTTCTTCATTCTAAAGTGGGTTTGATGCCCAAATATTTGTTTAATATTGATTATTTGGGTTTAATCTTGGTGTTTATGGATCGATTTTTCCATTATAGGGTCCCCTTGTGGTGTACTTGTGGTTTTCCACTAAATTCTAGAAGTTTCCAAGCTTGATGTAGGTGATTTAATGGTTTATAATTTTTAGATGATTTTGGTACTCTTTCTTTGTTTCTTGATTTTTTTGTATGCATTTTGTAAAAGGTAAAAATGTGTTTTCAAAAGTATTTGATGTGAATATGTGTTTAAAGATGATTTTATAGAATAAATTGGTTGTATTTTATGTGTGATTCCTTATTGTGATTATCAAATGTGTTTTATAAATTGTGTTAGTGGTGCGAAGTGTGTTTAAGAATGGCTTTATTGTGAATATGGATTTAAATATGGGATTTCCTATAAAAAATGACTGTTTTTAATTTATATTCATATTTTTTGGTGTGTGTGTGAAAGAGATGATTTGTGTGACATGATAAATGAAATTGTGTACAAAGGGGAAATCTTAGGTATCTAGGTGGGTGGACTAGGACTAGTATGCTAGTTAGATCAACAGAGTTGAGGCCTTATTTCTTTTAAAACAATTGGCACTACAACACTAACTAAAATATTTTGATGATTAAGGACCACTATACATTCAGATGTGTGCCCCTCTAGTGGCTCCTATACAAGGACACTGTGGGTTATGTTTTCTATACCATGTTTCATGAAGATATGAGGATCCTAGTGTCCTACCAGTGTTAGTTCCTTTAGGGATGACCTGTGGTTCTCTTATTATGTGGTTCTTACTATTAGAATACGGTGGACCTTTCTTTCATTTTAATTTCAAATCACACTTCTTTTAAAATATACTTCATCTTGATTAATTTTTTTTTCTAACCTCTCTTCTTTAAAAAAAACTTTCATGTCCATTTATCTTCTAATGTTATAGCGTGAAACCTATTTTGGGTGGCATCATTATGAGAATTATCTCACACCCTACACTGACCCTTGGGTGTATATATATTGTGTTATGTTTGACCTAGATAAATTAAATATGTTTCATGGTGATTATGGTGGATCTAGTTTCTAGTGTTCCTCTCTTGTAGGTGTTGGTGGAGGTGGATTGAGGGTGATGGACCTCTCGTTGCATAGATGTTTTTGGGTTATGGTCTAGTTTTTTTCCTCCTTCTTTAGTATTTTTGTTTTTTGTTAAAATTTTAAAATGTTTAACTTGAATACATTATATTTATTTGGTTATGGATATTGATCTTGGTGTGATGTTTTATTTTTGATAATTGTTCATGGTTGTTAATTATGGGAGAAAGCATTCCCAAAAAGTGTATTGTTGATACCCATGCACTAGTTTCCATACCATGGTAATCGAGAATGCCATTCGGGCTATTCCATGGGATGGATCGAGATTCGGGTCAGATGGAACCCCGTCTTGGTTCGTGACACCGAAATTGAATTGAAAAATACCTCAAAGAAAATATTAAGTCATTAAATGCCTTCCATTGCTTGAATTTTTACATAATTATATGTTTAAGGTGATTTCCAATCCTAGTTGAGGGTACCTTTTACAAACGGGGAGTTCTTATAATAGTGTTGGTTCAACTTAACTAATTTTGGAAATAAAGGAGTATCCATAGTTGTCTTGTAGTAGCTTTAGAGGTAAATTTTTGATCAATGAAAATTAATTATTTACTGAATATGAGACTCCACTCAACAGACTAAGGAGACACAAGTTAATGCGAATGGACATTCAAAATCCTACCTTATACTCTTAGAGTAGTAGAAATTCCATATATTTGGATATGGAAAAAGTTTTAAGGATTATTTCTACAAGAATACTTAAGAAACTAAGTATTATGGTATAATAGTCTATGGATACTAGGATTTGTTAAAATAGTGGGAGACATTTAAAATTAATAATTTGAAAATGTTTATTAGTAATTAAAATAAATTTATAATATTCTATGTTTATTCATTATTAATTAAATGAAAACCACCACCAATTTAATGTCACTATGATAAATATTGGATATATTGAATATCCTAACCAACCATAACTTCCAAGAGTAATAAAAGTTCTTATGCATAGTACTATTCCAAGAGAGAATGCTTTATATACTAGAATCCCCAGTTATTGTTGGCTCCTCTCATGAATAAATACAATGAAAATGTGTCAAAGGAAAATTCCGAGTCAAAGAAACTAATACATCATCCTTTCAAGAATCCAAATACATAGAGGGAGAGCTACGAATAGGAGGCAGTCTTCTATGCAAGTGGCATGAAAGGCCACTAGAATAAGAATTGAACATATAGGAAGAAAAATAAAGTTAACTATTTTGATTCAAGTATATTTTCATCAAATTCAATTTGTTTATTTATACAAGTTGGGTATTGGATACTTCACATGGGTCACATATCGGTATTCAAATACTATGGCCAAGTAAAATCAAGTCAATTGAAAAAGGTGAAATAAATATCAGAGAAGCAAATGGTGTGAGACTAGAAGCATTAACATTTAGAGAATATCATATAAAATTTCCTAGTGGGATGATTCTTGTACTAAATAATTGTAATTATGTACTATCTATTACCAAAAATTCAATATTATTGTTTATTTTAGAAACTATGAGATTTTATTTCATGTTTGAAAACAATTTTTTCTTATGTATAAGGATAACATATATTAAGGTATGACAAATATAAACAATGAGTTATATATAGTTGAACTAGAAAATCCAGTTTTGGAAATCAATGAAAAATATAGTGAGAATATCTCATACCCTACCCACCTATGGAACTTTAGGCTAGGTCACATAAATGAGAAACATTTAATAAAATTTCATCAAGTAGAATATTTAGACTCTATTGAGTTAAAACCCTTGGATGTATGTCACAATTTTTTACTATGTAAAATTATGAAAGAAATTTTTAAGGGGAAAGGAGAAAGATCTAAATAACCATCGAAATTGGTTCATACTGATGTATGTGGTTTATTTCAAGTGTAGGAAAAGGGTGATTTTTCCTACTTCATTACTTTTACTGATGACTATAGTTGACATGGGAATTTATAATTAATGAGGTATAGTTTATATTCATTTATCATGTTCAATGAATATTAGAATGAATCAGAAAATCAACTTGGTAAAAATATTAAGAAACATTAATCGGACCGTGGTAGATAATATATTAACCAACCTTTCAATGATTATTTAATGTAGTGTGGTATAGTTTCCCAAATTACCCCATTTTCACCTTAGTGGAATGGTGTTAGTGAAAAGAGGAATTTAAACTTTCTTGATATGGTCAAATTGATGAAAAGTCATGAAACTCTACCATTATTCATTTAGGGTTATAAACTAAAGACTGTGACATATACAATAAAATGAGTACCAACTAAATCAAAAACAATGAGATTCTATACAAGTTATGTTATGGAAAGAAATTCAATATTTCACAAATATGTGTATGGGTATGTGCGGAATTTTAAAGACTATACCTAGTAATAAATTAGAATCTTAGATCATAAAGGTTATATTTTTAGGTTATCCTAAGGATACTAAAGGATATTATCTACATAACCCTTTATATAGAAAGGTCTTTGTTGAAAGACATACAAAATCTCTAGAAAGGTAACACATTTATAATGGAAATACTAAGTGAAAGATTGGATTTGATGAACTTGATTCTCTATATGTACATGAGTTGGCATGAGAACAATCTCTACAATAGATAGTGGGAGAGAAATATGTTCCCAAGACACAAGTACTATTTAGGTATACTAGAGAGGTTATAGAACCAGAGAAATATTTTCTTCTTCTCAGAAAGTTAGGTGACACATTACAATTAAAGAATGATGATACTCTTACCTATAAGGACGTATTTGATGGAAATGATACATCTAAATGAAAAAAATCCATGGATTATAAAATAGAGTTTGTGTACCAAAATCAAGTTTGAATTTTTATAGAACAACTAGTTGATATAAAACCTATTCGTTGAAAATGGGTATTCAATAAAAATATGGACATGGATGATCAATTAAGAACCTATAATGAATATATAGTAGTGAATGATTTTATGAAACATCAAGGCATCGAATATGATGAAACCTTATCACCAGTTTCTATGTTAAAATCTATCATAATATTACTTTTTATAGTAGCCTTACATGATTATGAATTTTGTAAAATAGATTTCAAAACTACTTTTCTAAATAAGAAGTTAGTTTAAGATTATGACATGACCCAAAGGGTTTATTATTAAAGAGTTCCAGTAAAGTGTGCAAGATATAGAGATCCATTCATAGATTAAAGTAGGAATAATGTTGATGGAATTTTAATCCTGATGAGGTTATAAGAGAATTTTGTTTCATTGAGAATGAAAGCGAGAGACGTGTCTATAATAAGGTTAGTATAAGTGCCATATTTTTCTTAGTATTATATGTTGATGACATATTATTAATGGGAAATGATGTGAAAGTATTACAGTCAGTGAAGAATTTGTTAAATAAATTATTCTCTATAAAATACATTGGTTAAAAAGCCCATATTCTAGGGATAAATATATATCAAGATAGATCTCATAGGCTTCTGGGGATAATTCAAAGTAAATATACTGAAAAGGTGCATAAAAGGTAGATTTTGGAAAAATAAAAGAGAGGATTGTTGCCTATATCACTTGGAATTAATCTCTGTAATAAGATATTTCCATTGACATAGGTGGGGATTGAATGAATGAATAGAATCAATTATGCTTCAAAAACGGGTTCTATCATGTATTCCATGCTATATACAAGGCTTTATGTTGCATTTTATTTTAGCATGGTGAGAAAATATAAAGACAATATAGGAGAGAAATATCAAGAAGTTGTAAAAACTATCCTAAATCACTTGATATACCATAAAGATATGTTCCCAATTTATGGAAGAAATGGGGGTAGTTTTTTAGAGATACAATAATTCTAGATTCTAGAAATACCATGATTATCTGCAATCACATTCTAGATTTTTCTATTTTCTGAATGGTGGTGTAGTGAACTGGAGGAGTTCAAAGCAGTTTGTGGTTGTTGATTCTACAATAGAATTAGTGTATATAGCTTCTTTTTATGTAGCTAAGGTAGTAGTTTGGATATACAGATTTTTTTGAGCTTGTAATTATACCAATAAGTGGATAACCTTCTACAATATACTATGATAATATAATTTTAGTGGTTCTTTCCAAGGAGACCAGGTCACACTAGAGGAAAAATCATATACATTATAAGTTTCATATCTTAAGGGTTTTTACTCAGAGTAGTGAAGTCACATTTAGAAGAGTATCAATTGAGGACAGTGTGGTAGCCACTTGACTAAATCCATATCTTAGTAGAAGCATGATACCCTTGCGTGAGCTATTGGGTTGAGCATTGTTAGTAGTTTTCTCTAGTGAAAGTGGGAGTGTTGTAAGTGGGTTCCCTAGACCCAACACCTTAATGCACTTTGATTACCATTACATGTATACAGTTTGATATATACATGTGTTTATTCTTACCATAACAACATTTATACTTATGTATCCACTTTTTACAAGGAAATTTCCTTAGATTATGTGTCGTATTAATAGGTAACAACAATTTTTAGCTATAATGATAACCTCGAGATACTATGAAAATAATATTAAATATATATCATATGTCCTAGATAAGTCGTAATAATAAGACACATATGATGTATGACTATCAGGTGTTGGGGTATCATAATAATTAAGACTTATTCTCATTATTGTCACACTTGGTGATCTCTAGTAGATGTGATCATGAGGACTGAACCACTAATAGGAGCACTACATGTTTTGGGTGTCATTAGTTGTTCATATCTATGTAAAAGTATATTGGTCTCTATAATTGATATCATTATCAATGTGTACCATTGGATCACATACTTTGATGTAAGGAAAAAACCATGACATTTAAGTCATGGAGAGATAAGTTTTTTTGGGTGTGTCTTTGGTGGCATGGAATTAGTTGAATGATCAAGATAAAAATTTTCACTTCTGAGTTGAGGAAGAGATATATCTTGAGCCCAGTTTCTCTAGTATTGTAGTACCTTCATTAAATCAATGTCCATGGTATAATAAGTTAATTATTTCTATTAAGGTCACAAAATATATAAAGCATCAAAAAGATGATGACATAATTGTGTATCCCGCTTTATGAGATATCACAAGACAAAGAGATTATATTACACAGAACGTGTTCGTAGGAGGTAGTCATAGAAATTAAATCATTTATCTCAATAAGGTCCATGATGAGTTTCTAGAATCCACTCTTGGTATATTGGTTGAACTCACTTTTATCTAGATTAGTACCTAGAGAGTCCCACAATTTGTTTATCCATAAATTCCACCTATTCAGATGAATAATATTTTAGGATGAAGTGGGCCACATGTGTGGGGGCCAATGAATGTCTGAGTGTGATCGATAAAATTTAAAAAAAAATTATATTATATTATTAAAGTATAGAAAAATGATTATTGAATTTATTTATCAAGGTATTCATAATTTTATTTATCACACAAATTTAATATAAGAAAATATAATTTTTCGAACAAAAATAACATGTTCACAGTTTATTAAATTATTTGGGGAGCTAATGGAATGGGTTAATGGTTCTTATTTTATCACATAACATGTTAATGTTCTACAAGTGAGTAATAATTTTTTTTTGAAATTTATGATAAGTTTATTAAGTCATAAGTTTTCTCAAAGGTCTAAAATGAATGTTTATTACTTCATAGGGACCATAGTGCAATTTTGGAAAGTATAATATAAGCATAAAAACACATTATGATCACTGTGTTGCTGCAAAGACCAATGTAGCTCTAGCGCTATAGGTTGTGCGATGTGTTGAAACGGTGACTAAAGTAGCGGTCACTAGTCTTGTTTTTGAGGTCATGGGTCGTGATGCTAGCGACAATGTTGTGAAGACTGGTGGAGTGTTAGCGTTGCGAGTTGCATGGAGTGTTACAATGGTAAATGATGTGGCAGTCGATGATTTTGTTTCTAAGGCAAAAAATGGAAAGGTGACCTCCCAGGAAGTCGGTGATACAAATACTACCTTTGCAATGAGGTCTGAGGTTGTGGGTTGTGACTTTGATGACATCGCTGTGAGGACTGGTGGGGTTTTAGAGCCAAAGGTTTAGCAGAGTTCTGCAGCTGGTGGAAATCTAGTGACTTCTCAGTATACTGGTGATTTTTTGAAGTCTAATTCTAATGATCCTATTTAGAACACTTCCTTTGATCCGGAGATGGATGCGCTTCCACCTGGTGATCCTTATAAAGGATCCTCTGACAATCAATCATTTTCTTAATTTAAAGGTACGTATGATTCTTTTATTAGAAGGAAAGGAACCATTTCCCACATAAAATAAGACCCTCATGATATTTTTGAAAGACTCAAAATGGTTGAATTTTAAATCATAACTAGGTTATATTTACCCAAAGGATATCAGCCTTTAAAAATTGAGGATCTCAAGGACTAAATTTCATCTTGTTGGGGCTTCTCCTCCTAGAAATGTGTTTCTTTGGGAAGAGGATACTTCCACATGTTTTTCCCATAAAATAACTTAAAATTAGTTCTTGGGATTTTTGTTCCATTACACTAAAACCCGTAATTATTCACCTTCATTAATGGGATAAGAAGTTCAATACATTTAAAGTGGGTAACTCTACAACTCATGTTTGGGTTAGAGTTTATGGATTAAATTGGATTTCGTGTTATCCCAAAATATTATATGATATTGTGATGTATATTGGAATTCCAATTAAAATCAACAAGGAAATAGAAGTATCTCTCTTTGGGTACTTTGACAGATTCGTGGTTGAATTGGAACTAGGTTATACTCCAGTGGACAAGGTAATGCTTGCAACAGAGGATAAAATTACTGAGTTGAAGATCATTTATGAAAAAATGCCAAATTTTTTCAAGGATTGTATTGTGATTAGTCAAGATAAATCTACATTTAGGGGCTCAATTTTTTGCAGCTTATTAACTTTACAAGGACATGATGAAAATAAGTGTTTTAAGAAACAAAAAACCACACAGGTTAAAAGGATACTGAGAACATGAAGATGTTGAAAGTATTGAATGATTCTGTACCTAAGGAATTGAACAAATCAATAGGTGATGAGAAGGGGGGTAGCTCATCCATGAAATATTTGATTGGCATCTTTTCCACAAAGACGAATGCTTGCAGTGAAAAAATTACATTAAATAGTGCTGATGATTAGATGCCTAAAAAATGGTTGAAGAAAATATTCAAAGAGATATTGATCATCAACTTTCATAGGAAATGATTGTTACTTCAGGTAACCAAAAGGGAAAGAAAATTTTAGAATTTGAATCTTTTTCTTTCTAAAAATTTTCATGCATCCCCAAAATAGTTTGTGGATAAATATGGATTTAAGATTGTTTCCTTTAAATGAAAAAGGATCTAGTTGTTCCCCCAATGGTGGCTGAGCAGGTTACTATAGGTAATCTTACTCCCCTTCCTGACCAAAATTTCAATGGTGTCAATAAGTCACAGGTCTCCATCCTAGGAACAACTGAAGAGTTGATGCAGAAAAAGATTATTGCTCCATATAAAGCAAATTATGATAAAGAGGAGATGAATCTAGAGTCACAACAAGTCTCTGAGAAAAGTAAAGAAGGAATATCTGATGATGGAACTGATGATAAAACATTATTAGAAAGGATTCAGTCTCTACCCTCAAACAGGGGGAGAGAAAGAGGTCGGGGGGTGCAGTAGAGGGAGAGAGAGATGGCTTGTTCTTCAAGAGGAGGGAAAAAAATTCACTGAAAGACTAATGAAAAAGAGAAGTAGGTAACTTTTGGTTTTGGACTTTCTTAATTTTGATTCCTATACTCTCATATAAATTTCTTTTACTTGTTTTTAATAAAATAGGCACAACCTCTATCCTTTTCAAAAATAAAATAAAAATAAAAACACATTATAGATTATTGAATAGTAAGATCCATCATTTGGATGAATTTATAGGGATAATATCTCTTATCTCCTATTATCAAGATTTCAGAGAGAGATTCTAAAGAGAGAATAAGGTCAGATCAATCCTATCTTCTCAATAGAGTTTGTGTTCTTAACTTGATTGAAGGGACATCATAAAGCACTTCAATTTCCCATGAGAGCACCTGTGAATCATATATTGATGATCCAGGATCTATGGTACACATATAGAAGATCTAAAAGATGCCTAGTTTGGAACCTTTGTTCTATAAAACACTGAAAATGATCAAATAAAATCACTGACTTCAAATAATAAAAGAACAATTTATAGTTTCATTTGATTTTATTTTTCATACTTAAATTGAATTGTACATGATCCTTTAAGAAATTCAAGAAAGAGGTTTTGTGGATTCAATGTTTTTAACATGAGTCCATACCCAAAAATTTTACTTGTATTTTTTTTGCACATCCACTATGCCTTGAGTTCCTTCAATAATCCTATTCATTTTCTTTAAGTCTCTAGTTACAATAGATTGTAATAAGACCTACATTTTCAAGGAGTCTTCTAAGGGAAATCTCAATTCCTCAATGCGAATAAATTTTTTCATAACTTATTTTATTTTCATTATTACTTTCATAAATATAATTTTCTCTTTAATATGTAATGAAATAATTTTTTTTTGTATACTAAATGTTATCATTCCAAGGAAATAATTATTAACCATATTTTACTATTTCCGTTAAGAAATCCAACAACATCATTCATACGTTATGCGGGCTACTGTACCCACAAAGCAATGAATGATAATTTTTACCAATGATTATCTTAGATATTTATAAGGGTAATGTTTAAGAATAAATGTGTAATTTTCATATAATAATTATTATAAATAGAAAAGTTATAATCCACATTCTTTCCTTACCATTCTTTGAGAAATGAAAACATTAACCATGCATTGTATAGACTACCACCTCCACAAAGTAACTTATATTTTATATATAGTTTCTTTCTTATTCATGAAAACATATTCAAATATTATTCATCACATTAAAATTTTATAAATAATATTTAATAATTATATTTTACCAAAAAAATAAACCACTTTCATAACATAATCATCCACTAATTATGACATGTTAATGTTTGGGTCGATCTAACCACCTAATTTAACAATGATATAAAATAATATCATGGATGAATTTGAGAAATTAATTAATGAAAATATATGATATAAATAATAAAACAAAGATTTGATTTTGGTTCTGGAATGGCAACATTAAATTTAAACGCATTAATTATGATACCAATATTAGTTCATGAAAAATCACTGAAACATGCTCATCAGTGATTTCATATTTAAGAATAATAACAAAAAATAACATAAAATTAAATTATAAAAATATAAATAATTATAAAACATTAATTACAAAATATTTTATGATCTAATCAGGGTTAAATTTTTGAGAATAATGAAAAATGACCCCACTATTAGAAAACAAGTTTAAAATGATCAAGATTACTCACACCCGATACCAAAAATAGATAATAACTAACTAATATAAACTTAGAGAATAATTTTAAATGATTTTTAAAATAGCTTATATATATGAATAAGGTTATGAAATATATGATTAAGATATTTTTTTGTTATACATGAGATTCAATTGCTTTAGTTGAATTCAGGAATTAAAGTAAGGGTTATTTACCTCAAATTTCAGTTCTTTGAGACATGATTTTGTTATACCACATGTTTTATATAATATAGTGTAATTACTACCCCTTTGATATTTTATATCATTATTATCTCTTTATTCATGGTATTTAATTTTCCATTTGAAATTATATTCTTTAGGGGGTTTTGACTTGAAATTCTTAAAGTTGTAACTGTTATTTATCTCTATTTTCAATTCCATAAGAAATTTTTTATATCTCACACAATATTTTATTTTATATAGATAATTAAATACCCAATTTATTTCAGTTATAATTAACATAATTCATTTCATTATATTTTAATTTCATGGTATCCCTCTCATGTACGTTTTATTCTTACATTACCATTACCGTAAGAGTTTTTGCATCTCAATTTTTCTTCTTTGAGATATGATTTGTTTTCAACACTTATTTAACTTTTTTTGTTTATATATTGGTCATGTATTACCTTAAAAATCCTTTCATACTATTTTTTTGGGTGAATATACTTTTGGAGATCTGTCATTGCCTTTTTCTTTCCAAATCACCCTCTATTACATGCTTGATTTTCTATCCAATTATTTTACAATATGAACCTCTATGTTTCCTTCCATTGATTAAAGAGTGTTCAACTATAATACATAAATAAATTTATTAAGGAAATTTCTATCTTAACCATATAACCATTGATCTATATAATTTTTTTTGATGGATTCTCATATAAAACACCATTCAATTTATTGATTGATGAAATATTGAAAATCAATATATTTTTATTCCAATGTAGATGTTTATTGACTAATTAGGAAATTTTATTATGTATTTTTTAACCATCCAACATATTTTTTAAGATTGGTTATGTTCTTGTTATCCATTTTATTGACATGGGAAAAAATATTCATTTTCTATATATTGTTATTCCAATACAAATGTTTATGAATGAAAGTGATTGTGTGTGATATTTTTATTCATATATTTTATATGGTGAATGTATTGGAATTAAATAATTAAAGGGTGGGGATCAGTATTATATAGTCCCAAAATACATCAGTTGGTCTCAGGATACAAAAGGTTTGGGTATTTAGTGTATTCCTACTGAATGAATGCATGATGTATTGGTTGTGAACTTAACGACAAGAATGATATCTTAGCTATGACCTTGATGAAAATAATGATTATGGATTCTATCATCATGAATTAAATTATTCTTATCCATGAATTTGATTATTTTATTATGTCATCCATGGATTTATTTCAAGTTCATGTGTTTAATTATATGAAATTATTTGACTCTTATTTCCTTATGACATAGTATTCATTCCATTATAGCTTTTGATATAAGTTTTCCCTTAATAACCATTTGAACTCACCATTCTTATGTTTCAATTTTACCAAGATATGAAGAAAATTATAAAAAATGATATGTCTAGAATAAAATATCAAGTGTTGAGAATTTATATGGTATATTGAAGTCTTATAATGAATTAATTAGTTTCTTATATTATGGGAAAATATCCATTTGATGAGATAGAAACTGGTTTATTAGTTAATATTTTTCCCAACTCTCTAAAAATATACACCTAAAAGTTACTCAAAATATATATTAATAAATATTTTTTGGTGATATTATAATTATTAATGTTTAAAATTGTTTTTATTTGATTTATTTCATAGATGGTATGTAAAGATAATATTTATGAGAACTGGATCCAGAAATACAGTTTTGAGGAACCACACAAGATATATTGATGTTTCAATGCATGTTTGTCTTTATTAAAACCTAATCTTATGAAATTACACCATTAAATATTAATTTATATAATTCTCAACCCATTTCCATATCATTAGATACACTTAAAATAGCTTTTTTTATCATTATATGATGTGATTTAATTCTCTATATTTTTGTTTATTCAATGTAGATAAACACCCAATAAAAACAACATTGTATTCTTGACAAAAATATTGCATCACCAATGGTTTTCCATATACCATCATTCCATATTTTTTTGTATATTCCACCAAAATCTTTTCAAAGTTTTTATTTTCTCATTGATATATAAATGGTACTTTTAATCTATTAGTTTTAACGATAACCAAGTTTATGACTACAAAATTTCATATAGATGTTTTTTATTGATGTAAGTAATAAATTTAAGTACAATCACTTAAGTGGTAGTGGGAACCCATTAAATAAGGAGATAAATTTATATGAAAATTAAAAGTCAATTAAACTCACTTTTAATCCTTACAATAAGAATAAAAATTTCCTTACTCATATGAGAGGTTAAATTAAGAATCTTAATGCCTCTACCAATAGAAACCCAACTTGTTGCTATGAAGTACTCATTGGGTTTTGACAACAAGAATTTTTTTCCTTATTTTTTACACTTTAATTGAGTACCATATGGTTTCTACCATATACCCTTTCACATGAGAAAATATAAAACATTTCATGTTTGAATCATGCTTTTGTGCCAAACTCAATAAAAACCCATTTAATAGGGATAAATCATTTTATAATATTAATAATGTGAGATAAATATTCACAATAAAATCATCATTTTTTATTGTTAGAAACTTTAAAAAAATATACAATATAAAATAAATAAAAATCTCCCCACCCCCTCATTATATTTCTATATTGTCGGTTAGTGAGTGTAAAAACAATGTTCTTGTATAGGTAATATAAAAAAGAATAATTTTAAATAAAAATTACAATAAAATGAAATTAAAAAGCTTAAAATATTTTTTTGACCATTAAACCAAAATAATAATTTCTTAGAATAACCATAATTATTGTCATGACCTCTTTACAAAGGTACCCCTCCTGGACTGACAATGGGAGAAGAGAGATAATGACACCTGAATCCCGCCTCCAATAGGCCATAGGGTGGTAACAAGCCCTGAGGGTATATCATACACACATATGAGAGAAATTACACTTTAAGATATGAGAAGAGATATATATAATATTTAAACCACCATAAAAATATTCCTCATACTAAAATTTAAAGATCCCATGTACATGCATGTAATTTCATACAACTGAACAACTGTAGGAAAAATACAAGTCCTAAAAGATAATCCTTAATAGCAAGCATAAAATCCCAAATAGATCTCGAACAACCCACATGCTTGTAATTTTCAGTTTGATCACCAACTATATCCTAACTACATTAAAATAGTTTACATATATATAGGGTGAGCATAAAATGCATACTTATTAAGATTTACCCAAGATTCGCTCATAAAAAAGACAAAGAGAGAATACTAAATACTAGTAAATAAGAAGAGAAGATAATTAAAAACCTAAAAAATAATGCTATATTCTTATCCTCACCATGTCTATCTCTCAGCAAGAATCATATATAAGTTAAAATATAAAATAATATAAAAAATAAGGTACCCCGCTACCGATTCCCTACTAGTTTTTTTCTTTTCCCCAACATTTCACATCCTAGTCCATCTCTCTCTAATAGTAAGCTAGCCCAAGATACCTGGGTAAATTATCATCACATGCATCACACCATGTAATCACATACCATGTACCACATGCATCACATCATCTCATCACATCTCTAGATACCAACTGAGTAGTTTTTGGGATCCAGCACAACCGGTATGTCATGTATTTTACCTCAAGCAATTAAAGCCCATAGTCATCATACCTATAATAATCCATCGGATACTTTATTTCGAGATACATGTAACACTACAAGATTTTATGGTACATATAATTTGAAATTTAATTTCTTTTTTCGCTTACATTTTATGCAACACAAAGGTTAAATGAGCCATGTTATACAATTAAATATTATTATTTTAATATGATCGTTATAAAATCACCATCAAATTGATGGGAATAAATAGTATTAAAATATTATTAAATTTATATATATTATATATTTAATAAAATATTTTGAAATTCATCTAATAAATTTTATAGTCATAGGATAAGAATAAATCCAATTTTATACATAAAAGTTATATTTTTCTAAAGGCAGTTTTCACCTTTTAATGGCGTACTTTTCTAAAACTAAATTTTGACACTTTTATAAATTATATTTGAAAAAATAAAATTTAATTTTAAATTAGGAATGTAAAAATTATCTTAGGGTGAATTTTTGGTATTTTTCTATAAAAATTGATTTTCCATTAAATAGTGAAAAACACCGATTTTTATAAAACACTCAATTTTATTATATTAAAGTATATTTATGATTTTAATTTTATATAAATAGAAATTAAGATATATTTAGTTATAAATAATAAAATTTATTTCATTTTGATTATACTTATACCTTATTTATGTATAACTACATTTTTGGGCATAAAAATACATCTTCCAATAAAATTGTTTTTCCTTACATTTTACAAGATTAAATTTAAATTAAATTATGAATATTTCATGTTATGAATTTTTAAAAATGGATTACATATTTTTATTTATAAGATTAAAATTAGAAAATATTTCCCTTTATTTTTTGCCAATATGAATAGTAACCTTGGTAATTATTATTACCACTATTAAGGGTAAATCGGGTAATTTAGGGTAAAATTAAAATGAGAATGATTAGAAAATTACTCTCACACTTGACCAAATTTTATTAGAAGAAATTAATTTGAAACATAACACCTAAGTATTTAATTTGAGTTGTTTAGTGGAAATATTTTCATGAAAATGACTTATATATTATTTAAATCAAAGAAAGTCAGAGAATGTCAGTTTCTTTGTGTTATATATCTATTTTGTGTCCACATGGAGAAAAAAGTATGTTATGAACGAATATATGTGTCAATTTTTAACTTGAAAAACTTATTTTAATAATAAAAATTTATTAATGACTTTTGGAGTCACATGGATGAGATTATGACATTTATTATATTTTATTTAATGAAAATTCAATGATGTCACATTCATGTTATTAATAACTGTATTATTTTTAATATGATGTTATCTGGAAGATTTATTAGACTATAAATATTATTTTGGAACATAAAATATTTATCTAAATAATTTTATTTTATGTATAATTTTTAGTGAATAAATATGTATTTTAAATAATTACACAATGATGATGTGGTAATTATTCAATTAATGAAACAATCAAATAAATGATATTAAAAATATTAAATTAAATATAATTTTAATTAATTAAAGTGATCCAAGAATTTTATAAAGTAGTATGACATATTAGGGGCGTATTAAAGTTTTTTTTGAATTTATCTTGTTGTATTTGGTTTCTTTAAGTCAAAGTAATGAATAGTGTCAAAATTGACACTAATGATAATTTATCAACATAATATTTTATTAAATTATTTAAAAATCATAAAAAAATATTTAAAAATAAAATTTGGCTTTGAATTGGTCTAAAATTTCATAAATTCTCCATTTGTGGCCCAATTGATATTTTATTTTTAAAAATTACAACCATTTGATATTAAATAAATTATTACCATTATTAAAATAAAAATAGGTTAACTAAGGTTAATCAAAATGATATGTTTTAAAATAAAAAAAATGTTTAAATTTTATTAGATGATGTTATTAAAACATTTTATCATCTAATATTCGAAGTTATATACATTTATAGGTATTTTTAATTAAATATTAATTTATATTAATTTAATATTTTGTGAATTTCCAAAAATACCCTTCACCTCAATTATAAAAGGCCACTCCTTCCTTCCATTAATTTTATAACGTTGAACAATCTAGATCAAAAAACCTATAAAAATTTGTCTGATCATCATCTTTATTTAATTTCTTGAGGTTCTAGTCCTTCTAAAAGGCCAACCCTAGATCCCTTAAGAATAGATTAAAGGAAGTCCACTAAAGAAGAGGTAACCATCTTTATCGATTCTTTCAAGTTTATTTATTCTTCCACCTACTATTAATGTATTGTTTCCATGATAATGTAATAAATGTAGTATAATATATATTATAATATGTTATTATGATTATGGGACTACCATATTCAACCTTTTATCCATCCTATGAAAAATTAAAGCATCGTGCGTGTATACGCACGACTTACCTTCTCCACAATGTGGTGTAATTTGATTTTCATCACCATTATACTTGGGTGGGTATAATGATAAAAATAATAAATATATATGATATTTATTAAATTATATTTATTTTGGAATAAAATTAATATAACATCCACTTCCTTACCATTTCACTCATTAAGGGAATGATACCGTCACTCGTGCATATGTACGACCTACCATCTCAACAACGCAATGTGATTAATTTTCCATTTTCACCATTAAATAATGACTATAAAAAAGAAAAAAATGAATAAATATGATATTTATAAACTTAATATAATTATGATATTACATAACTATACTCTATTCATAATAATAAGGACTTACACCACAAAACATGAATAGGAAAATGAAGTAGTTAACAATTGAAATAAGGGTAATAATGAAATATTTTTAATAAACATGTAATAAAAGAATCATAAATGATATTATAAGTATGAATATGGTTATGTTATAAATTAATAACATGATTTGAACCATTATACACGAAGTTAAATCATGTTCATTAAAATAAAAGTGCAAGGTAAGGGTTTTTCATCTAACTTTTATTTCTGTGGGATATATACTTTATTCATCACTTATTTCTTTTATGTGGTGTATATACTACCCATTTTGACATTTTATATCATGAATTTATTTATTCTCATAATATTTAATATTTTTTAAGTGTTATTTTTTTATGTAGCATACGATTCAACATATTACAAGTAATAAGGGACTTCATATCAATTTCACTTAATTGAGGTATCTTTTAATATTTTGCAACTAATTTATTTTTCTATGGTTTATATACTAATCCTTTTATTTTTTATCATAATTCATTTAATATTTCATGAAATATCCTTATTTATTTAATCATGGATGTGATTATTGTCTAAGTCATGTGCCAGTTTTACATAGGGTGTTTACCTAGAAAGTTATTTGAATTACTAAGGAAATAATGCCAAATAAGTATATTTTACTCAATACGAATACTTGTTGATTAATTAATTTAATCAATCATTTCAATATATGATGAATTATTTGTTCATGAAATAACGGGTGTGGACCATATATAGAAAAGTTGATCTATGAATTGGTAGTCTCTTGAGATGAATAAAATTGGCCAAATTAAATGGGATTTTACCCATAATGATTAAACTGTCTTGTGAAAGCTCTTAACGGTAAAGGTATAATTTTCCCAGGAAACATGATTTCCAATAGTTAAAAATTTTATTCATTAATAATTCCATTATTTTTATATATAATATTTTCACTATGATATTATCTGTGGTTTTAAATTATTAAATAATTATTGTTTAAATGGAACGTGTGTTCATTTTACCTTTCCATATTAATTATGCATTATTGATTCAACATAGCTTCCACTGTATGTAACTCTTACTAGGAATATTTTCTCTCCATTTTATTTTTTCTCTTTTCCACAGGTTATGAAGATGAAATGTTTGAATTATTTCAAGGATGAAAATTATTTTTCTTTTTTATGCTTTTATAATTTACCAATGTAATAAGGGAACCATGTATGTATCTAGTTCTTCAAGACTACTAAAACGATTAGTCCTTTAGGATGAGATTCCTTTTATCTTATGATGATGTAATAAATTAAGGCATCATCATTAGAATACCAGGGTTGGGGTCCATAAATTTTGTATTAGAGTTAGTTTAGTAGAAAACTTGGGAACTAGATTTAGGAAATCATGGATTTTGGAAGATAACCCAAAGATAAAATTTGAAGATAAATATAGAATAAAATCCCAAAGAAACCATGTTTATTATTATGAGATTAGTTGTAAAAACAAATTTTATTAGTTTTGTGATTATATATTATGTTTCATAATGATATGATCTAGTTTAGTGTATGTCATAATTTATAAATGAATCCTAGAAGAAATAATGTGAACCTCACCAATACACGTGATCCAAAGAGTAAGAATGATAACATATTTTATGGGATTAAGACAATATTTCAAAGGGAATTCATCTCCCTAAGATTTTCATCATATGAGGACATAATATCATGTTCTAACAAGGCATAGAAATAATTATCCATGTCTAATGGATTCAAAGGGTAGTAAGAAAAAAAGAGTAAAACTAGGGTAAAGATGAATAAAGGGAATAAGGGAAAAATTATTTTCCCATATATGATAATTGTGGAAGGAAACACCTTGGTATAGGATTAAGAGGAAAACGAGTTTCCTTCAAGTGTATAGAAAAAGGACACCATGCTCATGATTTCAAGGGATAAAAATAATTTTCCAATATTAAATTATTCAAATGTAAGAGTTTGGGGAACTACATAAGATAATTCCTGAAGCATCAAAGAAATATACCTCAAAAGAATCTAATGGATCATGGTCAAGATTACGATATTACCCCAAAGGAAGAGGAATGATTAATGTGATTATGATTCATTCAATAATTATTTCATTTTAGTATTTTATAAATGATGATATGGTTATAATAATCATGAGATAGATAAGGACTATACTAAATTAGTTATTCTTTAAGGATTTGGAAGCCTGTGATGAATAGTACCAGTAACCAAGAGAAGTGATTTTATTGCAAGTTCATCTTTTGGAAAACACTTGATTTGGGTAAGATAACCCTAAATATGTGATTAATGATAAAGAAATTACAATGGTTGGTAATTTTATGTTTTATGGAGTTTAGTATATATTTTGATTTAAATAGGTGCAGTTTTATTTTATGAATAATACATGTTTTCATTATGTTTTTAAGGTGATCAAGGTATTCATATATTTGATTTTGTGAAAATAAGAGATACATTATATTATTTGTAGAATCTAATTTTATATTGATTTTGGATATTTAGTGAACTTCCTTCTAAATTTTTGGATTTTGAATTTGGATTGATGTATATAGGATTAGTCTTAAGGTTAACTACTTACAGAATGGATTAAGTTAAACTTTAAATATTATTATTTGAGGTTAAAGTATGATTTATCATATTGGATAACCTTTGCTAAACATTTAAATTCAATTAATATTTAGAGGTTTAAGTAATGAATTATGGATCTTATTATTCATTAAAGTACTTAAATCATGAAAAAATCATCTTTAATATCCACTTCTTAGTGCAAGAGATGAAGTGAAAATAGATCAAAGCACAACCAAAGGATGAGATTATGCTTATGACATGGAGAGAAATTCAGTAAGTTTATTTTAATGTGTAATTTATCTAGATAGTAAAATAATCTCACAAATCTATGAGAAGGATTTTAGAACAAAATCATTATCCATTAACTATTATTATTGATAAATGAAAGGTCTTTTAACCAATCATGTATTTATGGTTTTGTGACGGTTAACATTCTAATGAGCAATTTCTATATCACTCTCCATCAGAACTTGATAGTTTGATTTTGTTTCCATGTCTATGTTTTCACATCCCATTAATTTTATCCTATTCAAAATCCCAACATTGTGGTGATGTTCTAATTTTCTATCTTATTAATTTGATGTTTTATTAACCCAATTTACAATGTGGGTTTCTCACAAAATAATTTTCAAGTATCAACCTTTGACTTTCGAAGTGAAATTTCATATTATGAGGATGCAATTTATTAAATAAGGGTAGAATGTAACAAACTGATATTTTATGGTATGTATATTGTTAAATTTAATTTATGTGATAGCTTACATTGTATGAAACACCAATCTTAGGTGAACCACGTTATACTATTAAATATTATTATTTTAACATGACTGTTATAAAATAGGTGTTAAATTGAACTTAATGGATAATATTACACACATTATGATATTTATATATATTATATATTAAATAAAATATTTATACATTCATCCAATTGATTTTATAGGCATAAGATAATAATATATCCAATTTTATGCATAAAAAACTACATTTATTCTAAAGGTAGTTTTGTCACCTTTTATTATCACACTTGTTTTAAAACTAAAATTTGAAAATTTTATAAATTATATGTGACAAAATAAAATTTATTTTTAAAATATTAGTTTCAAAAATCAAATAGGTTGATTTTTTTGTTTTTTATGGAAAAAATGATTTTTAGTGAATAGGGAAAAATTCTGATTTTTATAAAACGTTCAATTTCATTATATCAAAGTATCTTTATTATTTTAATTAGATATAAATGTAACATAAGTAATGTTTAGTTATAAATAATATAATTTATTTCATTTTAGTCTTCCTTATACCTTATTTAGGTATAAGTACATTTTTATGTTTAAAAATACATTTTTCAATAAAACTATTTTTCATTGCGTTTTCAAGATTAATTTTAAATTAAATTTTAAAAATTATATTTTTTTATTTTTGAAAAATGGATGCCATATTTTTATTTATAAGTTATAAATTTATTAAATATGTCACTTTATTTTTTGCCAATATGAATAGTACTATTCGTAATTTTTATTTCCATGGTTAAGGGTAAATTAGGTAATTTAGGTTAAAAATAATATGATAAAGATTAGAAAATTATCCTAAAACTTGTCCAAATTTTATTGGATGAAGTTTATTAGAAAATTAACACCTAATTATTTAATTTCAGTTGTTTATTCTACATTTTCTCATAAAAATAAATTATATATTATTTAAATCAACAAAAGTAAAAAAAATGTCACTTTCTTTGACTTATATATCTCTTATGTGTCCACATGGAGCGAAATGTAGGTTATGAACAAAAATTAGTATAAAAATTTAAATTAATAAAATTATTTTAATAATATAATTTTTTAATGACTTTTGGAGTCACTTGGATGAGATTATGATATTTATAATATTTTATTTAATGAATAGTCAATGATGTCACATTAAGGTTATTAATAACTATATTAGTTTTCATATGATATCATTAATATGATATCTTAAACTATAAATATTTTTTTTAATATGAATTTATTATCAACATCATGGTATTTTATTTCTAAATATTAGTGATGAAATAATTATTTTAAATAATTACACAATGACGATGCAGTAGTTATTCAATTAATGAAACAATCCAATAAATGATATTAAAAATATTAAAATAAATATAATTTGAATTAATTAAGGTGATCCATGAATTTTATAGATGATTATGAAATATTATGGGTGAATTAAAAGTTTATTTTTATGTTATCTTATTTTATTGGATTTCTTAAATTCAAATTAACGAACAGTGTCAAGATTAACACTAATTATATTCTATCAAAATAATATTTTATTAAATTATTTAAAAAAATTAAAAATAAAATTTAATCATGAATTGGTCTAAAATTTTATAAATCTTCCATTTTTGGTTCAATTGACATTTATATGTAAAAATTATGACCTTTTATTATTAAATAAATTGTTATAATAATTAAAATTAAAATAGTTTAACTACGGTTAATCAATATGATAAGGTTTAAAATAAAACCAAAACATGTATAAATATTATTGGTTAATGATATTATAACCTTATTTCATCTAATATTAAAAAATGTGGCCATTTAAAGGTATTAATAATTAAATATTAATTTATATTCATTCAATCTTTTGAGAATTTCCAAAAATTCCCCTCACCTCAATTATAAAAGGGAGCTCCTTTATTCACTTAATTTCATCACATTGAGACATATAAATCGATAAAAATATGACCATTTATATTCTCAACATAATTATTTATGTTCTTGAGGTTCTATTCCTTCCAAAAGGCCAACCCTAGATCACTTAAGAAGAGATGAAAAGAAGTTTGTTGAAGAAGAGGTAATCATTTTTATCGATTCTTTCAATTTCTTCTTATACATCATATTAATGAATTTTTTCCTTGATAATGTAATAAATATAGTATCATATATATTATTAGATGTTATTATGATTATGGTATGATCATATTTCACCTTTTCTCCATCCTACGAAAAATGAAAGCACCTCGTGAGTGTACATACAACTTATCAACCCGACACTGTGGTATAATTTGTTGTTCATCACCATTTTACATGGACTGGTATAATGATGGAAATAATGGATATATATGATAATTGATAAATGATATTTAGTATGTTAAAAATTAATATACCATGCACTTCCTTACCATTTCACCCATTAAGGGAATGATACCGCCACTCATGCGTATGTACGACCTACCATCTCCACGATGCGATGCGATTAATTTTCCATGTTAACCATTCAATAATGATTATAAAAATGTAAATAATGAATAAATATGATATATATAGCCTCAATATCATTATTTATATGATATAACTATATCTTATGTATACAAATAAAGACTAACATTAAAAAAACATGCATAGGAAAATGAAGTAGTTAACAACCGAAATAAGGAAAATAATGAAATATTATTAAACAACGGGTGATAAGAGAATAATATATGATATAATAAATATGAATATGGTTCTAGTATAAATTAATAACATGATTTAAACCTTTATACAGGATGTTAAAGAACATTCAACAAAAGGAATGCACAATGTTAGGGGTTTTCATCTCAATTTTATTTTTAGGGGACACATTCTTTATTCACAACTTATTTCTATTATGTGGTGTATATAATGCCCCTTTTAACATGTAATATCATGAATTTATTTATTCTCATGATATTTAATTTTTTTTAGGTTTTATTATTTTATGGAGTATATGATTTGACTCATTACATGTGGTAATAGGTTTCATCTCAATTTCACTTAATTGGAGAATATTTTAATATTATGCACCAAATTTATTTTATATGGTGTATATACTACTCATTTTATTTATGATCATAATTCATTTTATATTTCATTAAATATCCACATTTCATGTATCATGGATATGATTATTTTCTAAATCATGTACCATTTTTATATGTAGTGTTTACTTTGAATGTTTTTTGAATTACCGAGGCAATAATATTTAATTAGTATCGTTTACTTAATAAAAATATTATTTGATAAGGTGGATTTATTAAGGAATTAAATAGATAATTTTTATATATGATGAATGATCTAGACATGAAATAATTAGTGGTGATCATTTATAGAAAATCCCCTCGATACATTAATAGTCTCATGAGATGAATAAAGTTTGTCAAATTGAACCAGATTTTACCCATAATAATTAAACCATCTTGTGAAAAGTCTGGATGGTAAAGTTATCATGTGTATAGAAAAAATTAAATCCAATAGTTAAACATTTATTTATTAATAATTACATTATTTTTATGCATATTATTTTCACTATGATATTATGAATGGTTTTGTATTATGAAAAATTTATTGTTTAAATGGAATGTGTGTCAACTTTAAATTTACATAATGATTATGAATTATTGATTTAAGATAGCCTCCAATAAATTTAACTCTTACTGGGAACATGATCTCACCCTTTTATTTGTTCTCTTTTCCCCATGTTAGGAAGATGAAATTTTGAATGAGTTAAAGTATTCAAATTATTTTCATTTTTTATGTTTTATATTTCAAGAATGTAATAAGGGAACCAAGTATATATGTAATTATTCAAGAATACTAATCTGATCAGTCCTTTAGGATGCAACTCCTTATATCTTATACCTATGTAATAAATTAAGGCACCATCATTGTGCTACTCGGGTTAAGGTCTTTACAACACATTTTTGTAATATAACCATAAGCCATTAAATCCCTTTAAAAAAATATATGGGAAAACTTAACCAGCATAAATAAAAGAACATAATTTAACTAGGAGAAGAGAACATGGCCAGAGGGGGTAGTCAGCCATCCATTCCACACCAACTTGGATATTGGGGAAAACACCATCCTAGAGTCTATTGGGTGTCAGTCTCCCTACCGACATGGGTAGGGTAGTGTATGAAATCACAAAAAATATAATATATTATATAGATCACAACCATACTATGGTAAGTAACCTAACATTAGGCTCAACTACAAATATCATCACTCGGACACCTAATCACCACTGTTAAGGGCTAGATATCCTATAAGCACACATACATTCAAGAAGAATTCATTTAATTAATTAATTATTTTTAACATTTCACTTTATGTTAATTAATTCATTATCCATTTCACATTTCACTAACAACCAAGTTAATTCCATGCCCTCCATGCATAATCCTATCAATTCCATGTTTCCACAAGATTATCAATATTTTCATTCCAATAAACCATCAACCCCATGGGTTAAAAAAATTATTATTCACTATAATTACACAATTCTAGGAACTATAAAAAATATCCTAAGAAACCATAAAAGAGATACATAAACCAAGCACAACCAACTGCCTCAAGTAGTAGGGAAATGAATGTTAGTAAAGAAGACAGCCATCCATATAGCCTTTAAATCAGTTTCATTATCAATAAAGCACCTACCTTTCAGCATAATAATGGAAAATCCCAGTTTCAACCTTTTCCATAAATCTTAGTGTCATCCCTGACACCACCATGCATATCACCTTACATCTTTCCATATTAGGTGTGAAATGCTTCCATAAACATGGGCATACTCACCAATATATCACTAAACCATAAACCATCCTAGGATCACATCACATAACATTTAAAGGACCATATCCAGAGAAATAAAAACAGTATAACAAAACAAATAGGGTCAACATGGTATCTAGGCCCTAGAAACCATGGTATCCGGCCTTTACAAGAAAACATGCATGCTCAGACCAAAATATTTATCTTTATCGACCACATGGGTTTTTATAATATTGAATTAATTGATTCATTGATCACATATTACAATCACAAACAACCTAAGGCATCAAATATTAAAATATATAAATTATTTATACATTATGTAAAGCACAACTTCCATTTTTAACAAACTTTAAGGAAGAAAAATCCCACTAACATGCCTATTTATTGTTATCAATTAAAAGTATTTCCAGATTCATGTTCTTTAGATGATTACCTTAACAAATGGAAGAGAAATTTCAATGAAATATTCATAAAAAATCATTTTATTTCCATCAAATTATAGGTATCAACATATTCAATAAATACACCTCTTTAATTCTTTATCCAATAACATTGTTTAATTTACATTCTTAACAATTTTCATCAAATTAACCTTCTAAGATGAATCATAAAAAACATGATAATCAAATCATAAACACGGATAACACACTATTTAGTAAAATAAGAGGAAAAATATTGTAGAAACACATTTAATTACTATAACCAGAAATATTTTTTTCATTATTCCAATTTAGTATTCATTATGGTTAATTACATTATCACCCAAAAAGATAAGACATGATTAAATTATGATTTCATGTAAAATAATAGTAGACGTAATGAATCCATTACCTCAAGGATTTCAACTTTCTTAGACAAGAATGGAATAATAAGTACAAACCTCTGATCACCTCTCCCATTAAGAAATTAAAACCCCACAAAAATATTATGCCCTAACCTCAACAAAAAACCATCAAAGAACTCCATGAGAACAAAGGATAACATCCTCTATAACACGCAAAGATAAAAAAGGAGGAATAAAATTTATTAGTGAAGAAACCACATTAGAAATAGGGAAAACACACCTTAGACCCCAATAGATCGAACATAGTAATATAAGGATCAGTCCCTTTAAAAATGGCTTCAAAAAACATTAAAGAAGTACCTTTGATCATATGACGTTGGGATAAAATCATAGGTTTTGAGAAAATTTGAGTGTCCAAGAGGATTTATAGTCATTTTACCAAACATAATTTCATAGTGTTAATGGGTTATTCATGTCATGGGTGTACTAAGTTTAATACCCACAAAAAAACACACCACCTAGATCCAACAAACTTGGGATTAATTAACTTCATGAAACAAAAGTCCACATCACGATTTATCAGAGACAAATTCACTAAATTTGACTAATCGTTCCTTCTCATCATGAACTAATGGTACACGTCAGGAATCACACCCCAAAAATTATCTTCTCAAGCCATGAATTCCTATTTGGGCTATGAACCAAACACTCATGTTGTGGACTACAATTCACTATGTGAACTATTTTTTACACTGTGAAGTTCTCCTACTGCCATATTCTAGCTCTCAAACTCCACTGATTCATGTCTAGGATTTCTCTAAGCACCAAAAACCTTAGAAACACAGAAGGGGATGAAATAGAAGGGTTTGGGAATTTTAGTAGATATCTCTCAAAAAAATCTCATCCTTAATAATTGAAACCAAACATAGAGAGAAGGAAAAGAAAAATGGGTCATTCTAATAGCCACCCCATGATATACCTCTCAAGAATCAATATATAATAGGATATCACTCACATAACTTAGAGGAATAAAGTGAAAAACCACACAACACCAAAAAACATATCTAAAACACTCTAATAGGGGAGATTCCTATCAAATAAGAGAAAGGTTATAAAAAATCATTGAAGAATAAAAAGCCATAATGTAAATATGATAAAGTTAAAAATATTCAAAACATAGATTCATAAAAAAAGATAAAAATAAAACAACTTGGGTTAATGAGTGAAAATATTAAACTCATTTCACCAGGTACTCTTCTCCATACCATCATACAACTAAATGAAATTAACTAAAGGAATAACACACCCACACAACACCTTCTCTGGGTAGTCTTGTATCTATATATGCTACTCCTCAAATGTATAATAATCATCAACATAAATCTCAACCCAATTGATAATGTGACAGTCTTCAGGAATATAATAGTGAAGCTATGAATCATGAAACACATCATGTATCTAGATTATTTTTTGGGGAAGTTTTATCTGATACACAATGGATTCAACATAAACCAACACCTCAAAAGGCCCAAAAAACTAGGGAGAAAGCTTACTCCCATGACCAAAACTTCACTGTTCATTATAGGGAGTCACCTTTAAGAAAAAATAACCTCCTAGGTAAAACTATAGAGGTATACTCCATGACTGGTATAAGACTTATGGAGATCTTGCACTGTATTCATCCTCTCTTGAATCATCTGAACCGTCACTGTTGTTCTCTACACTTGTTTCAACCTGATAATTTATTAATCTATGAACCTAGTACAACCCAATGAAGAATAAAAAGGTCAACTATACAAAGCCTCAAGTGGTTCCATAATGAAAGTGTAGTGAAAAATATTATTGTAATCAAACTCAAACAAAGGAAGATTACTTATCCATAGTGTAGAGACCCGAAGCTTGACGTACATGGACATTACATTACTTTTACGGAAGTCTTAGTACATAACCAAAACACAAACACAAGGATCGTAATAGTTTAGTGTATTTGGAAACTCATAATATAATCTTCTAATCGTGGTGAAAGATCTTCAACATCTCCCATAAAGATATTCCTTTTTTTTACCTAAAACCATTCTTTATATCCTGGGGAAAAGAAAACATAAAAGGGTGAGCTCAAATGCTCAGTAAGGGTAAACAAAATAAATATCAATCACATCATATTCATAAGAACATACCATTTTGGAAATCTTAACCTGCAAAAGAGAGCATAATTTCATAACATGGGATAAATCATAGAAGTGAAATGTAATCCCAATAATCATAACTTAAAACATGAAACTTTGTGACATACACACATAATCATAGAGAATCATTTCTTATTATTCAAGACTCATTGCCAAGACTATCTTAGTGGACAAAGTCCATTTCTGAAACCGAGTCACCCTCGTTTCAGTCCTATTTCACTGAACTGGTATAACCTACCATTTCAGCCATGTCTATCTCATGAGATATAAAATCTTTACCCAATGCATTGGAGGGAGATATAGGTCCCACCCATCTCATAATGATACCATTCTTATGTGTGACACAAAATCATAAACCATACATCATAACATAACCCATGTAATAAAAATGGGAATCTTTAAACATCGTGACATCATAAAACAATTCATATAAAAGAGTTCATAAAAAAATATTTCCATCACAATATAATCAAATCCATGTAATAATAGGGATAGAAACATAACCCTTTATTATCTTAGATGGAAAATAATTTTGATAAAACACTTGAACTCCATTCTTGAGGAAAATATCCTTTATTCTTCAAAACCATTTTTACTTTCTTAACATGTCATACAATTTTAAACTAAAAGAATTTGATTAAAAATAAACTTGAAAAATTGTAAAGGAAGCTTCTTGGAAATGATGTTTTAAAAATCCATTCATGCTGTATAAGTTAAAAAAACATTCTTCCCGTACTTTTGTCGGAAAAGTCAAAAAGTACCTCGTACAAAAAACGACAAAAGATTCCTTTTATATCTTTTACTAAAAACTCACCGAAGGGTAAAATTGGATTTAAATAATTGTAGGTGGAGGGAAAAAATATTACATATTGAGTAATCATGGATGTGTATGATAAAATACACCCCAGTAAATACCAAAGCAAAAACAATCTCGGATAAAAATGAGATTGTGATATTTCCCTTACCTTTGGTCTGATATGCTTTGTACGTGTCTGAACCTCCTGTATAATGATTTAAATAATGTTATTGACTTATTACAGAATCATACTTATTTTTATGATATCATATACGGTCATATTCTTAGCTTATTATTAGTAATATTTCATTACTACTTGTTATTCGGGTGTTTATTACTTTTTGTTCTTATGCATGTTTTGTCGAATAAATTCTTATTCTTCTCTTTAGGTTATAGATACCTCATTTCCAGAATGGTATTAGTGTAATATATATCATATTCATTCATTCAATTCATTTATATAATCATTATGAAATGAAGATCATGTAGAACGAGTCGCATCACATCGTGAAGACGGTATTCCATACGTACGCACGAGTGATGATATCGTTCCTATGATCGTGGAATTGTATTGGAGTGTATGTATACTATTTCAGAATCAGTATCACTTTATAATAGTCATATATAGTCATTATTTACACCATTATACCCATCCAATTAAGGTGGTGGTGTAAAATAGATTACACCACGGCCTGGAGACGGTATTCCGTACGTACGCACGCGCGGTGATTTCTTTTTCCGTAGGATGGATAGATGGTGAAATAGGGTTGTTTCATACTTATAATAACATATCAGTATATGAGTTATACTGATGTTATTACTTCATAATGAAACAACTAAATAAGAATAAGTGGAAGAAGAAATAAAGATGAAAGAATCGGTAACGGTCATTACCTCTTCTTTGAAGTGCTTCTTTGAAACCTCCTTTTAGGGAACTAAAATAGGTCTTTGAAGAAGACCAGAACCTCTAGAATGTTTCTAGGGTAGTGGAGAGAAGAAATTGGCAGGTTTTGGCCGAGCTTAAAGGCTCAAAGTGGTGTGAGGAAGAGGGGGAGGAGGTTCCCTTTTATATGGGAGGAGAGGGGCACCTTTGGAATAAGTAAAAATATTATTTTATTATAAAGTCAAGTTCGGTTTTAAATAGCTCCAAATTGAATTATTTCTAAGATAATGTGGGGATGGGTCGAAAGCCTTTCATACAATAGAATTTAGACAAGTTTAGGTCATTATATTAACCTTATCTTTTAGTTTTAACTCTTAGTTAATTAGATTGACATTTACCATGTCACTTTGTATTTTTATATTATATAGTTAATAAACATACAATATACATCCAAGCGACCCCCAAGTTGTGTTTTATTAATATATATAACCGTATCTAAGTCATTTGGCCTAACCTTAGATTTTTAGGAATAAAATAACAATTAATAATATAATATTTGTTTTAAAAACTATTTTATGTCAATTTTGACACTATTCAATAGTTGATTTTTTCGAAACTCATAACAGAATGATTACTTCTACCAAAGTTAATTAAATCAATCCTAACATGTCATATTAACCTATAAAATTTGTTTAATTCATAAAAAGTCACAAATTATACTTATTTAGGTATTTATAATATCAATTATGTCAGTATTTCATTAATAAGATAATTATGCATCATCTTTGTGTCACAAATAAATTAACTTATTTAATGTCTAAAAATTACAAATAAAATACCATTATGTAGGAAATCGTTTTAGCTTTCTAATGAATATTTATAGTCAAATTTATCGTATGTGTAACCCCATATTAAAAATGATTTACTTATTAAACTTTGATTTTAACTCTTTTAACCCTTTAAATAAATTAATAATAAATGTCCTCATCTAATCTAAGTGGGCCTAAATGATCATATTTCATTCCTAAGGTTGTTTTTGGTCGAATTACACTTATCCAATATAATTAGGATATGTGTTAGGGTAATAATAATAACATTTTTACCCTTAATTACCCTATTTACTTTTAACCGTGGTAAAAAAAGTAAAAAGTTACTATTCACCAAAAATTATTTTCATCTCATTGAACCACATTTTACTTACTAACATCAACAGTGTCTCTCGGATTTTTGAAATTCCACTCACAGAAGCGGTAAAATTAAGTTTTATGAAAAATTCATTTTTTTAACTACCACTTAGTGGTTTCACTATTCATCAAAAAAATGAAAGTTTCCAGAAAAATACCAAAAATTAGGCCTAAGATATATTTGATATTATGAACTCAAAAATGATGTCTATTTTACCAAATTAAAAACATATTAGTTGCATTAATTAATTTAAAAATTAATTCCCGTCGTCAAAACAAATAGCGTGTTTTTAAGAGATAATAACCATCAAAAGATTGACACTTGTTTATGTCTGGTTTAAATGTAGAATTACATCCAATGACCAACATTGTATTTAATTGTAAAAATATATTCTAAATATACTTTAAAACAACTCAAATTAATAATTTATCACAATTAATTATTTCGATTAAAAAAGTTGTTTTCAATTATAATTTAGTAATTTTCACTATTCATCAGAATATGAAAGTTATCCGAAAAGTACCAAAATTTCACCTTAGGCTAAATTCGATACTCCGAATCCGAAAATGAAGTCCATTTTGAGAGCTAAAATTTCTAAAATTTTAAAAGGTTGTTATTACTATTCATAACGGCTAGTTTTAATAATATTTTAATAGCATATCGTTGTTTAGTGAAACTCGGTATTGCGTACTACACACGCTATCGAGGAAGGACGCGATTGCGTGTAATGCAAAGCAAGTCAAGGATGCGTGTTGAGCAAGATCCTTTTGGTGTAGCGTACAACACAAGAAATTAATGAAATTAAAAAGAATATTTTTTTATAAAATCTCAGGCTGTTACATTCTACCCCCTTAAAATGAATTTCGCCCTCGAAATTCGTTGGGGTTATAAATGGTTTACTATTCGAAAGTTTCTTTAATAGAAACCCACATCGTAAAAAGGAATACCAAAACCAATCTTTTAAAAAAAGTATGAAATGTAATGGTTACCCAAATAAACTAATCACTGGGTTTCCACATAGGTGAAAATATGGATATGGAAGAGAAATCTAACCATCATGTTCTGATGGAGAGTGGTAGGGAACATGGCTATGGAAAAGCCAGCAATCACAAAGCCATAAATTTGTGGTGATCTAAGGTACCGTCTGATTCATCAGATATAAGAGCACTAGGAAAACGTTTTTGGTTTTCAAGATCATTTCCCTAAAGTTGATGAAATTGGAATTAGATGAAATAATTTCGTGATTTTGGTATAGTCTCACCATTTGTCATTCTTTGGACAATTTACACTTCATCTCTTAAAGAAATGAAGTTGAATTTGTCATTCGTGATGTGTTAGTAGATCATGTGATAGAATGATGGGTCATTCCACCTGTCTCAAACAAAAGGTTAGAAAAGTTATCAAAAAATACATAAGTCCATATATAATGAGATTAATCATATATAGTTCCTAAAATGGACTTATACTTCATATATCATACTGATTAATATAATAAAACTAGTTTCTACTAAACAGGGACTTCCTGTTGGCCAGTGGTAGGCGATAAAGGTCAGTCGCACTTCGGTTGTGGGTTCGATTCCCACAGCCTTGTCCAACGCGATGGGTTGTCGCCCGTCCTGCAGGTTTTCCTTTTTCTAAAACTACAATACTATAACATCACATAAATAATATCAAAAAAAAAGTTCTTTCCTTAAACAATACTAACTTATGGCTAACATAATCTATTACAATCTTTAGGCTTATCTAAAATACTTCAGTCCAAGATCATAGTATAAATAAAATGATAACTTGAAATGTCATCAACAGAGCATGTGAATACCATCATTTATCCCCCATATATCTTGTTGGTCACATTCCAATCATGTGAATACCTTAATGATGTATTCTCTTGAAAAAATGAATACCCATTAAACTATAGTGAAAACATGAATGCTGTCAAAAGTTAACTCTTTCCACATACCAAAATCCAAAAATTCTATATACTCAAACCATGATATAACCTTATACTTATATCAGTCATGAGCTCATGAATACTATCAAACATTTAATTTTCTCCTTATCCCTTCATTATGCGCATATCATCTACATTCCGAAAATATCTGAATAACCTTTCATGGATACTGGTAACATTAATCATACACTTTCAAAACTCAAGGAAAGACAACAGTGTAACAATCCTTAGATGTATCTTTATTACATAGTACCATGAGATTACTTATACAACATTACAGATTATAAACATGTAATCATTCCACTACATTCTTAAACCATTGACCGAGCTTCAACAATTCTTTCATCTCACATATCATTTGTAGTCTCATCATCATCATTCACATAAATACTACCCATATGACCATACTGATTCTCTTCATGAGACTTTCCCTTAGGGAATTGGTTTCCATAATTCCCGTACATTCCACATTTAAAACATTTAACCATTGTTGATGTCGTAGCAATACCATTATCCTCATCCCTGGTGTTAACTGAACCTTTTCCTTTGCACTTACTAGCTTTGTGTCCTTCTTTTCCACACCCAAAGCATCTTCTAGTTCCTTTGAAACATTCTCCTTGATGCCTCTTCCCACATGATTTACATAGGGGAAATTGAACTTTCTTTCCTCTATTATCATCATGAAACTCCATCTTTCTCTTATTAGCCGAGTCAGGAAACTTACCAAATTTTACTTTATTGATCATATTATGAGATTTATGATTCGGTATAATAATGATGTTTGGACTTCCAAATCCCATTTCTTTTGGTTGCTCATGAAGAATATCATTCCATTGTCCATCATATCCTCCATTATCATGAATCATCTTGTTTCCATCCATTTTCTAAAACCCAAAAAGAATAGTGTGAGAGGCAAAAATCCTAATAAAGGGGGAGTAACTTCAATATCTAACATCTTTGGTTTAATTTAATATCGTTACCATAGTTCTAGGACTATATCCTATATGTATACTTATCCTTAGGGACATCCCTATACATACCTTAGAAATATCTCTAGGGATCTCACTAACGTTTTCGCATCCTAGTTTCCAAAGGTTGACTAAACCTTTCCTTTGATACCAACTGTAGAGACCCGAAGCTTGACGTACATGGACATTACATTACTTTTGCAGAAGACTTAGTACATAACAAAAACACACACACAAGGATCGTAATAGTTTAGTGTCTTTGGAAACTCAGAATATAATCTTCTAATCGTGGTGAAAGATCTTCAACATCTCCCATAAAGATCTTCCTTTTTTTTACCTAAAACCATTCTTTATATCCTGGGGAAAAGAAAACATAAAAGGGTGAGATCAAATGCTCAGTAAGGGTAAAAAAAAGAAATATCAATCACATCATATTCATAAGAACATAACATTTTGGAAATCTTAACTTTCAAAAGAGAGCATAATTTCATAACATGGGATAAATCATAGAAGTGAAATGTAATCCCAATAATCATAACTTAAAACATGAAACATTTTTCCTTTCTTAACATGTCATAAAATTTTAAACTAAAAGAAGTTGATTAAAAATAAACTTGAAAACTTGTAAAGGAATATTCTTGGAAATGATGTTTTAAAAATCCATTCATGCCGTATAAGTTAAAAAAACATTCTTCCTGTACTTTTGTCGAAAAAGTCAAAAAGTAACTCGTACAAAAAATGACAAAAGATTCCTTTTATATCTTTTACTAAAAACTCACCGAAGGGTAAAATTGGATTTAAACAATTTTAGGTGGAGGGAAACAATCTTACATATTGAGTAATAATGGATGTGGATGATAAAATACACCCCAGTAAATACCAAAGTAAAAACAATCTCGGATAAAAATGAGATTGTGATATTTCCCTTACCTTTGGTCCGATATGCTTTGTACGTGTCCGAAACTCATGTATAATGATTTAAATAATGTTATTGACTTATTACAGAATCATAATTATTTTTATGATATCATATATGGTCATATTATTAGCTTATTGTTAGTAATATTTCATTACTACTTGTTATTCGGGTGTTTATTACTTTTTGTTCTTATGCGTGTTTTGTCGAATAAATTCTTATTCTTCTCTTTAGGTTATAGATACCTACTTTACAGAATGGTATTAGTGTAATATATATCATATTCATTCATTCAATTCATTTATATAATCATTATGAAATGAAGATCATGTAGAACGAGTCGCATCACATCGTGGAGATGGTATTCCGTACGTACGCACGAGTGATGATATCGTTCCTATGATCGTGGAATTGTATTGGAGTGTATTTATACTATTTCAGAATCAGTATCACTTTATAATAGTCATATATAGTCATTATTTACACCATTATACCAATCCAAGTAAGGTGGTGGTGGAAAATAGATTATACCACGGCGTGGAGACGGTATTCCGTACGTACGCACGCGCGGTGATTTCTTTTTCTGTAGGATGGATAGATGGTGAAATAGGGTTGTTTAATATTTATAGTAACATATCAGTATATTAGTGATACTGATGTTATTACTTCATAATGAAACAATAAAGAATAAGAAGTGGAAGAAAAAATAAAGATGAAAGAATCGGTAACAGACATTACCTCTTCTTTGAAGTGCTTCTTTGAGACCTCCTTTTAGGGCACTAAAATATGTCTTTGAAGAAGACCAGAACCTCTAGGATGTTTCTAGGGAAGTGGAGAGAAGAAATTGTTAGGGGTTGGCCGAGCTTGAAGGCTCAAATTGGTGTGAGGAAGAGGGGGATGAGGTACCCTTTTATAAGGGAGGAGAGGGGCACCTTTGGAATAACTAAAAATATTATTTTATTATAATGTCAAGTTCGGTTTTAAATAGCTCCAAATTGAGCTATTTAGAAGATAAAGTAGGGATGGGTCGAAATCCTCTCATCCAATAGAATTTAGACAAGTTTAGGTCATTATATTAACCTTATCCTTTAGTTTTAACTCTTAGTTAATTAGATTGACATTTACCATGTCACTTTGTATTTTTATATTATATAGTTAATAAACTTACCATATACATCCAAGAGACCCCCAAGTTGTGTTTTATTAATATATATAACCTTATCTAAGTCATTTGGTGGAACCCTAAATTTTTAGGAATAAAATAACAATTAATAATATAACATTTGTTTTAAAAACTATTTTATGTCAATTTTGACACTATTCAATAGTTGATTTTTTTGAAACTCATAACAGAATGATTAGTTCTACAAAAGTTAATTAAATCAATCCTAACATTTCATATTAACCTAGAAAATTAGTTTAATCCATAAAAAGTCTCAAATTATACTTATTTAGTTATTTATAATATCAATTATGTCAGTATTTCATTAATAAGATAATTACTGCATCATCTTTGTGTCATAAATAAATTAAATTATTTAATGTCTAAAAATTACAAATAAAATACCATTATGTAGGAAATCTTTTTATATTTCTAATGAATATTTATAGTCGAATTTATCTTATGTATAACCCCATATTAAAAATTATTTACTTATTAAACTTTGATTTTAACTATTTTAACCATTCTCTAAATAAATTAATAATAAATGTCCTCATCTAATCCAAGTGGGCCTAAATGATCATATTTCATTCCTAAGGTCGTTTTTGGTCGAATTACACTTATCCAATAGAATTAGGACATGTGTTAGGGTAATAATAATAACATTTTTACCCTTAATTACCCTATTTACTTTTAACTGTGGTAAAAAAAGTAAAAAGTTACTATTCACCAAAAATTATTTTCATTTCATTGAACCACATTTTACTTACTAACATCAATAGTGTCTCTCGGATTTTTGAAATTCCACTCACAGAAGCGGTAAAATTAAGTTTTATGAAAAATTTATTTTTTTAACTACCACTTAGTGGTTTCACTATTCATCAAAAAAATGAAAGTTTCCTGAAAAATACCAAAAATTAGGCCTAAGATATATTTGATATTATGAACTAAAAAATGATGTCTATTTTACCAAATTCAAAACATATTACTTGCATTAATTAATTTAAAAATTAATTCCCATCATCAAAAAAAATAGCGTGTTTTTAAGAGATAATAACCATCAAAAGATTGACACTTGTTTATGTCTGGTTTAAATGTAGAATTACATCCAATGACCAAGATTGTATTAAATTGTAAAAATATATTCTAAATATACTTTAAAACCACTCAAATTAATAATTTATCACTATTAATTATTTCTATTAAAAAAGTTGTTTTTAATTATAATTTAGTAATTTTCACTATTAATCAGAATATGAAAGTTATCCGAAAAGTACCAAAATTTCACCTTAGGCTAAATTCGATACTCCGAATCCAAAAATAAATCCCATTTTGAGAGCTAAAATTTCTAAAATTTTAAAAGGTGGTTATTACTATTCATAATGACTAGTTTTAATAATATTTTAATAGCATATCGTTGTTTAGTGAAACTCGGTATTGCGTACTACACATGCTATCGAGGAAGGTCGCGATTGCGTGTAATGCAAGGAAAGTCAAGGATGCGTGTTGAGAAAGATCCTTTTGGTGTAGCGTACAACACAAGACATTAATGAAATTAAAAAGAATAATTTTTTATAAAATCTTGGGCTGTTACACATAGACCTCCAAAATCCAAGACACAGGTGCACAAAATTTCCCCAAGAGTCTGAATGGTCTGCTCTATTTGACTATCTATCTATAGATAGAAAGAATAAATAAGGGATAACTAAAATCCAAAATAATGTTTGATACCTCTCCACACCCTAGAAGTAAAATTATGATCAAGATCATAGATTATCATCCTAGAGACTCCGTAGAGTCTCACCACCTTCTCCTGGTACTACCTTAATAAAACTTCCACTAAGCCCGACTCCTTAATTTCTATAAAGTGGAATGATTTTTTTAATATGGTCTAATATCACCCATAAAGATTCAAATCCCCACTGATGTTGAGGAAAACTGATGACAAATCCCCTTGAGATGTCCCTCCACTTCCACTTAGGAACAACCAATAGCAAGAGAAAACCACCAAGAATATAGTGCTTGGCCTTCACCTTTTTCCAAACCAAACATCAAGACATGAACTATGTAACTGAATGCTTCTACCCAAGCCACCAACACTGAACTATAATATCTTGGTATATCTTTTTCATGATAGGATATACCCCCACGGGTTAGCTATGAAACTCATAGATAACCACCACATGCATCACCAAAAGAGATGAAAATAATCCTATGGAACAAAACCCAATTTATTTCATCCTTATACCTACCAAAAGGGGAATAACCAATGAAAACTCATCCTTTTAATATCCCCACCATGGAATCTCCAATCTAGGACTCATCCACCAAATGCACCCAATATGACTACACCATTATCTACAAAATAATTCCTCTACCACCAACTTATACCATGTCAAGATGAAGTGTGGAGATTTATTCCATTTCTCTATAGGAATATATAGATTCACACATGGAATCATTACATGATTTCCTTCTCAACACATAAACTACTAAATTATCCTTTCTCGGTGTATATGAAGTTTTGTAGTCATAATAATTCTAGAATTCCATCGACCATCACTGTTGAAAGTTCAAGTCACACTGGGAGATGGGATATCTAATGCTCATGTGATCAGTAAAAACCCAAAAATTCTCATTGATGAAGTAATGTCACCAAAAATTCAACGAAAAAATGTTCTACCAACTCGAGATCTGGGTTGACATAGTTATGCTCATGGGTATTTATCTTCTGAGATGTATAAGAAACAACTGATCTCTATTGCATCAGAATAAAAAACGGACCTAAATAATCATAAAAAACCTCAAACTAAACTCCATCTTCTAGAAAATGAAGGACTGGAGCACTGACAATCTGATCCTTTAGGTCCTAAAAATATTCCTCATACTGATCAATATTCATGAAAATTCTTATTGGTCAGGGATGTTAGAGATATCATTACCATAAAAAAATTGTCTATGAACCTCCTATAATATCCTAGAAATCTAAGTAAACTCTACTTTTCTACAACTATCTTGGGGGATACCCAAGAAATGACCACCTTGAAATTTGAAGGATCCAAAACTACATAATGCTGAGATATGGTATGATGCATAAAATACTTCTTGAGTTCATGAATCACACTTTTATAGTTTCCTGAATAGATGCTAATGATGAAGAACCCCCAAAATGGCATGAAAATACTCTACATGATCCTCTTCATATATAGAGTACATAAGCATATGATTGATAAAAACCACAAAAACTGATCCAAGAACTCTCTAAAAACTATATTAATCAATTCCATGAACACGAGTATAGAATTCTTCATATAAAAGAACATCACCATGAACTCATAATTCCAGTAACGACACTAGAATGAAGTCTTTGAAATATCCTTATCTTTACCTTGTATCTGATGATAACATGAATATAGATCGATCTTCCAGAACTAACTAACCCCTTTTATAGGATTGAATAAATAAAAAATTCATAGAAGAGGATAATTGTTCTTCACTCTCACCTGATTCAGTAGATGATAATCAATACTATGATTTAGAATACCGTCAGCTTTCTTTACAAACATAACCAGAGAATCCCAAGGTGAAATGTTCATCCAAACCAAACCTCACTAAAAAATACCATCAAACCGTACTTACATATAGCACAACTCATAAGGATCCATCCTATATGAATATATTGAGATCAAAGAAGCACCTAATTATAGCTTTATTCGAAAATCAATCTCCTGTTGATGGGTGTAACTCTATAACCTTCTTATGTAAGAAATCAGGGTATACTTATAAAACCCTAGGAGACAACAAACAATGACCCACTGATGAAATTAGATTTATCTAGACCATCAAGGAAGACAAGGAAAAAATATTCTTATAACCCATCTAAGGGTCTCAATCACTAATATATAGTAAAAGATCCCCATCAGCATTGTAGAACACAATCTGTCTCCTAATGAAATATAAAATATCCTATACCTAATATAGGAAAACCGTGTTGAGGATGATGTGATATAGATATATCTATAAATATAGGACTATCATAGAGTAGTGTTACCCCAAAACTAGATCACAGTCTCTACATACTTAATAAAATAATATCAACCTTTAACTGGTGTAGTCAAGTCCAAGGGAATTGTAATCCTCTCCAACTCATGTACCAAATCATTAACTAGCGATGATGACATGAATTAGTTCATATCTATTATTTCAAAAAAAGTATTCACCTAATTAGAAAATAATAAAAGAGTACCTCAAACAACTTCTATCTCACCTAGTGTTGTTAACTCCAAAGCATGCAACTGGACACATCCTACTTTATGGCCTCTATGAATTTGATGGTGACCACCTTAATAGACGTTCTTTAATCTCAAGGGATGAGAAATATATTGGGGATATCCTCTACCTAACACATATCCTATATTCTCATCCAAACATGGTGCACCCTGATGCTACTACCTTGGCTGAAACTACCTCAATAGAGGAACCTGAAGTAGAGCATTTTATGCATGTATCCTTCTTAGAATGTTCATACACTCTCACCACTGATTAAATCATCCTCCACATGAAAAACATGATTATAATACCTTGTAAGGTTCCTAAGATCCCCCATCCCATGATAAATGAGATGATTAGGGCTGGGACCTACCCCCAGCTATCTAAAATATCTTCTTCCTAGGAAACTTGGAACCCCATACAACAAATTTCTATGCGAGGAATCTATATGATTCCCCTCTCATAATGATCAGGTCCTAGGAAATATCCTATCAATGATATCTTCTCTTGAAAATAAATTTATACACACCCAAAATATAAATGGATTAACCAAGAACATGATCATTGGACATAAATAATCCTCAAAATTCCTCACTCTGTCATCCTTATCTTGAAACATATGTATACATAACAGAGAAGGGTCTATAAATTAAACCCAAACTACCACAAACTAGAACCCCCCATAGAATGGTAAGAATCTCTGGGTGATTTTCCCCCTTTTCAGTTGAAGAAATAAAATCTACATCGAATTTTTCTTAGAAATTATCCCATGGGATTGGTAACTCCTCATGATCCTCATGGAATAAGAACCACCACAACCTCGCTTCTCCACATAGCATCCTAACCACCAACGGAACCCAGTTTTCCTTTACAAAGTAGATCAAATTGAAGGCTATCTCCACCTCCTCTAACATACCCTCTTTCAATGAGTATGAAATGGATCCCTCATACTTCTATAGACTCTTTCTCTAAAACTCTCAGAGTATCCTCCTCCAAGTATCATCATCATCGACCTATAATATATGGTGATCTGCTAGCATATTCAGATAAAAGTATTCATTGTGAACCTAATGAGAATGTCGACCTAGATCCATACCTAGAAAATAAAAAACTATTAGGTAATAATAAACATATAATATTTAATATTTAATATTAGTTAATTATTTATTTATTCAAGGTTCAACCTAATCCCAATGTCTTCCCATTTCAAACATAGGTGAAAATAATAATAATGCATGATCATTTCCTAGGTATCTACCCAAAAACCAATATCACCTCACTTAGTAGGCTCGGTAAACTTAAATTTACATGCAACATATCATAGGGGGATATAAATACTCCTGAATCAGGTGGTCTCCCTTATTTTTATTACTTAATAAACTTATCTAACACCATTTCACTACCAACCCATGTAGTCCTCACACATGCCTACCTATGAACTCCATAATATCCATTAACATCCCGTTGATACCACTTTTTCATGACCTCATCCCCCCAATGGTATCCCTCCTTGGATGAAAATGAGATAAGAAAGATAATACTGTACAAATCCCACCTCCAATTGGTCATTGGTAGGCGACAAGCACTGAGGGTATAACATACACAAATATGGGATGCATTACCATCTAAGTTATGAGAAATGAGAGAGATAAGATAGAAACCACCAAAAAAATCCTAATCATAATAAAAGGAAAATATTCTAAGTACATACATGTAAATTTATACAATTGAACAAATATTAGAAAACTAAAATTACCAAAAGACAATCCCCGACAGTGACCAAAAAACCCAAACAACTCCTAAAAAATACACAAGATAGTAATGTCATGCTTGATCGCCAACTATCTCCATAAAACCTAAAAAATATTTCATATATATATAGGGTGAGGATAACATGTATACTTATTAGGATTCTCTCTAAATCCTTACATAAAAAAGATAAAGAAATCATGCTAAAACATAATGAACAAAAAGTAAAGCTAACTCATGATTTAAATAGGTATGATAAATTTCTAGCATCACCATGGCTATATCTCTTAAATTATCATATACAATTGGAAATATAATATAATATCAAAATGAAGATACCTCGTAACCACTTACATAAAGGTTTTATGATCTACCCCAACGTTGTACGTCCTGATCCATCTCTCGTCAAAAGTAATCTATCCTAAAGACACCTAAGCTAAAGCATCATCACATGTATACCATGAATCATATCATTTCATCACGCACCATGAACCTCATGAAACACATCATCTCATCACATCTCCAGATAGTAATTGAGTAGTTTCTAGGATCCACAAAAACTAGTATGTCATGTATTATATCTTAATGCATCACAAACCATACACATCATACCTATAATAATCCATGGAATACAATATTTAGAGATACATGTGTGTGAAAATAACATAATCCATTACAATCCTATACATATATATATGGAGAAAGAAAACCACTGTGAATACTAGCACATAATACTACCAGGAGAAGAGATCTGTTCTAGAGGGGGTAGTCAGCCATCTATTCCTTTCCACCTTGGATATTAGAAAAAACACCCCCTAAGAGTCCATTAGGTGTCAATATTCCTACCGACGTGAGTGGTGTAGAATATGATATCACAAAACATAAAGGTTATAATATAGATCACAACAACACTATGGGTATTAACCTAGCATCAGTCTCAACAGTAGATATCATTACTCAGACACCTATTTTCCACTACTAAGGACTAGATATTATTTAAGTACACAAGAATTAAAGAATTATTCATTAAATTAATTATTTCATTTTAACATTTCACTTCACATTAATTAATTAATTTTTAAATTTATTAAAAATATTCCATTTTACATTGCATAAACAACCAAGTAATGTCCATTCCCACCATGCATAATCCAACCAATTCCACAGTTTCATAAGATTATGAACATTTTCATTCCAACAATTCATCAAACCAATGAGTTAAAAAAATATTATTAATTATCATTACATAATTCTAGGTAGTCTAGGAAACATCCTAAAATACTATAAAAGATATGCATAAACTAAGAACAATCAATTGACTACAACTATGGGGAAATAAATACAGGTAAACAAGAAACCCAATCATTTGACCTTTAAAGAAACTTAATTATTAGGAAAGACTGTAATTTTTTAATAAAAATGGGAAAACTCATATTCAACCCATTATATCAATTCCAGTTCCATCCCATACACCACCATACATATCTCTATGCATCCTTCCATATCATCTAGAAAATACTTCCACAAACTTAGACCTCCCCGCCCACATCTCACCAAACCAAAATCCATCTTGATCATACATTACAACACATCACAAGGCTCACATCTATAAAAACACTTAAGGAATAAATAAAATAACAAATAAAGTAAACATGGCTTCTAGGACCTAGAAACCAAGGACTCTAATCTTTAATAGCAAAAGAGCCCGGTCATACCCAACCATTTATCTTTACCAACCAACCAGTTCCTTACCATATTGAAATAAATAATTCATTTATCAAATACTACAACCATATAAATATGAAGGCATAAAATATTACAATAAATAAATTATATACTCATTCTTTAAAGCACAAATTCTAGTTTCATAAAACATTAAGGACGAACAATTACATTAACATGACTCTTTATTATTATCAATGAAAAGAATTTTCATATTTATTTTCTTTAACCAATTCCATTAACATATGGAAGAACAATTTTAATTAAACTTGCATCAAACATCATTTGATTTCCATTAAATTATAAGAATCAATAGATTCAATAAACATGACTTTTAATTCTTTATACAACTATATTCCCAAATTTATGTTCTTAACAATTTTCATCAAATTAACATGATAAAACCAAACATAATAAACATGATAACCAAATCATAAATATAGAAAATACACTATCTAGTAAAACAGGAGGAAAAATATTATCATGGTGTAAACAGAAGTGACATCTATAACCATAAACTGTTTATTTTCATTATTTTGGTTTAATATTCATTATGATTAATTCCCCCATTACCAAAAGAGATAAAAAATCAGTACTTTATTATTTCACATAAAATAATATGAGGATCAATATATCCCCTACCTCAATCCTTTCAAAGTTATTGAATGGTAATGGAAAAAAATTGAAAACATCAGATCACCTCTCCCACAAGGAAAATAAATCCCCACAAGAATTCCATGACAAAACCATGAAAATAAACATTAAATAAATCCATGAGAAAAATGGATATCATATAATAAAACATGATAAGATAAAATAGATGAAAAAAAACCAATTTATGAAGAAACCACATTGGAAAGAGTGAAAACTCACCATATATTTCTATAAATTAAACAAAAAAGTTGTAGATCAATCCCTTTCAAAAGGGGTTTAAAAAACCTTGAAGAAGAACCTTTGACTTCTTGGGGTTGAGAGAGAATTATATTTTTTGAGAAAATTTAAGGGTGGAAGAGTTTTTATAGGAATTATGGTAGATAAACTTTCACTATGTGAATGGGAAATTCACATCATTAATGTCCCAAGTTTAAGACCCATTAAAAACACATCAACCATATCCAAATAACATAAGATTAATTCATATTGTGAAAATAACATTCACATCATTATTTTTTAGAGATAAATTTACTAAAATTGAATCCCTCATTCCTTCACATCATGAAATAATGATACACATCATGAATCACACCATAAAAACTTCTCTTCTAAGGAAATGAATTTCTATTCGGGCCAAGAAACAAACTCTTACGTCATGAAATAAATTTCACATCGTGATTTTCCTATGACTCTATATTATATCTCACAAAATCTAGTGATCCTACTCTAGGATTTATCCAAGCACCAAATACCTCATAAAAATTATAAAGATCAAGATATAAGGATCTAGTCCTTTACATTAGATACCTGTAAAAAATTATCATCCTAAAAAATTTAAACCAAACCTATAGAGAAGAAAAAGAAAAGGGGCCATCTGGATAGCCACCCACAAGATAAATCTCTATAATTTCACTATCAAGGAGATCAACCACCTCACATAGGATCAAATCACAAAACCATAAAAACCAACAACCTAATCCTAAACACTCACAAGGGAAACACCTCTTAAACAATAGAGATGCCACAAATAATGAATAAAAGAAGATAAAAACATCTCATAAACAAAATAAATATCAACATCTATAAAAAATTGATATATAAGATGGGTTAAAAATAAAAAATATCAGAATAATGAATGAAAATATATGACTAACATTCCTAAGTACACTCTTCCCCACCACCATATCACCAATGGAAACAAACTAAAGGAATAAAATGATTGAAAAATACCTTATCCTATAGATCCTAGATCTCCACAGGATGCTCTTTGAAGGTCACATCATCATCAATGTCAATCTAACCCCAATTGATTATGTGAGAGTTTTCATGAAAATAATGGTCCTACAACACATATAAGACATCATGTATTCATACCATCCAAGGGGAAGTGCTATTCAATACAAAATAGAGCCAACATGATCCAACACCTCAAAAGTCCCCTTAAACCAGGGATAAAGCTTACTCCCATGTACACAAATTTAGTGACTAAGGTGTGGAGACCCCTTTAGAAATACATGATCTCCAACATTAAACTCTAGAGTTATCCCTTTATGACAGACATAAAACTTATAATGATCTTGAAATACCTTCATCCTCTTGAAAATAACCTGAACCGTCACTTTTGTTCTCTGTACTAGTTACAAAATGAAATTAATGGATAACCAAACTTATTATAAAATAGTGGAGAACGAAAAGGCTATCCCTAAAAAGCTTCAAATGATTCCATACCAATTGTGGAGTGAAGATTAATGTTGTAAAAAAACAATACCATAGGAAGGTGCCTCATCTACAAACCTCCAAAATCCAGGACACAAACACAAAACATGTCCTCAAAAGTATTAATGTTCTACTATGTTTAGTATTCCATCAACAAATGGAAATTAGTGATAAGGAATAAATCATAGAAAAAATCATGTTGGAAACCCTTCTAAACCATGGAGGTAAAATGAGGATCATGATCAGAGATTATTGTCTATGAGACTCCATAGTTTCTCACCACCTTTTTTAGGTAGTACCTCTACAAACCATCACTGATAATGGATCCTTGACCACTATAATGTGGGATGATTTCATCAAATGGTCCATTATCACCCATACAATATCAAAGAATCCCTGACCTTGAGGTAAAAAATTGATGATTTGCATAGAGATGTTATACCACTTCCACTGAGGAATGTCCAACAGTTGGAGAAACGATTGAGAACATGATGATAAAACATTATCTTATGGGAGACCAAACATCAAGAAACAAAATCTGTAACTAAAATATTCAACCCAAGCCACCAAAACACACCTCTTAGAGATCGGTATATCTTTTTCATTCCAGGATGTACTGCCAAGGGTGAGCTATGGAACTCATAGACAACCCCTCTTTCATCAACAAAGGGATGAAAATCCTACACTCGAATATCACCACGTTTTGTTCATCCTTAAAACAATAATTAGAGGCATCACCAAAGTCAACTTGGTGTGTGTAGACCTCCACCTTAAAATCCTCCAATTAGTACTGATCCACTTACTACACCAAATATGCATACACCATCACCTGTAAAAGGAATTTTCTTTTACCTAACTATCCTATATCAATATGAAAATTTGAATGTTCTTCTATTATAGTCTATGAATATTTATATTCACACAAGACAACCCCACATGACTTACTTCTCAGCATATCAGCTCCAATATTTTACTTTACTAGTGTATATGAATTTTTGAAGTCATAATATTGCAAGAATTCTATCCACATCCACCATCACAAGTTTAATTCATGTTTTGAGAATACATACCTCATGCTATTATGTTTAGTAAAAACCACAAAATGATCAATTATGAGGTAATGTTGCCACAATTTCAAGTAAAACATGACTTCTACCAACATAGGATCATGGGTGAAATAATTACTTTAAATAATACATAACTATTGGGACCCATAAGAAACAACTGGTCTCTAAATCATTAGAAAACATCCCAAACCATGACATGAATCACCACAGAAAGCCTCAAACTAGACTCCCTCTTATAGAAAATAAAGAACCAGAGTGTTGATAAACCTATCCTTTAGGTACTCAAAATATTTTTGACACAGATCAATAAATAAGAATTCCTGATACTTTTTATTTAAGACTATCAAATGATTCACAACCTAAGAAAAATATACCCTGAACATTCTATAATAAACATTAATACCAAGAAAAATCTATACCTTTTCAATTGTATTGGGGGATTCCCAAGAATCATCTACCTTCTGTCAAAGGATCTATAACTAAAACACATTAAAACATGAAATTACCCTAGAAAATAACATTATGAGACCATAAATGACACATAAAAAGTTTACTGAATATTCACTATTGATAATGAATTCCCAATTCAACATTTAAATTATCTTCTTACTCATTATAAAATTTAGAGTAAACACGGATTTCATTGATAAAAACTACCATGAACCGATCCAGTAACTCTTTGAACAATTAATTTTTCAAGACCATGAACATGGTTGGAGTATTCTTCATGCCAAAAACATCACCATGAAATTTTAATACCCATAGAAACATTATAAAGTGGTATTTGGAATATCCTTATCTTTTAATTGTATCATATGATATCCAGAGAAAATATTGATCTTCAATAACCAACTACATTCTTTGAGCCAATAGAATAAATTAATAGTCCACGGAAGAGGATAAAGATTCTTTATTTCAACCTTATTCAAGAAATGATAATTGATATAGAAATATTAAATTCCATCAAACTTCTTTATAAATAAAGATGGATCTCCCTAAGTGAAATTCTCAGATGAAAAAAATTTACTGTAAAAAATCATGTATTTGTACCTACATACTCACAACTCAGAAGGAGTAATACTATTTAGAGACACTGATATTGGTGCAACACTCAATTTTAGCTCTATTCAAAACATAATCTACCATCAAGGGGTAATGATACAACCTCCTATGAGAAGACATCAAGATACTCTTCTACAAACCTAATAAATAGGACCTACTAAGCCTATGACATACACAACATCAGCTTGTCCATTAATGAAGATAATGATGAAGCATGCCTATGACCCATCCGAGGCTCTCAATATCCAATGAAAACTGTAGGCTCTCTATCATCACCATAGAATACAATAGACCTTCTAAATCAGTACCTAGTATCCTACACTATATTTATATAGTCCATGCCATTCTGATGTTGTATAGATATATCCGTAAACATAGGAAGTCTCCCTAAGAATGATGTTACCTTAATATTAGATCATAGTATCTACATACTTCATATACATAAGCCTAACCTCTAATTGGAGTAGTAAATTTCAAGTGAAATGGAAGCCTCTCTACCTCAATCCCCAAAGAACAACCTAAAATATGTGATATTAAGAAGTGTGTATCTCTTAAGTCAAACTAATCATGCACCCAAGTTGAAAAAAATTAAGGAGTACCTTGAATGACATTTGGATTTCTTGGTGATGGAAACTCAAAACCATATTTCTAACTAAATCCTACTCCAAGTCCTATTGGACCCTAACATGGATATGTTAATCTCTATGAGGATGAGGATCATCTTAGGTATTTCCTCTTCCTACCCCATCTTATCTCTACTAAGATAAAGCTAGAGTTCTCTATTGCTACCCCCTTTACTGAAACTACCTCAACAAAGTAACATGAAGAGGAACACTTTCTATACATAGCCTACTAAGATTTTGTTTTCCCTCTTACCAAGGATGATCTTGTCCTCCATATAAAAAACATGCATCTAATCCCTTGGAAGGGAACTGAGAGCCATGACACCTAGGGAAACAAGATGATGATGGCTGGGACCTACCCCCAACCGTATGAAAGTTCTCATGTCCTTGTAACTAAGAATCTCATATTGTAGCTTTTCTACATAGGGAATCCAGAAAAATACCCTCTAATGAAGATCTCATCCTAGCCAAAATCCTATCAATGAACTATAATCTCACCAGTACATCGAGATACATTGACAAAATATATGGGGTGACTTGGTGATGGATCTATAGACATAAATCACCCTCAAAATGCCTCACCTTAACCTCCTCATTTAAAAATAGTTCTAAATCAGAATGAGAAGGTTTTGGAAATGTATCCTAAACTACAACACATTTTATGTACCCTATTGAAGGGTATAAATCTCCAAGTGGATTACCTCCTTTATGGTTGAAGAAAGAAACTCTACTGAGAACTGCTCTTAGAAATTCTCCAATGAGACTCTAAATCCTCATGATCCTAGTGGAATAAGAACCACCTCTAACTTGATACTCCAAGTAGCATCATCACAACCAAAATAACCCAATGATCCTTTTTGAGAATAGATTAAAATAAAGGATATCTCTACCTCCTATAACCAGTCCACTATCATTGAGTTCGAAAAGGATCCCTCATACTTTTATAGACTCTGGATATGAAACTCTCAGAGTTCCCTCCTCTAAGTATCATCATCATACAACTCTACTCTATGGTTATCTACTGGTACATCTTGATGAATTTTTTTTGGAATGACCTGAAAATGACATCGACCTAGAGAAATACCTATAAAAAATTATTAGGTACTCCTAAACCCAGAATATGGGTTATTTAACCTTAATCAATTATTTATTTATTCATGGTTCAGAATAATCCCAAGTTCCACTTGTTTCAAACATAGTTGTAAAAAGGTATGATGTGTGATCCATTCCTAGGTCTTTACCTCCCGACTAGTATACCTTAACTTAATAGTATATCTATACTTAAAGATATGTGCATTAAATCAGTGGGGTCCTAAATAACCGTGTCTCAACCGGTGTCCCTTGTTTACATTGCTTACTAAACTAGGTTGACACTATTTACCTACACACCCATCTAGTCATCACCTATTCATACCTCTGAAATTCATCTTATCCAGCAACCTCTCTTTGGTACCACTCTATCATGGTTACCTTCCCCCCCAAAGGCACCCCTCATAGGCTAGAAAATAGATAAGGGAGATAATGACAATTGAATCCCACCACCAATAGGCTATGAGTTAGATTCAAGCACCGAGGGAATAACATACACACAAATGGGAGTAATTACCATCTAATATATAAGAAATAAGATAGATACGATAGAAACCACAATACAACTATTGCTTATAATAAAATTAAAATACCCCAAGTACAAGAATATATTATCATACAAATGAACAAATATATGAAAAATAAAAGTATGAAAAGATAGTCCTCAAAATGACCATGAAATGCTCAATAGTTTCAGAATAACCCACGAGCTAATAATCTCTATCCTGATCACCAAACAACTCCTATGAAACTAAAAAATAGTTTATATATATGTAGGGTGAACATAACATGTATACTCAGAAGGATCCTCTTTGGTGCCTCTCATATAAAATATAAGGAAATCATGATAATGCCCAGTGAACAATAAGTGAAGCCAATTCATCACCTAAGGGATATTCTATGTTTCCAACCACACCATGGATATCTCTCACCAAGTATCAAATAAAAGTGAACATGTTATATAATATCTAAAAGAAGGTACCCTGCTACCACTTCCCTACCAGTTTTCTACTCTTCCCCAACATGGAATATCCAGTGCCATATTTGTCCAAAGGTAATTTATCCTAAAGAAAACATGGCTAAATTATCATTTCATTCATCCTATGCATCACATAATCTCATTACATAACATTCAATTTGTGTATCACATCATCTCATCAGGTCTCTAAATAGTAACATAGTGGTTTTATGGATCCACCGTAGTTTGTATATCATGTATTAAACCTGACACTCTCACAACCCATACACATCATACCTATAATAATCCATAAGATACTATATCTAGGGATAAATTTGTGTGAAATAACCATAATCCATTAAATTAATCTATACAAATATATTGGGAAAGATAACCACCATGTATACCGTCAAATAATACTACCTAGAGAAGAGAGTGGGGATAGAGGGGTTAGTCAGCTAATCATTTCTCACCAACCTGGGTATTGTGAAGAATACCCTACTAAAGTCCACTAGGTGTCAGCCTCCCTACTAACATGGGTGGGTAAAATTATGAAATAAAAAAATACAGGATATAATATATCTGACAACCAAAATATAGGAATTAACTTAGTCTTTGGATCAACTATACTATCATCATTTAGACACTTGAATACCACTACCAATGACTAGATATCCTATAAGCACACAAGAATTCAAGAAGAATTTATTAAATTATTTATTTCATTTTAAAATTTCAGTTTACCTTAATTAATTCATTATCCATTAATTAAAATTATACAATTTCAAATTTCACTAACAACCAAGTGAATTCCAAGCCCTATTGGCATAATCAAACGAATTCCATGGTTCCAAAAAATTATCAACATTTTCATTCCAAGAAGCCATCAACCCCATGAGTTAAAAAAATTATTATTTATTATCATTTTATAATTCTAAATACTCTAGAAATCATCCTAAGTTACCATAAAAGAGATTAATTAACCAAGAATAAATAACTCTCTAAATATATAGGGAAAAAAATCATATAAACAACCAAACCAACCATCCTACCTTTAAAGAAGTTTCATTATCAAGAAAGTATCTAGCTTTCAACAAGACAATAGGAAAGCCCGGTTTTAACCCATTCCATAAATCTTGATCCCATCCCTGATACCACCATGCATATCACTATGAATTCCACCACATCAGGTGCCAAATGTAGCAAAAAACTTGGGCCTCCCATCTAATATCTTCTGAAAACATTAGAAATCCCAAGATCACATCACGTTACATCACAAAGCTTATATCTATAGAAACACACAAGGAAACAATCAAATGGAGTTAACATGTAATCTAGGACTGATAATCCAAGACATCTAACCTTTACAAGAAAATAGGTGTGTTAAGACCCAAACATTTATCTTTATAAACCAACTAATTCATTACCATATTCAATTAATAGATTCATTTATCACATATTACAACCATAGATAACCTAATAAATTAACTATTAAAATCTATAAATTATTTAAACATTCCCTAATGCACAAATTCCAGTTTTAGGAAAATTTAAGGAAGAATAATTCAATTAACACACCTATTTATTATTATTATCAATAATTATCATTTATATATTCATGTTATTTATTAAATTATGTTAACATATGGAAGGAAATTTTCTTTTAAACATGTACAAATAATTATTTTATTTCTATAAAATTATAGGAATCAATAATTTCATTAAACAAGTCTATTTAATTATTTAGCCTACAACATTTACAACTTTATTTTTGTAACCATTTTCATCAAATTAACATGATAAACCCAAGAATAAAAAACATAAAAATAAAACCATAAACATAGATAGCACAATTTCTAGTAAAATTGGAGGCAAATCATTATCAAGGTGGAAACACATGTGATCACTACAATCATAAAACATTTTTTTTCATTATTTTGATTTGATCTTCATTATGGATAATACCATTTCTACCAAAATAGATAAATCATGATTAAATTATTATTGGACGTAAATAATAGAAGATGAAACAAATCCCCTACCTCAAGGCTTCCAACATCCTTGAATGAGAATGAAATAACTAGTGAAATCCTTAGACTGCCTCTCCCGCAAGGAACATTTATCTCTACAAGAACACCTCACCAAAACCATGATAAAAACATCAAATAACTCCATGAGAACAAAGTAGATCATCCACCATAGCATGGAAGGATAATATAGGAGGAAAAATAGATCAGAGAAGAAACCACAAGAGAAATGTGTAAAACTCTCCTTGGATGACCATAGATAGAGCACATGATTCTAGGGATCAATACCTTTACAAAGGGATAAAAAATACTATAAATAATCACCTCTAGGCACTTGGGGTTGGGAGAGAATTATGGGTTTTGAGAAAATTTAAGGGTGAAAGATGCTTTAAAAGAATTATTCTAGACAAACTTTCATGGTGTGAATTGGCCATTCACATTTTGAATGTCTTGAGTTTAAGATCCGCTAGAAAATACTTCTCCCATATCTACTAAATCTGGGATTAATTCACATCATGAAACAAATTTTCACATCATATATTTTTCAATGAAAGATTCACCAAATTTGACCACTCATTCCTTTATGTCGTGAACTAATTCTTCACATTATGAATCTCACTATAAAAATTCTCTTCTCAAGTTGAAACTTCTATTCAAATTGTGAAATTAACTCTCATGTTGTGAACTATAGTTCACCTCATGAAATACCCTTGCTTCTAGATTCTAGATCCTAAACTCCACTGATCCTGCTCTAGTCTTCCTCTAGGAACTATAAATCTTAGAAACATGAAAAGGAGTGATATATAAGGATCCAAGAATTTATAATCATTACAATCTATACAATTTTCAAAAAGTCTTGAATGATGGAATAATGTTAATAAAAATAGTTATATATTCCAAAGGATTAATATGTTTTATAACCATTCATGTATAAGAACTAATTATTTCAATAAATAAAAATTAATGCAATTCAAGGTTGAAATTAATGCATAATACAATTTATAAGTGATATATATAGTATTTAAAAATATAAAAACTAAAAAAGGGAAAATATTTCATAACTATGACAAAAATATCCAAAAGTTCATCAATTACCAACCTAAAAATTGACACACATGCCTAAAAGGGGTAAATATTGTTGGATTTATGTGCTAAAGAATAAACCATGATGTGGTGAAATTCATCATTCCATTGTTTATGTTTGAATAAGATTCTTGAAATTACATCATGGTACTTATGTTGGAATGATGATTGATATCATGAAAAAAACATTTATATGATGAGTATCATGCTTATTTGGATTAATAGAGAATCATGTGATAATGAAAAACCAATGTTTTTTATATCAAAACATTTTGAATTTTTTTGTCTATAAAAGGATTCTTTATTCAATTTTGTTCAATAAATTAGAGTTTGTAGACTTCAATCATTGTGGTTTAAGTTCATTCTCTCTAATATAAATCTCTCTTCATTTCTCTTATTTTCATTTTCCTTCAAGAAAGAGGTGATAACACATATTTGAGGATAATAGGTCCTACTAAAATGTTCATTGATTATAATGTCCATTGGATACCATTAGAGGCAGGAACCTATTGTTTTATGTTTAGGGAACTCGATCAAACTCACAATTGAAAAAAAAACCAAAATAGAAAATGAGGAATGATTTATTTTATTCATTTAATTTCGTCTTATTGATTAATCTCATAGTATATCTTGTATTCATGGTTATTTTCTTACAACAATTATGGGCATAAATATGTATCATAAAATTATTTAGTGGTATAAAAACATGTACTAATTTTGAATTGATAAGATGAAAATTAAAAATGACAAATAGTTTTGTTATTTTTAAAGAACCATGATTATGGTTATAAAACCCCATCATGGTTTACAATATTTTTTTAAAAAAATGTATTTTATTAAAACATGTCATGGTTTATAAAAATTTTAGGAATAAAGACAATTTTTTAAAAAAAAACATCATTGTATTTTTTTGATAAAAAATAATCATTTATCGACACTACCACATAATTTTTTCTTGAATAAAATGTCATTGTTTATTGAAATGATATTTCAATGAAGAAATACCACATCATGATAAATTTAAATTTATCATAGATTATGGTATATCCATGGAAAAAAATTAATTATTCATGGATACTATGGTTTAGTTTAAGGTGGGATCTTAGAGTAATATTTTTTGCCAAAATAATTTTGGTAAAAGAACCATTCCATGGTGTTTGGTTAGGGTTCTTGGCTATGGTTTTCAGATTTTTTTTAAAAATATTTCTCAAAAACTTTGATCCCATGCCTAATATGTACGAATTTAGATCGTATCAAAAGCATTCTTGATATAATTTATATTATCTAAAGTTTTTTATATAATATTAAATGTATGAATTGTTTATTTATTTATGAAATCCTTATTCGTGTATATAAATTATTTTTATTATGAATTCTTTATTATGTAGTTTAAATTTTTTAAACAACTTCTTATAATTTTTATTCCAGGCATATAAGAGTAAAATTATAGGTATGCCATTAAATATTTAATTTTCATTAAAAAAATCATGATTATTTTATTTTTTGTGAATTAAATATTAATTATGATTTATACAAATGTGGTTTTTGATTAATTTTAGAACCAAAGACTTTGTTGAGTATTGATCCATTTATAGTGGGTAGGGATGTTCACAGCTGGTTTAAATTGGTTAAGGAAAATAGTTTTAAGTGATCAATTGAAAAAATTACTTTAAGTGAAAAAAACTAACTAATGATTAGTATTGAACCAATATAAACCAAAACATTAAGTTTTCATCGATTATAACTAGTTTAGATCAATTAAAGAAACATATAAAAAATCATAAGATGTAAGAGTTATTTATAAATAATGGTTAAGACCCTAAATTTTCATATCTAAGGAAACTAAGATAATGTAATGATCATGGTAAACTAAGTTATAGAAGTAGAAAATATTTGAAAAAAAGATCAAATCAATATTAAAATGAAATAAAAAATTTGATTGACAACCATGCCAATAAGATGAAAAATATTTAAAGGGATTTCATAATGTGGGAGGAAACTTTCATTGTGTTTTGAAAATGTTCATCAAATTTCATTATTATTAAAAATAAACAATTATTAATTTCATATTCAACTCTGATCATAAAAAAATAATCACCACTTCAACTTCAGATAATTATTTATTAACTTTGTTTAATTTTTTAGTTTTAGTTAAGAATACTAAGAATAAATAAGGTTACCAAAACCTAAATGAACCAAAATAAATTAATTATACAATATTCATCAACTGTTTTGAACCCAATAACTAATTTAAATCATACTTTACCAGTTTATATCAGTTCAGTTTGGTTAGTTTTGTTTTCTTTGTTTTATCCCACACACCTCAAATAACTCATTGTAAGAGGTTACACTAATGTTAGTTTCTATATCAATAAGGATGATATGAAATCTCAATCTAGTTTCTTGTTTTTCCTCAACAGTGGAGCTATCTGTTAGCAGAATTTTAAAAAATACACCTCAGCAGACTCAACAATAAATCCAGAGTACATCATTATGTCAGATGCTTTGAAGGAATTAGTTTAGATTAAGAAGTTCATAATTGAAGTGGTGTGGTTCTTAGTATTTCTGGAATAATTAGTCATTACTATGAAAATTATGTTATTATTTCTCATTACAAACAATCTCTATTTCACCAAATTACCAAACTCATCCTTTGAAAATAAAATCTCATTTGAGAAATCATTGAGAGGGGCGGTGTAAAGATATATTGGGTGTATACAAATAATAATGTAAAAAATTAATAAACAAATCCATTAACCCAACAAAATCATTAGGGTAATATAAAGTCTCTTAGTATTAGATATATTATAGACTAAATTTCATAGTAGTTTTCATTGTAAATGTATTATGGTTTTATAATAATGAAAATATCTACTTATCATTCATGCATCTATATTGCGCATATTACAAGGATAGTTTAACGATGAAATATTTACAAATTATGACTTTAATTTTCCCTTAATTTTATGATTATCATAGATTATTATGGGTTATGATAATATGTTATGATAAATATGAGTAGAATTTTTTATAGGATCTTGAATATACTCATGAGATAATAAACAGAAACATATTATCTTGACTGACCCATAAAAGTACATATCATTGAATTCCATACAGTCATTGGTATAATTAGGGGTATACGATTCATATGAATGACCATTACCTAAGGTTGAAAAGATACTTAATATGGTAACTTTCATACTTTGATAAATTTTTTGTGCTAGTATTGAGGTTAAACTAATCATGGGTGGTTGAGTATGTTCCTAATCATGTCATCAGTAACCTAAATGAGATTCATCCTCATGTATGAAATTAACAACATATTGTCCCATGACTATATTGAAACTAGGAAATACATGACTATGTTTAGTTTAGTTACATGCGATATGATAAAATACTTGGATGAATGAAATCATATTTTTTAATTTGAACTGGTCAATCTAGTTTGGATGATCATGAACAAATGATATGACCTATACTAAATGTACATGTTTCGTGTACAATGGTCCCTCAATATATTATAAAAAGGGATTATATAGGAATTCATATGATTTATAAAGATTTATCTTATAATGTACATGTTTATATAGAGATATGAGTGTGTTTGATTGATATTATGCTAGACCCCTTTGTAGCTTGGGTAACAATGGTGTTTTTGGTAGAGACTTCTCTTTTCTTAGAATTATGGATAGATGAATTCATAATTGCTGGAAACACTACAAATACCCATAGGGTCACACAAACGGTCATAGAATAAGGATTAATTTTGGTACAAAGTGGTTATTGAAAATTTGAGTGAATTTATATGATAGTCATTACCAAAGGAGTTTAGATAGATTCACAATTTATTGTAAACAATTTCATAAATTCTAATAAAGATTTAGTGCAAGTGGGAGATTATTGAATTTATACACAAAATTATAAACCAAAATGTGGTGAGAATATCCATTTCATGGTTTATGTTTTATCATGGTTCTTGAAACTACATTATGGTGTAAATTTGGAATGATATAAGATATCATTTGACCAATATTGTTATGATGATTATCATGCTTATTAAACTTATTTACACATCATGTGATGATGTGTAGATAAATTATTTATTGATAAAGGAGTTTAACAATCACATGATTAATGAGGGATATTGTAAAGAGTTATAATGATGAAAAGATGTAGGTTTTTTGTTTAAAAACTCTTGGAAATATCATGACTCAAAAAGACACCATTATTTAATAAAGGATATCTATACATTAGATTTTGGAGAATTTATTAATTATGTATACTATTAATTATCTCAAACTCAATGACCTCACCATTTCCATTCTCTTCATTTTCCTATGATGAGGAGGTGTTAGATTACCTTTATTGATAAGGGTTCCTACCAATGTGTTTAGTCATTCCAGTGGTTAGTGGATACCATGTAAAAGACCATCTTTGGTTAACCCATAATATCACAATAATTGGACCACTACAAGGCCTGAAGAACTTTCCCAATCATCACACATTGGAGTAAATAACATGGTATTATACAAGAAACATGTGGATGATTTCAACCTTCAAAATACATATTATAAGTTAGAAACAATTAGAGTATCAAAGTTAATATCCAAAATACATCATATTTCAAAATAACAAAACCAAATTATAAAATCCAACAATAAGATAACAAGTCTAAAGGAAGAACTAAAATACTATAAACATGGAATGAAAAGTAACCTAAGGGTATATATTCTCATTACCTAATTTTACCACCTACCCAAACCACTAGAAATAAAACATGATCCATGAGAGGTTTCCTCTACATGATGCTCTTCTATTTACTTGTATCTTGAAAAACAAGGCTGAAAACAACCAAAGGAAGAAAGGTTTTATAATAGTGGGTTCCCTAGAAACAACTTAAAAATTATTTGTTGATTACCATATCAGGTATATAATGAGTTATGAATGATGTATACATACCATAAAAGTGTTTATATTTTTATATTCACTATTTTAATTGTAATTTACAAATATTATTTTTTTGTATAAAAATATTATAGTTGTTCCTAGGCTATAATAAGAGCCACTAAATACAGTGAAATTAATCTTAAACATATTTCATATGATATAGATACATTAGTCTTACTAGAAATAGATGATTCTTTACTATCATGTGCCAATGAATCATAAGTAATGAGACTTTTTATCATGAAGTTTTAACTTGGTGATCTCGAGTAAATGAGATATTGAGGAATGAACCATCAATTGTAACACCACATGCTTCAAGTGTTATTTGTAGTTCCTATCTACAAACCCATGTAATGTTATATTGAAATAAGGTTATTTTTTATGTGTTCCATTTGATTGTGTACTTTTATGTAAGGAAAAAACTATGGAATTGAAGTCATAGTGAGTTATCTTACATTGGGTGTTTCATTGGTGGTATGACATTGATTGAATAATGAAGATAGAATTTGACACTTCAAAAAGGAAGTGATATCTCAAGCCTAGTTGATTAGGATGGTACTACCTTCACTAAATCTATAGAAATAATAGAAGAAGGTAATTCTATCCAGTTAGGTCAAAGAATAATAAATCATGAAAGAATGATGAAAAAGTGCATGTCCTTTTTTATGAGATATCATGAGACAAAGAGATTATATTATATGGTGTATGCTTATAGAATAGGTTGTCATTGTTATTGATTTTCCTTATCTATATAGGGGTCTTGATGAGTTGCTATAACTCACTCATGGTCTATGAATAGTATTCACTTCTATCAAGATAAGGGCCTAGAGGGTCACACACTTGGCATATTCAAAATTCTTCCACATTTTGGTGAATAGGAGAATATGATATGGTGGGACCCACCATGGGATTCAATATATATTTATTATATTAAAAGTAAGTTATTAAATTATAAATGATATTTATGACTTAGTAATCTATTCATAAGATTTTGTTTATAGTGGGTGATAAATATCTAGGGGGTCGAGATCTATTTCATTGTATTTTAGAACCTCACTTGAAAATTAGGTGGAGACTCTCATGCAATATACTATTCACTACTCAATGGTTGAGTGCCTCTCTCTCATATCCCACTTCTTATGTAGAGAATAAAATGATTCAAGATTTCAAATTTAGTTCTTCTTTACAGATCAATAGATCAACATTGTGGTGATATTCAGGATGTTAAAGGCTTCATTAGTTCTCTGTGCTAGCTCCCCGGATTTAAAAATTTAAGTTTCCATAGAATTTTGAAGCATGTGTGGATGATATAGAGGGATACAACTTCAGTTCGTTTGAAAAATGAGAACCTAAAAATAATGATTAAAAAATTAAAATTAATATTAAATGATGTAATATTTGATTTATTTTTATTATTAAATAAATTTATATGAGATCTATGGTGCATTGTACTAAGATGTGTGTTTCTGATGAGGATATAGTTATGTTGATCACTAGTGTTTTTGAAATCTCTATCCCATTTGAAGATATATAAACTAACTAATATATGTTAAAAATATAAATGGAAATTAAAAAAAATACAACTTATCCCTCTCAAAATGGCCTTACCCTGGAATAGAAGAGGAGGTATATATTTATATTGGGAGGGGTGCTCAATTTTTCTCCAAAATATATCATATAAAATGTTTCAAATTTTTTGGACCATGAAATGGTAGAATATGAAAATGTGGTCTTCATTGAAGTTTTTCCTCAATGTATCATATCTCAACCCATGAAAGTTGAGATCCATTTTACATGTTCATCAAGAGTCATTATAGTTTTACTTCAAAAATATTTTCTATCCCGATGAATGTTGGAATTCCTACTCACTAAATTACCTTGAATTTATGGAATTTAAATAGTTAGAATGTAAATAATTATAATAAATATTCATCTATATGTTTTATATTTCCATGTGAATTTTAATATCATTTAGGATGAATATTTTTGATATATAGGCCTATCTTCAAAATTCTCTAGATATGGGCATAGATTTTGGCGTCTGGATTATGAGATGGTTTTTGGAAACAAAATGTTAGATTGATATTTTTTTACAGTTGAATGAAATGAATTACACATGTATATAATCATAAGAAAATGAATTTCATAATTCCAATTAGTAAAAAATAAATTGTAGCTGAAATACCAATCTGATATAAAAAATATTTAATTCCAAAATCAGTATATTTTCACAAATAATCTAAAATTATTAATAAAACCTAAAATTGTTGAAATTACCCTAAAAATATGAAAATAATGGGATTAAATAATTTAATTAAGGAATAATATATGTGAAATTATGATATTCATTAGTCACATAATCCAGGAATACATGAAAACAAAGCAAACATGCTAATAGATTATGAATCCTATGTGCCTGAATAATTCATGGACAAATGAAATAATTTCATAAAAAACCATGACTAGAAATACCATAAATTAGTATCCAAAATAATCATGATAAATCATTCAAGGTGAAATAATAATCTGAAGTAATATTGAAATTAAAAAATAGTAAGTCCCATCATTGGATACTTATTCTTTCCCCCGTGAAAGTGTTAAAAATTCCCAGAAACAATCTATTTACCATGTTCTAACACATTCCTAGTCTCTTATATAAAATAAAAAATATAATGAAAAGGGAAAAAATAAGTAGTTATACAACTTTGTGATGTAATCATCATAGTTCACTCATAATTAATTGAATCAGAGGTCCATATGGCCTCAAGCGTTCCTACCAATACACTAGAGGTTTTTGACTAGTAGTGAGAGTCTAATGGTGCTACAATGGGGAGATTATACCATTTTACATAGTACTAAGAATAGTGGAAGAAAATAAATAAACAATAAGTAGATAATAATAAACTAACAACCTGAAAAGTTTTAGTAAAAACTGACAATGCAAGAATTGTATGATTATACACACACAAATAATCAATACATATAACAATAGATACACATAGAACAAGGATAGGTGAAAATAAATAAATAGCCCAAATCCTATAGGCATTTTTAGTACATGATTTATCAAAAAATACTTTTTTCAAAGTCCCAACCCAACGAAAGTAACAACTAAGTTCCAACCAAATTTTGAATATACAACTATGGGATCTACTTGGGTATCAAGTGGTTACCCGGAGAGTGTGTGAGTAAAATTCAATAGGATACCACCATGGATCAATTCCCTAGTAATTTTAGGAAGGAACTGGATTAGGATTCAAGGAGGCAATACAAGGAATTCTGGGTCTAAGGAATTTAAGAAGAATATGGGAGATCATGTAAGGCATTATAATTTTTTGGAGTTTCTATGTGAATCCATAATGCCAAGACGAGGCATTCATGAATGTAAGACATTAATAAAATCCAAAGAGGTATTTCCTATGTAATTCACATCAGTTAATCATATGAAATTTATTGGGTTCATGCATGGAATTAGAATCTTGAACCCAAGGCTTAACCATGGAATGTCTCAAATTTAATCCATAACTAGTTTAAATATTTAAAAATAATACATATAGAACTTACATAAATGAATAGTATAGATTCATTTGGGTCCATTCTTGGCATTCATAATTGGATTCCAAGGATTTCCCTCAAAATCCTTTACCTTTAATCCAAAACCATTTTCAATATATTAGAAAATCCTATAAGTTATAATGTTTGGAAAATAAGGGAATCTAATTAAGGAAAACATGAATCATGGATCAAGGACATTCATTTAAATCACACTGTGATAATTCCATTATTCATCAACCCATTAGATTCTTCAATCACATTTAAATTTTTTTCTTAGTTAATTAAGGTTATATTTACACACCAATACCATTACATTAATATTTTTTCTCAAAGGCATATTAGTACTTCAATATCCCTTTGTTTTTTCTAATAAAACTCAGTGATCACTTTTTGGAAGTTATGATTTTTTTGACTAACATCGGTTACAACCAAGTTTTTAAGGATATAAGGTTTATAGGTATACATTCTAGGTAAAATCACCACAAATCAAGCTATTTTTGGTATAAAGTCTCAAGTACCACATTCCCACCTCTTTACTTGCATATTATTTATATACACTGGGTTTAAATTATTAAATAAGGACACCTCATGGGAGACACATTTAATAGGTCAAGACACTTCCATGACATTCCTTGGTCCATGTAATGAGTTAAATTAATTACTCAACCACTCATAGAGTGTACATTTTAATGAGTTCCATAATCTAGTCCAATTGATTTCTAGAGTTAAGGTTAATACATTTCTCTTATGGACCATCCTTGGTCCATTGTGGTTTTCTCAATTACTAGTGTGATTAAGGGAGATAATATTAACCTAATTCTATGAATCATGGAAATATAAATTTTTGAATTTAAATACAAGGATTATTACAGACACTAGTGTGAAACACCACTGATATGTATTATGAAATGAAAAGAATTTAAGGGAAACCACTTAGAACACCTACCTTAATACTTGGAAGCTTCAACCCTTAGGTAATGACCGTAAATTAAATCCAAAATGAGAGAAATTTAAGTAGAAAAATAACTTGAAAATAGGGGATAAACCACACAAAAAACTTAAGGAACAATGATAATAATTGAAATAAATAAAATAGAGGAGTTAAATATTAGAATAACCTTTAGACATCCAATGCATCCAAATACAAGAAAAAATACCACTAATGAAGGATGAATCCCATTGAGTAAGGGAGGAAGGATATGGTGCATGTTGGAAAGGCCTTTAGATTAATGAAGGGGGAAAATATTATACAAAAATATAAGGATGGAGGGTAAAAACCATTATTTTTACTATTTTAATGAGGTACATGGTTTTGATTCACAATTTAACAAACCATGAACCAACCATGTGGCTTAACTATCCAAAGTACACCCCACCTTAGAAGGTTACTATGTATAGTTTACAAACCATGCACTAGACATGTGGATCCCTATTCAAATTAAAAAACAACCACATGGATTTTTATACCCCGTCACATGGTTTAATAAAACCATGAACATGTACAAAAGAGGCTACATGGTTGGTGTACACAGTTATCACTAAACGTACACAACCTGTGCACCCCATACTCTTTCTACTGAAACTGAAATTAGAAACCCCAAAGATCTTAAAACTTATCTAAAAACCCAAGAAACATAACTGAAATAAAAACACATCTAAAAACATCCACTTAAGGTGATATAACTCTTGTAATTAAATTATGATTCCTAATTTTAAAGACACCCTGAATACCAGTTCGAGAAACCAAAATCCTCCAGAAAATTCAAACCTGTCTATACACATGCATAGACATGGGGTTTTATAAAAACATTTAGTTTGATTTTAAATTTATTGGGAAGATGAATTCCCATGATGTAAACACAATAATGAGCTATCATAGTATTAATAATTAACCCAAGACAATGCCATCATAACGAACTATGTGTTTCTTTGTATTTCATTATTTTTTTAGGAAAGGAATCGCTCTAAGATTAATAGAGGATCATAATTAGAAGAAGATAGTGAACTTGTGAACATTTTACTATAAATTCAACATATAATGAACCGACTGGGGAAGACCTGACACATTACCTTACCTAAACCTCCACTAGGATCAAAGGGAATTCCTCATCATCATGGGATACAACTAGTGCCCAAACATCAAGAAAAAATGCATGGGAATGGGCTCAAATTCATATAATAATAAAACTAAATAAAATAAACCTTATTGAGAATCTTTCATGGTTCTTCTATACATTGGTCTTCCAATAAAATAAAATTAATAATTTAAAATAATGATAAAACTAAACATGACATTAATGAAATAAACATACTTACAAAACAGAATATATAGAATAAAATATTCCCATTATAAATCATAGACAATATAAACATATGAACATCAATTTAATAATACCCTATAAAAGAAATTATATCAAAAAAAAAATAAAATAGGAAAAGATAAAAATAAAGAATAGTTGGAAAAAGTAGCTAATACAAGAACATCCCAAAAATAAATTTCAATCTCATAAGACTGTAAAATCACCTTTATGTGGCCCATGATCACCCCAACATCCCAATACATCCATACATAGACCAAAATAAACATCAAATAAGTGAAATCACAACCTAGACACTTGAGAGAAAACATAAGATCTATGCACACATATCAGTGTGTATGTAGGGTGTGAGCTAAATGTGCCCAATAGGATTTCAACAAAGAGTATATTAAAATAATTATATCGAACATTCCTTAAATTTTAGTTTAAAATTCAGTTTTAAAGTATGTTTTTCCATGTACAAAAGTGAAGGGAAGAAAACAAACGTTACCCTTTTTATAAAACATCCACCCCATTTATACATAAATAAAGTGTTGAACTATCACATTGAAAGTGAAAGATTCCAAAAATAGAAAATAGGAACATTACGTTTGAAAATAAAACAAAAGCATTTTTCCTCATTTTAGAATATTTATTAAAAACCTCATTTTTAAAGAAAACATTTCCCTTTATTTTAAAATCACCCCTTTAAAATACACATTTAAAATCCATTTAGATAAAATACAAAACCATAAATGGATAGGGATAAAAAAAATATGGCAACATGCTAATAAATAAAGGTAAAAAAATAAACAGCATAATGAACATGTTGCTACACTGTGGGTCCCACAAGAATTCAACTAATGCCCTAGGGTTCTGGTGACATGGGACTAACAACCCCTCTACTTGGAAGTAGGATGTTAAAATGTGACCATACGGTTGTCACATCATGAAAATTCCTATCTAGACCCACATCGGGGCATGGAGGGTTTTGAGAATGGCATATAAGACCCATGCAATCCCCTCGACATTAAGAAGTCCTTTTCAAGAAGGAATATTGAATGAAAAGCTGTGAAGGACTACATATTAATGTGGATGATATTTTTGATGGTAGAGACTACTGTGTTTGTAATCTAAAGAGGCATCCGAGCTGAGGATATACTTGGTCCCTTGGGTAAGTGCCGAGGGGGGAGATTATGGGTCCCACCTAAATGTAACTCATTCCCTAGGGTGTTTTTGAAATGGGACAAAATTCCTTGCTTATTGGTAGCATGGTGTCATAACATGACCATAAGGGTGTCACACCGTGACAATTACTCCACATTTCCACATAGGTGCATGGAGGGTTATGGGAATGGAATATAAGACCCATGTGATACCCTCACCATCTATAAGGTCTTTTTATGGATTAATCCTGAAAGAAAATCCATGAATGACTACATCCTAAAGTAAAAAATATTATTGATGGTAAGGAATTATTCCTTGGTCCTCTCATAAACTATCACAATGTAAGAAAGGGGACACAATTAAATATAGAGAGGTAATACCGTAAGTATAATCATCAAAATGTTCTAAGTATAATGGATGACTCAGTAGGTTATAATAGGTAACATTCATAGATAATACTTAATGTAAACCAACCACTAACCTATGTTTCATTAATAATGGTAGTTATCGAACCATCTTACTATCACTAGACTCATCAAGGGAACTAACTGAGATAAAGCCATAACATAAAACTATAGGACAATAGTTAGTACATAATGTAATTAGTGCATCACAAATCTGTACCTATATCTTATTTCTTAAGGTTCCCATGAAATAAATCAATTAAATGATAAACAATAATGTATCACATGATCAATAATAAATTATACAAATAAATCTCAAATCATATCCAATAAAATAACAAGAAACAACACCCTTTCCACATTCATGAACAAATTCAATTAAATCCTAATTCTTCTTACAGTAGGAACAAATCCATAGCATACATACGTAAATCTAGGGTCTCAATAATTGTGGATTTCACAAAATCAAGTACATAGTTTTCATAAAATTTCTATGGGACCTTTTAAACTAACTTTGAAGACCAGGTTAAGAAACCCTACATTAAAAATCAACTAGTTATAGAATCATTTGGATAAAATTTTAAAAACATCACTCCCCTTTGATATTATCATAAAATAATTAAAGTGATAATAATTCTTTAAAAAATTCCTTGAAAATAATATTTCCTTTTAAAAATCAAGCTGGTTTCAAACACTACATTAAAATCCCAAAAAACTTTTAAAGATCCTCCTAGATATTTTTAAAAACACTTGGCATACATAAATATTTATTTTATAAATCAAAACTAGAAAAACATGAAAACCCAAAATATAAAACCACCTCAATAAGGAATTTATTCCAAGTATGAAAATCATTAAAACCATTTAAAAACCACTAATTGGTAGCAAATATAATTATATTTCATTAGAAATGTTTTAAAATCATTCAAGCAATTCATTTCATGTGAAATAATGAATTTTAGAAGAAAATCCACCTCAATAAACCAAAAATTTCCTTCAATGGAGGAATAAAAAATCAAAGGGAAAAACCACTTTAAACCTTATTCATAATAAAACCCATTATTAAATTAAATCAAACCCTTGATTCACCCTTTATGGTCTTTAGGTTTTGAAAGAGAGAAAACTGAGTGAAAAGGTATGAGGGAGGATATGATAAAAATAAAGAGGGTTTTACATGAAAAAATGATTGAAATTGATGGAGGAGAATCTTTGAAGCAAGGGATAATAATATAAGAACCACAATGATACCTACCAAGATTAAATCACATTAGTGAGGGGAAATGGAATCCTCACAAGTCTTAAATATGAGAGTGGAAAAGAGAAAAAAACCTAGTTAAGGTAGTTTGTGAAATGATTCCCCTATCATGATGCAACTCAACTCCCCCAAATAGGTGTCAAGACATGATATACACCTATTGTGATGAGGCTCACCTTTCTTAAAAAAAATAAAAAATACCCACTTCATGGGTTATGACTTTATGTGACCTTACCTTATCTTTTCATGACACACTTCCCCAAAAAACAACCCCACTTCATATGTCATATCACAACACGACCTCCCCTCATCATGACACAATTCCCCATAGGTAGGTCCTGTCATGGGGCAACCTATCTTTTTCATGATGAGATATGATATAGTATATAATTATATGTTACCCAAAAATACATAAAATACCCAAAAACTAAACAGAAATCATAATTAAATAATATACTGTAACAAATGACATGCGAGTGTCAAAATTCTCCCCACTATGCCCCCTGCCACCCATAGAAATTTGTTGAAACAATTTGACGCAATGAATGGTCAAAACTTTAATCCCAAAAATAATAAATGGGAGGGACGAGAAAAACTAGATAAAGGTCCTAAGATAAAGAACACTACACATAATATAGTTTCTAAAAATTAGTGGAAGGAATCCTCAAACGTCATGAAACAACCTCAAACATAATTCGATTTACAACCATCCAACATAGATCTCTAAGAAAATGGACACCAATTATAGGTCCCCATGATTTATAATTCATATAAAGTGGATATATAAGAAAATTTCACACCCAAGATAAAATATATCTCCAAAATACAATGTATATATAAGGAATATAAGAAAAACATAATTCTCTACCAAAACCATATAACTATTCCAATCAACCAACTCATAAATACCAAAAGGAAATACAACCCAAATAACACTGTAAAGGCTATAAAAAGATGAAAATAATCCATTAACTTCCATAAAATGTATGAAATTCACAAATCAGAGAAATACCTTAATATAGAACAAAAAAACTCCAACCTTAAGTCCAAATATATAATGAAAGGAAAATTAGGACCTCACTCATGGAATGATTACTCATCATAAACCTGCCAAAAATCCAATTGAATACTAGATAATGAAAAATTAAACTATTTTACACCTATTATATTTTCCCACATAACTACCCAATGTTTTCCCCATGTTCAATCCATCAAAAGAAAATCTCATTAGAAAGTTATAATTACATACAAAACTTAAATAATATGGAAAATCAACAAGGAAAACATAACCAATAGAAACCAATGTATTGTAAAAAGTAAACTCAAGGAGATATCCCATGGAATACCAAATATAAATTATCTAAAAAACTATAATCATCTCCAAACTCATCGAGAATAAATTCCATAATAACTCTTATTCATACTACACCCGAGACTCCTTCATTTGAAAATCCATCCTATATAACTTTTGAAGATGACCCATAATTCTATATCAAAGACAAGTCCTCAGAATAAATAGGGACTATAATTAACATATGATCCAAATTAGAAACACAAAAGTGGTCTCTTATTGATATAAGAATAAAAAATTCCCCATGAAGACTTTACCGCATCAATACTCCTTTCCAAATCGAGCTCATCTAGCTTCTACTTTATACCATATGGAAGATACCCAGTCATTCTAGATGATACTAGGGAACCAATAATTATTATTACCTCATCTGATTATCTTCCCCCACCATGACCCTTTTAAAAAATTCCTTATATGTTTCTAGGATAGATCTAAACCAAACTGATCTAAGGTTTAGGAATATACCTCCTCTAAAAAATTGATCCTTAATAAAGTCATTAAATACTACCTCAAAAGAGAAGATACCAACTCCACCACTATATTCAGAGTTTGGGAAGATTAAAGAATCAAAAGGTTTATTCCCAATAACTAGAATAATCACCATAGAGGTCATTCTTAAGGATATAATTTTTATGTTTCATCGAGAAATTTTTAGAAGAAATAATCTATATAAGATTAAACATATACTAAATACATTCACACTTTAAAAATAAAATCAAATATCCCCAATATAAATAAAGGGAAAAATTTAAAATCAAAAATCACCAAATAAAAATAATCTCAAAAGATTATTTTTTAAACCACAATCCTTTTGACAAAGGTTCTAAAAACTCTATTTATATAGAAATAATTATTTAAAAATAATAGAATTTTTTTTAAAAAATTTAATCTTACTTTAAAAACATAAAAATTTATATTCAAAAATCAAATATCAACATTTATTTGAAAATAATCCTTAAATTTCCTCATGAAATCTCTCACCTTCATATAGAGTCAATATATTTTTACAAACAAATCATAAAGTCTAGTTTTAAAGTGAAACATTTTATGAAGCTATCTCACCAATTTTATATAAAACAAAATTTAAAAAGACCACATAAATAAATAAATACCATAAAATTCAAACAAAATCCAATCCAGCATCACCAAAACATCATAAAAAATCACTTGAATTGACCTGAAATGAATAAAAAACTTCTTTAGTATCAATTTTAAAGTGAAAGGATGTTCAAAAAACATAGGTGAGATAAATAACTATGCATGTAACACTAATAATGTTACCATGTAGTTTATTTTATATTAGTATATATCAATTTGGGGTAATTTGATTTTTTTATAAAAATGATATTTATATTTTAAAATTTTAAAAGTATTTATACGACACACTATTAGTGTTCATGAGTTAGTGAAAACAGTGAAGTAACCTTTATGTAGGTGGATTTTCAGTTTAATTTTGAACATGTATGGTTAGATCGCATGGTTTTAGATGATCCGTGTGAGTTATAGGAGTAAATATTCTTGATACCTTTCTATAAGGGTTTACTTTCTAGTAAGAACCACACTATTATTGCATGATTCATTAAACTATGTGACTAAACTGGGTAAGTTGTCCAGTATTTACAAATTTTTAGTTTCCTATTCTACCCATATGATTTTAAAAGGATTAACCCCTATACCTTTCCTCCTCTCACTCAACCAAGCTAGATGAACCCACGGGGGAGCTCCTCCTCCCTTACCTGGTGATTTGAGGCTCCTCCATTTCCATTCTCAAATGATTGAATCAAGGTACTACCTTATTCATCATTATCTGATTTTATTTCTTCTCCTGTTTCCATTATACTTTTATTTTCTTCCATATTATGATACATAATGTATGCCATGGTTGTAATAAGAGCTTGGGGTGGTTTAATCAAGTTTTTTTGTTTCCCAAGCCTATGAAGGGAATGTATTGTCTTTTTTTAGTTTTTTCCATCCAAGGTGACATGTTTTAGTTTGTTGTGGATTGATTCCACAATGCATGAGGTAGGTGTTTTTGTGATCATTCTTTAAATGGAATTTCATTATGTACTTAATGATTTTAAATTATTTAATTTCTAAATTTAATGTAAATGTGATAATTATATTGAGTTCTCAAAGTATTTTAAAGGGATGTTCACTTCAAATAAAGGTACTTAAAGTGGATTTAAATGGGGTTTTATGGTTTTAAAAGTATGAGTGGTTTCAAAGTGACATTAAATGTTTTAGGGATATGATATGGAATGAAATTGGTGTTTTAATACCATTTAACCGTGTTTGGGCCACAAATTGGGTGAGGTGTGGGTTTTTATGATAAATATGATCTGAATGAGTTTGAATGTTATTTATATTTTTTTTATGAAAAGTATATTTTTAAATTTATTCAAAAGATAAAGAAAATGGCACAACATACCAATAAGAGTTTTTGGTAAGGCATGTTTGACGCTTATATGTTAAATTTCATTAAATGTGTGAGACCCTCTTAGGAATCCCATCATTATTATGTGTGTGTATGATACAGATTGTAGAATTATGAACATGATTTATATTTAATATGATATGATTGATTATAAGGGGATTATTCTTGTAAGGGTGTAAGAGCAATGGTTAAATTTATGGTTATTATATTTTGTTGACATATGTGATTATTTTTTGTTATGTTTGGATTTCTCAGATCTATTTAGTTTTATCATGATAACCTAGGTAGCTAAGTATTAGGTTTGGATATATCTTATGCTAGCCCGATGTGTTCCCACTAGCTAATTCTCTAAAATATTTTCTCCCTCATTGGGGTTTATGTTTTACCTAGTGACCCTCAAGAGGGTTCTGGATGGGGATTGTACCAATTTCACTATGGGACCATGAATAGAGTGTTTCCAATGATTATGTGTCTAGTATCATTAATGATAGAGCCTAGCATATTTCCTATGATACTAGTTAATACTACATAGGGGATTTCCACCATTAAATCCCATGGTTTTATTATCCTATATTAGAACCATATTTCTCTTAGATTGTTTGGTTCTTTGTTTACTATATCATTGGAATGTTACTTTCCTTATTATTTTATTATTATGTTTATCTTATTATGTTTTAAAGAGATAGTTTTTATTTTTTTTGAAAGTGAATTTGTAAAATGGATTTGAAAGATAGGATTTAAATTGATGTTTGGAAATGGAAAAGTGAGGATTTAAAAGTGATGTTTTCAAATTATTGGATTCCTTAAAAATCAATTGATGTTGTTTTGAAAATATTTAGGGGTTGATATTGTTTTTGGGGATCTATTTTTTAGAAAACTATTTTATAATTTTATTTCAAACTAGCATAAATTATAATTACTGTTGGAATAAGTGTAAAAACTTCTTGAGTAGATCATACTATTATTGGTTTCACAAACACCCTATATACACAAATAAGTGTGTGAAAATAACATGTTTTATTTTCGGTGACTTGGATATGGGCTCCCTTTTTTTATGTTTGATGTGGTGTTTTGGTTGGTTGTTGTGTTAATAGTGACCAAGGGGTCACTTGGAGATGGTTAGTGACATTTTGGTTTATTTTTTATTTTGGGATATCTATGTAACTTCCATGATGTCCCAAACCTTTTTCAAAATTATTATTTATGTGATGTTTCATATCTCGTGGTTCTATTTTAGGATGCATTATTTATTTATTCATGTCACATAATATTTTGGATATTTATTTTCATTGTAATGTATATTTATATGTATGGGTATATGTTATATAGGTATATAAATCTAGATCACCAGGTGGATTATGTGTTGTGGTTTTGGTTATATGAGGGTGAAATCATTCCCAAAGTGTGCTTCATGATTCCCAAACACTTGCTCCAAACCCATGGGAATTGAGAATTCCTTTTGGGCTAATTCCGCATGAGGTTAGATTCCATTTCAAGTAAAAAACCAAGATGATTCATTAAAAATGGTTTCATATGTACTCGTGTTATTCAGGATGTGTTGCGGTAGACTAGAGACTATGAATTTCATCAGGGCTCAAGTGGCTGCTCATGAATGGGTGCTTGATCACCACCTTTTGTGATAAAAAATGAGTCAACATGGTCTTTTGGGATTTGATTTATTATTTTTAAGTTCTTTTTTGAGTATATTTTGAAGATTTTTATACTGTTTAATTGTATTTTGATCCCAATTTAGTGACTTGGTTATTTTAGGGGTAATTGTGAGTTTCAAAGGTGAAAGTGGTGAATAAATTAGAGTTCCATGGTTATACCACATGGTTTGTTAAACAGTGGGGTGATCATTAAAAATGTATTTATAACCATTATAAGTCCAATCACTTGGTTGGCATAAAATTTACTAGACCATACATTCAAATGTAGCATAATGTTAGTTCTCTTATAGAATTGTTGTTTTTCCTCTCTTCCTTCTTGAAATGATCCTAATGAATACTACCAATGGTATGACATTAAATAAGGAATTTTTATAAATAATTAATGTTTTGGAATGTGGTTTATGAATGGTGTTTTATTTTTATTGATTATTTCCTTTAGGGGCACTATTTTATATATTGATAATTTGGTTTTGGAAGTAGAAAAGATACTTCATACACTGTTTTTATTTTTAAATCTATTTATGTAAAGTATATAAAAGTATTTTGATGCCATGTAATTTTGTTAAGGATAGTAATTTTAAATTAAAAGTGGGAAAGTGTTTTTTCATGGAAATAATGTTAAAAGTAATCTATTAATTTTATGGTGATCTTAAAGAATGTTTTTGTTTTAGAAATTAGTTCCATAGAATAGAGGAAGTGTTTTGAAAAATAATTTTTCTTTTAAATTTTAAATGATATAAATTATTTTAGGTAATTAATTTTTTTTGAAGTGGTTTATTTTAAAATAATGGTTTGTGTGTTTTTTTAAATATATTTTTGTTTTTAATTTGATTGATGTTGATGTTTTGTTGTCTCAATTAGGTATCATGAACTGATTGGGTTCATGTTTGATGTTATATTAAGTATTCCTTCTAGAGTAAAGGATTTAGGAAAAGTGGAAAGTTTTTTTCATTGGGATAACCTTTAAGATATCCCTTTTTATTAGTTAAGAGTTGTTCCTTATTTCATAAAATATACCTAGAATCAATATTAAGTGGTAAATAATAGTGTTTCATGTATTTATACCTCAAAAAAGTTTGTTAGAGAGGATTTTTTAGAGTTTCATTTTTTTGAGTAGGGATTTGATTATAGTGGATTCAATTAGTGGTTTCCCCTCTGGAGATTTGTGTACTTCCAATGTGGGGTTATTTATCATTCTACGATATTTAATTTGAAATAATAGAGTTTAACTTTGATGTGGCTGGTTGGGTATTCTTTATAGGGGTTTAAAATTAGGTTATTGGAAGAGGAAATTTTGGGTGTATCTTGGGATTTGATAGATGGTTATTTTGGGAATAATTTTTGCTTGTATAAAAGGTTTTAAGATTTATTACTTATAGATGGTGGTGTATTATGGTTTTATGTGTTTCAACTAGGTTTAATTTTCATTAGATTATGTGTTGTGGTGTGTATGTTTTGAGTACTTGATTCTTGGTACAAAACCATGGTAAACCTTAGGTCAGTGCTCAGGTGACTGATTTTTTTTCCTTCATGATGTGGGGCACAAAGAGGTATTTTTTGGTTTTTAGGCTCACCATGATACAATATTATGAGGTTGAGGTCCTAATTCACCCATTGAGTGTTGTGACCTAGGTTGGGACCCCATTTTTGAGCTTCTTAGTGTTTTTGTTCTTTAATATTGTAGTGAGATCATGTAATTAAGGTGGGTGAAGGTTTATGGAAGGGTATGCTGAATTCTCATTGGGTTTAATTTCCTTGGAAATGAAAATAAGTGTAGTGGTCATTTATTATGTTTAGTAGAAATGAAATGATTCTATGGGATTTATCCTTGTGGATGGTTGTTTATGAGTGGGAGTGTATTCCTATTATTTGGTCAATTAAGATAAATTTTAAATGGTGGGGAGACCTATACTAGATATCCAAAATCCCTTTATCAAAGTCCCCCCATGTGTGATTCAGGTTATGTTTGAGTTATACTTCGTGAAATGTGGTTGTATTTTTGGATTTGTTCTCCTATCTTAAAAGGTTCATTGAGTTTGGTGGTTTCCCTTTATAGGACTCACCCTAGTTGTTTCCCAACCCAACATTATCATGATAAGACTTGTTGTAGTGGATTGCATATTCCTTTTCCTATTATTTTACTAAAGACATTTCAGGGGAATAAAGTAGCATGGTTTAGAGAATTATAACACCAACCATGTTACTGTGTGGTTTATTTTATATTATTTTGATTAATTTGGTATAATTTAAAATTTAAAAACTTTGGGCTTTTAAAAAAAAATTAATATTTTTTTGTGAATGGTTAGTGCACACAGTTTAGTGAAAACCATCAAATATCCCTTACACTGGTTGTATTTCCGGTCAGTTTTGAATTTTCATGGTTAGGTATCATGGTTAGGGAACGATTTGTGGTGAACCAAGCGAGTCCTGGGAGTAATCATGTGAGTTTCCTAGTATTTAAAATTTTGGAGTTTCATATTCTACCCTTATGATTTTAAAAGGCATAACCCATCTCCCTCCCCTCCTCTTATTTGACTAATATTAGAAAACCCAAGTGGGAGATTCTCCTACCTTACCTTAAGATTTTTATCTTCTCCATATCCATTCTCAAGTGATTCCTTCATGGTAAGCCCTCCTTCCTTCCCATTTATTTTTATTTCTTCTCCCACTTACTTTCTCCCTTGATTTTCTCCACCGTTGCAAACCTATGAGTCTACCAAGAGTGGAATACAGGTTTAGGGTGGTTTAACCATGAGTTATTTAGTTTTCAGGGATTATGGGTGGTATCTAGTAGCTTGTTTATGAGTTCTCCATCCAAGGAGACACATTTTAGCTTATCATGGCTTAATTACACCATTCTTTAGGTAGAAATTTTTGTATCTTTATTTAAATGGAATATAATTTTGTAATTGATGATTTTGAATGATTTAATTACTAGATTAAATATATATGAGATAATTATATCGAGTCTCTCAAGTATTTTAATGTAGTTTTCACATGAAATAAAGATATTTAAAGTGGATTTCAAGGTAATTTTCTAGTTTTAAAAGTGTGTTTGGTTTCCAGGTGACCTTAAATATTTTTTTGATATGTTTTGGAATGAATTTTTTGTTTTAATGAGATTCTCCCTCTTTGGGTCAAAAATTCGGTGAGGTGGGGGTATTTTTGAGAAATTTTATTTAAATGATTTTTAATGTGAATTTTATTGTGTAAAGGAGGTTTTGAAATGAATTAAAAAGGTGGTAAAATTGCTTGGAATCCAGTGAAAAGTTTTTGGAAATGATTATTTAACACTTTTACTTTAAATTTCATGGCATGTGTAAGACCCTATGAGGAGCCTCTTTATTTCAATTTTTTTATATAAAGTAGATTATATCATGAGGGGAAAGATTTATAATTCATTTTATATTATTTATGACAAGGGTAGGATTCTTGTGAGGGTATAGGGGGTGAGGTGATATTTATGGTTATTCTATATATTTTTTGAGATATGTAATGATTGTTTGGTATGTTTGGATTTTTCACCTCTATTGAGTTTTATGATGGTACCATGGGTTGCTAAGTATAAGTTATATAAGTGTTCTATGCTTATTTTATATTCATGAAATAGAAATTTCCATAGATAATTTCACCCTCCTGGGTGTTTATGTTATACCTAGTAACCCTAAGAGAGAGCCAGATAATGATTGTCCTATCATAACTAGGGGCCTTGGATAGAGTGTTTCTAATGAAACTGGGAGTAATATCATTCATGTTTGATCCTAGTGTACTTCCCATTATCCTAATTTATTATAGATAAGGGATTCCCTACCTTGTATCCCTGGGTTCAATTAGCCCATATTAGCACCATATTTCTCTTCAGTTATTTTTTCTTTTGTTTACCCCATCGCGGGCATGGTGCTTTCCTTGTTATTTTATTATTGTGTTTATCTTATATTATTTTAAATAGATATGTTTAAAAGTGTTTTTGGAGAGTGTATCTATAAAATTTATTTGAAATATAATATTTAAAATGGTGTTTTAAAAAATAAAATTAATGATTTAAAGTGGTTCTTTTAAATGATTGGTTTCCTTAAAATGGGTGGATGTTTCATTAAAACATTTAGGCGATGAATTTTTTTAATAACTATGATTTGTTTAAAATTATTTTCAAATTTTATTTCAATATATTTAAAATGAAATTTATTTTGAAATAAGTGAAGAAACTATTTGGTGAGATCCTACTGGGCCTAGATTCACTTACACCCTAAATACACCATTCGATGTACTTAACTCTCATGTCTCATTTCTAGTGCCTTGGATCTGGTCTCCATTTATTTATATTTAGGGAGGTTCATTGGTTGGTATGGGGTGTTGAGAGTTATATTGGGGTCACATAGAGAAGGATGGAGGTAGGTTTTGATCCTTTTTATATTGGGATATCTATGTATCAGCCATGATGTCCCAAACCTTATTCAGTTTATTTATTTATGTAATGTTGGTTGGCTTCTAGTTATCTTTTTGGATGAATTGTTTATTTATTCATGTTTTGTACTATTTTGGATGTTTATTTACTTTTTTATGCTTATTTATATGCATGGGTATTCAATATATAGATAGGCCATGATGTATCCCTAGGTGGAATCCATGTTGTGGTTTTGGTTCTATAAGGGTGAAATAATTTCTATAATGTGTTTAATGATTCCCATGGAAGAGTTTACAACCTATAGGGATCGAGAATTCCCTTAATACTAGTGGTAGAGTAGGCCAGGTGTTGGTTTAAGTGGCATCCTAGGTAGTTTCATTATAATACATGACTTAGCTAGATGGTGGGATAGACTATGTACCAATCATGTGATAGCCTCAAAGACATTTCCAAAACTATGTTCCTAATCTCTATTCTGTTTGTCAGACCATGAGAGTTAATCGTGGGCCCTTTATTATTTCTTAATTTTCATCCCAAAACTCAATGAAATGCTAAATTATTTGATATAACTCAACGAGGATCAATCACCATCTATCCAAATCAAAACACACCGACAAAAAATAAATAATTTGAAGATTCAAATAGTGACTAAGGTAACTTGAGGCTTAGAACATGAAAGAACTAACTAAAATATCCTTATACGTAACTCTAGAGTTATGATTTCCCCATATATATACTACTATATATCCATAAATAATAAGAGATATCTGTAAGAATAAAGGTCTTTTGAAATCCTAGGCTATGATACCCTTTGTAATGAACCACCCAGGCTGACCTGACACATCACCTGACCAAGATCACCACAAAGATCAAAGGGAATTCTTAACCCCCATAGATAGACAACTAGATCTTGGGAATTAAGAACACACACTTGGTAATAGTTTCAACCTAATATGATAATACAATAAAGTAGTGGAAAATTTATTGAGAAACTTGTATGGTGGATCTACACATCATAATTCCATGAAAATACAATAACAAATTTTAAAAAATTAACAATCCCAACAAGAATTAAATGAAATTAACATCCAAATAAGGCATAATCAATAATAATAACTATTCCCATTTTAAAACATAAAATTTTTTAATAGCTAATCATTAATTTAATAATACACCAGAGAAGTAATTTAATAACATAAACTAAAATAATAAAAGATACAAATAAAGAACAACTGGTTGAAGTGGTCAGTACCATATCCAAAAAACAATCTGTAAGCCTGAACGATTGTGAATTCACCTCTATATGACCCATGGTCACCACAACATCCTAATATGGCCATCAACAAACCAAAACAGACATAAAATTAATGGAATCACATCCTAGGAACTGGAGAGAAAACATAGGATCCACACACACACACATTGATGTGTATATAGGGTGTGATCTAAATGTTCCCTTTTGGATTTCACTAAAGAGTCTATGAAAATAATTATATTAAAAATTCTATAAATTATAGTTTTAAATACAATTTGAAATTAATTTTTTCCATTTACAAAAGTGCAAGGAAAAAATAACAAAATTTAATCTTTTTATAAGAGATGCACTATTTACCTAAACCAAGGGCAGAACCATCACATTGAAAGTAAACGCTTTCAAAACTAGAAATGAGTACTTTTATGTTTGAAAACAAAAGAAAACCACATTTTCTTTATTTCAAAATTTTTAAAAATATTAATCATAAAGAAAATATTTAACTTTATTTTAAAACACCCTTCCCAAAGAAACATTTACAATCCATTTATAAATTATTCCAAACCATAATCAAATCTAGATAAAAATAAATAGTGGCACCAAACCATCAAATAAATGTAACATAAATAAGAAACACAGTGAAAACCCAAGTATATTAAAGATATTAATTTTATGGTTTAATAATATTTTTAACTACTTATATATGTTTATATCACATCTCAAAATATATTATATAATCAATTAGTAACTCTTAATAATTATAAGATTATTATATTTACTTCATCTCATAAGGGATGTTTTATTTAAGGGTTAAGTAAATTTCATTGAGATAATTTCATATATAGAAATATTTAAAAGAAATATTTGTTTTTTAATATTTTTTTAATTTCAATTAATATTATTATTTATTATGATAAAACTATTTTATCAATGTATAAAATAATTATATGGTTTTTAATCTGAAAGAAAATATGTTTTATTCTAAATAAACTATTTTTTCATGTATTTTATGGTTTAATTTTAAAAAATTATTTTCTAATATATGGAAATTAAATTTTATAAAATTAAGATTTTTTTATATTCAAAATGTAAAAATTATCTTATGGTGAATTTAAGGTATTATTCTAAAATTGTTGATTTTTTTGGTGAATAATGAAAATACTATTTTTACAAATACCGTGGCTTTTATGAAATTATCATGATATATAAATAAATTAAAAAAATCTGAAACATTTGTTCAAAAAATATATTTTAAAAATTTAAATAATTTATTTAAAGAATCATATTGAATTTAGAGATCCATTCTTGGCATTTTGGAACCTATGTTATATTTACTTTTAATTAAAATTATTTTTGGGATTTTTTATTTAATTAAATATTCAAAAGGTACCATTCAGTTTTGGCTTAAATTAAATTTCAAAGAACTCTAATTTATTAATCATGAACTATTAATTGTAATTATAATCAATAATATAAATTATTTTGGTGAAAATTCATTTTTTTGCTTAAAAAATTATTTTTTTAAAAACTATTTTTTATTGAATTAAGCATACTTATATTAAAATTAATTTCCACTGCCTCGAGAAATTAAAACTTTTAAAATGGTTTTCACTTTTGTAATCATAATTTTTTTAAAAACATTATAAGGTCAATTTTGTTTTTCTTATAAAAAATGAGTTACCATGGTAAAAATTTATCACCATAGTAAAAGTTAAAAAAGATAAAATGGGGGGTTAAACTAAGGGATAAATCATTAAATATCACATTTTCACCTAATTTATTGGTTGGGTGGATTATTTCCCCCAATACCTTATATTAAAAAAATTTCTTATTTAGATCCACTTGACTTGAGTATGGAATTTATTATATATATTAAGTAAACAAGTATTTATATGGGTGAAACTCCTCTCACTTATAAAAGGAGCCATTCCCACCTCACTTATCCACATACTTTGAGCACATTAGATTTACCAATCCATTAAAAAATACCTCCCCAACCTTACTTTCCATGTACCATATGTTTTGTTCTTCCAAAAATAACCTTTAAAAATGATTAAGGATAAACATAAAGGAGGATATCCAAGGAATATATAATAGTCTTAACCGAGTTATTTCAAGTTTATTTCTTATTCAACCTCACAAAAATCTATCATAAACATACTTATATAATGAAATAATTATCCTTAGTATACTTAAATTATATTATATTGATGGAATAGTAATTATATACCCTGTATTTCCACTTGTTTTATTTTTATCTAAATTGTTTTCTTCAAATAAATACTTCATTAATTGATTTATACGTCAATTGTTTTGATCTTTTTAAGGGTTATTGGTCTCAATTTAAATTATCTGAGTCATGTTGAATTATTTTCACTTTTTTTCCTTTTATATAGTTTTATATTGTTTATTTTTTCCATGAATATCTAATGATATATTTTTCATATAATTCATGGTATTTACAAATACAGATCAATTTATTTCTTTCAATGGCTTTTGATTTAAGTGCTATAAATTTCATAATAGTTTATTATCTCAACATTTTCTTCTTTGAGACATGTTTTTAAATATGCACATATTTTATTTTATATGGTGAATCTATTGCCTCTTTTAAATTCTATATCAGGATTCTATCTTTATTCATGATATTTATATTTTTATTTCAAATTATTTCATTCCAGGTATTTTGATATAAAAAAGTCAAAAAGTGTTTTCTTTAAAACATTTCTTTAAAGATTTTAAAGTCTTTTATTGAACTATTTTTTACTCCATATAAATATTCATTATATTGTTTCAAGAATTTTATTCTATATACTTTGTTTGTTTAAGGCCATTTTTAAATATCTTTTATTTTCATTATAAATGTTTTAAAATTAATATTTTAAATGTTTTCCAAACATGTTATTTTTGACTTTCTTTATAAAATTATGAAATGAATGTTTTTTACCATTTTCTTCATGAATTTATTTTACTAAAACCATGTTATTTATTTTTTACTAAAACTCGTTTTCAATTATACATGGTTTTTAAAAGAAAAATAACATATCCATTTTTCTATGAAATTTTAGTTCTTTTAAAAGAGTTACCAAAATACATGAATATTTCTTCATGTTTTTCAAATAATATTTCTTGTAATTTTATAAAAGTTCTTTTCATCTATTTTAATATCCTTTAATGATTACTATGATTAAACGTGGATATTATCTGATGATATCATTCACCTAATTTTTCTGGATATCTTATGATATTGTTTTAGGGAAATTATCATGAGACACATTTCTTTTACATGAGTTAATTAAGCTATTAAAGAAAGATGAATGTTTTAATGAGTTTGATGATTAAAGTGAATTCCCCTATGTGTTTTATTAATATTATATTTATTGGAAATTATATATGATGATTTATGGGATCAATATACCCCTCAAATGAATTAGGTTATGATGAAAAAGTTAACTGGACATAAGTTACTCCTATGAAGATGTTGGAATTATCCAGTTAGGTGATTCTATTAAGATATGATATTCCAATTAACTGGTTAAGTTAATCTATTATGATTTCATGATGTTGTAATTTAATGGATAAGTTATTATATTTAAATGGAGATATGAATATGATATACCAAGTAACCATCATGATTATTACTTTTCTTTCATGCTTGTTTACGAGATTGTTCTACAGAATTCTTATGCTAAGAAGATGAAACATGTCTATGTTCTGGCTCAAGGTTATTAAACCATTATACCACAATCCTTTTACACACACATTATGAAAATATTCATGCTATAAATCATTATTATGATAAATTGTTTATTGGGTATGGTTTTATTATATTATGTTCATGTACCTTGATTTTGTTCTCATTCACACATGATCATCTTATTCTCACTTATAATCTTTGATTGATATCAGTTATATTTGCCCGTACTGAGTATTTGAGATCACCCTTCATGTTTTTCCATTTCCCTAGGTTATAAAAAGAAGTATTATATAGGAATTTTCTATAAGGGTTTCGTGTGTGGATAATTTTTTAGGAGTTTCTGAAGATTTATCGTTACATAAAAATTTCTTGGTATAATGGAAAAAATGTTTGTTAGATAAAAAAGAAATGAATTTTATTAGATAAGGGTTTTTAATAATTTTCTATAACTCTAAACATATAAGGTATTGGGTGTTTAAGATATTAATTTTTTATTGGTATTATAATTTATAGATGGTGAAATTTGGTTCTCTTCTGTCAGTATGAAAGCCAGTATGTAAAGAATATGTTTTCAGCACTGGATCTAGATGTACGGTTCCCAAGATATTATAAACATAGTGAAAATGGTGCCACATAGTCACATTTTAAACAGGGTTATAAAATCAAATATATAGGTGTAATATTTTATATAGAATCAACACAATGATCTAAGTGACATGGTAAAATCACTAGGCTCAGATAGGAGAAAAACCTTAATAGTACTTAACACGAACCAACTACAAGCCTATGTTTCATTAATAATGATAGTTACCCACCTAACTTACTACTACTAGCCTAATTATGGTCACTCCCTTATCCAAGTTAATAACATACAACTAAGAGACACTAAATTACATGTAATCTAATTAGTGTAATAGAAATCTAAACCTCTCTCTTAGTGCCTAGGGTTCCCTAGTAATCAATAAAGTGTAGGTGAGAATACAATGTCCCCCATCATCAACAATAAAATAAATAACAAGTCTCATCACATATCCAAAACCCTTGAAAGAAATATTTCATTTTTCACATCCATGCATAAACATAAATAACCACATAATTATTCCCATACTGAGAACATGTCTAAACATGACATAGTGTAACAAGAGGAGATTAAAAATTGAGGTTATCAACATCAAGTACATCATTTTTCTAAATTATAACATACCATTTAAAACCAACATGGAAGAAAATGTTATAAAACCTTCCCTTGAAATAAAAATCAAGTTAGAAACCTATGGAAAAAATTTATAAAATATCATCCCCTTTAAAATAATCATAAAAATTTTAATGGATAATTAGACTTTAGAAAGTTACTTGAAAACCCGATTTTCCTCTTTAAAAATCAAACTATTTTCTAAATACTCTTTAAAATCACCAAATTCTTTTTAAGGAGCCTCTTGAGAATTGAAGAAAACATTTTTCAGGCACAAACATTTATTTTAGAAATGAAAACATGAAAAACATGAAAATATAATTTATTAAAAGTATAAATATTATTTAAAAGTATTAAAAAAACCCTAATGGGTACCATGTATAGGTATAATTCATAAGAAATATCTTTAGAAACATTTAATTATTCAATGACATGTGGAATAAAGGAGTTTCAGAAAAAAATCCATACCAAAATCAAGAATAAACCACTTCCCTTCAATGGTGGAAGAAAGAACATGATGGGAAATAGATTATTCAAACCATATAAATTAAAAACCCCATGATTAAATGAACTCAAACACAAAATTCATCTTCCGTGGGTGTTAGGGTTTGAAATATAAAGGAAAAGTGAGGGGAAATGAAGTATGATAAGATGAGAAGAATACATAGTTTATTACTTGAAAAAACTACATAGAATCGATGAAGGAAGAGCATGTAATAAAGAGAGAACAAGGGAGGAACTACCTTGAGCTATTATAAGAGTTGTCCAAGAAAGTGATGGGAAAAGGAATCCTCATAAGTTTATACAGATAGGGGAAAAGAGATAAAATCATATTAATTAAGACCAAGGTTGGTATGGTTATGATGTAACACCCCCTATTATGGTGTCACTCACCTCCCCTGAATAGGTATCATAATGAAATATCCCCTAGTTAGTACTTAAATCACCTTTAATAAATAAAACATAAACAACCCCTCACTACCTAGTTCATGTTTTGGTGTAACACACCACCTTAGAAAATGACCCCACTGCCTTGGTCGCATCGTGGTGTGACCTCTCCTCTCCCTGGTGAGATTCCCCCAGGTAGTAACTATTGCGGTGCAAACCATATTGGTTGTGATGTGAAATACTATTGTCCAAAACTGTAAGTTAGTCATAAGTATGAAAAACAATTGAAAAATCATTAGAAATCATAATTAAATAATATACTATAAAAAATGACATGGGGGTGTCACATGAAATATACTTTAAACTCTTTCCAACACTCTATTGATTATCTGAGTGGGAAAACATCACCTAACTAACACACTATTTATAATAAATGAAAGAAAAAATAGTCAAGAGAATTCTTTATTGAATTTAAATTTATGGAAAATGTTGCAATGAGAACATCAAACAAGAATTAATTTATAAAACATTAACCGTATAACACTATTTTAGATATTAAGGATGATAATAATCTTATTTAATGATATAATGAGTTTATTCTCAATAAAAATTCATCAATGATCCCCACTGGTACCCCTCTAAGGTTGATAATGAAGAAAGGTATGACCCTTGATGTTCACCTTCAATAGGTCACAGGATGGAGACTAGAACTAAGGATATATAATGTGTAAAAATGGGAGGAATTACCCTCAATATTCCTAATATAACAATAGAGAAACCACCAAAAAAATACAACATAATAAATAAACAGACCAATCCCAATACATGATATGTTATATAATGAAAATACCAAAATAAAAATAAACACCAATACAACTCCTACAATAATAACCATGATCACCTAGAACTCATGAACAATATTTATTGGCTAGTAAAATTTGATCCAATCACTAACTCCCTACCATAAAACTAAAATTTAGATATATATAGGGGTTATCATATGAGTACACTCAGTGGGATACTCCCTGAAACCGCATGAAAATATGGATGAATCATACCAAAGCTGAAGTGAATGAACAAAGAAACTACCATATTAACTAATCAAGTAAACTATATTCCCAAAATCACCAAGTGTAACTATATAAATAACACATAAGAGTAATAACATAATAATGAATCATTTATATAATAAGGGTTACCCACAACAACATTCCAACCAAACTAGTTTCACTAAACCCTAATGACTTATTTCCTAGTTCTCCCATACTATTTATACCACATCGCACCTCATGAAACCACATCATAGCCACATCTACACATTGAAACCATATCCTATCACATCCCATAGTAGACCAAAAACAATTTTATACCCATATAAATATACACTATACCTCAATCCATTAAAACTCATGTATAAGTATAAGTATAATACAAGTATATTCTATAACCTTAAGCCACCTAAAACCATATATACATGTATGTTGTAACTACAAGGCATTACAACCTATATGAGATCATATCCTCTACAGTAATCCATTATAGACTGAATTTGACTACATGATAGATCTAAGCCAAGGGAGTGTAATAAATCATGGAATATTATGATATATAGATATCACACCACCAGCCTAAGAGAAACTACCTAAACCATAGACTCATTATATAATAAATATTTTTCATGACATCCAACTATAATTTATAAGGACAAGGAAACAAAATGTTAAACATAAAAACATAAAAACTATTTAATAATTAATTAATAACCAATTACTGGTCATTAAATATTACTCACTTTTAAATTTATAGAACAAATAATTCAATAATCTAAAACTAAATATATTTAATTCATTATTCATATCCAAGGTCCTATAATCATTTACCAATCAATTACATAATTTAATATAACATCATAAACATAATAATTCATTAACCATCTCCATTCGATTAAATTATCAATTCAATTACCAATCAATAATTCCAACCACTAAAAACCTATTCCTCTATCTTGGAAGATAATACCGAAACGAGATAGATAATAATGCACTAAGGATAATAAAAAAACCACTAAGAAAATTATTAAATAAGTAGGGTTCATTATCCAATATAAGCTTCATTAACACCCTTAAACATCATTCTCATCATCAATTAACATCTAAAACATTTGAAAAACTATAGTAAATTTATACATCATCCCACCCTCACTATATAGACCATAACTAGTTTTTAATGAAGGTTTAAAAGGGTTTAATAAAATATTTATATATAACCATGATACAAAACAATTATAATATGGTGGTAAAAAATATCGGTAAGAAATAAATTTCTTTAATAAATGAATATAAATAATTTAAAAAAAGACTAAATTCATTAATATGTTAGTTTTTCATTCTTGTGTCATCAAGTTATTTCACAATCATGGTTATATAAATTATTTATTAACAAATTTGAACATGAAAAAATATATTTAAAGTACACTGTAACAATAAAAAATATTATAATAAAAATAAATAGACACCAATAAATAATCTTTACAATTTTAGAAAATAATAATACATAATTTATTTTATTACGATAAAAAAATATAATTCAATAGTTCCACTAAAATGATAACTATTTTAATATTAAAATTCTTTAAAATTGTTAATAATTTTATCAATAATATGAAAATATATGCTAAGTAAATGCATAAATGAAATTGTTCTTAATATTTATTTAAATACCACACTTAAATTATTATTAGTTTTTTTACTACATTAGATTTGAGTGAAAAAAATATAAAAATCACAATATATTAGAAAAACACATATTGAAATATCATAATTATGAAAACCATATGCAGAACAAAATGCCCTATAAATTTTATTAATTCCATATTATTGTCTATGTCAGGTTAATAATTTATATTTATTCAAAGGAATATTAGGCATGATAGTTACACAATTACATTAAAAATAATAAATATAAGTTTATATATCTCCCACCAAGACTCTATTGATTAATGGTTGGTTAAGATACATCTAATTCAAATGATTGAGAAGGGTGGAAAAAGTTTTTTTCAAGATAAGAATTTTATGGGAAACTCACCCTAGAACGCAGTAGATGTTACCTCAAATTTGAGGACCAGAATGGAATCCAAAGTTACATTCAAATATCCAGGTTGGTCTCTGGTTTTTTGAGATCAAGAGAAACATGAGGAGATATAAAGGGGGTAGGTATGACCTATGGTCAAGCCTAACAAACCTCTAGGACAGGGTAAAAATTATCTAGGGGTAGCCCTTTATCTACCCTATCGCAACTATAGGTCACATTTATCTCCTCCTCACTCTCTTTATAACTATAATATACCAACAATTTCTTCCTCATATTTGGCTATTGTGGATCCCTACTTCAGGCTATAATGTATCAATGCCTCCCCAACCCTTAGTCTCATCCTTTTTCTCAACAACCTTACCAGCAGCCTCTCTTGTATGCCTCCCCACCATTCCTCCTACTTACTTTGGAATCCCATCCTTTCTTCTCCTTTTCCACAGGATATTAACATAATAATAAATAATAAAAATATACTTGAATTTGATAATTATTCTATCATGGTAGATTCTCGATCTACCTTTATTGGGCATCAAATGCACTTTTCCTTATTTATATAAAATTTAATTTGTTGGTTACTTTAAGGGATATTGATTTCTGTTGATTATTATTAAGATGAAAATTGATCAAAGAATGACATTGATAATGGAGTGGATAGATTTTTAAAATTAAAGAAATAGTAAGTAATTACGTCCTTTATATAATTCATTAATTCAATTCCAATTTATTTCATAATTTTTTCTTATATTAATGTTTTTTCATAACATGATTATATATATAATTTTTTTTAATAAATGATTTACTATGATAAATAATTAGTAGATAGAATAAAAATACACTTATCTTGATAAATAAAAACATGAATTGAAATTTGACTCCTATTTTTGGGCGGTAAATATTTTCAATACTGGTCTTGGGAAATTCTATCACTTGGGATTCCCCTTAAGGTTGTTCTAAATAAATGAAGAGAAAGAAACACATGAAAACCCTAATATTTCTTGGTATGTATGAGTTCCAAATTTAAAATTCAGTTATTATCATAAATATTTGATATAAAAAAAGAGTGTTACACATTTAAATACCAGTTTGAATAATATAGGGGTGGTGGGGGTTGTATCTCACATAACCAAATTTAAAATGTCATGATTTTCCATTATTTAAACCATGTGTCTTTTACTTTATTTATTTTACTATTTTAATGTTTTAATGGATGAGGGAAGAGTGATGCATGGATATTCATTATTTTCTCTTTCTTTTTTCACACATTTTATATTAACTTAACATATAATTTCCTTTTCAATTTTATTTATAAAATAATCTAGGATCTAATTTTAAATTTCAATTGTTATACACATTAAATGATTTCATTTATTTCAAATACATCCATTCAATTAAATTTAGAAAAATTAAACCCCTTTTTAAAATTACATAGTTTTATTCTAAAATTTTAATACATGTTTTAAATCACACACTTCTCATTTAAAAATTCAAAATCATTTTTTTTCATTTAACTTGTTATATTTATTTTCCATTAAATTCACAATGTTTTTTAATAAAAAGGTTTTATTTATTTATTTAATGTATTACATTTTTTTTATCATATCACATGTTTAAATATTATATATATACATATATATGTTTTTCTAACATCAAAACTTGTAATAAAATATATATATTACAACCTAATATATAACTGTGTAACAAACACACACACACACATATATATTTTGTTTCATTACATAAACATTTTCAAACATTTTAAGGAAACATAATATATACACAAATTATATTTTAAGTGTGAAAAATTATTTTCATGTGAAAAAACAAATGAATATAAATAGATTATAAACCAAAAAAATAATAGAATTACTATAGTCAATATAAAACTTCCTAAACCTTTGAAACAAATAAAAAAATATTGGGGATCCCTAAATATATAAAAAATGAAAAATTGTTTGAAAATATATAGTTTCTTACATCAGATACCCCTAAAATGATTCTCATCCTTGGGAAGAAAAACTAACCTTGAGAATAATAATAATAAATGGACAATAAGATACCCTATAGGATACCACTAAAACAAGGATACTATTATAATTAATGTGAATACAAATCACCATAAGAAAGGAAAAAAAAAATCAAGACAAATCAAAGAATATAACTAATACCCTGATGCAATCAGTATAAACCTACATTGAATATAACCAGCCCAAGTTAAGGATGAAATCATACGACTGTAACCATAAACATAGGGAATCTCTAAAAAGAGTGATGTTTCCCTAACATCATCTCACAATATCTATATAAATCTCACATGATAACTTGACCTCTTATTGGAATAGTCAATACCAAGGGTATACAATGCCTCCCCACATCATGTCTCAAATCAGAGACTAAAGTAGGTGGAATAAAGGAATGAGTGGATACGAAATTAAACAAGTCATACACCAATGAAGAATAAATTTAGATGGTACCTTATATGACATATAGATTATTTAGAATTAGATTCGAAAGAGAATGCATTTAATTATATAACTATCCCTATCCTCTAAATTTATGATGGAGAACACCTCCAGAACCAAACACATCTCTATTTATTTGAGGAAAATTTGAATAATGAAGTTGTTCTCTACTCGATCCATCACCCCATTACTACTAATATATGAAAGGAAAATAGTAAAATGGATGAACCAATAGTTTTCCACTAAGTTCGTGATGGATGAATAGGGATGTCAGACACTATCTGCTGATGGCCATGAAATCTAAACAAAAATAAAATGATGTCCAATATCCTTGAAGAGGTATAAGGACTTCTGTCTCTACTAAAATGAGATGTATAAGCAATATAAGGTCAAATCCATGCTAATTGAAACCCTAACTAACTAGGAAAATGAGAAATTGTTTTCATAGATATTATATGTGAAGAGTTATGGTGAATAAACTCTCATGATTTTTTATTAAGAGGTAACATCCTTTCTATAACCTCAACCTTCTATATGCATATAAGAAACTTTGGAAACATGAATGAGGTGACCTAGTGCAAGATCTATGAAAAAAAAACCTCCTCAAAATACCTCTCCCTGGCCTCCTCGTCAAGAAAGAGATTATAGGTATAATGAAGAAGGTTTTTTAAGTTGATACCAGACTCATGCATGATAAAAATATCATGGTGAAAGGAATGCGTCTCCTCTTGGAACACCTCTTTGGTTGTCAAAGATAGAATCCCATACTAAACCAGATAACAAAATCTCTCCAAATATAATTATAACTTCTTATTATCTTCAAGGAATATAATACACTAGTGGTGGGAAGATCCATGAAATATACTAACAAATAATGCAATACCATTCTATTTCATATCACATTTCTGTCCAAACAAAATATCAATATCCTACAATGAAGAATTAGTATTAATATTGGATACAAATTCCTTATACTTCCATAGGAACATGCATTTAAAGTCATAAAGAATATTCCTCTAAGAATTATCTTCATAGAATTTGATTTTGTGATTTTTTTCTTCTATATTTAGATGATCTCTTCAATGTGATCCTAACAAGGATATGAGAACACTTTTATTCAATATAATTACTCTAAATATTTTTTTTTAATTTTCTAAAATCTATTTTATTGTTTAGTGGTAACTGAACATTCCATACCTAAAATAAAGCATCATTTAACACTTTAAATACAAAAAATTCAATATACATAAAGAAAAATGACCAGATTCAGAAAATAGTTGCAAAAATATAAACTCTTCACCAGCACCTCTTTAACAATGTCCCGAACCAAAAAATATCCATTGAGAATGAATTTAAAATATGATCTCCTAAATTCAAAAACCAAACATCCACCATCATTACTTCCTTAGTTTACAAAGAACCTCATGCCATACACCCTCACCACCATACACATCTCCCTCACCATCACCGATAAGAACCATTACATGGAACATTCACCACATCACCTTTAGCCACATCATTGACACAACCATAGATATGACAAAAATAAGCTTCATGGGATGTCTAAGACACTAAAATCACCAGGAAAATTAGATTCACATCAAACATGATGAACAAGTCCAGTTGGGAACCATGGACCGAGCCAAAGAAACCAAAAGAGTCTCCTCTTACAAAAATATCAACCACTTAAATAGAATAACCCAAGACACATTTGAAACCACCACATGAGTTTTAATGGGATAAGAGTGGTGGAATAATGAATTAAGATTAGGGAAATGAGTAGAATATGGCCTTGATAGCAATATTCGAACATCACCCTGACCACCGAACCCTTCCTTCAAAGCCACTACCAAATGAACCACATCCATAGAGGAAAAAACATAACGTATGCATAGAGTAATGAGAAATAAAGAGACTTACCAAATTCAATAAAGGAGACTGAAACCAAGATATTGAAATCATAAGAAACAAAAGAAAAAAAGAACAATAGAGAAACCCAGAAGTAAACACCATTATCCCTACCACCACCACCATCCAAAACCACTATAAAACCCATCGATATTAACCTAAAATGGTGTCTCACATGAAGCTTGGGGAAATTAGAGGAAAATATGAGGTATGATGAACAAGAATAATTCCAGGATACCTAGTAAACAACATAAAGGGATCCCAAAAAATGTGAAACTAGTAAATAAGAGGAAGACACTCACTAAAAGCCACCACCAATAAAAACCCAAATCACCAGTACTGTATAAAGTCAAACCAAGATGGTTTTTTTTCATGATGGTACTAAAAATAAGAGTGAGGTTTATAGTAAATGAGATATAGGAGGAGAGAAAGGATATGAGAAAAATAAAATAGGGGAAATGTTGGATAAGTACCTCTTACAACAAGGGAGAAATAAGAGGGAGTGAGAGATAATGCTGGGAAAACCCTAGCACAAGGGGAGAGTGAAGACCCATAGAGTGTTGGGGCATCCTAATATTTAATAAAATTTAATTCATGATTTATTACATAAAATAAAACTTAATAAAACCCAAAATATAATGAAGCCTAGGGTATTTGGGTTATTATTTACATATCATAAAAATATGAACATGGGATACAAAAATATTATAGGATAAAATACAAAACATGTGCTTATAATCAAATAATCTTATAAAACTAAATAATATATCCTAGGGACATACATAAGAAATGGTTGATCTATAAATCCATATAAGGGAATAAAAAAACCATAGAATATGGTGAGACAATACATTTCATCCAAGAGGTATATCAAGGTAATTTAAGAGGAGTGAGAAACATAATCTTGAATAATGAAACATGATATAACATGATAGAATAAAGGAAACATAGGAATGTGGTTTTAACATTAATCATGAAATAACATAAATAGATCAAGGATAACCTCTAAGTCATCATAAAATTGCATAAAAAGTCCTATAATGGATTATATTTACACCCCAATTCCATACATGATGTCTCATGAGACTAAAACATTACCCAATGTATTGGAGTGGTATCTGGGTGAACCCATCATAATATTTACATGCTCATGTGCACCACATAGATTGTAATATCCAGTCCTTTCCTAGGTATGTCCCTCTTTGATTTTTTCATTTGAGCCTTGGCGGATGAGTCTTTTATGAATACAAAGAGCCTTTTTTGGGGGGAAAATGAATAAAAATAAAAATATATATGCGGTTTAAACTAATTAAGTATATGTATAAATGTGTTAAATGGATTTACAAAGATTTTACATGATTTGGGAGGATTCATAAGTGGTTTGGGATCTTTCTATAGGAAATATGATAAAGTCTACCTGTAGAAAAATTACACACTGTATAATGAAGTTACACGACATGTAACTATTTCCAGGCACTAGCTATGTGCTTGGTTCATGCTGTGAAATGAATAAACTCTATGAAGGAATTACATTATGTGTAATGTTTATGTAGTTTTAAAAATTACTTGAGGAAATTTGTTTTTATGTGTATACCTCTAAAAATAAATACACGATGTGTAACTGAATTACATGCCATGTAATTTCCTAACTAGGTTTTTAAAAAGTGTTGTGTGTCTGATTAATCTCATTCCCTTTCATGAAGCTTCCACATATCGACCCTAGGGTAGATTCCACATGATTTTCTAGTGCCTATCTTGATTTATAATGTCTATATCATATATCAGTTCCCTGGTAAATCATTTTCTTTATGTTTTTCCTTCTCTCCCTTTATCCTCCATCCAATTCAGTGTAATATTTTGAATAGTTATTTTTGGTTTTGATCATTATTGTTTGTGATCTAGGATCCTTATTATGATCATTTGTGCCTTCTTCCTCTTTGGTTTCTTCCTTTGGAAGCGTTTTTGGATCATTGATAAAATGCAAGGGGTCTAATCCTTAACCAAATGGTCTGATTAATTGAAAAGTATGTGAAATGTTTCAATTTATCCAACATAACATGATCCTAAATAAATCAAATGATTAATTAGATCATTTATTAGGATTCCATTATACCTAGTTGGTTATCAACCTAGAATAAAGCTACTTTTTGGGTGTGTGAACCCCTAATTTTAAAAGTATTGATTAATGGATTAAAGTTTTTTTAACATGGAATGGGGTTTGGGTGATTTATTGATATAGATACACTTTGGCTTGGCCATATTATTAAAGTGACTGACATGTTATTGGTTTGAGACCAAATTATAAATGAAATATGTAATTTAAATATAAATGTTAATTTTCATAATTAACCATTGATCCTGATGATGTGATATTGTGATATCCTTGTTTCTATGACATGTGTTTTGATTTCTTTTTTGTAATTATTATATTGAGAATTAGCCCAAATTACACTCTGAAATGCTAATATACTGGTCTATTCTATGAGACATGCTGAAATGCTAATATACCGAGCTATGAACTAAGACATGCTAAAATTATTATATAGTGAGCTATATAAAGTGATAAATGATAAAATTATTATATACCAGGATTAGCCTTGAAACATGTTGAAATGATTATATACTAGGTACGACCCTTATTAAATTATAAAATGCTTATATAGTGGGATATTCCCAATGAAACATTATTAAATGATTATATATGAAGCTTGGACCTAACAGATACTGATATGCTTATATACTAGGCATGACCTTGAATAAATGATGAAATTCTTATATTGTCGATTTTGACCCTAATTTGTGTGATTTAAACATTGGTTATAAGGATATGTCTGACATGGTTGTGAGGAACTCTCAGAGACATTCAAACATAGCACCAATATAGGTAATGATATTCTATGGTTATATTGTTACAGTTGGCATGGTCATGAGATAAGCTCAGAGGTATTTTGGCATGGATCCAAATTAGGTTGATAGGGTATTAATTTAATTTCTTAATTAATTAATAAAATTTTTATTGCATTTTTGGCATGTAATTATTACCAAACTCATTATGTTTAGACACGATGGTGTCAAATTAATGAGTTATACTCACAACCTACTCGAGTCTCCATTTAGTACTCAATAAGATTACATGGATGTAGGATTGGATAGTTGAAAGTGACCTTACAACTAATTGTTTGCTTACTAGCTGTGATGGAGTTTGGAGATGAGACTAATAAGGGGTTCAGAACTGGGGCCTTTCAAGTATGATAGTATTATATTTTGTTTTACTTCTAATATTGAATTTAGTTACATTCCAACATGAATTTAAATTAATTTCTTATTATTTTATTAGTTAAATCATTTGTATTTTATTGTTTGGTTTTCTGCTATATTTTATAATTTCCATTAATTCTACAATTTGATATTTATTTATTATTGGATTATTCTGTTGTGTTTTGTCCCTTTAACAAGGTGGTATAGTCTCTCTAGTATACATATCACACCCCCACTGCTATTTGATAGCCTCTGGTCTATGGGGATGTGTGCTTGAGGTATCGTAACTAACTCGTTTCTTCTATGAGAGGGAGTTTTAGATCGAGGGATATTATAAAAAAATATTAGAGACAAGTTTTCATTCCATTTATTTACTATTTGGGAAATGTATAATGGATAAAATGATGTGTTTTGACTTGATAATGAGAATGTGCATGTAACTAGATTACCCATGTATGGGGGAAAATTGAGTGCCTAGGGATGGATTGTTGTTTATTTTATTCACTTGTTATAGTTGATGTTATTTCACCTTGGGTGATTCACATGTTGTGTGGTGTTATCATTTCATGATTTTATCAGTTCTTGATATTTATACTTATGTCCTAATATAGTGGGATATGAATATTAATGCATCATGATAGACAAGTAGGGATATATTGACATGAATTGTTCATGATAGGAATATAATTAATACATGTGATATATAAATGAATGTTCTATCTATGAAACAAGATACATATTATATATGATAAATGGAATAAATATATTGATATATCATGCTAGAACACTTTTAACCCATTTTTATAAAGATAAGGAGTATGTGGTTCTCTCTTTTTGTCACCTGTTGAGGTTTACCTTGTAGATAACTAGTGTTATAAGAATTTTGTTTTCCTTGTAGATAAAATGCCTCTTCATCATCTTCAATATGAGTGTTGAGAGAGTGGAAATGAGAAAGTTACTAATACAGCTGAATTAGAGCTTCCTATAGCTCTTGGGGATCAGATGGATCTTTAGCTTCATGATAGCTACTTGAGGGTTATGAGATCTATGGAAAGAGAGACTATTCAAACCATGCCTTTGATGTAGGAGTTGAAAAGAGATTTAAAACTGCAGTATCCACCTACATTCACTAGGGAGGGAAGCCACTAGGCACTAGAGTTCTGTATTGAGTCAATCCAAACAATCTTTAAGAATCTTGAGACACTCCTAAATATGAGGGTGAAGCTTGCTGCAAATATTCTTTGTGAACCTTCCAAGAATTTGTGGGATATACTGGAGTAGGCAGGGAAGTTAGAGGAGTTAAATTTGAATTAATTCAAGAGTAAGTTTCTATGAAACGTCTATTATGATATATTTAGGGATGACAAGGCCCGTGATTTCATGAAGATGTCATTGGAGGTCATGTCAGTGTTGGACTACACTAAGAATTTCACCAACTTGCAATGCTTTACACCATCTTTGAAAGCTGATGAGATCTCTAAGGAAAGATGATTTTGACATGTTCTTCACTATGAGAATAGGTCACATGTGAATTTCTTCCATATAAAAAACTTTATATATGTGATGAATCATGAAATCATCATGGAAGGGAATATGAGAGATGCCCCATGTAGTGGCCGAACTATTTCAGTTGGGAAAACTATGAACTCTTCTTCTAGTGGAAAAAAGCATCATTATGACAGTTTTGGCCAAGAATATAGTGTGCAGAGTAGTCAGGGAAGTGGGAATCCATCTCAAGATCATGTTTCATTTTAGTGAAATCAGTGTAAAAATATGGGCCATAAACAAACTCAATGTTCATTCTCGGCTTTTGAACATCGTGATTGCGGCAGATTGGCCCCCCTATAAAGGTTTTTTAGGGGACTTTGATAGAAGAGTTGTGGTAGGGGAGCATGATAGGCACCAAAGTCTGGGAAGGACTCAACTACTCCTCAAAAAACTGGTATATATAGTTATACATGATGTTTTGGTTGAGGAAGGGGACACGGTACACCTGTTCATGAACAACAATACTTAGAAGGGACAATAGCTTACGGGAGTCAGGATGGAGCCTAGGGTAGACATGCTGGTCAGCTAGATGTTAGGTGGAATACTCTAGATAGTGTGGATTCATGTCGATCTATTGTCAAAGGTATTATTCATGTATCATATACCCTTTCTACCATTTTGTTTGATACTATAGCATCACATTCTTTTTTATCCATTTTTTTTGTAAATGATTTAGGATTGGATATGGAAGTATTGGATGGTGTTTTGACCATTGACACACCTTTGGGAATGTGGTTAGATAATATCAAACATTTAAGGCATGTTCTCTAGTGATTACTAGTTACCATTTCTTTTGGGAACCATTCATACTAGAAATTATAGGCTTCAATATAATTCCCAGTATGTATTGGTTAGTTCTATACCAGGATTATATCAACTGTTACTAGAGGAGAGTTAAATTTTTATCTCTAGGAGGATTTATTTATATTCACTAGGGTAAGTGGGATCTTTAGGATGGTCATGTTGTACCAATTCAATACATATTGGATAGTCTCATGGATCACATAGTCTTTATTTCTCTAGATAATGGTGGAATGAATTATGATTATCTTCCTTCAACAGTAGAAAATTTTTAAGATTTTTTTATAGATGAGTTATATGACTTACTAATAAAGAGATAGACTAAGTTTATGATTGAGTTAGTTTTAAGAGAAAAACCTAATTCTATCCCACCCTATATAATTTCACTGGCAGACCTTCAAGATTTAAAAATTTAGTTGGAGGATCTGGAATCTAAGGGTTTCATACACCCTATTATATCACCATGGGGTTCTATAGTTCTATTCACCAAGAAGGATGATGGATCTTTGTGCTTATGTGTGGACTTTCCAATATTGAAATAGATGATAGCCAATAACTGATATCCTCTTCCATGAATCGATGATCTATTCGATTAGCTGAGAGGTGCTAATATATTCTCTAAGACCAATTTGATATATAGATACCATTATTTTAGGGTGAGACCATCATACATACCTCAATTTATTTTAGAGTAGGTATGGTTTGTATTAGTTTACAGTGATTCTTTTTAGTTTGAATAATGCACCAAATATATTTGTGGCCTTGATGAATCATATCCTTATTTTTTTATGGATAAGTTTGTGGTGGTTTTGGTTGATGAAACCTTAGTATACTCCTATCCAGTTGATGATCATGATAAATATCCTGACATTGTCATGAGTATATTGAGAAATAATCAACATTATACAAAGCTAACAAAATGTAGTATCTTTATTTATAAAGTGTACTTATTAGTTCATTTCATGTTAGAGGAAAGAGTTTTAGTAGACCTAGAGAAAGTAATAAACGTGATATCTTTGGGGAATCCCAAGAATGTATTTGAAATTTGGAGCTTTTTGGGTTTATAAAGTTATTATTGGTGCTTTATATTGGTGTTATCCTATATAGAAGCATTGATTTTTGGGATGACCAAGAAAGGGGTGAAGTTTTTTTGGTCTGTTGCTTACGAGAGAGATTTTTAGGAGTTGAAAGGTAGGATAACCTCAGAACCTATCCCAAATTTACCCACAAAGGTAAATATTATATCACGTATTATGACACATCCAGAGATGGAATTGGAGTAGTTCTGATGTGGGAGGATCAAGTCATTGCTTATGGATATAGAAAGTTGATACCGCATGATAAGAATTATCCTACTAATGATTTAGAGCTACCAACAATGGTACAGTCCCTAAGATGATGAAGGCATTATCTCATTGGTGAGAGGTTTGTGGTATATATGGACCATAAGAGCCACAAGTACATCCTTTCTCATCTAGATCTGAAACTTTGATTGAGGAGTCGAGTTGAGTATCTATTGTATTTTAACTTCGAGTTGGATTATACACCAGGAAAAGGGAATGTCATTGTCGATGAATTGAGATAAAAGATGAAGTAAGAGGTGGTGTAGGATTCTTGAAATGAGTTGTGGATAATGTATCTATTTATAGACATGAATCTATATGTTTAGTAGTATCAGGGATGAGTATCTCTAACTTTGACATCAGTTTTACCCATTTGTTTGGACGAAATAAATAATGAGTAGTTATCTAATCTAGATTGCATTGTTATGAGAGAAAAATTATATGGTGGGAAGACTATATCCGACTGGTCTTTTGGATGTGAGCATTCTCTTATTTTATGTGTCCAATTATAGGTTCTTATGGACTTATGCAAGGATTTAATGATAGAGTTTCATGCTTATAGATGGGAAGTATATCCTATTTTGACAAAGATGTATCATGATCTCTATAGAAAATACAAATGGTTAGGAATGAAGAAAGAAGTATAAGGATTTGTGGAAGGATTCTTCACTTATCAGTATGTGAAAATTGATCATTAGAGGATAGATAGGGTTTTTCAACCTTTTCCCATTCTTGAGTAGAAATGGGACGATGTCACTATGATTTTTGAGACAATATTACCTAGGAAAACCCATAAGAATGATGTTATGTGGCTAATGGTGGATTGACTTATGATGGTACTCCTCTTTTTTCCTATTAGGGAGACCTTAATAGTTGTTGATATGAGAATTATTTATGTGTGAGAGGTATTTCAGTTTCATGGTGTCTCAATGAGTGTCGTTTCAGATAGTGACCCTCATTTAACATCGTGGTTCTAGAAGGGTCTTTAGAAGGGTCTAGGAATGTGGGTTATTTTGTGTATAGCTTATAATCCTCAGAATAATGGTAAATATGAGTAGAATATTTTGGTTCTGGAGGATATATTATGATCCCAGGTCTTTCATTTCTATGGTTAATGGGAGCAGTATATGAAACTCATGGAGTTTTCATATAATAATAGATTCTAAGCATCTATCCAGATGGAACATTTCAAGGACTTTTATGGAAATCCATGTTGTTTAACTCTTTTATAGTTGGAGGTTGGTGAGTACATGATTTTTGGGAATACCCTTATATAGGAGACATCTAAATAGGTTCAGTTGATTAAGAAGAGTTCAGTGACCATACAGATTTGAAAAAAATCCTATGCTGACAATCAGAGATGACCTATGGAATTCAATGTTGTCATCATGTATTCCGTTGAATGTCACCCAAGTTGGGGAAACAACATATAGGAAATAATGAATTATAGCATAAATGCTTGTCTATCTATTTGAGATAGTGGATACTGAAATATTGCACATAGGTTTTTCAAGACGTTTGAGATAGTGGATAACAGAAAGATATAATGGCATGTTTCATGTATCAGAAATCACATGATAGAGTTAGCATACGTCGATCTTAGTGATGATATATTTTTTGAGGAGAATTAAATATGGGTTGTGGACCATTGTGATAAGTATCTCCGGGGTAGGTAAATTCCTTTGGTTAAAGTGTATTAACAGCATGGGAATGTTTAGAAGGATACCTGGGAGAGGGATTCTGATATGCGATCATAGTGACCAGACTTGTTTTCCGAGATCCACAGTGATGATTAGAGTAGCTCATGGACAAGCTATTATATGGTGATGTGGTTCTAAGATCCCATCTTTTTTCAGGCATATCCAAATTTAGTTTTTTGTTTGAGACTTGGTGGTTGAGTCTTATTCGATGATAGAGATTCTTTTTTTTGGGAAATGTATTAATGTCTGGGGATATATGTGGTTTGAACTAATGGAGTCCGGGTATAAATGTTTTAAATGAGTTAATGAGGGTTTTACATGCTTTGGGAGGATTCATAGGTGGCTTGTGTTCTTTATGTAGGAAACCAGAAGAAGTCTATCTATAGGGAAATTGCATGCCATGTAATGAAGTTACATGACGTGTAACTACTTCCAAGCACTAGAAGTGAGATTGGTTCATGATTTTAAATGAATAAAAATAGTTAAGGAATTATGCATACTGTAATTTTCAGATAGTATTAAAAATTAGCCGAGGTGATGTTTTTTTATGTATACCTCTAAAATGAAATACATGATGTGTAATTGAGTTACACATCATGTAATTTTCTGAGAAGGTTTTTAAAAAGTTTCATGCATGAGATTGATCTCATTACATCACATGAATCTCCTTCCTATCAACTCAGGGTAGATTCTAGGTGATTTGAGAGTGCCTCTCTTGATTCTGGACATCCAGTTCATGCATCTGATCCCTAGTAAGTCATTTTTTTAGGTTTTCCCTTCTCTCCCTTGGTTCTTTGGCTATTGCGGTGTAATATTTTGACCATGGTCATTTTGGTTTTGATCTTTATTGGTTATGATCTATGATCCTTCTTACAATCATTTATGCCTTCTTCCTCTTTGTAGTTTTCAATCGGAAGTGTTGTTGGATATTTAGTTAAAAGTAGGGGGTCTAAACCTTAAATCTATCATCTGATTAATTGAAAAATATGTGAAATATTTCAATTACACTAACATAATATGTATATGAATAAATTTAATGGTAAATTGTATTATTACTTGGAGTTCATTTGGACCCAATTGGTTATTGACATAGCTTAGAGCTACCGTTCGGGTGAGTGAACACCTAATTATAAAAGGATTGATTAAGGGATTAGAGTGTTTTTAGTATCACACGGAGTTTGGGAGATTTCTTGATATATATCCACCTTGGATTGGAATTATTATTGAAGGTACTGACATGTTATTATTTTAATACCAAATGATAAATGAAATGTGTAAATGAAAGATAAATGGAAATTTTTATAATTAACCATTGATCCTGATGATGTGATATTGTGATATCCTTATTGTTAGGAAACATGTTGCGATGTATTTATCATAATTCTTATATAAGGTATTGGCCTAGTTTACATGAAAAAATTCTTATACACTGAGCTATGCCTTGATAAATGTTGAAATTATTATATACTATGTTATGTCGAGAGACATGCTGAAATTATTATATATCATGCTATTCCGAGTGATACATGATGAAATTATTATATATCGATCTTGGACTAGACACATGATAAAATTATTATATACCAGGAATAAGCCTGATTAAATGTTGAAATGATTATATGGAGGTATATTCCAATTGATACATTTTGAAATGGTTATATACCTTTATTGGCCCTGAAACATGCTAAAATGATTATATACTAGCAATATACCTGATTAAATGATGAAATGATTATATAGCCAGTTTTAACCTAGATTTGTTTCATTTAATCCTTGGTTTTAAGGTTATGGTTGGCATGTTCGTGAGACATGATTAGAAACATTCCAACATGGCGTCGAGGCAGTTTATATTATTCCATGGTTATATGGTTATTGATGTCATGGTCATGAGACATGCTCAGAGGTATTCTATAATATCCCAGAACATGTACTCCTAGATCATATGTTGAAATCCATATATTTACATTCCTATCTTTGATGTTGATAATTGTGGCCCAAAATTTTCATCTAAACCTTACTACATCAAATGGAAAACATGGATCACTTACATACTAGAGGACCATTTAGGTTTAGATTTATATATAATTAGGAACAACACCTACATAAACAATTCCCCTCAACTTGGAATCATAAACAACTAGTTCAGAAATATGAACATAATATCCCATTATACCTATCTTTTCATATTTGAAACTAGGTCATCAACATCATCCTTATGAAATCATTTATAGAAATATATCATTCAACATCATTCTTTAAAACTTTGGGAAAGGTAAACATAAGAAGGGTGGGCTCAGATTCTCTTTATAGGTAAAAATAAGAATTAACAATTGAATATAAATAATAAAAATAAGAGTTCATAAGGGTATGATGATATAATAAAATTTTATGAGGAAATCATAAAATAACTGATACCCATCAATAACTTTACCATCAAATTCTAAAACATGGAAATGGAAAGAGTCATCAGAATCAATAATATTGAGCCATGTGATATCAATATCGATCATTAGAAACATTATAAAACTATATCATAAATAATTAAATACATAAATGTATCTTGAAAAATCATTATACTTTTCATTCTTATAAATATTATAACAATGTGGTCGAATTCCATACATTTCACTATTAAAAAAGGAATATCCATATGGCAAAATTCCACACCCAATGATTTGGAGGGCTATCACAGACGCACCTATCGTTGGGTTATCATAGAACCACCCATCATTGGGTTGTCACTTAAAAACCCTTCAAATTCCCAAGTACCACTACATAATAAAACATTCATTTCATCAAAAAATACTAGGAAAAATTGTTATCCCTTTAATAAATTATTTATTCCATGGAAAAGAAATAGGTTTCTTGTCAATCTCTTTGAAACATGATTTACCAATGGAAGGAAAATTGGTTCAATAAAAAATCTCTTTGAAACATGATTAACCCATGAAAAATAAATGGGTTTAAAAGATCTCTTCAAAACATGATTAGTCCTTGGAAAAGAAATGAGTTCAATAAAAATCTATTTAAAATTTGATTAACCCATGGAAAAGAAATGGGTTCAATAAAAATATATTTGAAACATGATTCACCCATGGAAAAGAAATGGGATCAATAAAAATATCTTCAAAACAAGATAAACCCATGAAAAATAAATGGGTTCCAAAAAAATTTATTTAGATAATGATTAACCCATGGAAAATAAATGGGTATAATAAAAATATCTTTATAACAAGATTAATCCATGGAAAAGAAATGAGTTCAATAAAAATCTCTTCAAAACATGACTGACCAATGTAAATGAAGTGGGTTGTAACACCACAAGGATTTAAAAATTAATTTAATATATAATTTAATGCACACAACACTGAGTCTTTATGAAAAAACATTATTAATATAATTATTTAAACAATATGGTTATAACATAGAAATTAAACATAATTTTACCACTTCTATGTTTTGAATTTTAAAAAATGGACATACATGTTTGTGATCAGTAATATTTTTATAGGATCAACTTATTTGTTTTGGTGAATAGTAAGTCGACCCTTTGGAATAGTAATATACCCTTATGAATAGTAATATGACCCTTATGAATACAAAATCAACTAAATCAATAGTTACCTCATCTATGAGAGTATAAATAAAAATTAGTCACCTTATAAATGATGGTATGATTTAATTATATCATAGAACAATTGAGTAAATATTTTAGGAATTAATAATTAAGTACTGATATTTTTGTGACTAATAAATATTAAATTAAAATTTTATAATTAATTAATTTATTTAAAAGAAAATTAATTTTCTTAAAATATATTCCTAAATTAATATTTTTTCCTCTATTTTTTGGATAAATTAATGAGACCATAATAAAATTTTAGGGAGTTATAAAATGAGTTTTAATTTTAAAAACTGTACTTTTTTTAGTAAAAGATGATTTTAATAAAAAAATAAATTTCCTGTATTTATAAAATTATTTTGATAAAATGGAGTCCATTTTTATTCAACATGTTGAAAAATGGTTATGGTGAATTTTTGGGATTTTTCTAAAATACTTGAATTTTTTGTGAATAGTAAAATACTATAATTGATGGTATAAATACACAAGAAGATAAATACACTATTACTTGATTCATTTTTGATGTAATAATTAAAATATATAACCTACCTTTATTATTGTAATATATTTTATGATAAACTCAGGCTATTCATAGTCTTGAGCCAAAAATAATAAACAAATGAATTAAATATTAAAAAATCACTCCTCTCCTAAACTATAAAATATACCCCTCAACCCCTCCTCTCCTCACTTCTCTAATCCTTGAATATTGTAAAATTTCTACTCAAATACTTTTCCCAAGTCTTTCTCCATGCCCAATAAATCTTGGTATTACCAAAATACCAAAATCCCTTTCCCTAAGAAGGTTCTCAAGGATGATAATTTATGAGGTAAACCCTCTTCCATTTTCTTTAAATTTAAATTTAAATTTACGTTATTTTCTTATATTATCCTCACATACTCTATCCAAATGATAATTAAAACATAATTATAATATATATACTGGAATTATATCATGTTAAGGGAATATACTTCCTCAAACTACTGTATATCTCTCTATTATTTTAAAAAATGAAATCATTGTTCGAGAGGTGCCTATTTACAACCTTAGTGGACGACGAAACTTTGTTATTCATACTCTCCTTCAAGACTGGTCATGAAATTTTTTTTATGGTTGAACCATATTATAAAACAAGTATTATTTTTTATCTGATGTTCTATAACTAGTATATATACATAATACTAATTTATCCAACAAAACTAGTTTGTGATGATCGAAATACTACCGTAATAATTTAAATGATTATCAATAATGTTATATCTAATAACCCATCCTTATACCATATAACCAAATGAATTATATAACCATTTAATATTTTATATTTTCATTGGTATCATGTAAAGTAAATTCTATATAATTATATCCATTCCACATGAACTCCATTCCTTATAAACAAGAAAACCTATCATGAAAACCAAGAAAACAAATGCTCCATAATGATGAAATTAAACTCTATAACTTATCAATAAGTCCATAAATGAACTTAATAAATCTATAATAAAACAAATAAATTTAGTAAATGTTAGGATTTAATTAATTAATGGATTTAATTTGATTATCTATTACATTAAGGTCAAGTGCAAAACACATTCAAACATACAGTAAATGTTTTCTCATCTCACGTCCATTTTTTGTGAGATATTCCTTATTAACCACTATTTATTTTGTATGGTTTATGTATACATACCATTTATATATCATATCATGAATACATTTATTTTCATATTATTAAATTTATAATTTTATGATTATTAATTTTTGGGTATATGATTTGATTGATTACAAAGTGGTAAGGGATTCCACCCGAACCCTCTTCCTTCCTTTGGGTTACCATTTCTCTACCATTAATCAAATGTAATGCTTCTTTATTTCTTTATATTTATTATAAATTCCATTTATATGTTCAAAAATCATATATCTAGATTATATCATCATTATTTTATGTGGATATACATTTTTTAAAATGGCTCCCTTCTCAATTCTTCCTGATAAATAAGCCAAATTCATGGGAACCTCTCGAATTCTTACCCATTTTCATGTGCACTATATAATCTATTTTAAGCCATAATTATTCTTTTAAAATAACTCATTTTAACATGAAAAACTCTTTTTTCATTTCTAGTTTTATGTAATCAAACATTCATTTCCACTTTAAAGTCTCTTCAATATTTTCCTTAAACTGCAAAAAAGTGTTTTCTTTCTAAAGTTTCACAAAAAATATTTTTACATGATTTAACTTCATTTGGAAATAATTTGTGAATAAAATATAAATTCAATGTCATATTATTTTATTTTTGAGGATATATATGTTTAAAATATGATTTTATGAAAAATACAAATGTTTTTCCAAAATAAGACTTCTTTCCAAAGTTAAAAAGGGGTTTTCTCATCTCACTTTAACTTTTATGAGATATATACCTTGTTAACCTCTTATTACTTTAATGTGGTGTATGTAATGAAATTTTATATATCATATAAATAGTCTCTTTATTCTCCTGATATTCTAATGGATTGTGGTTTTAATTTTTTGAAGTGGTATGAGATACTTTGTAATGTTTAATGATTATTTTCTCAATAACTTTTCAATGGTCTAATTTAAAATTATCATCATCTATATCAACATAATTTGTTGAATCCTATTATTAATTGATGTTTATCTCTTATTATTCCATCTACCATATTTTGTTGAAGGATTTATGTTTATTTTGACTATATATGTTCTAATTAATACCATTCATAGATTATGGCTAAATTATTCACATTTTGTAAGATAGTTTTTCAATAAAAATGTTTATGTTGTTTATGGTTCACCCATTTAATATGATGAATGGATTAGACTTCATAAGTGTTGGGTGGGGACCACTATAACCCCCCAGTGCATTGGTAGGTCTAATGAGACCAACTAGTTTCTGTTTTTACCCATTTATGTGTGGTCTTGTCACGAATCCTTGACAGTATGGTTATGATGTAATAAATTTTTAATTACCTCATTATGAGTTTAGTATTTGAAATTCCATGTGATTATTCAACTAGTAGAGTATCCATGATTATGTTTTATTGTGGAATTATTTATTCAACTCTTATTCCTACTATATTATTATCATGTTTATTTTTAATGGTATGTGTTATTATTTATTCATCATGCCTTATTGTTTATGTTATATATTACATTTTATTTATTACCCTTACTAAACATCTAAGAAAAACCCTTTCATATGTTTCTTATCCCCCGGATTCTGAGAGGTACAATATGAATTACTTGGGGGGGGGGTTAATCTAAGAGATCTTGGGTATTATCAATAGAGTTTCTATGTTTTTTCCTTTCAAGTAGTAATTTAAATATTATATTTGTATATGATTTCCCAAAACTAGTAAACAATTTAGTCCTTTGGGATATGAAATCCTTGTAAACATACGAATGTATTAATATAAGGCACTGACTCTGAGAAACTATGATCAATGTCTTTATATTTTTGTCATAGAAATTTAAGGTAAAAACCTTTGAAAATAGATAAAGAAAACAAATATTAGGGAATAAAACCCTAAGATTGAATTTTCGGATAAGAATACAAGAACATCCTATAATTTTGGTAAGGTATAGATTATGTGTATATTTATCGAAAATTCATCCCTATATGGACTCTACAAGTGGGAGTGGTTTTGGAATATATGTACCCAATAGTGAAAAATCTGATAAGGTGTTATGGGTCTGACTCAGGGTAACCTGGTACATAACAACGAGCCTTACTACACACCTAGTTTGACAATCATAGGGGATATGATTAGGATAAGTCACATTTTCTTTACAAACCACTTTGAAGCATTTAAAAGAAAATATTTCCACAAAAAAACCATGTTTATGATTTTGATGTTAGCCACACACAAATATTTCAATTTATGTTATGTATTTCACTAGTTTTGGGATTATACATTATCTTTCATAAAGTTATGATCTAATATAGTGTATGCCATTGTTTTGAAATAGATCCTAGCAGAAGGAATCAGAACCACATTAATGAAAATAGCCTAAAGAGTAAGAATGCTCATTTATTATATGGGTTTAAGATAGTATTTATAAGGGAATTAGTCTCATAAATATTTTCTTCATATGAGGAAATAATGTCATGTTCTAACAGGACAATGAAATAACTATCCAAGTCTTATTTATTTGAAGGGAAGCAATAGAAGAAGAGGGAAACTGAAAAGAAGATAGATAAAGGGATGAAAAGAAGGAATTATTTTCCCACATGTGAGAAATATGGAAGGAAATAACTGGGTATATTCTTAAGAGGGAAAGAAGTTTTCTTCAAGTGTAGAGAAAAGGCCACCACACACATAATTTCAAGAGAAGGAAATAATTTTCCAATATTTAATGTTTAAATTGTAAGGATATGGGGAACTACAAAAACGAATGTCTGAAACATCAAGGTAATATAGATCTAAAAAAGTAAAGGGAAAAAGGTCAAGTATATGATTGTACTATAGTCAAAGTATCATAATTAATGTATTTTTTTGGATTCAGGAACTATGTTATGATATTCTTGTTATAATAAATATGAGATATATAAGGATTTCATATTATTACTATTTAATTAAGGATTTGAGTTCTTATGCTTAATTGTACCAAGAAAAAGTGACTCATTTGCAAGTTAAAATTTTAGGAAAATGTATGGTTGATAGAAATAAAACCCTAAAAATGTTCCTGATACCGAGATATCTATTTCAGATAACATAAATTTATATAGTACTTACTATATTTGATCTAAATAATGGGCTTTCGAAAAAGTGATATAGTCTATAACATTTTTTACTTAAGTAATATATCCAAATTAATATGTTTTACATAAGGAATAAGGAAGAATGAACGTATTAAATAAAGATTTATGATAATTCAAGTTATTACATTGATACAAGAGAATACAATGAGAATGTACTCACATGTTTTTATGTGATGATTAAGATGCACTTCATGTTGTTTAATAAGTTTTTTAATAAAATCCAATGACCTTATTTATAAAGTGTTGGATCATGATATTTATAAAAGTTAACCATTTATGAAATAGTTGAATTTGATCTTTAGACAAGGTTTTAGATAATATTTAACCCTATTATACAACTTGTTCCATGAAATAAAGAAGGAATAGTTAAAGGCACAACTAAAGGATACAATTGTATTTATATAAATGTATCAAGTACTCATATTTATATATATTATTATTGAGTGAAATAATTTATAAACTTTAGGGAAAAGATATTGAAACAAAAAAAATTATCCTAGTAGCTTATTTTCCAATAAGGGTTTTCCACAAAGGCATTTTCTAGTATCAATTATATATTTATTTTTTGATGTGAAATTTGAAATTATAAGGTTTTAATTTATTGAAGAAGGGGACAATGTAACCCCTCAAGGATTTACAAATTCATTTAATATAGAATGTAATATACCCAACACAGAGTCTTTATAAAACAAAACTTTGTTATTATAATTATTTTAACAAGATAGTTATAACATATTCATGAAACTTAATTTTTACACTTCTGTGTTTTGAATTTTGAAAAATAGATAAATAAAGTTATGATCAGTAAGATGTTTAGAGTCTGATAGGATCAACTTAATTTTTTAGTGAATAATAACTCGACCCTTTGGAATAGTAATGTACCCTTATGAATAATAATATGAAACTTATGAATATTAAATCAACTAGATGAATAGTAACGTCATCTATGAGAGTATAAACAAATTTAGAAACCTTATAAATGAATAGATGATATAATTATATCATATTACAAGTCAATGAATACTTTAAAAATTAATAAATAAGTGTTGGTATTTTTTTAGTAACAAATATTTAATTATAATTTTATAATTACTAAATTTATTTAAAATAAAATTCATTTTCATAAAATGTATTCCTAAATACACATATTTTTTCTTATGATTTTAGGATAATTTAACGAGACATTAGTAAATTTTTAGGGTGTCAGGAAATGAGTTGTAATTTTAAAAACTATATTTTTTGAGTAAATGATGATTTTAATTAAAAATGAAAATTTTTATATTTCGAAAATTATTTTGATAAAATAGAGTCCATTTTTATTCTATAAATAGAAAAATGTTTATGGTGATTTTTTTGGATTTTTCTAAAATACATGAATTTTTAGTGAATAGTAAAATACGATAATTTACAGTATAAATACATTAAAAACTAAAAACACTATTACTAGATTCATCGATGATGTAAGCAAAAAAATCTAAAAACTAACTCCATTATTTTAATTTATTTTATGATAATGCTCAAACTATTCATAGTCTTGAGTCAAAATAATAAACAAATGAATTAAATATCCAAAAATCACTCCTCCCATCCACTTTAAAACCCACATCTCACCCACTCTTATCCTCACTCCTCTAAGCCTTGCGGTTTGTCAAATTTCTTTACAAATACTCTTTCCTAGTATCTACCCATGTCTATGAGATCATGGTATTACCAATATACTAAAACCCCTTTCACTAAGGAGGTTGTCAAGGGGGATAATTCAAGCTGTAAACCCTCTTCATTTTTCTTTTAATTTAATCTTCAATTTACTTTATTTTCTTATCTTCTCATCAACTCATTTGTAAAGATGATCATGATTAATCCAGTATAATCTATAAACTATAATTATATGATTTTCATGGAATATACTTCCTCAAAATACTATATATATATATATATCTCTCTTTTATTTTTAAAAATAAAATCATTATCCAGGAGGTGCTGATTTACAACAATTGTGGATGATGAACCTTCATTATTTTATTTATCCTTCAAGGATGGTCATGAAACCATTTTTTATGGTTGAAAAATATAATGAAATATGTATTATGTATTATTTAATGTTCTTGAACTAGTATGTATACATAATAATAATTAATATGATAAAACTAGTTCATAATGATCGAAATACCACCATAATAATCTAAATGATTATCACTAATGTTTTATCTAATAACTCAACCTCATTCCATATTACCAAATGAATTATATATCCATTTATTTTTTTTATGTTCATTATTATCATGTAAAATCAATTCATGAGTATTATATCCATCTGACATGAACTCTATTACTTATAAACAAGAAAACTTATCACAAAAAACCAAGAAAATGAATACTCCAAAATGATGAAATTAAAATTTATAACTCATTAATATAGCCATAAAGGAACTTTATAAAATTATAATAAAACTAATACACGTATTAAATTTTTTAAGTAATTAATTAATGGATTTAATTTTATTATCCAAAACATTATGGTCAAGTGTAGAACATATTCAAACATTAGGTATGGGTTTTCTCATCTCACTTCCCTTTTTGTTAGATATTCATTATTCACCACTGTTTCTTGTGTATGGTGTATGTATACTACCCATTTATGTATAATATCATGAATAAATTTTTATTATTATTATTAAATTTATCATTTGATTATTATTAATTTTGGTTCATATGATTCGACGGATTAGAAAGTGGTAAGGGATTCTACCTGATCCCCAATCTTTCTTTCAGGCCAGTCATTCTCTACCTTCACTCAAATGTAATTTTCCTTTATTTTTTAATATTTCTTCTATATTATATTTTTATGTTAAAAAATAAAATTTCCATATCGTATCATCCTTTTTTATGGGTATATACTTGTTTTAAAATAGTCCCTTGATTAATTCTTCCTAATAAACAAGCCCCATTTAAGGGAACCTCTTGAATTCTTACCCAATTTCAAGTGTGTTATATAATCTACCTTAAGCCATAATTATTTTTATAAATTCAATAATTTTATCATGAAAAAGTATTTTTGTTTATTTATAGTTTTATTAAATCAAACATTCCTTTCTGCTTTAAAATTTCTTTAATATTTTCCTTAAACCACAGTAAAATATTTTATTTCTAAAGATTCATATAAACTCTTTTTTTTATGATTTCAATTCAATTGGAAATCATTTATGACTCAAATATAATTTCAATTTCTTATCCTTTTCTTTTCTAATATATATATATATATATGTTTACAATATTATATTATGAAAAATATTTTTTTTCCAAAAGTAATCTTCCTTTCAAAGTAAAAAGGGTTTTTCTCATCTCACTTTAACTTTTATTCCTTGTTCACCACTTATTACTTGAATGTGGTGTATGTGCTTCCCTTTGATATATCAGATAAATAGATTCCTTATTCTACTATATTATAATGGATTATGATATTAATGTTTCAAAGTGGTATGGTACACTTTGGAATGTTTAAAGTTTATTTCCTCAAGAACATTTTAGTGTTCTCATTTAAAAGTATCTTCATATATGCCAAAATCCTTTGTTGAATCTTGAAATTCAATAAAATTTATCAATTATAATACCATATAACATATTTTATTAAAGGTTTTATGTTCATTTTGACCATGGATGTGATAATTAATTCTATTCATAGATTATGGTTGAAGTATTCACATTTCATATTTGATTTTTTCAATATGAATGATTATGTTGTTTATGTTTCACCAAATTAATATTAGGAATTCATTGGACTTATTATGTTTTGGGTGGGGCCCAACATATCCCCTTAGTTCATCAGTCAGTCTCATGGTACAAAATAGTTTGAGTTTTTACCCATTTATGTATGGTCTTGGCATGAGACCTTGATGACATGGTTTTGATATCTTGCATTATGCATTCCCTCATTATAAGTTTGGTATTTGATATTCCATGTGATTATTCAACTAATAGAATATAAATGGTTACATTTTATTATGGAATTATTTATTCAGATCTTATTCCTTCCATATTATGGTAAAGATTATTTTTAATGGCATGTTTTATTATTTATTCATCATGCCTTACTATTTATGTTATAGCTTCTATTGTATTTCTTAACCTTACTGAGCATATGAGATCACCTCTTTCATATGTTTATTTTCCCCCAGATTCCAATTGGTACATTATGAATGACTTTAAGCATTAATATAAGTGTTATTTGGTGTTATCAATGGAGTTCTTATGTTGTATTTCCTTTCAATTTGTAATCTAAATATTATGTTTGAATCTAGTTTTCCAAAGCTACTAAACTATTCAGGGATTTGGGATGCGACGTCCTTGTAAACATAATAATGTATTAATATAAGGCACCATATCAAGGAAACTAGGGTTGTGTTCATTATATGGGTTCAATAATAATCTCTTGAAAACATGATTAACCCAATGAAAATAAATGGGTTTCATTATAATCCCTTTGAAATATGGTTATACTGTGGAAAAGAAATGACTTCCATAACAATCTCTTTGAAATAATCTTAATAAATCCATAAAATAATGAGGATGATATTACAAAATATCCCCAATGGAGATTAAGTAAAAATAAATATTTTTTATTTTGATTAATGGAAATACCTTTAAAATATTATTAAAAAATTTCATGAGGAAAATGACCTTTAAACATTCAAAAGTGTCCCATACCACCTCGAAACATTTGAATCATAAGCCCCTTGAAGGAATAAAATTAAATGAAACTTAGAATATCTTGAGAATAAGGATATTCATGATTTATCTTTTCAAAGTATAAATATAAAAACCTTATAAAATATGATTGATTTATAACATAATAAACCTCTCAATGAAGGAAAATTGTGAAAAAAACCATTATAACTTTGGTAACTTTGAAACCGTAAAACCCATGAAAGAGAAATCATCAAAATAATATGTAAAACCCCATAAATTTAAGGATAGAAATCATAAAATAAATTCGTGGGAAGTATATAAACCGCATAACAAAAATAATTGGTGAATATGGAATATATCTCATAGAAATAACTGTGGGATGAGAAAAACCCTTACATAGACCATATCAATGGAGTGAGAATAAATCAATGAAATAATTATATATGCCAAATGTAAATACACACAATAAAAGTGTAAGTACAAAATTAATATAATTATAGGTCATTTAACAAATATTATTGGAAATAATATAACCTAGTATATAGTAATTTGACCTAATGAATGAAAATTGAGTTAAGAAATCCATTACTACTTGAGTAAATTTTGAATTATGAGATCTATAAAAGAATAACATCAATTAAAACATTGAATAACATGAAATAAATGAAACTCAGGATATTAAAATTCATAGGGTAGTAAATACACCATATTAAAGTAATTTTTTACATAATAAAAAATAATTCTTAATTTAATTTGAATTAAGACTAAACCCCTTACAACTGTGGTAACATCTGAATCGAAAACCCCAAAAAGTAATAATCACCAAATAAAAAACATAAATACAATGAAAATAAATGAATTAATGATATGATATATCAAAATGGGTAGTATACACACCACAAAAAATAATTTAGTGGTGAATATTAAATTTATCTCATCGATGTGAAAAGTGAGACGAAAATCCCTTCTATTGAGTTTAATTTGTCATGCTTGTCCCATATCCTTCTCTTTTCTAGGTAACTCCTTTTGGTGTTCACTAAAGGACTTATTTGGTTTGCTTTTTACCTAATGTGATGCATATATTATTAGAGGGGGGATATTGGTATCTTATTAGGGTAGGGTTTGGATGATCCAATTGGATTGAAACATGTGATAAGAGGAGGAGGATTGTAGGCCTTTTATAAGTGGGAAAAGGAGACATTGGGAATTCTTGGAATGATTTGAGTGATCCCCATGTTATACTTGTACCCAAGGGGTAAAAATGGACCATTAAAGATACTTATATGTTTATTGGTTGAAAATTTTCCATAAAACATTTTTTATACAAGTGTAGGGTAATGTTTACACCTTACATTCTATGTTTAATCTTTAATTAAGCTCGTTTTTACCATAATAGATATAATAAATTTTAGTTAATTTTACTAATATTTTTGGTAAAACACTAATTTTACCTTTATAAAAATTATAAATTATTCATATTCTAAATATGAATTCAAATTTTCCAAATTCTGATCATTTAAGTAAAAATAATTAATTTAAAAATAATAATGAAGACATGACGAGACAACGAGTTTTTTCAAGAGGAAAGTTCAAAAGATTGAAATTTTTTTATATATAATTTCAATTTGAATTTTATTCAAATGAATTACATTGGTTAAAATTATATAAAATTTATCTAATTATACTTTAAAATAAATTAAAAATATAATTTAATTCTATATATTTTTTAGACTAAAAATCAGTTTTCTATTAAAATTTGGTGTTATTTACTCTTTAATGAAATATAAAAGCTCTCATAAAAATACCAAAATTTATCCCAAAGTATTTTTTGATATTATTAATTCAAAAATGAAGTTTATTTTTTGAAATAATAATTATAAAAGTTTCAAAATATAGTTTTAAAACAAGTCTACTTTTGAAAGGTTATAAAACATCCTTTAAAAAATATAGAGGTTTTTATGAATAAAATTAGATTTATTCTTATCTTAAGCCTATAAAAGTAATTAGATGAATTTTAAATTTTTTTATTAAATATATTAAATATAAATTTCATTAAAAAATTTCAATAATATAGATTAATTTAATTTATTAAGATAAAAAAACATTCTGTTCATAAAAATAGTTTTATTTCATAAAAGTACATCCTTTATATTCAATTGGTATTTATTAAATAATTAAAATTAATTTGAAAGAATATATTTCATAAAATATCAGGATATTACATCATACCCCACATAAATTAATTTTCTCCCTTGAAATTAATCCTGGTTATCAAATTATTAACATTTATATTATTCTTTTATTGAAACCCACATTATGCAAAGGGTTAATAAAAAATCTTTTTAAAACATGCTAGTGGGAAACATAAAGATCACTTGAAGATATACATAACTAGGATTACACATATGAAGAACATCAATGGGAAATTAAAATATTGATTTTGAAGTAAAACATAATTCACATGGACTAATAGAGAGTGATAGATAATGTGGTCAATAGGAATTCAATGATAAAAAACCACCAACCAAATTGGTTTAGAAAATGTTACTGATAAAATAAAAATTTATGGTAATAAGATAAAAGTTTATTACAAGATAGTTTCTATAATGTTTATGTATTCCTTTCATAATATAGACTAAGAGAATATGGAAATATACCTGATGAGTATAATTTCATCTTTTTATAAATTTACACCACAATATCATGATTTTCTACAAACTACAAGTATCCAAGATAACACTTTCATTAATTAATCTCAAAAATAAAATTTTAAATTCCACATTACAATAATAGTGATTCCATGTTATTTCTCCTATATTTAAAAATTAACCAAAAAAATGGTTATCGCATGGTGAGATAATTCCAAAAATGTGTAAAACTTCACATGATACATTAATCTTGAAAAGTAATACCAAAATTTGAAAAAAATTATTACATTAATTAAAATTTTTAAAATTATTGAAACAATTTTTTAACTAAGTTGGAATCCCAAAGATCAGAAGGATTTTATCATATACGCTTCCAAGATAAATCAACTGTTATTCCGAAATATAAAATCCCATTTTATTATGAAATAAACCTAATATTAAATTGATTATTTTTCTATACTAACTAGGACATCACATAGGTTATTGGTAGGCACTACACCCTTTTCACCCTTCGATTGTGGGTTCATTCCCTATGAACTTTTTGGACATGACAGGTTTCCACGCATCATACAAGTTTTTAAATTTTTTATTTAATCCTAAAAAATAAATCATCTATAAAACAACACTTCATATTGATCCTATGGGTCACAAATAACTCATAAAAAACATCTAAAAATGTCATTAATCACTTTAAGACCTCTTCGCTTAAATTTTTTTGGGTGTCTAATACTTTGAACTTATGATCATCCTTAAGATTATAGATTGATTATAGTATCCCTAACTATTATGATAACCTCACATGAAATATCATAATATTCAAATTTATCTAAACCTCCTATTGATACCAAAAATAATATCTTAGAACTCTCACTCCTGGATCCTAGGATGAAATCCATATCTTTATATTCATGGATTTCACACTGATAATCATTACCCAAATTTTACATCTAAAATGTAGAAAATAATAAGGAAAAAATGTATCACTTACATACTTGGTGACTATTTAGGTTTATATTTTTATATAATTATGAAAAAATCCTACATAAAAAATTCACATCAACTTGGACTTATAAAAAGATGGTCCATAAAGTTTAAAATCATCTCCCATTATACCATAATTTTATTATTTCACATTAGGTCATCAATAAAATCCTTCTGAAATAATTTGTAGAAATAAATCATTCGATATCATTATCTAAAACCTGGTGAAAGGGAAACATAAGAAGGGTGAGCTTAGATGATCAGTAAACATAAAAATCAACAATTTAATGCCATCAATGAGTATAAAAATGCATAAGGGAGTTATGACATAATCAAAATTCATGATAAAATCATAAAATAAATCATAACCATAAATACATAGATTATAAAATATGAAAACATGGAAAAGTCAAAAGTCCCCATTATTAATAATCACGAGTCATGTAATATCAATATCGATCATTAGAAACATTATAAAACTATGAAAAGTATAACAAAACACATTAAGATATATTGTGTCATAATTATAATTTTTATTCTTATAAATGGAATAAATATGAGGCTTAATTCCATAAATTTAAATCTTATAATTAGAATAGCCATATACCCCACTTCTGTACCAAATGCATTGGAGGGATATCGTGAACCCACCCATATTTGGTTTATCATGGAACCACCCATCATTGATTTATTAGGGGACCACCCATCATGGGTTTATCATAGAACCACACATCAAATTTCCAAGTACCATTACTTAATAAAACTTTAATTTCATCAAAAACTCATAAGTACCACCGTTATCCCTTTAATAACTTTATTAAACCATGGAAAATAAATAGATTTCTTTTCAATCTATTTGAAACATTATTAAACCATGGAAAATAAATGGGTACAATAAAAATCTCTTTGAAACCTGGTTAACCCATGAAAAATAAATGGGTTTCGATAATAATCTCTTCAAAACATGATTAAACCATGGTAAAGATAAGGGTTCAATAATAATCTATTTGAAACATGATTAACCTCTAGAAAAGAAATCGATTAAAAAATATATATTTTAAATATTATTAACATAGTTAAATGAAATGGTTTTAACAATAATCATTTCAAAACATGATTAACTCATGAAAAGGAAATGGGTTCCATAATAATTTCTTTAGAACATGATTAACCCATAGAAAAGAAATGGGTTCAATAATTGTCTCTTTAGAACATGATTGAACCATGGAAAAGAAATAGGTTACATAAAAATCTCTTAGAAACATGATTAGACTATGGAAAATAAATGGGTTCAATAAAAATCTCTTCAAAACATGATTAACCCGTGGAAAAGAAATGGGATTCATAAAAATATCTTCGAATCATGGATAATCTGTGGAAAAGAAATGACTACCATAACAATATCTTTGAAACAATCTCAATCCATCCATAAAATAATGAGGATGCTATCAATAAAAATTATCCATAGTGGTGGATAATTAAAAAAAGGGTTTTTTACATTGATTAATGGAAATACCAATAACATATCATTAAAAAAATTCATGAATAAAATAACCTCTAAACATTCCAAAGTGTCCCATACCACCTTGAAACATTTGAATCATTAACCCCATGAAATAGTAACTATTAATAAAACTTGTAAAATCCTTATAATAAGTATATTCATGATATATCTTGTAAAATGAGACGTTTACATGCCTTATAAAATATTATAGATGTATAATATAACAAAAATCTAAAAGAAGGAAAATTGTGAAAAAAATACATTACTGATTTGGTAACTTTGAAACTGCAAACCCCATGAAAGAAAGATCATAAAAAGGATATGTAAAACCACATTAATTTATATTTAAAAATAACAAAATAAATTCATTTGTATTATATAAAACACATAATAAAAATAAGTTGTGAATAAAGAATATATCTCAGAAAAATAAAAGTGAGATGAGAAAAACCCTTATAAAGATCATATAATTCGAGTGAGAATAAATCAATGAAATAATTACGTGTGAAAAATGTAAATAAAAAATAAAAGCGAAAATATATAATTAATATAATAAGAGGTCATTTCACACATATTATTGGCAATAAAATAATCAATTACATAGAATTTTAACCTAATGAATAGAAATTGAGTTAAAAAATCTCTTAATACTTGAGAAATTTTTGAATCATGAGATCTGTGAAAGCATAACATCAATTGAAACATTGAATATCCTGAAATAAATGAAAATAATGATATAAAAAGTCATGGGAATTAGATACACCATAAAAAAGTAACTAGGTAAATAATATAAAATAAATCTCATTGGAATTCAAATTGAGATAAAACCTCTTAAAATTGTGGTAACATCTGAATCGAAAACCCCAAAAGTAATAATCATCAAATGAAACACTTAATTACCAAGAAGATAAATTAATTCAAGATATTATATATCAAAAGTTAAAGTGGAGACACCACAAAAAATAAGAAAGTGTTGAATTAGAAATTTATCTCACAAATGTAAAAAGTGAAATGAAAACCCCTTACCTTGTGTTTGATTTTTCATGCTTTTCCTCTATCTTACTCTTTTTCAGGTAACTTCTTTTTGTTTGAACCAAAGGAATTATTTGGTTTTATTAGTTTCTAATGTAAGGGTTATATTATTAGATAATGGATGTTGGGAGATTATTTTATTAGGTGTTGGATAAGCCAAAGGGATTGAGAGGTGTGATGGGAGGAGGAGGAGAGGAGGCCTTTTATTAGTGGGAAAAAGACATATTGGGTATTCTTGAAAATATTTGATTGATCCTCACATTTTACTTATCCTATAAGGGTACAAATTGGACCCTTAAATACAAATAGGGGTTTAATGGTTGTAATATGTCTATCCAATGATTTTTAGACGAGTGTAGGGTCACTTTTACACCTTATATTCTAATTTTAATAATTATTTAAGCTTGTTTTTACCTTAATCACTGTAATTAATTTTTATTACTTTCGCTAATATTTTTGTTCAAAAAATATGTTTTACTTAATAGAGATTATAAATTATTCTTATTCCAAATATGTAATCCATTTTTCTAAATTAAAATAACATAGGTGGTAGAAATTAATTTAAAATAAATCCCATAGACGGAATGAAACAATGCATTTTTTAATAGAAAATGTCAAAACATTGATATATTTTTATATAAAATTTCAATGTTAAATTGAATAAAATGACCTAATTTAGTTAAATTATATAAAATTTATCTAATTATATTTTGAAATAAATTAAAATTAAAATTTAACACTATTAATTATTTAGATGAAAAGGGAGTTTACGATTAAAATTTGATGTCATTCACTATTCATAAAAATATAAAATTTATCAAATAAATACAAAAAATTAACCCAAATTAAATTTTGATATCCAAATTTATAAAATGAAGTTCATTTTTTTTAATAAAAATGATAAAAGTATCAAAATTTAGTTTTAAAATCGGCCTTCCATTAAAAGGAAGTAAAACTACCTTTTAAAAATATATACCTTTTTATGCGTAAAATTGGATTTATTATTATATTAATCCTAACAAACATATTGTATGAATTAAAAAAAATTATTAAATTTATAACATATAAAATACTTTAATATATTTCACTAATAGTTATTAATTTAATTTCTTAAGATAAAATTCCATTCTGGTCCTAAAAATAGTTTTTAATAAAAAACATCTGTTATATACAATTGATATTTATTTTCATTTCTAATTAATTGGTAAGAAATTAATTCATTTCATAAACATATATATACTTGGATTTCATAATTTATTGAATCATATTCATTCCTACCATTCCAATGGCTAGGCGATAACTATTATGTTAAATAAATAATATTAATGGTATATTGTTGTCTAGTAGAACTCGATCTCTTGTGTAACATAAGTAACCAAAGTGATTCGATGTTGTGTGAAATAAAAGAAAAATATTTTGTGTTTTGCGAGGAAATATAAAATATTTATTTCATTTAAAAAAACATATTAAATAATTAAAATTAATTTGAAAGAATATATTTTATAAAATCTCAAGATGCTATATGTTCCAACAGGGAGTTGAAGATGATAGATGGGGTATTAATTTATTTTCTTAATTAATAAATACAGTTGTTTATTGAATTATTTCATGTAGTTATAATCAGAATGGTTATGTTTAGACATGTTCATTTAGACCTATCGAGTTATACTCACACCTTACTTGGGTTTCCATTTGGTACATGAGTTGATTATATGGATGCAAGACTAGATAAAAGTAAAGGGCCTTTCTGTTGATTATGTCTTTTGGGATTAGATGGAGTTTGATGATAGCAATAAAAAGGGGTTTATAACCGAGGTTTTTTCATCTACCTGTCATTTATTTTATTTTACTTTTATAATTAAATTTATTTAATTTCTATAATTACATTACATTATTCCCTTATTGTTTTATTAAGATAATCAATAGGCTTTTATTGTTTGGTTTTCTATTGTACTATATCCTTTCTATTATTTCCACACTCTAATATTTATTTATTATTGGATTATTAAACTATTTTGTGACTCTTTAAATATGGGTTATAATATCCTCATTATAAATATCACACCATTTCTACTATTCAGAAGCCTTTGGAATATGAGGTGGCATGGTTGAGGTCTCGAAACCAACCTATTTAAGTTTTCTTGCAGATTAGTGAAGGATGGTGGGCCACGTCAATGGGATGTTGCGAGGTGGTCAGATCTTGGTTCCATTCTGGAAATGGAATGTCTGCTTATTTTCTTGGGTCTGGTTTTCCAGATCTGAGTCTGGGAGGTTTTTGCTGGATCTCTTGGCATTTTGACGGTTTCTGGGGGCTGCGAAAAGTGAACGTGCAGGTTCGTGCTTCTGTTTCCTTAGTTTCGCCTTTGATTTATGCTGCTGATGAGTTTTTGGACAAGCTGAGTTGCGTCCTGGCTGCTATGGTGGAATGTGGTCTTTTGAGCTATAGCTGGTTTGGTTGTGAGTAGTTGCTGAAGTTGGATTTGAGGCAAGTTGAGATGGAGGTTGATGGCTGTGGCATTGGTTTGGTTTTGAATAGCGATGGGCGCGGGATTTTTGTTCTGGTGAGTGTGCTGGATACTGTTTGGTGTGTTGTTGGTTTCTGTTTTTCAGGAGGATGTGGTGCTGCTGATGGCTGCTGGGGCTGGTTGGTTTTGATGTGTTGTGGCTGCTGTATTGCTGTGATGATTGGATGTGGTGCTGTTGGATGCTGGAATGCGCTGGATGATGGATGTTGTGATGCTGGATGTGTGGACGCTGCTTGGCTGTGCTGTTTGGTTTTGGTGCTGGATGCTGGTGTTGGCTGGACAAGATTTGTGGACTCTGCTGTTGTGTTTTGTTTTGTGTCTGTTTATCTTTTTTGTTTTCTTTTTTGACTTTCCTTTTTTTGTGTCTTTTGCTGTGAAGGGTTTTTGGGTGTGGGTCGTTTGACCCCTCCCCTCCCTTGTCTGCAGGTCTTTGTGTCTTTTCTTTTAATAAATTTTGGGGGGTGCCAGGAATAGCCTGGACCCGAGCCTTCCTTTGCCCTTACCTTAAGAGGGAGCTTCTAAAAGATTGGGTGGAGCTTCTTGAGGAATTGGGGGGGGGGGTACCTTTTAAAAGATATAAAGAGGTAAGGTAAGATTAATTTCATTACCAAAGAGTTTTTATTGAAGATAAATGGGAGGTTTAGATGGTTCATATAGAAAAATATAGGAGAGTTCTTTATTAATTTCCAAACATAGGTTTTGGACTCTATATGATAATGTAATAAAAACAATAGAAATTCACATGAGTTTTCACATGTATTATTAAAAAGAAGAGTTTTTTACGTATTGTACAAGTTTCATAACCAAGATCACTAAAATAATACCCTTGGTTATGTGGAAGTGAGTTATATTTGTGAAGAGTTGATTTTAAATCCTAAAAATATAATATATATTTTCGAGGATTCATTAAGGATTTATAAAATAAAAAACATAACATAGAAAAAAATTATTTTAAAGGGGAAAAATAATTTCGGTCATGTATAACCATTATAATCTTTATTACATCACTTCTAGGATTTTATGACGTCATAATATATACAATATAATTATACAATTTTTAATTTTTACCCAAAAATTAAACTATCTGAGAAAATTATAAAAAATTAACCATTGGATAATTTTGAAATGATGATTTAAAAAATAATTTTTATTTAATCAAAATAATTCATTAAATATTATATCTTATACTTTAAAAACAAAATTCAAATTTAATGAGAAATAATGGTCTTTTTCACGATAAATGTTTTCTGACCCTTATCATAATTATATTTGACATATTAATATTATATTATCATTTATATTTAATAAATTAAATTTAATAATAATATTTTATAAAAATATAATTTATTTAAAAAATTTATTAAATTCATAAAAATAAGTTCTTGATCAATACTATATATCTCTCAATGATACAATTTGTGTTTCATCATATCAAAATATTTATTTATCAAATTCATTATTTAATAATTTAAAAATAAATATAAAAAATGATGAAAATATAAAAATTGTTTTATAAAAATAAAATATAAAAATTCATATAGTTAGGGGCTAGATACATAACCCTTTATTACACCAGAAAAATTATTAAGGGTAAGGTGCATGGTGGTGAGAGTTTCTTATGCTAGTTTGACATACATGGTTTGGGACATGATCTCGTTGTGCTTGATATTATTCTATAACCGGTTTCATTTGTGCTTTAGTTATTGAAACTCGGATTTTTATTTGTCATGGGAAAATCCCAATGATTCTATCTCCCTAAGAATCTTTGATAAATGGGATTTATAGTGTACAATCTTAATGGTCAAGGCGATCACTTATTCCGTCTATTCCAATTTGAATTTATTATAAACCTTAATATATACTAGTAATATGATCTATATTCAATGACTGTATTATCAATGGTAATGATGTTTTAAAACTTTACAGGCTATAATAGTCCAATGTAGTTCATGTGTTTTCTATAAATAAATTTATTCAAAGAAGGTAATTTCATAAATAAAAGTTCAGATTGTTACAAAGGTTGTCATTCTAAAGCCTTACTTTATATAGAATAAATGTTCAATGACTACCTAAACTCATAATGCGTAAGAATTAAGATTATTTAATTTATATTTTTCCTAATACCCATTATCTACCCTATTCAATCATAGGCACTAACCAACCTGATTCCTGATCCTTACCTGGGGTCTCTACCGTACAAGCCACATAAATTCACTTAGTAAATTTACTAAACTTAAGTTATTTACATCAGATGATAGGGGCCCTAAAATCCCATGTAATAGACAATATAAATTATTTTCATATCATACTAAGTCTAGTTGATACTATTACCCTGCCAACAAATAAAATCCTCACTAATGACTATCCCCAAGCTCCATCCTATCTCTCAACAAAAATATCTAATTCCACTTTCTCATAACCCACAACAACATCACCTCTCTTGGGTGGGAATTAAAGAATGATTTAATCCCTAAAGACCGCGTCCAATAGGTCATGAGTTAGAGATTTTCACTAATGGTATAAAACATACACAAATAGGAAGAATTACCCTCAATATTCCTAGGATAAAAGTAATGAAACCACTAATCAAATACAATATAATAAATAAATTGAACAATAAAAATATTTTATATGTCTAATATTGAAAAAACCAAATAAAAAATAAACAGTAATGAAACTCTATCAAACCCAACCACAATCACCCGTAACTTAAGAAAAATATCCATGAGCTAGTAACATCCAAATCATCACCAACTCCCTCATGTAAACCTTAAATATATATATATATATATGGATTAGAATAAAAGTACACTTTTTAGGATCCTCTCCAAAACCTCTTATGAAAATGTGGAAGAAGCATTATAAAGCTCCAGTGAATACACTGAGAAAGTAACACATTAACTAATTAGGTAATCAAAATTCCCAACCTCACTAAATCTTGGTCTCTATGTTACAAAAATAGGTAAAATAATAATAATAATAATAAAGAATGTATATAATAAGTGTACCCTCTACCAAATTACCATTGAACTAGTCACACTAAACTTCAATGACATACATCCTGGTGCTCCCATCCAATACTTTTCACACTGAACCCTATAAAACAACAACACAAGAACATCTATACATCACAACCATATCCCATCCCATCACATAGTTTAGAAAATATCCCATTAAAACCACAAGCCATTAAAACCCTCTATAAGTATACACTATACCTCAATCCATTACAACTAATAGATAAGTACATATATAATAAAATTATATGATATAACCTTATTCTTATATTGACTGTATATACATGTATATCATAACTACAAGCCAATAAAACTTCTATGAGCACAAGTCCTTTATAGTAAGCCACAAAAACTTGAATATTCATACATACTAAATATATGCCTAGAAGAGAGAGTGGGGTAGGGGGAGTAGTTAACCATTCATAACCTTTATAACCTAGATGTTGGGAAGACTCCCAGAACCCAAGGTCAAATATGGGCTTCATCTACTCATACCAACATAGGTGGTGGAGTGTAATAGATCACATAATATAACGAAATATATATAAACATAACCAAAAAAGGGGAAAATAACTAAACCCTAGACTCATTATATAAAGCATTGTTTGAAAACCAACTATCATTTCTAGGGACAAGGAAAGAAGCTCTTAACTATACAAGCATCATGGTTTTGCAATAATTAATTAATAACCAATTACATGTCAAGAAATATTACTCCTTGATAATTTTTCATATCAAATAATTTAATCATATAACACTAAATAGTTTTAATTCATTATTCATGACAAATATCATAATATAATTTTCTAATCAATTACATACTTTAAAATAATATCATCAACATAATAATTTAATAACCATACCCAATTAATTAAATTACCAATTTAATTACCATTCCATAATTTCGGGTACTATGACTCAATTACTAAATCTAGTAAGATAAGACCTAAAGGGGATGGATAAAAATGCATCAAACATAATACAGTAATAATCATAAAAAATATCTATTTTAAAAGGCTCATTATCCAAGACAATCATCATTAACATCTTTCTATACCATCCTCATCATGAATCATCAATGAAAACAAGATTCCAACCAAAATATAATATCAATATCATTTCACCCTCACCACATCAACCATTCTAGGTTTTTAATGAAGGTTAGAAAAGTTTTAAAATATAGTTATACGTAATCATGAAAACAAAAAATATTAATAAGGAAATAAAAATTCCAATAAACTATAATTTTCTTTAATTAATGAATTCATGTAAAGGAAAAAATGTCCAATAAAATTCAGTTGTCAGTTTTTAATTCCAATATCATTAATTTATTTTACTAGCTATGTCATATCAATTTGTTTTTTAATAATTTATACTATGACAAAAGTATATTTAAACTGCACTATAATAGTGAAAAATATTCTAATAAATACATCAAAAAACTAATAAATCATATTTAAAATTTTAGGAAATAATAATACTATATTTATTCAATTATGAACACAAAATATAATTCAATAACTCTAAAGAAGTGATATCTATTTTAATAATTTAAAATTTATTTAACTATGAAAATAATTCTATCAATAATCTTCAAAGAAGTTCTAACTAAAATAATAAATTTATCTATTCAAAATATTACTTACTATTATACTTTTAAATTATTATTTATTTTTAACCAAATTAGATATGCATGAAAACATAATCAAATTAAAGCATAATAAAATGCACAGTAACTATAAAAACACATAATGTAATGTCATAATTATCATATCCACATGTGAAACACAATTTTCTTTTAATTTTATTAATTTATGATATTTATATATGATTGGATAATATATATTATTTATTTAATGTAAAATTAGGAATGATATTTGAACAATCAAACATGAAATAAGAAGGATATGTTTTTGAATCACCAACCTGGTATCCAAAGATTGAAGTTTCACTCTGATATGCCTACTAAACACGAGTCTTAAAGGAGGAAAGTTGTTTACATAAGACAAGAAATTCAAGAAAAAATCACATTGTAATGAAACTATTTCTTTCATAAAGTTTAAGACCATAATAGAATCATAGGGCACTTGAAAACCCCTAGGTAATTCTTTATTTATTATTAGTTGAGAGAAACATGAGGTGGAATCAAGAAGGTTTGTAAATAAATGAAAAAATGAAACATAGATAAATGATATTGTCGCATGTATTATATGTACTCATTGTTTAAAATTAATTCACAACTTATCAATATTTGATATAAAAAATTAAAGTATGGAATATTTAAATACATATTTAAAAATATAAGGGTGGTGAGGGTTTTATGTTGTATCAACATATTTAAAACCCTATGATTTTCCTTGATCCAAACGATGTGATTTTTCAATTTCTTAATTTACCATTATAATTATTGAATATATGAAGAAATGGAACTACTTGGATATTCATTATTTCCCTTTTTAACAGGTTTTATATAATCCTCATATATGTTTTTCCTTTTCAGTATTTATTGTAAATAACATTGCATGGTATTTCCCATTTAAATTTTAATACACTGTCCATGTTTTAATGGTTTTTTAAAAATAGATTCATCCAAACCATAACATTGAAATTAATTCATTTCTTTAAATAAAATTATTTTATTATTAAATAAAAAAAACATGTTCTAAATCCAACACTTTCCCATTAAATATTCAAATGAAAAAATTATCATTTTATTCGTTATACATTTTCTTAATTCAAATCATAAAATTTTTGTTAATAAAAACATTTTATTTATTTTTTTAAATTTATTACATTATTATATCACAAATTTGTTATATATATATATAATATTTTTTTAAAATCCCAATTTATAAAAAAACTATATATATTACAATAAAATATATAAAAATGTAATATATATATATAATGTTTTATAACATTAATGTTTTTTAAATTTTTATAAAAATGTATAAATATATGTAATATATATTTTTTATGTATAAAATTATTTACTTGAAAAAAACTCAATGAAAAAAAAATCTAAATCCAAAAATAATAGAATTAAAAAATTAAATATAAAACTTTCAAACCCTCTGAAACTAAAAGAAATAATATTTGGGAACCCCCATTCTCTACCAAATAATAAAGGAAGGGTTTGATAAAATACTTTACCTTAAAAAATTCCATGTACTAAACACTAAATTTAACATAAATGTGAGAATTGATATTAATCCAATACTTTAGTAGAAAAATATGATATGGAAACCTCAACATTAATACAGTTATTATCATTTTGAAACTTAGTGTTTTGGAAATAAATGGAATTGACAATAGAAAGTGATCTACTATTAATATAAGAATAAGGAGACTAAAGATAAACTATTAATGTTATTGTTAATGTCTATTCATTGGGATACTTCAATTCTATGATCATAAAGAATTTTGATCAAGCTTAATCATTTTAATTATGGTTATTTATTCTATTGTTGTAATTATTATTTTTCTATTTTTCTCTATGATTAATTTTAATTTTATTTTTTTTCACAAAAAAATAAATTTTACTATAATTGTTTATAACTTGATAACCATGTTTTGGACACTATAGAAAAGAATTTTTTTAAAATGGATATGAATAAATTAAAAAAAATCATGTATCATTAATGTGATCCACAACTCTCGAGAATTTAGAGGGGTCATGGAGAGTCAAGTATGATTTTTACTGTAGAATTCATGTGTGACTTATCTTTTTGACATTAATTGTTTGAAATTTTAAAACTATAAATTAACCAATACTGACCTTTAAATGTGATTTTATTTGGGAAAATAGTTACTATATCATTTATATTGTCATCCAATAGTTATAATCCAAATTACAAGTAATAATAACTATGAACAATATAAAAATAATACCACATGTAGGAGATAGTTTCCTAGTATTAATTAGTTCTATAATAAAAAAGTGTGTTCCTGTAATAAAAACAATATATCTTTTATCAATAATACTTAGAAAAATGAAATAAAATTATGATTGTGTAGTTATATAAAACATGATAAAATTTAATAATAAATTGTCTATTTTATTTATGGTACATGATATATAGTTACAAATAGATAACTTAATAAATAAAAATGTTATAAAAAAATAATACATAATTATTTTGATAAATAATATTTTTAAAAAAAACTCTATCACTTTAAATACTAATTATAGTTGTAAAAATTTACTTTGAATCATTTCAAACATATCAAAAATTGGATTGTATTTTATTTTGTTTCAATAAGTCACAAAAGAATCAATTTTTTTAGTACTAAATATTTTTTATAATACAAAATTATTTGTTTCGTTTTTGTTTGTTTGAAAGATTTTTATAAAACTAGAAATATGTTTAATTATGAAAAACCACATCCTATAATTAATTTTACATCACATGTTAGATTTATTTATGGGTTTTCCCTACAAATTACGATTTAGATGTAATTTTTTCTATTGTTTTTTGAAAAAATAAAAGGTTTATTGTGCAGTAATGATCATTTGGTAAATTTTTCAAGAATTAGAAATACATTTAATAATTAAATGACACCTATTAACATTCTTAAAAAATATCATGTTAGTTTTATGTATAGTTTTTCCTCTAAGTAATAGATGAATCAAAGATATTTGTCTTAAATTATAATGATAAATTTATGTCATTTGGTAAGTTTTCATAATTTGATGAAAGTCTATTGAATTTAAAAAAACCACTTTTAATCATTCTAGTCACATAAAAAATCATGTTGTTGTGTGAGTTTTTACTGTAAGTTAAAAATGAATCAAATATCATTTTCTCATATTTTAGTGAGTACCCAAGCTCATTTTATAAGTTTTTATCACTGGACTTGTGTTTTTTGAACTAGAAAGACTTTTAATTATGTAAATCCACTTTATACCATTCTTGTCACATTATACATTGGATTTATGTGTATGTTCTTCCTATATGTCACAAATGAATCAATGACTATCATGTAGATTTTTTGTGTGTGATAATCTAAACCTATCATCTTGATTTTTATAATTTTATGGATGTTTATAAAATGTAATAGTCTTTTAATTCCAATAAATCATTTTGGAAAATTGAGTTCCTATTTCACATCAAATTGATGTTGGACTTTTTATCCATGTGAAAATTATTCGATGATTATTTTCATTTATTTTTTCAACAATATTTACTCAGTTATGATTGTTTAATAGATTAATATATAATTGTACAAATTTTTGATAGTACAGAAACATTTTGTATCATTCTAGATAAATCACATGTTATATCAAGGTATAATATTTTCATGTTTGTAAAAAATGAATTAATTAGTGTTATGTTAATTTTTTTCCAATAAATGATTTCAGTTTTTTGACTTTGTTTTGAAACATGTTTATAAAAACAGAAATATTTTTAATATTAAAAATAACCTTTGCATATTTTCAAGAATATCACATGTCAAATTAATGTGTAATTTGTTCCTTCACATCACAAATTAATTATAAATCATTTATCAATATTTTCATGACTAAAAAGGTTAAATATTTGTTGTTGTGATCATTTAGAACATGTTAGTTGAACTTATTACACACTAATATTTATAAAAAGAAAATTTTGATAAAAATTCACAAAATGAAAGCAATATTGAAAATGTAGAAATACTTGAAGAATAATTGAAAATTAAAAATAATTACATACTTTATAGGATAACAGCTATTCATGATGTTTGTAAATATCTGAAACTATGTAATTTTCTACTCATTCCTAAACAAATCTATTTATTCATTTGAATATGTTGTTCTAATAGTATTTTCATAGTACTAAAAAATAAAAATATATAAACTGATAATGAATATTTTATATAAATTTTTATTTATTATCATAAACACCTTTTCGAGTATAATATTTTTTTAATTTATTATCTTATTTTTAAAAAATTTATAGATATAATAACCATAATAATAACCATACTTGTGTTTTGGAAACTGTAAAAACATTAAAAAATATATAATATAGTTGTTATGATATATGTTCTGATTGTTTAATTTTATTACATATACCATAATTAATATTCAGTTATGGAAATACATAGGTTTATTCTATATACTATGTTTCCTCAAACCATGTACTCAAAGATACATAAACACTGCACTACTATTGAAAATAGGCTTGTTAAAAAATAGAATGAAAATATTTTTTATAAATATTTGGATATAGTGTATAATAATTTAATAGTAGAATCATGTGTGACTAATTTGTAAGATATCCATGAATTATATCTACAAAATATATCATCAAATTATATGAATTTATTAGAACGAATATCTAGTGATCCTTACAAAAATTAAAGACTAATATGTAATTAATGTAAAAAAATAATATTATATTAAATTTATTTAAATTATATTGTCTTAATTTTAAATTCTTTGTATTAAGAATAGATTTTCATTAGTTGCATGCATTTAAAACATTTCAGCAACTTTTTGTGCCCTTATTTCAATTTCCTTTGACTTTATTTTTTTATTAACCATAAGTAACATGGGGATTTATAAATTTAAAATGTTTATCACAAATGGAACCTTTTAAATAGTCATTATATATATGCCTGTAAAAAATGAATATTTTTTAATTAGAATAAAAATATTATATTAATTATTTGATATAATAACAATGAAAATGTATATGATTTATTTGTTTACAATATGATTTTCTAACTATTCATATTTCTGAATTCCATTTTCACTCCCCAAGACTAAAAATTTCATGATATAGTATAGCATACATGTACTATTCAAATACAATGTGAAAATTATTAGTATTTTGAAAATTCTTATTTAAAAAAATACATGACATCAATAAATATGGCATAACTATTGGTGGTTAAAAGGTATCCTTAGTGTTTTTTGATTCAAAAGTTAATCTCTTAAATTTTCTTGACCCAACTTCATATTTTCTCTTATGTAGTTACATACATTAGTTAAAACATTTTTTATTTATCATAATTGATATTTAATATAATATATGTTGAAAATGGCATACCCCATTATCATAATGTTACTTTATAATCATATTCCATCATGTTAAAAATAGCTTCATCAGGGGAAACATGTATTTTAAGTCTCGAATTGTGAGTTACCCAAATCCATACTATCATGTGATCTATTTTTAATTTTTATTATGTAGGGTATCGTCATGTGTATAATACATTGTGTATCCTGAATCATTGTTTTGAGTTGATGCTGATACATATAAATAAAAATAAATTTAATCTTATAATATTTTAAAATAAAAAAATATCAATAATTCTATGATTATAAATTACTATAAACTATTGTAAAAAACATTATTACCATAGTTAATCTAGGAATTTGGGTGGTGTAACTCTATATAAAATAAATACATAGAATACATTTCCACAATCCATCCCTAATCAAGATACATTCCCCTACATAGAGATCCATTAGGGGATGACACATTTATAACCCAACTTAACTAATCCTAACTAGCCACACTATACAAAACATTCTTAAAGGAAAATAAACAAAAACAACCTATAGTGGTCATGTATCCCTTAGGCCATAACCAAACCACACTATTTTAATTCCTTATTCATACCTAACAATACTATCTAACCATACAATCAAAAAACTTTCCCCATAATCTATGCTATATTTCCCATTGCACACAACTCAAATGAGTGATAAAATATAGTCATCTAGAGGAAACCTTCTTCACCACACAGAACCAAGCTCTATATAACTTGTCACACTCATATCTAACACCAAGGATCTTACTCACCCTCTTAAGGGTACACCCAACATTTGTGAGACCAAAAACTATCTTATCCATTCTCTGTAGGAATAATATTTCAATACATACCATACCATCACTAAAGAAACAATCATAGACTATACAAATCTTGAACACATATCAATGATGTACTTTAACAACAAAAACCTAACTACCATCATTTTCTATTGACCTTGAAGTTACTAGAAAATTTTTACTCATGAAATATGTAGTAAAGAACTCGCTCTGCCATCCAGAAGCCTTATTCCACCTAATTAATCACTTGGGAAACTCTAAACCCCATTAAAAATTAATCAAACCCATCCCATATGAAGAAATTCACTATAACACATAAACAAACATGGTTAAGTATCATAAGGACCACCTACCCTTTTATTGGAGTTTCCATCCTTTAACCACACTCGCTTATCCTTATCCAAGCCCACACCTAGACACACCATTTTATCGAGCTCCTATATGATGTAAAAAAGGCTCACAAAATTAATTATAAAAATTTATAAATTTTTTTAAAAAATAACCAACACAACATAACCTCTAAAAACCCTCAGAGCATCACAAAACCAAAACTATAACCCAATATGGGTACATGGTCTAAGGCACACTCATGGAACCTCTATAAGGAAAAGACCTATCAATTGAACTATAATCAACTACCAAATGTAAAAACCCCTTGGTTCAGGATGATTCCACCATGATCTAGTATAATCATCATACAATCCCTAAACTAAGCCACACTAAAATGGATATAATATAGATTTGAAGAAAATAGGAGGAATTAAAGGAAGAAACTAACATGATTTGCTATAAAAAATGGGTCTAAAATATCCTATATCAATGGAAGGAGTAAAGGAATGGAAGGGGGTTGAATCCACTTATAGGTTTATTTGATGATAGGAAGAAACCCCCAAAGGGGAAAGAAAAATGGTGTCTAAAAACTACCCCTTACCACTCTAAAATATAGAAAAGGAGGTTCGTTGCAACATAACCAAAGGGAGTTATAACATAAAATATCACTCTTGGGAACATGATAATGAATTACCATATGTTTTATGAAAAAAAACATATCCCAATGGAATAACCAATCAAAATTTATTTGGATCTTCACAATGTAACCTCCCATAGGTGCAACATGACCGAACCACCTTGAACATCCCTTATAGTGGAATACCTTAGGCAATAATGTGATCTCCCATGGTTCTACATCTTAATCATAGGAAGCCTGATTGACACACTTTTTCATCCCCACTATAGTGTAATATTCTATTAGTACCAAAAACCATCACATCAATAACAATAGGCCATGACATGATCTCCCACTCCATGATCTAATCACTTCATAGAAAACCACAATGCCACCTGCTGGGGTATGGTATGAAACATGTAGTAAAAACTCAACCTGAATCCTACAACACCATCCCTCAATCCTTTTCTAACAACTAACCCCCTAATCCCAAACATAAACAACTCAAATTAACACCTAGCGATTGGATAACTATATCCAAAACACAAAATTTAAACTCACACTTCTCATGAATTAAAAAATCAAAATTCCCCCTAGAATAACCAATATGAAACATTATGGGTTATTACCAAATTATCATTATAGGGAATTACTTCATTGGTAAGCCCTTAATAACGCTTCATGTCTTCCATTTCGTCAATAAGAATCCAATATCACTCTATGTTCACTATTCAAAATTGAATTAGGTTCAACCAAAATCCCCACACATTCAATCCAAACACACCAGTTTTTCTTTAGAAAACATCAATTTAATATTCAAAATATATCCATTGTATCTAACATGACACACCGGATATAAATTACATGAAACTTCTCCAATAAACACATTAATGCACTAACTAGTTCTCAACATCTTGACCCTTCCTAAAACAACTAGCCTCATACACCAATGCACTATCACCTCAACATGATCACGATGTATTTATTCATGAAGACATAATGAAATCACTCCAAACACCTTAATTGAAGTCCAAGCATGATGATTATTGTATTTAAATGGTTGAATACTCAACCTATATTAATTTATCATTTTAATCTTCATGTTACTACCAGAATTCCCTCGATCTGTGTTCCCCTCAGAATAAACATTAGGTTCCACCCAGAGTTTGTTACCAACATGCTAAAACCACCCAACATTGCATAGAAATTACAAATTTAGTATTTATTAATAAACTAGAAAGAATTATATCTACTTACACTATCATCTTAGCAACATCTCAACAACCTACCTAATAGTTTAACCAAACCTATAACCCTTTTTGGAATGAGGGTTATACACTAGTGAATGATAAGATGCTCCACAATATAGGATTATCTTTACCATTATCCTAGTTTACAAACATACTCAATATTTAGAAACAATATACCATCAAATATATATTGTAATAACTAGATGTGGCCATCCCACTCACACCCAAACACCAACTAATAATTCCAACTACTTCCATTTTCAAACATACCATATTTCCCCTATCGATCTTCACCAAATATATATAGAAATAAGGATCACAACCTCAAAAAATAAATGGTTCTATCCCAATAATATGACTTCCCTTATTCCACTTCTTGAGTGCTACTCACCCTGAAGTCATCATCATCAATAATTTCAATGTACAAAGAATGCATGTGCAACCACATCACCAATAGAGAATAACACGTTTCTCATATTCATAATCCAAGATGTTATACTCCTCATAATATCACCAAATGAATCATACATCCACCCATACTTTGAGCTAATGATTCCACATCTCACTTTTGACCACACCCTAAGTGTGCCTTCTTACCATGATCAACAAGAGTTCTATGAATCATATCTAAGAATTTATGAACTAATTGGTAGTTTCCACTATTCTAATATCAATGTATCACTCATATTTTCCTAAAAACCTTATTATCTACATGTTATGAAAATCATGTAGATCATCACAAAATCATCACTATAGGGTTTATCATCCTCAAGAAACAACCTAGAATGCTTCCCAACTTCCATTTCATCATAAAAATCAAATATCACTCTGCGATCAAAATTCCTAACCAAACTAAGAGTGGAACAACTCTCAATTCAATAAATATGTATACACTTAATTTTCCCCCAAAACAATTATTATGATCCTAAATATAGGTCATTCATACCTAACATGAAATACCATATACAAAAACCACTCTACCATACCCAATTATACACCAAATTAATGGTCTATTCCCCACCACATGACCCCTTCCAATACACTAGCCTCGTATACTAGCGCACCATAACCTTGACCAGATCATGATATCTTTACTACAATATACATTATGAAATCACTATAAATTCTTAAATTAATGTTTGAACCTGAAACTCAATATAATCCAATGATTGAATCCTAATCCTAGTAAAATAAATTGTCATACTCTTCCTATAAGTACAAATATACCCTCTATTAGAGTTCCCCTTAAACTAAACATCAGGTTACACCCTGAGTTAGTTATTGATGTAGTAAATCCTCCAAAAACCAAATCTGAATCTAATGTATGTTATTTAATTAAAAGCAAACTAAATCATATCCACCTACACATCGATTTCAGGCTGATATCTTAACCATAAATCAAAGTGTTTCATCAAACCTATAATCCTTATGGCATGAGGGCCATAAACTAGTGACTAATAAGATTCTCCCAATTAAAGGATTGTATTTACCATCTTCCCAATAAATCAAATCACATGATCTCTAGAACCCATTTCCCATCAAATATAAAATTTAGTGAATAGAGTTGAACAACACTCTCAAACCCAAGCACTAATTATAAATTATAACTGCTTCTAATTCTAGACTTACTGTAAATGAATTCATTAGTATAAGTATATATGATTTTATGTCGATTCCATGATTGTTGTGCCATAGATTCCCCACCTTGTGGAGCACTCAAAATTGTATCTACATAGGAGTTACAATCATCCAACCTAGACATCCATTGAATAACTATTGAAGGTGTGAATTCAGAAGCATTTATGTTTAACTTGGATTTATGGATTTAATTCCTAAAAATAGCCTCCCTAATGCACTAGATATAATAAAAGTAATGGTTATCCATACCCTTAATTTTTTTCATCTTTATGATAGATCCTACCTTATAGGATCAATTCCATCCTTCATTTTCATGAGTGTTAGTATCCAAATCATCCAACACCCTATCTATTTTTTGAACCATATCTTTAACAGGACCACAATAAACCCTTCCGAATTCTTGATTTCTATCTAAATCCACTAAAAATACAATAAATATATAATACACCATGCGATATAGGAGATACATGCATGAGACCATATTTAGATAATTAAATAGGTTTATCTTGTCATCTTCCCCATTTTACACTAAATAGAAAAGGACATCAGGATTCCCAATCTATTATATTGAAGGATCGTCACTTCTATAAACTTCAAAAAATTGAGGAACTTCAATGAAGTTTGGGGTTTTTTAGTGACTACCCATGAACCAAATTATAAACCCTTTACCTCACCTATAAGAGGTTTAAATTTCTTTGAACTACAAAATTCCATCATCATTGAGCATTTCCATGCACAAAACATGCACACATGACCTCATTACTAATGAATAATAATGCCTCACTCATAGAAAAAACCTTTTTTAACTCCTCATGATATTTATAAAATAATTGTTCCTCAAACCATACTGAGAGTTAATGAAGGTAAAAATCACACTTCATTATACTATGAGTGTGACCTCTTACTATAACCCACTAGAGTTCCATGAACTAACTCTAATTAGTTGACAAATAATGGATACTTACCACCATTCCAATTTCATTTCATCACTTTGTTTTTTCTAAAATAGTTGCAATTATCATGAATTTAACACATGGTATATCCCAATACCCCACATCTTGATGAGTCATCACCTAAAACCAACACACATCATACCCCACACATCATTTTATTTGTCAAGAAGTAATGTAATCCCTCACTCTCCCCTTCCATGGTAGGGTTCTAAAAAACCCCGTCATTGGTTCTTTACCGCTATCTATATTAATCTCATATAAACTAAAAACATGTATAGAACCTAATACTAACCGATATTACAACAAAATCCAGGACATCTTGAGTTGTATCCCATCATAAATAGGATCACGTGCTTAATACAATAAAAATTCACCCCTACATGTCAAACACATCTAACTAGAAGTTAACCCAATGATTTACATCCTAGTAAGACAAAGTATACAATATTTACCCAAAAAATTACATGACCACACATTACATATGTGTCATATAAATCCACAACAATATACCTATTCTCAATACACCCTTGAACCAACCATACAATATCACCTTTAACTATACTGCAAAATCTATGCATGAATCTAACTTGTCTAGTAATCAATATGATCTTACCTTATAAACATAAACACAATACCAATGACACCAAAAATTCTTCACATATCAATAACCCAGGGAATTCTATATTCTTTACTCCACCCTCTCAATATTATACACATTAACAAGGAATAACATGACCAAACTAAACCACATCTTAAGCATAACCTACTTTCACTAATCTATCACCGAGACATTGAATTACAAAACCTATCCACTCAGGGTTACCATGAACCATATTCACAACATAACCACATCATCATAGTTAGGTAATTTCACACAAAAACTAATTACATTGACTTTAATTAGTTAATACACCCAAATAGGTTATTTGGAATAAAATGAATAACTTATTTTTAATTATTTAATTAATTAAAACCATTCAAACCAATTTCCAAGTGGATAGATTTTTTATTTCAAATAGGTTTTACAAAATAATATTCCTTTTTAGAACCAATTTTATATTCAGATTTAGTCATGCGAATGTCCATAAGAACCTATATTCTTAGTATGATTCATGTACACATGCCTTTTACCACTTTAGACCTAGAGTGAAACCAAATAATAATCTATGATTTTTAAATAGTGATTAAATAAATATGATAGCTATAATAATGAAAAACAAGGATTGAAATCCCATAACCCCAATAACATAGACATCCCATCAGACTTGTATTCATGACCCCTGACCCAAAGTTCATCTAAAGCTCTGACACTTTTCTGGATACCAAGTTCCAATTAGTAAAATAACAAAAACAAGGGTCTGCTACCATTTTATAATTCTTCATCCTAGGTAACTTAAATAACAATCATTCTAGAGTTCTACATAACCTTAGTAATGTATCTCCATATTCCAAATGTTACTGACCACTAACGAGAGTATTTAATCAATGGTGTGGAGGATATACTCTCAATATAAAATATACCAATAAAACATAAATAAAAAAACATTAACCTTAACAATATATAAAATTAATTATATATAATTACAATTAAAAATAAACCATAACAATATTAACCCATACACATGGTATAATAATGAATAATACAGACCATACAACCACACATCCAAAAAAATACCATATGGTAGATAACATATAACCTAAATAAGGAAAAAAGTGGACTAGAGGCTTCACCATAATCCCTGAGACTCATCTCACTTATTTACCCCAAAACCATCAAGAACCATTGGCTTGAACCCCATCAAATCATATGATCAGATCTAAGTATGCACATGAACTTGGATACAGAGTGTGAGAAACAATTATCAGTAAGGAACCTCTGATGCATCCCTAATATTCACCACCAAATAAATGTGTATACATAAGGGAAAATAAATAATTAAGAACCCATAGAAAAGGAATATGCATTGATTCATTTTTCCCTGAGTAGGCTACCATGACAACCAACCATATATGCTCTGACCATATCTGATGAACTACTTACATCACAATGAGAAGGGAAGAAGAATGTATTATTGAATCCTAGTACAATTCATGGCCTGAGCATATGTTCCAAACATACAATGGAAGGGTCATATCACACTAAGAAATTAATCACTTAACGAAAAGGAAGTTTTATTAGGATGGTATAAAATAGTCAAACTATCATACAAGCTATACCATCCCATCACACTAGGTAAGATCCCTTGGCTATGTCTCATATACATAGGTCACATCATAAATGGTTTGGTGATGGAATAATATATCTAACCACTTAAAGAAGACAAACCGTCCCATCACACAAGGTATAGTCTAAATATTGTATTTTGTATCCATATATTACTTCATAAGCTTCATGGAGAGGTTATAACATATCCAAAATCCCACACAAGATGAACCATCCCATCATACAATGTAAGGTCTCTCATAAAATCACATATACAAGAAGTGGATCCTAAGGAGGTGATAACATAGCTAACCTCCCCAAGAACCGAACCACCAATATAGGTATAAGCGATATGGTGTAACTCTACACCCCACATAAATCCCTAACAATTATCAAGGTATTCATTCATTTAAGTTTCTTTTGAAACAAGTATATTTTCTATTTTTATAAGTGTTTTGGGTGTTTAGAGTTGATCAAAAGTGGTTCAAGTGGATGACTTGAGCATATAGCTAAAAGTATTCATAATGTATGTTGTTATGACACAATGTAGAGGAATCATGACATGAAATACTCAAGTAGAATGTAGTCCCCTGACCTACATTGGTTCACGCCATGAATTGCAAGGTCACATTATTATGGAATTAGGTAGTTGATGAGGATATGGTTTTTTAGGAATCTTTAGGTTCACAACATCCTTTTGAAATATCCTTTTTATTTTTCTGAATAGAGTGATAATCTATGAGATAGTTACATCTATTGTTTTTCGTGAAGAGTAACATGAATGCATAATAATTCTAATTCTACATATATACCATTCTCATTAATAGTTAGTGTATATGAGGAATATTTCATACAACCATTTGGCTTCGTGCAAAGCACAATACATTTGGACATGCATGACTCTAATACATTGAAACAATAATGTACAGTGTGTGTGTATACTAAGTGTTTGTTAAGAAACAAGTAAAGGAATTCATTCACATGCATATATATATATATATATATATATAAATGTACATGACTTTGAGAAAATACCAAATATAATATGTTCAGATTCCATTCAATCCACACATGAAGTGTGATTTAATTGAGAATTAATGAAGAAGTGATTTTAGGTTATAATTTTTTTATTTTATAAATAATAAATAAGAATTTGTGTGCACCATATGAACACATTTTAAGTGAGTTTGGGACTTCATTTATAATAAGAAATAATTGTCTAAACAATGTTTTTCTGAGGAAGATGATTATCTAATATGGTCATAATTTTCTTGAACATAACCAATAGATCTAATAAGTGTTTTTGAAGGTACTAGAATAGGTTCATGATTATGTAATATCCTATAAGATCATGGAGGAAGATCAGATAATAATTTTACAATGGACCAAGACTTTTAACAAAGTTGAAGTATTTTGGTTGGTGTTGGGAGAAGATGAATTCTTCTTATTTGATCTAAGATTATAAGGAGTCTTTCAGCTGGATTTAGTGTAAGAATAATTTTGGTAAGATAAAAAAGTAAATTGAGTATCTCAATTGGAGTTAGAGAAATTTTATTCACTTTTTTGATAGCAATGAATTTGTAACCTGGAGGAATAATCGGTTGCAACAAGGAGTATGATTTTTGTCGAAACATGTAGATGATATTTGTTTCTCAGTCTACAATATTAAAACTGAACACAATGAGATATTTATAGATAATATTTTCTGGATTTAGAACCTTAAAAATTTCAATAGGTTGAATTGAGAATAATAATAATTTGTAAAAATAAACCACTGATTCACCCCTCCCCTCTTAGCGATCAATCTGGTATGGGGCTATATAAATGGTATTAGTGTGTTGGTTACCTCTAAAGATCAAACTAAGTCATTATAATGTGAAATTTTCTAGAAATGAGTATGTTACCATAGATAAATATTTCTACCAAGACTCAGAAGATTAGATATAATAATATGGTAAGGAAGATATAGAAGAAACCTTTCATAAAGGAAAAGATTCTATCAATCGAAGGTGATCAAATATGTATATGTTGTAATAATTCTTTTGGTTATGATTCTTCTGATGAATCCTAGTGAAGCTGTCATGATAATGAATCACTTAGTTATCTTTAATATATATTCAAATAAAATCTCAATAATATTCCTAGAGAATTGGTAAATGTATTTTTATAGGAATCAAGGGTTTTTAGGATGAGAAATTACTTATGGAATAATAATTTGATGCCATGAAAGATGTTTTGGCTAAAAGGGTTGAAATATCCAACACTTTCACAAAACATGTGAAAGAAAAAAAAGAGACTATTTCTATTGGCAGTGAAATATATGATGAATATATTGAAGAATTTAAAGAAAGTATTTGTGATAAATATTTCTTTGAGATTGTGTTTGAATAATATTTCCATGAATTTGAAAATTTTCAAAAGGCTTATAAGGTTTTCAATCCATCCATACTAGAGGAAAAAGATAATAGGGTTGTGTATATTGAAATTTCTTTTTAAGAATAAAAAATACGCATGACGAAAAGATGAATAATCTGAAAAAGGAATGGGAAGAAAAGATGTTATCATTTGAGGTTGAGAAGAATTATCTCAACATAAAGCGCATAAAGAAAGAGGTGAGATTAAAGAATCATGAATAAACATAGTCTGGAACTTCCCATACTATTGTGAAATGAGATGTTGCTACAAATTTTTTCTCATAAGATCATGGTCCAAGAATAGAATGAAACCATTCTCTAATAAAAAGGCGACATCCTTCAAGAAGAAGATGTCCTATAACCTAACAAATATTTAATGAATGAATTATGTTTCAAGTTCTAGTATGTGTTTCAAACCAAAATCTACAAATATATAGATGGTGAAAAACATTATTAAATCCACCACATCATAATAAGGTGGGAAAATTAGTATAAATAACTATTCCCCAAGAAGTGCCTCTAAGAGTGATGGTTTCATTCATAGGTATAAAGGTTCAAAATCATGTTAATCTAAATATAGTACACCTTGAAAGACAAGAATAAGTATCTTAGGCTATTGTTGGTTTTTTTGTATGTTTGGGAAAAAGGTATTAGAATTTTGTAATAATATGAAAATTCATGAGGATAATAGAAGGTATGTATTTTGGGGGAGTAAAGATGACGAAAATAGAATACCTACACCAGAGAATAAAATCTAGATAAAAACAAAGCTAACAAGTCATCCTTGGGTTTGGTAAAAAACAAGAAGACTATTGAATCAACTATCACCAAGAAGAACAATGAGATAACCTATATTATAACAAAGGGAGAAGGAAATGTTTCAAGAGAATCACTACCCATAAGAACTCTTACTAGTTTAATATGTAATTATTCGAAATTAGTCATTAATAAAAGGGGATTCATGGTGAATAAATGAGAACAGACTTTCAGAGAACAAATCATGTGACCATAAATTCATCCTAGCTAGCTAGATAAAACATCTTTGGAGGTGTAAATTAATTTTTTGGTAGATGTAATCATATGGGTCACAAATCTATGAAATACTTTAAAATAACTCCATAAGATATTCCCTATGGCGAGAAATTGAAAAGGATTCAACAGAAAAACAATGGAATGTCATGTGAAGATTCTTAGTCAAAGAAGAAGAAGTATCAATTGAAAAGATGCTCTCAGTCTGAATGATTTCTATAAAAAACCAAAGATGACCCTACTTATCCCTTATATATATATTTGTGTATGTTTTATTATAATAAGCATGAAATTGAAGGATATGTTTTAGTCTATAAGTATTGGAAAACATGAAAATATTATCCTTTATGGAGTTTACTAACTTCCCTAAAATTGAAGAAAAGTGTGGATCCCTTAAGGGGATAAACATTGTGAATGAATTTAGAAAATCTAAATAGATTCCACATGTAATGGTTGAGGTGTAAAAATCACACTTCCATCCCCCATTCTTAATTGTGTTTATCATATCAATTAAGGGGGAGTGTTTGGTTGATGACAAGATGAGATAAAGGGGGAGCTTTATCTTTTCAATTGAACTTTCAGATGTGTGTGTTAATTTATGAATAGGATTTAGTAGTTCATTGATAAATGTAATTACCCAAAACCACTTAAATGATAATTGAGTTTTTTTATAATTATTTCACATAAATGGTGGTTTATAGACCACATCTAAAACCTTGGTCACTTCTCTCTTATTTTCTACCCTAGGATAGAACAAGTATACTTAGAGTTGATTCACTAAAGTATATTTTCTAAGAAAACCATTTTTTATCATCCATGTCTCATAAGTACTCAATAAATAATATTCAAATGAGTGATACCATGTTTTTTATAATACCTCCCTTAAAATTTTCATTTTATTTCCAATAAGGGGTAAAAACATTTTGGGAAACCATATTGACTTTGGAATATATGAAAAGGATATTGACAACAAAATAAAAAGGGGGTGATTATTGGAACTAATGTTTAATTTTTTATCAATGAATATTCAATATGCGTTTGGTGAGTTTGAATGAAGTGGTAATTCTAGAATAATTTTTATGGATTAATCTAATGGAATTGGATGTCACACATGGAGAATTATCCCTGGAAAACTTAGATGACTATTTGTGCTGTTTTAAAATGTCCAAGACATTTGTTAGGGAGGAAATATTGTTTACAATAATGTTTGGAAGATTAAATATGGACATGAAATTTGAATTTAATATTGTATGAAGTGAATAAAAGTTGAATATGATTTAATGTGATGTCCATGTAAAAATATAAATATATATTTTACAAGATGAACTAGAGAATAAGAGAAGATGATTTAGATGGTTTGGTATTTCGGACTTGAGTATTCCACACATAGAATAAATATTATATTGGTGCTTAAAAAAAATTAAGTCCAACCATAAAATTCCCCAAGGGATATCCCTTAACCACCTATAAGTGGACCCAAGGGTCAATCCCTATGGGAGAACCTGTCCAATGAGCCATCTCCTAGAGGTTGGTAGGCCTGTGTACAAGGATGTTGGATTGAATTCCCAAAGGAATTAATAGATTGGTTCAAAATCCCATATGAGTGCCCATGGACTTTATAGTGTAGTGTATCGCATGTGAGAATGAGGTGAAGTGTATCCATGTGCTGAACCCATTGTTAGCTCAAAGGTGCAGTAGGGAAATGATTGATTATAAAGAAGAGTAAATATGCTTTGATATTCTATTTGGGGAACAAAGGTAGTAGTTATTGTCCCCCCGTCACTTAAATGATGGATAGAACAAGGCCCACACGATGTTTTGGATATTGTTTTTCCTTCTTATCTTGTCGATCTTCTTCAACCTAGTCATTTTTCTAAGAACTCTAGTATGCCAGAGCACAACCCAGGACACCGATTGATTGATTATGACCATCATTAAAGATTATACTGAGAGGATGAGTTATTTTGATTGAACCAAAATCATGCATTGGATCTAACATCTTGAATTCATGTGTAGAATCTGATTTACAATCATCTACTAAATTTAAAATGATAGCTTCAAAAATCCATATGGGTATGAGAGAGTTTGATCTTAGATAAGGATGAGTATGTGATCCTCACCGCATGCACGAGTAGGTATCACCACAAAGGAGTAACATGTAGACTCAACAAAAATTAGCAAAACTATTTTTATACCTAGAATAATTTTGGTGTTTTAATAAGAGTCAAGATATAAAATTATTCTCAGAGTATTATAGGAGTCCATAAAATGGCATATTTTATTGATCTAATGTGGTGATAACCCCTTATAAATACCAAGGAAGTATAAAGATATATTATTCTAATATATTTAGATTACTCTCAATTTTTCTACTAAAAATAGAGACACCATGATCCTTCTAGTTCACAAATAAAATCCCTCCTACACAGATTCACTTCTACATGGGATAAGAGGACCCCATGGCCCTCTCGACATGAAATCATCACACTCAAGAGTCCTATGAATAAATAGAGTTCCATGAAGCTTAATATTGAAAAAATGTGGAAACCAAAAGAATATGATTTTTTCACATATAACTCTAGTTATTAATAACAATGAATGGTGTTCCATGAAGTATCTTGTGGTTTGGGATATCCTTACCTGCAATCCTCATGGTTTTCATGAATAGAGTTAGATTTCATGAGATAGTTTCATCTTCTATGTTTCATGAAGGGTAACATGTATTTATAATAACATTGACACTACATATATATTGTTTGCACAAATGTGTATTATACATGAGAAAAATGTCCTAAAACCATTGAGTTTCACACAAAGCACATTACATGTGAACATTTATAACTTACATACATTTAACCAATAGTGGAAAATGTTTGTGCATACTAAGTTTGTGTGAATAAACTAAGATAATAACTCATGAACTTTAATATATATATATATATATATATATATATAAATTTACATGCATGTGAGAAAATAGTCGAAACAAGATGTTTGATTTTCATACAATCCATGCAAGAAGTTTGATTCAATTGATAATTTAAAAAAATTGATTTGGGGTTGTGATAGTTTTTTCATGCATAAAATAATAAAGAATAATTTTTGTGCACCACTTACACACATATTAAGTGAGTACAAGTCTTTATCTATTATAAGAAATAATTTCTTGAGTAGTGTTGCAATGAGTAAGATGATTATATACTATGATCAAAAGTGGTATGAGAAAGACCAATAGACCTGATCAGTGTTTGTTAAAGGTACATGAACAAGTACCAAATCATGTGAGATACTAAAAGACTATGGAGTAAGATCAGATAATGACACTATAGTGGGTCAACGCATGAATATAGGTGAAGTCTTCCTGTTGGTGCAGGGAGAAGGTGTAGTCTTCTGGTTGGAGCTAGGAGTAGAAGGAGTCTCTCAGTTGGAGGCATACCAAGAATAATTTTGGTTGGAACCAAAAGAGAATAAGGTCTCTTGGTTGGATTTAGAGAAATTGAATTCACTTGTTTGATGGTGAAGAATATATAACTTGGTAGAAGAACCAGTTACAACAAGCAGTAGGATTTCTACCAAACCTTGTCAATCATTTTCACTGCCCTCTCTCCATTATTAAAACTTCAAACAAGTTGATATTGGGAGATAATATTTAGAGGATTGGGAACCATAACAAGTTCAATGGGTTGAATTCAAAAAGTGTAATTTGTAAAAATAAATCACTGATTTACCCCTCCCCTATCAATGGTCAATCCTTCTTGGGTCCCTATAACTTGGTCAAACCATGATCTACATAGTCACACCATGAAAAACACCAAGATTATTTTTCATATATAATTAATTATTCAATTAGGTTAATGTTAAATGGGGCATTTCAACTTCTTCAGTACACATAACCCACTTCCACACCTCTTTGATGTTCTTCTACTTCAAAGTGGAGTTATACTTAATTCCTGGATGGAATCTCTCATGGTTTGACTCAGTGGATATCTAGAGGTATGAATAACACTCCTCTTCCAACCTTCCTTGGATTTATTTACCTTTTGTGTAATTCTTCTAGTTTTTCTTATTTATACTCAATTTTATGGTTTTATTATTCTTTTTTGATTATGACTATGTGAGACCAAATCAATGTATGATATTCAATGAGTTGAATTTTTTGAATATAAAGAATGTGGTATTAAAAAAACCCCTCATCATATATACATTTTTATAACATGTTTGATGTGTTTTTGTGAAGGCATACCACACACTTGACCCAAATTATAAATAAATATTGTGTATCCCTAATTATCAAAATTGGATATTCTTATAGGATATTAATATCCATTTAGAAAATGTAGACTGGAACTTTGGCCACCCATGAGGTGTTATTGACCTTGGAAGTCAAATGTGTAATTTAAGGGGTGACTCAACGGGTTATTTTGACCTTTTTAATGCCCATAAGGGTTCTTGGGGATGTCTAGGACATGATATAGGATCTATCATTCATTATTATTTTGAAAATCTTGAAATAATTAAATTAAATGAGTTGATAAATGAATTAATAATGATTTTTAGTGACGTAGACATTCTCCATAAATTTTATATTTCACTTACTGATTTGGAATTCCTTGGACACACTCCTTGGATTCATCGTTGACCCTATTGATTTTAGAAAAACAAGGCTAATCCCCTTGAATTTAGAAATGATGCTACTAATCTATAATTCCTTATACATGCTACCAAGATTTAAAATTACCCATTTTTATTTTTAATTCCTTGTACACACTCCTTATATTAAGAATTGATACTATAGATTTATAATTTCATGGGAAATCCCCTTGGATTCCAAAATAGGCCTATTGATCCAGAATGACTTGGAAACATTTCCTAGATTCAACAATGATCCTAAAGATTACAAATTCCTTGTATACAATATTTTAATTTGGACATACTTTTATTGACTAGGAATTCCTTTAATATTACCTCTTTATTCATCCTTGATCATATTTAAATGAAATATTGTGATCCGAGACATCTACGATTGGGCAAAGTAGGTATGGTCTATCCTGAGTGTCACTAAAGAACCGATGGTTTATTTATTTATGTTGTATTATTTATTTTTTATACACATTAGCATGAAATATATTCTTAGACAAGATATTCTTATAGACACCATTGGTAGTGAACTATTGGTTTATAATCCCAACTAGATTAGGCCACCATTGGTACCTAATTAAGAATACTTAACGGTTATTAGTATAGAGAAGGTAAAGGGGCCTATGATCAATAAATGATCTATTTTTATTAGCATGGAGCATGAGATATGAGATCATGCTATAATCAGTGCCATTTTTTGGATTTTTTAAAGTTTTCCAATTTTGTTTCCTTTTTAGTTTTTTGATACATGTGATCCACCCATGGGGGGAATCCTTTTGTATGTATTACTACCAGGATTTGTATAGACACCATTTTAATATAACATGGGTTATGTTTATTTATTTCCAGTTTTCATGATGACCATATTCCTTAATCATATATTTTATGATATTAATAATACTTATACTATAATTTCACTTTGATACAAGGGTATAGTCTACCCACTATACCACCCTAGAACCTTATTTCATGTTGGAATCCTCTAGAATATGGGGAGTCTTACCTAAGGTTATGAATCTAACCAATTTGGCTATTATTGAGTAAGCCAAGTAAAGTATGTTAAAATGTGTTACCAGATCCATTTATTTTGTTTTATTATTTGGTGAAGGTAGACATTATATAACGCACTACCAGAACATGGAACAAAACTCATGTTTGGGAGTATCTAACCCATGTGTGAGAAAAAATCATATTTTTGGGGATGAGATTATTATTTTTGGTTTCTGTTTTTACTATTTACCTATTTCACTTCATGTGACACACATGATTTTTAAATTTATGTTTTAGGATATTTTTAACTCTTGGAAAAAATGGAAAGAGTGCATGTATTCATGCATGATATAATAAACATATGTTTCACATGTCCTTTTCATTATTGCCTATGATTTTTACCTTATTTAGGACACGAGTTTAGTTATTTGAAATCATAGTATTAATTAATATGGTGTTTTCAAATAAAAATTAGTGGTTTTATCTTGCTTAATCCATTTTTGAGGTGGTTAAAAGAAAATTATATTATTATTTATCTAGATTATTATAGGAAATTTGTTAAATAAAATGATAATTACAACTTATAATTCATTTTTCTCTATAGCTTGTAATCAAAATTTCATTTAGCCAAGCCTAAATTAGAAAAACTATGGTTGAAGTAGAATATAAAAGAATTATAATGAATATCCTATATATATAATGTGGACCTATGTCCAAATGGTGTTGGCCATATATATAAGGGTCGATGGAAATTGTGAGATAATTGGGTAATATGATTCTGATGATATGATATATAGAGAATATAGTGGATTATTCTAGTTATTGATTTCAATAAAATTTGGTATCAATAACTACTATAGTAATGTTTTCTAAAGCATGTGTTTGTAATTATAGAAAAATAACTCTATGAAGGACCCCCGTTGAACACTAGGAGGGTGGTGATAAGCACACCCTAGAGGTGCTAAGGCCAGATACTCATATATCATTGGGTCAGGTTATGAATTTTTAGCTTATGGAGTACATATTACGGGTAATATAGTCGATGGAGAGGGAGAGAGGATCTATGAGTTCTGCTTATGATTTTTGATCTTACCAGAGTGTTATAGTTGTAGATTCCACATTTATTCTCAGGAGAGGGTCGGCCCCCATTTGGCTGAGTATTAGATAGAGACTATATAGATTATCATTAACCACCATGATGGACCTTCAAAAATGACAGAAAATATCATGGTATATGTGATTTTTGGATTAGATTAGTGATGGTGGGATGTCTTGGTCAAGGTAGACCAACATGTGTTGATGAATTGGAAGCAATTTCACACTATTTTATTTGAATATTTATTTATCGAGATGTTTTGGGAAGACACGACTAAGGATTTTATGAACCTCGAGTAGGGAGGAATGGCAGTAATGGACATGTCTACAATTTTATGATTTTTAATGGGTTTCCACAATTATGAAGGGGGAGGATTTGATAATGGGAATGAGTTTTTAGGTTGGACTTATATTTGAGATACATGTATATGTGAATATTTTTTTCCCTACCAACCCTTTTAGAGGTGGTGAATCTAGACCTCATTACCAAGATGAATCCAAGGGAAGCCTAAGGTTATGGGATAATGGATTAATCTATGGGAACTATTAGTGTTGGATCATGTAGTAGGAAGTTCAATTTCAATAGTTTATGTTAATATAGTAAGGGGAATGGTATTCATGGTGATGGTTTGGTGTGATTCCACTAGTGTGATAAGCTTGTCCATATTCAATCATAATGAGACTAAATGTCACTAGAGTTATGATATTATTGGAGTATGGAACACTTATAGTGGTTCTATAGAAGTATTCAGAACACATATAGTTTCACAAGATCCAGATAGGTTTAGGTTTCTTGATTTGGATTACCTAAATTATGATAAGTGGGTATCTAGAGTTTGACTGACTGCTCTAGTCAGGTTTAATGATGTGGGTCCCAAAGAAAGGTAAAAAACATCACCAGTGCAATGTTTCTTAGGGGATCTAGGTTGGGAAATAGAGTTGGGGGTACAATACAATTATATTCAATTCAACTAACCCTATAGAACAGGATGTTGAACCCTATATAGTATGAGGTTTGATTTTGGTAACCTCTAAAAAGAATAAACTCTGTTTGACATAGGAGATTCATATTATTTCATTGATTCTCAATTCATAGAAAGATGTAGACTAATAGTAGAGTGACTGTATATGGTGATTTACATTAACACTCCATTAAGAGTGTGATCTGATGGAACTCTGTGATGTGTCCCATGTTCCCCAGAGGTTGGTAGCTATTGGTTTCTTATGGATATCATTGTATTAGACATGACTATTTTTTATCTGATACTCAGGGTGGTATAGTTATTATTGTACTAATCCCACATCAAATATTACCATGTAAAGGTGTCGTTGACACCTCCTTAGAGTGGTACTTATGTTCATTTTATAGAGTGGTATATCATGTGTGTCGTACAAGGAAAGAACATCAACAGATAGGTGGGATTATAATGCAGGTTTGCAATGTTATGCTAGATAATGGGGGAATGTTGTAAACAATTTTTCCTCATGTGATATATCAATTCAAGTATATATATCCTAAATATTTATAAAAGTTTCCATTCAATAGAGAAATTGAACATACTATTTAGATCATGATCGGTGAATATCTTACTTCATGTTTTCCTTATAAGAGATTAAGGGTTATTTGGTGTACATGGAGGATATGTGATTTATACATTTGAGTACATCTCCTGAGGTATCTCTAGTCCAATTCACCAAGAAGGCAGGTGGATCCTTATGGACGTTCATATACTATCATAAGTTGAAGAAATTGATAATTAAAAAATAGTTTCAAATTTTGGGTGTTGTTGACTTTTTTGATCAGCTAAGAGGAACCCAAGAATTCTCTAAGTTTAATTTGATATTTGGTTATCAAGAGCTTTGGGTGATACCTTTAGAGATATATGACACTACTTTTAGAATTAGGAATGGGTTTTAATAGTATTTAGTGATGATATTTGGTTCTATAAATGTTCTAAAGGTGTTTATAGCCTTGAAGAATTTAGTTTTCACCCATATATATAAACTTTCATGATTATTGTATTATTATATTCTATTTTACTTCAATTCAATGTATAGGCACATGGAACATCTCAATATTGCATTGGGTAGGATTTAGGAGCATAAAAAATATGAAAAACTCTCTAAGTGGCACTTTTAAAAAGACCATGTGTACTTCTTAGGTTATGTTATATCTAAGGCTAGGATATTAGTGGAACTTGAGAAATTTAGAGCATTATTCTTGGGAGAATCCTTAGAATTTTTTTGATATATGTAAATTTTTGGGCATATATATTTATTACTAGATATTTATCTAGTAATTCTTGAATTTGGTGGTTCCAATGATTTTTCTAACAAAAAACGAGAGATGTTTATCTAATCTGACACTTGTGAGAGAGATTTTTAGAAGCTGACAGAGAGATTTACTACAATATTGATCATAACTTTATTTAACCTAAGGAAGGAATAAATGATGGATTTTGATGCATCATGGGTTGGGATAGGAGTAGTCTTGATGAAGGGAGTTTGTGTGGTTACTTATGGATCCAAATAGATGGGTCTGTATGGGCAGAATTACACTACACAGGACCTTGAGTTGGTTGCAGTATATTCCTTGATGTGTTGGAGGCATTACATACTGGGTAATAGATTCATAGTCGATACGGACCATAAGATCTTGAAATATATATTCTCAAATTGGGACCTGATCCTTTGGTAATGTAGGTGGGTTGAGTATAACCATTACATTGATTTTGAGCTAGTATACAAACTTGGGAAGGGAAATGTAACACCCCGAGATTTTATGAAAAATATTCTTTTTAATTTCATTAATGTCTTGTGTTGTACGCTACACCAAAAGGAGATTTCACAACACGCATCCTTGACTTGCCTTCCATTACACGCAATCGCGACCTTCCACGATAGCGTGTGTTGTACGCAACACCAAGTTTCTCTAAACAACGATATGCTATTAAAATATTATCAAAACTAGCCGTTATGAATAGTAATAACCACATTTTGAAATTTTGTAAATTTTATTTTTCAAAATGGAATTCATTTTTGGATTTTTAATATCGAAATTAGCTTAGGGTGAAATTTTGGTGATTTTCGGATAACTTTCATATTTTGATGAATAGTGAAAATTACTAAATTTTAATTAAAAACAACTTTTTCAATCGAAATAATTAATAGTGATAAATTATTAATTTGAGTGGTTTTAAAGTATATTTAGAATATATTTTAATACAATGATGGTCATTGGATGTAATTTCACATTTAAACCAGTTATAAACAAGTATCAATCTTTTGATAGTTATTATCTCTTAAAAACACGCTATTTGTTTTGATGACGGGAATTAATTTTTAAATTAGTTAATGCAACTGATATGTTTTGAATTTGGTAAAATAGACATCATTTTTGAGTTCATAATATCAAATATAGCTTAGGTCTAATTTTTGGTATTTTTTCTGAAAACTTTCAATTTTTGATGAATAGTGAAACCACTAAGTGGTAGGTTAAAAACTGAATTTTTCATAAAACATAATTTTACCGCTTCTGTGAATAGAATTTCAAAAATCCGAGATACACGGTTAATATCAAGGACTAAAATGTGGTTCAATGAGATGAAAATAATTTTTGGTGAATAGTAACTTTTTACTTTTTTTTACCGCGGTTAATAGTAAATAGGGTAACTAAGGGAAAATATGATATTAATATTACCCTAACACATGTCCTAATCTTATTGGACAAGTGTATCTCGACAAAAAACAACCTTAAGTGTAAAATATTATCATTTAGGCCCACTTGGATTAGATTAGGACATTTATTATTATTTAATTCAAAGAAGAGTTAAAAGAGTTAAAATCAAAGTTTATTTACTAAAACATTTTTAATATGGAGTTATACATAAGATAAATTCGATTGTAAATATTCATTAGAAATCTAAAAAGATTTACTACATGATGTTATTTTATTTGTAATTTTTAGACATCAAATAATTTAATTATGACACAGTGATGATGCAGTAATTATCTTATTAATGAAATATTGACATAATTGATGTTATAAACACCAAAATAAATATAATTTGAGACTTTTTATGAATTCCACTAATTTTATAGGTTACTATGATATATTAGTATTTATTTAATCAACTTGGTTCGAACATATAATTCTGTTATGACTTTCACAAAAATCATAAATCAAATAGTGTCAAAATTGACACAAAATAGTTTTTAAATCAAATATTATATTATTAATTGTTATTTTATTTCTAAAAATCTAAGGTTCGGCCAAATGACTTAGATAAGGATATATATATCAATAATAAACAATTTGGGGTTCGTTTGGCATGTTATAGTAAGTGTATTAACCATATAGTGAAAGAAAACAAAAAGACACGGTAAAAGTTAAATTATTTAACTTAGAGTTAAATCTAATTGATAAGGTTAAAATAATACCCTAAACTTGTCTAAATCCTATTGGATGATAGGATTTCGACCCATCCCCACTTTAGCTTCGAAATAAGACCCTTTGTAACCATTATAAACCGATTTTGACTTTAATATAAAATAATATTTTGAGATATTCCTAAGGTGCCCCTCTCCTCCCTTATAAAAGGGTACCTCCTCCCCCTCCTCCTCACACCAATTTGAGCACTCAAGCTCGGCCAACCCCTGCCATTTTCCCCTCTCCACTTCCCTAGAATAATCCTAGAGGTCCTGGTCTTCTCCAAAGACCAATCTTAGTTCCTTAAGTGGAGGATTCAAAGAGGCGTTCCAAAGAAGAGGAGCTTCGGACACGTACAAAGAAAATCGGACCTAAGGTATGGGAAATATCACAATCTCATTTTTATCCGAGATTGTTTATTCGTAAGTATTTACTGGGGTGTATTTTATCATCCACATCCATGTTCCCTCAATATATAATATTGTTTCCATCCACTTGCAATAGTTTAAATCCAATTTTACCCTTAGGTGAGTTTTTAGTAAAGAATATGAAAGGAATCTTTTGTCGTTTTTCCGTACGAGGTACTTTTTGACTTTTCCGATAAAAGTACGAAGAATGTTTTTTTTAACTTATACGGCATGAATGGATTTTTAAAACATTATTTCCAAGAAGCTTCCTTTACAAGTTTTCAAGTTTATTTTTAATCAACTTCTTTTAGTTTATAATTGTATGACATGTTAAGAAAAGAAAAGAGTTTTTGAAGAAGAAAGGATATTTTCCTCAAGAATGGAGTTCAAGTGTTTTATCAAAATTATTTTCCATCTAAGATAATAAAGGGTTCTGTTTTTATCCCTATTATTACATTTATTTGATTATGTTGTAAGTGAATTATTTTTATGAAGTCATTTACCTTTTATGATTTGTTTTTGATGTCATGATGTTTCAAGAATCCCATTTTTATTACATGTGTTATGTGATGATGTATGATTTATGATTTATGTGGCACACATAAGAAAGGATTCATTATAAGATGGGTGGGACCTATATCTCCCTCCAATGCATTGGGTAAAGATTTTATATCTCATGAGATAGACATGGCTGGAACGGAAGGTTATTTCGGTTCAGTGATACAGGACTGAAACGAGGAGTGAACTCGGTTCAGAAAGGGACTTTGTCCACTAAGATAGTCTTGGCAATGAGTCATGACTAACAAGAAATGATTTTCCATGATTATGTGTGTATTCCACAAAGTTTCATGTTTTAAGTTATGATTATTGGGATTTCATTTTCAATTCTATGATTTATCCCATGTTATGATATTATGAGCTCTTTTGCAGGTCAAGATTTCCAAAAGCTACGTTCTTATGTATATGATGTGATTGATATTTATTTTGTTTACCCTTACTGAGCATTTGAGCTCACCCTTTTTTGTTTTTCTTTCCCCGGGATATAAAGAAAGGTTTTAGGTAAAAAAAGGGGAAGATCTTTATGGGAGATATTGAAGATCTTTCACCATGTTTAGAAGATTACGTTCCGTGTTTCCAAAGACACTAAACTATTACGATCCTTGTGTGTGTGTTTTTGTTATGTACTAAGTATTCCGCAAATGTAATGTAATGTCCATGTACGTCAAGATACGGGTCTCTACATTTGGTATCAGAGGAAAGGTTTAGTCAACCTTTGGAAACTAGGAAGCGAAAACGTTAGTGAGATCTCTAGAGATATTTCTAAGGTATGTCTAGGGATGTCCCTAAGGATAAGTATACGTATAGGATATAGTCCTATAACTACGGTAACGATCTTAGAATTTAACCTAAGAAGTTAGATATTGAGGATACTCCCCCTTTATTATGTTGTTTTCCCTAGCATGATTTTTGCATCTAACACTATTCTTTTTGGGTTTTAGAAAATAGTTGGAAACAAGGTGATTCACGATAATGGAGGATATGATGGACAATGGAATGATATTCTTCATGAGCAACCAAATGAAATGGGATTTGGAAGTCCAAACATCATTATTATGCCGAATCAGCAATCTCATAATATGATCAATAAAGTAAAATTTGGTAAGTTTCCTGACTCGACTAATAAGAGAAAGATGGAGTTCCATGATGATCATAGAGGAAAGAAAGTTCAATTTCCCCAATGTAAATCATGTGGGAAGAGGCATCAAGGAGAATGTTTCAAGGGAACTGGAAGATGCTTTGGGTGTGGAAAAGAAGGACACAAAGCAAGTAAGGAAAAGGGTCGGTTAACACCATGGATGAGGATAATGGTAATGCTACGACATCAAAAATGGTTAAGTGTTTTAAATGTGGAATGTATGGGCATTATGCAAACAAATTCCCTAAGGGAAAGACTCATGAAGAGAATCAGTATGGTCATATGGGTAGTATTTATGTGGATGATGATGAAGAGACTACAAATGATATGTGAGATGAAAGAATTTTTGAAGCTCGGTCAATGGTTTGAGAATTTAGTGGAATGATTACATGTTTATCATGTGTAATTTTGGAATAAAGAGACATCTATGGATTGTTACACTGTTGTCTTTCCTTGTGTTTTGAAAGTGTATGATTAATGTTACCAGTATCCATGAAAGGTTATTCAGATATTTATGGAATGTAGATGATATGCGCATAATGAAGGGATAAGGAGAAAATTAAATGTTTGATAGTATTCATGAGCTCATGATTGATATAAGGACTAAGTGATATCATGGTTTGAGTATATAGAATTTTGAGGATTTTGGTATGTGGAAAGAGTTAACTTTAAATAGAATTCATGCTTTCAATAAGGTTCAATGGGTATTCAAGAGAGTACAAGATTAAGGCCTTTGAATGTTTGGAATGTGACCAACAAGATATATCTTATGATATATGGGGATCAACGATGGTATTAAATCTCTGGTAATCGTTTTCACTATGTTATGAGAGTGGACTGCAGTATTATGGATAAGCCTAAAGATTGGAATGGATTATGTTGGACATAAGTTAGTATTGTTTAAAGATAGAAGTTTTTTCGATATTATTGATGGGATGTTATAGTAATATAGTTTTAGAAAAAGGACAACATGCAGGACGGGCGACAGCCCATCGCTTCGGACAAGGCTGTGGGAATCGAACCCACAACCGAAGTGTGACTGGCCTTTATCGCCTACCACTGGCCTACAGGAAGTCCCTGTTTAGTAGAAACTAGTTTTATTATATCAAGCAGTATGATATATGAGGTATAAGTCCATTTTAGGAACCATATATGATTAATCTCACTATAGATCGACTTATGTATATAATTTTTGCTAACCTTTTGTTTGAGACAGATGGAATGACCCGTCGTTCTATCACATGATCTGCTAACACTTCACGAATAACAAATTCAACTTCATTTATTTAAGAGATGAAGTGGAAATTGTTCAAGGCACGAACAACAGTGAGATTGTTCCAAAATAAAGTAAGTATTTATTCTAATTCAAATTTTCAACTTTAGGGAAATGATCTTGAAAACCAAAAATGTTGTCCTAGTGATCTTATACCTGATGAATCAGATGGTACCTTAGATCATCACGAATTTATGGATTTGTGATTACTGGCTTTTCCATAGCCATGTTCTCTACCACTCTCCATCAGAACATGATGGTTAGATTTCTCTTCCATATCCATATTTTCACCTATGTGGAAACCTTGGGTAATCGTTACATTTCATACTTTAGTTTTTAAAGCCAAGTTTTGGTATTTCTTTTTACGATGTGGGTTTCTATTAAAGAAACTTTCGAATAGTAAACCATTTATAACCCCGACGAATTTCGAGGGCGAAATTCATTTTAAGGGGGGTAGAATGTAACACCCCGAGATTTTATGAAAAATATTCTTTTTAATTTCATTAATGTCTTGTGTTGTACGCTACACCAAAAGGAGCTTTCACAACATGCATCCTTGACTTGCCTTCCATTACACGCAATCGCGACCTTCCACGATAGCGTGTGTTGTACGCAACACCAAGTTTCTCTAAACAACGATATGCTATTAAAATATTATCAAAACTAGCCGTTATGAATAGTAATAACCACTTTTTGAAATTTTTTAAATTTTATTTTTCAAAATGGAATTCATTTTTGGATTTGTAATATCGAAATTAGCTTAGGGTGAAATTTTGGTGATTTTCGGATAACTTTCATATTTTGATGAATAGTGAAAATTACTAAATTTTAATTAAAAACAACTTTTTCAATCGAAATAATTAATAGTGATAAATTATTAATTTGAGTGGTTTTAAAGTATATTTAGAATATATTTTAATACAATGATGGTCATTGGATGTAATTTCACATTTAAACCAGTTATAAACAAGTATCAATCTTTTGATAGTTATTATCTCTTAAAAACACGCTATTTGTTTTGATGACGGGAATTAATTTTTAAATTAGTTAATGCAAATGATATGTTTTGAATATGGTAAAATAGACATCATTTTTGAGTTCATAATATCAAATATAGCTTAGGTCTAATTTTTGGTATTTTTTCTGAAAACTTTCAATTTTTGATGAATAGTGAAACCACTAAGTGGTAGGTTAAAAACTGAATTTTTCATAAAACATAATTTTACCGCTTCTGTGAATAGAATTTCAAAAATCCGAGAGACACAGTTAATATCAAGGACTAAAATGTGGTTCAATGAGATGAAAATAATTTTTGGTGAATAGTAACTTTTTACTTTTTTTTACCGCGGTTAATAGTAAATAGGGTAACTAAGGGAAAATATGATATTAATATTACCCTAACACATGTCCTAATCCTATTGGACAAGTGTATCTCGACCAAAAACAACCTTAAGTGTAAAATATTATCATTTAGGCCCACTTGGATTAGATTAGGACATTTATTATTATTTAATTCAAAGAAGAGTTAAAAGAGTTAAAATCAAAGTTTATTTACTAAAACATTTTTAATATGGAGTTATACATAAGATAAATTCGATTGTAAATATTAATTAGAAAGCTAAAAAGATTTTCTACATGATGGTATTTTATTTGTAATTTTTAGACATTAAATAATTTAATTATGACACAGTGATGATGCAGTAATTATCTTATTAATGAAATATTGACATAATTGATGTTATAAACACCAAAATAAATATAATTTGAGACTTTTTATGAATTCCACTAATTTTCTAGGTTACTATGATATATTAGTATTTATTTAATCAACTTGGTTCGAACATATAATTCTGTTATGACTTTCACAAAAATCATAAATCAAATAGTGTCAAAATTGACACAAAATAGTTTTTAAATCAAATATTATATTATTAATTGTTATTTTATTTCTAAAAATCTAAGGATCGGCCAAATGACTTAGATAAGGATATATATATCAATAATAAACAATTTGGGGTTCGTTTGGCATGTTATAGTAAGTGTATTAACCATATAGTGAAAGAAAACAAAAAGACACGGTAAAAGTTAAATTATTTAACTTAGAGTTAAATCTAATTGATAAGGTTAAAATAATACCCTAAACTTGTCTAAATCATATTGGATGATAGGATTTCGACCCATCCCCACTTTAGCTTCGAAATAAGACCCTTTGGAACCATTATAAACCGATTTTGACTTTAATATAAAATAATATTTTGAGATATTCCTAAGGTGCCCCTCTCCTCCCTTATAAAAGGGTACCTCCTCCCCCTCCTCCTCACACCAATTTGAGCACTCAAGCTCGGCCAACCCCTGCCATTTTCTCCTCTCCACTTCCCTAGAATAATCCTAGAGGTCCTGGTCTTCTCCAAAGACCAATATTAGTTCCTTAAGTGGAGGATTCAAAGAGGCGTTCCAAAGAAGAGGAGCTTCGGACACGTACAAAGAAAATCGGACCTAAGGTAAGGGAAATATCACAATCTCATTTTTATCCGAGATTGTTTATTCGTAAGTATTTATTGGGGTGTATTTTATCATCCACATCCATGTTCCCTCAATATATAATATTGTTTCCATCCACTTGCAATAGTTTAAATCCAATTTTACCCTTAGGTGAGTTTTTAGTAAAGAATATGAAAGGAATCTTTTGTCGTTTTTCCGTATGAGGTACTTTTTGACTTTTCTGACAAAAGTACGAAGAATGTTTTTTTTAACTTATACGGCATGAATGAATTTTTAAAACATTATTTCCAAGAAGCTTCCTTTACAAGTTTTCAAGTTTATTTTTAATCAACTTCTTTTAGTTTATAATTGTATGACATGTTAAGAAAAGAAAAGAGTTTTTGAAGAAGAAAGGATATTTTCCTCAAGAATGGAGTTCAAGTGTTTTATCAAAATTATTTTCCATCTAAGATAATAAAGGGTTCTGTTTTTATCCCTATTATTACATTGATTTGATTATGTTGTAAGTGAATTATTTTTATGAAGTCATTTACCTTTTATGATTTGTTTTTGATGTCATGATGTTTCAAGAATCCCATTTTTATTACATGTGTTATGTGATGATGTATGATTTATGATTTATGTGGCACACATAAGAAAGGATTCATTATAAGATGGGTGGGACCTATATCTCCCTCCAATGCATTGGGTAAAGATTTTATATCTCATGAGATAGACATGGCTGGAACGGAAGGTTATTTCGGTTCAGTGATACAGGACTGAAACGAGGAGTGAACTCGGTTCAGAAAGGGACTTTGTCCACTAAGATAGTCTTGGCAATGAGTCATGACTAACAAGAAATGATTTTCCATGATTATGTGTGTATGCCACAAAGTTTCATGTTTTAAGTTATGATTATTGGGATTTCATTTTCAATTCTATGATTTATCCCATGTTATGATATTATGAGCTCTTTTGCAGGTCAAGATTTCCAAAAGCTACGTTCTTATGTATATGATGTGATTGATATTTCTTTTGTTTACCCTTACTGAGCATTTGAGCTCACCCTTTTTTGTTTTTCTTTCCCCAGGATATAAAGAAAGGTTTTAGGTAAAAAAAAGGGGAAGATCTTTATGGGAGATATTGAAGATCTTTCACCACGTTTAGAAGATTACGTTCCGAGTTTCCAAAGACACTAAACTATTACGATCCTTGTGTGTGTGTTTTTGTTATGTACTAAGTATTACGCAAATGTAATGTAATGTCCATGTACGTCAAGATACGGGTCTCTACAGGAAACATGGTTTCATATGTGTTGAGATAGAAGACATAGAATTAGGTGGTCATGGAGTTTAGTAGTGAGTGATATTTAATGACTGTAATTGTAGATATACATTTGAGAGTACCAATTTTGCGTATCCATTAAATCCTTATCTATTGATTCATTAATTCTTAGATGAATTAAGGGGAGGTAACTATAAGATCCCTAGTTTTAATCCTCGAGGGATAATATATATGGTGGGGATCCATCACCAAACTAGAATCTTTATAATGATGAGACTATTTACATCCACGATCATTTCTTAGTTCCCACATGCATGAATTAAGAGTTCATTGGGGATTCACATTCTTTAAAGTTGTTTGTACACCCTTTTTTGAAGTACATATATCATGAGATACACATAAAATACTAGTTGTCTAGGATAAAGGACATACTTTATTTTATTATGTAGTGTTCCAATTTTCAATAGGTGAATGTTGTGATCTAATGAACTATGAGTATCCTATATCTATTACTTATTTTTGAATGTAAATGGGATAACATGACCACGGATTTAATATTGGGGTCACTAAGAAAACCAAAAGGTAGAAACACTCTATCAGTGATTAAGGATTGGATAAAAAAATGGATCATTTAATTATAATTAGGGACAACTTTAACTAGGTTTTTACATGTAATAATTTTGAATGTTTCTATGAATATTTTTGAATCTAGGATCTAAGTTGAAATAGGATTATAGGGCTCGGAGAGCCTCGACAGAGTGATTTAAAAAAAATATTAAATATATTTTGATACATGTTCACTATTTTTGTTGAATTATTGAACGAATCATGAGAAGAGTCTTAGATCATAATTCTGATACTACGATTGACTTCAAAACAATGTGTTTCCCTAGGTGCGACATAAAACTTATTAGAACTGAGTTTTTGACTGAAGTTGAGTTGGCGATGAGGTGTTAAAAGTGAGTTAATTTATTAAATCAAATTAAATCAATTAAACCCCCTACCCACCCCTTTGGTGTATATGAAGCAAGTAGGAGGAAAATTCCTCCTCTACCCCTTTGATCGATGGATGAACCGAGGCCAAATCAAAGTGAAAAGTTGATGCCGATATCATTTCATGGCGCTGATCATAATAATATGAAGGAGGAACATGATCTGGGTGTTGTTCTACACCTGAATCTTTTCCATATCACCTTCAAGGTAGGTGGATTTGAGTTTTGTCATAATACACCTTTATATGTGTTTTTAAGGTTTGATATCCCTATTATAATTTCTAGATATCCATTCTAGGTAGATCTTTAGTTTTTGGGAGAAACCAGGGTGATTCAGGAGACTCATAGGGAAATTCCCATCAGAATTCCTATCTAAATAGAGTGTAAACTAGTGATCCATGATGAGTGTTATTCCCATTCATATAAGATGAATTTTAGGGACTACACATCATGTAATAGGGTTGCACAGTAGGTAGTGACCACATGTCATGTATCCAGAAGACATGTCTAGGGTAGTCGTGTGATAGTACATGGTTGTGTCGAACAACACAACCAATGTACATAGGTACAGGGAGCCAAAAAAGGGCATTGGAAAATGAAATGACCAAGTGTCGATTCAGTATGGATATGCAATGTAACTAGTGGTACATTTTGTGTGTAAGGCACGAATAACTGATACGTATGGAGGAGGAACATGACCATGGTCTAGGTGAGGAATGACACACCATGTACGGGTTGTACAAACCATGTATGCCTACATGTCCAGCCAATCCATGAAAATAGAGGACACATACAGGTTCTTAGGTCGTTTAACACACCATGTGAACACCATTTCACATCGTGTATTTTTTTTGTATTTTCTTGAGAACTTCTTCCTTGCATATCTCATTCTCTGAAACATAGATTCAGGATTACGTGTATCCTATCGTGATCATATTTTATCATGGAACATGATGGTGGCCTCTATTTTAGCCTATGAGATATAAATTTTAGTGTTTCTTGCATGAAGATGTAGTATAAATTCTTATCCTTGGGTATTGATTAGGGTGGAGCACTAGGTTTACATCGTGGTCAGTACTATTCCCTATCACCTTAGTATATGGGTCCCATGAACTCTTTGGGATGGTAGAGCGGTTCTCCCTTGTTTTTATCAGGGCATGGGTTCCCTACCCAATGTAGTGTTTCAATTCTAGTTATGATAAGTGTGAAAATAATTTCAGTGGTGCTTGGATGATGTTGTAGATCAATGCGGTTCTTAGTGAGAGACACTGAGACTGGTACCCCCCTAAGACATTAGAGAGAAAGTTTCCATGACCTATTTTCTTTGGTAGAAATGGGACTCCCCACATCATGGGTGTGGGTTCTCTATCCATGGGGTAGTTATTATGGGGTTTATACTCTCCTGTTGGACTAGGGTGTGGGATCTCCATATCATTCATGTAGTTGGAGACGATACTCCCCTACTTTTCCAGGGTACAAGCCCCCCATACTCATTAGGAAGATAGAGTAGAAACACACCTATTAGACCAGGGTAAAAGTCCTCTTTCTATGGAGTTGGTATTCCCCTACCTTGTTAGGGTTCAAGTTGTCCATATGTAATGTACATATAGAGTGGGTACTCCTCTATCATGTTATGGTTTGTGTCCTCTATCCCTAGAGTTAGAACTCTCCAGTCCTTCTAGGGTGGGGGTTCTCCATATGTGTTATTTTGATAGAGTCGGTACTCCACGGTTGTACCAGGGAAAGGTTCCTCTATCCTAGGGTCAGTACTCCCTAGTTGTGTTAGGGTGATATCCCCCCATTGTGATCAAAGTGGGAGAGTGGAACTCCCATATCATACCAGGGTGTGGTTGCTTTATCCATAGACTTGTACTCACCTTTCATATCTGGGTGTGGGTCCTCTATCCTTTGAGTGTACTCCCATATCATACAAGGATGTGGGTCATCATATATGGAGTAGTACTCCCCCATATTTGAGTTGTGGTGGGGATCATTTCTTCTATTGGTGTTGGAGCTCCCTCAGCTATTGTGTACAGTTTGAAGGATTTATCCCTTCCACTAGTTACGTGAAACACCAGGTTAGAAATTTTCGATCCATTGATAGATTGAGGTGTTGGAAACTCAATTAAGGAGAGATATATGTTTCAAGGGATTGTTAGATAATAGTACTCCCTCAAATGTAGGATAGGGGAGAGGTGCAGGTAGATCTAATCTCTCTCATTAGATAGGATGGATGTAGTGAATAGTCTAGAGAAGTGATACCTCAATAGTGTGTAGTGGTGAGGGGAAGGCCTCTCCACTAGTTTTCTTACAACCTTATGCAAAGTGAATGATAGAATTAGCTGAACCTCTGGTTCTGGGCATTAGATTTTGACTGAGTAAGTTTTTCCTGATGGAGTGTGTTCTCTTAAATGTACTATCGAGGATGGTATAGTTTTTCTAGATGAATTGTATCCATTGGATAGGTTCTATTTGAGTTAGATGAGTTCATGGAGTGTGTTCTCCTAGTTGTGTGTTACCTTTATATCCTAGAGTAAAATCTATTAGCTTTCTATGAGGTCATAACCTCATGAGACTTGGGGTATGATATGAGTACATATGTTAGTTTATAAAATTCATTGTGGTTTTTCCATGTGTCTTGGTTGAAACCCCTTGGATAGGTTCTATTTTAGTTTCTACCTTTTATTTTTGGGATTTTGGGATACTTATAAGTATTATTATAATAAACCTTGTATGTTATTTTCCCATATGTGTTATGTATTGTTCATATCAAATTCCTTTCGACAGAGTCCCCAGAGGACATGAGGCAGGTGGAGATTAGTGAGCTAGAATAACCGAGGTGTTTACTAGAGCTGTGCCAAGGATCTTTCTAGAAGATTCATTTGAAGTGATCCATTACTTCTATGCTTGTTGTATGATTTTAATATTTTTTTTGTGGGAGTGTGTTTTCCCCATTTTCTCTTTTATTAATTCTGTTTTTATCTAGTTTGGGATAGATGTATGCATGTAGTTTAGTTTCCAGATTTTTATATCTTTGGATTGTTTCATGGAGGTTTTTGTGGGTGTGTACACATAAATAATTTAGTATAAGAACTCCCATACATGTGATATGCCTACTAGGCTCTAGTATCCAGCACCTTGGATATTGAAGGAGGGATTGGGGAGTTTTAGCCCATGCCTCATTGCGTTGAGTCGTGATAGTGTGGTCTCATAGAGGGTTCTACTCTGGGGCCACAATTTTGTGATCTTTGTTTGGGATTCATAGAGACAGTGTTAGGGATTTTCAAGTTAGGATCTTGGGAAATATTTTTTGGTTTTGGTGAGACAGTTGACATATCCATTCACCATGACATTGATAACCTCCTTTTCAACTTGATATATAAGGATGATGGTTTTAGGGAAATAATAGTTCATGCAACGTATTGTGGGATTATTATACTTCTTGATATGGATCTTGAGATATACTAGTTTTCAATGGTGTGTATTTATTCTACTTTATGATACCACCATGATGAAAAATAAATAGGGTTCCATGGTGTGATTGTTTTGAAGATCCCCCCATTGATGAGGCTTCTGTGCAACACCCTAGTTTTGAGGCGGTTCCTTTGGGTGTTCCACCAGTTTACCCACTACCCATTGAGCATCTGGTTGTTCTTGAACATTAGGTTGAATATGCACGTAGGAAGAGTGAATTTAATGCATTCTATAGGTAGAAATATATGAGTAATTAGGGAGATCTACACCCCACATAGTTGATGACCGGCTCGAGGTAGTCACACATGTTTTCCACATTGTGAGGACACCTCCTGATTAGATGGAAATACTAGTAGTGATCCTTCTATAGGTTTCAACTGGAAGATATTGGAGTCTAGTGACACAAACCAACTACAAGGTGACTCCAACTTTGGTAGAGGTTGAGTGACTCTTCATGGAATAGTTTTACCCAGCCACTTTGAGATCCGTGCATGTCAAAGAGATTTTGATTCCTCTTCAGAGTAGTATGATTGTGGCGGAGTTATTAGTGAGTTTTATAAACCTCTCACATTACTCCCTGGATATAGTTTGATACTTTTTATTAATAGATAATACCTTTGAGTAGGCACTCTGTAGATACTTCTAAGAAAGTGTTGTAACCTTGTGCCTTCCCTGTTATGCAGGGGTACTAAAGTGAGTTCTATCAGAATAGAGATTCCTAGAATAGTGATGGGTGGATGTGGTCTATAGTGGCGATCATGAGGATGAGGAATCTGCAATAACTAGTAGATGGAAGAAGACATGATTGTGTCATAGGATACATACCCATGCCTATAATCATACATTTGAGAATATAGTGCAAGATTCATGGTGAGGATCAATCTCGCCACAGGATAGGAGATATTACACATGAAATAGATGATATCTTGTTAGAGATTTTTCGTCCCTTCATGCTACTGAGGGGGAGTTGATCGATAGACAGCCTTAGAAGAGGAAAGATTTAGAGTAGGGAGTTCCACGTGATGGAATACATGGAAGAGGATCAGGGAGAGAAGAAGGATGTGGCATGCGGTTCATGGTTTTTCAACCACCACCCACATGTGGTACATGCCTGGATAAGTGAGAAAGACGGTGGGGGCAGGGATAACAATAGTTCCAAAAGACCTTTGACTCAAAGGATCTAAGAATGAATAGTGGTACACTATGCGTGCTTTATGATTTTGGTAGTAGTGATTATTAGACACTATTTTGAGGTACTTTTTCTTTCCTATACTCTATTGATGTTTAACCAGGGTGATTCGGGGAATTGGTATAACCCTACATGGGTTTTGTTTGATGTAGCATTGAACTCACATGAAATAGGAATGTTTTACCCATAGATACATGTTTTCATGATGAGATTAAAACCATGTAGGTGAGTTAGTTTCTACTAAAGTGGATAATTTTGAGGCATGGTGGAAAAGTTCCTTTGACTTGTGTGCTTGAGGTAGGGTTGTGTGAGGGAGTGTTGGGGAAAGTCTTGGCATTGTTAGTGGTGTTTTTATACTTGACCCTTATGCTTGGAATCCCTAGTAGAGGGAGGGACTTTCATAGAACCATTACATAGTGGAAGAGTTATACCCAACTATTTTTCTATAGTGTGGATTGGTTTCATACCATCCTTACTCATATAGGATACCTCTAGTGGGTGTGGTAGGGTTTCTGCTTTGGTGAGCTATGTTATTGGTAGTGGTTCACAAATGAAAGGCCTGTTAATACCTAGTGTTTGAACATGGGCAGCCATGTTTTGTTCATTGTTACCTTTGCATACATGGATTCATCCTTGAATGAATGATGCTTGAGGAGGTTGTGGTGTAGTTCATATAGGGGTGGATGTAAACTGTGGGGTTATGATGACATCTACATTATATTAGCGAGGTTGTGTACTGCTAGACCCTATGGAAGCAGATGCACTGTGGTGCTTGGTGCTTTTCTCCTGTTGCAACTAAGGATACATGTGTCAATTTATTTCAATATGTCATCCTAGTTAGAGTTATATTTGAGTATGTTTGGGAATTGATGGTTCCTTTAAGTGCATTCTTATAAGAATCACAGGAATCTTTGGCGAGATCTATGGCATGTGAGTTTCATTGGAGATCTCAGTTTCTTTCCCTTATTCCTAGGATTTTGTTTTTTGGGGATGAAAATAATTAATGTGGGTAGAATTTAACGCCTATTTTTACTTATAGGAATTTGGAATATTTCATAAAATATTTCCAAATCTAGGCGCTGAGTTGGTGTAGGATTCTAAGGCACAGAGAACCTCAATGCGGTGGTTTACAAAAAAATATTAAATATATGTTTTCATGCATCCATAGTTTCTCTTGATACATGGTATAACTCTTGAGTGGAGTCGCAGATTATAAATCAAACACTATGGTTGAGTTATGAACTTCATTTTTACCATGGGTATGACTTGAAACCTGTTAACATCGGGCTTTCGACCGAAGGTGAGTTGGCAGTGGGGTGTTAAATGGGATTTAATTAATTTAATTAAATTAAATCAATTTAACCCCCTCCCCCACCCCTTTTGGTTCACATGACATACGGAGGAGACACAACCCTACTCTCCCCATTTTTCTGATGGATGAACCGGGGATTAATTGAAAAATGTGGTGATGTGAATTTTTGTTAATGGTATTTATCATCAACAGATTGAGGAGAAACATGATATGAGCTTTGTTCTACACCTGAAGCTTTGGATTTTTTTATTTTGAGGTAGGAATACTTTATTTTTGGTACCGATACCATTTTTTATGCATTGTATTAAGGTTTTAGAGACATATTATATTATCTAGTGATCCCTTCAAGGTAGATATCTAGGTTTTTAGGGAAACCTGGGTGATTTGGGTGAATCGTAGTGAAATTTCTATTGTAATTACCATCTAAACGATGTGTAAACTAGTGATATAATCCATGTGTTATTCTCATTCAATAAAGATGCATTTTGGGGACTACACGCAGTGTATTGTGGTTACACACCATGTAATGACCCATGTTGTGTGGCCATATGATATGAAAAGGGTAGTCATGTGATAGTACATAGCCTTGTTGAACTACATGTCCAAAGTACATGGGAATGGGGAGATAGAAATTAGCATGAGCAAAAAACGACTAAGTGGCCATTCAGTCTAGACACGCCTTGTACCCAGTGGTAAAGACCATGTTTGAGGCACATATGGATGATCCATGTGGAGGAAGAACATGGCTGGGGGTTGGGTGAGGCAGGATACACCATTTATGGGATGTATACTCCATGTATACCTACGTGGATATCATGTCATGAAACTGGGGGACATGGATGGGTGGTCGGGTGGGTTCACACGATATATGAACCCAAGTGCACACCATGTAATTTGTTTGGGATTTTTTTAAGACCTTATGACTTACATATCTACTTCTCCAGAACTCAGATTCATGATTACGATTAGAATATCCTCAGAAGGTTTCCACATTTAATGAAATGGTTGAATCTATTTTGCCTCTGAGATATTAAGTGGAATGTTTTTAGCCTGATGCTATAGGAGCAGTACTTATACTTTGTTAGTGATCAGGGTGGATCACTAGGTTGACGTTGGGGTTGTTACCTTTCCCTATCACCTTACAATGTGGGCCCCTTGGAATATTTATCCTAATAGAGTGGTACCCCCTTATTTTATTAGGGAACAAGTCTCCTACCTGTGGAAGTGTTGTGATGTAAGGTACGGTGAGTGTGAAAATCCTTTTAGTGGATTTTGGACGACGTTGAATATCAGTGTGGTTCTTAGTGAGAGAAGTTGGGACTTGTAATCCTATATGGAATCAGAGTGTGGGTTTCCCTTGTATCCTAGATTTGGTATATATGGGACTCCCCACATCGTGTATGTGGGTTCTCAACCCATGGGGTAGTTTTTCTGAGGTTGGTACTCCCTTGTTGGACTAGGGAATAGGTTCCCCGTACCATTATTGTAGTCAGAGATAATGATCTAATACCGTGATAGGGTGCATGAAATCCATTCTCATTAGCCATATAGGGTAAGAACACCATTGTTGGAATAGGGTGTGGGTCACGTATCTGTGGATTTGGTACTCTTCTACAGTGTTAGGGTTCATATACTCTATATGTAATGTATATATAGAGTGTATAATACCCTATCATGTTAGGGTGTGGGTACACTATACTTGGAGTCATAAAATGCTCTCATTCTTAGGTGAGGGTCCTTAATTTTCATTATTCCGACAGAGTGGGTACTCCCCTATCATACGAGGGAGTGAGTCCTCTAGCCTAGGGTCGGTGAACCCCTATCATGCTATGGTGTGGGTCCTACATTATAACAACCCATAATTTACATACATAGATATTACTTCAAATTTTAAGAATATTCAATTCAAACATATAATAAAACCCTGATATGAGCATATAGGTTTTGTGTCCTTAGAAACTAGAGAGCATAAATAATTGGTTCATAAGACATCTACATTGTCTCCCACTTATTCCTTCATGACTAGACACCTTTTTGACATATCTTACTTAATAAACTTCTTTATGACCTGGGGAAAGAAATAATAAAAAAGGGTGAGATCAAATGGTCATTAAGGGTAAAAAGTTAGAAATCAATCATATCATAATCATAAAACATAAAAACATAACATTTGAAAATATTATCCTGCATATGAAAGATTGTGATATCATGCTATGGGATAAATCCTAAATATTTATAAGAATCAATGAACATAATCCAAAACGCCATAAAAGAAGATATGAATTGTTCTTGCATAAACATATTCGTATAAATAATTTCATATTAGTCAAGGATCATTTCCAAGACCATCATAATGGACAAAGTCTAACGCCGAACCAAGCTCACTCCTCATTCCAGTCATGTATTATTAATACAAGATCATTTCCCATTCTAGCCTTATCTATCTCATGAGATGTAAATATTTACCCAATGTATTGGAATAATATATAGGTCCCACCCATATCATGATTAAATCATTATTAGGTGTTCCACAAAAAACATAAATTATTCGTCATAGCATAACCCAAGTAAAAAAATGAGTCTCTTAAACAACATTCCATCATTAAATAATTCATATAAAAAAATGGATTTCATAAATATCATTCCATCAAAGAAATAAACCCATAATAATATATATATATATATTATACTTGAAACATAACCCTATTAAATAATTTCAACTTATACGGAAAATAATTTTGATTGAACACTTGAAATTAATTCTTGAGTAAAATATCATTTCTTCCTAAAGAATAATATATTTTCTCAAATTGCCACACAATTATAAAATAAAATATATCTTTTGAAAATAACCTTGAAATATTATAAAGAAATATTAAAGTAAAAATGGTGTTATGAAAATGTAAAAACCCATCAGGCCGTACAAGTTAAAAGAAAAAATTCTTGTTATACTTTTTTCAGATAATTCAAAACATACCTCATATAAAAAAACAACAAAAGATTCATTCATAATGTTTAATAAAAATTCACCAATTTTTTAAAATTAACTTTAAACAATTGTATAAGGATATAAAGAATATTTTGGAATACATTTTTAAGAAACATGTATATGGATGATAAATATACCCCTGTATATACTTACATATAAAACATCTAAGATAATAATGAAATTGTGAAATTATCCCTTACCTTAGGTATGATATTCTTTGTATTTATACAAACCAATAGTAGAATGATATAAATAATTTCATTTAATTATTACAGAACCATATTACTTTTTATGCTATCAAATATGATCATACTATCATCCCTTTGTTAATAACATTTCATTATTTCTCGTTATTCAGGTATAAACAACTTCATTTTTTAGGCATGTTTTGTCAAATAAGTTCTGATTATTCTTTACATATAATAGTTATATCATTTATAGAATGATATTAATATAATTTATATAATATTTGTTAAATATATTAATTTATTCTTTAATGGATATCCAGGATAATGAATCTCATCGTATCGTGGAGACGGTAGGTCGTACGTATGCACGAGCGATGATATCATTCCTTTAATTATGAAATGGTTTGGAAGTGGATGGTATATATATTGTTATAAAACAAATATATTTTTATAATAATAATATATAGTTATTATTTCCATAATCATACCCATACAAGTAAAGTGGTGGTGAAAAATAGATTACACTACGACGAGGAGATTGTAAACCGTACGTACACATGCGTTGTGATTTCTTTTTGGTAAGATATATAAAAGGTGGAATAAGGTTGTTACATAAGCATAATACAATCTTAATATATAGGCGATATTATAGTTATTAATTAATATTATAAACAACAAAGGAAGAGGAATTATAATAAGAAATGATCTAGAGAGAGTTGGTAAAAGAGATTACCTCTTATTCGACAACCTCCCTCTAGATATCCTTTTAAAGGCACTAAAGATGGCCTTTTGAGATGACTAGAACATGTAGAATGTGACTATAGAAGCTTAGAAGGTAAATGGGTATGGTATGTATGAAATTTAAGGCTCAACGAGTTATGAAGAAATTAGGTGGGAGTTTCCCTTTTATAGTTGAGTTTGGGTGAACCTTTGGAAATTCTAAAAATATTAATTTATAATAAATAAAAAACACATAAAAAATCTCCAATATGTATTAGTTTCGAATATGAAATGAGATAAGGTTGTAATATAAAAATCAATAATTTTTAGACATGTTTTTATCTCCATTTAAATGTTATCATTTTCATTAAACACTTAGTTATTCTATTTTATATTAACTAAGGTAAGAAATATTTCAATATTAAAAGGGTAAAATATTTATTATTTAATATAAGTGAGAAAATAAATAAATAATTTAGAACATTATAAATCATTTAATGAATGTTATATATATATTTTAATTTTTTTTTATGATTTTTTAAAAAAATTAATAATAAATTATTTAGATAATCAATCAGTAGTTTTAATTTTGATAATATACAATTAATTTATTATTAAATATATAAATATAACAAGTTAAATTAGAAAAAAAATTATTATATTCATAAGTGGTGAAGGTCTTATAGAAAATTATTTTTACAAATTAATTATCCCAAATTATATTTATTTTAATATTTTTGATAACATTTATTTATTCTCTACATTAATAAAATAATTACAAAATCACTTTTGTGTAATTATTTAACATACATATTTTTTGAATAAAATTTAAAAAATAAAATACTATTATGAATATAAATCCTATATATTTAATAATAATACTTATATCCTAATATATCATTTGAAAATTTTAACATTAAAAATTTTATATGTATTAAAACCTAAATGTGACAACTTTACAATTACTTTAAATAAAATATTATAAGCGTCATAATATTTTCCATGTGGATCCAAATTGTAAATTAATAAATACATGGATGAATATTGTAAATATTGACTCTACCAATTATATTTTTCAAGTTTTATTATTTTTTAATGGTTATTAAAAATTAATTTATTGATTTTTCATCAATTAAAAAAGTTCTGCAACATTAATGTATAATCTATTAAAGTAACTATTTTTTTCCTAAAAATTAAAAATAAATTTTCATAATAAAGAAAAATATCTCATATTTAAAATGAGTATTTATTGTCAAGTTTATCTTCTGTATAACCTTATATTAAAAATAATATAGTTTTTTTAAAAGGAAAAAATGATATAGTTATTAAAATGTGAGTAAGTTATATTTAACATTTCTTTAAATAAAATAAATAAAATATCCTAATCTCATCCTAGTGGCTTCCAAAGGATACCATTTCTACCCAAGGATTGTTTAGGTAAAAACCTCATCCAATAATACTAAAAAAGTGTTTGGGTAATTTTATAACATTTTTTTACACTTAATTACATAATTTAATCTTTTATCGTGTTAATAAAAATTATCAAAGTTACTATTCATAATTCCCAAATCTAAAAGAAAGATATTTACATAATTTGGACCTAATTATTTCAAATATAGAATACATTTTTAAAAAGAAAAAATAGAAGTTTCTGTAATTAATTTAAAATTAATCTCATTGTTGAAAAGAGAAAATGAGTTTTAAAAGATAAAATATCACAAAAGATTGAAATTTTTTTACATCTGAATTTAATCTAAAATTAATTCTAATGAACTAAATTATATTAATTGATAAGAATATAATATATTTATACATAAAACCCATTAAATAATATAATTTAATCGTAAATATTATTTTAATGAAAAAATTTGTTTTCAATTAAAATTTAGCATATTTTTATTATTCATCAAAACATGAAAGTTATCAAAAAATATCAAAAATTCATCCAAAGTAAATTTTTTATATTATTCTTCCAAATAAGTAGTTTATTATGTCATATAAAAATTATAAATGTGTCAAAATTTTAATTTTAAAAAGGTTTTCCATTCAAAGGTGATAAAATTACCCTTTTGAAAAATATAGGTTTTTATACATAAAATAGGGTTTATTCATACCCTATGACAAAAATATCTTTAGAAGAATAAAAAAATATTTTATTAAATATATAATATAAACATTTCATTAATTTCATTTACTAATTATAATTCACTTAATTTATTAATAAAAATATACAAATATTTCATTTATATTTAATTGGTTTATATTTTTCATAAATAATTGGTAGCTAAGGAATTCATCCTAAATTTTCATAAGTTAGTTATATATTTCCACTAACCAAACGACTAGGTTATAATGGCCATTTTATACTAAGGGAATATTTTGGTTCATTTAAACTCGTGATTGTGTGCAATGAAATCTATTGAAGAATTAAAATTATTTAAAGAAAATATTTCATAAAAACGTTCGGGTGTTACATTCTACCCCCTTAAACTGAATTTCACCATTGAAATTCATCACTTGGATATAAAAATACGAGGATAAATTTTCTTCATCACTCAAGTTCCCGCATAGCTAATCAAATTGGTGGTTCTTCCATAAAAATTCAACCAAGCAACTGGTCTAGTTTCACAGAACTTTTCCACTATGATCTTGAATCTCTATCAGTTATTCTTTATAAGAAAGATATTTCTCAAGCAGTATGACTTATGAGTTTAGTACATATGATGTATCAGACACGTACTTTCTTAAGATAGATACATTGAACACATCATGAACTTGAGAGATATTTGGTGGAAGCGTCAATCAGTATGCAACCTTCCCAACACGGTCCATAATTTCAAAAGGATAGAAATACCTATGCCTCAACTATCCCTTATTTCCAAATATCATTACAGTATTCTATGGAGATATTCATAGAAACAACTTTTCACCCACTTCAAACACTATGGCTTTTCATCGATTGACATCATATCTTTTTTTCTAAATATGAGTGGCTCTTATGTGTCGTTGAATATATCTAACCTTATCTGCCATTCGATTCATAAGATCTTGTCTTAATAGCTTTCTTTACACAACTTCATCCCAACAGGTTAGAGTTTTTCACTTCTTTCCAAAGAGGGATTTATAAGGATTCATCAGAATAATGGAGTGAAAGCTATTATTGTAATAAAAATTCCACAAAAGGTAGGTGTTGATCCCAACCACCTTTGAAATCCATATAGAAAGTTCTAAACATGTCTTATAGAGTCTCAATTTACCTCTCAAACTGACTGTCTATCAAAGGATGATAAGTAGTGATGAAACTTATCTTTGTATCCAAAGCCTGATGAAGACTTTTCAAAGAAATCTAGATAAAACTTGGATCCTGATCAAATATAATAGAAAGTGGTACTCTATGAAATCATTCAAATCATTTTATATATATCCTAGAAAACTAATCAAGAGATAAATCCTCTCTAATAACAATGAAGTCTGTCAAATTCATAAGGCGATCAACAATTACCCATATACCATTATGGCCTATAGATGTTTTGATAAGTCTGACAATAAATCTATAGTGATTGTTTCCATTTCCATTCTGGTTTGGGTAATGGTTGTAACATCCCTTTAGGATACAATCTCTTAACCTTAACTTACTAGAAAACCAACCACCGAGATACATATTCAACAACATCGTTTTTTATTCCATCCCACCATAAAATACTCTTTTAGGTCCCGATACATCTTTTTTGCTTCCAGGACAAATATAGAATGAAGAATTATGAGCCTCATCCAATAGATCCTTCTTTAATTCTAGTATGAGTGTAATATAAACATAGTTCATGAACCTTATTATTCTATTACAATCAAGGTTGAATTCAGTAACATTTCTCACCTCTCTTTGTATCACCACATCTTCCTTCTACCCCTCATTAATCTTCACTTGTATAGATGGCTGAACATTCATTTGAGAAAGATAATATTTCTCCTTTTACTTTAAAATTTAAGTACCCATCCTATGAAAATCCATAAATATTGGATATTTAGTGATCCTCATCATGAATAGGCTTGCATGGACCTTTAAACTCAATGCATCTACCACCCTGTTCGCTTTCTTAGGGTGGTGATGTATTGATAAGTCGTAATCTTTAATCAGTTGAAACCAAATTCTTTGTTGTATATTCAACTCCTTTTGTGTGAAAATATACTTTAAACGTTTATGATTAGAATAAATATCACCCCTTTCACCATAAATAAAATTCCCCAATATCTTTAATGCAAATATTACCACAACTAACTCCAAATCATGAGTTGGTAAATTTTGATCATGGATTTTCAATTGTCATGAGGCATAATCTATCACCATATTATTTTGCGTGTGAACACATCCCATCCCCTTCTTGGATGCATCACTTTAGATCACAAACATCTATCTACTACAAGGTAGTGTGGGCATAGGTGTATTGGAAAACTTTCTTTTTATATCTTTGAAATTATCTTCACATTCCTCCACCCACACGAACATAAATCCTTTGTGAGGAAACTTGGTGAGTGGATTAGATATCCAAGAAAAATATTTCACAAAACATCAATAATAACCTACCAAACCAAGAAAACATTAGATCTTAGTTACTATTGTTGTTCTAGGACAACTTTCAATAACATCTATTTTTGCGGGATCCATAGATATCCCATCTCTTGAGATTATGTGACCCCAAAATGAAAATTTCTGAAGTCAAAATTGAGAATTGATAAATTTGACATAAATATTATCCTTTCTTAGGGTCTTTAATACAATTCCCAAGTGATATTTATATTCTTTATTACTCTAAAAATAAACTATAATATCATCTATAAATACTACCCCAAATTGAAGAAGATAGTATATAAATAATCTATTAATTAAATCCTTGAATATAGTGGGGGAATTAGTAAGACCAAAAGGAATCAGTATAAATTCAGAGTTTTCATACCTTTTATGGAATGACGTCTTTGGTATATCCTCTTTAGTGACCCTCGATTAATGATATCCTGAATGTAGATCAATATTGGAAAAGTATTGAGCTCTTCATTGTTGGTCAAATAAGTCATAAATGTGGGGAAGAGGATATTTTTTCTTGATAGTGATCTTGTTAAGTTCTTTATAATCAATTTAGAGCCTCATTGTTCCATATTTCTTCTTAACAAACAAAACATGTTCACCCCAAAGTGATGTAATAGGGCATATAAATCGCTTTTCAATATTTTATTGGAGTTTCATCTTCAATTATTGTAACTCAATTGGGGCCATTATATAAGGTGTATTTGAAATAGGCATATCACCCGATATGAGTTCTATTGAAAACAAATCTTCACAATTTGGTGGAAGACCTGGAAATCATTCCAAAAAAAATCATCAAACTCACATAAAATTTATTTATTCCTAATGGTAAGTTTCTCCCCAACCATTTGATATAGATAACCATTATTTATAAGAATCAAGACCCATAATATGGATGAAATTTTCACTATAAGGTCATACTCATCCTTACATCGATAGATGACCATTGATTGGTCTGGAATATAATATGTGACTTCTGTTACTTGGAAATTAATAAGAGATCCATATATAGAAATAAAATCCATGCTATGAATCAAAATAAATTCCACTAAAGGAAGGATCACAAGATTTAAAGAAAGAACATTCCCACAAATTTAATTTTGATAAGAATTATAAAATTTTGATGCGACGTTGTGCCATTTGGAGTTGTTATAAAAAACTCATAATCTAATTGTAGAGGCAATACAATGATACCCTTATAAAATTATTTAGAAATAAAAGACTTGGTGGATACATAATCAAACAAAACAATTTATACTTTAGGGTAGATGGTAAGGTTACTTTTCACTACATCATTATCATATTCCACATCACCGATAGTTATAACATGTGACTTGCCTTTGTCTTTAGCCTGAAGAGTTTTTTTGGCATCGATCATCATCGATAACCCTTAGATTTGGGCATTGGTTGGATTAATACTCCATTTCCTTACACTGGAAGCATTGAAGTGTAAGTGGTGAATTCTATATAACCTTTTCTCTATTCATATCATTAGACATATTTTTCTCATCACTTCAACATTCAACTCCTAATAACCTTATCTCCCAAATTTAAGACATTTTATAGTTCCTTTAAGTAAATTTCCTCTATATTTCTTTCCAAACATTGATAAAAAGGAAAAAATATAATCTTTTTAGTGTGGTATTTTTATTTTCCCTTGAATTCCATTTTTCTCTTCTTATCAAACCAATAACATTGATGGGTCAACCAAATCTCTATGTCAACCTTGATAGCACATAAAAAAATTTCCTCATAGCTATTGGAGCCACTTATGTCTAGTGACCTTAGGATATTTCGTTTTAAGAAACAATATAATCTATCAATTTTACTCTCATGTTGGATAATAATTCTAGATGCGTACCACACAAGTCTTGTAAAATTTACTTCGTTGGTACCAATTATTTTATCTGCATTTTTCTTAAGTTTAAGGAAATCCTTATCCATATTTTTTAGAAGAATAAAAGTAAAGTACTTATTTAAAAATAAGTTCTTGAATGCTTTCCATTCCTTGGATTCAAATTCATATATTTGCCTTGTATTATTGATAAGATTCCTCCAGTGATCTGTTTCACCCTTAAAACGATAGAATTTCGAGATAAATTTATCATGTTTGGAACATTGGACATATGAAAATATCTTTTTAAAGGTATCAATCCATTATTCAACCATTAGTGGATCAGAAGGCCCACTAAAAGAAGGCATACACTACCTCATTAGGGACTCAAGAAATATTTTATCACTCCATTGTTCATTTGGAAGTCTTACATGATTCATAGATTGAGAATATTGTGTGAGCATAAAAACAATAATTTTTATTCCATCTCCCATAACATTTGATTTCTTGGGATGAAAATCAGTTCAGTTCCCATCACATTCAACATTAACATGGTTCCTACAGGTTCTATCCATTCATTAAAACCAAGATGCATAGTATTATAAACACCTATCATAATAAGAAAACCTCATAATAAAGAATAAAATTTCAATTTAGGATATTTTAGTTTTTAACTGAGGTTATTCATGACCATTTCTTAAACTTTAGGATTATAACACACACTATGAAATATCCTTGGGGTTCTTCCTATGGTCTTTCATCCTAGTTTCCAAAGGTTAACTATAACTTTCCTCTTAAACCAAATATAGAAAACCACACTTTACATATATCACTACTAAAAAAATGACCTATATCAGCGCTAAAAAAGGGCTTTAACAAAGCTAAAAAAGCGCTATAAAGATCAAAGATAATATAGGGGGGTCCCATTTATCAGTGCTTTGAAAAGTGCTGATAAAACCCCCTTTAATCAGTGCTAAAAAAGCACTGATAAAAGTCCCCTTTATCATCACTTTTTTTAGCATTGATAAAAGGGGCCTTTATCAGAGCTTTTTTTAGCACTAATAAAGGTCAAAAAAATTAAAAAAAATTAAAAAATTAAAAAATAATCTGAGGAGTGCTTTTATCAGTGTTTACACCACCTTTATCAGCGCTAGGAGGTCTCCCGCATGCTTCCCTTACTACACATACTCATATGCACGCACCCCCTTTGCTTCCACCCAAACTCGAACCTCGGACCTCCCCCCTTTCGCCGCTGCACCTTTACCACTAAGCCATTTTAGTTTGTTCTCTATTTAATGATATATATATATATATAGTTATATTTATTCATATATTGATATAAATTCATATTAATATAAATATATTTATTTATATATTAGTATATATATATTAATTCATATATTAATATTTTAATATATATATATATAAATTTTTAGTTATAAATTTTTATATGTATATTTATTTTTATATTAATATGTACTTATAAGATTAGTTTTAAATACATTTATAAAAAAATATGTTTTTTAGGAGTGTTGATAAATAAATAAATAAATACATACATACATCGATATATACAACACACATCCACACACAGAGACACAAACACACAAACACATATATATTTACGAATAAATACATATATATGTGTATTTGAAAATCCATAGAATGTACTAATAAGATTAGTTTTAAAAACATTTATGAAAAAATATGTTTTTGATGTGTGTTTATAAGTAAATAAATAAATAAATACATATATACATATATACAACACATAGACACACACATAGACACCCACACACACACAGACACATATATATTTATGAATAAATACATATATATGTGTAATTAAAAATCCATAGAATGTTAAAACGACCATAAATTATAATATAAAATTCCATTTCAACGCTACAACCAGGAAAATTGAAGAAAATGAAACAATATTCGATATGATATGTGGTACAGGCATAACGTACATCCAGATCAGAAGTTATACTTGTTTGAATGTTAACAAATCGGGGTATCCTGACCAAAAAATCAGTTTTGGAGGCCTTCAGGGCCTTTTTTGGGATTGAAAAATGTGACATAGACTTCACTTGGGTCACCATCATGTAGAGCTCATTACAGTCTTCGATTTGATATGTTGTAGAGATCAAACGGACACCCAGATCAAAAGTTATAGCTGTGTGATGTTTGAGTTACATTTTCAACTTATTTTAGATCTTTTATTAATTGGTTTGATTTTTTGTGTCCTCAAATTGTTATTAAATTATTTTTAATTGATAATAATTAGAAAATTATTAATTAATAATATTTCTTAAAAATATTTTAAAGCCATTTTCACTAAATTTCTAATATATTAAATGTAATAGTCTAATTATATGTGTCTATAACATATTTAAAAAATATATATTGTATCTATATCAATATAAATATACTTATATAGCAATATATTATTTTGTATGATTTTTTTGAAACTTAACATATATCAGCGCTCGAGAAAAGCACTGATAAATCCCCACTTTATCAGCGCTACTAAAAGAAGCACTGATAAAGGGGTCCCCTTTATCAGTGATAAAAAAAAGCGCTGATATAGGGGGGCCTTTATCTGCGCTAAAAAAGCGCTGATAAAGGGGGAATTTATTAGTGCTTTTTTTAGCACTGATAAAAGTGGCCCTTTATCAGCGCTTTTTTTAGCACTGATAAAAGTGAAGCGCATCCCTTGACCGTTTTTGTAGTAGTGTATATTGATATTACTTCAAAATTAAATAATATTACTTAAGAAAATATAAAAAAACCATAATAGGACCATATAAGTTTACTGTCTTTAGAAATTGGGAAACATAACTAACTGGTTCATAATACATCCACATTGTCTCCCACTTATTTCTTTATGACTAGACCCCTTTTTGACATATCATACTTAATACCCTTCTTCATGACATATGGAAAAGAAACATAAGAAATGTTGAGCTCAAATGATTAATAAGGGTAAACATGGAGATATCAATCATTTCATAATTATAAAACATTATAACATAACATTTGAAAATCTTATCCTGCATATGAAAGATCATGATATCATATAATGGGATAAATCATAAAAGTTCATAAGAATCAATGATGTAATCTAAAAAGTCATAACATAAGACATGAAATTTTGTGGCATACACATAAGTATATAAATTATCTCATATTAGTCAAGTATCATTGTCAAAACCATCATAGCGGACAAAGTCCATAACTAAACCGAGCTCACTCCCTGTTCCATCCCAGTATTATTGGACCAAGTTCATTTCCAGATCCATCCCTATTTATATCATGAGATATAAATCATTACCAAAGGTATTATAGGAAGATATAGGTCTGACTTATCTCATAATGAAATTATTCTTACATGTTTCATAAAACATAAATCTTTCATCATAGCATAACCCAAGGAAGAAAATGGGTTTCATAAACATCATTCCATCTTAACACAATCTATGTAAATCAAATATATTTCAAAAATATAATTAAAAAAACATAATCAAACCATAAAAATAATATGGACAATATACTTTAAACATAACCGTATTAAATAATTCCATCTTTGATGGAAAATAATTTTGATTCAACATTGGAAAATAATTTTTGAAGAAAATATGTTGTCTTCTTTAAAAGAAATTTATTTTATAAAAATTCGACACAATTATAAAAGAAAAAACTTTATTTGAAAATAAATGTGATATCTTTTAAAGAAAAATTCATGGATATATTGTTTTATGAAAAGGTAAAAACCCACCATTCTATATAAGTTAAAAGAAAACATTTTTCTCAAACATTTTTCGGATACGTCAAAAAGTACCTCGTATTGAAAAATAAAAAACCATTCCTTTCATATCATTTCATAAAAATTAACTAATTGGTTAAAAATAAATTCAGAAAATTATAAAAGGATAGAAATAATATATTGGATTACATATTTAGGAAACAAGGACATGGATGATAATATACCCCAGTATATACTTACATATAAATAATATCGGATAATAATGAGATTGTGAAATTATCCCTTACCTTAGGTCTGATATCCTTTATATGTATCAAAACCTATTGTATAATGATTTAAATAATTTCATTAACTTATTACAGAATCATAGTATTTTTTATTACATCATATATGATCATAATATCATCTGTTTTTAATAACATTTAATTATTACTCATTATTTGGGTATAAACGATTTCATTTTCTTTTTCATGTTTTTTCGAATATGTTATGATTATTCATAATATGTTATAGTTATATAATTTCTATAATGATATTAATATAATATATATCATATTTATTATTTTTATAAATTTATGATTTAATGGATATCATGTAGAATTAATCACATTACATCGTGGAAATGGTAGGTCGTATGTACACACAAGAGATTATATCATCCCATTAATTATGAAATGGTATGGAAGTGGATGTATATATATTGTTATAGAATAAATATACTGTCATAATAATCATATATTTTTTTATCTAAATCATTATACCCATCCATGTAAAGTGGTGGTGAAAAACATATTACACCACAACGTGGAGACGGTAAGTAGTACGTATGCACACGTGGTGATTTCATTTTTCATAGGATGGATATAAGGTTGAATAAGGTTGTTCTATAACCATAATAACATCTCATTATATAGGTGATAATATTTTTATGAATTAATATTAAGAAAAAGGAAGAAGAAGTTAAAGAAGAAATGATCTCAAGAGATTCGGTAAAGGAGATTACCTCTTCTTCAGCAAGCTCCAACTAGATATCCTTTTAAAGGCACTAGAGCTGGTCTATTGAAAATAAAAAAACATCTTAAAAATGACTAGAGAGGTTTATAATGTAAATGGGTATGTTATTGATGAACTTTAAGGCTCAATGAGTTATTAATAAATTAGGTAGGAGGTTCTCTTTTATAGTTGAGGTTGGGGGCACCTTTTGAATTTCTAAACAAATTAATTTATTATAAATTCAAAAAACATCCAAATAACTTAAAAATGTATTAGTTTATAATATGAGATGAGATTTGGTTGTGATATAATCAATAAATAATATTTAGACATGTTTTTATGTCTATTTAAACCTTATCATTTTCATTTAACACTTAGTTATTCTATTTAATTTTAACTAAGTTAACAAATATTTCAATATTAAAAGGGTGAAATATTTACTTATTTGACATCAATTAGACTATAAATAAATAATATAGAACATTTTAAACCATTTAATAATTATTATATATTTTTAAAAAACGTTTTATGATTTTTAAATAATTTAATAATACATTATTTTTATAAACCATCAATAGTGTCATTTTTGATACTATATAATTAATTTATTATTAAAATTATAAAGATAATAAGTTAACTTCAAACCAAATTTTTATTATATTCATAATAAGTTAATATAATCTATAAAATTCTTTGGATATATTAATTATCCCAAATTATATTTATTGCAATATTTTTAATAACTTTTATTTATTATCTCTATTACTAAAATAATTACAAAACTTGTTTTGTGTAATTATTTAACATACTTATATGTTAAATACAAATTAAAAATATAATACAATGATTAATATAAATCATCTATATTTTATAATAATACTTATAGTAGAATATATATTTTAAAACACCATACATTAAAAATGTTATTTTTATTAAAACATGAATGTGACAACTTTAACAACACTTCAAATAAAATATTATAAGTGTCATAATCATTTCCACATGACTCCAAATAGTCCATAAATAGGAATAAGGATGTATATAGTCGATATATACTCTAAAAATAAGATTTTTTAAGTGTTCTTGTCTTTTAATGGTTATTAAAATTTATTTTATTGATTTATCATCAGTTAAATAATTTATGCAACATTAATGTATAAACTATTATGGTAATTATTTATTTCTTAAAATGTAAAAATAAATTTTCATGATAAAGAAAAAAATATAATTTTTAAAATTATTATTTATTGTAGAATTTATCCTATGTATAACCTGATATTAAAAAGGATACAATTATTAAAATTTGAGTAAGACTTTTTTAACTTTTCTTTCAATAAAATAAATTAAATGTCCTAATATCATCTAAATAGATTCCAAAGTATAAAATTTTGACCTAAAGATGATTTAGGTTGAAAATCTTCCAATTATATTATGAAAAGTGTTAGGGTTATTTTATAACATTAGTTTTACCCTTAATTACCCAATTTACCCTTTTATCGTATTAATAAAAATTACCAAAGTTACAATTCATAGTTCCCAAAAATAAAAGAAAAATATTCAAATAATTTTGACCTACTTATTCCAAATACATAATTAATTTTTCAAAATTCAAGAAACATATTTTTTAGTAATTAATTTAATGTTAAACTCGTCGTCAGAAAGAGAAAATGAGTTTTAAAAGTTATAACATTATAAAATATTGAAATGTTTTTATATCTGAATTCAATTTAAAATTAATAAAAATGGCCTAAATTATATTAATTTATATAAATATTATATATTTATACTTTAAAACCATTCAATAATATAATTTAACCAAAATAGTATTTCTATGAAAAAATTGTTTTCAGTTAAAATTTAGTATATTTTTACTATTCATCAAAACATGGAAATTATCAGAAAAATATAAAAAATTCATAAAAAGTAAATTTTTATATCCCAATTCAAAATAAGAAGTTTTTGTTTTCATATAAAAATTATTAATGTATAAAACTATTAATTTAAAAATGGTACTCCGACAAAAGTCGGTAAAATTACCCTTTTAAAAAATATATGTTTTTATATTCAAAATAGGTTTTATTCATACCCGATGACTAAAATATCTATTGGCTGATTATAAAAAATGAATTTTATTAAATATATAACCTATATATTTCATTAATTTTATTAATTTCGTTTTCTAATTTTAATTAAATTAATTAATTAATACAAAAAATTAAATATTTCCTTTACATTTAATTTGTTTATATTTTTTTATAAATAATTGGTAGCCAAGGAATTCACTCTAATTTTTCATAAGTTAGTTATTTATTCACACAAATGTAATATTTAGGTTATAATGGTAACTTTATTCTAAGGGTGTCTCACATTTTGTTTAAAATCACGATTTCGTACAATGAATGATATTGAAAAATTAAAATTATTTAAAGAAAATATTTCATAAAAACCTCTGGATGTTACACCGATAGTGATTGAGATGGTAGAGTTGTAATCCCTTGTCATACTAGGGTGTGGGTCCTCTATCCATATATTTGTACTCCCCTGTTATATCATGGTCCAAGTCCTTCATCCTTTGAGTGGTACTCCCCTATCATACTAGGGTGTAAGTAATAATCTACAGAGTATTACTCCTCCATATTTGAGTGATAGTGGGGAGTGGGTACTCCATCGGTATTGGATCTCCCATGGATATTGAGCATAATTATGATGAAAAAGCCTCTCCACTGACTATGTTCGATACCGGGTTAGGATTTAGTGCTCCCTTGATGGATTGAGGTGTGGGCCCTCGATTCAAGAGGGATAAAGGTTTCATTGGATGGTTAAGAGATAGTAATCCCTTGAATACTAGGTCGTTGAATGGTGTGGGCACCTCTGTTCTCTCTTATCTGAGAGAAAGCATGTGGTGAATAGTATGGATCATTGATACCTAAACTGTGTGTAGTGGTGAGGGGTTGGCCTCTCCACTTGGGTTCTTAAAGCCTTGTGTAGGGCGTAGATTAGCGTTAACATGACCTTTGGTGCTAGGAACTAGATTTTGACCAAGTGAGTTGTTCCTGATGGACGATGTTCTCTCGGAAATACCATCTGGGATGGAAGAGTTGTCCCCGATGGAGTGTATCTCTCAGCTGGGTGCGATCTGGGATGTATGAGCTCATGGAATTTGTTCTCCTAGTTGTGTGTTACCTTTAGAGACACGGGTTGAATCTTACAGCTGTCTATAAGGTTGTAACCTCATGAGACTTGGGGTTTGAGAAGATTATATTCTTGGTGTTTATGTGAGTCCTTGCTCTGTTTTCATGTTTCTAAGTTGACACCCCTTGTGGACTGAACTGACTAGTCACTTATAGCTGAGGATGGGTTGAGATGGAGTTTCTCTCTCAATTAGGTTCTCTCTGGCTAGATCAAGAGAACTATTTCCTTTTTATTTATACCTTTTCTTTTGGAGGGTTTGGGGTTGATACTGAGTATTGTTTTACACACCCCTATATGGGATTTTATATTACATGTTGCGTCTTGTGAAGACCACAAGCCTTTCAATGGACTCCCCAGAGGACCCTAGGTAGGTGGAGCTCAGTGAGATAGTGTGACTGAGGTGTTTAATGGAGTTGGGATGAGGAGATTTTGGATAGTTCCACATGATAGCGATCCCATCATTCTAAGCTGGTTAGAAAATTTTATTGTTTTGGTTGGTGTGTGTTTTTCCCTTTCTTCTTTTAGTATTTTTGTTGGAATTTGTTTTTGGATAGATTTATGCATGTATTCTAGTATCTAGATTTTTATCTCTGTATAGTCTCATGGAGGTTTTTGTGGGTGAGTTCATATAGTTATTTTAATAAATGGCCTCTGATATATGTGATATGACTACATGATGCTAGTTTCTAGCCCCTGGCTTATTGGAGGTGGGATTGAGTAGTTGCAACCCGGGCCCTGTTGGGTCAGGTCATGACATTTACTATGGATGAGATTGGTAAACTCTATGTTTGGGACATAGTGGAATTGAATGGGTTCTCCCATTGTATCATTTCAAACAAGTAATCCAATGTTACATCACATTTCTAGAAGTATTTACAAAAATCACATGGTATATAGGTGAAACTAATCAGTTACTATCATCCATATATAGATGGTAAATCTAAGCAGACTGTTTAGATATCAGTGGAAATTATAAGTGCATGAGTCTTCAATTTTGGTGATTCTTGGGAGAACTAATTCCCTATCATGGAGTTCACCTACAATAATAATTACCAGAAATCTATATAGATGAAACCTTATGAGTCTTTATATAGTAGACTATGTCACTCTCCACTTTGTTGATTAGAGACTAGTGAGTTAGTGATGATTAGACTGAGGCATATACAATAGACCTGAGAGCATATTTAGTTGATCCAAAAGCTAATAGAAACCACCAAGAGTAGGAAGAACTCATATTAATATTGATAGCACTATCCTCTTTAGTTCATGGTGGGTGACTATGCATTATTACAAGTGTCACCAAGTTTGGGATATCTTCATGTATGGAGGCACGAGAAGTTATCTCTGAAATATGTGGGGCCATTCGATATTGTAAAGAGGATTGGTACAAAATCATATCAATTATATCTTCCACATTTCTCTACACTATGCATGATTGTCTCTTCCACATTGAGTTTTTGGTTAACATAACTTTCAATCATCATTTGATTTAGATATTGGATCAAAGAAGGAAGACTTCTTGAGGAAGATAGTTCTTCTAGTGTGTATATAGTGGAAGCACATACATATCTAGGAGGATATGTGGGAGTTGGATGTGAGCTTAGTGGATGGAGTTATTCCCTATTAAGGTACAATTTTATTTTTATTTTATCTCATGGATGAATTTCTATATGGTGGGGCTGTTTTAAAACCTCTTACTTTCATAGGTTGTTATTTCATTTAATTTTTTTTTCTAAAATTATTGTAATTTATCTTCTTATAAGTGTTTTGGATGTTTGGAATGGCTCATAAGTTATTCAAGAGGAATATAATTGGTGTTTAGATGAAAATACATAGATTTTATGTGGTTTCTCTATAATTCCTATGAATCATGGATTGACAGACTCTATTAGAGGGAAGGCCCTCGACCTAAAGTGGTTTACATCAAATCCTATAAGGAAATACCACGATCGATGTAATGACCCGGACCTGAATAGCCACCCAAACAGTGCTAGGTGGGTCAGGGTGTTACTACCTTAGGCACACCTTCCCAAATGCCAAAGCCTGCCGACTAGCAGCGAGGGTCTGATAGGTATAGTGGGGAGGCTATACCCTCTGAGAGGATAATAATAACGGTACTGGTCCAAGTATAACAGTAGAGATGCAGCAGAATAAAAGACTCAGCAAACTCGAACCAGACCCATAGAGCAAAATCACATACAATATCAATAAGAAAAGGAAGCTATAAATATAAACAATAGCAGCGGAAAGTAAACACAACAGCATGCTAATCGCTGGTAACTACTAAACAAACCAAACATGCATCCATTGAAAGTCGCTAAACAAAAGGGGCACCAATGGATAACCAACAATATCTAAAACAAGTAAGCATGCTAATATAGGAAAGGAAATCAAACAAGATAAAATCCTGCTAGGTAATACCTCAAGTTCCATACCTTCTTCATGAAACAACTAATGCAACCCAGTGTCACGAACCGAATCTGGTCACCGCCAAAACCAGCACCAAACCCAACCCGTGACATGACCCGAAGGGCATTCCCTATCCCCACAGGATGGCACAAGTGCCCGGGTATCATTTATTTAGGTTTGGGAATGATTTACCCGAATATGAAGTCATAAACCATTAAAAACAATCATTAAACTGAATCTGAAAAATTTATACCAAACGATGTTTAAACAAAAACCAGAACTGAATAAATAGGTTTAGAGTCAATACAAAAGTTCCAAAGACACAATGGAACAGAAACAAAACAGCCCCATGTACTCCACATGACAAGGGGTCATCACCCCCAAGTCGTCTCCACTACTCTGCCCCAAGGATGAGGACTAACACCCTGAACCGCCATCACCCTTAGCCTTTCCTTTACCTGGGTCAAAAAAAAGGTCTACTTACACCCAAGGGGTGTAAGTAGGGTGTGAGACTAAGCCCAATAGGATACCACCCTATGATTCCAAGGTGAATGCAATACAAGGTGAAAAAGCAAGCAGTTTTAATATGCAATTAAAAGCGGTGACAAATTCCACGAAATGAAACTTTAAATTGAAAAACAATTTCAAGATAAAACTTTCAGAATGTTAACACATTTAAATAGGAATATTAGATACTGCATTATAATTCCAAAGACACCCAAAAACATGGGCAAATACCAAAAAACCACTGAGCAACAAAACCAGGAACACCCCTAGGCACTAGATAGTCTCAGGCCCCATGTACCTCGTACCTCAGTGTAATGTAACCATAGTAAAATCTTTTCTCGTGCACGAGACACTAGTAGGGAACATACCCATAACCTAGTGGTCCCCAATCATCATCCACATATTTTAGTTAGAGTTGTCGTTATCCAAATGCTAAGTGAAACAGGGACAAAACCCATCCGGTCCACTAGCCGTACTAGTACAAATCCGCCCCACCTAGGTACCCGGGTTTCCCCCTTTGTGCTCAAACAATTTCAGGATTTAACACACATCCATTTTAATGTAAAACACCACTACTGGTCACATACACCAAATACATCAGCTATCTCATTTTATACCACTTAAAACACACAACAAACTCTTTGAATTTGAATAAATCAATTTCACAAAATCTCGTGTAGTTTTGCACACAAAACCCCTTAAGAAACCCACTTGTACACGATGTTCACAATTGTAAGTTACCAAAACAGTAAAGACAGCCCAATAAATATCAATTAAAACAACAAATCAATTTTTGGGCATCCTCATGTTGAACAAGAAGTGTTATCTTTGTAAAACCTTCATTTTCACACAAAAGTGGAACCAAAACATCACTTTCTTCACAAACAAAATTAAAACCCATTTTTTTGCAGCAATTACCAAAGGGGATAAACATTATAAACAGTATTTGATGCCTCATTACAGATCAATAAAGACAACTAAGTATTTATAGGGCATACCCAAATAAACAAACAAAACACTTCTTTGGAAAACCCCCAATTTCACACCAAATTGGCATTTTAAATTCAATTGCAATGGAAACATCATTAGAACCAATTTTTGCAGCAATAATAAAATTATATAAATCTAAAAATATGATAAATACAGCATGATAATATACAAATATTGCATCAACATTGGAATCACCTACCAAATCAAATGAAACCATTGAATCCTTTGTGCGAAAACACAAACGCACCACCGCCGCACCTCAAGAAGGGTAGATCAAACCTAAAAATAGAAAATTGGACCAATAAAACCCAAGGTTAAACCTTAGGTTAGAACTCCTACCCACTTATCATTGTTCACTTCAATAAAAAGGGAGGAAACCCTAAAAAAAATAGAATGAAACCCTAATCAATTTGAAAGGGGAAAAGAAATGGACAAACTTACTTGAGAAATCTAGAATGAATCTCCCCAAAACACCTGTATCTGAAATTTAAAACGGCCAAAAATCATGGGATGTTCTCACAAGAATTATTAGGCCATTTAGGAATTGGAATGGAGGGAAAAGAGTATGAATTGAGAGAGTTATGATTGAATGTACATACCTCATTAAATCTGCCCGATTTTAGAAACCCTAAGATGTTCGTCCCTAAATCGCCATCCTAAGAGCTCCAAAGAGGGCGGAAATAGGCTGGGGGACCGGCTGGGTGTAATGGCCGCATATGAGGCTTGGAAGCACAGAAAAAACACAAATATTGAAAGAGATATTAAAGAATTAAAATTTATTTTTAATGCAGAAAATGGGCTTTCGGGCAGTCCTAATTCCCTAACTAAAAACCCAACTAAACCATGGTTATGGATTTCCAAAGGCTCCATATTTTAATTTTAGTGTTAATATATCCGGTGATGTAATTTAGGAGTTGGAATGAGTGAAAAATATTAAAAAATGAATAGGTTATAAAAGAATCAAAATTTATTTTTAAATCTGGAATTGGGCTCACGGTTTGGCCCAATTCACGAAAACTCACCTATTCTCCATAAAACCATTGGAAACCCCCAAAACAAAGCATTAATGGAAATTAAAATAAAAATAAATTTAAAATAAGCTATTTATGTGACAATTCTCCCCACCATAAAAACATTCCACCCCGGAAAGTCACAACAAGACCAAATCAAAAACCAAACCCAACTGAGAAACCAAGAAGTACTCCCTTGCCAGGTTTCTTCCCCAAAGGCCAAAACACCTCCAGTGATCAATGAAGGAAGGAATACTCTCACAAATAAAACTTACACCACTTTTCTAAAACCATAAAGAACATTCAGGCTTTATCCCAAATAAAAACTCCTCAAACACAATCTGAACAATACTCAAGCAATTCATCCAAACGAACAACAACTTTGAACAAGGTTACACTTACCTTACTTTAACTAAACCATTGGGTGCTCTCCAGTACCAATGTTTACTCAAGAATGATGGTGGTAGATAGATAGATCTAAATGAGACTATCTACACCAAGCCAAGACCATGAAAAAATCTAAGTTACTGGTACGGGGGGACCCAAATACGCTCCCCACCATAAGAGACAACCAATATTTTTTTTGAGACATAATCAAGAGACTAACAGGGGGAGGCCTAAATGGACTCACCGGTACAAAGGATATACTTCAATCAGAAATTTACAAAATAAATTATATAAAACTCATAGTGGGTCTCCCCACCATAAGAACCAACCATCTTAACCAACCAGCACTGGCCGGTAAAGAAAGACCCCAAAATTTAAAGAGTTGGGGTGACCACATGGTTAGTTTGCACGGTTTGGGAAGCTATACACTAATAGTTGGGATCCTTCTTTCCACATGGTTTTATGTGGCATGGTCACTATTATCCAAGTGAAAACTGTGTTCACAAACAGTGTAGAAAAACTTCAAACCTTTCTCTAAAGACTCAGTGGAAACCAAAAGGGGGAGGGAATAACATTTTGTGATGACATGGGTACAAGACCCTCCACCTATTTCCACCGAATGGGAACAATATAAGAAATATGATGACACCATAGGTTTAAACTCTTCCTATCTTTCATACTGCGGATTGGACTTTGTACAAGGTTTTAAATGACATTGAAGTTTCCCCTGACTACGCGCCAGCTTCTCTCCGAGACCTATGGCTGGAGCTCAAATGATTGAAGCATCTTCGGCCTCGCAGTTTGGATTTGGAAACCCCATGAACGATAATTCTTCTTTCAATGAAACCAACAACTACAACGCAATCCCAGATAAGTTTTCCAGACATAACACATTCCAAACTCACTTTAACCTATCCCAATATTTCACTGAAACAAGGGCTAAGAAGATACACACACATCACACCTTATTTATTTAGGTGAGAAACAATAGAAGTAAAGAACACCAACACTCACCTTCGTCTAAAATGGAAGATTTTGAGGTTTTTCCAAGGGATACATTTCACAACATAATAGGGAATCTCATAGGATTTCACGACATTCACCTCTATGGTCAATCGAGCACATGACATCATAAGGCATCACCGAACATGACCATTGCGACTGATATAAACAATTCATGGAGAGGGACCTTTTACAACATACCCAAACAACACACAATTCTAGAAAGTGGCCACAATATCCTATCGTGACCATATTTCCCACACCGGTGGTTTAACATGAATTAATGCTTCAAAGAAACTTTGAAGAACCCAAAGGTCCTCTTAGACACCATAGAGACACTCATCCACACATACAACCAAAGAACACTTCCACCTTCGACGAATCATGAAACTTTAGAAACTAAGGTTTCTTTCAACCTTCCACAATTACTTTACCACTAAAAGAGGATCCAAAAATCAATGAAATGAATGGGTGTAGACTCAATCAACAATGATCAATAAAATATTCCTTATATTGATCAACTGGAGGATTTTCCAATGGAAAAACAATATGGATTGCACTTCAGCTGTTCATTAACCCTTAATGGGGGCATACCTTATCCAATGAGAGAACCCAAGGACCCAACCAAGCTGGTCCATTAGTCAAAACATGCCTCAAACCAGATCCAAATACATGAAGGGAACCACCGTAAAGGCATCCCAAAACATTTTTCAAAAGAGACCACTAATCGCCCCTACAACACAGCTCACCGACCAAACACAAACCCAAAACACAATTCAAACAGGAGGGGTTCTTGGACTCAAAACATCCCACAACATCAACATTATCAAAAACCCATAATAAACACTATACCAAACTATTCATCAATACATCATATTTTTCTTTAAAACTATTTCTTTGAAAATAAACGGTTTTGCAGTAAGCGTATCCACCAATGGTACCCCATGGGCCTCACACATGCATGTTTTTGTGTCACACCGGGCACCCTCCTCATAACCATCCCAGCACTCATCCAGTCATGCCATCAACCATCCATCATCCCATATAACCCCATGCATGTGGTCACTCATGGAAATACCAAAGGGTAAAACAAAAATTCCTTCCACTTTTCAAAAACAAAATGCTAAACCAACCCAACCTTTTTCTCAAAACTGCTAACAATGAGATCAAAATCCCAATTCACATCTTACAAAACTCATCATAAGGACACAAACATTTATAAAAAGAACTCAATTTTAAGTTATTCACATCAATTTCAAAACATCTCATCCCATTAAAACACCCTTTAATTGTTTAGAAAACTATAGTGGAAACACTTTTGAAAACCAACTGCAATATGGTTTCGGCTTTCAAAAGAGGTGTAAGCATACTATTTTCCATTTCAAAACAATTCTGAAAATTCATTTCCACCATTTCATAAATCAAAACATTCCATATTTATTTGAAACTCATTTCACAAAAACTTTAAAATTCTTAAAACCAAGTCAGTTTAAAACCAAAGTTCCAAGATTTCAAAACTATGGAACACAAGAAAATGTGAGAGGAAACTAGTTTCAGTGGGTGACTTGGAAATATGGTTGGAGGCCATATTCCAATCACTTCACTATCACAGAGAGTGTTCTAGGTTATATCCCCAGCTCTACATGGCTTGCTAGGCCCTGCGAGCTTATGGAGACCATTAACCCAACTCTCTTTTCATTTCCCCTAACCATCATTAAAACAAGAAAACCAAAGGACATAGATAAATCCTAACTTCCCTAGGAAACTTGAATCCTGTCATGAGGTGTGGTGATCAGGCACACTACCCATAACTACAATACCAAGTCCCTACAATCCTAACTCCATGATATCCTGACTCTTCCCGAAATAACATGACCCAAAGAGTTAACATGAACCTGCCTCTGATACCATTTTGTCACGAACCAAATCTGGTCACCGCCAAAACCAGCACCAAACCCAGCCCGTGACATGACCCGAAGGGCATTCCCTATCCCCACGGGCTGGCACAAGTTCCCGGGTATCATTTATTTAGGTTTGGGAACGATTTACCCGAATATGAAGTCATAAACCATTAAAAACAATCAATAAACTGATTCTGAAAAATTTATACCAAACGATGTTTAAACAAAAACCAGAACTGAATACATAGGTTTAGAGTCAATACAAAAGGTCCAAAGACACAATGGAATAGAAACAAAACAGCCCCATGGACTCCACATGACAAGGGGTCATCACCCCCAAGTCGTCTCCACTACTCCGCCCCAAGGATGAGGACTAACAGCCTGAACCGCCATCACCCTTAGCCTTTCCTTTACCTGGGTCAAAAAAAAGGTCTACTGACACCCAAGGGGTGTAAGTATGGTGTGAGACTAATCCCAATAGGATACCACCCTATGATTCCAAGGTGCATGCAATACAAGGTGAAAAAGCAAGCAGTTTTAATATGCAATTAAAAGCGGTGACAAATTCCACGAAATGAAACTTTAAATTGAAAACATTTTTCAAGATAAAACTTTCAGAATGTTAACACATTTAAATAGGAATATTAGATAATTCATTATAATTCCAAATACACCCAAAAACATGGGCAAATAACACAAATCCACTGAGCAACAAAACCGGGAACACCCCTAGGCACTAGATAGTCTCAGGCCCCATGTACCTCGTACCTCAGTGTAATGTAACCATAGTAAAATCCTTTCTCGTGCACGAGCCACTAGAAGGGAACATACCCATAACCTAGTGGTCCCCAATCATCATCCACATAGTTTAGTTAGAGTTGTCATTATCCAAATTCTAAGTGAAACAGGGACAAAACCCATCCGGTCCACTAGCCGTACAAGTACAAATCTGCCCCACCTAGGTACACGGGCTTCCCTCTTTGTGCTCATACAATTTCAGGATTTAACACACATCCATTTTAATGTAAAACACCACTACTGGTCACATACACCAAATACAGTATCTATATCATTTTATACCACTTAAAACACACAACAAACTCTTTGAATTTGAATAAATCAATTTCACAAAATCTCGTGTAGTTTTGCACACAAAACCCCTTAAGAAACCCACTTGTACATGATGTTCACAATTGTAAGTTACCAAAACAGTAAATACAGCCCAATAAATATCAATTAAAACAACAAATAAATTTTTGGGCATCCTCATGTTAAACAAGAAGTGTTATCTTTGTAAAACCTTCATTTTCACACAAAAGTGGAACCAAAACATCACTTTCTTCACAAACAAAATTAAAACCCATTTTTTTGCAGCAATTACCAAAGGGGATAAACATTATAAACAGTATTTTATGCCTTATTACAGATCAATAAAAACAACTAAGAATTTATAGGGCATCCCCAAATAAACAAACAAAACACTTCTTTGGAAAACCCCCAATTTCACACCAAATTGGCATTTTAAATTCAATTGCAAAGGAAACATCATTAGAACCAATTTTTTCAGCAATAATAAAATTATATAAATATGAAAATATGATAAATACATCATGATAATACACAAATATTGCATAAACATTGGAATCACCTACCAAATCAAATGAAACCATTGAATCCTTTGTGCGAAAACACAAACGCACCACCGCCGCACCTCAAGAAGGGTAGATCAAACCTAAAAATAGAAAATTGGACCAATAAAACCCAAGGTTAAACCTTAGGTTCGAACCCCTACCCACTGGTCATTGTTCACTTCAATAAAAAGGGAGGAAAACCTAAAAAAAATAGAATGAAACCCTAATCAATTTGAAAGGGGAAAAGAAATGGACAAACTTACTTGAGAAATCTAGAATGAATCTCCCCAAAACACCAGTATCTGAAATTGAAAACGGCCAAAACTCAGGGGATATTCTCACAAGAATTATTAGGTCATTTAGGAGTTGGAATTGAGGGAAAAGAGTTTGAATTGAGAGAGTTATGATTGAATGTACATACCTCATCAAATCTTCCCGATTTTAGAAACCCTAAGATGTTCGTCCCTATATCGCGATCCTAAGAGCTCCAAAGAGGGGGGTAAATAGTCTGGGGGAGCGGCTGGGTGTAATGGCCGCATATGAGTCTTGTAATCACCAAAGAAACGCAAATATTGAAAGAGATATTAAAGAATTAAAATTTATTTTTAATGCAGAAAATGGGCTTTCGAGAAGTCCTAATTCCCTAACTAAAAACCCAACTAAACCATGGTTATGGATTTCCAAAGGCTCCATATTTTAATTTTAGTGTTAATATATCAGGGGAGGTCATTTAGGAGTTGAAAGGAGTGAAAAATATTAAAAAATGAATAAGTTATAAAAGAATCAAAATTTATTTTTAAATCTGGAATTGGGCTCACGGTTTGGCCCAATTCACGAAAACTCACCTATTCTCCATAAAACCATTGGAAACCCCCAAAACAAAGCATTAATGGAAATTAAAATAAAAATAAATTTAAAATAAGCTGTGTATATGACACCCACCTTCTAAATTTGGCCTCTTTCCTGCACGTAAATCCACAAAGTTTACACACGTCCCAAAGGGCCCGTGCAGGGTGTGAGAAAAATCTCAGTATTATACCACCCAATGATGTGTACATAATATAAGTGTTTAAGAAGGTATGCATTTATATGGAAAATAATTGACAATACGATTCACAAATAAACACAAACTCTACTAGTGCTCAGTGGCCACCATGGAGTGTCACCTGCTTCGGCCAATGTTGGAATCACTGTCGTGTAACCCGGAACCATGTGCCCCTGACACCACGTGTATCAAGTACCGATGTCCCGAAGGCACGCCCAAGAATAGTATCCTGACACCTTGTGACACCTGACACCTTGTGCCTCAAGTACCGACATCTCGAAGCCATGCCTAAGAAGTAACCTGGAGGGGCATTAATGTCTGTCCTCTAATAAATAGCTGGAGGGACATCAATGTCTGCCCTCAAATAAAGTAACCGGAGGAACGACGATATCCACCCTCAAATATGTATCCGGAGGGATAGTGATACCTACACTCAAATCACGGCGAGCCTCATCCCCCAAACCGATAGTCTCAAAGCTCTCCCCTGGAGGCTCCTCACCTCCCACATGGCTTTCTACGACAAGAACCCCCAACCAAAATACCTAAACTACATCTATGGGGGTCTCTACCCACACAAGTGATCAAAAACACATCATCACGAAGTATCTCTATGTGCACATTACTCAATGTTCTGGGTGAGCGGTAATCACCAAAATAGTACATAAGCCACCACACATCTGACACCTCATGTCCCTGAGACCGTGTCGCTCAATTCTGAAGGCATTTCCATCCAAGTAACCCGGGCCATGCCCAACCTGACAGTCATCCTGCCTCAAGCCGACGTCCATGACGCCCAATCTCTTGGTTAAAACCACCCAAAGTAACCTCGGGAAAAGCCCAACCTAACATTAGTGCTACCTCAAGACGAAGTCCATGATGCCCAATCCTGTGGTCAAGACCACCCAAGTAAATCGGACCATGCCCATCACAACCTGAAGGTTCCAGCATATGCAAAATCACACATCACATAAATAATCGCATTTTAACAGAACACATAATATGAAAAACTGTCTAAAATGATGAATTGCACTAAGAAAGTGTTGTCCTATAATAGCACTGAAGTTTCTAAGGTCTCCAATAATTCATATCAAGGTTTAATAAACTAAACCTAACAGTTTAAAGCAATAAATTTCAAGTATTATCATTTTGTCACCCCCGTCCAAAATGCCCAATGTGAGCAACAAACTCTCGCCCGACCCTGCTCAATCAAGACAGGACAAAGGGAATAACCAAAGGTGTCCCATAGGTGTAAAAGACAACTTAAGATTCAATAGCAGATAAATTAGGGTCTCTCTCAAAATACCCTAAAACGCGCCATAGAATGCGCCACACAAATTTCCACGAAAACACGAAAGAAGATATGCACCACCTACCTCGTACTAGTACGATGATACTTATTTGATATCAACCTCCAATTAGGTATAAAACAAGGTAGATCTATGAAAGAAAAAAACCCGCTCAAACCACAACAACTCGTTCTAGGATAGAAACCAAGAAGAACGGATCATGAGGAATCAAGGTCTTACCGAGGGGGTTCCAATGGATCAAACGGTGCTCAAAACAGAGTTCAGACAAAGATCTGGGAGGGAATTAAAGATCCAGCCGGCTCTCCCCACGTAAGCCCCTAGTGGATGGAAGAAAAAGAGGAGAATGAGAATTCTTGGGTGGATCGGAACTTAAAAACCCCAATTTTAAGTGGCCACATGGTTAACCCGCATGGTTTAGAAAACCGTGCGCTAACCGTACAGTTGCCACTACCTCACCTAGGAACATCACACGACCAACCTACATGGTTTGGAAAACTGTGCGCCGCCCGTGCGGAGCCCACTATCTCACCCAGAGACTTTGCAAGGTTTTTCCGCATGGGTTTTTCAGACCGTGCGCCAACCATGTGCACCTGCACGACCTCCCCAACCTCAAAAGTTTAATCCAGAATTGTCCAATTTCTCTAGTTTTCTTAGATGTGAGTCAAAATTCAAACAGGGTCAGGATTTTGACCCGTTCCAAAAACCCAAGTTCTTACAATCTCCCCACCTTAACATATCTCATCCTCGATCTATCAAATGAAACCGGGGGATGGCACTGAACATAACACCCCAATCAAAGAAACCCAGACTTCCCTGGTCACAAGGTTCTGTCTAAATTCCTCAAGGGGCTCCCTACCTTAGGAATCTCCTAACTCGGTCTCAACCCGAAAAAAGTCAGAATAAGCAAAGGTTCACAAACCTGTGTTCTGGAATCAAGGTCCTCCCGTGACGCATCATCACCACTACCCCTCATTGGAGCTCCCGTGTTTTTTCCGACACCCAAATGTATCCCGCACCGCATCGGTGTCCACCTCCATGAGGTCTTGCATCCCATGGATGCTCAAAACGAACCTGGTGCCTAGAACCTCAAGTAACCCACATCCTTGATTCCCCGATGCCCATGTAACCTCAAGTAACCAGCATCCTCGATACCCCGATGCCCATGGAACCTCAAGTAACCCACATCCTCGATGCTCCGATGCCCATGACACATCATACACATACATATATAAATATATCACTCAACTGATATGGTGCCAATACCACTAACTAACATCCAGTCAGTCCACATAGATCATGTGCATCACGTGCACTCAAAAAGAACATGCCTCTACAGGTCATGCCAAAAGAGAACGAGGGAATCACGGCCACACCCATGGTGTACCACTAACTATCGTCGGCTCACTAGACTAATCAGCCTCTGGTAGCTCCATGACATGCACCTGGACGGAAGTACGACTTCCAAATTCCTGAACTCTTTGCGGTGCTGCTCCAGCCACCACCCACTGACCCCTCAGCTAGACCCCACTATCTCTATCACGTCCCCCACGTGCTATTGAACCTCAGCTACCCTCTCTTGGTACCGAACCTGAACCAACTCCGGATGCCACCGTCTGTCCTGGTCCTTGCCTGACGACTATTTGAGAAGGATACCTACAAAACCTCCCCAGATGCCCGACCTGTCCACATGCCCGACACTCCTTAGGAGGCCTATCGCACTGAGTTTGAACATGTCCTGGGTGTCCACACTTAAATAAAATCACTGAATAACTACAACGAGGTGGTCTAGCTGAATCCCTGGCCCCACTTACCTACTAGAACTCATCCCGTCCTCGCTTCCTGCTCTTGGAACCATCACCTGAAGCTATCACCCGACAAACCCGGGGCCCATCCCTCCGGTTTCCCTCTGCTATAAGCGCCTGGTTTACAGCCTCGGAGAAGGAACCCAACCTAAAGATGTTCACCTAGACCTGAATAGTGTGTCGTAATCCATACATGAATCATCTCACCCTAGCTACGTCATCTCTTACCATACTAGGTGAAAACTGAGACCACTCTGTGAAAGTGGATGTATAGTCCATGACAGACATGTCTCCCAGCTGAAGACTCATGAACTCATGAGGTCTCTCTTACCTAAGTGTCTCTGGGTAAAAGTGCTCAAAGAACCTATCCTCTAAGTCCTTTCATTCTAGTCCCTCATGCCTATGAGCCTGGACCTGCACATCCCACCATTGCTTCGCCGTCCCTCTCAGCATGTACGTCACTAGCTTGACCCTCCACCCTGGAGGTGTCTCGAGCTGCTCAAAGATCATGTGCATACTCCCTATCTAGTTCTCAGCCACCTGTGGACCATCCTCACCCTAAAAAATCGGCGGGTGCTGCGACTGGAAATCTTGCGTCAGATATGACATAGATGGTTCGGTACCCTGTGTGCCTCTATCGATACCCTGTAAGACACGTACCAGGAAAGCTCAGAGCTGCTCGTCGATCCATGGCACGAACTCTACCAAAAACAGTTGTTGGCCTGCCTGCACTAGATCCTGAACCTGATCCTATCCCTGATCCTATACTTGTGGCTCGTGCTCTGCCTGTACCGAATCATGAACCTGATCCTGTACCTGTGGCACTGTTTCCTCACCTGCCTGATGCTCCATCGAGACGTGTAGGAGGAACCCGTTTAATAACATAAATGGTCAGACAACCCATATACATATATAACAATATATATTCAACACATATAAGAAAGTATTAAAAGGGAGTGCATACTACTAACCTTACTCTCTCCCACTACAACCCATGCCCCATGGCATCCTGGCCTCATGGCCTCCTTACCCGCCATTAATAGAGCAAAGTATCAAAATTAACTTGGTCCATGCCCATCCTGAAAACTAACATTTCCTCAAACTGACGACTGAGTCGCCCAATCCTGGTGATCAAAATCACCTCAACTGATAGTACCCGCCTTCTCTCATAATATCCAGACCCAAATTCCCTACCACATGCAATTCTACAAATATACAAATCATGGCAAAACACATTGAAATAAACAAGAAATTGTATCAGGAATTTGACCAATTCACATTTCAGATCATACAAAGCATGGAAAATGATTTTTATACACATGGAATTATCACATCACAAAGAATACGTGCAATAATGAAATTGAAATACCCTAAAATGTGACTATCAAAATCCAAGAAAATAATCCTAGCCAGACTAGGAAAATTTCTATTTCTCCCTTACCGCACCGGGTCAAGGGTTATATATCACAATCAATAACATCACAAACCAAGTGAGGCACCGAGGTGGAAATCATATAAACTATAATATGAGAAAAAGCAAATAGAAATTCCCACCCATGGAAACTAGGTCTATCCCTCGTACCTGGGGCTGCAGGCACCCAAGAACAAGCTAGAAACCCAGTTATAGTAACAACCTATCTCCAATATACCATAACCCAAATAGTAAAACCAACATAAATAAAAAGAGAATTTTCAAACTTATTAGTAGTCAGTAAGACACTGCTATTAAATACCTGGCAAGAACTCCTCTGATACCACTTTATAATGACCCGGTCTTGAATAGCCACCTGAACAGTGCTAATCGGGTCATGTGTTACTACCTTAGGTTCACCTCCCCAAACACCAAAGGCTGCCAACTAGCAGCGAGGGTCTGATAGTTATAGTGGGGAGGCTATACCCTCTCGGAGGATAATAATAACAGTACTAGTCCAAGTATAACAGTAGAGTTGCAGCGGAACAAAAGACTCAGTAGACTCGAACCAGACACACAGAGCGGACACACATACAATATCAATAAGAAGTTGAAGAAATAAATATAAACAACACCAGTGGAAAGAAAACAAAATATCATGCTAATCACTGGTAACTACTAAACAAACCAAACATGCATCCATTGAAAGTCATTAAACAAAAGGGGTGCCAATAGCTAACCAACAGTGGCTACAACAAGTAAGCATGCTAATACAAAAAAGAAAACAAAACAAGATAAACTCCAGCATGGTAAGACCTCAAAGTCCATACCATATCCATGCAATATCTAACGCAACCCATCTCTTGAAGCTAGCCTCTTTCCTACACGTAAATCCATAAAGTCTACATGAATACCGAAGGGCCCATGCAAGGTGTGAGAAAAATCTCAGTAGAATACCACCCAATGGTGCGTACCTAATATATGTGTTTAAGAAAACATGAATTTATAAGGAAAACAATAAACAGTATGATGCACAAATAAACACAAACTCCACTGGTGCTCAGTGGCCACCATGGAGTGTCACCTGCTTCGGCCAACACTGGAATCTTTGTCGTGTAACCTGGCACCATGTTCCCCTAACACCGAGTGTCTCAAGTAACAATGTCCCGAAGGCACGCCCAAGAATAGTAACCCAACACCTTGTGCCTCCTGACACCTCGTTCCTCAGGTACCAACTCCCTGAAGGCATGCCCAAGAAGTAACCTAGAGGAGCAGCGATGTCTGTCCTCAAATAAATAACAGGAGGGACAACGATGTAATCCCACAAATAAAGTAACTAGAGGAACAATGATATCTGCCCTCAAATCTATAACCGGAGGGACAATGATACCTACCCTCCAATCATGGAGAGCCTCAACCCCCAACCCGATAGCCTCAAAGTTATCCCCTAGAGGCCCCTCACCTCCCCCGTGGCTTTCTACGGTAAGAACCCCCAACCAAAATACCTAAACCGCATCTACAGGGGCCTCTACCCACATGAGTGGTAAAAAACCACCTCATCACGGAGTATCTTTGTGTGCACACCACTCAATTTTCCGAGTGAGCAGTAGTCACCAAAATAGTACCTAAGCCACCACATATCTGAAACCTCATGTCCCTACGACCATACCACTCATGTTTGATAGCCTTGTCATCCATGTACCCCGAGCCATTCCCAACCTGACAGTCATCCTGCCTCAAGCCGACGTCGATGGCACCCAATCCAGTGGTTAAAACCACCCAAAGTAACCTTTGTCCAAGACCAACCTGACAGTCGTGCTGCCTCAAGCCGACGTTCATAACGCCCAATCCCGTGGTAAAGACTAACCAAGTAACTCGAGCCATGCCCATCACAACATGAAGGTTCTAGCATATGAAAAATCACACATCACATATATAATCTCATTTTAACAGAACACTTAACAGGAAAAATCATCTAAACAGATGAATTTGACTAAGAAAGTGTTGTCCCATACCAGCACTGAAGTTTCTAAGGTCTCCAAAAATTCATATCAAGGTTTAAATAACTAAACCTAATAGTATAAACCAATAAATTTCATGTATTATCATTTTGGAACCCCTGACCAAAATTTCCCATGTGAGAAACAACCTGTCGCCCGACCCTGCTCAATCAAGATAGGAAAAAGGGCATACCCAAAGGTTTCCTATAGGTGTAAAAGAGAACTTAAGATGCAATATCAGATAAATTAGGGTCTCTCTCAAAATACCCTAAAACACGCCATAGAATGCACCACACAAATGTCCACAAAAACACGAAAGATGACATGCACCACCTACCTCGTACTATTACAATGATACTCCTTCGATATCAACATCTAATTAGGTCTAAAACGTGGTAGATCTACAAAAGAAAAAAAACTTCTCAAACCACAACAACTCGTTTTTGGACAGAAATCAAAAAGAAAGGATCAAGAGGAATCAAGGCCTTACCTAGGGGGTTTCAATGGAACAAACAGTTCTCAGAATGGAGTTTAGACGAAGATCCAGGAGGGAATTGAAGGTCCGGTCGTCTCTCCCCACATAAGCCCAAGTGGATGGAAGAAAAAGTGGAGAATGGGAATTCCCGGGTGGCCCAGAACTTAAAAACCCTAATTTTAAGTGGCCTCATGGTTCACCTGCATGGTTTAGAAAACTGTGCGCCAACCATGTGGTTGCCACTACCTCACCCAGGAAAATTTCACAACCAACCCGCATGGTTTGGTAAACTGTGCGCCGCCCATGCGGAGCCCTCTGTCTCACGTAGAGACTTCACATAGTTTGTCCGCATGGGTCGTTCAAACTGTGCGCCAACCGTGCACACCTGCATGACCTCCCCAACTTCAAAACTTTTACCCAGAATTTTCCAATTTCTCTAGTTTTCTTATAAGCGAGTCAAAATTCAAAAAGGGTCGGGATTTTGGTCCATTCCAAAAACCCAGGTTCTTACAACCGACTCGAGTAGTGGGGGATAATCTTTACCAATAATGAGACATGATATGACCTACATATTAATTTTCTAACCAACTCCTATATATTTTTTTATATTTAATTAATTATTTAATTGTGTTAAATTTAATGGGGGTTCCTTCTTCTTCAATACACACAATCCCCCTTTCATACCTTTTTGAGGTTATTTCTCTTCCAAGTTGAGTTCTCCTTTATTCCTTGATTAAGTTTCTTGCTATTTGATTTGGGGGATAAATAGAGGTAATTATTACATTCCTTTTCTATATTTCCTTAGATTTATTAAATGTTTTATTGTAATCTACTAGTTTATACTTATTTATTCTATATTTCATGGTTTTTTATGTTTTTTTGGATTCTCACATTTTGATCTAAAAAAATGACCAGTATTCAATGAGTGGGATTTTATGAGTCTAATATATGTTGCTTTAAATATATCCCTCAATTTATCACTAATTTTTATGATTCATGTGATGTGTGGTTGTGATAAAATACCAAATGTTGGACCTAAATTATAAATAAATAATGAATCTATTTCTTGAAATTTAACATTCCCATGGACTATTAGTGGTTTGGTGGAATGTTTAGAAAAAAAAGTCGGAAAAACATGAGGTGTTATTGACAATGGAAGTCCAATGGGTAATTTAAAGATTATCTTTAGGGGTTCTTAGGACTTAATTAATGACCGTTTATGTTTTTAGGGATACTTAGGGAATGATTTAGGATCTAGTATTCATGATTATTATGTGAGTCTAGAAATAATTAAATTAAATGAGTTTATTAATTAATTGAATAAATATTTGGAATTACTTATACATTCTCCTTGTATTCAACATTTCACCCATTGATTTGGAATGCATTGGAAATGCCCCTTGGATTCGACTTTGAGCATATTCATTTAGAATACAAAGAAAATTTCCCATATATTTGGAAGTGAAATAATTGATCCATAATTATTTGGACACACTCTATGGATTCAAAATTGGGCCTATTTATTTGGAATACCTTGTAAATTATCCTTGGATTCAGTTTTGAGACTATTTATTTAGAATTCTAAGTTAAATGCTCATGGATTTGACGTTGAGCATATTGATCTAGAGTTAATTGGACACATTCTTAGGATTTATTAGTGACTCTAAAGATTGTGAATGACTTGGATATTTTACTTGGATTAAAACTTGGTTTTACTAACTATGAATGACTTGGATATGATAATTTTATTTCGTTTTGATCTTATTTACAAAATATTATGTGATCAGAGACATTAAGAACCAATCAAAGTAGGTATGGTCGATCATGGATTTCAATATAGAACAGGAGGATCAATAATGATTTATTTATTCATGTAATTTACTTAATTTTTTATACACATTATCATGAACTGTATATTCATATGGGATATACTTATATACATCATTGGTGTTTTCCTATAGATTCATACTCACAGCCTGCTCGGGTTATTGTTGGTAGATGAAAAGACTTCATGGATGTAGATTTGGACTAGTGAAAGGGACTTATTATTGGTTATTGCTATATTTTATTGGGATTTATCATGGAATATGGGATCAAGCTACACTCTATACTGATTTTGGAATCCCCTTTTGTTTGGCCATTTTTTTAATTTACATTTTTGATATATGTGATTCACCCATGGGTGATTCCTTTTATATGTATGGATATTTGACTTTTTATATCCATCATTTTGATATAACATGGGTTATGTTTATTTGTTGACAAATACAATGATTTAAATATTCCTTACTAATTTTTTTTATACTGGTATTATTTCTATTAATATTGCACTTTAATATAAGGGCATAGTCTTCCCATTGTAGCCCTAGACCCATGTTTCTAGTTGAAAGTCTCCAGCTTATGGGGAGGCACACTTGAGGTTATATATTCAACAGATTCATTTACTATTGAGTGATCCAATATGAGAATGTCACACCTAAAAACCTAGGTCCCTAGGTTACAACCTCACTATCTGTAGCAATAATGATCAGAGAATTCATATATACCATAAAAGGTGGAAAAATTCCACACTTCATCCCTCAACAAGAGATAGGTTCCTACCATGATCTTTTCAAGGGGACAACACATAAAAAACAAAGAATAACTAACCCTGACTAACCACACAATACACAAAAATTTCAATTGAAAAAACATAGATTAAAAAACAACCCACGGTGGTCCTATAGCCCTCATACCACGTGAAAACAACATTGCATGACCCCATTCCATACCCGACCATACCATCAAACCATTCCATCAGAAAACATTCCCCAAAATCCATGATTTATACCTCTCAAAGAAGTGTTCACAAGTAATTCATCTAGAGTAATCCCTCTTCAGCACACTATACTAAGCCCTGGAGAACATATCATGATCATCGCCAACACCAAGACTCTAACTCACCCTTATGAGGGTTCTCCCATCTCTTTTTGAGTGTAAAAACCATATTAACCACCCTTTATAGGCATAATCCCATCATTCCTTCTATGTCAGCCTTAGGAATAAAATATAGGATCTTCAAAACTTGACCCGAGCTTAAATAGAAACTCTATCCCCACACACCTGATTAACAACTTCCTCACTTGTTCATGAAGTTTTTGGGAAATTATTATTAACTTGATATACTATATATCAGTCACTATACCATTAATAGAACATACATTATCTAAATAACTACTCATGCACTCTCTACCCCTTCCAAATATCCCAAACTCAATCCATATAAATGCATGAAGTATCACAAAAAAACAAACACATGGTAAAGTCTCATAGGGACCACAAAACATGATATCATAGTTACCATCCTTTAGTAGTGATCAATCATCCTCATCTAATCCCACACCACGCCAAACCATACTCCTAAAATATTATCTCACGTATAAGGTTCAATAATATTTAATTATAGTATTTTAAAATTAATTAAACAATTTAACCAACATAGTATAACCTATGAAAACCAATTGAGTGATGTTGCAATATCTTAACTGCAACCCGGGATGTGTGTAAGGTCCAAGGAACACTCTTAGGACCTATATAGGAAAAATTATGATTAAATAACAATAAATAAACAACCAATTTACTTTAATTAAACTAAAATCCCAAAATAAATCCATTTAATGTATTACCTTGACCTAAATAGATATTACCATGATGTGATCATCATTAACAAACACCATCTATCCATTGCATGTAAAATCCATTTAGTTTGGGATGATTCCACCCTGATCTGGTGGAATAATTATATAATCCATAAATTAAATCATACCCAAAAAGATATTATATGAAGAGGAATACCATATTAGGAAGAAAGAGGAGAAAATAACCATATTTTCCATGAAAAGAATGATCCTAAACTTTCACAGATCAAGGGGTAAAGGTGGGGGGAAGGAAGGAAAAGGGAGAGACTCACAATACTAGTTTTCCTGATAGGAGAAAGAAACCATAAAAGGGGAAATAAATTGTGGTGGTCTCAAAATAATCCACTTTCCCCTCTAAAGAAACAAAATAGGATGGATATTATGTGTTTTTTAAGGGATTCACGGTGCAACAACCCAATCTTAGGGACATATTGTGGCATGACCATATGGAAAATGGTGAAATGCCTCTTCCCATAGTAGAACCAAATTGATTAGGTGATTTATGAAACAACCCCATTTGTTAGGTTATGAAACCAACTATATTAGTAATCTTGGATCAAATTCTTGAGTTATTGAATGATTTATCATGATGATAGAAATTAATCATACATAACCTCGTCACCCCATTATATCTCCCCCACTATGGTGTGATCGGATACTGGAACCAAAAATCATCATCTTGATAACACTACACTATAGCATAATATCCCCACTCAATTACACAATCACCTTATGCCATTATATAAAACCCATTTTGCAACATTTTGTGGAATATGAAAAAAAACTCAACCTGAATCCTACACCAATATCCCTTGGGCATTCAACAATAACCAAAATATAAGGGTACAAATAAATACAACCTCAAATTAACTCACAAAGATTAGAGAACTAGATCCAAAAAATGTGAAATTCAAATTCCTTATACTCCTAGATCTAAAAATAATTTTTTTCCTTGAATATCTATGGCGACACAAGTGTCTCATAAATATTATTAAATTATTTCCAATATAAAAATCCATAAAACATAACCTAGGGATATAGAGGTCTAGTGTTATTAAGATACTTGTTATGAAATAAAAAAAATATAAATACTATATAAATCCTAATTATTTTAATCTCTAAATTGCTATATTAGATCCCTTTTGACTAATAGTTTTGTATAGGATGCCTTAGTGATATACATAAAGAAAACAAAGATCTATAAATTCCATTAAGGGAATAATCTGAGTAAATCATAATGAAAAGCATTACATATGAGTATAGATGCATGTTGTGATAAAATAAAATGGGAGAATAATATATAAAAATATACAAAATGGAATGTGAATATTATATAATAATATCATTTCATCATAATAATTGCCCAAAATTATAAAACATGACATCATAAGCATAATTCATGGATCATCACCAATAAAACAAAACATAGTGTGCTAGGATAACCACGTGTCCACCATAAGTTGTATCTCATTAGAAGAAAACATTTCCCAATGAATTAGAGTGATATCAAGGAATACCATTCATATTCATAACATATACAAGAATATGTGTTCTATATAAGTAAATCAAACCTAAGGCATTAGTATAAGGAAACCCCAAGAAAAAGGGAATAAGTTACATAATATTGTATTAGAGAATAATCAAGTTGCATAATATAAAGATTCCCACAAAAGAATAAATTTAATAATTACTGGAAATTCATAAATTAAATGAGAATAATAGGTCATTAAAATTAAATTAAATTCAATTGAATACATGAAAATTTACTAGTGAATTTAGTTTGTAAATGAATCTCTTAAAATGTGTTTTAAGAAAATGGTAAAAGTATTTCAATAGACTAAGAATTTTTTTTTTAAAAAAATGAAGGTTTCAAATAATAAATGACTGTTTTTAGAAACCATGTAATGTTATTATCATTTAATTTAGTGGTACATGAAATGCAATAAGAAATACAGAAATTATCTTTAATCGGGGTTTCTTAACGAATACATTTGAGAAGGAAACCATAAAATATTTTATATCACCAACAAGTAAAGGTAATTTAAACTAGGTAAATATGTGAGGAGTATATACCCATATATAATATAAATGAAATAAATTATAAGAGTAGAGTGAAATGTTAGATTTATGGAGAAAATGAATAACCTAAAATTAAAGAGGGTGGTTTAGAGGTTCTCTTACCTCAGGTCCTTAACTCTCATGGTATGATCACCTAAATTCATGAATAATCAAATTAAATTTATTATATAATTTATTAATAAATTTAATCAAATATATATAATTTATTAAAATTATTTTACATTTTTTTAAAATCATTTTGATAATACATCATATATTTTCATACTCTCCCAAGGGTGTTAGTTTCATGGTTCCGTTGTTACTTCAGTATATTGATAATTATTAAATTTATAATCAAATGAGTCTATAAATATAAAAGTTAAATAAAATGATATTAATTTCCTTCTATAATTCTAATAGTCCCAAATATCCATATATGTTTTGACATAGGTATTATTCGTTTACTATAAACCTTTTAGTTATACAGTTGTTCATTAAGGTGGTTTTAACAGCTCTCATGAACTAGATTAATTTTATTTAATTAAACTATTGTTAATAAATTATAAAACCTGAAATAATATATAATATACTTTTTGTCCTAATATTAAAAATAATTAAATTTATATAATCATCCATTAGAATAGTGTTAAAAAATGAACCACATTATTCAAGGAGGCGGCGAACCAACCAAAACATGGGTGATGATTTCATTTTAGAAAATATTATGGGAGGTCAGATTATAAATAATCTATTAATATAATAGAAATTAATTATATTAGTAATACTATTTTTATTATAAAAACATAGATATAATATATTTTATGATGTATAATAATCAAATAATTTAAGAGACTTTTGTAAGAAGCGTTACCTATTCCTTTGAAAGTTAACTCTTAGGATACCTTTTAAGGATCAAGATAATGTCATTTTGGTAATAAATAAAATCATCAAACATGATTACTATTATTTGGGAGATATTTGGTTATGGATTTGAAAAGGTAATTAATTTAGATTATGAGGAGAAGAGGGGTGTTGAAGGGTGGTATTTATAAGTGGAGGAGAGGGGTGTTTTTAAATATAATATTCATTAGTTTGTTATATTTTCTTAAGACTATTGATAGTGTTGATTATTTTGAATATATACTGAAATTGGTGCATGTGATGGTGATAAATTTTTTTATTGCATCATCCCTTATTCAATTAATCATGTATCTAAATTATAATATAAAATTCCATATTTTGTTGTATATTACTATTCACTACAATTTAACATGTTCTGAAAAATAAAAAACCCTAAAATAATTTTGAAATGATGAATTAAAAAATGTAATACATTTTATCAAATTAATTTTCTAAATATTGGATATTTAATATTTAAATGAGGTTATTATTTATTAATAAACATTTTATTATAAAATGATCAAATTTATAATGCTTAGAGATATTACTTATGGTTTCATAAATTTTTTTATAATATTTATAACACTATATATTATTTCATGAAACAATTATATTAATGTGAAATTCAATTTAAAGGATTTTAATTTATTATAAAAATTTATTTTCGCAATGTTAAATCATGTATATATTTTCAAAAATATAATTATGATATATTTGTGTCAAACATTTATTTTATCATATTTAACACTTGTATTTAATTATTTAATCATATAAAATAATTATATTATTTATCAAATATTATTTTAAAATTCCATTAGTCATTTTACTATTCATTATGGTTAGATTACTATTACAATAGCCATATAATAGTCACATTGAAATAGTTAGGTAATAGTTAGATCCTAACATTCACCTTTCCCTTTACACCATATATATACTCCACCATTATTAGAACTCAAAATTCACTTATTCAATTAAAAGAATTATATAATTCCTTTAATAATGCGAATCACATTGTTGAAGCTTCTATTTCTTTTTTTAGTTCCTTTATAGTAGGAGTTATCTTTATAGGGGAATTCAGGATTATGGATTTTACATTAGTGCATGCATTATTCCTTCTCATTTATCTCTATATACTAATCTAGGCTATTATAGTCAGCATTATTTCATGATGCATAATTTTACTATGAAATATTAAAGTGTTTATATGTGCATGTACTATAAAACAAAATAAATCATTCATAGTGAAACAAAAGTTATTTTACTATTAAAAGTATTTTTTGGGTTGTTATATTCTCCCCACTAAATAAATATCACACCTGAAATTTAATTTCATAAATTAAGGAGAAAAAATTATGGCATTTTTATTCATTTTTTCCTTGGGATCCAAAGTCCCCACTTCATATTTATCATTACACTAAATTAATTTTACTAGGTGATCAAGATTGTGGTATAAAAATTTGTTTGTATAGTCCATGATCTTCACAGACTACTTCTCATATGAGAGATCACTCTCAAATTATAACAATTTAAGATTTAGTACACATGAGGGATCTGGTACGTAATTTCTTAATAGGGTTACGTGGAATATTTCATGTTATTGGTATATTTTTTTTGGGATTGCAAGTCTATAAGCCGTAGTTCCTATGTGATCAAGAATATCAAATGGGAAAATATACATAAAAATAACTTACCCTTATTACCAAACCTCAAGACTCTCTTACAAGGATATATAAAAAGGAAAATTTTATCATTAACCTTAAAATCTAGGTGAAATTAATGGTTATCCACATAAATCCTCTATCTAAATTTTATGACTTTGATGTATTTCTTAATATCCTTGACCTTATCTGTCATTTATTCTACTAGTTTGAGTCTCAGTAGCATTCATTCTATAAATTCAACCCAACTTGTTGAATTTATACATTTCTTTCCCTAAATGGATTTTAAAGGATCTATTTGAATAATTTAGTGAAATATATTATTGTATGAGAACTCAAAAAAGTAAGATATTGATCTTGACATCCATTTAAGTCCATAGATAATGTTATAAACATATACACAAGTTTTTAGATTTTCTAATAATATTATCCATTATTTTGTGGGTGATATATTGTACTGAAAATCAACTCTATTCTATGACCATGATGGATAAGTTTCCAAAATTTTTGTGGTGAATCACAAATCTCAATCAGATACAATAAATAGTGGTGTACCATATAGACTCACACCTTTTATAATATATAATCATACAAGCTTATTGAGTAATAATTCCCCTCAAATGAAAATTAAATATGAAATATTTGTAATATAGTATACCATAACCCAAATGAAAATTTTCAATTTGGTTATATTTTAAAGAAACATAGAAAAATCTTTGTTTATTTTCTCCCATTTCCATGAATTTATGGGAAATGTTTGCATCATCCCATTGGAAATTTTCTTTTCTACCTTCACTAGTTAACATATTATGCACTTTGAGGTATATTACACAATATAAATCTTCATATTTTACCACCAATAGTAATATCATAGGTACTATACATATTTCTTATCCATGGGTGGATATAGAATCTTGATCTATGAGAATCATTTAATTACAACTTTACTCAGGTTCTGATGGTACACATAGATGCGGACCAAATCTTATAACTCATTTTACATCAATGTTGTACTCCAAGATTTTCATCTTCTTTATATAATCCACCTTTTTATCAATCTCTAAATCATTATTTTGGGATTCCATAATCTTCTCCAGAATGGATGGTTGAGTAATCATTTGGGTAAGGTATGTTGATGTACCTTTCATTATATTATTCCTATGTAAATCTTTTTCATTTATAAAAATATTAGATCCTTATCAATCCTCATAATGGATAAGGTTTCAATATTGTTTCAAAAATAGATCATTTACACTTTATTATCCTTTATTGGGTGGTAATAGATTGACCAATTATAATGCTTTATCATATATAACCACAGTCACTGGCACATTTTATGCTCCATCTATGTAAATATATACTTGAGACTCTTATGATCCGTATATATTTCAGACTTCTCTCCATATAGATAACATCACCAAATTATTAATGTGATGATTACTATATCCAACTTGAAATCATGTGTTAGATAGTTCACCTCCTATATCTTAAACTCTCAAGAGGTATATACTATCACTTTTTTTCATTTTTCATGAAGAAATAAACTAATACATTCTTTGAAGAATCACTGTAGATCCCAAATCCATTCCAATAGGTAGGTAGTATGAGTACAGATATAATGATTAACCTCTCATTAAACTCCTTGAATCTCTCTTCACATTAATTAGTCTATAAAAACTTTAAATACTCCAAAGTTAGTTTGGTTATAGGGTTTTACAATCGTGAAAAGTTTCTTAGATATCACTGATAGTACCTAGATAATCTTAGGAAACTATGGATCTTTTTCATATATTTGGTATGTGAAATTGCTTAATCACCTATATTATTAAAGGATATATATATACCCTCACTTATGATGAAATATTCCATGAAGGATACTTTTTTTATCCAAAATTAATACTTACTGATCTTGGAATAAAATTTCTCCTCTATCAATTTCTTTAGTAGAGTTCTCAAATTATTATAATGTTCCTCCTTGTTTTTAGAGTATATGAGAATATATTCTATGAATACCAAAAAAATGTTCTAAATTTATTCTATAAATACTATATTCATTAAGTCCATGAATATTAATAGATAATTGCAAATTCCAAGGGGAATTATTATAAAATTATAGAATCCATACCTTGTACAGAAGGTAGTCTTTGGTCTATCCTCCTTCCACAACTTTATTTTATGATACCATACCTAAAGGTATACCTTATAGAAGCAGTAAAATACACATAGTAGATACAGAAATCTACTAATTATGGTAAGGGGATACTTTATCTTTATAATGATATTGCTGAGTTCAATATAATCATTGTTGTGACACATCAACCAATCATTCTTCTTGAAAAATAGTATCTATGAACCCCATGGCAGAGTACTCGAATGTATGATTTTTTTTCTAGATTGTATTATAGCTTCATGTTTAATTATTATAGTTCAATGATGGCCATATAATTTGGAATTTTGGATATTGGTAAAGCTCCATGTATATATTTAATTGAGAAATCAACCTCACAGTTAAGAGTATGATATAGAAACTCTTTAGGGAACACATTAGTATACACCCTTACATTGTGAATGTTTTCAATAGTAACCATATCCTTTGTCTCAACTAATTAAGATAGATATTCTTACTCATAAGGTGATTATATCCATTCTTGAGAATAATTTAGAAAGGACAATTATCCTCCTCCAAACACTTGTATTAAATTTAAAGATATTTTTTGGCATTGAAAGTGATTTTCATTTCCTAATAGTTGATATGGGATCTATATAAATACTAATAATATATTACATGTATTTCATAAAATTCCCTTAATGGTAATACTATAATGTTTTCTAGAATATTTAACCCACAAACATTGAATGGGAAGGAGTTATATAATTGAGATGAAATAATTTATTCATTTGTTGTTATCACTAATAATCCAAACATCATTTTATAAGGAAGTGTTTTAATAGTTCTATTATTCTTCAATGATAATAAATAATACATAGTACTAGAATCAAATAGTACATTTTATATTATTGATCAAATAACCATTGTATCTTTTACCACTTCATTATCTACATCCACCTCTACAATGTTTATAATATAATCCTATATTTTTTATTTTGGATTTGGAGGTTGTTTTTGTCAGTTATTTTCAAAAACATTTATCTTAGTGCCTTGGTTTGAATAGTTTATAATTTATTTTCAGTTAAAACATCAAACAATTGGATGAGGGTTGATTAGAACCTTATTTTATTCCATCATTTTAGTAGGAATCTTTATATCTCTTCAAAATTTATTATATTGATTCCCCTCCATTCCAAAATTGTAATATATCTTTTTCCCATTATGAAGTTTCTAGGATGATTATTCCCACACTAATGGCATGTGATTAGTTGGGTTTTTTCTATAATGAGGATTAACAGATGACACTCTAGAGTCAAAATATATTATTTTCTTCTTGTCTCTAGTCCCATGGTACCACTGAGAATCACCAATTTTCATCTCGACTTCGATGAAACATCAAAATATTTTCTTATAGATTTAGAATTATATAATTGGTAAATCTTTTAGAAGACTTTTCTTTAACCCACTGAAGAAGTGAACAACCTTATTTTTAGTATTTGTAAAAAATATAGTGGAATATTATGAATTACTTAGGAATTTTTCTTCATAATACTCAATAGATTCATCCCCTTTTTTCATGAGTCTAAGAAATTACCTCTCAATTTTAAGATAGAGAGTGTGGAAGAACTATTTATTGACCAATATATTCTTGAATACATCCTATTCCATGGATTCAATGTATTACATGGGATTTGTATTCCGTATTACAGTCCAACACTAATAAATTTCTTCCTATAGTTGATAGACATATAATTTGAATTTTTCCTATATAGAGCATTGAAGGATAAATAATATTTTATAAATAGATTTAATAATGTTATATTCATTTAGTATATGAAAATATCCACTAAAAGTAGGAGTCCTTTTTCACATAAAGTATTGAACTCGAACTTGTTCCCTCTTAAGATAAGGATGATGTTTTATACAATTCATGTTATTAATCATAACTTGAGTTGGGTATGCTAGTATTTCCAAGAAGTTACTGATTCCTTATCTCATTATTTTAGAAACCAAGTTAAGGAAATAATCACATTTACCATAACATATAATATTGAAAAATTTCCTTCTATTTCCATCTATTTTTTCAAATAAAAAAAATAAGGATGAGAATTATAAAATCAATAAGAATATAAAATTAAACTATGAACTTGGAAGAAATAACTCATAACTAAAATGTATACCATAAATTATGAATCTCTTGGTTTCAATCGTAGTAATACATGTACATTTTCCTAATAATTTTTTTTGAACCAAATAGTTATACATTACCTCATAAAATTCTATAAATTAATCATAATGGTTTTGAAAGATCCGGTGAATCTATCAAAGCATACCACTATGGAGTCTCATAATAGGTGTGCAGTAAGGCCCAATACTAATCCCTAGGGTGAATATTGGGTTAATATTGTACCAAACCTTTTGGGTTTATTAAACCTGGGTGTATCAATTCTATAACCACATCCAATTATATAATATAAGTAGTAATTTAATTTTTTGGAGTCCATAAAATACATTCCTATACATTGGATATGTTTCTATAAATATATTTTTCCATAATTTTTTCACCAGTGATTTCTATCATAATCCCTTTAAAATGAATAAGCATTTCACATACACAATCTATAGCGACCCAATACACGTATACCATTTATTAGCTGATTTTTAACATAATAATCCAAAAAACACAACCTAAGTATCTAGAGGTCTAGTGTCTTTGGGAGACTAGTTATGAGAGACATAAACATAAACATATGCCACATCAACATTATTTTAATATCAAAAATTTTCTTTTAGATCACTTTGAACTTATAATGATACATAGGATACCGTAAAGAAAATATAAAGAAAAAGGTGAGCTATAAATCCAAGTAAGGTAATAATCAGAGTAAATCAAGATGAAAAGTATTACATATGAGTCAAGACGCATATAGTGACAAAAAAGGTGCGAGTCATATATAAAAACCTATAGAAATAGAATGGTAAGATGATATCATAAGATCAAGACATCATAGGAATGTGGAAACAATATAAAACATGTCATCATAAGTATATGTCATGGGGAATAATGGTATGATAACAAGACCAAAACATTTAAAAACCATAGATTCCATTTCAAAGGTCATAATCTTGAGTTAGGGAATAAATATTATCAATTCATAATATATAAATCATAAAGGAATTATAGAACATGAGTCAAGAGAGAATAACATTGGAAAAAAATAAATATTTGTATCATACACATAAGTTTATATCTTTTTGAACATGTATAAATAGAAATAGGTTCAGTCACTAAGTTATGTACATGAAATCAGGACCACACATAAACTTATGTATATGAAACCAGGTCTACAAATAATCTTGTAGACCTTAAATCTTGGTCAACAAACAAAATTATGGACATGAACACCATTCCCATGAATAATATTATAAACATGTAATCCAGGTCCATGCATTAAATTGTAAACATGAATTTAGGTTCACAAATAACATATTTTCATTATGAGTTATCCATATTAACCCAATTAATTTTTGGGATTTAACATAACCTTCCATCACTAAATCTTAATTCATTTATATAAATTTCAGGACCTTCCACAATGGGTCCCATAACACAACTACCACAAGTTTACCTCTAATAGTCCAAGGGATGGAAACCTACACCAAGTAGAAATATCACACTCATGAGAGGCCTTAGCCTAATGTATCTTCACACACACACGCATCTCTAAAACCATACAATGATGAAATTTTAAAAAAAATGATAACCATGTAGGCATACATCTAAAATCCCACCATTATATTATAGAAACAAGTATTGGAAAGTGGGTGAGGACTGCTATCAACGTAACCACATGAACAAAACTTGGTCTATTTGGCCCATTAATCTCTGGCTAGTCATAGCCCCTCTAGGGATCTGTCGAAAGGTCGATCAGCTGCATAAGACATAAAAAATGCAAGATAATATCATTTAAGGATGAGTATAATAATACCTAGTAGGACACCATGAAATCCCTAGTCATATAAAATCTATAATAATAGTCATCACATCATAAATACATGTTAATGGAATAAAACAAGAACATCCATATGTACAAAAATTAGACATATAGTATCAAGTATGATCACAACCATATTAATAGACTAGGTTTTTTGCTTGAAGGTTTCAAATAGAACACATATAGGATAACAAACACCATGATTCAGATAACACTGATAGTGTTTCTATAAGATTTCATTCTCATTGGTTCACTCCATAAGAAGTTCAAACCTAAATTCTGAATAGAACAATACATATATGGGGATCAAAAACAATCCCATGAAGTATACCAGAAACCCAATCCAAATTAACCTTATAATTATAGGCTCATCACCCACATAATGTTGGTCACGGTGATACCATGAACCCCACCAAGGGAAGTGATGATGATAGAAGATCTCATTCTGGGCCCCAAGGAATGATTCCAATAACTCTGTCCAAAAATAATGTTCCTTAGAGGGGATCACCATTATATTCATATGATATGATTCAATAATAAAACATTAGGAACATGGATAAATGGAATGTCCCATAACTAATATTGTCTTAGATATATAGGATAAGGACTCCAAGACAAATTTGAAGGAGTACATGACGTGTACTAATAGTATGTGGAGTATCCCTTTGAAACCAGGTCCTAACCATGTATCAAAACCCATTGCTATGTATGTGTCCATGCCCGAGTACATGTATTTTCTTAGGTACACTTGGAAAGGTTTCTTTTTTGTTTGAGTAAACAAAGTTTCTAAGCCCATGTATTCTTGGTCATGTCCTTGTTTGAGAACACGTCATGCATGAGATCATGTACTTCTAGCTGTATCCATGTATCCTTAGAAGTACACATTGATCCAACAGGTAAGGCTTACACACTATGTGAAAACGATCACATGTAGTGTGATACTTCTTTTTTTCAAATTAAACCCTATAATCATATCAAGGGTTGCTTACATATTGTGTGTTCTTCCTTTACACATTGTGTAGTGAGAAATTTCATAGAAAACATGGGTATTCTGGTGGATTCCTCCTCTTACACTCCCATGTCAATTTCTTCCATGATTCTCACCAGAAATCATCGATCTAATTCAACCAAACATGATCACTACTAGAAACTCAATATTTAGCCATCCAAATCAATTGGGAAAACTCCGATGTCGAATAGCTTGGCGGTCATAAGCCAAAGCTGAAATCAATGACCCCAAATTTGAACCGATCCACTATCATTACCATTTTTTGAATGAATCCCATTTCATATCAATCCCAGAAATACAATATCAATTTGGTTCACCTAGAAATTAGTTCACAATGATTTCTCTATATTTTAGTCGAACCACTAGTCAAACAAAACACCGTTGATGAACAAATGAATAATGGTGTAAGGAAACCAGGAAACATAAAAATAGGAATGAAAATAAACCAAGTTTAGGTTGGAATTGATTAGTTTTCATTATAATGAGTAATTAAGATCTATAATAAAATAAAAAATTTGTCCCCAAAATCCCCTCAAAATAATCCCACACCCACAATACGATCAAACTGTGAATCAATTCATTGGTATATTAATTTTTATTCATCATTTTATATTAAAAAGGAATAAATCTACATAAAAAACATCTTAACTCAACGTGGATCAATGACTGATGAAGAAATAATCCACATCATTATCATTGGTGAGATACTAAATTCTTTTGGCATTGATGATCCTCAATTAGTCATCTTTTCTCACTAAATATCTCTCAAACTCTCTCTCTCAATTATTAGGGTTGTGTGGCCAACCATGGGAATTGTTCATAATCATGTTTAAATATAGAGGGACTAGGTATCTATGCCACATTAAATAAAACAAACAATTTAGTCAATTTATTATACTTATTCTCCCATGACTGCTCTTTATAGAAAATCCCTATGCTAACCAAGGTTATGTGGCGCCTAAGGTAAAACCTACACTCTGAACTAAAAAAAGCCTCAGATTTTTTTTATCTAATCCTTAGTTTATGATTTGTTCTAGTTTTTTGGAAAATTTCGCAAGCATGATATTTAAAATATTTAATATATTTCAAAAATTTATTCCAGGCACTTAAGGCCTTGAAATCTCACCCCATTTTAGAACCTATCTTCAATAATAAACCACTTAATATTCTATAGAAATACATGAAAAATTAGAATCGTTACATTATCCACACATTATGGATTTACATACTTAAAAGGAAAAAAATTTAACAAAGATATGTGGGTATTGAGCATGTCTTTGAGTCTCCCATTCCCAGATACTCTCCTAAAATTTCCAGTAATACCACTAGAAACACACTAGGGGAATTGATCACCCAAAATAGATCATCTCCCATCTATCCTCAATATATTCTAGGTATTCTACAAAATTATCTCCTATCCCCAATGTCCATATCACCATAGTCAATACAATATGATGGGTCAAGAACATACCTCCTCAAATATGACACATGGAAGATGTCATGCACCCGGTTTAACTATGGGGGTAGTGTTAAGGGATATGCCACCATTCCAACTCTAAGTTGTATCTAAAAAGGTATAATGAATCTCAAAAATTTCATCCTTACATGGAAAAATATCCACAATTCACATTGAAGTGAGACCCTCTAGAACACATGGTATCCCTCCTCAAACTCCAATGCCCAATGTTATTAGTCCACATTGGAATTCTGACATAGTTTTTTAATCCTTTTTATCTCTTGGATGATTTACACCATCTCTATAGCAGCTTAAACTAACTCTGGGCCCACATGTTCCGAATCTCCTGGGTCATTCCAACATAGCGGTAACCTATAATTTAGCCTATACAAAGCCTCTAATTGTTTCATACTAATGGTGTAATGGTAAATATTTTTGTACGAAAACCCCACTAGTGGTATGTGATCCTCCCAACCATGGATAATGTTTGACATGAAATCCCACAAAATTTCCTCCAAGGGATGATGGTCTCTTAACCTTTCCATTATTCTGGGGGTGAAACATCATGCTCAAATAAAATTGAGTCCCACATCCCTCCTAAAATCTATTCCATAATAAAGATGTCAAATAAATAATTATAACCAGAAATGATAATCGATGGAAAGAAATAGAGTCAGATTATATCATGCATGTACAAGAATCCCAATATATCTACTTAACACTACTATTGAATAACTATGAGGTGGGCCGAATTAGTGAGTTGTTCTAAAATCAACTAGACGATTTGTGTACTATATAAATCCTTGGTAACCCTATTATGAATGGATATCCCATCCCACTTCTATTCAAACACCTCATGGGGTTGCGCTAAATCCATCGGAACCCAATTATTAGCCTTCACTTGATGACAAGTAAGGCATTGATAGACCAAAACTGTAACTCCATTAATTATCCTTGACCATCAGAACCGTTGAATAAGATATCAGTACATATTTTTCACACTTGGGTGTACCACTAAGTGTGAATTATGAAATTCCCTCAACACCTCCTCTCATAAAACACCTCGTTTGATCATCTGTCCTAAGAAAACAATGACATTCTCCCCACCTTTAGAAAATCCATTAGGAGCATGTACAGTGGATATATGAGTATGTAGGGTCTCACATTCATTATCCCAAAGCTATGCCTCCCTAACTCACTATAAAAGTGGAGGGGTAACAACCATAAAATAGAGATAAAATGCACTATCTCCATCCATAAAGGATAACTACAATGAGGCTAAATGAGGTAATTAATCACTTAGAAACTATGAAAAAAATATACTACTAAGAGAATCACTTTCCACATTTCCCTTCCCATGACTATAGAAAATCATGAAGTCATAATCTTTTAGGAACTGTAGTCATCGCCTCTGTCTAAAATTAATTTCCTTCTATGAGAATATATAATTTAGAATCTTGTGGTCATAATATATGATAAATTTCTCACCCATTAGGTAGTGTCAATAAATCTTTATCTCAAAGACTACTGATTCCAATTAAAGATCATGGGTTGTGTTGTTATGTTCATGCAGTCTAAACTAACATGAGCCACATGCTATCACCACCTACCTCTACATCATAACACAACCAATCCTAGACCCTGATGCATTGAAGAAATTTACATACTCAACAACCTCCTGTGGAATTCTGAACATGGGATCACTCGTCAATATCTACCTTAGCTCTTAGAAATCTAACTGAAACCTCTCTATCCACATGAATGGATTATACTTTCCGTTGAATGTTTTCAAGGGAGATATTATCTTGGATATATCAAGTATGAATCTCTGATAATAGCATACCAACCCAAGGAATCTTTGAACCTCCTTCATTCTCTTAGGTGTATCCCAAGCTAACACTACCTCAACCTTTACTGGGTCCACTAATACACCGTCCACTGAGATAACATAACCTAAAAAGTGGAACTCTATAATATATAACCTATACTTATATGGCTTCCCATAACTTTAGTTCTCTCAGAGTACATCCAAAAGAATCTTGAAGTGTCTCATGTTCTCCTCCTCAAATTCCAAATACACTAGGATCTCATCAATGAATACTACCACAAACCTGTCTAAGGAAGGCCAAAAGACCTGGTTCATGAGTTCTATAGACACTTCTGGGGAGTTATTAATGCCAAATCGAATCACAAAGTACTCACAGTGATAATAAAAACATCAGAAATCCAAATCTCAATATATACATGTCCCATACTCCCAACTTGTGATAACATAATCTAAGGTCAACCATCAAGAGCCATAGTGCCCCTATCGATTGATCAAATTGGGCATCGATCCTCAGTAGTGGATACCTATTATTTGGGGTAAACTATTTTATATGGAATTAATCCCCAAAAAAACTTAAAAACTCAAGTTCCTTCTTATAGAATAATACTGGGGCTATCTAGGGTGAAACACTGGGCCTCACAAAACCCTTCTTTTACATGTCCTCCAACTTCACCCATAGCTTGTGAAGCTATACGAGAACCATTTGATATGCTCATGTAGATATTAAGCCTATCCTAGGAAGTATAAAAATGCATAATTCTATATCATGGTGGGGAGGTGATCCTAACACATCTTTAATATATATGTCCTCGTACTCCCCCACCACTTTAGGAAAATGAAAAACCACATCATCCATTGCAGCAATGGTAATTCTAGACAACTGATGAGTAATCCGATGTAACCTACTATGAAAGAGTTCATTTATCTATACATGTTTTCCCTTTTAACCCACAAAGGAAAACCTCATCCCATCACTATGGACACACCACATCCTCCATATAAAATAGTCTATCTGGGAATAAACTGTAGATAACCAGTCCATAGATAAGATGACATTATAAGTCCCCATCACCACTATAAATAGATATCAAATTATTTTCTAATATCTATGATTGAGGTCACACTATTGTAAAAAGTGTGTAATCACAATGTCATCCTCAGTAGGATACTCCAAGCTCAAGGGTTGAGCCAAAGGCTCAATAAAAATCTCCAAGTCTTGAATAAGATAATTGTCAACAAAGGAATGAATCACAATTTTTTCTATCAAAAATAAAAATAAGGTAGAAAAATATATATTGTATTGAGTATCATCTTATGATCCTCTTGGTCATAAGACTCTACCTCATGTAGTTTCCCATGACCCTAATATCCAGCTTCCTATACCTATCAAGGACTACTTGGGGGTAGTGTTGATAATAAGTCTTAATGTATACCACCTCCAAATGCTCTCCTATATCCTTTGCCACATCCATCACCATATGTACCTACATGCTCCTATTACATGATCTACATAGGAATCTCATCCACTAGCTCTCTATTAGAATCATTAAAGGACATAAATTCTCAGGCATGATTCCCCTAATTGTCCTAAGAGTAACACCACCTCTATATAGGCTGGCTCGATCCAGTCTATGAGACCCAAACCATACAACCTCTATCTTGGGATTAACTCATGAAACTTATCTCATTTCCAAGCTCCTATGTCGGATGTCGACTCCCTATCTCAATAGTCTCAACTTCTATGTACCCACTGCTAGCGCTAAATATATGCGTCTGATCATCCAGTAAAATCTCAACCACTAAACCACTCCCTATCACCCAATTACAGGTAGGAATTAATAGAGTAATCATACTGTCTTGGATATCTTTTCATATTCCTTGTTGGAAGGTTCAAACCTAAAAGAACTGATCACATACCATATCCCTCGATTGCCTAATAGCTTGGTGATCCTTGATGAATACTCAACCATAATCAAAATTTCATGATAAATCTGTAGAAGATCTTGTAGGCCTACTACCCTTAAAGTAAGTATAGAAACATACTCTATTAAAAGGTAATCAAACTCTAACCATAATAGAGGTTCCTGATCATATGATGGGGTCACTACATCCCACCATAATCTTACAGAGCCTTGGAGAAGGCTTGCTACCAAGACCACAATTTGGTCTACATGTGTCCTAATAAGAAAGAAGACTCACATCATTGCCTCAATCTAGTCCTTAGCTGCTAGTATGTTGAGATCAACTTAGAACCCAAATTGTCACTATAATTGAAAATCTTGAAGTGAACTCATCCTATGCACCTCATCCAGTAGTTCTGCTAGATCCATATTATACTCGACAGGTGGTGATAAGATTGGTGCACCATGTGAAGGTAACACCTCTTGAACAGGCCCCTACATCAAAGCCTTGTCATTCAGGGTATAATCCTCATGGTCCTAATGTTGAATCTTATCTAGAAAACATCATGGAAGCATCCTAAAATGGACAAGATGTACCATGGTCAATAATTATATCTAGAGATATGAATCATGAAAGAAATGGAAACCACAACCCATTCCTATATGATGCATGTACCAATGTTTTTCAAATAACCAGTGTATACATGTACTAAGTCAATAAGAAGGTTATCAATGTCTTGGTGTATAGATACACAATCCACCACACCAATACTGGAGTACCTTTCCTATGAGATGAATTTGAAACACTTAACACTAATTCCTCAAACCAATATCACAGACTCCAATCCTACGGTTGAACCGAATCCTCTAATACCACTATTTCATGACCCCTAACAATGGGTCCCATGCCATGACTACCCTAAGACCACCTCTAATAGACCAGAGGTTGGTTAATTTCACTATTTAAGTATATCAGACACATGGAAGGACTTAGCTAAATGTACCTGTACACACACAGACAAATCTAGAATCCCATACAATTCTAAAATGTAAAACAACTGATATACATGCATGAATACATCTTGAATCACAAAATCAGAGCATGATATCATGTAATGGAAAGAAAAAGGGAAAAATAAAGTCCCACTAGTAGAAACTAGAAACAATTCAAACCTATAAAGTTAGTGTGGACTGCTATCAAGGTAATCAAGGAACACACCTCTATTTTTCTATCTCACTATGATCCACTTGGTCCTAGTCCCTCTAGGCCTCGTTCAAAATGTTTATTGTCTTCATAATACACAACACATGTGGGAAAATATCATGTCGGGATGAGTATAAAAATACCCAGTAGGGTACACCAAAATAGATAAGAGTATATTATAAATAATAATAGTTCTCTCATTATAGGTATATGTCAATGAAATATTACAAAAACATCCAGATATAGTAAAATTTGACATACAATATCATGTAATACTCCAACCCTTTTTCTCACCTAGGATTATTTCTCGAAGGTTCAATATATCCATAATCCAAGAGAACACACTCCACAAGTTATATATCTATAATGGAATCTATCTGATATGTCTCCCTCATCTAGTCTCACCACAGGATGTTCATGATGGATTTTTGAGGAGAACGATATAAAGATGGGGATCACACCTAAGGCCATGTATTATACCAAAAACCCAATAAGAATTAACCTAATAAGTATGGGATCATCGCTCAAGTAGTGTTTTTCATAACATTACCAAGAAACCCACCTTGGTTAAAGATGATGATAGAGGATCATACCACAGGCCTCATTGAAGTATCCCAACAATTCTATCCAAGACTATAGATTTTCATAGGGGATAACCAACCTATGAATATAACACAAATCCATTAAAATTTCATAGGTAAGTCTATCAAGGGAACATTACCTAATGAATCATTTCCAAGATGAAGAGGTAAAGGGCTCCAAGACATCTTTTAAAGAGTACACGGTGTGTCCCTTTGGCATTGGGGACTACCTATGTGTTATAACCTATGACCATGTCCATTTATGTGTTTGAGTACATAAATTCTCCCATGAAAACTAGGCTATCCATGTACATGTTTGAGGTAACAGAGTTTATGATCCCATGTACTCTTGGTCATGTCTGTGTCTGATTACACGATGTGTCCAAGCTCATGTAATTCTGGTCATGTTCATTTACCCTCTAAGGTATACTCCAAGCATATAGGTAAGGTACACACATAGTGTGATAGTTTTCACAATCCATGTCTTAATTTTATTTACATTGAAACCTCGAACCACATCCAAGGTACCCTACACCACATGTGTGGATGGCCCATACCTCTGTACTATACCACATAGTCAAGGGGGAAAAATCTCCAAGATGAGGACCCACACCCTATTCGTTGGGGGGGGGGTACAACTCGCTAGATAGAGGACACCAATTTTATTTCCATAGGGGGTATTACTCAGTGTAAGTAGGACCCATCTACCCAATATAAGGATAGTAATATGTAAATATTGGTCCTGCACCCTAGTTGGGGGGGGGGGGTACTACTCAATGGATAGATAGAGGACCTGTATCTTGATTCATTAGAGAGATACCACTCAGTCAAAGAAGGACATGTTCCCTATCATATAAGGGTATGTATACCACTCAATGGATATAGAACCCACAACCTACTTGAATAGGGGTTTCCACTCAATAGATAGTGGACCTTCACCCAAATTCCACAGGGGGTACCACTCTAATGATCCAATTGGATCACTATTGTCAATGAGTGTTTCCTAAATAAGAACCACACCCGTGACATCTAGAATAATATCCTAGAATCTTTTATGGAGTAAAACAAACCATTATATGATAAAAAACACTCATGAAAGGCTACTTGAAGGAAAAAACCTGAGTCCAAACCAAATTGATATGAGAGGTTGAGGTTTTCTTATAGGGAAATACGGGGTACATGATGTGTCAAGGGACCCAAACAGGTTATGGTCCCACTCCATCACCTGGATGTTTCCCTAAAGGTATATAGATCACTTACCATGTAAGAATATATGGCATGTACAGGGTCCACATATTGTGTTTGAGCCACTTATGTCCCTGCATGTGCTCCCTAGCTGTTTCCATGTAGGTCTATACATGTCAATGTACTTTGGTACACAACGGGTGGCTGGCCATGTCTTCCTACACGGGGTACTACCCGTGTAATTCACCAAATGATTTTTCTACTAGGGGAAGGATACACGACATGTGGCCCAGCCACCAAACAATTCATATTTAAATTCAAGAGAAAACCTACCCACCCCAGCCAAGTCCATACACGCAGTGTTTTCTTTGGACTACACATCACGAAGTGGAGAATTTTTTAAACACCCATATTCATTCCCATGTATCCATATCCCATCATTTCACCTTGGAATCCATATTTTGACCACCAAAAATGGTGGAAACTTCCTATAACTATCATTTTCGTACATCTAGTCACCAGGAATTGGTTTCCCTCTACCCGATCGAAGCCTGATGCACCACACATATCTCCCATTCCGTTACATATCCATTTTTTATTCTGGTCAAAAAATAAATCACCAAAAACCTGAAAATATTCTCAAATCATCCTTTTGTCACCAATTTATCCATTTAAAGTGATTCTTCCATGAATCTAGGGGTACGATTAGACTCGATCCCGTCAAAAAATGTGAATCCGTGGCCCTGTAGACCAATGGGAAAGATCACGAAGAAAGTTTGGGGGAAAATCACCAAAAAATGTTTAACAATAATCGAACAAGATTTATTGGACAAGAATAAAATCTAGGATATACAATGTATGAAAAAGAATAAATAATTAAATTTCAGTACACGGGCACATGAAATGGCCTTCAATGGATGTAAATCAATGGTAATAATATGATTATTCTAAACAATTTAATCTATAAGTGTAGAATACAAATATTGAAATGTCATACCTAGTCGTGGTTTTTTATTTGTCAAATAATTCATTGGAAAATGAATTAGAGAGGTCATTATGTTTGATGAATTTCGATCTTCCTAGATCTAGAGATTCATTGTCAGATTTCAATTCTCCAACAAAGGTAGAATGAAATTCTCAACGGTCCTAGGGTTATGCAGCTAAAAATAGAAAAATCATCATGATGGTGCATTGTATAGAAAAGATAATTAGTTTAATTAGTAAATTAGTAAATTTAATTATTTAATTAACCAACTAAATGCACTTCCAACATTCAGGATATACCAACACCCTATAATGACCAATTGTTACCTCCCTCCTAGGGTAAACGACATGTTCAGGACTCAACCATGGTCTCAGATTTCTGATTAGAGATTAAATTTAATATTTACCCCATTTTCTTTAAGTAACCTCAAACACATAATATTAAATGTATTTAATTTTTTTTATAAAATTAATTTTATGTACACTGATCCTTAGGACCGCATGTTGTCTTAGCTCCTAGCTTTGAAAATTTATAAAAAATATTCCAAGGTCTTACTAGAATGAATAACGTATCTACAAAATTTCCTCCTTCATCATTTTCATCCCTAAAAAGAAAAACTAAACAAAAATATTGGGATACTAAGTATGAATATAGCTCTTCATCTCCCATGAGGTCTCATTCATGCTCTCGTGCTTTCATAATACAAGAACCAAGGGAATAATCCATCCAAATAGGGTCCTCTACTACTGATCTTTGATCACCATTGAGTTCTCCAAAAAAAGTAGATCGGTCCTCAATGTCCATCTCTCCCTTGTCAATAATTTTCATGTGGTTATGCACATATCTCATAATCTACAACATGTGGAAGACAATGTGCACCTGATCTAACTATGGGGTTGAGATAGGTTGTAAGAAACCTCTACAACCCTCTATAATATATCAAATAACCTTATGAACCTTGAGGATATCATGCCTCCCTAATCCAATCTATGCAATCCTCATCATGGGGACTCTCTCAGAAAAATATAGTATCCTTGATTGAACTCCAAGGGCATGTGATGTTGATATGCATAATATTTCTTCCCACTCTAGGTTGTCCAAATTTGATCATAGATGACATATAACTTCTTTATTGTTTCCTGAACCATCTCTTGACCCACAAGAGATACCTCTCCAATATCTGTCCAATAGAAGGATAATCTAAATGGTCTTCAGTATTGGGCCTCAAAAGGTGGAATTTCGATAATAGAGTGGAATATATTATTATATGAAAACTATACCAAGTGAAAGTGATCTTACTAGCTTCAACCAAATTTTAACATGCATGCCATAATCATATCCTCTGACACAACGATAATGTGCTCAGTTTTTCAATCTGTATGGGGGTGGAAATCTATACTCATACTCATCTAGAATCTGAATGCATCTTTAAGGATTCTGCACAAACATAATGTGATACACACATAATGATTATAAAAATAGTCAAAGGAACCCCATTAAGGTGATAAATATACCATACATACATCTTCCCCAAACTAGGCAGAAAATTCTGCACCTGATAGTAGGGTAGTGTGATAACTTGATGAGTCAGTTAACTTTCACCCAGATGGAATCATGGACTCACATTTTCCATAGAATCCCTGTCACAAATCCCATTGATATGTAGTCCCATTTCCAATTTGGGATCTTTAGGGGATGCAACAAACCTTCTAGAACATGGTTCTCAACCTTCACCTACTAGCAGGTGAGGCATCATGAAATGAACTCAGTAATTACCTATCTCATGTTGACCTCTAGAACTTCCAATTATAGTATCAATACATATTTCCCACACCAAGATGTATAGATGAAGGTGATGTGTGAAACTCTCTAACCACCTTTGTCTACATGAAGACACGGACCACCGTCTGTCCTTGGAAAAGGATGACATGATTCCCTCCTTAATAAAATACATTGAATGAATATACTAAAGATATATGGCCATGAAAGATGTAATATTTTATGTCTCCAAATTGGTACTCTCCCACAAATTTAAGGGGTGGTGGAGTCAACACCATCGATTGAAGAAAAGTTGTACCCTCCCACATAACCAAGGTCAGCTGAAAAGAAGCCAATTGCTCGGACACCTCCTACACCAAATGAGATTGGGACTTCCTACTATGGAAATATACTACTATGTTTACCTTACCAGGAGTATAGACTATATTGAAGTTATAATCCTTTAGGAAATCCAACCATTTCATCTATCTTAGGATAAATTCTCTAAGCCTAAATACATTTTTGAGACTCTGATGTTCTGAGTAAAACACAAAACACTCTCCAAGAAGACAATACCTCTACATCCTTAGAGAAAAGACTACCACTTCCAACAATAGGTTATGATTTTTATATTTATTCTCATGCGGTATCAACCGCCCCCACCCCTATTTGATAACTTCTTTTCACTCCATCAGCACACAACTAAGATCATCTCCCAAGGCATTTCAATACACTATGTACTCCACACCCTCTTCCAGTAGTCTCAAAATAGGATAACTTTTTAACCTTAACCTCAAATCATCAAATTCCCTCATGAACTACTCAATCCAAGTAAATGGATGCCCTTTCAATTTTAGTTTTTTAAAGGGGATACAATATAGGAGAAGAATGACATAAACCTCCAGCAGTACCCTACAAAGACCAGAAAACTACACACCTTGGGAATTCACTTAGGTGGATCCCAAGCAAGCACTACATCAATCTTTTCTAGGTACACAACTAAACCATTCACATAATTAACATTCCATAGGAAGTGAACCTCATGAATCTAGAATATTCACTTTGAAATTTTTCTATAAAGTTGGTTCTCCTGAAGTAAATCTAGTACTATCCTCAAGTTCTATGCATGATATTCTTCTGGCATTGGGTAGATGAGTATGTCTTCAATAAAGAGAACCAAAAAATAGCCCACATACAGCTGAAAATCTTGGTTTATAAAATCTATAAAAATGGTTGGGGAATTCATCACACTGAAGGGAGTCACATGGAACTCTTAGTGTTTGTAACAACATCATAATGTCTTCTTTGGAATATGAGCCTCAAAAACTCTCAAATAGTGGTAATTGGAATGAAGATCGATCTTTGAGAACCATATCACACATAAAAACTGGTCAAATAGTTCATAAATATTTAGAAAGGGGTACTTGTTTTTTATCATGGTCTAGTTGAAGTGAAGATAATAAATTCAAAGTCACAAGCTCCAATCTGCCTTTTTTATGAACAACACTGGTGTTGCCCAGGGGGAAAAATGGGTCTGATAAAACAATTTTCTCAAAGGCCATTTAAATGAAACCACATATCTTAGTGCTAGTTAGGGGCCATACGATATGCACAGAAGATATTGGAGTAGTCTAGAGGTGAAAGTTGCATCAAAACTTCATCTACCTCCTCAGTGGTTGTCCCAAAATGTTCTCAGGGGAGACATCCATATAATCCTCCATGACTGAAAGAATATAGATACCTGAAGAGGCTTATACACTAAGGGATACACTCAAAAAATTATGGATAATAGGATAAATCATCATACTCATAAAACCAACTTGTCCCACCATAAAATCTCTCCCACACACAAAGGAGAATCTCATCCCATCAGTGTGAAGAAATATGACACATTTCATGTGATAGTCAATCTGAGCTCAGATCATGGAAAACCAATGCATACCCAAGACGAAATCATAGGATTCCATTATGATTACCAAAATATCCCATGATAAACTATCTCTTCAATGTTATTTCTTTTTGTACTGGTAGATAAAAGATATAGAAGAAGCATTCCCTGTAGAAACATCAAGACAAAGCTGTTGCGATAATGCCTCAACACAGAGCTGCATATATTACACCAAGAGTAATGTGATAAAGGAATGACTCACAAATATGTCTAATAATAATAAATGAAGGGCATAATAAACACATATCAAATATACAATTATCTCATGTGTTTCTAGGTCATATTCCCCCATTGATTACATCTTTCTATGGCCCAAAAACCAGCTCCCTGAGCATGATGTGGTCTACCTGATGGAGGTGGTGGAAGGATCTCATAGCATGTTACACAACCCCAAATTCATCATTATAGAACTCCACATACTCCTATACCAAATATTCCTCCCTGGGGCCTCCCTTACCTTGACTAGGAGATCTCTGATCACGGTGTTTCCTCTACCTTGGCAGTCCGTCAGCTACCTACCTATTCTCCTCGGAACGTCTGGCCAGGAAGTCACATTCCATGTGACCTCACCCTTCACATCAATAGAAACACCCCTCTTTGGTCTACCATGTTACCCTATATTTTCCATATTTCACATGACCAAATGATTGAGTCTAGTCATGGGGAGGTCTCATGTGTTGAGATCCTATCAACTGGCACCTGTCAGATGCTACATATGACTCAGTCCTGTAATGACCACTGCAAATCCCAGCTACCTGACACCCCTCTAATATGAAGCTCTCCATCACTAGTGCTACCTCCAACACCCCTACATATCTGGGGAAGAAAAATGGCAGTACACTATCACATATATCTCTATGGAGACCTTGATCAAACATTAGTGCCTGAATATTTCCATCTCAGATCATGTAGAGGGAGCATCATGTATAGTATGTGAACATCATGGCATACTCAAACACTATCATACCTTCTTACTACTGATCTAAAATCCCCCAAATCTAAATAATGATCTTGTAGGAGGGGTAGTAACTCTCATGGAATAGCTTCTGAAAGTTAATAAATGAGAGTTTTGACTAATCAT